>CM060968.1:48096000-49561000 GCA_030765045.1 Tenodera sinensis
AAAAATTAGAGTGAAATTGCTTCAAATAAGCGAATTATCGCGAAACAACACCTGCTTGAATCCAACAAAAACTGTGCCCTGCTGTCTCTACCGATCCTCAGAGACGCTTTGAGACAAGTGTTACAAAAATCAGAGAATGTCATAAATTAGAGTGAAATTGCTTCAAACAAGCGAATTATCGCGAAACAACACCTGCTCGAATCCAACAATAACTGTGCCCTGCCGTCTCTATTGGGGCTCAGAGTCGCTTTGAGACAAGTGTTTTAAGAAAGAGAATGTCATAAATGAGAGTGAAATTGCTTCAAACAAGCGAATTATCGCGAAACAACACCTGCTCGAATCCAACTAAAACTGTGCCCTGCCGTCCTTACTGAGCCTCAGAGACGCTTTGAGACATGTGTTACAAAAATCAGAGAATGTCGAAAATTAGAGTGAAATTGCTTCAAAAGAGCGAATTATCGCGAAACAACACCTTCTCGAATCCGACAAAAACCATGCCCTGCCGACTCTATTTAGCCTCAGAGACGGTTTGAAACAATTGTTACAAAAATCAGAGAATGTGAAAAATTAGAGTGAAATTGCTTCAAACAAGCGAATTATCGCGAAACAACACCTGCTCGAATCCAACAAAAACTATGCCCTGCCGACTCTATTTAGCCTCAGAGACGCTTTGAGACAAGTGTTACAAAAATCAAAGAATGTCGTAAATTAGAGTGAAATTGCTTCAAACAAGCGAATTATCGCGAAACAACACCTGCTCGAATCGAACAAAAACTGTGCCCTGCGGTCTCTACTGAGCCTCAGAGACGCTTTGAGACAAGTGTTACACAAATCAGAGAATGTGAGAAATTAGATTGAAATTGCTTCAAACAAGCGAATTATCGCGAAACAACACCTGGTCGAATCCGACAGAAACTGTGCCCTGCCGCATTTATTTAGCCTCAGAGACGGTTTGAAACAATTGTTACAGATATCAGACAATGTCAAAAATTAGAGTGAAATTGCTTCAAACAAGCGAATTATCGCGAAAAAACACCTGCTCGAATCCGACAAAAAATATGCCCTGCCGACTCTATTTTGCCTCAGAGACGGTTTGAAACAATTGTTACAAAAATCAGAGAATGTGAAAAATTAGAGTGAAATTGCTTCAAATAAGCGAATTATCGCGAAACAACACCTGCTTGAATCCAACAAAAACTGTGCCCTGCTGTCTCTACCGAGCCTCAGAGACGCTTTGAGACAAGTGTTACAAAAATCAGAGAATGTCATAAATTAGAGTGAAATTGCTTCAAACAAGCGAATTATCGCGAAACAACACCTGCTCGAATCCAACAATAACTGTGCCCTGCCGTCTCTATTGGGGCTCAGAGTCGCTTTGAGACAAGTGTTTTAAGAAAGAGAATGTCATAAATGAGAGTGAAATTGCTTCAAACAAGCGAATTATCGCGAAACAACACCTGCTCGAATCCAACTAAAACTGTGCCCTGCCGTCCTTACTGAGCCTCAGAGACGCTTTGAGACATGTGTTACAAAAATCAGAGAATGTCGAAAATTAGAGTGAAATTGCTTCAAAAGAGCGAATTATCGCGAAACAACACCTTCTCGAATCCGACAAAAACCATGCCCTGCCGACTCTATTTAGCCTCAGAGACGGTTTGAAACAATTGTTACAAAAATCAGAGAATGTGAAAAATTAGAGTGAAATTGCTTCAAACAAGCGAATTATCGCGAAACAACACCTGCTCGAATCCAACAAAAACTATGCCCTGCCGACTCTACTGAGCCTCAGAGACGCTTTGAGACAAGTGTTACAAAAATCAGAGAATGTCGTAAATTAGACTGAAATTGCTTCAAACAAGCGAATTATCGCGAAACAACACCTGTTCGAATCCAACTAAAACTGTGCCCTGCCGTCCTTACTGAGCCTCAGAGACGCTTTGAGACATGTGTTACAAAAATCAGAGAATGTCAAAAATTAGAGTGAAATTGCCTCAAAAGAGCGAATTATCGCGAAACAACACCTTCTCGAATCCGACAAAAACCATGCCCTGCCGACTCTATTTAGCCTCAGAGACGGTTTGAAACAATTGTTACAAAAATCAGAGAATGTGAAAATTAGAGTGAAATTGCTTCAACCAAGCGAATTATCGCGAAACAACACCTGCTCGAATCGAACAAAAACTGTGCCCTGCGGTCTCTACTGAGCCTCAGAGACGCTTTGAGACAAGTGTTACGCAAATCAGAGAATGTGAGAAATTAGATTGAAATTGCTCAAACAAGCGAATTATCGCGAAACAACACCTGCTCGAATCCGATAAAAACTGTGCCCTGCCGCATTTATTTAGCCTCAGAGACGGTTTGAAACAATTGTTACAGAAATCAATGTCAAAAATTAGAGTGAAATTGCTTCAAACAAGCGAATTATCGCGAAACAACACCTGCTCAAATCCAACAAAAACTTCGCCCTGCCGTCTCTACTGAGCCTCAGAGACGGTTTGAAACCATTGTTACAGATATCAGACAATGTCAAAAATTAGAGTGAAATTGCTTCAAACAAGCGAATTATCGCGAAACAACACCTGCTCCAATCCAACAAAAACTGTGCCCTGCCATCTCTACTGAGCCTCAGAGACGCTTTGAGACAAGTGTTACAAAAATCAGAGAATGTGAGAAATTAGATTGAAATTGCTTATAACAAGCGAATCATCGCGAAACAACACCTGCTCGAATCCGACAAAAACTGTGCCCTGCCGCATTTATTTAGCCTCAGAGACGGTTTGAAACAATTGTTACAGAAATCAGACAATGTCAAAAATTAGAGTGAAATTGCTTCAAACAAGCGAATTATCGCGAAACAACACCTGCTCGAATCCAACAAAAACTATGCCCTGCCGACTCTATTTAGCCTTAGAGACGGTTTGAAACCATTGTTACAAAAATCAGAGAATGTGAAAAATTAGAGTGAAATATCTTCAAATAAGCGAATTATCGCGAAACAACACCTGCTTGAATCCAACATAAACTGTGCCCTGCTGTCTGTACCGAGCCTCAGAGACGCTTTGAGACAAGTGTTACAAAAATCAGAGAATGTCATAAGTTAGAGTGAAATTGCTTCAAACAAGCGAATTATCGCGAAACAACACCTGGTCGAATCCGACAGAAACTGTGCCCTGCCGCATTGATTTAGCCTCAGAGACGGTTTGAAACAATTGTTACAGATATCAGACAATGTCAAAAATTAGAGTGAAATTGCTTCAAACAAGCGAATTATCGCGAAACAACACCTGCTCGAATCCGACAAAAAATATGCCCTGCCGACTCTATTTTGCCTCAGAGACGGTTTGAAACAATTGTTACAAAAATCAGAGAATGTGAAAAATTAGAGTGAAATTGCTTCAAACAAGCGAATTATCGCGAAACAACACCTGCTCGAATCCAACAAAAACTATGCCCTGCCGACTCTATTTAGCCTCAGAGACGCTTTGAGACAAGTGTTACAAAAATCAAAGAATGTCGTAAATTAGAGTGAAATTGCTTCAAACAAGCGAATTATCGCGAAACAACACCTGCTCGAATCGAACAAAAACTGTGCCCTGCGGTCTCTACTGAGCCTCAGAGACGCTTTGAGACAAGTGTTACACAAATCAGAGAATGTGAGAAATTAGATTGAAATTGCTTCAAACAAGCGAATTATCGCGAAACAACACCTGCTCGGATCCGACAAAAACTGTGCCCTGCCGCATTTATTTAGCCTCAGAGACGGTTTGAAACAATTGTTACAGAAATCAGACAATGTCAAAAATTAGAGTGAAATTGCTTTAAACAAGCGAATTATCGCGAAACAACACCTGCTCAAATCCAACAAAAACTTCGCCCTGCCGTCTCTACTGAGCCTCAGAGACCCTTTGAGACAAGTGTTACAAAAATCAGAGAATGTGAAAAATTAGAGTGAAATTGCTTCAAGCAAGCGAATTATCGCGAAACAACACCTGCTCGAATCCAACAAAAACTATGCCCTGCCGACTCTATTTAGCCTTAGAGACGGTTTGAAACCATTGTTAAAAATATCAGAGAATGTGAAAAATTAGAGTGAAATATCTTCAAATAAGCGAATTATCGCGAATCAACACCTGCTTGAATCCAACAAAAACTGTGCCCTGCTGTCTCTACCGAGCCTCAGAGACGCTTTGAGACAAGTGTTAAAAAAATCAGAGAATGTCATAAATTAGAGTGAAATTGCTTCAAACAAGCGAATTATCGCGAAACAACACCTGGTCGAATCCGACAGAAACTGTGCCCTGCCGCATTTATTTAGCCTCAGAGACAGTTTGAAACAATTGTTACAGATATCAGACAATGTCAAAAATTAGAGTGAAATTGCTTCAAACAAGCGAATTATCGCGAAACAACACCTGCTCGAATCCGACAAAAAATATGCCCTGCCGACTCTATTTAGCCTCAGAGACGGTTTGAAACAATTGTTACAAAAATCAGAGAATGTGTTAAATTAGAGTGAAATTGCTTCAAACAAGCGAATTATCGCGAAACAACACCTGCTCGAATCCGACAAAAACTGTGCCCTGCCGCATTTATTTAGCCTCAGAGACGGTTTGAAACAATTGTTACAGAAATCCGACAATGTCAAAAATTAGAGTTAAATTGCTTCAAACAAGCGAATTATCGCGAAACAACACCTGCCCGAATCCAACAAAAACTGCGCCCTGCCGTCTCTACTGAGCCTCAGAGACGCTTTGAGACAAGTGTTACAAAAATCAGAGAATGTCGTAAATTAGACTGAAATTGCTTCAAACAAGCGAATTATCGCGAAACAACACCTGCTCGAATCCAACAATAACTGTACCCTGCCGTCTCTATTGGGGCTCAGAGTCGCTTTGAGACAAGTGTTTTAAGAATCAGAGAATGTCATAAATGAGAGTGAAATAGCTTCAAACAAGCGAATTATCGCGAAACAACACCTGCTCGAATCCAACAAAAACTGTGCCCTGCCGTCTCTACTGAGCCTCAGAGACGCTTGTAGACAAGTGTTACAAAAATCAGAGAATGTCGTAAATTGGAGTGAAATTGCTTCAAACAAGCGAATTATCGCGAAACAACACCTGTTCGAATCCAACTAAAACTGTGCCCTGCCGTCCTTACTGAGCCTCAGAGACGCTTTGAGACATGTGTTACAAAAATCAGAGAATGTCAAAAATTAGTGTGAAATTGCCTCAAAAGAGCGAATTATCGCGAAACAACACCTTCTCGAATCCGACAAAAACCATGCCCTGCCGACTCTATTTAGCCTCAGAGACGGTTTGAAACAATTGTTACAAAAATCAGAGAATGTGAAAATTAGAGTGAAATTGCCTCAAACAAGCGAATTATCGCGAAACAACACCTGCTCGAATCGAACAAAAACTGTGCCCTGCGGTCTCTACTGAGCCTCAGAGACGCTTTGAGACAAGTGTTACGCAAATCAGAGAATGTGAGAAATTAGATTGAAATTGCTTCAAACAAGCGAATTATCGCGAAACAACACCTGCTCGAATCCGATAAAAACTGTGCCCTGCCGCATTTATTTAGCCTCAGAGACGGTTTGAAACAATTGTTACAGAAATCAATGTCAAAAATTAGAGTGAAATTGCTTCAAACAAGCGAATTATCGCGAAACAACACCTGCTCAAATCCAAGAAAAACTTCGCCCTGCCGTCTCTACTGAACCTCAGAGACGGTTTGAAACCATTGTTACAAAAATCAGAGAATGTGAAAAATTAGAGTGAAATTGCTTCAAACAAGCGAATTATCGCGAAACAACACCTGCTCGAATCCAACAAAAACTATGCCCTGCCGACTCTATTTAGCCTCAGAGACGGTTTGAAACCATTGTTACAGATATCAGACAATGTCAAAAATTAGAGTGAAATTGCTTCAAACAAGCGAATTATCGCGAAACAACACCTGCTCGAATCCAACAAAAACTGTGCCCTGCCATCTCTACTGAGCCTCAGAGACGCTTTGAAACAAGTGTTACAAAAATCAGAGAATGTGAGAAATTAGATTGAAATTGCTTATAACAAGCGAATCATCGCGAAACAACACCTCCTTGAATCCGACAAAAACTGTGCCCTGCCGCATTTATTTAGCCTCAGAGACGGTTTGAAACAATTGTTACAGAAATCAGACAATGTCAAAAATTAGAGTGAAATTGCTTCAAACAAGCGAATTATCGCGAAACAACACCTGCTCGAATCCAACAAAAACTATGCCCTGCCGACTCTATTTAGCCTTAGAGACGGTTTGAAACCATTGTTACAAAAATCAGAGAATGTGAAAAATTAGAGTGAAATATCTTCAAATAAGCGAATTATCGCGAAACAACACCTGCTTGAATCCAACATAAACTGTGCCCTGCTGTCTGTACCGAGCCTCAGAGACGCTTTGAGACAAGTGTTACAAAAATCAGAGAATGTCAAAAATTAGAGTGAAATTGCTTCAAACAAGCGAATTATCGCGAAACAACACCTGGTCGAATCCGACAGAAACTGTGCCCTGCCGCATTGATTTAGCCTCAGAGACGGTTTGAAACAATTGTTACAGATATCAGACAATGTCAAAAATTAGAGTGAAATTGCTTCAAACATGCGAATTATCGCGAAACAACACCTGCTCGAATCCGACAAAAAATATGCCCTGCCGACTCTATTTAGCCTCAGAGACGGTTTGAAACAATTGTTACAAAAATCAGAGAATGTGAAAAATTAGAGTGAAATTGCTTCAAATAAGCGAATTATCGCGAAACAACACCTGCTTGAATCCAACAATAACTGTGCCCTGCCGTCTCTATTGGGGCTCAGAGTCGCTTTGAGACAAGTGTTTTAAGAATCAGAGAATGTCATAAATGAGAGTGAAATTGCTTCAAACAAGCGAATTATCGCGAAACAACACCTGCTCGAATCCAACAAAAACTGTGCCCTGCCGTCTCTACTGAGCCTCAGAGACGCTTTTAGACAAGTGTTACAAAAATCAGAGAATGTCGTAAATTAGAGTGAAATTGCTTCAAACAAGCGAATTATCGCGAAACAACACCTGCTCGAATCCAACAAAAACTGTGCCCTGCCATCTCTACTGAGCCTCAGAGACGCTTTGAGACAAGTGTTACAAAAATCAGAGAATGTGAGGAATTAGATTGAAATTGCTTATAACAAGCGAATTATCGCGAAACAACACCTGCTCGAATCCGACAAAAACTGTGCCCTGCCGCATTTATTTAGCCTCAGAGACGGTTTGAAACAATTGTTACATAAATCAGACAATGTCAAAAATTAGAGGGAAATTGCTTCAAACAAGCGAATTATCGCGAAACAACACCTGCTCGAATCCAACAAAAACTATGCCCTGCCGACTCTATTTAGCCTTAGAGACGGTTTGAAACCATTGTTACAAAAATCAGAGAATGTGAAAAATTAGAGTGAAATATCTTCAAATAAGCGAATTATCGCGAAATAACACCTACTTGAATCCAACAAAAACTGTGCCCTGCTGTCTCTACCGAGCCTCAGAGACGCTTTGAGACAAGTGTTACAAAAATCAGAGAATGCCATAAATTAGAGTGAAATTGCTTCAAACAAGCGAATTATCGCGAAACAACACCTGCTCGAATCGAACAAAAACTGTGCCCTGCGGTCTCTACTGAGCCTCAGAGACGCTTTTAGACAAGTGTTACAAAAATCAGAGAATGTAAATTTGAGTGAAATTGCTTCAAACAAACGAATTATCGCGAAACAACACCTGTTCGAATCCAACTAAAACTGTGCCCTGCCGTCCTTACTGAGCCTCAGAGACGCTTTGAGACATGTGTTACAAAAATCAGAGAATGTCAAAAATTAGAGTGAAATTGCTTCAAAAGAGCGAATTATCGCGAAACAACACCTTCTCGAATCCGACAAAAACCATGCCCTGCCGACTCTATTTAGCCTCAGAGACGGTTTGAAAGAATTGTTACAGATATCAGACAATGTCAAAAATTAGAGTGAAATTGCTTCAAACAAGCGAATTATCGCGAAACAACACCTGCTCAAATCCAACAAAAACTGTGCCCTGCCGTCTCTACTGAGCCTCAGAGACGCTTTTAGACAAGTGTTACAAAAATCAGAGAATGTAAATTTGAGTGAAATTGCTTCAAACAAGCGAATTATCGCGAAACAACACCTGTTCGAATCCAACTAAAACTGTGCCCTGCCGTCCTTACTGAGCCTCAGAGACGCTTTGAGACATGTGTTACAAAAATCAGAGAATGTCAAAAATTAGAGTGAAATTGCTTCAAAAGAGCGAATTATCGCGAAACAACACCTTCTCGAATCCGACAAAAACCATGCCCTGCCGACTCTATTTAGCCTCAGAGACGGTTTGAAACAATTGTTACAAAAATCAGAGAATGTGAAAAATTAGAGTGAAATTGCTTCAAACAAGCGAATTATCGCGAAACAACACCTGCTCGAATCCAACAAAAACTATGCCCTGCCGACTCTATTTAGCCTCAGAGACGCTATGATACAAGTGTTACAAAAATCAAAGAATGTCGTAAATTAGAGTGAAATTGCTTCAAACAAGCGAATTATCGCGAAACAACACCTGCTCGAATCGAACAAAATCTGTGCCCTGCGGTCTCTACTGAGCCTCAGAGACGCTTTGAGACGTGTTACACAAATCAGAGAATGTGAGAAATTAGATTGAAATTGCTTCAAACAAGCGAATTATCGCGAAACAACACCTGCTCGAATCCAACAAAAACTGTGCCCTGCCGTCTCTACTGAGCCTCAGAGACGCTTTTAGACAAGTGTTAAAAAAATCAGAGAATGTCGTAAATTAGAGTGAAATTGCTTCAAACAAGCGAATTATCGCGAAACAACACCTGTTCGAATCCAACTAAAACTGTGCCCAGCCGTCCTTACTGAGCCTCAGAGACGCTTTGAGACATGTGTTACAAAAATCAGAGAATGTCAAAAATTAGAGTGAAATTGCTTCAAAAGAGCGAATAATCGCGAAACAACACCTTCTCGAATCCGACAAAAACCATGCCCTGCCGACTCTATTTAGCCTCAGAGACGGTTTGAAACAATTGTTACAAAAATCAGAGAATGTGAAAAATTAGAGTGAAATTGCTTCAAACAAGCGAATTATCGCGAAACAACACCTGCTCGAATCCAACGAAAACTATGCCCTGCCGACTCTATTTAGCCTCAGAGACGCTTTGAGACAAGTGTTACAAAAATCAAAGAATGTCGTAAATTAGAGTGAAATTGCTTCAAACAAGCGAATTATCGCGAAACAACACCTGCTCGAATCGAACAAAAACTGTGCCCTGCGGTCTCTACTGAGCCTCAGAGACGCTTTGAGACAAGTGTTAAGCAAATCAGAGAATGTGAGAAATTAGATTGAAATTGCTTCAAACAAGCGAATTATCGCGAAACAACACCTGCTCGAATCCGACAAAAACTGTGCCCTGCCGCATTTATTTAGCCTCGGAGACGGTTTGAAACCATTGTTACAGATATCAGACAATGTCAAAAATTAGAGTGAAATTGCTTCAAACAAGCGAATTATCGCGAAACAACACCTGCTCGAATCCAACAAAAACTGTGCCCTGCCGTCTCTATTAAGGCTCAGAGTCGCTTTGAGACAAGTGTTTTAAGAATCAGAGAATGTCGTAAATTACAGTGAAATTGCTTCAAACAAGCGAATTATCGCGAAACAACACCTGCTCCAATCCAACAAAAACTGTGCCCTGCCGTCTCTATTAAGGCTCAGAGTCGCTTTGAGACAAGTGTTTTAAGAATCAGAGAATGTCGTAAATTAGAGTGAAATTGCTTATAACAAGCGAATTATCGCGAAACAACACCTGCTCGAATCCGACAAAAACTGTGCCCTGCCGCATTTATTTAGCCTCAGAGACGGTTTGAAACAGTTGTTACAGAAATCAGACAATGTCAAAAATTAGAGGGAAATTGCTTCAAACAAGCGAATTATCGCGAAACAACACCTGCTCGAATCCAACAAAAACTATGCCCTGCCGACTCTGTTTAGCCTTAGAGACGGTTTGAAACCATTGTTACAAAAATCAGAGAATGTGAAAAATTAGAGTGAAATATCTTCAAATAAGCGAATTATCGCGAAAAAACACCTGCTTGAATCCAACAAAAACTGTGCCCTGCTTTCTCTACCGAGCCTCAGAGACGCTTTGAGACAAGTGTTACAAAAATCAGAGAATGCCATAAATTAGAGTGAAATTGCTTCAAACAAGCGAATTATCGCGAAACAACACCTGGTCGAATCCGACAGAAACTGTGCCCTGCCGCATTTATTTAGCCTCAGAGACGGTTTGAAACAATTGTTACAGATATCAGACAATGTCAAAAATTAGAGTGAAATTGCTTCAAACAAGCGAATTATCGCGAAACAACACCTGCTCGAATCCGACAAAAAATATGCCCTGCCGACTCTATCTAGCCTCAGAGACGGTTTGAAACAATTGTTACAGAAATCCGACAATGTCAAAAATTAGAGTTAAATTGCTTCAAACAAGCGAATTATCGCGAAACAACACCTGCCCGAATGCAACAAAAACTGCGCCCTGCCGTCTCTACTGAGCCTCAGAGACGCTTTGAGACAAGTGTTCCAAAAATCAGAGAATGTCGTAAATTAGAGTGAAATTGCTTCAAACAAGCGAATTATCGCGAAACAACACCTGCTCGAATCCAACAATAACTGTGCCCTGCCGTCTCTATTGGGGCTCAGAGTCGCTTTGAGACAAGTGTTTTAAGAATCAGAGAATGTCATAAATGAGAGTGAAATTGCTTCAAACAAGCGAATTATCGCGAAACAACACCTGCTCGAATCCAACAAAAACTGTGCCCTGCCGTCTCTACTGAGCCTCAGAGACGCTTTTAGACAAGTGTAACAAAAATCAGAGAATGTCGTAAATTAGAGTGAAATTGCTTCAAACAAGCGAATTATCGCGAAACAACACCTGTTCGAATCCAACTAAAACTGTGCCCTGCCGTCCTTACTGAGCCTCAGAGACGCTTTGAGACATGTGTTACAAAAATCAGAGAATGTCAAAAATTAGAGTGAAATTGCTTCAAAAGAGCGAATTATCGCGAAACAACACCTTCTCGAATCCGACAAAACCCATGCCCTGCCGACTCTATTTAGCCTCAGAGACGGTTTGAAACAATTGTTACAAAAATCAGAGAATGTGAAAAATTAGAGTGAAATTGCTTCAAACAAGCGAATTATCGCGAAACAACACCTGCTCGAATCCAACAAAAACTATGCCCTGCCGACTCTATTTAGCCTCAGAGACGCTATGAGACAAGTGTTACAAAAATCAAAGAATGTCGTAAATTAGAGTGAAATTGCTTCAAACAAGCGAATTATCGCGAAACAACACCTGCTCGAATCGAACAAAAACTGTGCCCTGCGGTCTCTACTGAGCCTCAGAGACGCTTTGAGACAAGTGTTACACAAATCAGAGAATGTGAGAAATTAGATTGAAATTGCTTCAAACAAGCGAATTATCGCGAAACAACACCTGCTCGAATCCGACAAAAACTGTGCCCTGCTGCATTTATTTTGCCTCAGAGACAGTTTGAAACAATTCTTACAGAAATCAGACAATGTCAAAAATTAGAGTGAAATTGCTTCAAACAAGCGAATTATCGCGAAACAACACCTGCTCAAATCCAACAAAAACTTCGCCCTGCCCTCTCTACTGAGCCTCAGAGACCCTTTGAGACAAGTGTTACACAAATCAGAGAATGTGAGAAATTAGATTGAAATTGCTTCAAACAAGCGAATTATCGCGAAACAACACCTGATCGAATCCGACAAAAACTATGCCCTGCCGACTCTATTTAGCCTCAGAGACGGTTTGAAACCATTGTTACAAAAATCAGAGAATGTGAAAAATTAGAGTGAAATTGCTTCAAACAAGCGAATTATCGCGAAACAACACCTGCTCGAATCCAACAAAAACTATGCCCTGCCGACTCTATTTAGCCTCAGAGACGGTTTGAAACTTTTGTTACAGATATCAGACAATGTCAAAAATTAGAGTGAAATTGCTTCAAACAAGCGAATTATCGCGAAACAACACCTGCTCGAATCCAACAAAAACTGCGCCCTGCCGTCTCTATTAAGGCTCAGAGTCGCTTTGAGACAAGTGTTTTAAGAATCAGAGAATGTCGTAAATTACAGTGAAATTGCTTCAAACAAGCGAATTATCGCGAAACAACACCTGCTCCAATCCAACAAAAACTGTGCCCTGCCGTCTCTACTAAGGCTCAGAGTCGCTTTGAGACAAGTGTTTTAAGAATCAGAGAATGTCGTAAATTAGAGTGAAATTGCTTCAAACAAGCGAATTATCGCGAAACAACACCTGCTCGAATCCAACAAAAACTGTGCCCTGCCATCTCTACTGAGCCTCAGAGACGCTTTGAGACAAGTGTTACAAAAATCAGAGAATGTGAGAAATTAGATTGAAATTGCTTATAACAAGCGAATTATCGCGAAACAACACCTGCTCGAATCCGACAAAAACTGTGCCCCGCCGCATTTATTTAGCCTCAGAGACGGTTTGAAACAATTGTTACAGAAATCAGACAATGTCAAAAATTAGAGGGAAATTGCTTCAAACAAGCGAATTATCGCGAAACAACACCTGCTCGAATCCAACAAAAACTGCGCCCTGCCGTCTCTACTGAGCCTCAGAGACCCTTTGAGACAAGTGTTACAAAAGTCAGAGAATGTCAAAAATTAGAGTGAAATTCCTTCAAACAAGCGAATTATCGCGAAACAACACCTGCTCGAATCCAACAAAAACTGTGCCCTGCTGTCTCTACCGAGCCTCAGAGACGCTTTGACACAAGTGTTACAAAAATCAGAGAATGTCATAAATTAGAGTTAAATTGCTTCAAACAAGCGAATTATCGCGAAACAACACCTGCTCGAATCCGACAAAAACTGTGCCCTGCCGCATTTATTTAGCCTCAGAGACGGTTTGAAACAATTGTTACAGAAATCCGGCAATGTCAAAAATTAGAGTTAAATTGCTTCAAACAAGCGAATTATCGCGAAACAACACCTGCTCAAATCCAACAAAAACTTCGCCCTGCCGTCTCTACTGAGCCTCAGAGACCCTTTGAGACAAGTGTTACAAAAATCAGAGAATGTCAAAAATTAGAGTGAAATTGCTTCAAACAAGCGAATTATCGCGAAACAACACCTGCTCGAATCCGACAAAAACTATGCCCTGCCGAATCTATTTAGCCTCAGAGACGGTTTGAAACCATTGTTACAAAAATCAGAGAATGTGAAAAATTAGAGTGAAATTGCTTCAAACAAGCGAATTATCGCGAAACAACACCTGCTCGAATCCAACAAAAACTATGCCCTGCACTCTATTTAGCCTTAGAGACGGTTTGAAACCATTGTTACAAAAATCAGAGAATGTGAAAAATTAGAGTGAAATATCTTCAAATAAGCGAATTATCGCGAAACAACACCTGCTTGAATCCAACAAAAACTGTGCCCTGCTGTCTCTACCGAGCCTCAGAGACGCTTTGAGACAAGTGTTACAAAAATCAGAGAATGTCATAAATTAGAGTGAAATTGCTTCAAACAAGCGAATTATCGCGAAACAACACCTGGTCGAATCGGACAGAAACTGTGCCCTGCCGCATTTATTTAGCCTCAGAGACGGTTTGAAACAATTGTTACAGATATCAGACAATGTCAAAAATTAGAGTGAAATTGCTTCAAACAAGCGTATTATCGCGAAACAACACCTGCTCGAATCCGACAAAAAATATGCCCTGCCGACTCTATTTAGCCTCAGAGACGGTTTGAAACAATTGTTACAAAAATCAGAGAATGTGAAAAATTAGAGTGAAATTGCTTCAAATAAGCGAATTATCGCGAAACAACACCTGCTTGAATCCAACAAAAACTGTGCCCTGCTGTCTCTACCGAGCCTCAGAGACGCTTTGAGACAAGTGTTACAAAAATCAGAGAATGTCATAAATTAGAGTGAAATTGCTTCAAACAAGCGAATTATCGCGAAACAACACCTGCTCGAATCCGACAAAAACTGTGCCCTGCCGCATTTATTTAGCCTCAGAGACGGTTTGAAACAATTGTCACAGAAATCCGACAATGTCAAAAATTAGAGTTAAATTGCTTCAAACAAGCGAATTATCGCGAAACAACACCTGCCCGAATCCAACAAAAACTGCGCCCTGCCGTCTCTACTGAGCCTCAGAGACGCTTTGAGACAAGTGTTACAAAAATCCGAGAATGTCGTAAATTAGAGTGAAATTGCTTCAAACAAGCGAATTATCGCGAAACAACACCTGCTCGAATCCAACAATAACTGCCCTGCCGTCTCTGTTGGGGCTCAGAGTCGCTTTGAGACAAGTGTTTTAAGAATCAGAGAATGTCATAAATGAGAGTGAAATTGCTTCAAACAAGCGAATTATCGCGAAACAACACCTGCTCGAATCCAACAAAAACTGTGCCCTGCCGTCTCTACTGAGCCTCAGAGACGCTTTTAGACAAGTGTTACAAATATCAGAGAATGTCGTAAATTAGAGTGAAATTGCTTCAAACAAGCGAATTATCGCGAAACAACACCTGTTCGAATCCAACTAAAACTGTGCCCTGCCGTCCTTACTGAGCCTCAGAGACGCTTTGAGACATGTGTTACAAAAATCAGAGAATGTCAAAAATTAGAGTGAAATTGCTTCAAAAGAGCGAATTATCGCGAAACAACACCTGCTCGAATCCGATAAAAACTGTGCCCTGCCGCATTTATTTAGCCTCAGAGACGGTTTGAAACAATTGCTACAGAAATCAATGTCAAAAATTAGAGTGAAATTGCTTCAAACAAGCGAATTATCGCGAAACAACACCTGCTCAAATCCAACAAAAACTTCGCCCTGCCGTCTCTACTGAGCCTCAGAGACGGTTTGAAACCATTGTTACAAAAATCAGAGAATGTGAAAAATTAGAGTGAAATTGCTTCAAACAAGCGAATTATCGCGAAACAACACCTGCTCGAATCCAACAAAAACTATGCCCTGCCGACTCTATTTAGCCTCAGAGACGGTTTGAAACCATTGTTACAGATATCAGACAATGTCAAAAATTAGAGTGAAATTGCTTCAAACAAGCGAATTATCGCGAAACAACACCTGCTCGAATCCAACAAAAACTGTGCCCTGCCATCTCTACTGAGCCTCAGAGACGCTTTGAGACAAGTGTTACAAAAATCAGAGAATGTGAGAAATTAGATTGAAATTGCTTCAAACAAGCGAATCATCGCAAAACAACACCTGCTCGAATCCGACAAAAACTGTGCCCTGCCGCATTTATTTAGCCTCAGAGACGGTTTGAAACAATTGTTACAGAAATCAGACAATGTCAAAAATTAGAGTGAAATTGCTTCAAACAAGCGAATTATCGCGAAACAACACCTGCTCGAATCCAACAAAAACTATGCCCTGCCGACTCTATTTAGCCTTAGAGACGGTTTGAAGCCATTGTTACAAAAATCAGAGAATGTGAAAAATTAGAGTGAAATATCTTCAAATAAGCGAATTATCGCGAAACAACACCTGCTTGAATCCAACATAAACTGTGCCCTGCTGTCTGTACCGAGCCTCAGAGACGCTTTGAGACAAGTGTTACAAAAATCAGAGAATGTCATAAATTAGAGTGAAATTGCTTCAAACAAGCGAATTATCGCGAAAGAACACCTGGTCGAATCCGACAGAAACTGTGCCCTGCCGCATTGATTTAGCCTCAGAGACGGTTTGAAACAATTGTTACAGATATCAGACAATGTCAAAAATTAGAGTGAAATTGCTTCAAACAAGCGAATTATCGCGAAACAACACCTGCTCGAATCCAACAAAAACTGTGCCCTGCCATCTCTACTGAGCCTCAGAGACGCTTTGAGACAAGTGTTACAAAAATCAGAGAATGTGAGAAATTAGATTGAAATTGCTTATAACAAGCGAATTATCGCGAAACAACACCTGCTCGAATCCAACAATAACTGTGCCCTGCCGTCTCTATTGGGGCTCAGAGTCGCTTTGAGTCAAGTGTTTTAAGAATCAGAGAATGTCATAAATGAGAGTGAAATTGCTTCAAACAAGCGAATTATCGCGAAACAACACCTGCTCGAATCCAACAAAAACTGTGCCCTGCCGTCTCTACTGAGCCTCAGAGACGCTTTTAGACAAGTTTTACAAAAATCAGAGAATGTCGTAAATTAGAGTGAAATTGCTTCAAACAAGTGAATTATCGCGAAACAACACCTGCTCGAATCCAACAAAAACTGTGCCCTGCCATCTCTACTGAGCCTCAGAGACGCTTTTATACAAGTGTTACAAAAATCAGAGAATGTGAGAAATTAGATTGAAATTGCTTATAACAAGCGAATTATCGCGAAACAACACCTGCTCGAATCCGACAAAAACTGTGCCCTGCCGCATTTATTTAGCCTCAGAGACGGTTTGAAACAATTGTTACAGAAATCAGACAATGTCAAAAATTAGAGGGAAATTGCTTCAAACAAGCGAATTATCGCGAAACAACACCTGCTCGAATCCAACAAAAACTATGCCCTGCCGACTCTATTTAGCCTTAGAGACGGTTTGAAACCATTGTTACAAAAATCAGAGAATGTGAAAAATTAGAGTGAAATATCTTCAAATAAGCGAATTATCGCGAAACAACACCTACTTGAATCCAACAAAAACTGTGCCCTCTTGTCTCTACCGAGCCTCAGAGACGCTTTGAGACAAGTGTTACAAAAATCAGAGAATGTGAGAAATTAGATTGAAATTGCTTCAAAAGAGCGAATTATCGCGAAACAACACCTGCTCGAATCCGACAAAAACTGTGCCCTGCCGCATTTATTTAGCCTCAGAGACGGTTTGAAACAATTGTTACAGAAATCAGACAATGTCAAAAATTAGAGGGAAATTGCTTCAAACACGCGAATTATCGCGAAACAACACCTGCTCGTATCCAACAAAAACTATGCCCTGCCGACTCTATTTAGCCTTAGAGACGGTTTGAAACCATTGTTACAAAAATCAGAGAATGTGAAAAATTAGAGTGAAATATCTTCAAATAAGCGAATTATCGCGAAACAACACCTACTTGAATCCAACAAAAACTGTGCCCTCTTGTCTCTACCGAGCCTCAGAGACGCTTTGAGACAAGTGTTACAAAAATCAGAGAATGCCATAAATTAGAGTGAAATTGCTTCAAAAGAGCGAATTATCGCGAAACAACACCTTCTCGAATCCGACAAAAACCATGCCCTGCCGACTCTATTTAGCCTCAGAGACGGTTTGAAAGAATTGTTACAGATATCAGACAATGTCAAAAATTAGAGTGAAATTGCTTCAAACAAGCGAATTATCGCGAAACAACACCTGCTCAAATCCAAAAAAAACTGTGCGCTGCCGTCTCTACTGAGCCTCAGAGACGCTTTTAGACAAGTGTTACAAAAATCAGAGAATGTAAATTTGAGTGAAATTGCTTCAAACAAGCGAATTATCGCGAAACAACACCTGTTCGAATCCAACTAAAACTGTGCCCTGCCGTCCTTACTGAGCCTCAGAGACGCTTTGAGACATCTGTTACAAAAATCAGAGAATGTCAAAAATTAGAGTGAAATTGCTTCAAAAGAGCGAATTATCGCGAAACAACACCTTCTCGAATCCGACAAAAACCATGCCCTGCCGACTCTATTTAGCCTCAGAGACGGTTTGAAACAATTGTTACAAAAATCAGAGAATGTGAAAAATTAGAGTGAAATTGCTTCAAACAAGCGAATTATCGCGAAACAACACCTGCTCGAATCCAACAAAAACTATGCCCTGCCGACTCTATTTAGCCTCAGAGACGCTATGAGACAAGTGTTACAAAAATCAAAGAATGTCGTAAATTAGAGTGAAATTGCTTCAAACAAGCGAATTATCGCGAAACAACACCTGCTCGAATCGAACAAAATCTGTGCCCTGCGGTCTCTACTGAGCCTCAGAGACGCTTTGAGACAAGTGTTACACAAATCAGAGAATGTGAGAAATTAGATTGAAATTGCTTCAAACAAACGAATTATCGCGAAACAACACCTGCTCGAATCCAACAAAAACTGTGCCCTGCCGTCTCTACTGAGCCTCAGAGACGCTTTTAGACAAGTGTTAAAAAAATCAGAGAATGTCGTAAATTAGAGTGAAATTGCTTCAAACAAGCGAATTATCGCGAAACAACACCTGTTCGAATCCAACTAAAACTGTGCCCTGCCGTCCTTACTGAGCCTCAGAGACGCTTTGAGACATGTGTTACAAAAATCAGAGAATGTCAAAAATTAGAGTGAAATTGCTTCAAAAGAGCGAATTATCGCGAAACAACACCTGCTCGAATCCGATAAAAACTGTGCCCTGCCGCATTTATTTAGCCTCAGAGACGGTTTGAAACAATTGCTACAGAAATCAATGTCAAAAATTAGAGTGAAATTGCTTCAAACAAGCGAATTATCGCGAAACAACACCTGCTCAAATCCAACAAAAACTTCGCCCTGCCGTCTCTACTGAGCCTCAGAGACGGTTTGAAACCATTGTTACAAAAATCAGAGAATGTGAAAAATTAGAGTGAAATTGCTTCAAACAAGCGAATTATCGCGAAACAACACCTGCTCGAATCCAACAAAAACTATGCCCTGCCGACTCTATTTAGCCTCTGAGACGGTTTGAAACCATTGTTACAGATATCAGACAATGTCAAAAATTAGAGTGAAATTGCTTCAAACAAGCGAATTATCGCGAAACAACACCTGCTCGAATCCAACAAAAACTGTGCCCTGCCATCTCTACTGAGCCTCAGAGACGCTTTGAGACAAGTGTTACAAAAATCAGAGAATGTGAGAAATTAGATTGAAATTGCTTATAACAAGCGAATCATCGCAAAACAACACCTGCTCGAATCCGACAAAAACTGTGCCCTGCCGCATTTATTTAGCCTCAGAGACGGTTTGAAACAATTGTTACAGAAATCAGACAATGTCAAAAATTAGAGTGAAATTGCTTCAAACAAGCGAATTATCGCGAAACAACACCTGCTCGAATCCAACAAAAACTATGCCCTGCCGACTCTATTTAGCCTTAGAGACGGTTTGAAACCATTGTTACAAAAATCAGAGAATGTGAAAAATTAGAGTGAAATATCTTCAAATAAGCGAATTATCGCGAAACAACACCTGCTTGAATCCAACATAAACTGTGCCCTGCTGTCTGTACCGAGCCTCAGAGACGCTTTGAGACAAGTGTTACAAAAATCAGAGAATGTCATAAATTAGAGTGAAATTGCTTCAAACAAGCGAATTATCGCGAAACAACACCTGGTCGAATCCGACAGAAACTGTGCCCTGCCGCATTGATTTAGCCTCAGAGACGGTTTGAAACAATTGTTACAGATATCAGACAATGTCAAAAATTAGAGTGAAATTGCTTCAAACAAGCGAATTATCGCGAAACAACACCTGCTCGAATCCGACAAAAAATATGCCCTGCCGACTCTATTTAGCCTCAGAGACGGTTTGAAACAATTGTTACAAAAATCAGAGAATGTGAAAAATTAGAGTGAAATTGCTTCAAATAAGGGAATTATCGCGAAACAACACCTGCTTGAATCCAACAAAAGCTGTGCCCTGCTGTCTCTACCGAGCCTCAGAGACGCTTTGAGACAAGTGTTACAAAAATCAGAGAATGTAAATTAGAGTGAAATTGCTTCAAACAAGCGAATTATCGCGAAACAACACCTGCTCGAATCCAACAAAAACTGTGCCCTGCCATCTCTACTGAGCCTCAGAGACGCTTTGAGACAAGTGTTACAAAAATCAGAGAATGTGAGAAATTAGATTGAAATTGCTTATAACAAGCGAATTATCGCGAAACAACACCTGCTCGAATCCAACAATAACTGTGCCCTGATGTCTCTATTGGGGCTCAGAGTCGCTTTGAGTCAAGTGTTTTAAGAATCAGAGAATGTCATAAATGAGAGTGAAATTGCTTCAAACAAGCGAATTATCGCGAAACAACACCTGCTCGAATCCAACAAAAACTGTGCCCTGCCGTCTCTACTGAGCCTCAGAGACGCTTTTAGACAAGTTTTACAAAAATCAGAGTATGTCGTAAATTAGAGTGAAATTGCTTCAAACAAGCGAATTATCGCGAAACAACACCTGCTCGAATCCAACAAAAACTGTGCCCTGCCATCTCTACTGAGCCTCAGAGACGCTTTGAGACAAGTGTTACAAAAATCAGAGAATGTGAGAAATTAGATTGAAATTGCTTATAACAAGCGAATTATCGCGAAACAACACCTGCTCGAATCCGACAAAAACTGTGCCCTGCCGCATTTATTTAGCCTCAGAGACGGTTTGAAACAATTGTTACAGAAATCAGACAATGTCAAAAATTAGAGGGAAATTGCTTCAAACAAGCGAATTATCGCGAAACAACACCTGCTCGAATCCAACAAAAACTATGCCCTGCCGACTCTATTTAGCCTTAGAGACGGTTTGAAACCATTGTTACAAAAATCAGAGGATGTGAAAAATTAGAGTGAAATATCTTCAAATAAGCGAATTATCGCGAAACAACACCTACTTGAATCCAACAAAAACTGTGCCCTGCCGTCTCTACTGAGCCTCAGAGACGGTTTGAAACCATTGTTACAAAAATCAGAGAATGTGAAAAATTAGAGTGAAATTGCTTCAAACAAGCGAATTATCGCGAAACAACACCTGCTCGAATCCAACAAAAACTATGCCCTGCCGACTCTATTTAGCCTCAGAGACGGTTTGAAACCATTGTTACAGATATCAGACAATGTCAAAAATTAGAGTGAAATTGCTTCAAACAAGCGAATTATCGCGAAACAACACCTGCTCAAATCCAACAAAAACTTCGCCCTGCCGTCTCTACTGAGCCTCAGAGACGGTTTGAAACCATTGTTACAAAAATCAGAGAATGTGAAAAATTAGAGTGAAATTGCTTCAAACAAGCGAATTATCGCGAAACAACACCTGCTCGAATCCAACAAAAACTATGCCCTGCCGACTCTATTTAGCCTCAGAGACGGTTTGAAACCATTGTTACAGATATCAGACAATGTCAAAAATTAGAGTGAAATTGCTTCAAACAAGCGAATTATCGCGAAACAACACCTGCTCGAATCCAACAAAAACTGTGCCCTGCCATCTCTACTGAGCCTCAGAGACGCTTTGAGACAAGTGTTACAAAAATCAGAGAATGTGAGAAATTAGATTGAAATTGCTTCAAACAAGCGAATCATCGCAAAACAACACCTGCTCGAATCCGACAAAAACTGTGCCCTGCCGCATTTATTTAGCCTCAGAGACGGTTTGAAACAATTGTTACAGAAATCAGACAATGTCAAAAATTAGAGTGAAATTGCTTCAAACAAGCGAATTATCGCGAAACAACACCTGCTCGAATCCAACAAAAACTATGCCCTGCCGACTCTATTTAGCCTTAGAGACGGTTTGAAGCCATTGTTACAAAAATCAGAGAATGTGAAAAATTAGAGTGAAATATCTTCAAATAAGCGAATTATCGCGAAACAACACCTGCTTGAATCCAACATAAACTGTGCCCTGCTGTCTGTACCGAGCCTCAGAGACGCTTTGAGACAAGTGTTACAAAAATCAGAGAATGTCATAAATTAGAGTGAAATTGCTTCAAACAAGCGAATTATCGCGAAAGAACACCTGGTCGAATCCGACAGAAACTGTGCCCTGCCGCATTGATTTAGCCTCAGAGACGGTTTGAAACAATTGTTACAGATATCAGACAATGTCAAAAATTAGAGTGAAATTGCTTCAAACAAGCGAATTATCGCGAAACAACACCTGCTCGAATCCAACAAAAACTGTGCCCTGCCATCTCTACTGAGCCTCAGAGACGCTTTGAGACAAGTGTTACAAAAATCAGAGAATGTGAGAAATTAGATTGAAATTGCTTATAACAAGCGAATTATCGCGAAACAACACCTGCTCGAATCCAACAATAACTGTGCCCTGCCGTCTCTATTGGGGCTCAGAGTCGCTTTGAGTCAAGTGTTTTAAGAATCAGAGAATGTCATAAATGAGAGTGAAATTGCTTCAAACAAGCGAATTATCGCGAAACAACACCTGCTCGAATCCAACAAAAACTGTGCCCTGCCGTCTCTACTGAGCCTCAGAGACGCTTTTAGACAAGTTTTACAAAAATCAGAGAATGTCGTAAATTAGAGTGAAATTGCTTCAAACAAGTGAATTATCGCGAAACAACACCTGCTCGAATCCAACAAAAACTGTGCCCTGCCATCTCTACTGAGCCTCAGAGACGCTTTTATACAAGTGTTACAAAAATCAGAGAATGTGAGAAATTAGATTGAAATTGCTTATAACAAGCGAATTATCGCGAAACAACACCTGCTCGAATCCGACAAAAACTGTGCCCTGCCGCATTTATTTAGCCTCAGAGACGGTTTGAAACAATTGTTACAGAAATCAGACAATGTCAAAAATTAGAGGGAAATTGCTTCAAACAAGCGAATTATCGCGAAACAACACCTGCTCGAATCCAACAAAAACTATGCCCTGCCGACTCTATTTAGCCTTAGAGACGGTTTGAAACCATTGTTACAAAAATCAGAGAATGTGAAAAATTAGAGTGAAATATCTTCAAATAAGCGAATTATCGCGAAACAACACCTACTTGAATCCAACAAAAACTGTGCCCTCTTGTCTCTACCGAGCCTCAGAGACGCTTTGAGACAAGTGTTACAAAAATCAGAGAATGTGAGAAATTAGATTGAAATTGCTTCAAAAGAGCGAATTATCGCGAAACAACACCTGCTCGAATCCGACAAAAACTGTGCCCTGCCGCATTTATTTAGCCTCAGAGACGGTTTGAAACAATTGTTACAGAAATCAGACAATGTCAAAAATTAGAGGGAAATTGCTTCAAACACGCGAATTATCGCGAAACAACACCTGCTCGTATCCAACAAAAACTATGCCCTGCCGACTCTATTTAGCCTTAGAGACGGTTTGAAACCATTGTTACAAAAATCAGAGAATGTGAAAAATTAGAGTGAAATATCTTCAAATAAGCGAATTATCGCGAAACAACACCTACTTGAATCCAACAAAAACTGTGCCCTCTTGTCTCTACCGAGCCTCAGAGACGCTTTGAGACAAGTGTTACAAAAATCAGAGAATGCCATAAATTAGAGTGAAATTGCTTCAAAAGAGCGAATTATCGCGAAACAACACCTTCTCGAATCCGACAAAAACCATGCCCTGCCGACTCTATTTAGCCTCAGAGACGGTTTGAAAGAATTGTTACAGATATCAGACAATGTCAAAAATTAGAGTGAAATTGCTTCAAACAAGCGAATTATCGCGAAACAACACCTGCTCAAATCCAAAAAAAACTGTGCGCTGCCGTCTCTACTGAGCCTCAGAGACGCTTTTAGACAAGTGTTACAAAAATCAGAGAATGTAAATTTGAGTGAAATTGCTTCAAACAAGCGAATTATCGCGAAACAACACCTGTTCGAATCCAACTAAAACTGTGCCCTGCCGTCCTTACTGAGCCTCAGAGACGCTTTGAGACATCTGTTACAAAAATCAGAGAATGTCAAAAATTAGAGTGAAATTGCTTCAAAAGAGCGAATTATCGCGAAACAACACCTTCTCGAATCCGACAAAAACCATGCCCTGCCGACTCTATTTAGCCTCAGAGACGGTTTGAAACAATTGTTACAAAAATCAGAGAATGTGAAAAATTAGAGTGAAATTGCTTCAAACAAGCGAATTATCGCGAAACAACACCTGCTCGAATCCAACAAAAACTATGCCCTGCCGACTCTATTTAGCCTCAGAGACGCTATGAGACAAGTGTTACAAAAATCAAAGAATGTCGTAAATTAGAGTGAAATTGCTTCAAACAAGCGAATTATCGCGAAACAACACCTGCTCGAATCGAACAAAATCTGTGCCCTGCGGTCTCTACTGAGCCTCAGAGACGCTTTGAGACAAGTGTTACACAAATCAGAGAATGTGAGAAATTAGATTGAAATTGCTTCAAACAAACGAATTATCGCGAAACAACACCTGCTCGAATCCAACAAAAACTGTGCCCTGCCGTCTCTACTGAGCCTCAGAGACGCTTTTAGACAAGTGTTAAAAAAATCAGAGAATGTCGTAAATTAGAGTGAAATTGCTTCAAACAAGCGAATTATCGCGAAACAACACCTGTTCGAATCCAACTAAAACTGTGCCCTGCCGTCCTTACTGAGCCTCAGAGACGCTTTGAGACATGTGTTACAAAAATCAGAGAATGTCAAAAATTAGAGTGAAATTGCTTCAAAAGAGCGAATTATCGCGAAACAACACCTGCTCGAATCCGATAAAAACTGTGCCCTGCCGCATTTATTTAGCCTCAGAGACGGTTTGAAACAATTGCTACAGAAATCAATGTCAAAAATTAGAGTGAAATTGCTTCAAACAAGCGAATTATCGCGAAACAACACCTGCTCAAATCCAACAAAAACTTCGCCCTGCCGTCTCTACTGAGCCTCAGAGACGGTTTGAAACCATTGTTACAAAAATCAGAGAATGTGAAAAATTAGAGTGAAATTGCTTCAAACAAGCGAATTATCGCGAAACAACACCTGCTCGAATCCAACAAAAACTATGCCCTGCCGACTCTATTTAGCCTCTGAGACGGTTTGAAACCATTGTTACAGATATCAGACAATGTCAAAAATTAGAGTGAAATTGCTTCAAACAAGCGAATTATCGCGAAACAACACCTGCTCGAATCCAACAAAAACTGTGCCCTGCCATCTCTACTGAGCCTCAGAGACGCTTTGAGACAAGTGTTACAAAAATCAGAGAATGTGAGAAATTAGATTGAAATTGCTTATAACAAGCGAATCATCGCAAAACAACACCTGCTCGAATCCGACAAAAACTGTGCCCTGCCGCATTTATTTAGCCTCAGAGACGGTTTGAAACAATTGTTACAGAAATCAGACAATGTCAAAAATTAGAGTGAAATTGCTTCAAACAAGCGAATTATCGCGAAACAACACCTGCTCGAATCCAACAAAAACTATGCCCTGCCGACTCTATTTAGCCTTAGAGACGGTTTGAAACCATTGTTACAAAAATCAGAGAATGTGAAAAATTAGAGTGAAATATCTTCAAATAAGCGAATTATCGCGAAACAACACCTGCTTGAATCCAACATAAACTGTGCCCTGCTGTCTGTACCGAGCCTCAGAGACGCTTTGAGACAAGTGTTACAAAAATCAGAGAATGTCATAAATTAGAGTGAAATTGCTTCAAACAAGCGAATTATCGCGAAACAACACCTGGTCGAATCCGACAGAAACTGTGCCCTGCCGCATTGATTTAGCCTCAGAGACGGTTTGAAACAATTGTTACAGATATCAGACAATGTCAAAAATTAGAGTGAAATTGCTTCAAACAAGCGAATTATCGCGAAACAACACCTGCTCGAATCCGACAAAAAATATGCCCTGCCGACTCTATTTAGCCTCAGAGACGGTTTGAAACAATTGTTACAAAAATCAGAGAATGTGAAAAATTAGAGTGAAATTGCTTCAAATAAGGGAATTATCGCGAAACAACACCTGCTTGAATCCAACAAAAGCTGTGCCCTGCTGTCTCTACCGAGCCTCAGAGACGCTTTGAGACAAGTGTTACAAAAATCAGAGAATGTAAATTAGAGTGAAATTGCTTCAAACAAGCGAATTATCGCGAAACAACACCTGCTCGAATCCAACAAAAACTGTGCCCTGCCATCTCTACTGAGCCTCAGAGACGCTTTGAGACAAGTGTTACAAAAATCAGAGAATGTGAGAAATTAGATTGAAATTGCTTATAACAAGCGAATTATCGCGAAACAACACCTGCTCGAATCCAACAATAACTGTGCCCTGATGTCTCTATTGGGGCTCAGAGTCGCTTTGAGTCAAGTGTTTTAAGAATCAGAGAATGTCATAAATGAGAGTGAAATTGCTTCAAACAAGCGAATTATCGCGAAACAACACCTGCTCGAATCCAACAAAAACTGTGCCCTGCCGTCTCTACTGAGCCTCAGAGACGCTTTTAGACAAGTTTTACAAAAATCAGAGTATGTCGTAAATTAGAGTGAAATTGCTTCAAACAAGCGAATTATCGCGAAACAACACCTGCTCGAATCCAACAAAAACTGTGCCCTGCCATCTCTACTGAGCCTCAGAGACGCTTTGAGACAAGTGTTACAAAAATCAGAGAATGTGAGAAATTAGATTGAAATTGCTTATAACAAGCGAATTATCGCGAAACAACACCTGCTCGAATCCGACAAAAACTGTGCCCTGCCGCATTTATTTAGCCTCAGAGACGGTTTGAAACAATTGTTACAGAAATCAGACAATGTCAAAAATTAGAGGGAAATTGCTTCAAACAAGCGAATTATCGCGAAACAACACCTGCTCGAATCCAACAAAAACTATGCCCTGCCGACTCTATTTAGCCTTAGAGACGGTTTGAAACCATTGTTACAAAAATCAGAGGATGTGAAAAATTAGAGTGAAATATCTTCAAATAAGCGAATTATCGCGAAACAACACCTACTTGAATCCAACAAAAACTGTGCCCTCTTGTCTCTACCGAGCCTCAGAGACGCTTTGAGACAAGTGTTACAAAAATCAGAGAATGCCATAAATTAGAGTGAAATTGCTTCAAACAAGCGAATTATCGCGAAACAACACCTGCTCGAATCGAACAAAAACTGTGCCCTGCGGTCTCTACTGAGCCTCAGAGACGCTTTTAGACAAGTGTTACAAAAATCAGAGAATGTAAATTTGAGTGAAATTGCTTCAAACAAGCGAATTATCGCGAAACAACACCTGTTCGAATCCAACTAAAACTGTGCCCTGCCGTCCTTACTGAGCCTCAGAGACGCTTTGAGACATGTGTTACAAAAATCAGAGAATGTCAAAAATTAGAGTGAAATTGCTTCAAAAGAGCGAATTATCGCGAAACAACACCTTCTCGAATCCGACAAAAACCATGCCCTGCCGACTCTATTTAGCCTCAGAGACGGTTTGAAAGAATTGTTACAGATATCAGACAATGTCAAAAATTAGGGTGAAATTGCTTCAAACAAGCGAATTATCGCGAAACAACACCTGCTCAAATCCAACAAAAACTGTGCGCTGCCGTCTCTACTGAGCCTCAGAGACGCTTTTAGACAAGTGTTACAAAAATCAGAGAATGTAAATTTGAGTGAAATTGCTTCAAACAAGCGAATTATCGCGAAACAACACCTGTTCGAATCCAACTAAAACTGTGCCCTGCCGTCCTTACTGAGCCTCAGAGACGCTTTGAGACATCTGTTACAAAAATCAGAGAATGTCAAAAATTAGAGTGAAATTGCTTCAAAAGAGCGAATTATCGCGAAACAACACCTTCTCGAATCCGACAAAAACCATGCCCTGTCGACTCTATTTAGCCTCAGAGACGGTTTGAAACAATTGTTACAAAAATCAGAGAATGTGAAAAATTAGAGTGAAATTGCTTCAAACAAGCGAATTATCGCGAAACAACACCTGCTCGAATCCAACAAAAACTATGCCCTGCCGACTCTATTTAGCCTCAGAGACGCTATGAGACAAGTGTTACAAAAATCAAAGAATGTCGTAAATTAGAGTGAAATTGCTTCAAACAAGCGAATTATCGCGAAACAACACCTGCTCGAATCGAACAAAATCTGTGCCCTGCGGTCTCTACTGAGCCTCAGAGACGCTTTGAGACAAGTGTTACACAAATCAGAGAATGTGAGAAATTAGATTGAAATTGCTTCAAACATGCGAATTATCGCGAAACAACACCTGCTCGAATCCAACAAAAACTGTGCCCTGCCGTCTCTACTGAGCCTCAGAGACGCTTTAAACAAGTGTTAAAAAAATCAGAGAATGTCGTAAATTAGAGTGAAATTGCTTCAAACAAGCGAATTATCGCGAAACAACACCTGTTCGAATCCAACTAAAACTGTGCCCTGCCGTCCTTACTGAGCCTCAGAGACGCTTTGAGACATGTGTTACAAAAATCAGAGAATGTCAAAAATTAGAGTGAAATTGCTTCAAAAGAGCGAATAATCGCGAAACATCACCTTCTCGAATCCGACAAAAACCATGCCCTGCCGACTCTATTTAGCCTCAGAGACGGTTTGAAACAATTGTTACAAAAATCAGAGAATGTGAAAAATTAGAGTGAAATTGCTTCAAACAAGCGAATTATCGCGAAACAACACCTGCTCGAATCCAACGAAAACTATGCCCTGCCTCAGAGACGCTTTGAGACAAGTGTTACAAAAATCAAAGAATGTCGTAAATTAGAGTGAAATTGCTTCAAACAAGCGAATTATCGCGAAACAACACCTGCTCGAATCGAACAAAAACTGTGCCCTGCGGTCTCTACTGAGCCTCAGAGACGCTTTGAGTCAAGTGTTACACAAATCAGAGAACGTGAGAAATTAGATTGAAATTGCTTCAAACAAGCGAATTATCGCGAAACAACACCTGCTCGAATCCGACAAAAACTGTGCCCTGCCGCATTTATTTAGCCTCAGAGACGGTTTGAAACCATTGTTACAGATATCAGACAATGTCAAAAATTAGAGTGAAATTGCTTCAAACAAGCGAATTATCGCGAAACAACACCTGCTCGAATCCAACAAAAACTGTGCCCTGCCGTCTCTATTAAGGCTCAGAGTCGCTTTGAGACAAGTGTTTTAAGAATCAGAGAATGTCGTAAATTACAGTGAAATTGCTTCAAACAAGCGAATTATCGCGAAACAACACCTGCTCCAATCCAACAAAAACTGTGCCCTGCCGTCTCTATTAAGGCTCAGAGTCGCTTTGAGACAAGTGTTTTAAGAATCAGAGAATGTCGTAAATTAGAGTGAAATTGCTTCAAACAAGCGAATTATCGCGAAACAACACCTGCTCGAATCCAACAAAAACTGTGCCCTGCCATCTCTACGGAGCCTCAGAGACGCTTTGAGACAAGTGTTACAAAAATCAGAGAATGTGAGAAATTAGATTGAAATTGCTTATAACAAGCGAATTATCGCGAAACAACACCTGCTCGAATCCGACAAAAACTGTGCCCTGCCGCATTTATTTAGCCTCAGAGACGGTTTGAAACAGTTGTTACAGAAATCAGACAATGTCAAAAATTAGAGGGAAATTGCTTCAAACAAGCGAATTATCGCGAAACAACACCTGCTCGAATCCAACAAAAACTATGCCCTGCCGACTCTATTTTGCCTTAGAGACGGTTTGAAACCATTGTTACAATAATCAGAGAATGTGAAAAATTAGAGTGAAATATCTTCAAATAAGCGAATTATCGCGAAACAACACCTGCTTGAATCCAACAAAAACTGTGCCCTGCTGTCTCTACCGAGCCTCAGAGACGCTTTGAGACAAGTGTTACAAAAATCAGAGAATGCCATAAATTAGAGTGAAATTGCTTCAAACAAGCGAATTATCGCGAAACAACACCTGGTCGAATCCGACAGAAACTGTGCCCTGCCGCATTTATTTAGCCTCAGAGACGGTTTGAAACAATTGTTACAGAAATCCGACAATGTCAAAAATTAGAGTTAAATTGCTTCAAACAAGCGAATTATCGCGAAACAACACCTGCCCGAATCCAACAAAAACTGCGCCCTGCCGTCTCTACTGAGCCTCAGTGACGCTTTGAGACAAGTGTTCCAAAAATCAGAGAATATCGTAAATTAGAGTGAAATTGCTTCAAACAAGCGAATTATCGCGAAACAACACCTGCTCGAATCCAACGATAACTGTGCCCTGCCGTCTCTATTGGGGCTCAGAGTCGCTTTGAGACAAGTGTTTTAAGAATCAGAGAATGTCATAAATGAGAGTGAAATTGCTTCAAACAAGCGAATTATCGCGAAACAACACCTGCTCGAATCCAACAAAAACTGTGCCCTGCCGTCTCTACTGAGCCTCAGAGACGCTTTTAGACAAGTGTTACAAAAATCAGAGAATGTCGTAAATTAGAGTGAAATTGCTTCAAAAGGGCGAATTATCGCGAAACAACACCTGTTCGAATCCAACTAAAACTGTGCCCTGCCGTCCTTACTGAGCCTCAGAGACGCTTTGAGACATGTGTTACAAAAATCAGAGAATGTCAAAAATTAGAGTGAAATTGCTTCAAAAGAGCGTATTATCGCGATACAACACCTTCTCGAATCCGACAAAAACCATGCCCTGCCGACTCTATTTAGCCTCAGAGACGGTTTGAAACAATTGTTACAAAAATCAGAGAATGTGAAAAATTAGAGTGAAATTGCTTCAAACAAGCGAATTATCGCGAAACAACACCTGCTCGAATCCAACAAAAACTATGCCCTGCCGACTCTATTTAGCCTCAGAGACGCTATGAGACAAGTGTTACAAAAATCAAAGAATGTCGTAAATTAGAGTGAAATTGCTTCAAACAAGCGAATTATCGCGAAACAACACCTGCTCGAATCGAACAAAAACTGTGCCCTGCGGTCTCTACTGAGCCTCAGAGACGCTTTGAGACAAGTGTTACACAAATCAGAGAATGTGAGAAATTAGATTGAAATTGCTTCAAACAAGCGAATTATCGCGAAACAACACCTGCTCGAATCCGACAAAAACTGTGCCCTGCTGCATTTATTTTGCCTCAGAGACAGTTTGAAACAATTGTTACAGAAATCAGACAATGTCAAAAATTAGAGTGAAATTGCTTCAAACAAGCGAATTATCGCGAAACAACACCTGCTCAAATCCAACAAAAACTTCGCCCTGCCCTCTCTACTGAGCCTCACAGACCCTTTGAGACAAGTGTTACATAAATCAGAGAATGTGAGAAATTAGATTGAAATTGCTTCAAACAAGCGAATTATCGCGAAACAACACCTGCTCGAATCCGACAAAAACTATGCCCTGCCGACTCTATTTAGCCTCAGAGACGGTTTGAAACCATTGATACAAAAATCAGAGAATGTGAAAAATTACAGTGAAATTGCTTCAAACAAGCGAATTATCGCGAAACAACACCTGCTCGAATCCAACAAAAACTATGCCCTGCCGACTCTATTTAGCCTCAGAGACGGTTTGAAACTTTTGTTACAGATATCAGACAATGTCAAAAATTAGAGTGAAATTGCTTCAAACAAGCGAATTATCGCGAAACAACACCTGCTCGAATCCAACAAAAACTGCGCCCTGCCGTCTCTACTGAGCCTCAGAGACGCTTTGAGACAAGTGTTACAAAAATCAGAGAATGTCAAAAATTAGAGTGAAATTGCTTCAAACAAGCGAATTATCGCGAAACAACACTTGCTCGAATCCAACAATAACTGTGCCCTGCCGTCTCTATTAAGGCTCAGAGTCGCTTTGAGACAAGTGTTTTAAGAATCAGAGAATGTCGTAAATTACAGTGAAATTGCTTCAAACAAGCGAATTATCGCGAAACAACACCTGCTCCAATCCAACAAAAACTGTGCCCTGCCGTCTCTACTAAGGCTCAGAGTCGCTTTGAGACAAGTGTTTTAAGAATCAGAGAATGTCGTAAATTAGAGTGAAATTGCTTCAAACAAGCGAAATATCGCGAAACAACACCTGCTCGAATCCAACAAAAACTGTGCCCTGCCATCTCTACTGAGCCTCAGAGACGCTTTGAGACAAGTGTTACAAAAATCAGAGAATGTGAGAAATTAGATTGAAATTGCTTATAACAAGCGAATTATCGCGAAACAACACCTGCTCGAATCCGACAAAAACTGTGCCCTGCCGCATTTATTTAGCCTCAGAGACGGTTTGAAACAATTGTTACAGAAATCAGACAATGTCAAAAATTAGAGGGAAATTGCTTCAAACAAGCGAATTATCGCGAAACAACACCTGCTCGAATCCAACAAAAACTGCGCCCTGCCGTCTCTACTGAGCCTCAGAGACCCTTTGAGACAAGTGTTACAAAAGTCAGAGAATGTCAAAAATTAGAGTGAAATTCCTTCAAACAAGCGAATTATCGCGAAAAAACACCTGCTCGAATCCAACAAAAACTGTGCCCTGCTGTCTCTACCGAGCCTCAGAGACGCTTTGACACAAGTGTTACAAAAATCAGAGAATGTCATAAATTAGAGTTAAATTGCTTCAAACAAGCGAATTATCGCGAAACAACACCTGCTCGAATCCGACAAAAACTGTGCCCTGCCGCATTTATTTAGCCTCAGAGACGGTTTGAAACAATTGTTACAGAAATCCGGCAATGTCAAAAATTAGAGTTAAATTGCTTCAAACAAGCGAATTATCGCGAAACAACACCTGCTCAAATCCAACAAAAACTTCGCCCTGCCGTCTCTACTGAGCCTCAGAGACCCTTTGAGACAAGTGTTACAAAAATCAGAGAATGTGAAAAATTAGAGTGAAATTGCTTCAAACAAGCGAATTATCGCGAAACAACACCTGCTCGAATCCAACAAAAACTATGCCCTGCACTCTATTTAGCCTCAGAGACGGTTTGAAACCATTGTTACAAAAATCAGAGAATGTGAAAAATTAGAGTGAAATATCTTCAAATAAGCGAATTATCGCGAAACAACACCTGCTTGAATCCAACAAAAACTGTGCCCTGCTGTCTCTACCGAGCCTCAGAGACGCTTTGAGACAAGTGTTACAAAAATCAGAGAATGTCATAAATTAGAGTGAAATTGCTTCAAACAAGCGAATTATCGCGAAACAACACCTGGTCGAATCGGACAGAAACTGTGCCCTGCCGCATTTATTTAGCCTCAGAGACGGTTTGAAACAATTGTTACAGATATCAGACAATGTCAAAAATTAGAGTGAAATTGCTTCAAACAAGCGAATTATCGCGAAACAACACCTGCTCGAATCCGACAAAAAATATGCCCTGCCGACTCTATTTAGCCTCAGAGACGGTTTGAAACAATTGTTACAAAAATCAGAGAATGTGAAAAATTAGAGTGAAATTGCTTCAAACAAGCGAATTATCGCGAAACAACACCTGCTCGAATCCAACAAAAACTGTGCCCTGCCGTCTCTACTGAGCCTCAGTGACGCTTTGAGACAAGTGTTACAAAAATCAGAGAATGTCATAAATTAGGGTGAAATTGCTTCAAACAAGCGAATTATCGCGAAACAGCACCTGCTCCAATCCGAAAAAAACTGTGCCCTGCCGCATTTATTTAGCCTCAGAGACGGTTTGAAACAATTGTTACAGAAATCAGACAATGTCAAAAATTAGAGTGAAATTGCTTCAAACAAGCGAATTATCGCGAAACAACATCTGCTCGAATCCAACAAAAACTGCGCCCTGCCGTCTCTACTGAGGCTCAGAGACGCTTTGAGACAAGTGTTACAAAAATCAAAGAATGTCAAAAATTAGAGTGAAATTGCTTCAAACAAGCGAATTATCGCGAAACAACACCTGCTCGAATCCGACAAAAACTGTGCCCTGCCGCATTTATTTAGCCTCAGAGACGGTATGATACAATTGTTACAGAAATCAGACAATGTCAAAAATTAGAGTGAAATTGATTCAAACAAGCGAATTATCGCGAAACAACACCTGCTCGAATCCAACAAAAACTGCGCCCTGCCGTCTCTACTGTGCCTCAGAGACGCTTTGAGACAATTGTTACAGAAATCAGACAATGTGAAAAATTAGAGTGAAATTGCTTCAAACAAGCGAATTATCGCGAAACAACACCTGCTCGAATCCAACAAAAACTGCGCCCTGCCGTCTCTACTGAGCCTCAGAGACGCTTTGAGACAAGTGTTACAAAAATCAGAGAATGTCAAAAATTAGAGTGAAATTGCTTAAAACAAGCGAATTATCGCGAAACAACACCTGCTCGAATCCGACAAAAACTGTGCCCTGCCGCATTTATTTAGCCTCAGAGACGGTTTGATACAATTGTTACAGAAATCAGACAATGTCAAAAATTAGAGTGAAATTGCTTCAAACAAGCGAATTATCGCGAAACAACACCTGCTCGAATCCAACAAAAACTGCGCTCTGCCGTCTCTACTGAGCCTCAGAGACGCTTTGAGACAAGAGTTACAAAAATCAGAGAATGTCGTAAATTAGAGTGAAATTGCTTCAAACAAGCGAATTATCGCGAAACAACACCTGCTCGTATCCAACAAAAACTGTGCCCTGCCGTCTCTGCTGAGCCTCATAGACGCTTTGAGACAAGTGTTACAATAATCAGAGAATGTCATAAATTAGGGTGAAATTGCTTCAAACAAGCGAATTATCGCGAAACAACACCTGCTCGAATCCGACAAAAACTTGCCCTGCCGCATTTATTTAGCCTCAGAGACGGTTTGAAACAATTGTTACAGAAATCAGACAATGTCAAAAATTAGAGTGAAATTGCTTCAAACAAGCGAATTATCGCGAAACAACACCTGCTCGAATCCAACAAAAACTGCGCCATGCCATCTCTACTGAGCCTCAGAGACGCTTTGAGATAAGAGTTACAAAAATCAGAAAATGTCAAAAATTAGAGTGAGATTGCTTCAAACAAGCGAATTATCGCAAAACAACAAAAACTGTGCCCTGCTGTCTCTACTGAGTCTCAGAGACGCTTTGAGACAAGTGTTACAAAAATCAAAGAATGTCGTAAATTAGAGTGAAACTGCTTCAAACAAGCGAATAATCGCGAACCAACATCTGCTCGAATCCAACAAAAACTGCCCTGCTGTCTCTACTGAGCCTCAGAGACGCTTTGAGACAAGTGTTACAAAAATCAGAGAATGTCAAAAATTAGAGTGAAATTGCTTCAAACAAGCGAATTATCGCGAAACAACACCTGCTCGAATCCGACAAAAACTGTGCCCTGCCGCATTTATTTAGCCTCAGAGACGGTCTGAAACAATTGTTACAGAAATCAGACAATGTCAAAAATTAGAGGGAAATTGCTTCAAACAAGCGAATTATCGCGAAACAACACCTGCTCGAATCCAACAAAAACTGCGCCCTGCCGTCTCTACTGAGCCTCAGAGACCCTTTGAGACAAGTGTTACAAAAGTCAGAGAATGTCAAAAATTAGAGTGAAATTCCTTCAAACAAGCGAATTATCGCGAAACAACACCTGCTCGAATCCGACAAAAAATATGCCCTGCCGACTCTATTTAGCCTCAGAGACGGTTTGAAACAATTGTTACAAAAATCAGAGAATGTGAAAAATTAGAGTGAAATATCTTCAAATAAGCGAATTATCGCGAAACAACACCTGCTTGAATCCAACAAAAACTGTGCCCTGCTGTCTCTACCGAGCCTAAGAGACGCTTTGAGACAAGTGTTACAAAAATCAGAGAATGTCATAAATTAGAGTTAAATTGCTTCAAACAAGCGAATTATCGCGAAACAACACCTGCTCGAATCCGACAAAAACTGTGCCCTGCCGCATTTATTTAGCCTCAGAGACGCTTTGAAACAATTGTTACAGAAATCCGACAATGTCAAAAATTAGAGTTAAATTGCTTCAAACAAGCAAATTATCGCGAAACAACACCTGCTCAAATCCAACAAAAACTTCGCCCTGCCGTCTCTACTGAGCCTCAGAGACCCTTTGAGACAAGTGTTACAAAAATCAGAGAATGTCAAAAATTAGAGTGAAATTGCTTCAAATAAGGGAATTATCGCGAAACAACACCTGCTTGAATCCAACAAAAACTGTGCCCTGCTGTCTCTACCGAGCCTCAGAGACGCTTTGAGACAAGTGTTACAAAAATCAGAGAATGTCATAAATGAGAGTGAAATTGCTTCAAACAAGCGAATTATCGCGAAACAACACCTGCTCGAATCCAACTAAAACTGTGCCCTGCCGTCCTTACTGAGCCTCAGAGACGCTTTGAGACATGTGTTACAAAAATCAGAGAATGTCAAAAATTAGAGTGAAATTGCTTCAAAAGAGCGAATTATCGCGAAACAACACCTTCTCGAATCCGACAAAAACCATGCCCTGCCGCATTTATTTAGCCTCAGAGACGGTTCCAAACAATTGTTACAGAAATCAGACCCATTGTTACAAAAATCAGAGAATGTGAAAAATTAGAGTGAAATTGCTTCAAACAAGCGAATTATCGCGAAACAACACCTGCTCGAATCCAACAAAAACTATGCCCTGCCGACTGTATTTAGCCTTAGAGACGGTTTGAAACCATTGTTACAAAAATCAGAGAATGATAAAAATTAGAGTGAAATATCTTCAAATAAGCGAATTATCGCGAAACAACACCTGCTCGAATCCAACAAAAACTGCGCCATGCCATCTCTACTGAGCCTCAGAGACGCTTTGAGATAAGAGTTACAAAAATCAGAAAATGTCAAAAATTAGAGTGAGATTGCTTCAAACAAGCGAATTATCGCAAAACAACAAAAACTGTGCCCTGCTGTCTCTACTGAGTCTCAGAGACGCTTTGAGACAAGTGTTACAAAAATCAAAGAATGTCGTAAATTAGAGTGAAACTGCTTCAAACAAGCGAATAATCGCGAACCAACATCTGCTCGAATCCAACAAAAACTGCCCTGCTGTCTCTACTGAGCCTCAGAGACGCTTTGAGACAAGTGTTACAAAAATCAGAGAATGTCAAAAATTAGAGTGAAATTGCTTCAAACAAGCGAATTATCGCGAAACAACACCTGCTCGAATCCGACAAAAACTGTGCCCTGCCGCATTTATTTAGCCTCAGAGACGGTCTGAAACAATTGTTACAGAAATCAGACAATGTCAAAAATTAGAGGGAAATTGCTTCAAACAAGCGAATTATCGCGAAACAACACCTGCTCGAATCCAACAAAAACTGCGCCCTGCCGTCTCTACTGAGCCTCAGAGACCCTTTGAGACAAGTGTTACAAAAGTCAGAGAATGTCAAAAATTAGAGTGAAATTCCTTCAAACAAGCGAATTATCGCGAAACAACACCTGCTCGAATCCGACAAAAAATATGCCCTGCCGACTCTATTTAGCCTCAGAGACGGTTTGAAACAATTGTTACAAAAATCAGAGAATGTGAAAAATTAGAGTGAAATATCTTCAAATAAGCGAATTATCGCGAAACAACACCTGCTTGAATCCAACAAAAACTGTGCCCTGCTGTCTCTACCGAGCCTAAGAGACGCTTTGAGACAAGTGTTACAAAAATCAGAGAATGTCATAAATTAGAGTTAAATTGCTTCAAACAAGCGAATTATCGCGAAACAACACCTGCTCGAATCCGACAAAAACTGTGCCCTGCCGCATTTATTTAGCCTCAGAGACGGTTTGAAACAATTGTTACAGAAATCCGACAATGTCAAAAATTAGAGTTAAATTGCTTCAAACAAGCGAATTATCGCGAAACAACACCTGCTCAAATCCAACAAAAACTTCGCCCTGCCGTCTCTACTGAGCCTCAGAGACCCTTTGAGACAAGTGTTACAAAAATCAGAGAATGTCAAAAATTAGAGTGAAATTGCTTCAAATAAGGGAATTATCGCGAAATAACACCTGCTTGAATCCAACAAAAACTGTGCCCTGCTGTCTCTACCGAGCCTCAGAGACGCTTTGAGACAAGTGTTACAAATATCAGAGAATGTCATAAATGAGAGTGAAATTGCTTCAAACAAGCGAATTATCGCGAAACAACACCTGCTCGAATCCAACTAAAACTGTGCCCTGCCGTCCTTACTGAGCCTCAGAGACGCTTTGAGACATGTGTTACAAAAATCAGAGAATGTCAAAAATTAGAGTGAAATTGCTTCAAAAGAGCGAATTATCGCGAAACAACACCTTCTCGAATCCGACAAAAACCATGCCCTGCCGCATTTATTTAGCCTCAGAGACGGTTCCAAACAATTGTTACAGAAATCAGACCCATTGTTACAAAAATCAGAGAATGTGAAAAATTAGACTGAAATTGCTTCAAACAAGCGAATTATCGCGAAACAACACCTGCTCGAATCCAACAAAAACTATGCCCTGCCGACTGTATTTAGCCTTAGAGACGGTTTGAAACCATTGTTACAAAAATCAGAGAATGATAAAAATTAGAGTGAAATATCTTCAAATAAGCGAATTATCGCGAAACAACACCTGCTCGAATCCAACAAAAACTGCGCCATGCCATCTCTACTGAGCCTCAGAGACGCTTTGAGATAAGAGTTACAAAAATCAGAAAATGTCAAAAATTAGAGTGAGATTGCTTCAAACAAGCGAATTATCGCAAAACAACAAAAACTGTGCCCTGCTGTCTCTACTGAGTCTCAGAGACGCTTTGAGACAAGTGTTACAAAAATCAAAGAATGTCGTAAATTAGAGTGAAACTGCTTCAAACAAGCGAATAATCGCGAACCAACATCTGCTCGAATCCAACAAAAACTGCCCTGCTGTCTCTACTGAGCCTCAGAGACGCTTTGAGACAAGTGTTACAAAAATCAGAGAATGTCAAAAATTAGAGTGAAATTGCTTCAAACAAGCGAATTATCGCGAAACAACACCTGCTCGAATCCGACAAAAACTGTGCCCTGCCGCATTTATTTAGCCTCAGAGACGGTCTGAAACAATTGTTACAGAAATCAGACAATGTCAAAAATTAGAGGGAAATTGCTTCAAACAAGCGAATTATCGCGAAACAACACCTGCTCGAATCCAACAAAAACTGCGCCCTGCCGTCTCTACTGAGCCTCAGAGACCCTTTGAGACAAGTGTTACAAACGTCAGAGAATGTCAAAAATTAGAGTGAAATTCCTTCAAACAAGCGAATTATCGCGAAACAACACCTGCTCGAATCCGACAAAAAATATGCCCTGCCGACTCTATTTAGCCTCAGAGACGGTTTGAAACAATTGTTACAAAAATCAGAGAATGTGAAAAATTAGAGTGAAATATCTTCAAATAAGCGAATTATCGCGAAACAACACCTGCTTGAATCCAACAAAAACTGTGCCCTGCTGTCTCTACCGAGCCTAAGAGACGCTTTGAGACAAGTGTTACAAAAATCAGAGAATGTCATAAATGAGAGTGAAATTGCTTCAAACAAGCGAATTATCGCGAAACAACACCTGCTCGAATCCAACTAAAACTGTGCCCTGCCGTCCTTACTGAGCCTCAGAGACGCTTTGAGACATGTGTTACAAAAATCAGAGAATGTCAAAAATTAGAGTGAAATTGCTTCAAAAGAGCGAATTATCGCGAAACAACACCTTCTCGAATCCGACAAAAACCATGCCCTGCCGCATTTATTTAGCCTCAGAGACGGTTCGAAACAATTGTTACAGAAATCAGACCCATTGTTACAAAAATCAGAGAATGTGAAAAATTAGAGTGAAATTGCTTCAAACAAGCGAATTATCGCGAAACAACACTTGCTCGAATCCAACAAAAACTATGCCCTGCCGACTGTATTTAGCCTTAGAGACGGTTTGAAACCATTGTTACAAAAATCAGAGAATGATAAAAATTAGAGTGAAATATCTTCAAATAAGCGAATTATCGCGAAACAACACCTTCTTGAATCCAACAAAAACTGTGCCCTGCTGTCTCTACCGAGCATCAGAGACGCTTTGAGACAAGTGTTACAAAAATCAGAGAATGTCATAAATTAGAGTGAAATTGCTTCAAACAAGCGAATTATCGCGAAACAACACCTGGTCGAATCCGACAGAAACTGTGCCCTGCCGCATTTATTTAGCCTCAGAGACGGTTTGAAACAATTGTTACAGATATCAGACAATGTCAAAAATTAGAGTGAAATTGCTTCAAACAAGCGAATTATCGCGAAACAACACCTGCTCGAATCCGACAAAAAATATGCCCTGCCGACTCTATTTAGCCTCAGAGACGGTTTGAAACAATTGTTACAAAAATCAGAGAATGTGAAAAATTAGAGTGAAATTGCTTCAAATAAGCGAATTATCGCGAAACAACACCTGCTTGAATCCAACAAAAACTGTGCCCTGCTGTCTCTACCGAGCCTCAGAGACGCTTTGAGACAAGTGTTACAAAAATCAGAGAATGTCATAAATTAGAGTGAAATTGCTTCAAACAAGCGAATTATCGCGAAACAACACCTGGTCGAATCCGACAGAAACTGCGCCCTGCCGCATTTATTTAGCCTCAGAGACGGTTTGAAACAATTGTTACAGATATCAAGCAATGTCAAAAATTAGAGTGAAATTGCTTCAAACAAGCGAATTATCGCGAAACAACACCTGCTCGAATCCGACAAAAAATATGCCCTGCCGACTCTATTTAGCCTCAGAGACGGTTTGAAACAATTGTTACAAAAATCAGAGAATGTGAAAAATTAGAGTGAAATTGCTTCAAATAAGCGAATTATCGCGAAACAACACCTGCCCGAATCCAACAAAAACTGCGCCCTGCCGTCTCTACTGAGCCTCAGAGACGCTTTGAGACAAGTGTTACAAAAATCAGAGAATGTCGTAAATTAGAGTGAAATTGCTTCAAACAAGCGAATTATCGCGAAACAACACCTGCTCGAATCCAACAATAACTTTGCCCTGCCGTCTCTATTGGGGCTCGGAGTCGCTTTGAGACAAGTGTTTTAAGAATCAGAGAATGTCATAAATGAGAGTGAAATTGCTTCAAACAAGCGAATTATCGCGAAACAACACCTGCACGAATCCAACAAAAACTGTGCCCTACCGTCTCTACTGAGCCTCAGAGACGCTTTGAGACAAGTGTTACAAAAATCAAAGAATGTCGTAAATTAGAGTGAAATTGCTTCAAACAAGCGAATTATCGCGAAACAACACCTGCTCGAATCCAACAAAAACTATGCCCTGCCGACTCTATTTAGCCTCAGAGACGGTTTGAAACCATTGTTACAGATATCAGAGAATGTCAAAAATTAGAGTGAAATTGCTTCAAACAAGCGAATTATCGCGAAACAACACCTGCTCGAATCCAACAAAAACTGCGCCCTGCCGTCTCTACTGAGCCTCAGAGACGCTTTGAGACAAGTGTTTTAAGAATCAGAGAATGTCGTAAATTACAGTGAAACTGCTTCAAACAAGCGAATTATCGCGAAACAACACCTGCTCCAATCCAACAAAAACTGTGCCCTGCGGTCTCTACTGAGCCTCAGAGACGCTTTGAGACAAGTGTTACACAAATCAGAGAATGTGAGAAATTAGATTGAAATTGCTTCAAACAAGCGAATTATCGCGAAACAACACCTGCTCGAATCCAACAAAAACTATGGCCTGCCGACTCTATTTAGCCTCAGAGACGGTTTGAAACCATTGTTACAGATATCAGAGAATTTCAAAAATTAGAGTGAAATTGCTTCAAACAAGCGAATTATCGCCAAACAACACCTGCTCGAATCCAACAAAAACTGCGCCCTGCCGTCTCTACTGAGCCTCAGAGACGCTTTGAGACAAGTGTTCTAAAAATCAGAGAATGTCGTAAATTACAGTGAAATTGCTTCAAACAAGCGAATTATCGCGAAACAACACCTGCTCGAATCCAACAAAAACTGTGCCCTGCCATCTCTACTGAGCCTCAGAGACGCTTTGAGACAAGTGTTAAAAAATCAGAGAATGTGAGAAATTAGATTGAAATTGCTTATAACAAGCGAATTATCGCGAAACAACACCTGCTCGAATCCGACAAAAACTGTGCCCTGCCGCATTTATTTAGCCTCAGAGACGGTCTGAAACAATTGTTACAGAAATCAGACAATGTCAAAAATTAGAGGGAAATTGCTTCAAACAAGCGAATTATCGCGAAACAGCACCTGCTCGAATCCAACAAAAACTGCGCCCTGCCGTCTCTACTGAGCCTCAGAGACCCTTTGAGACAAGTGTTACAAGTCAGAGAATGTCAAAAATTAGAGTGAAATTCCTTCAAACAAGCGAATTATCGCGAAACAACACCTGCTCGAATCCGACAAAAACTATGCCCTGCCGACTCTATTTAGCCTCAGAGACGGTTTGAAACAATTGTTACAGAAATCCGACAATGTCAAAAATTAGAGTTAAATTGCTTCAAACAAGCGAATTATCGCGAAACAACACCTGCTCAAATCCAACAAAAACTTCGCCCTGCCGTCTCTACTGAGCCTCAGAGACCCTTTGAGACAAGTGTTACAAAAATCAGAGAATGTCAAAAATTAGAGTGAAATTGCTTCAAATAAGGGAATTATCGCGAAACAACACCTGCTTGAATCCAACAAAAACTGTGCCCTGCTGTCTCTACCGAGCCTCAGAGACGCTTTGAGACAAGTGTTACAAAAATCAGAGAATGTCATAAATTAGAGTGAAATTGCTTCAAACAAGCGAATTATCGCGAAACAACACCTGGTCGAATCCGACAGAAACTGTGCCCTGCCGCATTTATTTAGCCTCAGAGACGGTTTGAAACAATTGTTACAGATATCAGACAATGTCAAAAATTAGAGTGAAATTGCTTCAAACAAGCGAATTATCGCGAAACAACACCTGCTCGAATCCGACAAAAAATATGCCCTGCCGACTCTATTTAGCCTCAGAGACGGTTTGAAACAATTGTTACAAAAATCAGAGAATGTGAAAAATTAGAGTGAAATTGCTTCAAATAAGCGAATTATCGCGAAACACTACCTGCTGGAATCCAACAAAAACTGTGCCCTGCTGTCTCTACCGAGCCTCAGAGACGCTTTGAGACAAGTGTTACAAAAATCAGAGAATGTCATAAATTAGAGTGAAATTGCTTCAAACAAGCGAATTATCGCGAAACAACACCTGCTCGAATCCGACAAAAACTGTGCCCTGCCGCATTTATTTAGCCTCAGAGACGGTTTGAAACAATTGTTTCAGAAATCAGACAATGTCAAAAATTAGAGTGAAATTGCTTTAAACAAGCGAATTATCGCGAAACAGCTCCTCAAATCCAACAAAAACTTCGCCCTGCCGTCTCTACTGAGCCTCAGAGACCCTTTGAGACAAGTGTTACAAAAATCAGAGAATGTCGTAAATTAGACTGAAATTGCTTCAAACAAGCGAATTATCGCGAAACAACACCTGCTCGAATCCAACAATAACTGTGCCCTGCCGTCTCTATTGGGGCTCAGAGTCGCTTTGAGACAAGTGTTTTAAGAATCAGAGAATGTCATAAATGAGAATGAAATAGCTTCAAACAAGCGAATTATCGCGAAACAACACCTGCTCGAATCCAACAAAAACTATGCCCTGCCGACTCTATTTAGCCTCAGAGACGCTTTGAGACAAGTGTTACAAAAATCAAAGAATGTCGTAAATTAGAGTGAAATTGCTTCAAACAAGCGAATTATCGCGAAACAACACCTGCTCGAATCGAACAAAAACTGTGCCCTGCGGTCTCTACTGAGCCTCAGAGACGCTTTGAGACAAGTGTTACACAAATCAGAGAATGTGAGAAATTAGATTGAAATTGCTTCAAACAAGCGAATTATCGCGAAACAACACCTGCTCGAATCCGACAAAAACTGTGCCCTGCCGCATTTATTTAGCCTCAGAGACGGTTTGAAACAATTGTTACAGAAATCAGACAATGTCAAAAATTAGAGTGAAATTGCTTTAAACAAGCGAATTATCGCGAAACAACAGCTGCTCAAATCCAACAAAAACTTCGCCCTGCCGTCTCTACTGAGCCTCAGAGACCCTTTGAGACAAGTGTTACAAAAATCAGAGAATGTGAAAAATTAGAGTGAAATTGCTTCAAACAAGCGAATTATCGCGAAAAACACCTGCTCGAATCCAACAAAAACTATGCCCTGCCGACTCTATTTAGCCTTAGAGACGGTTTGAAACCATTGTTACAAAAATCAGAGAATGTGAAAAATTAGAGTGAAATATCTTCAAATAAGCGAATTATCGCGAAACAACACCTGCTTGAATCCAACAAAAACTGTGCCCTGCTGTCTCTACCGAGCCTCAGAGACGCTTTGAGACAAGTGTTACAAAAATCAGAGAATGTCATAAATTAGAGTGAAATTGCTTCAAACAAGCGAATTATCGCGAAACAACACCTGGTCGAATCCGACAGAAACTGTGCCCTGCCGCATTTATTTAGCCTCAGAGACGGTTTGAAACAATTGTTACAGATATCAGACAATGTCAAAAATTAGAGTGAAATTGCTTCAAACAAGCGAATTATCGCGAAACAACACCTGCTCGAATCCGACAAAAAATATGCCCTGCCGACTCTATTTAGCCTCAGAGACGGTTTGAAACAATTGTTACAAAAATCAGAGAATGTCATAAATTGGAGTGAAATTGCTTCAAACAAGCGAATTATCGCGAAACAACACCTGCTCGAATCCGACAAAAACTGTGCCCTGCCGCATTTATTTAGCCTCAGAGACTGTTTGAAACAATTGTTACAGAAATCCGACAATGTCAAAAATTAGAGTTAAATTGCGTCAAACAAGCGAATTATCGCGAAACAACACCTGCCCGAATCCAACAAAAACTGCGCCCTGCCGTCTCTACTGAGCCTCAGAGACGCTTTGAGACAAGTGTTACAAAAATCAGAGAATGTCGTAAATTAGACTGAAATTGCTTCAAACAAGCGAATTATCGCGAAACAACACCTGCTCGAATCCAACAATAACTGTGCCCTGCCGTCTCTATTGGGGCTCAGAGTCGCTTTGAGACAAGTGTTTTAAGAATCAGAGAATGTCATAAATGAGAGTGAAATAGCTTCAAACAAGCGAATTATCGCGAAACAACACCTGCTCGAATCCAACAAAAACTGTGCCCTGCCGTCTCTACTGAGCCTCAGAGACGCTTTTAGACAAGTGTTACAAAAATCAGAGAATGTCGTAAATTAGAGTGAAATTGCTTCAAACAAGCGAATTATCGCGAAACAACACCTGTTCGAATCCAACTAAAACTGTGCCCTGCCGTCCTTACTGAGCCTCAGAGACGGTTTGAGACATGTGTTACAAAAATCAGAGAATGTCAAAAATTAGAGTGAAATTGCCTCAAGAGAGCGAATTATCGCGAAACAACACCTTCTCGAATCCGACAAAAACCATGCCCTGCCGACTCTATTTAGCCTCAGAGACGGTTTGAAACAATTGTTACAAAAATCAGAGAATGTGAAAATTAGAGTGAAATTGCTTCAAACAAGCGAATTATCGCGAAACAACACCTGCTCGAATCCAACAAAAACTATGCCCTGCCGACTCTATTTAGCCTCAGAGACGCTTTGAGACAAGTGTTACAAAAATCAAAGAATGTCGTAAATTAGAGTGAAATTGCTTCAAACAAGCGAATTATCGCGAAACAACACCTGCTCGAATCGAACAAAAACTGTGCCCTGCGGTCTCTACTGAGCCTCAGAGACGCTTTGAGACAAGTGTTACGCAAATCAGAGAATGTGAGAAATTAGATTGAAATTGCTTCAAACAAGCGAATTATCGCGAAACAACACCTGCTCGAATCCTTAAAAACTGTGCCCTGCCGCATTTATTTAGCCTCAGAGACGGTTTGAAACAATTGTTACAGAAATCAGACAATGTCAAAAATTAGAGTGAAATTGCTTCAAACAAGCGAATTATCGCGAAACAACACCTGCTCAAATCCAACAAAAACTTCGCCCTGCCGTCTCTACTGAGCCTCAGAGACGGTTTGAAACCATTGTTACAAAAATCAGAGAATGTGAAAAATTAGAGTGAAATTGCTTCAAACAAGCGAATTATCGCGAAACAACACCTGCTCGAATCCAACAAAAACTATGCCCTGCCGACTCTATTTAGCCTCAGAGACGGTTTGAAACCATTGTTACAGATATCAGACAATGTCAAAAATTAGAGTGAAATTGCTTCAAACAAGCGAATTATCGCGAAACAACAGCTGCTCGAATCCAACAAAAACTGTGCCCTGCCATCTCTACTGAGCCTCAGAGACGCTTTGAGACAAGTGTTACAAAAATCAGAGAATGTGAGAAATTAGATTGAAATTGCTTATAACAAGCGAATCATCGCGAAACAACACCTGCTCGAATCCGACAAAAACTGTGCCCTGCCGCATTTATTTAGCCTCATAGACGGTTTGAAACAATTGTTACAGAAATCCGACAATGTCAAAAATTAGAGTTAAATTGCTTCAAACAAGCGAATTATCGCGAAACAACACCTGCTCAAATCCAACAAAAACTTCGCCCTGCCGTCTCTACTGAGCCTCAGAGACCCTTTGAGACAAGTGTTACAAAAATCAGAGAATGTCAAAAATTAGAGTGAAATTGCTTCAAACAAGCGAATTATCGCGAAACAACTCCTGCTCGAATCCGACAAAAACTATGCCCTGCCGAATCTATTTAGCCTGAGAGACGGTTTGAAACCATTGTTACAAAAATCAGAGAATGTGAAAAATTAGAGTGAAATTGCTTCAAACAAGCGAATTATCGCGAAACAACACCTGCTCGAATCCAACAAAAACTATGCCCTGCCGACTCTATTTAGCCTTAGAGACGGTTTGAAACCATTGTTACAAAAATCAGAGAATGTGAAAAATTAGAGTGAAATATCTTCAAATAAGCGAATTATCGCGAAACAACACCTTCTTGAATCCAACAAAAACTGTGCCCTGCTGTCTCTACCGAGCCTCAGAGACGCTTTGAGACAAGTGTTACAAAAATCAGAGAATGTCATAAATTAGAGTGAAATTGCTTCAAACAAGCGAATTATCGCGAAACAACACCTGGTCGAATCCGACAGAAACTGTGCCCTGCCGCATTTATTTAGCCTCAGAGACGGTTTGAAACAATTGTTACAGATATCAGACAATGTCAAAAATTAGAGTGAAATTGCTTCAAACAAGCGAATTATCGCGAAACAACACCTGCTCGAATCCGACAAAAAATATGCCCTGCCGACTCTATTTAGCCTCAGAGACGGTTTGAAACAATTGTTTCAAAAATCAGAGAATGTGAAAAATTAGAGTGAAATTGCTTCAAATAAGCGAATTATCGCGAAACAACACCTGCTTGAATCCAACAAAAACTGTGCCCTGCTGTCTCTACCGAGCCTCAGAGACGCTTTGAGACAAGTGTTACAAAAATCAGAGAATGTCATAAATTAGAGTGAAATTGCTTCAAACAAGCGAATTATCGCGAAACAACACCTGGTCGAATCCGACAGAAACTGCGCCCTGCCGCATTTATTTAGCCTCAGAGACGGTTTGAAACAATTGTTACAGATATCAAGCAATGTCAAAAATTAGAGTGAAATTGCTTCAAACAAGCGAATTATCGCGAAACAACACCTGCTCGAATCCGACAAAAAATATGCCCTGCCGACTCTATTTAGCCTCAGAGACGGTTTGAAACAATTGTTACAAAAATCAGAGAATGTGAAAAATTAGAGTGAAATTGCTTCAAATAAGCGAATTATCGCGAAACAACACCTGCCCGAATCCAACAAAAACTGCGCCCTGCCGTCTCTACTGAGCCTCAGAGACGCTTTGAGACAAGTGTTACAAAAATCAGAGAATGTCGTAAATTAGAGTGAAATTGCTTCAAACAAGCGAATTATCGCGAAAAAACACCTGCTCGAATCCAACAATAACTTTGCCCCGCCGTCTCTATTGGGGCTCAGAGTCGCTTTGAGACAAGTGTTTTCAGAATCAGAGAATGTCATAAATGAGAGTGAAATTGCTTTAAACAAGCGAATTATCGCGAAACAACACCTGCTCGAATCAAACAAAAACTGTGCCCTACCGTCTCTACTGAGCCTCAGAGACGCTTTGAGACAAGTGTTACAAAAATCAAAGAATGTCGTAAATTAGAGTGAAATTGCTTCAAACAAGCGAATTATCGCGAAACAACACCTGCTCGAATCCAACAAAAACTATGCCCTGCCGACTCTATTTAGCCTCAGAGACGGTTTGAAACCATTGTTACAGATATCAGAGAATGTCAAAAATTAGAGTGAAATTGCTTCAAACAAGCGAATTTTCGCGAAACAACACCTGCTCCAATCCAACAAAAACTGTGCCCTGCGGTCTCTACTGAGCCTCAGAGACGCTTTGAGACAAGTGTTACACAAATCAGAGAATGTGAGAAATTAGATTGAAATTGCTTCAAACAAGCGAATTATCGCGAAACAACACCTGCTCGAATCCAACAAAAACTATGCCCTGCCGACTCTATTTAGCCTCAGAGACGGTTTGAAACCATTGTTACAGATATCAGAGAATTTCAAAAATTAGAGTGAAATTGCTTCAAACAAGCGAATTATCGCGAAACAACACCTGCTCGAATCCAACAAAAACTGCGCCCTGCCGTCTCTACTGAGCCTCAGAGACGCTTTGAGACAAGTGTTTTAAGAATCAGAGAATGTCGTAAATTACAGTGAAATTGCTTCAAACAAGCGAATTATCGCGAAACAACACCTGCTCCAATCCAACAAAAACTGTGCCCTGCCGTCTCTATTAAGGCTCAGAGTCGCTTTGAGACAAGTGTTTTAAGAATCAGAGAATGTCGTAAATTAGAGTGAAATTGCTTCAAACAAGCGAATTATCGCGAAACAACACCTGCTCGAATCCAACAAAAACTGTGCCCTGCCATCTCTACTGAGCCTCAGAGACGCTTTGAGACAAGTGTTACAAAAATCAGAGAATGTGAGAAATTAGATTGAAATTGCTTATAACAAGCGAATTATCGCGAAACAACACCTGCTCGAATCCGACAAAAACTGTGCCCTGCCGCATTTATTTAGGCTCAGAGACGGTCTGAAACAATTGTTACAGAAATCAGACAATGTCAAAAATTAGAGGGAAATTGCTTCAAACAAGCGAATTATCGCGAAACAACACCTGCTCGAATCCAACAAAAACTGCGCCCTGCCGTCTCTACTGAGCCTCAGAGACCCTTTGAGACAAGTGTTACAAAAGTCAGAGAATGTCAAAAATTAGAGTGAAATTCCTTCAAACAAGCGAATTATCGCGAAACAACACCTGCTCGAATCCGACAAAAAATATGCCCTGCCGACTCTATTTAGCCTCAGAGACGGTTTGAAACAATTGTTACAAAAATCAGAGAATGTGAAAAATTAGAGTGAAATATCTTCAAATAAGTGAATTATCGCGAAACAATACCTGCTTGAATCCAACAAAAACTGTGCCCTGCTGTCTCTACCGAGCCTAAGAGACGCTTTGAGACAAGTGTTACAAAAATCAGAGATTGTCATAAATTAGAGTTAAATTGCTTCAAACAAGCGAATTATCGCGAAACAACACCTGCTCGAATCCGACAAAAACTGTGCCCTGCCGCATTTATTTAGCCTCAGAGACGGTTTGAAACAATTGTTACAAAAATCAGAGAATGTGAAAAATTAGAGTGAAATTGCTTCAAACAAGCGAATTATCGCGAAACAACACCTGCTCGAATCCAACAAAAACTATGCCCTGCCGACTCTATTTAGCCTTAGATACGGTTTGAAACCATTGTTACAAAAATCAGAGAATGTGAAAAATTAGAGTGAAATATCTTCAAATAAGCGAATTATCGCGAAACAACACCTGCTTGAATCCAACAAAAACTGTGCCCTGCTGTCTCTACCGAGCCTCAGAGACGCTTTGAGACAAGTGTTACAAAAATCAGAGAATGTCATAAATTAGAGTGAAATTGCTTCAAACAAGCGAATTATCGCGAAACAACACCTGGTCGAATCCGACAGAAACTGTGCCCTGCCGCATTTATTTAGCCTCAGAGACGGTTTGAAACAATTGTTACAGATATCAGACAATGTCAAAAATTAGAGTGAAATTGCTTCAAACAAGCGAATTATCGCGAAACAACACCTGCTCGAATCCGACAAAAAATATGCCCTGCCGACTCTATTTTGCCTCAGAGACGGTTTGAAACAATTGTTACAAAAATCAGAGAATGTGAAAAATTAGAGTGAAATTGCTTCAAATAAGCGAATTATCGCGAAACAACACCTGCTTGAATCCAACAAAAACTGTGCCCTGCTGTCTCTACCGAGCCTCAGAGACGCTTTGAGACAAGTGTTAAAAAAATCAGAGAATGTCATAAATTAGAGTGAAATTGCTTCAAACAAGCGAATTATCGCGAAACAACACCTGCTCGAATCCGACAAAAACTGTGCCCTGCCGCATTTATTTAGCCTCAGAGACGGTTTGAAACAATTGTTACAGAAATCCGACAATGTCAAAAATTAGAGTTAAATTGCTTCAAACAAGCGAATTATCGCGAAACAACACCTGCCCGAATCCAACAAAAACTGCGCCCTGCCGTTTCTACTGAGCCTCAGAGACGCTTTGAGACAAGTGTTACAAAAATCAGAGAATGTCGTAAATTAGAGTGAAATTGCTTCAAACAAGCGAATTATCGCGAAACAACACCTGCTTGAATCCAACAAAAACTGTGCCCTGCTGTCTCTACCGAGCCTCAGAGACGCTTTGAGACAAGTGTTAAAAAAATCAGAGAATGTCATAAATTAGAGTGAAATTGCTTCAAACAAGCGAATTATCGCGAAACAACACCTGCTCGAATCCGACAAAAACTGTGCCCTGCCGCATTTATTTAGCCTCAGAGACGGTTTGAAACAATTGTTACAGAAATCCGACAATGTCAAAAATTAGAGTTAAATTGCTTCAAACAAGCGAATTATCGCGAAACAACACCTGCTCAAATCCAACAAAAACTTCGCCCTGCCGTCTCTACTGAGCCTCAGAGACCCTTTGAGACAAGTGTTACAAAAATCAGAGAATGTCAAAAATTAGAGTGAAATTGCTTCAAATAAGGGAATTATCGCGAAACAACACCTGCTTGAATCCAACAAAAACTGTGCCCTGCTGTCTCTACCGAGCCTCAGAGACGCTTTGAGACAAGTGTTACAAAAATCAGAGAATGTCATAAATTAGAGTGAAATTGCTTCAAACAAGCGAATTATCGCGAAACAACACCTGGTCGAATCCGACAGAAACTGTGCCCTGCCGCATTTATTTAGCCTCAGAGACGGTTTGAAACAATTGTTACAGATATCAGACAATGTCAAAAATTAGAGTGAAATTGCTTCAAACAAGCGAATTATCGCGAAACAACACCTGCTCGAATCCGACAAAAAATATGCCCTGCCGACTCTATTTAGCCTCAGAGACGGTTTGAAACAATTGTTACAAAAATCAGAGAATGTGAAAAATTAGAGTGAAATTGCTTCAAATAAGCGAATTATCGCGAAACACTACCTGCTGGAATCCAACAAAAACTGTGCCCTGCTGTCTCTACCGAGCCTCAGAGACGCTTTGAGACAAGTGTTACAAAAATCAGAGAATGTCATAAATTAGAGTGAAATTGCTTCAAACAAGCGAATTATCGCGAAACAACACCTGCTCGAATCCGACAAAAACTGTGCCCTGCCGCATTTATTTAGCCTCAGAGACGGTTTGAAACAATTGTTTCAGAAATCAGACAATGTCAAAAATTACAGTGAAATTGCTTTAAACAAGCGAATTATCGCGAAACAGCTCCTCAAATCCAACAAAAACTTCGCCCTGCCGTCTCTACTGAGCCTCAGAGACCCTTTGAGACAAGTGTTACAAAAATCAGAGAATGTCGTAAATTAGACTGAAATTGCTTCAAACAAGCGAATTATCGCGAAACAACACCTGCTCGAATCCAACAATAACTGTGCCCTGCCGTCTCTATTGGGGCTCAGAGTCGCTTTGAGACAAGTGTTTTAAGAATCAGAGAATGTCATAAATGAGAATGAAATAGCTTCAAACAAGCGAATTATCGCGAAACAACACCTGCTCGAATCCAACAAAAACTATGCCCTGCCGACTCTATTTAGCCTCAGAGACGCTTTGAGACAAGTGTTACAAAAATCAAAGAATGTCGTAAATTAGAGTGAAATTGCTTCAAACAAGCGAATTATCGCGAAACAACACCTGCTCGAATCGAACAAAAACTGTGCCCTGCGGTCTCTACTGAGCCTCAGAGACGCTTTGAGACAAGTGTTACACAAATCAGAGAATGTGAGAAATTAGATTGAAATTGCTTCAAACAAGCGAATTATCGCGAAACAACACCTGCTCGAATCCGACAAAAACTGTGCCCTGCCGCATTTATTTAGCCTCAGAGACGGTTTGAAACAATTGTTACAGAAATCAGACAATGTCAAAAATTAGAGTGAAATTGCTTTAAACAAGCGAATTATCGCGAAACAACAGCTGCTCAAATCCAACAAAAACTTCGCCCTGCCGTCTCTACTGAGCCTCAGAGACCCTTTGAGACAAGTGTTACAAAAATCAGAGAATGTGAAAAATTAGAGTGAAATTGCTTCAAACAAGCGAATTATCGCGAAAAACACCTGCTCGAATCCAACAAAAACTATGCCCTGCCGACTCTATTTAGCCTTAGAGACGGTTTGAAACCATTGTTACAAAAATCAGAGAATGTGAAAAATTAGAGTGAAATATCTTCAAATAAGCGAATTATCGCGATACAACACCTGCTTGAATCCAACAAAAACTGTGCCCTGCTGTCTCTACCGAGCCTCAGAGACGCTTTGAGACAAGTGTTACAAAAATCAGAGAATGTCATAAATTAGAGTGAAATTGCTTCAAACAAGCGAATTATCGCGAAACAACACCTGGTCGAATCCGACAGAAACTGTGCCCTGCCGCATTTATTTAGCCTCAGAGACGGTTTGAAACAATTGTTACAGATATCAGACAATGTCAAAAATTAGAGTGAAATTGCTTCAAACAAGCGAATTATCGCGAAACAACACCTGCTCGAATCCGACAAAAAATATGCCCTGCCGACTCTATTTAGCCTCAGAGACGGTTTGAAACAATTGTTACAAAAATCAGAGAATGTCATAAATTGGAGTGAAATTGCTTCAAACAAGCGAATTATCGCGAAACAACACCTGCTCGAATCCGACAAAAACTGTGCCCTGCCGCATTTATTTAGCCTCAGAGACTGTTTGAAACAATTGTTACAGAAATCCGACAATGTCAAAAATTAGAGTTAAATTGCGTCAAACAAGCGAATTATCGCGAAACAACACCTGCCCGAATCCAACAAAAACTGCGCCCTGCCGTCTCTACTGAGCCTCAGAGACGCTTTGAGACAAGTGTTACAAAAATCAGAGAATGTCGTAAATTAGACTGAAATTGCTTCAAACAAGCGAATTATCGCGAAACAACACCTGCTCGAATCCAACAATAACTGTGCCCTGCCGTCTCTATTGGGGCTCAGAGTCGCTTTGAGACAAGTGTTTTAAGAATCAGAGAATGTCATAAATGAGAGTGAAATAGCTTCAAACAAGCGAATTATCGCGAAACAACACCTGCTCGAATCCAACAAAAACTGTGCCCTGCCGTCTCTACTGAGCCTCAGAGACGCTTTTAGACAAGTGTTACAAAAATCAGAGAATGTCGTAAATTAGAGTGAAATTGCTTCAAACAAGCGAATTATCGCGAAACAACACCTGTTCGAATCCAACTAAAACTGTGCCCTGCCGTCCTTACTGAGCCTCAGAGACGGTTTGAGACATGTGTTACAAAAATCAGAGAATGTCAAAAATTAGAGTGAAATTGCCTCAAGAGAGCGAATTATCGCGAAACAACACCTTCTCGAATCCGACAAATACCATGCCCTGCCGACTCTATTTAGCCTCAGAGACGGTTTGAAACAATTGTTACAAAAATCAGAGAATGTGAAAATTAGAGTGAAATTGCTTCAAACAAGCGAATTATCGCGAAACAACACCTGCTCGAATCCAACAAAAACTATGCCCTGCCGACTCTATTTAGCCTCAGAGACGCTTTGAGACAAGTGTTACAAAAATCAAAGAATGTCGTAAATTAGAGTGAAATTGCTTCAAACAAGCGAATTATCGCGAAACAACACCTGCTCGAATCGAACAAAAACTGTGCCCTGCGGTCTCTACTGAGCCTCAGAGACGCTTTGAGACAAGTGTTACGCAAATCAGAGAATGTGAGAAATTAGATTGAAATTGCTTCAAACAAGCGAATTATCGCGAAACAACACCTGCTCGAATCCTTAAAAACTGTGCCCTGCCGCATTTATTTAGCCTCAGAGACGGTTTGAAACAATTGTTACAGAAATCAGACAATGTCAAAAATTAGAGTGAAATTGCTTCAAACAAGCGAATTATCGCGAAACAACACCTGCTCAAATCCAACAAAAACTTCGCCCTGCCGTCTCTACTGAGCCTCAGAGACGGTTTGAAACCATTGTTACAAAAATCAGAGAATGTGAAAAATTAGAGTGAAATTGCTTCAAACAAGCGAATTATCGCGAAACAACACCTGCTCGAATCCAACAAAAACTATGCCCTGCCGACTCTATTTAGCCTCAGAGACGGTTTGAAACCATTGTTACAGATATCAGACAATGTCAAAAATTAGAGTGAAATTGCTTCAAACAAGCGAATTATCGCGAAACAACAGCTGCTCGAATCCAACAAAAACTGTGCCCTGCCATCTCTACTGAGCCTCAGAGACGCTTTGAGACAAGTGTTACAAAAATCAGAGAATGTGAGAAATTAGATTGAAATTGCTTATAACAAGCGAATCATCGCGAAACAACACCTGCTCGAATCCGACAAAAACTGTGCCCTGCCGCATTTATTTAGCCTCATAGACGGTTTGAAACAATTGTTACAGAAATCCGACAATGTCAAAAATTAGAGTTAAATTGCTTCAAACAAGCGAATTATCGCGAAACAACACCTGCTCAAATCCAACAAAAACTTCGCCCTGCCGTCTCTACTGAGCCTCAGAGACCCTTTGAGACAAGTGTTACAAAAATCAGAGAATGTCAAAAATTAGAGTGAAATTGCTTCAAACAAGCGAATTATCGCGAAACAACTCCTGCTCGAATCCGACAAAAACTATGCCCTGCCGAATCTATTTAGCCTGAGAGACGGTTTGAAACCATTGTTACAAAAATCAGAGAATGTGAAAAATTAGAGTGAAATTGCTTCAAACAAGCGAATTATCGCGAAACAACACCTGCTCGAATCCAACAAAAACTATGCCCTGCCGACTCTATTTAGCCTTAGAGACGGTTTGAAACCATTGTTACAAAAATCAGAGAATGTGAAAAATTAGAGTGAAATATCTTCAAATAAGCGAATTATCGCGAAACAACACCTTCTTGAATCCAACAAAAACTGTGCCCTGCTGTCTCTACCGAGCCTCAGAGACGCTTTGAGACAAGTGTTACAAAAATCAGAGAATGTCATAAATTAGAGTGAAATTGCTTCAAACAAGCGAATTATCGCGAAACAACACCTGGTCGAATCCGACAGAAACTGTGCCCTGCCGCATTTATTTAGCCTCAGAGACGGTTTGAAACAATTGTTACAGATATCAGACAATGTCAAAAATTAGAGTGAAATTGCTTCAAACAAGCGAATTATCGCGAAACAACACCTGCTCGAATCCGACAAAAAATATGCCCTGCCGACTCTATTTAGCCTCAGAGACGGTTTGAAACAATTGTTTCAAAAATCAGAGAATGTGAAAAATTAGAGTGAAATTGCTTCAAATAAGCGAATTATCGCGAAACAACACCTGCTTGAATCCAACAAAAACTGTGCCCTGCTGTCTCTACCGAGCCTCAGAGACGCTTTGAGACAAGTGTTACAAAAATCAGAGAATGTCATAAATTAGAGTGAAATTGCTTCAAACAAGCGAATTATCGCGAAACAACACCTGGTCGAATCCGACAGAAACTGCGCCCTGCCGCATTTATTTAGCCTCAGAGACGGTTTGAAACAATTGTTACAGATATCAAGCAATGTCAAAAATTAGAGTGAAATTGCTTCAAACAAGCGAATTATCGCGAAACAACACCTGCTCGAATCCGACAAAAAATATGCCCTGCCGACTCTATTTAGCCTCAGAGACGGTTTGAAACAATTGTTACAAAAATCAGAGAATGTGAAAAATTAGAGTGAAATTGCTTCAAATAAGCGAATTATCGCGAAACAACACCTGCCCGAATCCAACAAAAACTGCGCCCTGCCGTCTCTACTGAGCCTCAGAGACGCTTTGAGACAAGTGTTACAAAAATCAGAGAATGTCGTAAATTAGAGTGAAATTGCTTCAAACAAGCGAATTATCGCGAAAAAACACCTGCTCGAATCCAACAATAACTTTGCCCCGCCGTCTCTATTGGGGCTCAGAGTCGCTTTGAGACAAGTGTTTTCAGAATCAGAGAATGTCATAAATGAGAGTGAAATTGCTTTAAACAAGCGAATTATCGCGAAACAACACCTGCTCGAATCAAACAAAAACTGTGCCCTACCGTCTCTACTGAGCCTCAGAGACGCTTTGAGACAAGTGTTACAAAAATCAAAGAATGTCGTAAATTAGAGTGAAATTGCTTCAAACAAGCGAATTATCGCGAAACAACACCTGCTCGAATCCAACAAAAACTATGCCCTGCCGACTCTATTTAGCCTCAGAGACGGTTTGAAACCATTGTTACAGATATCAGAGAATGTCAAAAATTAGAGTGAAATTGCTTCAAACAAGCGAATTTTCGCGAAACAACACCTGCTCCAATCCAACAAAAACTGTGCCCTGCGGTCTCTACTGAGCCTCAGAGACGCTTTGAGACAAGTGTTACACAAATCAGAGAATGTGAGAAATTAGATTGAAATTGCTTCAAACAAGCGAATTATCGCGAAACAACACCTGCTCGAATCCAACAAAAACTATGCCCTGCCGACTCTATTTAGCCTCAGAGACGGTTTGAAACCATTGTTACAGATATCAGAGAATTTCAAAAATTAGAGTGAAATTGCTTCAAACAAGCGAATTATCGCGAAACAACACCTGCTCGAATCCAACAAAAACTGCGCCCTGCCGTCTCTACTGAGCCTCAGAGACGCTTTGAGACAAGTGTTTTAAGAATCAGAGAATGTCGTAAATTACAGTGAAATTGCTTCAAACAAGCGAATTATCGCGAAACAACACCTGCTCCAATCCAACAAAAACTGTGCCCTGCCGTCTCTATTAAGGCTCAGAGTCGCTTTGAGACAAGTGTTTTAAGAATCAGAGAATGTCGTAAATTAGAGTGAAATTGCTTCAAACAAGCGAATTATCGCGAAACAACACCTGCTCGAATCCAACAAAAACTGTGCCCTGCCATCTCTACTGAGCCTCAGAGACGCTTTGAGACAAGTGTTACAAAAATCAGAGAATGTGAGAAATTAGATTGAAATTGCTTATAACAAGCGAATTATCGCGAAACAACACCTGCTCGAATCCGACAAAAACTGTGCCCTGCCGCATTTATTTAGGCTCAGAGACGGTCTGAAACAATTGTTACAGAAATCAGACAATGTCAAAAATTAGAGGGAAATTGCTTCAAACAAGCGAATTATCGCGAAACAACACCTGCTCGAATCCAACAAAAACTGCGCCCTGCCGTCTCTACTGAGCCTCAGAGACCCTTTGAGACAAGTGTTACAAAAGTCAGAGAATGTCAAAAATTAGAGTGAAATTCCTTCAAACAAGCGAATTATCGCGAAACAACACCTGCTCGAATCCCACAAAAAATATGCCCTGCCGACTCTATTTAGCCTCAGAGACGGTTTGAAACAATTGTTACAAAAATCAGAGAATGTGAAAAATTAGAGTGAAATATCTTCAAATAAGTGAATTATCGCGAAACAATACCTGCTTGAATCCAACAAAAACTGTGCCCTGCTGTCTCTACCGAGCCTAAGAGACGCTTTGAGACAAGTGTTACAAAAATCAGAGATTGTCATAAATTAGAGTTAAATTGCTTCAAACAAGCGAATTATCGCGAAACAACACCTGCTCGAATCCGACAAAAACTGTGCCCTGCCGCATTTATTTAGCCTAAGAGACGGTTTGAAACAATTGTTACAAAAATCAGAGAATGTGAAAAATTAGAGTGAAATTGCTTCAAACAAGCGAATTATCGCGAAACAACACCTGCTCGAATCCAACAAAAACTATGCCCTGCCGACTCTATTTAGCCTTAGATACGGTTTGAAACCATTGTTACAAAAATCAGAGAATGTGAAAAATTAGAGTGAAATATCTTCAAATAAGCGAATTATCGCGAAACAACACCTGCTTGAATCCAACAAAAACTGTGCCCTGCTGTCTCTACCGAGCCTCAGAGACGCTTTGAGACAAGTGTTACAAAAATCAGAGAATGTCATAAATTAGAGTGAAATTGCTTCAAACAAGCGAATTATCGCGAAACAACACCTGGTCGAATCCGACAGAAACTGTGCCCTGCCGCATTTATTTAGCCTCAGAGACGGTTTGAAACAATTGTTACAGATATCAGACAATGTCAAAAATTAGAGTGAAATTGCTTCAAACAAGCGAATTATCGCGAAACAACACCTGCTCGAATCCGACAAAAAATATGCCCTGCCGACTCTATTTTGCCTCAGAGACGGTTTGAAACAATTGTTACAAAAATCAGAGAATGTGAAAAATTAGAGTGAAATTGCTTCAAATAAGCGAATTATCGCGAAACAACACCTGCTTGAATCCAACAAAAACTGTGCCCTGCTGTCTCTACCGAGCCTCAGAGACGCTTTGAGACAAGTGTTAAAAAAATCAGAGAATGTCATAAATTAGAGTGAAATTGCTTCAAACAAGCGAATTATCGCGAAACAACACCTGCTCGAATCCGACAAAAACTGTGCCCTGCCGCATTTATTTAGCCTCAGAGACGGTTTGAAACAATTGTTACAGAAATCCGACAATGTCAAAAATTAGAGTTAAATTGCTTCAAACAAGCGAATTATCGCGAAACAACACCTGCCCGAATCCAACAAAAACTGCGCCCTGCCGTTTCTACTGAGCCTCAGAGACGCTTTGAGACAAGTGTTACAAAAATCAGAGAATGTCGTAAATTAGAGTGAAATTGCTTCAAACAAGCGAATTATCGCGAAACAACACCTGCTTGAATCCAACAAAAACTGTGCCCTGCTGTCTCTACCGAGCCTCAGAGACGCTTTGAGACAAGTGTTAAAAAAATCAGAGAATGTCATAAATTAGAGTGAAATTGCTTCAAACAAGCGAATTATCGCGAAACAACACCTGCTCGAATCCGACAAAAACTGTGCCCTGCCGCATTTATTTAGCCTCAGAGACGGTTTGAAACAATTGTTACAGAAATCCGACAATGTCAAAAATTAGAGTTAAATTGCTTCAAACAAGCGAATTATCGCGAAACAACACCTGCTCGAATCCAACTAAAACTCTGCCCTGCCGTCCTTACTGAGCCTCAGAGACGCTTTGAGACATGTGTTACAAAAATCAGAGAATGTCGAAAATTAGAGTGAAATTGCTTCAAAAGAGCGAATTATCGCGAAACAACACCTTCTCGAATCCGACAGAAACTGCGCCCTGCCGCATTTATTTAGCCTCAGAGACGGTTTGAAACAATTGTTACAGATATCAAGCAATGTCAAAAATTAGAGTGAAATTGCTTCAAACAAGCGAATTATCGCGAAACAACACCTGCTCGAATCCAACAAAAACTATGCCCTGCCGACTCTATTTAGCCTCAGAGACGCTTTGAGACAAGTGTTACAAAAATCAAAGAATGTCGTAAATTAGAGTGAAATTGCTTCAAACAAGCGAATTATCGCGAAACAACACCTGCTCGAATCGAACAAAAACTGTGCCCTGCGGTCTCTACTAAGCCTCAGAGACGCTTTGAGACAAGTGTTACACAAATCAGAGAATGTGAGAAATTAGATTGAAATTGCTTCAAACAAGCGAATTATCGCGAAACAACACCTGCTCGGATCCGACAAAAACTGTGCCCTGCCGCATTTATTTAGCCTCAGAGACGGTTTGAAACAATTGTTACAGAAATCAGACAATGTCAAAAATTAGAGTGAAATTGCTTTAAACAAGCGAATTATCGCGAAACAACACCTGCTCAAATCCAACAAAAACTTCGCCCTGCCGTCTCTACTGAGCCTCAGAGACCCTTTGAGACAAGTGTTACAAAAATCAGAGAATGTGAAAAATTAGAGTGAAATTGCTTCAAACAAGCGAATTATCGCGAAACAACACCTGCTCGAATCCAACAAAAACTATGCCCTGCCGACTCTATTTAGCCTTAGAGACGGTTTGAAACCATTGTTACAAAAATCAGAGAATGTGAAAAATTAGAGTGAAATATCTTCAAATAAGCGAATTATCGCGAATCAACACCTGCTTGAATCCAACAAAAACTGTGCCCTGCTGTCTCTACCGAGCCTCAGAGACGCTTTGAGACAAGTGTTAAAAAAATCAGAGAATGTCATAAATTAGAGTGAAATTGCTTCAAACAAGCGAATTATCGCGAAACAACACCTGGTCGAATCCGACAGAAACTGTGCCCTGCCGCATTTATTTAGCCTCAGAGACGGTTTGAAACAATTGTTACAGATATCAATGTCAAAAATTAGAGTGAAATTGCTTCAAACAAGCGAATTATCGCGAAACAACACCTGCTCGAATCCGACAAAAAATATGCCCTGCCGACTCTATTTAGCCTCAGAGACGGTTTGAAACAATTGTTACAAAAATCAGAGAATGCCATAAATTAGAGTGAAATTGCTTCAAACAAGCGAATTATCGCGAAACAACACCTGCTCGAATCCGACAAAAACTGTGCCCTGCCGCATTTTATTTAGCCTCAGAGACGGTTTGAAACAATTGTTACAGAAATCCGACAATGTCAAAAATTAGAGTTAAATTGCTTCAAACAAGCGAATTATCGCGAAACAACACCTGCCCGAATCCAACAAAAACTGCGCCCTGCCGTCTCTACTGAGCCTCAGAGACGCTTTGAGACAAGTGTTACAAAAATCAGAGAATGTCGTAAATTAGACTGAAATTGCTTCAAACAAGCGAATTATCGCGAAACAACACCTGCTCGAATCCAACAAAAACTGTGCCCTGCCGTCTCTACTGAGCCTCAGAGACGCTTGTAGACAAGTGTTACAAAAATCAGAGAATGTCGTAAATTAGAGTGAAATTGCTTCAAACAAGCGAATTATCGCGAAACAACACCTGTTCGAATCCAACTAAAACTGTGCCCTGCCGTCCTTACTGAGCCTCAGAGACGCTTTGAGACATGTGTTACAAAAATCAGAGAATGTGAGAAATTAGATTGAAATTGCTTATAACAAGCGAATCATCGCGAAACAACACCTGCTCGAATCCGACAAAAACCATGCCCTGCCGACTCTATTTAGCCTCAGAGACGGTTTGAAACAATTGTTACAAAAATCAGAGAATGTGAAAATTAGAGTGAAATTGCTTCAAACAAGCGAATTATCGCGAAACAACACCTGCTCGAATCGAACAAAAACTGTGCCCTGCGGTCTCTACTGAGCCTCAGAGACGCTTTGAGACAAGTGTTACGCAAATCAGAGAATGTGAGAAATTAGATTGAAATTGCTTCAAACAAGCGAATTATCGCGAAACAACACCTGCTCGAATCCGATAAAAACTGTGCCCTGCCGCATTTATTTAGCCTCAGAGACGGTTTGAAACAATTGTTACAAAAATCAGAGAATGTGAAAAATTAGAGTGAAATTGCTTCAAACAAGCGAATTATCGCGAAACAACACCTGCTCGAATCCAACAAAAACTATGCCCTGCCGACTCTATTTAGCCTTAGATACGGTTTGAAACCATTGTTACAAAAATCAGAGAATGTGAAAAATTAGAGTGAAATATCTTCAAATAAGCGAATTATCGCGAAACAACACCTGCTTGAATCCAACAAAAACTGTGCCCTGCTGTCTCTACCGAGCCTCAGAGACGCTTTGAGACAAGTGTTACAAAAATCAGAGAATGTCATAAATTAGAGTGAAATTGCTTCAAACAAGCGAATTATCGCGAAACAACACCTGGTCGAATCCGACAGAAACTGTGCCCTGCCGCATTTATTTAGCCTCAGAGACGGTTTGAAACAATTGTTACAGATATCAGACAATGTCAAAAATTAGAGTGAAATTGCTTCAAACAAGCGAATTATCGCGAAACAACACCTGCTCGAATCCGACAAAAACTGTGCCCTGCCGCATTTATTTAGCCTCAGAGACGGTTTGAAACAATTGTTACAGAAATCCGACAATGTCAAAAATTAGAGTTAAATTGCTTCAAACAAGCGAATTATCGCGAAACAACACCTGCCCGAATCCAACAAAAACTGCGCCCTGCCGTCTCTACTGAGCCTCAGAGACGCTTTGAGACAAGTGTTACAAAAATCAGAGAATGTCGTAAATTAGACTGAAATTGCTTCAAACAAGCGAATTATCGCGAAACAACACCTGCTCGAATCCAACAATAACTGTACCCTGCCGTCTCTATTGGGGCTCAGAGTCGCTTTGAGACAAGTGTTTTAAGAATCAGAGAATGTCATAAATGAGAGTGAAATAGCTTCAAACAAGCGAATTATCGCGAAACAACACCTGCTCGAATCCAACAAAAACTGTGCCCTGCCGTCTCTACTGAGCCTCAGAGACGCTTGTAGACAAGTGTTACAAAAATCAGAGAATGTCGTAAATTAGAGTGAAATTGCTTCAAACAAGCGAATTATCGCGAAACAACACCTGTTCGAATCCAACTAAAACTGTGCCCTGCCGTCCTTACTGAGCCTCAGAGACGCTTTGAGACATGTGTTACAAAAATCAGAGAATGTCAAAAATTAGAGTGAAATTGCCTCAAAACAGCGAATTATCGCGAAACAACACCTTCTCGAATCCGACAAAAACCATGCCGTGCCGACTCTATTTAGCCTCAGAGACGGTTTGAAACAATTGTTACAAAAATCAGAGAATGTGAAAATTAGAGTGAAATTGCTTCAAACAAGCGAATTATCGCGAAACAACACCTGCTCGAATCGAACAAAAACTGTGCCCTGCGGTCTCTACTGAGCCTCAGAGACGCTTTGAGACAAGTGTTACGCAAATCAGAGAATGTGAGAAATTAGATTGAAATTGCTTCAAACAAGCGAATTATCGCGAAACAACACCTGCTCGAATCCGATAAAAACTGTGCCCTGCCGCATTTATTTAGCCTCAGAGACGGTTTGAAACAATTGTTACAGAAATCAATGTCAAAAATTAGAGTGAAATTGCTTCAAACAAGCGAATTATCGCGAAACAACACCTGCTCAAATCCAACAAAAACTTCGCCCTGCCGTCTCTACTGAGCCTCAGAGACGGTTTGAAACCATTGTTACAAAAATCAGAGAATGTGAAAAATTAGAGTGAAATTGCTTCAAACAAGCGAATTATCGCGAAACAACACCTGCTCGAATCCAACAAAAACTATGCCCTGCCGACTCTATTTAGCCTCAGAGACGGTTTGAAACCATTGTTACAGATATCAGACAATGTCAAAAATTAGAGTGAAATTGCTTCAAACAAGCGAATTATCGCGAAACAACACCTGCTCGAATCCAACAAAAACTGTGCCCTGCCATCTCTACTGAGCCTCAGAGACGCTTTGAGACAAGTGTTACAAAAATCAGAGAATGTGAGAAATTAGATTGAAATTGCTTATAACAAGCGAATCATCGCGAAACAACACCTGCTCGAATCCGACAAAAACTGTGCCCTGCCGCATTTATTTAGCCTCAGAGACGGTTTGAAACAATTGTTACAGAAATCAGACAATGTCAAAAATTAGAGTGAAATTGCTTCAAAAAAGCGAATTATCGCGAAACAACACCTGCTCGAATCCAACAAAAACTATGCCCTGCCGACTCTATTTAGCCTTAGAGACGGTTTGAAACCATTGTTACAAAAATCAGAGAATGTGAAAAATTAGAGTGAAATATCTTCAAATAAGCGAATTATAGCGAAACAACACCTGCTTGAATCCAACATAAACTGTGCCCTGCGGTCTGTACCGAGCCTCAGAGACGCTTTGAGACAAGTGTTACAAAAATCAGAGAATGTCATAAATTAGAGTGAAATTGCTTCAAACAAGCGAATTATCGCGAAACAACACCTGGTCGAATCCGACAGAAACTGTGCCCTGCCGCATTGATTTAGCCTCAGAGACGGTTTGAAACAATTGTTACAGATATCAGACAATGTCAAAAATTAGAGTGAAATTGCTTCAAACAAGCGAATTATCGCGAAACAACACCTGCTCGAATCCGACAAAAAATATGCCCTGCCGACTCTATTTAGCCTCAGAGACGGTTTGAAACAATTGTTACAAAAATCCGACAATGTCAAAAATTAGAGTTAAATTGCTTCAAACAAGCGAATTATCGCGAAACAACACCTGCTCAAATCCAACAAAAACTTCGCCCTGCCGTCTCTACTGAGCCTCAGAGACCCTTTGAGACAAGTGTTACAAAAATCAGAGAATGTCAAAAATTAGAGTGAAATTGCTTCAAATAAGGGAATTATCGCGAAACAACACCTGCTTGAATCCAACAAAAACTGTGCCCTGCTGTCTCTACCGAGCCTCAGAGACGCTTTGAGACAAGTGTTACAAAAATCAGAGAATGTCATAAATTAGAGTGAAATTGCTTCAAACAAGCGAATTATCGCGAAAAAACACCTGGTCGAATCCGACAGAAACTGTGCCCTGCCGCATTTATTTAGCCTCAGAGACGGTTTGAAACAATTGTTACAAAAATCAGAGAATGTGAAAAATTAGAGTGAAATTGCTTCAAACAAGCGAATTATCGCGAAACAACACCTGCTCGAATCCAACAAAAACTATGCCCTGCCGACTCTATTTAGCCTTAGATACGGTTTGAAACCATTGTTACAAAAATCAGAGAATGTGAAAAATTAGAGTGAAATATCTTCAAATAAGCGAATTATCGCGAAACAACACCTGCTTGAATCCAACAAAAACTGTGCCCTGCTGTCTCTACCGAGCCTCAGAGACGCTTTGAGACAAGTGTTACAAAAATCAGAGAATGTCATAAATTAGAGTGAAATTGCTTCAAACAAGCGAATTATCGCGAAACAACACCTGGTCGAATCCGACAGAAACTGTGCCCTGCCGCATTTATTTAGCCTCAGAGACGGTTTGAAACAATTGTTACAGATATCAGACAATGTCAAAAATTAGAGTGAAATTGCTTCAAACAAGCGAATTATCGCGAAACAACACCTGCTCGAATCCGACAAAAAATATGCCCTGCCGACTCTATTTTGCCTCAGAGACGGTTTGAAACAATTGTTACAAAAATCAGAGAATGTGAAAAATTAGAGTGAAATTGCTTCAAATAAGCGAATTATCGCGAAACAACACCTGCTTGAATCCAACAAAAACTGTGCCCTGCTGTCTCTACCGAGCCTCAGAGACGCTTTGAGACAAGTGTTACAAAAATCAGAGAATGTCATAAATTAGAGTGAAATTGCTTCAAACAAGCGAATTATCGCGAAACAACACCTGCTCGAATCCGACAAAAACTGTGCCCTGCCGCATTTATTTAGCCTCAGAGACGGTTTGAAACAATTGTTACAGAAATCCGACAATGTCAAAAATTAGAGTTAAATTGCTTCAAACAAGCGAATTATCGCGAAACAACACCTGCCCGAATCCAACAAAAACTGCGCCCTGCCGTCTCTACTGAGCCTCAGAGACGCTTTGAGACAAGTGTTACAAAAATCAGAGAATGTCGTAAATTAGAGTGAAATTGCTTCAAACAAGCGAATTATCGCGAAACAACACCTGCTCGAATCCAACAATAACTGTGCCCTGCCGTCTCTATTGGGGCTCAGAGTCGCTTTGAGACAAGTGTTTTAAGAAAGAGAATGTCATAAATGAGAGTGAAATTGCTTCAAACAAGCGAATTATCGCGAAACAACACCTGCTCGAATCCAACTAAAACTGTGCCCTGCCGTCCTTACTGAGCCTCAGAGACGCTTTGAGACATGTGTTACAAAAATCAGAGAATGTCGAAAATTAGAGTGAAATTGCTTCAAAAGAGCGAATTATCGCGAAACAACACCTTCTCGAATCCGACAGAAACTGCGCCCTGCCGCATTTATTTAGCCTCAGAGACGGTTTGAAACAATTGTTACAGATATCAAGCAATGTCAAAAATTAGAGTGAAATTGCTTCAAACAAGCGAATTATCGCGAAACAACACCTGCTCGAATCCAACAAAAACTATGCCCTGCCGACTCTATTTAGCCTCAGAGACGCTTTGAGACAAGTGTTACAAAAATCAAAGAATGTCGTAAATTAGAGTGAAATTGCTTCAAACAAGCGAATTATCGCGAAACAACACCTGCTCGAATCGAACAAAAACTGTGCCCTGCGGTCTCTACTGAGCCTCAGAGACGCTTTGAGACAAGTGTTACACAAATCAGAGAATGTGAGAAATTAGATTGAAATTGCTTCAAACAAGCGAATTATCGCGAAACAACACCTGCTCGGATCCGACAAAAACTGTGCCCTGCCGCATTTATTTAGCCTCAGAGACGGTTTGAAACAATTGTTACAGAAATCAGACAATGTCAAAAATTAGAGTGAAATTGCTTTAAACAAGCGAATTATCGCGAAACAACACCTGCTCAAATCCAACAAGAACTTCGCCCTGCCGACTCTATTTAGCCTTAGAGACGGTTTGAAACCATTGTTACAAAAATCAGAGAATGTGAAAAATTAGAGTGAAATATCTTCAAATAAGCGAATTATCGCGAATCAACACCTGCTTGAATCCAACAAAAACTGTGCCCTGCTGTCTCTACCGAGCCTCAGAGACGCTTTGAGACAAGTGTTAAAAAAATCAGAGAATGTCATAAATTAGAGTGAAATTGCTTCAAACAAGCGAATTATCGCGAAACAACACCTGGTCGAATCCGACAGAAACTGTGCCCTGCCGCATTTATTTAGCCTCAGAGACGGTTTGAAACAATTGTTACAGATATCAGACAATGTCAAAAATTAGAGTGAAATCGCTTCAAACAAGCGAATTATCGCGAAACAACACCTGCTCGAATCCGACAAAAAATATGCCCTGCCGACTGTACTTAGCCTCAGAGACGGTTTGAAACAATTGTTACAAAAATCAGAGAATGTCATAAATTAGAGTGAAATTGCTTCAAACAAGCGAATTATCGCGAAACAACCCCTGCTCGAATCCGACAAAAACTGTGCCCTGCCGCATTTATTTAGCCTCAGAGACGGTTTGAAACAATTGTTACAGAAATCCGACAATGTCAAAAATTAGAGTTAAATTGCTTCAAACAAGCGAATTATCGCGAAACAACACCTGCCCGAATCCAACAAAAACTGCGCCCTGCCGTCTCTACTGAGCCTCAGAGACGCTTTGAGACAAGTGTTACAAAAATCAGAGAATGTCGTAAATTAGACTGAAATTGCTTCAAACAAGCGAATTATCGCGAAACAACACCTGCTCGAATCCAACAAAAACTGTGCCCTGCCGTCTCTACTGAGCCTCAGAGACGCTTGTAGACAAGTGTTACAAAAATCAGAGAATGTCGTAAATTAGAGTGAAATTGCTTCAAACAAGCGAATTATCGCGAAACAACACCTGTTCGAATCCAACTAAAACTGTGCCCTGCCGTCCTTACTGAGCCTCAGAGACGCTTTGAGACATGTGTTACAAAAATCAGAGAATGTCAAAAATTAGAGTGAAATTGCCTCAAAAGAGCGAATTATCGCGAAACAACACCTTCTCGAATCCGACAAAAACCATGCCCTGCCGACTCTATTTAGCCTCAGAGACGGTTTGAAACAATTGTTACAAAAATCAGAGAATGTGAAAATTAGAGTGAAATTGCTTCAAACAAGCGAATTATCGCGAAACAACACCTGCTCGAATCGAACAAAAACTGTGCCCTGCGGTCTCTACTGAGCCTCAGAGACGCTTTGAGACAAGTGTTACGCAAATCAGAGAATGTGAGAAATTAGATTGAAATTGCTTCAAACAAGCGAATTATCGCGAAACAACACCTGCTCGAATCCGATAAAAACTGTGCCCTGCCGCATTTATTTAGCCTCAGAGACGGTTTGAAACAATTGTTACAAAAATCAGAGAATGTGAAAAATTAGAGTGAAATTGCTTCAAACAAGCGAATTATCGCGAAACAACACCTGCTCGAATCCAACAAAAACTATGCCCTGCCGACTCTATTTAGCCTTAGATACGGTTTGAAACCATTGTTACAAAAATCAGAGAATGTGAAAAATTAGAGTGAAATATCTTCAAATAAGCGAATTATCGCGAAACAACACCTGCTTGAATCCAACAAAAACTGTGCCCTGCTGTCTCTACCGAGCCTCAGAGACGCTTTGAGACAAGTGTTACAAAAATCAGAGAATGTCATAAATTAGAGTGAAATTGCACAAACAAGCGAATTATCGCGAAACAACACCTGGTCGAATCCGACAGAAACTGTGCCCTGCCGCATTTATTTAGCCTCAGAGGCGGTTTGAAACAATTGTTACAGATATCAGACAATGTCAAAAATTAGAGTGAAATTGCTTCAAACAAGCGAATTATCGCGAAACAACACCTGCTCGATTCCGACAAAAAATATGCCCTGCCGACTCTATTTTGCCTCAGAGACGGTTTGAAACAATTGTTACAAAAATCAGAGAATGTGAAAAATTAGAGTGAAATTGCTTCAAATAAGCGAATTATCGCGAAACAACACCTGCTTGAATCCAACAAAAACTGTGCCCTGCTGTCTCTACCGAGCCTCAGAGACGCTTTGAGACAAGTGTTACAAAAATCAGAGAATGTCATAAATTAGAGTGAAATTGCTTCAAACAAGCGAATTATCGCGAAACAACACCTGCTCGAATCCGACAAAAACTGTGCCCTGCCGCATTTATTTAGCCTCAGACACGGTTTGAAACAATTGTTACAGAAATCCGACAATGTCAAAAATTAGAGTTAAATTGCTTCAAACAAGCGAATTATCGCGAAACAACACCTGCCCGAATCCAACAAAAACTGCGCCCTGCCGTCTCTACTGAGCCTCAGAGACGCTTTGAGACAAGTGTTACAAAAATCAGAGAATGTCGTAAATTAGAGTGAAATTGCTTCAAACAAGCGAATTATCGCGAAACAACACCTGCTCGAATCCAACAATAACTGTGCCCTGCCGTCTCTATTGGGGCTCAGAGTCGCTTTGAGACAAGTGTTTTAAGAAAGAGAATGTCATAAATGAGAGTGAAATTGCTTCAAACAAGCGAATTATCGCGAAACAACACCTGCTCGAATCCAACTAAAACTGTGCCCTGCCGTCCTTACTGAGCCTCAGAGACGCTTTGAGACATGTGTTACAAAAATCAGAGAATGTCGAAAATTAGAGTGAAATTGCTTCAAAAGAGCGAATTATCGCGAAACAACACCTCGAATCCGACAAAAACCATGCCCTGCCGACTCTATTTAGCCTCAGAGACGGTTTGAAACAATTGTTACAAAAATCAGAGAATGTGAAAAATTAGAGTGAAATTGCTTCAAACAAGCGAATTATCGCGAAACAACACCTGCTCGAATCCAACAAAAACTATGCCCTGCCGACTCTATTTAGCCTCAGAGACGCTTTGAGACAAGTGTTACAAAAATCAAAGAATGTCGTAAATTAGAGTGAAATTGCTTCAAACAAGCGAATTATCGCGAAACAACACCTGCTCGAATCGAACAAAAACTGTGCCCTGCGGTCTCTACTGAGCCTCAGAGACGCTTTGAGACAAGTGTTACACAAATCAGAGAATGTGAGAAATTAGATTGAAATTGCTTCAAACAAGCGAATTATCGCGAAACAACACCTGCTCGGATCCGACAAAAACTGTGCCCTGCCGCATTTATTTAGCCTCAGAGACGGTTTGAAACAATTGTTACAGAAATCAGACAATGTCAAAAATTAGAGTGAAATTGCTTTAAACAAGCGAATTATCGCGAAACAACACCTGCTCAAATCCAACAAAAACTTCGCCCTGCCGTCTCTACTGAGCCTCAGAGACCCTTTGAGACAAGTGTTACAAAAATCAGAGAATGTGAAAAATTAGAGTGAAATTGCTTCAAACAAGCGAATTATCGCGAAACAACACCTGCTCGAATCCAACAAAAACTATGCCCTGCCGACTCTATTTAGCCTTAGAGACGGTTTGAAACCATTGTTACAAAAATCAGAGAATGTGAAAAATTAGAGTGAAATATCTTCAAATAAGCGAATTATCGCGAATCAACACCTGCTTGAATCCAACAAAAACTGTGCCCTGCTGTCTCTACCGAGCCTCAGAGACGCTTTGAGACAAGTGTTAAAAAAATCAGAGAATGTCATAAATTAGAGTGAAATTGCTTCAAACAAGCGAATTATCGCGAAACAACACCTGGTCGAATCCGACAGAAACTGTGCCCTGCCGCATTTATTTAGCCTCAGAGACGGTTTGAAACAATTGTTACAGATATCAGACAATGTCAAAAATTAGAGTGAAATTGCTTGAAACAAGCGAATTATCGCGAAACAACACCTGCTCGAATCCGACAAAAAATATGCCCTGCCGACTGTATTTAGCCTCAGAGACGGTTTGAAACAATTGTTACAAAAATCAGAGAATGTCATAAATTAGAGTGAAATTGCTTCAAACAAGCGAATTATCGCGAAACAACCCCTGCTCGAATCCGACAAAAACTGTGCCCTGCCGCATTTATTTAGCCTCAGAGACGGTTTGAAACAATTGTTACAGAAATCCGACAATGTCAAAAATTAGAGTTAAATTGCTTCAAACAAGCGAATTATCGCGAAACAACACCTGCCCGAATCCAACAAAAACTGCGCCCTGCCGTCTCTACTGAGCCTCAGAGACGCTTTGAGACAAGTGTTACAAAAATCAGAGAATGTCGTAAATTAGACTGAAATTGCTTCAAACAAGCGAATTATCGCGAAACAACACCTGCTCGAATCCAACAATAACTGTACCCTGCCGTCTCTATTGGGGCTCAGAGTCGCTTTGAGACAAGTGCTTTAAGAATCAGAGAATGTCATAAATGAGAGTGAAATAGCTTCAAACAAGCGAATTATCGCGAAACAACACCTGCTCGAATCCAACAAAAACTGTGCCCTGCCGTCTCTACTGAGCCTCAGAGACGCTTGTAGACAAGTGTTACAAAAATCAGAGAATGTCGTAAATTACAGTGAAATTGCTTCAAACAAGCGAATTATCGCGAAACAACACCTGTTCGAATCCAACTAAAACTGTGCCCTGCCGTCCTTACTGAGCCTCAGAGACGCTTTGAGACATGTGTTACAAAAATCAGAGAATGTCAAAAATTAGAGTGAAATTGCTTCAAAAGAGCGAATTATCGCGAAACAACACCTTCTCGAATCCTACAAAAACCATGCCCTGCCGACTCTATTTAGCCTCAGAGACGGTTTGAAACAATTGTTACAAAAATCAGAGAATGTCAAAAATTAGAGTGAAATTGCTTCAAACAAGCGAATTATCGCGAAACAACACCTGCTCGAATCGAACAAAAACTGTGCCCTGCGGTCTCTACTGAGCCTCAGAGACGCTTTGAGACAAGTGTTACGCAAATCAGAGAATGTGAGAAATTAGATTGAAATTGCTTCAAACAAGCGAATTATCGCGAAACAACACCTGCTCGAATCCGTTAAAAACTGTGCCCTGCCGCATTTATTTAGCCTCAGAGACGGTTTGAAACAATTGTTACAGAAATCAATGTCAAAAATTAGAGTGAAATTGCTTCAAACAAGCGAATTATCGCGAAACAACACCTGCTCAAATCCAACAAAAACTTCGCCCTGCCGTCTCTACTGAGCCTCAGAGACGGTTTGAAACCATTGTTACAAAAATCAGAGAATGTGAAAAATTAGAGTGAAATTGCTTCAAACAAGCGAATTATCGCGAAACAACACCTGCTCGAATCCAACAAAAACTATGCCCTGCCGACTCTATTTAGCCTCAGAGACGGTTTGAAACCATTGTTACAGATATCAGACAATGTCAAAAATTAGAGTGAAATTGCTTCAAACAAGCGAATTATCGCGAAACAACACCTGCTCGAATCCAACAAAAACTGTGCCCTGCCATCTCTACTGAGCCTCAGAGACGCTTTGAGACAAGTGTTACAAAAATCAGAGAATGTGAGAAATTAGATTGAAATTGCTTATAACAAGCGAATCATCGCGAAACAACACCTGCTCGAATCCGACAAAAACTGTGCCCTGCCGCATTTATTTAGCCTCAGAGACGGTTTGAAACAATTGTTACAGAAATCAGACAATGTCAAAAATTAGAGTGAAATTGCTTCAAACAAGCGAATTATCGCGAAACAACACCTGCTCGAATCCAACAAAAACTATGCCCTGCCGACTCTATTTAGCCTTAGAGACGGTTTGAAACCATTGTTACAAAAATCAGAGAATGTGAAAAATTAGAGTGAAATATCTTCAAATAAGCGAATTATCGCCAAACAACACCTGCTTGAATCCAACATAAACTGTGCCCTGCTGTCTGTACCGAGCCTCAGAGACGCTTTGAGACAAGTGTTACAAAAATCAGAGAATGTCATAAATTAGAGTGAAATTGCTTCAAACAAGCGAATTATCGCGAAACAACACCTGGTCGAAACCGAAAGAAACTGTGCCCTGCCGCATTGATTTAGCCTCAGAGACGGTTTGAAACAATTGTTACAGATATCAGACAATGTGAAAAATTAGAGTGAAATTGCTTCAAACAAGCGAATTATCGCGAAACAACACCTGCTCGAATCCGACAAAAAATATGCCCTGCCGACTCTATTTAGCCTCAGAGACGGTTTGAAACAATTGTTACAAAAATCAGAGAATGTGAAAAATTAGAGTGAAATTGCTTCAAATAAGCGAATTATCGCGAAACAACACCTGCTTGAATCCAACAAAAACTGTGCCCTGCTGTCTCTACCGAGCCTCGGAGACGCTTTGAGACAAGTGTTACAAAGATCAGAGAATGTAAATTAGAGTGAAATTGCTTCAAACAAGCGAATTATCGCGAAACAACACCTGCTCGAATCCAACAAAAACTGTGCCCTGCCATCTCTACTGAGCCTCAGAGACGCTTTGAGACAAGTGTTACAAAAATCAGAGAATGTGAGAAATTAGATTGAAATTGCTTATAACAAGCGAATTATCGCGAAACAACACCTGCTCGAATCCAACAATAACTGTGCCCTGCCGTCTCTATTGGGGCTCAGAGTCGCTTTGAGACAAGTGTTTTAAGAATCAGAGAATGTCATAAATGAGAGTGAAATTGCTTCAAACAAGCGAATTATCGCGAAAAAACACCTGGTCGAATCCAACAAAAACTGTGCCCTGCCGTCTCTACTGAGCCTCAGAGACGCTTTTAGACAAGTGTTACAAAAATCAGAGAATGTCGTAAATTAGAGTGAAATTGCTTCAAACAAGCGAATTATCGCGAAACAACACCTGCTTGAATCCAACAAAAACTGTGCCCTGCCATCTCTACTGAGCCTCAGAGACGCTTTGAGACAAGTGTTACAAAAATCAGAGAATGTGAGAAATTAGATTGAAATTGCTTATAACAAGCGAATTATCGCGAAACAACACCTGCTCGAATCCGACAAAAACTGTGCCCTGCCGCATTTATTTAGCCTCAGAGACGGTTTGAAACAATTGTTACAGAAATCAGACAATGTCAAAAATTAGAGGGAAATTGCTTCAAACAAGCGAATTATCGCGAAACAACACCTGCTCGAATCCAACAAAAACTATGCCCTGCCGACTCTATTTAGCCTTAGAGACGGTTTGAAACCATTGTTACAAAAATCAGAGAATGTGAAAAATTAGAGTGAAATATCTTCAAATAAGCGAATTATCGCGAAACAACACCTACTTGAATCCAACAAAAACTGTGCCCTGCTGTCTCTACCGAGCCTCAGAGACGCTTTGAGACAAGTGTTACAAAAATCAGAGAATGCCATAAATTAGAGTGAAATTGCTTCAAACAAGCGAATTATCGCGAAACAACACCTGCTCGAATCGAACAAAAACTGTGCCCTGCGGTCTCTACTGAGCCTCAGAGACGCTTTTAGACAAGTGTTACAAAAATCAGAGAATGTAAATTTGAGTGAAATTGCTTCAAACCAACGAATTATCGCGAAACAACACCTGTTCGAATCCAACTAAAACTGTGCCCTGCCGTCCTTACTGAGCCTCAGAGACGCTTTGAGACATGTGTTACAAAAATCAGAGAATGTCAAAAATTAGAGTGAAATTGCTTCAAAAGAGCGAATTATCGCGAAACAACACCTTCTCGAATCCGACAAAAACCATGCCCTGCCGACTCTATTTAGCCTCAGAGACGGTTTGAAAGAATTGTTACAGATATCAGACAATGTCAAAAATTAGAGTGAAATTGCTTCAAACAAGCGAATTATCGCGAAACAACACCTGCTCAAATCCAACAAAAACTGTGCCCTGCCGTCTCTACTGAGCCTCAGAGACGCTTTTAGACAAGTGTTACAAAAATCAGAGAATGTAAATTTGAGTGAAATTGCTTCAAACAAGCGAATTATCGCGAAACAACACCTGTTCGAATCCAACTAAAACTGTGCCCTCCCGTCCTTACTGAGCCTCAGAGACGCTTTGAGACATGTGTTACAAAAATCAGAGAATGTCAAAAATTAGAGTGAAATTGCTTCAAAAGAGCGAATTATCGCGAAACAACACCTTCTCGAATCCGTCAAAAACCATGCCCTGCCGACTCTATTTAGCCTCAGAGACGGTTTGAAACAATTGTTACAAAAATCAGAGAATGTGAAAAATTAGAGTGAAATTGCTTCAAACAAGCGAATTATCGCGAAACAACACCTGCTCGAATCCAACAAAAACTGTGCCCTGCCATCTCTACTGAGCCTCAGAGACGCTTTGAGACAAGTGTTACAAAAATCAGAGAATGTGAGAAATTAGATTGAAATTGCTTATAACAAGCGAATTATCGCGAAACAACACCTGCTCGAATCCAACAATAACTGTGCCCTGCCGTCTCTATTGGGGCTCAGAGTCGCTTTGAGACAAGTGTTTTAAGAATCAGAGAATGTCATAAATGAGAGTGAAATTGCTTCAAACAAGCGAATTATCGCGAAACAACACCTGCTCGAATCCAACAAAAACTGTGCCCTGCCGTCTCTACTGAGCCTCAGAGACGCTTTTAGACAAGTGTTACAAAAATCAGAGAATGTCGTAAATTAGAGTGAAATTGCTTCAAACAAGCGAATTATCGCGAAACAACACCTGCTCGAATCCAACAAAAACTGTGCCCTGCCATCTCTACTGAGCCTCAGAGACGCTTTGAGACAAGTGTTACAAAAATCAGAGAATGTGAGAAATTAGATTGAAATTGCTTATAACAAGCGAATTATCGCGAAACAACACCTGCTCGAATCCGACAAAAACTGTGCCCTGCCGCATTTATTTAGCCTCAGAGACGGTTTGAAACAATTGTTACAGAAATCAGACAATGTCAAAAATTAGAGGGAAATTGCTTCAAACAAGCGAATTATCGCGAAACAACACCTGCTCGAATCCAACAAAAACTATGCCCTGCCGACTCTATTTAGCCTTAGAGACGGTTTGAAACCATTGTTACAAAAATCAGAGAATGTGAAAAATTAGAGTGAAATATCTTCAAATAAGCGAATTATCGCGAAACAACACCTACTTGAATCCAACAAAAACTGTGCCCTGCTGTCTCTACCGAGCCTCAGAGACGCTTTGAGACAAGTGTTACAAAAATCAGAGAATGCCATAAATTAGAGTGAAATTGCTTCAAACAAGCGAATTATCGCGAAACAACACCTGCTCGAATCGAACAAAAACTGTGCCCTGCGGTCTCTACTGAGCCTCAGAGACGCTTTTAGACAAGTGTTACAAAAATTAGGGAATGTAAATTTGAGTGAAATTGCTTCAAACCAACGAATTATCGCGAAACAACACCTGTTCGAATCCAACTAAAACTGTGCCCTGCCGTCCTTACTGAGCCTCAGAGACGCTTTGAGACATGTGTTACAAAAATCAGAGAATGTCAAAAATTAGAGTGAAATTGCTTCAAAAGAGCGAATTATCGCGAAACAACACCTTCTCGAATCCGACAAAAACCATGCCCTGCCGACTCTATTTAGCCTCAGAGACGGTTTGAAAGAATTGTTACAGATATCAGACAATGTCAAAAATTAGAGTGAAATTGCTTCAAACAAGCGAATTATCGCGAAACAACACCTGCTCAAATCCAACAAAAACTGTGCCCTGCCGTCTCTACTGAGCCTCAGAGACGCTTTTAGACAAGTGTTACAAAAATCAGAGAATGTAAATTTGAGTGAAATTGCTTCAAACAAGCGAATTATCGCGAAACAACACCTGTTCGAATCCAACTAAAACTGTGCCCTGCCGTCCTTACTGAGCCTCAGAGACGCTTTGAGACATGTGTTACAAAAATCAGAGAATGTCAAAAATTAGAGTGAAATTGCTTCAAAAGAGCGAATTATCGCGAAACAACACCTTCTCGAATCCGTCAAAAACCATGCCCTGCCGACTCTATTTAGCCTCAGAGACGGTTTGAAACAATTGTTACAAAAATCAGAGAATGTGAAAAATTAGAGTGAAATTGCTTCAAACAAGCGAATTATCGCGAAACAACACCTGCTCGAATCGAACAAAATCTGTGCCCTGCGGTCTCTACTGAGCCTCAGAGACGCTTTGAGACGTGTTACACAAATCAGAGAATGTGAGAAAGTAGATTGAAATTGCTTCAAACAAGCGAATTATCGCGAAACAACACCTGCTCGAATCCAACAAAAACTGTGCCCTGCCGTCTCTACTGAGCCTCAGAGACGCTTTTAGACAAGTGTTAAAAAAATCAGAGAATGTCGTAAATTAGAGTGAAATTGCTTCAAACAAGCGAATTATCGCGAAACAACACCTGTTCGAATCCAACTAAAACTGTGCCCTGCCGTCCTTACTGAGCCTCAGAGACGCTTTGAGACATGTGTTACAAAAATCAGAGAATGTCAAAAATTAGAGTGAAATTGCTTCAAAAGAGCGAATAATCGCGAAACAACACCTCGAATCCGACAAAAACCATGCCCTGCCGACTCTATTTAGCCTCAGAGACGGTTTGAAACAATTGTTACAAAAATCAGAGAATGTGAAAAATTAGAGTGAAATTGCTTTAAACAAGCGAATTATCGCGAAACAACACCTGCTCAAATCCAACAAAAACTTCGCCCTGCCGTCTCTACTGAGCCTCAGAGACCCTTTGAGACAAGTGTTACAAAAATCGGAGAATGTGAAAAATTAGAGTGAAATTGCTTCAAAGAAGCGAATTATCGCGAAACAACACCTGCTCGAATCCAACAAAAACTATGCCCTGCCGACTCTATTTAGCCTTAGAGACGGTTTGAAACCATTGTTACAAAAATCAGAGAATGTGAAAAATTAGAGTGAAATATCTTCAAATAAGCGAATTATCGCGAATCAACACCTGCTTGAATCCAACAAAAACTGTGCCCTGCTGTCTCTACCGAGCCTCAGAGACGCTTTGAGACAAGTGTTAAAAAAATCAGAGAATGTCATAAATTAGAGTGAAATTGCTTCAAACAAGCGAATTATCGCGAAACAACACCTGGTCGAATCCGACAGAAACTGTGCCCTGCCGCATTTATTTAGCCTCAGAGACGGTTTGAAACAATTGTTACAGATATCAGACAATGTCAAAAATTAGAGTGAAATTGCTTCAAACAAGCGAATTATCGCGAAACAACACCTGCTCGAATCCGACAAAAAATATGCCCTGCCGACTCTATTTAGCCTCAGAGACGGTTTGAAACAATTGTTACAAAAATCAGAGAATGTCATAAATTAGAGTGAAATTGCTTCAAACAAGCGAATTATCGCGAAACAACACCTGCTCGAATCCGACAAAAACTGTGCCCTGCCGCATTTATTTAGCCTCAGAGACGGTTTGAAACAATTGTTACAGAAATCCGACAATGTCAAAAATTAGAGTTAAATTGCTTCAAACAAGCGAATTATCGCGAAACAACACCTGCCCGAATCCAACAAAAACTGCGCCCTGCCGTCTCTACTGAGCCTCAGAGACGCTTTGAGACAAGTGTTACAAAAATCAGAGAATGTCGTAAATTAGACTGAAATTGCTTCAAACAAGCGAATTATCGCGAAACAACACCTGCTCGAATCCAACAATAACTGTACCCTGCCGTCTCTATTGGGGCTCAGAGTCGCTTTGAGACAAGTGTTTTAAGAATCAGAGAATGTCATAAATGAGAGTGAAATAGCTTCAAACAAGCGAATTATCGCGAAACAACACCTGCTCGAATCCAACAAAAACTGTGCCCTGCCGTCTCTACTGAGCCTCAGAGACGCTTGTAGACAAGTGTTACAAAAATCAGAGAATGTCGTAAATTAGAGTGAAATTGCTTCAAACAAGCGAATTATCGCGAAACAACACCTGTTCGAATCCAACTAAAACTGTGCCCTGCCGTCCTTACTGAGCCTCAGAGACGCTTTGAGACATGTGTTACAAAAATCAGAGAATGTCAAAAATTAGAGTGAAATTGCCTCAAAACAGCGAATTATCGCGAAACAACACCTTCTCGAATCCGACAAAAACCATGCCGTGCCGACTCTATTTAGCCTCAGAGACGGTTTGAAACAATTGTTACAAAAATCAGAGAATGTGAAAATTAGAGTGAAATTGCTTCAAACAAGCGAATTATCGCGAAACAACACCTGCTCGAATCGAACAAAAACTGTGCCCTGCGGTCTCTACTGAGCCTCAGAGACGCTTTGAGACAAGTGTTACGCAAATCAGAGAATGTGAGAAATTAGATTGAAATTGCTTCAAACAAGCGAATTATCGCGAAACAACACCTGCTCGAATCCGATAAAAACTGTGCCCTGCCGCATTTATTTAGCCTCAGAGACGGTTTGAAACAATTGTTACAGAAATCAATGTCAAAAATTAGAGTGAAATTGCTTCAAACAAGCGAATTATCGCGAAACAACACCTGCTCAAATCCAACAAAAACTTCGCCCTGCCGTCTCTACTGAGCCTCAGAGACGGTTTGAAACCATTGTTACAAAAATCAGAGAATGTGAAAAATTAGAGTGAAATTGCTTCAAACAAGCGAATTATCGCGAAACAACACCTGCTCGAATCCAACAAAAACTATGCCCTGCCGACTCTATTTAGCCTCAGAGACGGTTTGAAACCATTGTTACAGATATCAGACAATGTCAAAAATTAGAGTGAAATTGCTTCAAACAAGCGAATTATCGCGAAACAACACCTGCTCGAATCCAACAAAAACTGTGCCCTGCCATCTCTACTGAGCCTCAGAGACGCTTTGAGACAAGTGTTACAAAAATCAGAGAATGTGAGAAATTAGATTGAAATTGCTTATAACAAGCGAATCATCGCGAAACAACACCTGCTCGAATCCGACAAAAACTGTGCCCTGCCGCATTTATTTAGCCTCAGAGACGGTTTGAAACAATTGTTACAGAAATCAGACAATGTCAAAAATTAGAGTGAAATTGCTTCAAAAAAGCGAATTATCGCGAAACAACACCTGCTCGAATCCAACAAAAACTATGCCCTGCCGACTCTATTTAGCCTTAGAGACGGTTTGAAACCATTGTTACAAAAATCAGAGAATGTGAAAAATTAGAGTGAAATATCTTCAAATAAGCGAATTATAGCGAAACAACACCTGCTTGAATCCAACATAAACTGTGCCCTGCGGTCTGTACCGAGCCTCAGAGACGCTTTGAGACAAGTGTTACAAAAATCAGAGAATGTCATAAATTAGAGTGAAATTGCTTCAAACAAGCGAATTATCGCGAAACAACACCTGGTCGAATCCGACAGAAACTGTGCCCTGCCGCATTGATTTAGCCTCAGAGACGGTTTGAAACAATTGTTACAGATATCAGACAATGTCAAAAATTAGAGTGAAATTGCTTCAAACAAGCGAATTATCGCGAAACAACACCTGCTCGAATCCGACAAAAAATATGCCCTGCCGACTCTATTTAGCCTCAGAGACGGTTTGAAACAATTGTTACAAAAATCCGACAATGTCAAAAATTAGAGTTAAATTGCTTCAAACAAGCGAATTATCGCGAAACAACACCTGCTCAAATCCAACAAAAACTTCGCCCTGCCGTCTCTACTGAGCCTCAGAGACCCTTTGAGACAAGTGTTACAAAAATCAGAGAATGTCAAAAATTAGAGTGAAATTGCTTCAAATAAGGGAATTATCGCGAAACAACACCTGCTTGAATCCAACAAAAACTGTGCCCTGCTGTCTCTACCGAGCCTCAGAGACGCTTTGAGACAAGTGTTACAAAAATCAGAGAATGTCATAAATTAGAGTGAAATTGCTTCAAACAAGCGAATTATCGCGAAAAAACACCTGGTCGAATCCGACAGAAACTGTGCCCTGCCGCATTTATTTAGCCTCAGAGACGGTTTGAAACAATTGTTACAGATATCAGACAATGTCAAAAATTAGAGTGAAATTGCTTCAAACAAGCGAATTATCGCGAAACAACACCTGCTCGAATCCGACAAAAAATATGCCCTGCCGACTCTATTTAGCCTCAGAGACGGTTTGAAACAATTGTTACAAAAATCAGAGAATGTGAAAAATTAGAGTGAGATTGCTTCAAATAAGCGAATTATCGCGAAACAACACCTGCTTGAATCCAACAAAAACTGTGCCCTGATGTCTCTACCGAGCCTCAGAGACGCTTTGAGACAAGTGTTACAAAAATCAGAGAATGTCATAAATTAGAGTGCAATTGCTTCAAACAAGCGAATTATCGCGAAACAACACCTGCTCGAATCCGACAAAAACTGTGCCCTGCCGCATTTATTTAGCCTCAGAGACGGTTTGAAACAATTGTTACAGAAATCCGACAATGTCAAAAATTAGAGTTAAATTGCTTATACCAGGCGAATTATCGCGAAACAACACCTGCCCGAATCCAACAAAAACTATGCCCTGCCAACTCTATTTAGCCTCAGAGACGCTTTGAGACAAGTGTTACAAAAATCAAAGAATGTAAATTAGAGTGAAATTGCTTCAAACAAGCGAATTATCGCGAAACAACACCTGCTCGAATCCGACAAAAACTGTGCCCTGCCGCATTAATTTAGCCTCAGAGACGGTTTTAAACAATTGTTACAGAAATCAGACAATGTCAAAAATTAGAGTGAAATTGCTTCAAACAAGCGAATTATCGCGAAACAACACCTGCTCAAATCCAACAAAAACTTCGCCCTGCCGTCTCTACTGAGCCTCAGAGACCCTTTGAGACAAATGTTACAAAAATCAGAGAATGTCAAAAATTAGAGTGAAATTGCTTCAAACAAGCGAATTATCGCGAAACAACACCTGCTCGAATCCGACAAAAACTATGCCCTGCCGACTCTATTTAGCCTCAGAGACGGTTTGAAACCATTGTTACAAAAATCAGAGAATGTGAAAAATTAGAGTGAAATTGCTTCAAACAAGCGAATTATCGCGAAACAACACCTGCTCGAATCCAACAAAAACTATGCCCTGCCGACTCTATTTAGCCTCAGAGACGGTTTGAAACCATTGTTACAGATATCAGACAATGTCAAAAATTAGAGTGAAATTGCTTCAAATAAGCGAATTATCGCGAAACAACACCTGCTCGAATCCAACAAAAACTGCGCCCTGCCGTCTCTACTGAGCCTCAGAGACGCTTTGAGACAAGTGTTACAAAAATCAGAGAATGTGAAAAATTAGAGTGAAATTGCTTCAAACAAGCGAATTATCGCGAAACAACACCTGCTCGAATCCAACAATAACTGTGCCCTGCCGTCTCTATTAAGGCTCAGAGACGCTTTGAGACAAGTGTTACAAAAATCAGAGAATGTCGTAAATTAGAGTTAAATTGCTTCAAACAAGCGAATTATCGCGAAACAACACCTTCTCGAATCCGACAAAAACTGTGCCCTGCCGCATTTATTTAGCCTCAGAGACGGTTTGAAACAATTGTTACAAAAATCAGAGAATGTGAAAAATTAGAGTGAGATTGCTTCAAATAAGCGAATTATCGCGAAACAACACCTGCTTGAATCCAACAAAAACTGTGCCCTGATGTCTCTACCGAGCCTCAGAGACGCTTTGAGACAAGTGTTACAAAAATCAGAGAATGTCATAAATTAGAGTGCAATTGCTTCAAACAAGCGAATTATCGCGAAACAACACCTGCTCGAATCCGACAAAAACTGTGCCCTGCCGCATTTATTTAGCCTCAGAGACGGTTTGAAACAATTGTTACAGAAATCCGACAATGTCAAAAATTAGAGTTAAATTGCTTATACCAGGCGAATTATCGCGAAACAACACCTGCCCGAATCCAACAAAAACTATGCCCTGCCAACTCTATTTAGCCTCAGAGACGCTTTGAGACAAGTGTTACAAAAATCAAAGAATGTAAATTAGAGTGAAATTGCTTCAAACAAGCGAATTATCGCGAAACAACACCTGCTCGAATCCGACAAAAACTGTGCCCTGCCGCATTAATTTAGCCTCAGAGACGGTTTTAAACAATTGTTACAGAAATCAGACAATGTCAAAAATTAGAGTGAAATTGCTTCAAACAAGCGAATTATCGCGAAACAACACCTGCTCAAATCCAACAAAAACTTCGCCCTGCCGTCTCTACTGAGCCTCAGAGACCCTTTGAGACAAATGTTACAAAAATCAGAGAATGTCAAAAATTAGAGTGAAATTGCTTCAAACAAGCGAATTATCGCGAAACAACACCTGCTCGAATCCGACAAAAACTATGCCCTGCCGACTCTATTTAGCCTCAGAGACGGTTTGAAACCATTGTTACAAAAATCAGAGAATGTGAAAAATTAGAGTGAAATTGCTTCAAACAAGCGAATTATCGCGAAACAACACCTGCTCGAATCCAACAAAAACTATGCCCTGCCGACTCTATTTAGCCTCAGAGACGGTTTGAAACCATTGTTACAGATATCAGACAATGTCAAAAATTAGAGTGAAATTGCTTCAAATAAGCGAATTATCGCGAAACAACACCTGCTCGAATCCAACAAAAACTGCGCCCTGCCGTCTCTACTGAGCCTCAGAGACGCTTTGAGACAAGTGTTACAAAAATCAGAGAATGTGAAAAATTAGAGTGAAATTGCTTCAAACAAGCGAATTATCGCGAAACAACACCTGCTCGAATCCAACAATAACTGTGCCCTGCCGTCTCTATTAAGGCTCAGAGACGCTTTGAGACAAGTGTTACAAAAATCAGAGAATGTCGTAAATTAGAGTTAAATTGCTTCAAACAAGCGAATTATCGCGAAACAACACCTTCTCGAATCCGACAAAAACTGTGCCCTGCCGCATTTATTTAGCCTCAGAGACGGTTTGAAACAATTGTTACAGAAATCAGACAATGTCAAAAATTAGAGGGAAATTGCTTCAAACAAGCGAATTATCGCGAAACAACACCTGTTCGAATCCAACAAAAACTGCGCCCTGCCGTCTCTACTGAGCCTCGGAGACCCTTTGAGACAAGTGTTACAAAAGTCAGAGAATGTCAAAAATTAGAGTGAAATTCCTTCAAACAAGCGAATTATATCGAAACAACACCTGCTCGAATCCGACAAAAACTGTGCCCTGCCGCATTTATTTAGCCTCAGAGACGGTTTGAAACCATTGTTACAAAAATCAGAGAATGTGAAAAATTAGAGTGAAATTGCTTCAAACAAGCGAATTATCGCGAAACAACACCTGCTTGAATCCAACAAAAACTGTGCCCTGCTGTCTCTACTGAGCCTCAGAGACGCTTTGAGACAAGTGTTACAAAAATCAAAGAATGTCGTAAATTAGAGTGAAATTGCTTCAAACAAGCGAATTATCGCGAAACAACACCTGCTCGAATCGAACAAAAACCTTGCCCTGCGGTCTCTACTGAGCCTCAGAGACGCTTTGAGACAAGTGTTACAAAAATCAAAGAATGTCGTAAATTAGAGTGAAATTGCTTCAAACAAGCGAATTATCGCGAAACAACACCTGCTCGAATCCGACAAAAACTGTGCCCTGCCGCATTTATTTAGCCTCAGACACGGTTTGAAACAATTGTTACAGAAATCAGACAATGTCAAAAAGTAGAGTGAAATTGCTTCAAACAAGCGAATTATCGCGAAACAACACCTGCTCGAATCCGACAAAAAATATGCCCTGCCGACTCTATTTAGCCTCAGAGACGGTTTGAAACAATTGTTACAAAAATCAGAGAATGTGAAAAATTAGAGTGAAATTGCTTCAAATAAGCGAATTATCGCGAAACAACACCTGCTCGAATCCAACAAAAACTGTGCCCTGCCGTCTCTACTGAGCCTCAGAGACGCTTTGAGACATGTGTTACAAAAATCAGAGAATGTCAAAAATTAGAGTGAAATTGCTTCAAAAGAGCGAATTATCGCGAAACAACACCTCGAATCCGACAAAAACCGTGCCCTGCCGACTCTATTTAGCCTCAGAGACGGTTTGAAACAATTGTTACAAAAATCAGAGAATGTGAAAAATTAGAGTGAAATTGCTTCAAACAAGCGAATTATCGCGAAACAACACCTGCTCGAATCCAACAAAAACTATGCCCTGCCGACTCTATTTAGCCTCAGAGACGCTTTGAGACAAGTGTTACAAAAATCAAAGAATGTCGTAAATTAGAGTGAAATTGCTTCAAACAAGCGAATTATCGCGAAACAACACCTGCTCGAATCGAACAAAAACTGTGCCCTGCCGCATTTGTTTAGCCTCAGAGACGGTTTGAAACAATTGTTACAGAAATCAGACAATGTCAAAAAGTAGAGTGAAATTGCTTCAAACAAGCGAATTATCGCGAAACAACACCTGCTCGAATCCGACAAAAAATATGCCCTGCCGACTCTATTTAGCCTCAGAGACGGTTTGAAACAATTGTTACAAAAATCAGAGAATGTGAAAAATTAGAGTGAAATTGCTTCAAATAAGCGAATTATCGCGAAACAACACCTGCTTGATGCCAACAAAAACTGTGCCCTGCTGTCTCTACCGAGCCTCAGAGACGCTTTGAGACAAGTGTTACAAAAATCAGAGAATGTCATAAATTAGAGTGAAATTGCTTCAAACAAGCGAATTATCGCGAAACAACACCTGGTGGAATCCGACAGAAACTGTGCCCTGCCGCATTTATTTAGCCTCAGAGACGGTTTGAAACAATTGTTACAGATATCAGACAATGTCAAAAATTAGAGTGAAATTGCTTCAAACAAGCGAATTATCGCGAAACAACACCTGCTCGAATCCGACAAAAAATATGCCCTGCCGACTCTATTTAGCCTCAGAGACGGTTTGAAACAATTGTTACAAAAATCAGAGAATGTGAAAAATTAGAGTGAGATTGCTTCAAATAAGCGAATTATCGCGAAACAACACCTGCTTGAATCCAACAAAAACTGTGCCCTGATGTCTCTACCGAGCCTCAGAGACGCTTTGAGACAAGTGTTACAAAAATCAGAGAATGTCATAAATTAGAGTACAATTGCTTCAAACAAGCGAATTATCGCGAAACAACACCTGCTCGAATCCGACAAAAACTGTGCCCTGCCGCATTTATTTAGCCTCAGAGACGGTTTGAAACAATTGTTACAGAAATCCGACAATGTCAAAAATTAGAGTTAAATTGCTTATACCAGGCGAATTATCGCGAAACAACACCTGCCCGAATCCAACAAAAACTATGCCCTGCCAACTCTATTTAGCCTCAGAGACGCTTTGAGACAAGTGTTACAAAAATCAGAGAATGTCAAAAATTAGAGTGAAATTGCTTCAAACAAGCGAATTATCGCGAAACAACACCTGCTCAAATCCAACAAAAACTGTGCCCTGCCGTCTCTACTGAGCCTCAGAGACGCTTTTAGACAAGTGTTACAAAAATCAGAGAATGTAAATTTGAGTGAAATTGCTTCAAACAAGCGAATTATCGCGAAACAACACCTGTTCGAATCCAACTAAAACTGTGCCCTGCCGTCCTTACTGAGCCTCAGAGACGCTTTGAGAAATGTGTTACAAAAATCAGAGAATGTCAAAAATTAGAGTGAAATTGCTTCAAAAGAGCGAATTATCGCGAAACAACACCTTCTCGAATCCGTCAAAAACCATGCCCTGCCGACTCTATTTAGCCTCAGAGACGGTTTGAAACAATTGTTACAAAAATCAGAGAATGTGAAAAATTAGAGTGAAATTGCTTCAAACAAGCGAATTATCGCGAAACAACACCTGCTCGAATCGAACAAAATCTGTGCCCTGCGGTCTCTACTGAGCCTCAGAGACGCTTTGAGACGTGTTACACAAATCAGGGAATGTGAGAAATTAGATTGAAATTGCTTCAAACAAGCGAATTATCGCGAAACAACACCTGCTCGAATCCAACAAAAACTGTGCCCTGCCGTCTCTACTGAGCCTCAGAGACGCTTTTAGACAAGTGTTAAAAAAATCAGAGAATGTCGTAAATTAGAGTGAAATTGCTTCAAACAAGCGAATTATCGCGAAACAACACCTGCTCGAATCCAACAAAAACTATGCCCTGCCGACTCTATTTAGCCTCAGAGACGCTTTGAGACAAGTGTTACAAAAATCAAAGAATGTCGTAAATTAGAGTGAAATTGCTTCAAACAAGCGAATTATCGCGAAACAACACCTGCTCGAATCGAACAAAAACTGTGCCCTGCCGCATTTGTTTAGCCTCAGAGACGGTTTGAAACAATTGTTACAGAAATCAGACAATGTCAAAAAGTAGAGTGAAATTGCTTCAAACAAGCGAATTATCGCGAAACAACACCTGCTCGAATCCGACAAAAAATATGCCCTGCCGACTCTATTTAGCCTCAGAGACGGTTTGAAACAATTGTTACAAAAATCAGAGAATGTGAAAAATTAGAGTGAAATTGCTTCAAATAAGCGAATTATCGCGAAACAACACCTGCTTGAATCCAACAAAAACTGTGCCCTGCTGTCTCTACCGAGCCTCAGAGACGCTTTGAGACAAGTGTTACAAAAATCAGAGAATGTCATAAATTAGAGTGAAATTGCTTCAAACAAGCGAATTATCGCGAAACAACACCTGGTGGAATCCGACAGAAACTGTGCCCTGCCGCATTTATTTAGCCTCAGAGACGGTTTGAAACAATTGTTACAGATATTAGACAATGTCAAAAATTAGAGTGAAATTGCTTCAAACAAGCGAATTATCGCGAAACAACACCTGCTCGAATCCGACAAAAAATATGCCCTGCCGACTCTATTTAGCCTCAGAGACGGTTTGAAACAATTGTTACAAAAATCAGAGAATGTGAAAAATTAGAGTGAGATTGCTTCAAATAAGCGAATTATCGCGAAACAACACCTGCTTGAATCCAACAAAAACTGTGCCCTGATGTCTCTACCGAGCCTCAGAGACGCTTTGAGACAAGTGTTACAAAAATCAGAGAATGTCATAAATTAGAGTACAATTGCTTCAAACAAGCGAATTATCGCGAAACAACACCTGCTCGAATCCGACAAAAACTGTGCCCTGCCGCATTTATTTAGCCTCAGAGACGGTTTGAAACAATTGTTACAGAAATCCGACAATGTCAAAAATTAGAGTTAAATTGCTTATACCAGGCGAATTATCGCGAAACAACACCTGCCCGAATCCAACAAAAACTATGCCCTGCCAACTCTATTTAGCCTCAGAGACGCTTTGAGACAAGTGTTACAAAAATCAGAGAATGTCAAAAATTAGAGTGAAATTGCTTCAAACAAGCGAATTATCGCGAAACAACACCTGCTCAAATCCAACAAAAACTGTGCCCTGCCGTCTCTACTGAGCCTCAGAGACGCTTTTAGACAAGTGTTACAAAAATCAGAGAATGTAAATTTGAGTGAAATTGCTTCAAACAAGCGAATTATCGCGAAACAACACCTGTTCGAATCCAACTAAAACTGTGCCCTGCCGTCCTTACTGAGCCTCAGAGACGCTTTGAGAAATGTGTTACAAAAATCAGAGAATGTCAAAAATTAGAGTGAAATTGCTTCAAAAGAGCGAATTATCGCGAAACAACACCTTCACGAATCCGTCAAAAACCATGCCCTGCCGACTCTATTTAGCCTCAGAGACGGTTTGAAACAATTGTTACAAAAATCAGAGAATGTGAAAAATTAGAGTGAAATTGCTTCAAACAAGCGAATTATCGCGAAACAACACCTGCTCGAATCGAACAAAATCTGTGCCCTGCGGTCTCTACTGAGCCTCAGAGACGCTTTGAGACGTGTTACACAAATCAGAGAATGTGAGAAATTAGATTGAAATTGCTTCAAACAAGCGAATTATCGCGAAACAACACCTGCTCGAATCCAACAAAAACTGTGCCCTGCAGTCTCTACTGAGCCTCAGAGACGCTTTTAGACAAGTGTTAAAAAAATCAGAGAATGTCGTAAATTAGAGTGAAATTGCTTCAAACAAGCGAATTATCGCGAAACAACACCTGTTCGAATCCAACTAAAACTGTGCCCTGCCGTCCTTACTGAGCCTCAGAGACGCTTTGAGACATGTGTTACAAAAATCAGAGAATGTCAAAAATTAGAGTGAAATTGCTTCAAAAGAGCGAATAATCGCGAAACAACACCTCGAATCCGACAAAAACCATGCCCTGCCGACTCTATTTAGCCTCAGAGACGGTTTGAAACAATTGTTACAAAAATCAGAGAATGTGAAAAATTAGAGTGAAATTGCTTTAAACAAGCGAATTATCGCGAAACAACACCTGCTCAAATCCAACAAAAACTTCGCCCTGCCGTCTCTACTGAGCCTCAGAGACCCTTTGAGACAAGTGTTACAAAAATCAGAGAATGTGAAAAATTAGAGTGAAATTGCTTCAAAGAAGCGAATTATCGCGAAACAACACCTGCTCGAATCCAACAAAAACTATGCCCTGCCGACTCTATTTAGCCTTAGAGACGGTTTGAAACCATTGTTACAAAAATCAGAGAATGTGAAAAATTAGAGTGAAATATCTTCAAATAAGCGAATTATCGCGAATCAACACCTGCTTGAATCCAACAAAAACTGTGCCCTGATGTCTCTACCGAGCCTCAGAGACGCTTTGAGACAAGTGTTAAAAAAATCAGAGAATGTCATAAATTAGAGTGAAATTGCTTCAAACAAGCGAATTATCGCGAAACAACACCTGGTCGAATCCGACAGAAACTGTGCCCTGCCGCATTTATTTAGCCTCAGAGACGGTTTGAAACAATTGTTATAGATATCAGACAATGTCAAAAATTAGAGTGAAATTGCTTCAAACAAGCGAATTATCGCGAAACAACACCTGCTCGAATCCGACAAAAAATATGCCCTGCCGACTCTATTTAGCCTCAGAGACGGTTTGAAACAATTGTTACAAAAATCAGAGAATGTCATAAATTAGAGTGAAATTGCTTCAAACAAGCGAATTATCGCGAAACAACACCTGCTCGAATCCGACAAAAACTGTGCCCTGCCGCATTTATTTAGCCTCAGAGACGGTTTGAAACAATTGTTACAGAAATCCGACAATGTCAAAAATTAGAGTTAAATTGCTTCAAACAAGCGAATTATCGCGAAACAACACCTGCCCGAATCCAACAAAAACTGCGCCCTGCCGTCTCTACTGAGCCTCAGAGACGCTTTGAGACAAGTGTTACAAAAATCAGAGAATGTCGTAAATTAGACTGAAATTGCTTCAAACAAGCGAATTATCGCGAAACAACACCTGCTCGAATCCAACAATAACTGTACCCTGCCGTCTCTATTGGGTCTCAGAGTCGCTTTGAGACAAGTGTTTTAAGAATCAGAGAATGTCATAAATGAGAGTGAAATAGCTTCAAACAAGCGAATTATCGCGAAACAACACCTGCTCGAATCCAACAAAAACTGTGCCCTGCCGTCTCTACTGAGCCTCAGAGACGCTTGTAGACAAGTGTTACAAAAATCAGAGAATGTCGTAAATTAGAGTGAAATTGCTTCAAACAAGCGAATTATCGCGAAACAACACCTGTTCGAATCCAACTAAAACTGTGCCCTGCCGTCCTTACTGAGCCTCAGAGACGCTTTGAGACATGTGTTACAAAAATCAGAGAATGTCAAAAATTAGAGTGAAATTGCCTCAAAAGAGCGAATTATCGCGAAACAACACCTTCTCGAATCCGACAAAAACCATGCCGTGCCGACTCTATTTAGCCTCAGAGACGGTTTGAAACAATTGTTACAAAAATCAGAGAATGTGAAAATTAGAGTGAAATTGCTTCAAACAAGCGAATTATCGCGAAACAACACCTGCTCGAATCGAACAAAAACTGTGCCCTGCGGTCTCTACTGAGCCTCAGAGACGCTTTGAGACAAGTGTTACGCAAATCAGAGAATGTGAGAAATTAGATTGAAATTGCTTCAAACAAGCGAATTATCGTGAAACAACACCTGCTCGAATCCGATAAAAACTGTGCCCTGCCGCATTTATTTAGCCTCAGAGACGGTTTGAAACAATTGTTACAGAAATCAATGTCAAAAATTAGAGTGAAATTGCTTCAAACAAGCGAATTATCGCGAAACAACACCTGCTCAAATCCAACAAAAACTTCGCCCTGCCGTCTCTACTGAGCCTCAGAGACGGTTTGAAACCATTGTTACAAAAATCAGAGAATGTGAAAAATTAGAGTGAAATTGCTTCAAACAAGCGAATTATCGCGAAACAACACCTGCTCGAATCCAACAAAAACTATGCCCTGCCGACTCTATTTAGCCTCAGAGACGGTTTGAAACCATTGTTACAGATATCAGACAATGTCAAAAATTAGAGTGAAATTGCTTCAAACAAGCGAATTATCGCGAAACAACACCTGCTCGAATCCAACAAAAACTGTGCCCTGCCATCTCTACTGAGCCTCAGAGACGCTTTGAGACAAGTGTTACAAAAATCAGAGAATGTGAGAAATTAGATTGAAATTGCTTATAACAAGCGAATCATCGCGAAACAACACCTGCTCGAATCCGACAAAAACTGTGCCCTGCCGCATTTATTTAGCCTCAGAGACGGTTTGAAACAATTGTTACAGAAATCAGACAATGTCAAAAATTAGAGTGAAATTGCTTCAAAAAAGCGAATTATCGCGAAACAACACCTGCTCGAATCCAACAAAAACTATGCCCTGCCGACTCTATTTAGCCTTAGAGACGGTTTGAAACCATTGTTACAAAAATCAGAGAATGTGAAAAATTAGAGTGAAATATCTTCAAATAAGCGAATTATAGCGAAACAACACCTGCTTGAATCCAACATAAACTGTGCCCTGCTGTCTGTACCGAGCCTCAGAGACGCTTTGAGACAAGTGTTACAAAAATCAGAGAATGTCATAAATTAGAGTGAAATTGCTTCAAACAAGCGAATTATCGCGAAACAACACCTGGTCGAATCCGACAGAAACTGTGCCCTGCCGCATTGATTTAGCCTCAGAGACGGTTTGAAACAATTGTTACAGATATCAGACAATGTCAAAAATTAGAGTGAAATTGCTTCAAACAAGCGAATTATCGCGAAACAACACCTGCTCGAATCCGACAAAAAATATGCCCTGCCGACTCTATTTAGCCTCAGAGACGGTTTGAAACAATTGTTACAAAAATCCGACAATGTCAAAAATTAGAGTTAAATTGCTTCAAACAAGCGAATTATCGCGAAACAACACCTGCTCAAATCCAACAAAAACTTCGCCCTGCCGTCTCTACTGAGCCTCAGAGACCCTTTGAGACAAGTGTTACAAAAATCAGAGAATGTCAAAAATTAGAGTGAAATTGCTTCAAATAAGGGAATTATCGCGAAACAACACCTGCTTGAATCCAACAAAAACTGTGCCCTGCTGTCTCTACCGAGCCTCAGAGACGCTTTGAGACAAGTGTTACAAAAATCAGAGAATGTCATAAATTAGAGTGAAATTGCTTCAAACAAGCGAATTATCGCGAAAAAACACCTGGTCGAATCCGACAGAAACTGTGCCCTGCCGCATTTATTTAGCCTCAGAGACGGTTTGAAACAATTGTTACAGATATCAGACAATGTCAAAAATTAGAGTGAAATTGCTTCAAACAAGCGAATTATCGCGAAACAACACCTGCTCGAATCCGACAAAAAATATGCCCTGCCGACTCTATTTAGCCTCAGAGACGGTTTGAAACAATTGTTACAAAAATCAGAGAATGTGAAAAATTAGAGTGAGATTGCTTCAAATAAGCGAATTATCGCGAAACAACACCTGCTTGAATCCAACAAAAACTGTGCCCTGATGTCTCTACCGAGCCTCAGAGACGCTTTGAGACAAGTGTTACAAAAATCAGAGAATGTCATAAATTAGAGTGCAATTGCTTCAAACAAGCGAATTATCGCGAAACAACACCTGCTCGAATCCGACAAAAACTGTGCCCTGCCGCATTTATTTAGCCTCAGAGACGGTTTGAAACAATTGTTACAGAAATCCGACAATGTCAAAAATTAGAGTTAAATTGCTTATACCAGGCGAATTATCGCGAAACAACACCTGCCCGAATCCAACAAAAACTATGCCCTGCCAACTCTATTTAGCCTCAGAGACGCTTTGAGACAAGTGTTACAAAAATCAAAGAATGTAAATTAGAGTGAAATTGCTTCAAACAAGCGAATTATCGCGAAACAACACCTGCTCGAATCGAACAAAAACTTGCCCTGCGGTCTCTACTGAGCCTCAGAGACGCTTTGAGACAAGTGTTACACAAATCAGAGAATGTGAGAAATTAGATTGAAATTGCTTATAACAAGCGAATTATCGCGAAACAACACCTGCTCGAATCCGACAAAAACTGTGCCCTGCCGCATTAATTTAGCCTCAGAGACGGTTTTAAACAATTGTTACAGAAATCAGACAATGTCAAAAATTAGAGTGAAATTGCTTCAAACAAGCGAATTATCGCGAAACAACACCTGCTCAAATCCAACAAAAACTTCGCCCTGCCGTCTCTACTGAGCCTCAGAGACGCTTTGAGACAAGTGTTACAAAAATCAAAGAATGTCGTAAATTAGAGTGAAATTGCTTCAAACAAGCGAATTATCGCGAAACAACACCTGCTCGAATCGAACAAAAACCTTGCCCTGCGGTCTCTACTGAGCCTCAGAGACGCTTTGAGACAAGTGTTACAAAAATCAAAGAATGTCGTAAATTAGAGTGAAATTGCTTCAAACAAGCGAATTATCGCGAAACAACACCTGCTCGAATCCGACAAAAACTGTGCCCTGCCGCATTTATTTAGCCTCAGACACGGTTTGAAACAATTGTTACAGAAATCAGACAATGTCAAAAAGTAGAGTGAAATTGCTTCAAACAAGCGAATTATCGCGAAACAACACCTGCTCGAATCCGACAAAAAATATGCCCTGCCGACTCTATTTAGCCTCAGAGACGGTTTGAAACAATTGTTACAAAAATCAGAGAATGTGAAAAATTAGAGTGAAATTGCTTCAAATAAGCGAATTATCGCGAAACAACACCTGCTCGAATCCAACAAAAACTGTGCCCTGCCGTCTCTACTGAGCCTCAGAGACGCTTTGAGACATGTGTTACAAAAATCAGAGAATGTCAAAAATTAGAGTGAAATTGCTTCAAAAGAGCGAATTATCGCGAAACAACACCTCGAATCCGACAAAAACCGTGCCCTGCCGACTCTATTTAGCCTCAGAGACGGTTTGAAACAATTGTTACAAAAATCAGAGAATGTGAAAAATTAGAGTGAAATTGCTTCAAACAAGCGAATTATCGCGAAACAACACCTGCTCGAATCCAACAAAAACTATGCCCTGCCGACTCTATTTAGCCTCAGAGACGCTTTGAGACAAGTGTTACAAAAATCAAAGAATGTCGTAAATTAGAGTGAAATTGCTTCAAACAAGCGAATTATCGCGAAACAACACCTGCTCGAATCGAACAAAAACTGTGCCCTGCCGCATTTGTTTAGCCTCAGAGACGGTTTGAAACAATTGTTACAGAAATCAGACAATGTCAAAAAGTAGAGTGAAATTGCTTCAAACAAGCGAATTATCGCGAAACAACACCTGCTCGAATCCGACAAAAAATATGCCCTGCCGACTCTATTTAGCCTCAGAGACGGTTTGAAACAATTGTTACAAAAATCAGAGAATGTGAAAAATTAGAGTGAAATTGCTTCAAATAAGCGAATTATCGCGAAACAACACCTGCTTGATGCCAACAAAAACTGTGCCCTGCTGTCTCTACCGAGCCTCAGAGACGCTTTGAGACAAGTGTTACAAAAATCAGAGAATGTCATAAATTAGAGTGAAATTGCTTCAAACAAGCGAATTATCGCGAAACAACACCTGGTGGAATCCGACAGAAACTGTGCCCTGCCGCATTTATTTAGCCTCAGAGACGGTTTGAAACAATTGTTACAGATATCAGACAATGTCAAAAATTAGAGTGAAATTGCTTCAAACAAGCGAATTATCGCGAAACAACACCTGCTCGAATCCGACAAAAAATATGCCCTGCCGACTCTATTTAGCCTCAGAGACGGTTTGAAACAATTGTTACAAAAATCAGAGAATGTGAAAAATTAGAGTGAGATTGCTTCAAATAAGCGAATTATCGCGAAACAACACCTGCTTGAATCCAACAAAAACTGTGCCCTGATGTCTCTACCGAGCCTCAGAGACGCTTTGAGACAAGTGTTACAAAAATCAGAGAATGTCATAAATTAGAGTACAATTGCTTCAAACAAGCGAATTATCGCGAAACAACACCTGCTCGAATCCGACAAAAACTGTGCCCTGCCGCATTTATTTAGCCTCAGAGACGGTTTGAAACAATTGTTACAGAAATCCGACAATGTCAAAAATTAGAGTTAAATTGCTTATACCAGGCGAATTATCGCGAAACAACACCTGCCCGAATCCAACAAAAACTATGCCCTGCCAACTCTATTTAGCCTCAGAGACGCTTTGAGACAAGTGTTACAAAAATCAGAGAATGTCAAAAATTAGAGTGAAATTGCTTCAAACAAGCGAATTATCGCGAAACAACACCTGCTCAAATCCAACAAAAACTGTGCCCTGCCGTCTCTACTGAGCCTCAGAGACGCTTTTAGACAAGTGTTACAAAAATCAGAGAATGTAAATTTGAGTGAAATTGCTTCAAACAAGCGAATTATCGCGAAACAACACCTGTTCGAATCCAACTAAAACTGTGCCCTGCCGTCCTTACTGAGCCTCAGAGACGCTTTGAGAAATGTGTTACAAAAATCAGAGAATGTCAAAAATTAGAGTGAAATTGCTTCAAAAGAGCGAATTATCGCGAAACAACACCTTCTCGAATCCGTCAAAAACCATGCCCTGCCGACTCTATTTAGCCTCAGAGACGGTTTGAAACAATTGTTACAAAAATCAGAGAATGTGAAAAATTAGAGTGAAATTGCTTCAAACAAGCGAATTATCGCGAAACAACACCTGCTCGAATCGAACAAAATCTGTGCCCTGCGGTCTCTACTGAGCCTCAGAGACGCTTTGAGACGTGTTACACAAATCAGGGAATGTGAGAAATTAGATTGAAATTGCTTCAAACAAGCGAATTATCGCGAAACAACACCTGCTCGAATCCAACAAAAACTGTGCCCTGCCGTCTCTACTGAGCCTCAGAGACGCTTTTAGACAAGTGTTAAAAAAATCAGAGAATGTCGTAAATTAGAGTGAAATTGCTTCAAACAAGCGAATTATCGCGAAACAACACCTGCTCGAATCCAACAAAAACTATGCCCTGCCGACTCTATTTAGCCTCAGAGACGCTTTGAGACAAGTGTTACAAAAATCAAAGAATGTCGTAAATTAGAGTGAAATTGCTTCAAACAAGCGAATTATCGCGAAACAACACCTGCTCGAATCGAACAAAAACTGTGCCCTGCCGCATTTGTTTAGCCTCAGAGACGGTTTGAAACAATTGTTACAGAAATCAGACAATGTCAAAAAGTAGAGTGAAATTGCTTCAAACAAGCGAATTATCGCGAAACAACACCTGCTCGAATCCGACAAAAAATATGCCCTGCCGACTCTATTTAGCCTCAGAGACGGTTTGAAACAATTGTTACAAAAATCAGAGAATGTGAAAAATTAGAGTGAAATTGCTTCAAATAAGCGAATTATCGCGAAACAACACCTGCTTGAATCCAACAAAAACTGTGCCCTGCTGTCTCTACCGAGCCTCAGAGACGCTTTGAGACAAGTGTTACAAAAATCAGAGAATGTCATAAATTAGAGTGAAATTGCTTCAAACAAGCGAATTATCGCGAAACAACACCTGGTGGAATCCGACAGAAACTGTGCCCTGCCGCATTTATTTAGCCTCAGAGACGGTTTGAAACAATTGTTACAGATATTAGACAATGTCAAAAATTAGAGTGAAATTGCTTCAAACAAGCGAATTATCGCGAAACAACACCTGCTCGAATCCGACAAAAAATATGCCCTGCCGACTCTATTTAGCCTCAGAGACGGTTTGAAACAATTGTTACAAAAATCAGAGAATGTGAAAAATTAGAGTGAGATTGCTTCAAATAAGCGAATTATCGCGAAACAACACCTGCTTGAATCCAACAAAAACTGTGCCCTGATGTCTCTACCGAGCCTCAGAGACGCTTTGAGACAAGTGTTACAAAAATCAGAGAATGTCATAAATTAGAGTACAATTGCTTCAAACAAGCGAATTATCGCGAAACAACACCTGCTCGAATCCGACAAAAACTGTGCCCTGCCGCATTTATTTAGCCTCAGAGACGGTTTGAAACAATTGTTACAGAAATCCGACAATGTCAAAAATTAGAGTTAAATTGCTTATACCAGGCGAATTATCGCGAAACAACACCTGCCCGAATCCAACAAAAACTATGCCCTGCCAACTCTATTTAGCCTCAGAGACGCTTTGAGACAAGTGTTACAAAAATCAGAGAATGTCAAAAATTAGAGTGAAATTGCTTCAAACAAGCGAATTATCGCGAAACAACACCTGCTCAAATCCAACAAAAACTGTGCCCTGCCGTCTCTACTGAGCCTCAGAGACGCTTTTAGACAAGTGTTACAAAAATCAGAGAATGTAAATTTGAGTGAAATTGCTTCAAACAAGCGAATTATCGCGAAACAACACCTGTTCGAATCCAACTAAAACTGTGCCCTGCCGTCCTTACTGAGCCTCAGAGACGCTTTGAGAAATGTGTTACAAAAATCAGAGAATGTCAAAAATTAGAGTGAAATTGCTTCAAAAGAGCGAATTATCGCGAAACAACACCTTCACGAATCCGTCAAAAACCATGCCCTGCCGACTCTATTTAGCCTCAGAGACGGTTTGAAACAATTGTTACAAAAATCAGAGAATGTGAAAAATTAGAGTGAAATTGCTTCAAACAAGCGAATTATCGCGAAACAACACCTGCTCGAATCGAACAAAATCTGTGCCCTGCGGTCTCTACTGAGCCTCAGAGACGCTTTGAGACGTGTTACACAAATCAGAGAATGTGAGAAATTAGATTGAAATTGCTTCAAACAAGCGAATTATCGCGAAACAACACCTGCTCGAATCCAACAAAAACTGTGCCCTGCAGTCTCTACTGAGCCTCAGAGACGCTTTTAGACAAGTGTTAAAAAAATCAGAGAATGTCGTAAATTAGAGTGAAATTGCTTCAAACAAGCGAATTATCGCGAAACAACACCTGTTCGAATCCAACTAAAACTGTGCCCTGCCGTCCTTACTGAGCCTCAGAGACGCTTTGAGACATGTGTTACAAAAATCAGAGAATGTCAAAAATTAGAGTGAAATTGCTTCAAAAGAGCGAATAATCGCGAAACAACACCTCGAATCCGACAAAAACCATGCCCTGCCGACTCTATTTAGCCTCAGAGACGGTTTGAAACAATTGTTACAAAAATCAGAGAATGTGAAAAATTAGAGTGAAATTGCTTTAAACAAGCGAATTATCGCGAAACAACACCTGCTCAAATCCAACAAAAACTTCGCCCTGCCGTCTCTACTGAGCCTCAGAGACCCTTTGAGACAAGTGTTACAAAAATCAGAGAATGTGAAAAATTAGAGTGAAATTGCTTCAAAGAAGCGAATTATCGCGAAACAACACCTGCTCGAATCCAACAAAAACTATGCCCTGCCGACTCTATTTAGCCTTAGAGACGGTTTGAAACCATTGTTACAAAAATCAGAGAATGTGAAAAATTAGAGTGAAATATCTTCAAATAAGCGAATTATCGCGAATCAACACCTGCTTGAATCCAACAAAAACTGTGCCCTGATGTCTCTACCGAGCCTCAGAGACGCTTTGAGACAAGTGTTAAAAAAATCAGAGAATGTCATAAATTAGAGTGAAATTGCTTCAAACAAGCGAATTATCGCGAAACAACACCTGGTCGAATCCGACAGAAACTGTGCCCTGCCGCATTTATTTAGCCTCAGAGACGGTTTGAAACAATTGTTATAGATATCAGACAATGTCAAAAATTAGAGTGAAATTGCTTCAAACAAGCGAATTATCGCGAAACAACACCTGCTCGAATCCGACAAAAAATATGCCCTGCCGACTCTATTTAGCCTCAGAGACGGTTTGAAACAATTGTTACAAAAATCAGAGAATGTCATAAATTAGAGTGAAATTGCTTCAAACAAGCGAATTATCGCGAAACAACACCTGCTCGAATCCGACAAAAACTGTGCCCTGCCGCATTTATTTAGCCTCAGAGACGGTTTGAAACAATTGTTACAGAAATCCGACAATGTCAAAAATTAGAGTTAAATTGCTTCAAACAAGCGAATTATCGCGAAACAACACCTGCCCGAATCCAACAAAAACTGCGCCCTGCCGTCTCTACTGAGCCTCAGAGACGCTTTGAGACAAGTGTTACAAAAATCAGAGAATGTCGTAAATTAGACTGAAATTGCTTCAAACAAGCGAATTATCGCGAAACAACACCTGCTCGAATCCAACAATAACTGTACCCTGCCGTCTCTATTGGGTCTCAGAGTCGCTTTGAGACAAGTGTTTTAAGAATCAGAGAATGTCATAAATGAGAGTGAAATAGCTTCAAACAAGCGAATTATCGCGAAACAACACCTGCTCGAATCCAACAAAAACTGTGCCCTGCCGTCTCTACTGAGCCTCAGAGACGCTTGTAGACAAGTGTTACAAAAATCAGAGAATGTCGTAAATTAGAGTGAAATTGCTTCAAACAAGCGAATTATCGCGAAACAACACCTGTTCGAATCCAACTAAAACTGTGCCCTGCCGTCCTTACTGAGCCTCAGAGACGCTTTGAGACATGTGTTACAAAAATCAGAGAATGTCAAAAATTAGAGTGAAATTGCCTCAAAAGAGCGAATTATCGCGAAACAACACCTTCTCGAATCCGACAAAAACCATGCCGTGCCGACTCTATTTAGCCTCAGAGACGGTTTGAAACAATTGTTACAAAAATCAGAGAATGTGAAAATTAGAGTGAAATTGCTTCAAACAAGCGAATTATCGCGAAACAACACCTGCTCGAATCGAACAAAAACTGTGCCCTGCGGTCTCTACTGAGCCTCAGAGACGCTTTGAGACAAGTGTTACGCAAATCAGAGAATGTGAGAAATTAGATTGAAATTGCTTCAAACAAGCGAATTATCGTGAAACAACACCTGCTCGAATCCGATAAAAACTGTGCCCTGCCGCATTTATTTAGCCTCAGAGACGGTTTGAAACAATTGTTACAGAAATCAATGTCAAAAATTAGAGTGAAATTGCTTCAAACAAGCGAATTATCGCGAAACAACACCTGCTCAAATCCAACAAAAACTTCGCCCTGCCGTCTCTACTGAGCCTCAGAGACGGTTTGAAACCATTGTTACAAAAATCAGAGAATGTGAAAAATTAGAGTGAAATTGCTTCAAACAAGCGAATTATCGCGAAACAACACCTGCTCGAATCCAACAAAAACTATGCCCTGCCGACTCTATTTAGCCTCAGAGACGGTTTGAAACCATTGTTACAGATATCAGACAATGTCAAAAATTAGAGTGAAATTGCTTCAAACAAGCGAATTATCGCGAAACAACACCTGCTCGAATCCAACAAAAACTGTGCCCTGCCATCTCTACTGAGCCTCAGAGACGCTTTGAGACAAGTGTTACAAAAATCAGAGAATGTGAGAAATTAGATTGAAATTGCTTATAACAAGCGAATCATCGCGAAACAACACCTGCTCGAATCCGACAAAAACTGTGCCCTGCCGCATTTATTTAGCCTCAGAGACGGTTTGAAACAATTGTTACAGAAATCAGACAATGTCAAAAATTAGAGTGAAATTGCTTCAAAAAAGCGAATTATCGCGAAACAACACCTGCTCGAATCCAACAAAAACTATGCCCTGCCGACTCTATTTAGCCTTAGAGACGGTTTGAAACCATTGTTACAAAAATCAGAGAATGTGAAAAATTAGAGTGAAATATCTTCAAATAAGCGAATTATAGCGAAACAACACCTGCTTGAATCCAACATAAACTGTGCCCTGCTGTCTGTACCGAGCCTCAGAGACGCTTTGAGACAAGTGTTACAAAAATCAGAGAATGTCATAAATTAGAGTGAAATTGCTTCAAACAAGCGAATTATCGCGAAACAACACCTGGTCGAATCCGACAGAAACTGTGCCCTGCCGCATTGATTTAGCCTCAGAGACGGTTTGAAACAATTGTTACAGATATCAGACAATGTCAAAAATTAGAGTGAAATTGCTTCAAACAAGCGAATTATCGCGAAACAACACCTGCTCGAATCCGACAAAAAATATGCCCTGCCGACTCTATTTAGCCTCAGAGACGGTTTGAAACAATTGTTACAAAAATCCGACAATGTCAAAAATTAGAGTTAAATTGCTTCAAACAAGCGAATTATCGCGAAACAACACCTGCTCAAATCCAACAAAAACTTCGCCCTGCCGTCTCTACTGAGCCTCAGAGACCCTTTGAGACAAGTGTTACAAAAATCAGAGAATGTCAAAAATTAGAGTGAAATTGCTTCAAATAAGGGAATTATCGCGAAACAACACCTGCTTGAATCCAACAAAAACTGTGCCCTGCTGTCTCTACCGAGCCTCAGAGACGCTTTGAGACAAGTGTTACAAAAATCAGAGAATGTCATAAATTAGAGTGAAATTGCTTCAAACAAGCGAATTATCGCGAAAAAACACCTGGTCGAATCCGACAGAAACTGTGCCCTGCCGCATTTATTTAGCCTCAGAGACGGTTTGAAACAATTGTTACAGATATCAGACAATGTCAAAAATTAGAGTGAAATTGCTTCAAACAAGCGAATTATCGCGAAACAACACCTGCTCGAATCCGACAAAAAATATGCCCTGCCGACTCTATTTAGCCTCAGAGACGGTTTGAAACAATTGTTACAAAAATCAGAGAATGTGAAAAATTAGAGTGAGATTGCTTCAAATAAGCGAATTATCGCGAAACAACACCTGCTTGAATCCAACAAAAACTGTGCCCTGATGTCTCTACCGAGCCTCAGAGACGCTTTGAGACAAGTGTTACAAAAATCAGAGAATGTCATAAATTAGAGTGCAATTGCTTCAAACAAGCGAATTATCGCGAAACAACACCTGCTCGAATCCGACAAAAACTGTGCCCTGCCGCATTTATTTAGCCTCAGAGACGGTTTGAAACAATTGTTACAGAAATCCGACAATGTCAAAAATTAGAGTTAAATTGCTTATACCAGGCGAATTATCGCGAAACAACACCTGCCCGAATCCAACAAAAACTATGCCCTGCCAACTCTATTTAGCCTCAGAGACGCTTTGAGACAAGTGTTACAAAAATCAAAGAATGTAAATTAGAGTGAAATTGCTTCAAACAAGCGAATTATCGCGAAACAACACCTGCTCGAATCGAACAAAAACTTGCCCTGCGGTCTCTACTGAGCCTCAGAGACGCTTTGAGACAAGTGTTACACAAATCAGAGAATGTGAGAAATTAGATTGAAATTGCTTATAACAAGCGAATTATCGCGAAACAACACCTGCTCGAATCCGACAAAAACTGTGCCCTGCCGCATTAATTTAGCCTCAGAGACGGTTTTAAACAATTGTTACAGAAATCAGACAATGTCAAAAATTAGAGTGAAATTGCTTCAAACAAGCGAATTATCGCGAAACAACACCTGCTCAAATCCAACAAAAACTTCGCCCTGCCGTCTCTACTGAGCCTCAGAGACCCTTTGAGACAAATGTTACAAAAATCAGAGAATGTCAAAAATTAGAGTGAAATTGCTTCAAACAAGCGAATTATCGCGAAACAACACCTGCTCGAATCCGACAAAAACTATGCCCTGCCGACTCTATTTAGCCTCAGAGACGGTTTGAAACCATTGTTACAAAAATCAGAGAATGTGAAAAATTAGAGTGAAATTGCTTCAAACAAGCGAATTATCGCGAAACAACACCTGCTCGAATCCAACAAAAACTATGCCCTGCCGACTCTATTTAGCCTCAGAGACGGTTTGAAACCATTGTTACAGATATCAGACAATGTCAAAAATTAGAGTGAAATTGCTTCAAATAAGCGAATTATCGCGAAACAACACCTGCTCGAATCCAACAAAAACTGCGCCCTGCCGTCTCTACTGAGCCTCAGAGACGCTTTGAGACAAGTGTTACAAAAATCAGAGAATGTGAAAAATTAGAGTGAAATTGCTTCAAACAAGCGAATTATCGCGAAACAACACCTGCTCGAATCCAACAATAACTGTGCCCTGCCGTCTCTATTAAGGCTCAGAGACGCTTTGAGACAAGTGTTACAAAAATCAGAGAATGTCGTAAATTAGAGTTAAATTGCTTCAAACAAGCGAATTATCGCGAAACAACACCTGCTCGAATCCGACAAAAACTGTGCCCTGCCGCATTTATTTAGCCTCAGAGATGGTTTGAAACAATTGTTACAGAAATCAGACAATGTCAAAAATTAGAGGGAAATTGCTTCAAACAAGCGAATTATCGCGAAACAACACCTGTTCGAATCCAACAAAAACTGCGCCCTGCCGTCTCTACTGAGCCTCGGAGACCCTTTGAGACAAGTGTTACAAAAGTCAGAGAATGTCAAAAATTAGAGTGAAATTCCTTCAAACAAGCGAATTATATCGAAACAACACCTGCTCGAATCCGACAAAAAATATGCCCTGCCGACTCTATTTAGCCTCAGAGACGGTTTGAAACAATTGTTACAAAAATCAGAGAATGTGAAAAATTAGAGTGAAATATCTTCAAATAAGCGAATTATCGCGAAACAACACCTGCTTGAATCCAACAAAAACTGTGCCCTGCTGTCTCTACTGAGCCTCAGAGACGCTTTGAGACAAGTGTTACAAAAATCAAAGAATGTCGTAAATTAGAGTGAAATTGCTTCAAACAAGCGAATTATCGCGAAACAACACCTGCTCGAATCGAACAAAAACCTTGCCCTGCGGTCTCTACTGAGCCTCAGAGACGCTTTGAGACAAGTGTTACAAAAATCAAAGAATGTCGTAAATTAGAGTGAAATTGCTTCAAACAAGCGAATTATCGCGAAACAACACCTGCTCGAATCCGACAAAAACTGTGCCCTGCCGCATTTATTTAGCCTCAGACACGGTTTGAAACAATTGTTACAGAAATCAGACAATGTCAAAAAGTAGAGTGAAATTGCTTCAAACAAGCGAATTATCGCGAAACAACACCTGCTCGAATCCGACAAAAAATATGCCCTGCCGACTCTATTTAGCCTCAGAGACGGTTTGAAACAATTGTTACAAAAATCAGAGAATGTGAAAAATTAGAGTGAAATTGCTTCAAATAAGCGAATTATCGCGAAACAACACCTGCTCGAATCCAACAAAAACTGTGCCCTGCCATCTCTACTGAGCCTCAGAGACGCTTTGAGACATGTGTTACAAAAATCAGAGAATGTCAAAAATTAGAGTGAAATTGCTTCAAAAGAGCGAATTATCGCGAAACAACACCTCGAATCCGACAAAAACCATGCCCTGCCGACTCTATTTAGCCTCAGAGACGGTTTGAAACAATTGTTACAAAAATCAGAGAATGTGAAAAATTAGAGTGAAATTGCTTCAAACAAGCGAATTATCGCGAAACAACACCTGCTCGAATCCAACAAAAACTATGCCCTGCCGACTCTATTTAGCCTCAGAGACGCTTTGAGACAAGTGTTACAAAAATCAAAGAATGTCGTAAATTAGAGTGAAATTGCTTCAAACAAGCGAATTATCGCGAAACAACACCTGCTCGAATCGAACAAAAACTGTGCCCTGCCGCATTTGTTTAGCCTCAGAGACGGTTTGAAACAATTGTTACAGAAATCAGACAATGTCAAAAAGTAGAGTGAAATTGCTTCAAACAAGCGAATTATCGCGAAACAACACCTGCTCGAATCCGACAAAAAATATGCCCTGCCGACTCTATTTAGCCTCAGAGACGGTTTGAAACAATTGTTACAAAAATCAGAGAATGTGAAAAATTAGAGTGAAATTGCTTCAAATAAGCGAATTATCGCGAAACAACACCTGCTTGAATCCAACAAAAACTGTGCCCTGCTGTCTCTACCGAGCCTCAGAGACGCTTTGAGACAAGTGTTACAAAAATCAGAGAAAGTCATAAATTAGAGTGAAATTGCTTCAAACAAGCGAATTATCGCGAAACAACACCTGGTGGAATCCGACAGAAACTGTGCCCTGCCGCATTTATTTAGCCTCAGAGACGGTTTGAAACAATTGTTACAGATATCAGACAATGTCAAAAATTAGAGTGAAATTGCTTCAAACAAGCGAATTATCGCGAAACAACACCTGCTCGAATCCGACAAAAAATATGCCCTGCCGACTCTATTTAGCCTCAGAGACGGTTTGAAACAATTGTTACAAAAATCAGAGAATGTGAAAAATTAGAGTGAGATTGCTTCAAATAAGCGAATTATCGCGAAACAACACCTGCTTGAATCCAACAAAAACTGTGCCCTGATGTCTCTACCGAGCCTCAGAGACGCTTTGAGACAAGTGTTACAAAAATCAGAGAATGTCATAAATTAGAGTACAATTGCTTCAAACAAGCGAATTATCGCGAAACAACACCTGCTCGAATCCGACAAAAACTGTGCCCTGCCGCATTTATTTAGCCTCAGAGACGGTTTGAAACAATTGTTACAGAAATCCGACAATGTCAAAAATTAGAGTTAAATTGCTTATACCAGGCGAATTATCGCGAAACAACACCTGCCCGAATCCAACAAAAACTATGCCCTGCCAACTCTATTTAGCCTCAGAGACGCTTTGAGACAAGTGTTACAAAAATCAAAGAATGTAAATTAGAGTGAAATTGCTTCAAACAAGCGAATTATCGCGAAACAACACCTGCTCGAATCGAACAAAAACTTGCCCTGCGGTCTCTACTGAGCCTCAGAGACGCTTTGAGACAAGTGTTACACAAATCAGAGAATGTGAGAAATTAGATTGAAATTGCTTATAACAAGCGAATTATCGCGAAAAACACCTGCTCGAATCCGACAAAAACTGTGCCCTGCCGCATTAATTTAGCCTCAGAGACGGTTTTAAACAATTGTTACAGAAATCAGACAATGTCAAAAATTAGAGTGAAATTGCTTCAAACAAGCGAATTATCGCGAAACAACACCTGCTCGAATCCAACAAAAACTATGCCCTGCCGACTCTATTTAGCCTCAGAGACGGTTTGAAACCATTGTTACAGATATCAGACAATGTCAAAAAATAGAGTGAAATTGCTTCAAATAAGCGAATTATCGCGAAACAACACCTGCTCGAATCCAACAAAAACTGCGCCCTGCCGTCTCTACTGTGCCTCAGAGACGCTTAGAGACAAGTGTTACAAAAATCAGAGAATGTGAAAAATTAGAGTGAAATTGCTTCAAACAAGCGAATTATCGCGAAACAACACCTGCTCGAATCCAACAATAACTGTGCCCTGCCGTCTCTATTAAGGCTCAGAGACGCTTTGAGACAAGTGTTACAAAAATCAGAGAATGTCGTAAATTAGAGTTAAATTGCTTCAAACAAGCGAATTATCGCGAAACAACACCTGCTCGAATCCGACAAAAACTGTGCCCTGCCGCATTTATTTAGCCTCAGAGACGGTTTGAAACAATTGTTACAGAAATCAGACAATGTCAAAAATTAGAGGGAAATTGCTTCAAACAAGCGAATTATCGCGAAACAACACCTGTTCGAATCCAACAAAAACTGCGCCCTGCCGTCTCTACTGAGCCTCGGAGACCCTTTGAGACAAGTGTTACAAAAGTCAGAGAATGTCAAAAATTAGAGTGAAATTCCTTCAAACAAGCGAATTATATCGAAACAACACCTGCTCGAATCCGACAAAAAATATGCCCTGCCGACTCTATTTAGCCTCAGAGACGGTTTGAAACAATTGTTACAAAAATCAGAGAATGTGAAAAATTAGAGTGAAATATCTTCAAATAAGCGAATTATCGCGAAACAACACCTGCTTGAATCCAACAAAAACTGTGCCCTGCTGTCTCTACTGAGCCTCAGAGACGCTTTGAGACAAGTGTTACAAAAATCAAAGAATGTCGTAAATTAGAGTGAAATTGCTTCAAACAAGCGAATTATCGCGAAACAACACCTGCTCGAATCGAACAAAAACCTTGCCCTGCGGTCTCTACTGAGCCTCAGAGACGCTTTGAGACAAGTGTTACAAAAATCAAAGAATGTCGTAAATTAGAGTGAAATTGCTTCAAACAAGCGAATTATCGCGAAACAACACCTGCTCGAATCCGACAAAAACTGTGCCCTGCCGCATTTATTTAGCCTCAGACACGGTTTGAAACAATTGTTACAGAAATCAGACAATGTCAAAAAGTAGAGTGAAATTGCTTCAAACAAGCGAATTATCGCGAAACAACACCTGCTCGAATCCGACAAAAAATATGCCCTGCCGACTCTATTTAGCCTCAGAGACGGTTTGAAACAATTGTTACAAAAATCAGAGAATGTGAAAAATTAGAGTGAAATTGCTTCAAATAAGCGAATTATCGCGAAACAACACCTGCTCGAATCCAACAAAAACTGTGCCCTGCCATCTCTACTGAGCCTCAGAGACGCTTTGAGACATGTGTTACAAAAATCAGAGAATGTCAAAAATTAGAGTGAAATTGCTTCAAAAGAGCGAATTATCGCGAAACAACACCTCGAATCCGACAAAAACCATGCCCTGCCGACTCTATTTAGCCTCAGAGACGGTTTGAAACAATTGTTACAAAAATCAGAGAATGTGAAAAATTAGAGTGAAATTGCTTCAAACAAGCGAATTATCGCGAAACAACACCTGCTCGAATCCAACAAAAACTATGCCCTGCCGACTCTATTTAGCCTCAGAGACGCTTTGAGACAAGTGTTACAAAAATCAAAGAATGTCGTAAATTAGAGTGAAATTGCTTCAAACAAGCGAATTATCGCGAAACAACACCTGCTCGAATCGAACAAAAACTGTGCCCTGCCGCATTTGTTTAGCCTCAGAGACGGTTTGAAACAATTGTTACAGAAATCAGACAATGTCAAAAAGTAGAGTGAAATTGCTTCAAACAAGCGAATTATCGCGAAACAACACCTGCTCGAATCCGACAAAAAATATGCCCTGCCGACTCTATTTAGCCTCAGAGACGGTTTGAAACAATTGTTACAAAAATCAGAGAATGTGAAAAATTAGAGTGAAATTGCTTCAAATAAGCGAATTATCGCGAAACAACACCTGCTTGAATCCAACAAAAACTGTGCCCTGCTGTCTCTACCGAGCCTCAGAGACGCTTTGAGACAAGTGTTACAAAAATCAGAGAAAGTCATAAATTAGAGTGAAATTGCTTCAAACAAGCGAATTATCGCGAAACAACACCTGGTGGAATCCGACAGAAACTGTGCCCTGCCGCATTTATTTAGCCTCAGAGACGGTTTGAAACAATTGTTACAGATATCAGACAATGTCAAAAATTAGAGTGAAATTGCTTCAAACAAGCGAATTATCGCGAAACAACACCTGCTCGAATCCGACAAAAAATATGCCCTGCCGACTCTATTTAGCCTCAGAGACGGTTTGAAACAATTGTTACAAAAATCAGAGAATGTGAAAAATTAGAGTGAGATTGCTTCAAATAAGCGAATTATCGCGAAACAACACCTGCTTGAATCCAACAAAAACTGTGCCCTGATGTCTCTACCGAGCCTCAGAGACGCTTTGAGACAAGTGTTACAAAAATCAGAGAATGTCATAAATTAGAGTACAATTGCTTCAAACAAGCGAATTATCGCGAAACAACACCTGCTCGAATCCGACAAAAACTGTGCCCTGCCGCATTTATTTAGCCTCAGAGACGGTTTGAAACAATTGTTACAGAAATCCGACAATGTCAAAAATTAGAGTTAAATTGCTTATACCAGGCGAATTATCGCGAAACAACACCTGCCCGAATCCAACAAAAACTATGCCCTGCCAACTCTATTTAGCCTCAGAGACGCTTTGAGACAAGTGTTACAAAAATCAAAGAATGTAAATTAGAGTGAAATTGCTTCAAACAAGCGAATTATCGCGAAACAACACCTGCTCGAATCGAACAAAAACTTGCCCTGCGGTCTCTACTGAGCCTCAGAGACGCTTTGAGACAAGTGTTACACATATCAGAGAATGTGAGAAATTAGATTGAAATTGCTTATAACAAGCGAATTATCGCGAAACAACACCTGCTCGAATCCGACAAAAACTGTGCCCTGCCGCATTAATTTAGCCTCAGAGACGGTTTTAAACAATTGTTACAGAAATCAGACAATGTCAAAAATTAGAGTGAAATTGCTTCAAACAAGCGAATTATCGCGAAACAACACCTGCTCGAATCCAACAAAAACTATGCCCTGCCGACTCTATTTAGCCTCAGAGACGGTTTGAAACCATTGTTACAGATATCAGACAATGTCAAAAAATAGAGTGAAATTGCTTCAAATAAGCGAATTATCGCGAAACAACACCTGCTCGAATCCAACAAAAACTGCGCCCTGCCGTCTCTACTGTGCCTCAGAGACGCTTAGAGACAAGTGTTACAAAAATCAGAGAATGTGAAAAATTAGAGTGAAATTGCTTCAAACAAGCGAATTATCGCGAAACAACACCTGCTCGAATCCAACAATAACTGTGCCCTGCCGTCTCTATTAAGGCTCAGAGACGCTTTGAGACAAGTGTTACAAAAATCAGAGAATGTCGTAAATTAGAGTTAAATTGCTTCAAACAAGCGAATTATCGCGAAACAACACCTGCTCGAATCCGACAAAAACTGTGCCCTGCCGCATTTATTTAGCCTCAGAGACGGTTTGAAACAATTGTTACAGAAATCAGACAATGTCAAAAATTAGAGGGAAATTGCTTCAAACAAGCGAATTATCGCGAAACAACACCTGTTCGAATCCAACAAAAACTGCGCCCTGCCGTCTCTACTGAGCCTCGGAGACCCTTTGAGACAAGTGTTACAAAAGTCAGAGAATGTCAAAAATTAGAGTGAAATTCCTTCAAACAAGCGAATTATATCGAAACAACACCTGCTCGAATCCGACAAAAAATATGCCCTGCCGACTCTATTTAGCCTCAGAGACGGTTTGAAACAATTGTTACAAAAATCAGAGAATGTGAAAAATTAGAGTGAAATATCTTCAAATAAGCGAATTATCGCGAAACAACACCTGCTTGAATCCAACAAAAACTGTGCCCTGCTGTCTCTACTGAGCCTCAGAGACGCTTTGAGACAAGTGTTACAAAAATCAAAGAATGTCGTAAATTAGAGTGAAATTGCTTCAAACAAGCGAATTATCGCGAAACAACACCTGCTCGAATCGAACAAAAACCTTGCCCTGCGGTCTCTACTGAGCCTCAGAGACGCTTTGAGACAAGTGTTACAAAAATCAAAGAATGTCGTAAATTAGAGTGAAATTGCTTCAAACAAGCGAATTATCGCGAAACAACACCTGCTCGAATCCGACAAAAACTGTGCCCTGCCGCATTTATTTAGCCTCAGACACGGTTTGAAACAATTGTTACAGAAATCAGACAATGTCAAAAAGTAGAGTGAAATTGCTTCAAACAAGCGAATTATCGCGAACCAACACCTGCTCGAATCCGACAAAAAATATGCCCTGCCGACTCTATTTAGCCTCAGAGACGGTTTGAAACAATTGTTACAAAAATCAGAGAATGTGAAAAATTAGAGTGAAATTGCTTCAAATAAGCGAATTATCGCGAAACAACACCTGCTCGAATCCAACAAAAACTGTGCCCTGCCGTCTCTACTGAGCCTCAGAGACGCTTTGAGACATGTGTTACAAAAATCAGAGAATGTCAAAAATTAGACTGAAATTGCTTCAAAAGAGCGAATTATCGCGAAACAACACCTCGAATCCGACAAAAACCATGCCCTGCCGACTCTATTTAGCCTCAGAGACGGTTTGAAACAATTGTTACAAAAATCAGAGAATGTGAAAAATTAGAGTGAAATTGCTTCAAACAAGCGAATTATCGCGAAACAACACCTGCTCGAATCCAACAAAAACTATGCCCTGCCGACTCTATTTAGCCTCAGAGACGCTTTGAGACAAGTGTTACAAAAATCAAAGAATGTCGTAAATTAGAGTGAAATTGCTTCAAACAAGCGAATTATCGCGAAACAACACCTGCTCGAATCGAACAAAAACTGTGCCCTGCCGCATTTGTTTAGCCTCAGAGACGGTTTGAAACAATTGTTACAGAAATCAGACAATGTCAAAAAGTAGAGTGAAATTGCTTCAAACAAGCGAATTATCTTGAAACAACACCTGCTCGAATCCGACAAAAAATATGCCCTGCCGACTCTATTTAGCCTCAGAGACGGTTTGAAACAATTGTTACAAAAATCAGAGAATGTGAAAAATTAGAGTGAAATTGCTTCAAATAAGCGAATTATCGCGAAACAACACCTGCTTGAATCCAACAAAAACTGTGCCCTGCTGTCTCTACCGAGCCTCAGAGACGCTTTGAGACAAGTGTTACAAAAATCAGAGAATGTCATAAATTAGAGTGAAATTGCTTCAAACAAGCGAATTATCGCGAAACAACACCTGGTCGAATCCGACAGAAACTGTGCCCTGCCGCATTTATTTAGCCTCAGAGACGGTTTGAAACAATTGTTACAGATATCAGACAATGTCAAAAATTAGAGTGAAATTGCTTCAAACAAGCGAATTATCGCGAAACAACACCTGCTCGAATCCGACAAAAAATATGCCCTGCCGACTCTATTTAGCCTCAGAGACGGTTTGAAACAATTGTTACAAAAATCAGAGAATGTGAAAAATTAGAGTGAGATTGCTTCAAATAAGCGAATTATCGCGAAACAACACCTGCTTGAATCCAACAAAAACTGTGCCCTGATGTCTCTACCGAGCCTCAGAGACGCTTTGAGACAAGTGTTACAAAAATCAGAGAATGTCATAAATTAGAGTACAATTGCTTCAAACAAGCGAATTATCGCGAAACAACACCTGCTCGAATCCGACAAAAACTGTGCCCTGCCGCATTTATTTAGCCTCAGAGACGGTTTGAAACAATTGTTACAGAAATCCGACAATGTCAAAAATTAGAGTTAAATTGCTTATACCAGGCGAATTATCGCGAAACAACACCTGCCCGAATCCAACAAAAACTATGCCCTGCCAACTCTATTTAGCCTCAGAGACGCTTTGAGACAAGTGTTACAAAAATCAAAGAATGTAAATTAGAGTGAAATTGCTTCAAACAAGCGAATTATCGCGAAACAACACCTGCTCGAATCGAACAAAAACTTGCCCTGCGGTCTCTACTGAGCCTCAGAGACGCTTTGAGACAAGTGTTACACAAATCAGAGAATGTGAGAAATTAGATTGAAATTGCTTATAACAAGCGAATTATCGCGAAACAACACCTGCTCGAATCCGACAAAAGCTGTGCCCTGCCGCATTAATTTAGCCTCAGAGACGGTTTTAAACAATTGTTACAGAAATCAGACAATGTCAAAAATTAGAGTGAAATTGCTTCAAACAAGCGAATTATCGCGAAACAACACCTGCTCAAATCCAACAAAAACTTCGCCCTGCCGTCTCTACTGAGCCTCAGAGACCCTTTGAGACAAATGTTACAAAAATCAGAGAATGTCAAAAATTAGAGTGAAATTGCTTCAAACAAGCGAATTATCGCGAAACAACACCTGCTCGAATCCGACAAAAACTATGCCCTGCCGACTCTATTTAGCCTCAGAGACGGTTTGAAACCATTGTTACAAAAATCAGAGAATGTGAAAAATTAGAGTGAAATTGCTTCAAACAAGCGAATTATCGCGAAACAACACCTGCTCGAATCCAACAAAAACTATGCCCTGCCGACTCTATTTAGCCTCAGAGACGGTTTGAAACCATTGTTACAGATATCAGACAATGTCAAAAATTAGAGTGAAATTGCTTCAAATAAGCGAATTATCGCGAAACAACACCTGCTCGAATCCAACAAAAACTGCGCCCTGCCGTCTCTACTGAGCCTCAGAGACGCTTTGAGACAAGTGTTACAAAAATAAGAGAATGTGAAAAATTAGAGTGAAATTGCTTCAAACAAGCGAATTATCGCGAAACAACACCTGCTCGAATCCAACAATAACTGTGCCCTGCCGTCTCTATTAAGGCTCAGAGACGCTTTGAGACAAGTGTTACAAAAATCAGAGAATGTCGTAAATTAGAGTTATATTGCTTCAAACAAGCGAATTATCGCGAAATTACACCTGCTCGAATCCGATAAAAACTGTGCCCTGCCGCATTTATTTAGCCTCAGAGACGGTTTGAAACAATTGTTACAGAAATCAGACAATGTCAAAAATTAGAGGGAAATTGCTTCAAACAAGCGAATTATCGCGAAACAACACCTGTTCGAATCCAACAAAAACTGCGCCCTGCCGTCTCTACTGAGCCTCGGAGACCCTTTGAGACAAGTGTTACAAAAGTCAGAGAATGTCAAAAATTAGAGTGAAATTCCTTCAAACAAGCGAATTATATCGAAACAACACCTGCTCGAATCCGACAAAAAATATGCCCTGCCGACTCTATTTAGCCTCAGAGACGGTTTGAAACAATTGTTACAAAAATCAGAGAATGTGAAAAATTAGAGTGAAATATCTTCAAATAAGCGAATTATCGCGAAACAACACCTGCTTGAATCCAACAAAAACTGTGCCCTGCTGTCTCTACTGAGCCTCAGAGACGCTTTGAGACAAGTGTTACAAAAATCAAAGAATGTCGTAAATTAGAGTGAAATTGCTTCAAACAAGCGAATTATCGCGAAACAACACCTGCTCGAATCGAACAAAAACCTTGCCCTGCGGTCTCTACTGAGCCTCAGAGACGCTTTGAGACAAGTGTTACAAAAATCAAAGAATGTCGTAAATTAGAGTGAAATTGCTTCAAACAAGCGAATTATCGCGAAACAAAACCTGCTCGAATCCGACAATAACTGTGCCCTGCCGCATTTATTTAGCCTCAGAGACGGTTTGAAACAATTGTTACAGAATTCAGACAATGTCAAAAATTAGAGTGAAATTGCTTCAAACAAGCGAATTATCGCGAAACCACACCTGCTCGAATCCAACAAAAACTGCGCCCTGCCGTCTCTACTGAGCCTCAGAGACGCTTTGAGACAAGTGTTACAAAAATCAGAGAATGTCAAACATTAGAGTGAAATTGCTTCAAACAAGCGAATTATCGCGAAACAACACCTGCTCGAATCCGACAAAAACTATGCCCCGCCGACTCTATTTAGCCTCAGAGACGGTTTGAAACAATTGTTACAAAAATCAGAGAATGTGAAAAATTAGAGTGAAATTGCTTCAAATAAGCGAATCATCGCGAAACAACACCTGCTTGAATCCAACAAAAACTGTGCCCTGCTGTCTCTACCGAGCCTCAGAGACGCTTTGAGACAAGTGTTACAAAAATCAGAGAATGTCATTAATGAGAGTGAAATTGCTTCAAACAAGCGAATTATCGCGAAACAACACCTGTTCGAATCCGACAAAAAGTGTGCCCTGCCGCATTTATTTAGCCTCAGAGACGGTTTGAAACAATTGTTACAGAAATCAGAGAATTTCAAAAATGAGAGTGAAATTGGTTCAAACAAGCGAATTATCGCGAAACAACACCTGCTCGAATCCGACAAAAACTATGCCCTGCCGACTCTATTTAGCCTCAGAGTCGGTTTGAAACCACTGTTACAAAAATCAGAGAATGTGAAAAATTAGAGTGAAATTGCTTCAAACAAGCGAATTATCGCGAAACAACACCTGCTCGAATCCGACAAAAAATATGCCCTGCCGACTCTATTTAGCCTCAGAGACGGTTTGAAACAATTGTTACAAAAATCAGAGAATGTGAAAAATTAGAGTGAAATTGCTTCAAATAAGCGAATTATCGCGAAACAACACCTGCTTGAATCCAACAAAAACTGTGCCCTGCTGTCTCTACCGAGCCTCAGAGACGGTTTGAAACAATTGTTACAGAAATCCGACAATGTCAAAAATTAGAGTGAAATTGCTTCAAACAAGCGAATTATAGCGAAACAACACCTCCTCGAATCCAACAAAAACTGTGCCCTGCCATCTCTAATGAGCCTCAGAGACGCTTTGAGACAAGTGTTACAAAAATCAGAGAATGTGAGAAATTAGATTGAAATTGCTTATAACAAGCGAATTATCGCGAAACAACACCTGCTCGAATCCGACAAAAACTGTGCCCTGCTGCATTTATTTAGCCTCAGAGACGCTTTGAGACAAGTGTTAAAAAAATCAGAGAACGTCATAAATTAGAGTGAAATTGCTTCAAACAAGCGAATTATCGCGAAACACCTGGTCGAATCCGACAGAAACTGTGCCCTGCCGCATTTATTTAGCCTCAGAGACGGTTTGAAACAATTGTTACAGATATCAGACAATGTCAAAAATTAGAGTGAAATTGCTTCAAACAAGCGAATTATCGCGAAACAACACCTGCTCGAATCCGACAAAAAATATGCCCTGCCGACTCTATTTAGCCTCAGAGACGGTTTGAAACAATTGTTACAAAAATCAGAGAATGTGAAAAATTAGAGTGAGATTGCTTCAAATAAGCGAATTATCGCGAAACAACACCTGCTTGAATCCAACAAAAACTGTGCCCTGATGTCTCTACCGAGCCTCAGAGACGCTTTGAGACAAGTGTTACAAAAATCAGAGAATGTCATAAATTAGAGTGCAATTGCTTCAAACAAGCGAATTATCGCGAAACAACACCTGCTCGAATCCGACAAAAACTGTGCCCTGCCGCATTTATTTAGCCTCAGAGACGGTTTGAAACAATTGTTACAGAAATCCGACAATGTCAAAAATTGGAGTTAAATTGCTTATACCAGGCGAATTATCGCGAAACAACACCTGCCCGAATCCAACAAAAACTGCGCCCTGCCGTCTCTACTGAGCCTCAGAGACGCTTTGAGACAAGTGTTACAAAAATCAGAGAATGTCGTAAATTAGAGTGAAATTGCTTCAAACAAGCGAATTATCGCGAAACAACACCTGCTCGAATCCAACAATAACTGTGCCCTGCCGTCTCTATTGGGGCTCAGAGTCGCTTTGAGACAAGTGTTTTAAGAATCAGAGAATGTCATAAATGAGAGTGAAATTGCTTCAAACAAGCGAATTATCGCGAAACAACACCTGCTCGAATCCGACAAAAACTGTGCCCTGCCGTCTCTACTGAGCCTCAGAGACGCTTTTAGACAAGTGTTACAAAAATCAGAGAATGTCGTAAATTAGGGTGAAATTGCTTCAAACAAGCGAATTATCGCGAAACAACACCTGTTCGAATCCAACTAAAACTGTGCCCTGCCGACTCTATTTAGCCTCAGAGACGGTTTGAAACAATTGTTACAAAAATCAGAGAATGTGAAAAATTAGAGTGAAATTGCTTCAAACAAGCGAATTATCGCGAAACAACACCTGCTCGAATCCAACAAACACTATGCCCTGCCGACTCTATTTAGCCTCAGAGACGCTTTGAGACAAGTGTTACAAAAATCAAAGAATGTCGTAAATTAGAGTGAAATTGCTTCAAACAAGCGAATGATCGCGAAACAACACCTGCTCGAATCGAACAAAAACTGTGCCCTGCGGTCTCTACTGAACCTCAGAGACGCTTTGAGACAAGTGTTATACAAATCAGAGAATGTGAGAAATTAGATTGAAATTGCTTCAAACAAGCGAATTATCGCGAAACAACACCTGCTCGAATCCGATAAAAACTGTGCCCTGCCGCATTAATTTAGCCTCAGAGACGGTTTGAAACAATTGTTACAAAAATCAGAGAATGTGAAAAATCAGAGTGAAATTGCTTCAAATAAGCGAATTATCGCGAAACAACACCTGCTCGAATCCAACAAAAACTGTGCCCTGCCGTCTCTACTGAGCCTCAGAGACGCTTTGAGACATGTGTTACAAAAATCAGAGAATGTCAAAAATTAGAGTGAAATTGCTTCAAAAGAGCGAATTATCGCGAAACAACACCTGCTCGAATCCGACAAAAACTGTGCCCTGCCGCATTTATTTAGCCTCAGAGACGGTTTGAAACAATTGTTACAGAAATCAGACAATGTCAAAAATTAGAGGGAAATTGCTTCAAACAAGCGAATTATCGCGAAACAACACCTGTTCGAATCCAACAAAAACTGCGCCCTGCCGTCTCTACTGAGCCTCAGAGACCCTTTGAGACAAGTGTTACAAAAGTCAGAGAATGTCAAAAATTAGAGTGAAATTCCTTCAAACAAGCGAATTATATCGAAACAACACCTGCTCGAATCCGACAAAAAATATGCCCTGCCGACTCTATTTAGCCTCAGAGACGGTTTGAAACAATTGTTACAAAAATCAGAGAATGTGAAAAATTAGAGTGAAATATCTTCAAATAAGCGAATTATCGCGAAACAACACCTGCTTGAATCCAACAAAAACTGTGCCCTGCTGTCTCTACTGAGCCTCAGAGACGCTTTGAGACAAGTGTTACAAAAATCAAAGAATGTCGTAAATTAGAGTGAAATTGCTTCAAACAAGCGAATTATCGCGAAACAACACCTGCTAGAATCGAACAAAAACTGTGCCCTGCGGTCTCTACTGAGCCTCAGAGACGCTTTGAGACAAGTGTTACAAAAATCAAAGAATGTCGTAAATTAGAGTGAAATTGCTTCAAACAAGCGAATTATCGCGAAACAACACCTGCTCGAATCGAACAAAAACTGTGCCCTGCTATCTCTACTGAGCCTCAGAGACGCTTTGAGACAAGTGTTACAAAAATCAAAGAATGTCGTAAATTAGAGTGAAATTGCTTCAAACAAGCGAATTATCGCGAAACAACACCTGCTCGAATCGAACAAAAACTGTGCCCTGCGGTCTCTACTGAGCCTCAGAGACGCTTTGAGACAAGTGTTACAAAAATCAAAGAATGTCGTAAATTAGAGTGAAATTGCTTCAAACAAGCGAATTATCGCGAAACAACACCTGCTCGAATCCGACAAAAACTGTGCCCTGCCGCATTTATTTAGCCTCAGACACGGTTTGAAACAATTGTTACAGAAATCAGAGAATGTCAAAAATTAGAGTGAAATTGCTTCAAAAGAGCGAATTATCGCGAAACAACACCTCGAATCCGACAAAAACCATGCCCTGCCGACTCTATTTAGCCTCAGAGACGGTTTGAAACAATTGTTACAAAAATCAGAGAATGTGAAAAATTAGAGTGAAATTGCTTCAAACAAGCGAATTATCGCGAAACAACACCTGCTCGAATCCAACAAAAACTATGCCCTGCCGACTCTATTTAGCCTCAGAGACGCTTTAGACAAGTGTTACAAAAATCAAAGAATGTCGTAAATTAGAGTGAAATTGCTTCAAACAAGCGAATTATCGCGAAACAACACCTGCTCGAATCGAACAAAAACTGTGCCCTGCCGCATTTATTTAGCCTCAGAGACGGTTTGAAACAATTGTTACAGAAATCAGACAATGTCAAAAAGTAGAGTGAAATTGCTTCAAACAAGCGAATTATCGCGAAACAACACCTGCTCGAATCCGACAAAAAATATGCCCTGCCGACTCTATTTAGCCTCAGAGACGGTTTGAAACAATTGTTACAAAAATCAGAGAATGTGAAAAATTAGAGTGAAATTGCTTCAAATAAGCGAATTATCGCGAAACAACACCTGCTTGAATCCAACAAAAACTGTGCCCTGCTGTCTCTACCGAGCCTCAGAGACGGTTTGAAACAATTGTTACAGAAATCCGACAATGTCAAAAATTAGAGTGAAATTGCTTCAAACAAGCGAATTATCGCGAAACAACACCTGCTCGAATCCAACAAAAACTGCGCCCTGCCGTCTCTACTGAGCCCCAGAGACGCTTTGAGACAAGTGTTACAAAAATCAGAGAATGTCAAAAATTAGAGTGAAATTGCTTCAAACAAGCGAATTATCGCGAAACAACACCTGCTCGAATCCAACAAAAACTGTGCCCTGCCGTCTCTATTAAGGCTCAGAGTCGCTTTGAGACAAGTGTTTTAAGAATCAGAGAATGTCGTAAATTACAGTGAAATTGCTTAAAACAAGCGAATTATCGCGAAACAACACCTGCTCCAATCCAACAAAAACTGTGCCCTGCCGTCTCTATTAAGGCTCAGAGTCGCTTTGAGACAAGTGTTTTAAGAATCAGAGAATGTCGTAAATTAGAGTGAAATTGCTTCAAACAAGCGAATTATCGCGAAACAACACCTCCTCGAATCCAACAAAAACTGTGCCCTGCCATCTCTAATGAGCCTCAGAGACGCTTTGAGACAAGTGTTACAAAAATCAGAGAATGTGAGAAATTAGATTGAAATTGCTTATAACAAGCGAATTATCGCGAAACAACACCTGCTCGAATCCGACAAAAACTGTGCCCTGCTGCATTTATTTAGCCTCAGAGACGGTTTGAAACAATTGTTACAGAAATCAGACAATGTCAAAAATTAGAGGGAAATTGCTTCAAACAAGCGAATTATCGCGAAACAACACCTGCTTGAATCCAACAAAAACTGTGCCCTGCTGTCTCTACCGAGCCTCAGAGACGCTTTGAGACAAGTGTTACAAAAATCAGAGAATGTCATAAATTAGAGTGAAATTGCTTCAAACAAGCGAATTATCGCGAAACAACACCTGGTCGAATCCGACAGAAACTGTGCCCTGCCGCATTTATTTAGCCTCAGAGACGGTTTGAAACAATTGTTACAGATATCAGACAATGTCAAAAATTAGAGTGAAATTGCTTCAAACAGGCGAATTATCGCGAAACAACACCTGCTCGAATCCGACAAAAAATATGCCCTGCCGACTCTATTTAGCCTCAGAGACGGTTTGAAACAATTGTTACAAAAATCAGAGAATGTGAAAAATTAGAGTGAAATTGCTTCAAATAAGCGAATTATCGCGAAACAACACCTGCTTGAATCCGACAAAAACTGTGCCCTGCCGCATTTATTTAGCCTCAGAGACGGTTTGAAACAATTGTTACAAAAATCAGAGAATGTCATAAATTAGAGTGAAATTGCTTCAAACAAGCGAATTATCGCGAAACAACACCTGCTCGAATCCGACAAAAACTGTGCCCTGCCGCATTTATTTAGCCTGAGAGACGGTTTGAAACAATTGTTACAGAAATCCGACAATGTCAAAAATTAGAGTTAAATTGCTTCAAACAAGCGAATTATCGCGAAACAACACCTGCCCGAATCCAACAAAAACTGCGCCCTGCCGTCTCTACTGAGCCTCAGAGACGCTTTGAGACAAGTGTTACAAAAATCAGAGAATGTGAGAAATTAGATTGAAATTGCTTATAACAAGCGAATTATCGCGAAACAACACCTGCTCGAATCCGACAAAAACTGTGCCCTGCTGCATTTATTTAGCCTCAGAGACGGTTTGAAACAATTGTTACAGAAATCAGACAATGTCAAAAATTAGAGGGAAATTGCTTCAAACAAGCGAATTATCGCGAAACAACACCTGCTTGAATCCAACAAAAACTGTGCCCTGCTGTCTCTACCGAGCCTCAGAGACGCTTTGAGACAAGTGTTACAAAAATCAGAGAATGTCATAAATTAGAGTGAAATTGCTTCAAACAAGCGAATTATCGCGAAACAACACCTGGTCGAATCCGACAGAAACTGTGCCCTGCCGCATTTATTTAGCCTCAGAGACGGTTTGAAACAATTGTTACAGATATCAGACAATGTCAAAAATTAGAGTGAAATTGCTTCAAACAGGCGAATTATCGCGAAACAACACCTGCTCGAATCCGACAAAAAATATGCCCTGCCGACTCTATTTAGCCTCAGAGACGGTTTGAAACAATTGTTACAAAAATCAGAGAATGTGAAAAATTAGAGTGAAATTGCTTCAAACAAGCGAATTATCGCGAAACAACACCTGCTCGAATCCAACAATAACTGTGCCCTGCCGTCTCTATTGGGGCTCAGAGTCGCTTTGAGACAAGTGTTTTAAGAATCAGAGAATGTCATAAATGCGAGTGAAATTGCTTCAAACAAGCGAATTATCGCGAAACAACACCTGCTCGAATCCAACAAAAACTGTCCCCTGCCGTCTCTACTGAGCCTCAGAGACGGTTTGAAACAATTGTTACAAAAATCAGAGAATGTGAAAAATTAGAGTGAAATTGCTTCAAATAAGCGAATTATCGCGAAACAACACCTGCTTGAATCCAACAAAAACTGTGCCCTGCTGTCTCTACCGAGCCTCAGAGACGCTTTGAGACAAGTGTTACAAAAATCAGAGAATGTCATAAATTAGAGTGAAATTGCTTCAAACAAGCGAATTATCGCGAAACAACACCTGCTCGAATCCGACAAAAACTGTGCCCTGCCGCATTTATTTAGCCTCAGAGACGGTTTGAAACAATTGTTACAGAAATCCGACAATGTCAAAAATTAGAGTGAAATTGCTTCAAATAAGCGAATTATCGCGAAACAACACCTGCTTGAATCCAACAAAAACTGTGCCCTGCTGTCTCTACCGAGCCTCAGAGACGCTTTGAGACAAGTGTTACAAAAATCAGAGAATGTCATAAATTAGAGTGAAATTGCTTCAAACAAGCGAATTATCGCGAAACAACACCTGCTCGAATCCAACAATAACTGTGCCCTGCCGTCTCTATTGGGGCTCAGAGTCGCTTTGAGACAAGTGTTTTAAGAATCAGAGAATGTCATAAATGCGAGTGAAATTGCTTCAAACAAGCGAATTATCGCGAAACAACACCTGCTCGAATCCAACAAAAACTGTCCCCTGCCGTCTCTACTGAGCCTCAGAGACGCTTTTAGACAAGTGTTACAAAAATCAGAGAATGTCGTAAATTAGAGTGAAATTGCTTCAAACAAGCGAATTATCGCGAAACAACACCTGTTCGAATCCAACTAAAACTGTGCCCTGCCGTCCTTACTGAGCCTCAGAGACGCTTTGAGACATGTGTTACAAAAATCAGAGAATGTCAAAAATTAGAGTGAAATTGCTTCAAAAGAGCGAATTATCGCGAAACAACACCTGCTCGAATCCAACAATAACTGTGCCCTGCCGTCTCTATTGGGGCTCAGAGTCGCTTTGAGACAAGTGTTTTAAGAATCAGAGAATGTCATAAATGAGAGTGAAATTGCTTCAAACAAGCGAATTATCGCGAAACAACACCTTCTCGAATCCTACAAAAACCATGCCCTGCCGACTCTATTTAGCCTCAGAGACGGTTTGAAACAATTGTTACAAAAATCAGAGAATGTGAAAAATTAGAGTGAAATTGCTTCAAACAAGCGAATTATCGCGGAACAACACCTGCTCGAATCCAACAAAAACTATGCCCTGCCGACTCTATTTAGCCTCAGAGACGCTATGAGACAATTGGTACAAAAATCAGAGAATGTCAAAAATTAGGGTGAAATTGCTTCAAACAAGCGAATTATCGCGAAACAACACCTGCTCGAATCGAACAAAAACTGTGCCCTGCGGTCTCTACTGAGCCTCAGAGACGCTTTGAGACAAGTGTTACACAAATCAGAGCATGTGAGAAATTAGATTGAAATTGCTTCAAACAAGCGAATTATCGCGAAACAACACCTGCTCGAATCCGACAAAAACTGTGCCCTGCCGCATTTTTTTAGCCTCAGAGACGGTTTGAAACAATTGTTACAGAAATCAGACAATGTCAAAAATTAGAGTGAAATTGCTTCAAGCAAGCGAATTATCGCGAAACAACACCTGCTCAAATCCAACAAAAACTTCGCCCTGCCGTCTCTACTGAGCCTCAGAGACCCTTTGAGACAAGTGTTATACAAATCAGAGAATGTGAGAAATTAGATTGAAATTGCTTCAAACAAGCGAATTATCGCGAAACAACACCTGCTCGAATCCGACAAAAACTATGCCCTGCCGACTCTATTTAGCCTCAGAGACGGTTTGAAACCATTGTTACAAAAATCAGAGAATGTGAAAAATTAGAGTGAAATTGCTTCAAACAAGCGAATTATCGCGAAACAACACCTGCTCGAATCCAACAAAAACTATGCCCAGCCGACTCTATTTAGCCTCAGAGACGGTTTGAAACCATTGTTACAGATATCAGACAATGTCAAAAATTAGAGTGAAATTGCTTCAAACAAGCGAATTATCGCGAAACAACACCTGCTCGAATCCAACAAAAACTGCGCCCTGCCGTCTCTACTGAGCCTCAGAGACGCTTTGAGACAAGTGTTACAAAAATCAGAGAATGTCAAAAATTAGAGTGAAATTGCTTCAAACAAGCGAATTATCGCGAAACAACACCTGCTCGACTCCAACAATAACTGTGCCCTGCCGTCTCTATTAAGGCTCAGAGTCGCTTTGAAACAAGTGTTTTAAGAATCAGAGAATGTCGTAAATTAGAGTGAAATTGCTTCAAACAAGCGAACTATCGCGAATCCAACAAAAACTGTGCCCTGCCATCTCTACTGAGCCTCAGAGACGCTTTGAGACAAGTGTTACACAAATCAGTGAATGTGAGAAATTAGATTGAAATTGCTTATAACAAGCGAATTATCGCGAAACAACACCTGCTCGAATCCGACAAAAACTGTGCCCTGCCGCATTTATTTAGCCTCAGAGACGGTTTGAAACAATTGTTACAGAAATCAGACAATGTCAAAAATTAGAGTGAAATTGCTTCAAACAAGCGAATTATCGCGAAACAACACCTGCTCAAATCCAACAAAAACTTCGCCCTGCCGTCTCTACTGAGCCTCAGAGACCCTTTGAGACAAGTGTTACACAAATCAGAGAATGTGAGAAATTAGATTGAAATTGCTTCAAACAAGCGAATTATCGCGAAACAACACCTGCTCGAATCCGACAAAAACTATGCCCTGCCGACTCTATTTAGCCTCAGAGACGGTTTGAAACCATTGTTACAGATATCAGACAATGTCAAAAAAAAGAGTGAAATTGCTTCAAATAAGCGAATTATCGCGAAACAACACCTGCTCGAATCCAACAAAAACTGCGCCCTGCCGTCTCTACTGAGCCTCAGAGACGCTTTGAGACAAGTGTTACAAAAATCAGAGAATGTCAAAAATTAGAGTGAAATTGCTTCAAACAAGCGAATTATCGCGAAACAACACCTGCTCGAATCCAACAATAACTGTGCCCTGCCGTCTCTATTAAGGCTCAGAGTCGCTTTGAGACAAGTGTTTTAAGAATCAGAGAATGTCGTAAATTACAGTGAAATTGCTTCAAACAAGCGAATTATCGCGAAACAACACCTGCTCCTATCCAACAAAAACTGTGCCCTGCCGTCTCTACTAAGGCTCAGAGTCGCTTTGAGACAAGTGTTTTAAGAATCAGAGAATTTCGTAAATTAGAGTGAAATTGCTTCAAACAAGCGAATTATCGTGAAACAACACCTGCTCGAATCCAACAAAAACTGTGCCCTGCCATCTCTACTGAGCCTCACAGACGCTTTGAGACAAGTGTTACAAAAATCAGAGAATGTGAGAAATTAGATTGAAATTGCTTATAACAAGCGAATTATCGCGAAACAACACCTGCTCGAATCCGACAAAAACTGTGCCCTGCCGCATTTATTTAGCCTCAGAGACGGTTTGAAACAATTGTTACAGAAATCAGACAATGTCAAAAATTAGAGGGAAATTGCTTCAAACAAGCGAATTATCGCGAAACAACACCTGCTCGAATCCAACAATAACTGTGCCCTGCCGTCTCTATTGGGGCTCAGAGTCGCTTTGAGACAAGTGTTTTAAGAATCAGAGAATGTCATAAATGAGAGTGAAATTGCTTCAAACAAGCGAATTATCGCGAAACAACACCTGCTCGAATCCAACAAAAACTGTCCCCTGCCGTCTCTACTGAGCCTCAGAGACGCTTTTAGACAAGTGTTACAAAAATCAGAGAATGTCGTAAATTAGAGTGAAATTGCTTCAAACAAGCGAATTATCGCGAAACAACACCTGTTCGAATCCAACTAAAACTGTGCCCTGCCGTCCTTACTGTGCCTCAGAGACGCTTTGAGACATGTGTTACAAAAATCAGAGAATGTCAAAAATTAGAGTGAAATTGCTTCAAAAGAGCGAATTATCGCGAAACAACACCTTCTCGAATCCTACAAAAACCATGCCCTGCCGACTCTATTTAGCCTCAGACGGTTTGAAACAATTGTTACAAAAATCAGAGAATGTGAAAAATTAGAGTGAAATTGCTTCAAACAAGCGAATTATCGCGAAACAACACCTGCTCGAATCCAACAAAAACTATGCCCTGCCGACTCTATTTAGCCTGAGAGACGCTATGAGACAATTGTTACAAAAATCAGAGAATGTCAAAAATTAGAGTGAAATTGCTTCAAACAAGCGAATTATCGCGAAACAACACCTGCTCGAATCGAACAAAAACTGTGCCCTGCGGTCTCTACTGAGCCTCAGAGACGCTTTGAGACAAGTGTTACACAAATCAGAGAATGTGAGAAATTAGATTGAAATTGCTTCAAACAAGCGAATTATCGCGAAACAACACCTGCTCGAATCCGACAAAAACTGTGCCCTGCCGCATTTATTTAGCCTCAGAGACGGTTTGAAACAATTGTTACAGAAATCAGACAATGTCAAAAATTAGAGTGAAATTGCTTCAAGCAAGCGAATTATCGCGAAACAACACCTGCTCAAATCCAACAAAACCTTCGCCCTGCCGTCTCTACTGAGCCTCAGAGACCCTTTGAGACAAGTGTTATACAAATCAGAGAATGTGAGAAATTAGATTGAAATTGCTTCAAACAAGCGAATTATCGCGAAACAACACCTGCTCGAATCCGACAAAAACTATGCCCTGCCGACTCTATTTAGCCTCAGAGACGGTTTGAAACCATTGTTACAAAAATCAGAGAATGTGAAAAATTAGAGTGAAATTGCTTCAAACAAGCGAATTATCGCGAAACAACACCTGCTCGAATCCAACAAAAACTATGCCCAGCCGACTCTATTTAGCCTCAGAGACGGTTTGAAACCATTGTTACAGATATCAGACAATGTCAAAAATTAGAGTGAAATTCCTTCAAACAAGCGAATTATCGCGAAACAACACCTGCTCGAATCCAACAAAAACTGCGCCCTGCCGTCTCTACTGAGCCTCAGAGACGCTTTGAGACAAGTGTTACAAAAATCAGAGAATGTCAAAAATTAGAGTGAAATTGCTTCAAACAAGCGAATTATCGCGAAACAACACCTGCTCGACTCCAACAATAACTGTGCCCTGCCGTCTCTATTAAGGCTCAGAGTCGCTTTGAGACAAGTGTTTTAAGAATCAGAGAATGTCGTAAATTAGAGTGAAATTGCTTCAAACAAGCGAATTATCGCGAAACAACACCTGCTCGAATCCAACAAAAACTGTGCCCTGCCATCTCTACTGAGCCTCAGAGACGCTTTGAGACAAGTGTTACAAAAATCAGAGAATGTGAGAAATTAGATTGAAATTGCTTATAACAAGCGAATTATCGCGAAACAACACCTGCTCGAATCCGACAAAAACTGTGCCCTGCCGCGTTTATTTAGCCTCAGAGACGGTTTGAAACAATTGTTACAGAAATCCGACAATGTCAAAAATTAGAGTTAAATTGCTTCAAACAAGCGAATTATCGCGAAACAACACCTGCCCGAATCCAACAAAAACTGCGCCCTGCCTTCTCTACTGAGCCTCAGAGACGCGTTGAGACAAGTGTTACAAAAATCAGAGAATGTCGTAAATTAGAGTGAAATTGCTTCAAACAAGCGAATTATCGCGAAACAACACCTGCTCGAATCCAACAATAACTGTGCCCTGCCGTCTCTATTGGGGCTCAGAGTCGCTTTGAGACAAGTGTTTTAAGAATCAGAGAATGTCGTAAATTAGAGTGAAATTGCTTCAAACAAGCGAATTATCGCGAATCCAACAAAAACTGTGCCCTGCCATCTCTACTGAGCCTCAGAGACGCTTTGAGACAAGTGTTACACAAATCAGAGAATGTGAGAAATTAGATTGAAATTGCTGATAACAAGCGAATTATCGCGAAACAACACCTGCTCGAATCCGACAAAAACTGTGCCCTGCCGCATTTATTTAGCCTCAGAGACGGTTTGAAACAATTGTTACAGAAATCAGACAATGTCAAAAATTAGAGTGAAATTGCTTCAAACAAGCGAATTATCGCGAAACAACACCTGCTCAAATCCAACAAAAACTTCGCCCTGCCGTCTCTACTGAGCCTCAGAGACCCTTTGAGACAAGTGTTACACAAATCAGAGAATGTGAGAAATTAGATTGAAATTGCTTCAAACAAGCGAATTATCGCGAAACAACACCTGCTCGAATCCGACAAAAACTATGCCCTGCCGACTCTATTTAGCCTCAGAGACGGTTTGAAACCATTGTTACAAAAATCAGAGAATGTGAAAAATTAGAGTGAAATTGCTTCAAACAAGCGAATTATCGCGAAACAACACCTGCTCGAATCCAACAAAAACTGCGCCCTGCCGTCTCTACTGAGCCTCAGAGACGCTTGAGACAAGTGTTACAAAAATCAGAGAATGTCAAAAATTAGAGTGAAATTGCTTCAAACAAGCGAATTATCGCGAAACAACACCTGCTCGAATCCAACAATAACTGTGCCCTGCCGTCTCTATTAAGGCTCAGAGTCGCTTTGAGACAAGTGTTTTAAGAATCAGAGAATGTCGTAAATTACAGTGAAATTGCTTCAAACAAGCGAATTATCGCGAAACAACACCTGCTCCAATCCAACAAAAACTGTGCCCTGCCGTCTCTACTAAGGCTCAGAGTCGCTTTGAGACAAGTGTTTTAAGAATCAGAGAATTTCGTAAATTAGAGTGAAATTGCTTCAAACAAGCGAATTATCGTGAAACAACACCTGCTCGAATCCAACAAAAACTGTGCCCTGCCATCTCTACTGAGCCTCACAGACGCTTTGAGACAAGTGTTACAAAAATCAGAGAATGTGAGAAATTAGATTGAAATTGCTTATAACAAGCGAATTATCGCGAAACAACACCTGCTCGAATCCGAAAAAAACTCTGCCCTGCCGCATTAATTTAGCCTCAGAGACGGTTTTAAACAATTGTTACAGAAATCAGACAATGTCAAAAATTAGAGTGAAATTGCTTCAAACAAGCGAATTATCGCGAAACAACACCTGCTCAAATGCAACAAAAACTTCGCCCTGCCGTCTCTACTGAGCCTCAGAGACCCTTTGAGACAAATGTTACAAAAATCAGAGAATGTCAAAAATTAGAGTGAAATTGCTTCAAACAAGCGAATTATCGCGAAACAACACCTGCTCGAATCCGACAAAAACTATGCCCTGCCGACTCTATTTAGCCTCAGAGACGGTTTGAAACCATTGTTACAAAAATCAGAGAATGTGAAAAATTAGAGTGAAATTGCTTCAAACAAGCGAATTATCGCGAAACAACTCCTGCTCGAATCCAACAAAAACTATGCCCTGCCGACTCTATTTAGCCTCAGAGACGGTTTGAAACCATTGTTACAGATATCAGACAATGTCAAAAATTAGAGTGAAATTGCTTCAAACAAGCGAATTATCGCGAAACAACACCTGCTCGAATCCAACAATAACTGTGCCTTGCCGTCTCTATTAAGGCTCAGAGTCGCTTTGAGACAAGTGTTTTAAGAATCAGAGAATGTCGTAAATTAGAGTGAAATTGCTTCAAACAAGCGAATTATCGCGAAACAACACCTGCTCGAATCCAACAAAAACTGTGCCCTGCCATCTCCACTGAGCCTCAGAGACGCTTTGAGACAAGTGTTACAAAAATCAGAGAATGTGAGAAATTAGATTGAAATTGCTTATAACAAGCGAATTATCGCGAAACAACACCTGCTCGAATCCGACAAAAACTGTGCCCTGCCGCATTTATTTAGCCTCAGAGACGGTTTGAAACAATTGTTACAGAAATCAGACAATTTCAAAAATTAGAGGGAAATTGCTTCAAACAAGCGAATTATCGCGAAACAACACCTGTTCGAATCCAACAAAAACTGCGCCCTGCCGTCTCTACTGAGCCTCAGAGACCCTTTGAGACAAGTGTTACAAAAGTCAGAGAATGTCAAAAATTAGAGTGAAATTCCTTCAAACAAGCGAATTATATCGAAACAACACCTGCTCGAATCCGACAAAAAATATGCCCTGCCGACTCTATTTAGCCTCAGAGACGGTTTGAAACAATTGTTACAAAAATCAGAGAATGTGAAAAATTAGAGTGAAATATCTTAAAATAAGCGAATTATCGCGAAACAACACCTGCTTGAATCCAACAAAAACTGTGCCCTGCTGTCTCTACTGAGCCTCAGAGACGCTTTGAGACAAGTGTTACAAAAATCAAAGAATGTCGTAAATTAGAGTGAAATTGCTTCAAACCAGCGAATTATCGCGAAACAACACCTGCTCGAATCGAACAAAAACTGTGCCCTGCGGTCTCTACTGAGCCTCAGAGACGCTTTGAGACAAGTGTTACAAAAATCAAAGAATGTCGTAAATTAGAGTGAAATTGCTTCAAACAAGCGAATTATCGCGAAACAACACCTGCTCGAATCGAACAAAAACTGTGCCCTGCTATCTCTACTGAGCCTCAGAGACGCTTTGAGACAAGTGTTACAAAAATCAAAGAATGTCGTAAATTAGAGTGAAATTGCTTCAAACAAGCGAATTATCGCGAAAAAACACCTGCTCGAATCCGACAAAAAATATGCCCTGCCGCATTTATTTAGCCTCAGACACGGTTTGAAACAATTGTTACAGAAATCAGACAATGTCAAAAAGTAGAGTGAAATTGCTTCAAACAAGCGAATTATCGCGAAACAACACCTGCTCGAATCCGACAAAAAATATGCCCTGCCGACTCTATTTAGCCTCAGAGACGGTTTGAAACAATTGTTACAAAAATCAGAGAATGTGAAAAATTAGAGTGAAATTGCTTCAAATAAGCGAATTATCGCGAAACAACACCTGCTCGAATCTAACAAAAACTGTGCCCTGCCGTCTCTACTGAGCCTCAGAGACGCTTTGAGACATGTGTTAAAAAAATCAGAGAATGTCAAAAATTAGAGTGAAATTGCTTCAAAAGAGCGAATTATCGCGAAACAACACCTCGAATCCGACAAAAACCATGCCCTGCCGACTCTATTTAGCCTCAGAGACGGTTTGAAACAATTGTTACAAAAATCATTGAATGTGAAAAATTAGAGTGAAATTGCTTCAAACAAGCGAATTATCGCGAACCAACACCTGCTCGAATCCAACAAAAACTATGCCCTGCCGACTCTATTTAGCCTCAGAGACGCTTTGAGACAAGTGTTACAAAAATCAAAGAATGTCGTAAATTAGAGTGAAATTGCTTCAAACAAGCGAATTATCGCGAAACAACACCTGCTCGAATCGAACAAAAACTGTGCCCTGCCGCATTTATTTAGCCTCAGAGACGGTTTGAAACAATTGTTACAGAAATCAGACAATGTCAAAAAGTAGAGTGAAATTGCTTCAAACAAGCGAATTATCGCGAAACAACACCTGCTCGAATCCGACAAAAAATATGCCCTGCCGACTCTATTTAGCCTCAGAGACGGTTTGAAACAATTGTTACAAAAATCAGAGAATGTGAAAAATTCGAGTGAAATTGCTTCAAATAAGCGAATTATCGCGAAACAACACCTGCTTGAATCCAACAAAAACTGTGCCCTGCTGTCTCTACCGAGCCTCAGAGACGGTTTGAAACAATTGTTACAGAAATCCGACAATGTCAAAAATTAGAGTGAAATTGCTTCAAACAGGCGAATTATCGCGAAACAACACCTGCTCGAATCCGACAAAAACTGTGCCCTGCTGCATTTATTTAGCCTCAGAGACGGTTTGAAACAATTGTTACAGAAATCAGACAATGTCAAAAATTAGAGGGAAATTGCTTCAAACAAGCGAATTATCGCGAAACAACACCTGCTTGAATCCAACAAAAACTGTGCCCTGCTGTCTCTACCGAGCCTCAGAGACGCTTTGAGACAAGTGTTACAAAAATCAGAGAATGTCATAAATTAGAGTGAAATTGCTTCAAACAAGCGAATTATCGCGAAACAACACCTGCTCGAATCCGACAAAAACTGTGCCCTGCCGCATTTATTTAGCCTCAGAGACGGTTTGAAACAATTGTTACAGAAATCCGACAATGTCAAAAATTAGAGTTAAATTGCTTCAAACAAGCGAATTATCGCGAAACAACACCTGCCCGAATCCAACAAAAACTGCGCCCTGCCGTCTCTACTGAGCCTCAGAGACGCTTTGAGACAAGTGTTACAAAAATCAGAGAATGTCGTAAATTAGAGTGAAATTGCTTCAAACAAGCGAATTATCGCGAAACAACACCTGCTCGAATCCAACAATAACTGTGCCCTGCCGTCTCTATTGGGGCTCAGAGTCGCTTTGAGACAAGTGTTTTAAGAATCAGAGAATGTCATAAATGAGAGTGAAATTGCTTCAAACAAGCGAATTATCGCGAAACAACACCTCCTCGAATCCAACAAAAACTGTGCCCTGCCATCTCTAATGAGCCTCAGAGACGCTTTGAGACAAGTGTTACAAAAATCAGAGAATGTGAGAAATTAGATTGAAATTGCTTATAACAAGCGAATTATCGCGAAACAACACCTGCTCGAATCCGACAAAAACTGTGCCCTGCTGCATTTATTTAGCCTCAGAGACGGTTTGAAACAATTGTTACAGAAATCAGACAATGTCAAAAATTAGATGGAAATTGCTTCAAACAAGCGAATTATCGCGAAACAACACCTGCTTGAATCCAACAAAAACTGTGCCCTGCTGTCTCTACCGAGCCTCAGAGACGCTTTGAGACAAGTGTTACAAAAATCAGAGAATGTCATAAATTAGAGTGAAATTGCTTCAAACAAGCGAATTATCGCGAAACAACACCTGGTCGAATCCGACAGAAACTGTGCCCTGCCGCATTTATTTAGCCTCAGAGACGGTTTGAAACAATTGTTACAGATATCAGACAATGTCAAAAATTAGAGTGAAATTGCTTCAAACAGGCGAATTATCGCGAAACAACACCTGCTCGAATCCGACAAAAAATATGCCCTGCCGACTATTTAGCCTCAGAGACGGTTTGAAACAATTGTTACAGAAATCAGACAATGTCAAAAAGTAGAGTGAAATTGCTTCAAACAAGCGAATTATCGCGAAACAACACCTGCTCGAATCCGACAAAAAATATGCCCTGCCGACTCTATTTAGCCTCAGAGACGGTTTGAAACAATTGTTACAAAAATCAGAGAATGTGAAAAATTCGAGTGAAATTGCTTCAAATAAGCGAATTATCGCGAAACAACACCTGCTTGAATCCAACAAAAACTGTGCCCTGCTGTCTCTACCGAGCCTCAGAGACGGTTTGAAACAATTGTTACAGAAATCCGACAATGTCAAAAATTAGAGTGAAATTGCTTCAAACAAGCGAATTATCGCGAAACAACACCTGCTCGAATCCAACAAAAACTGCGCCCTGCCGTCTCTACTGAGCCTCAGAGACGCTTTGAGACAAGTGTTACAAAAATCAGAGAATGTCAAAAATTAGAGTGAAATTGCTTCAAACAAGCGAATTATCGCGAAACAACACCTGCTCGAATCCAACAAAAACTGTGCCCTGCCGTCTCTATTAAGGCTCAGAGTCGCTTTGAGACAAGTGTTTTAAGAATCAGAGAATGTCGTAAATTACAGTGAAATTGCTTAAAACAAGCGAATTATCGCGGAACAACACCTGCTCCAATCCAACAAAAACTGTGCCCTGCCGTCTCTATTAAGGCTCAGAGTCGCTTTGAGACAAGTGTTTTAAGAATCAGAGAATGACGTAAATTAGAGTGAAATTGCTTCAAACAAGCGAATTATCGCGAAACAACACCTCCTCGAATCCAACAAAAACTGTGCCCTGCCATCTCTAAAGAGCCTCAGAGACGCTTTGAGACAAGTGTTACAAAAATCAGAGAATGTGAGAAATTAGATTGAAATTGCTTATAACAAGCGAATTATCGCGAAACAACACCTGCTCGAATCCGACAAAAACTGTGCCCTGCTGCATTTATTTAGCCTCAGAGACGGTTTGAAACAATTGTTACAGAAATCAGACAATGTCAAAAATTAGATGGAAATTGCTTCAAACAAGCGAATTATCGCGAAACAACACCTGCTTGAATCCAACAAAAACTGTGCCCTGCTGTCTCTACCGAGCCTCAGAGACGCTTTGAGACAAGTGTTACAAAAATCAGAGAATGTCATAAATTCGAGTGAAATTGCTTCAAACAAGCGAATTATCGCGAAACAACACCTGGTCGAATCCGACAGAAACTGTGCCCTGCCGCATTTATTTAGCCTCAGAGACGGTTTGAAACAATTGTTACAGATATCAGACAATGTCAAAAATTAGAGTGAAATTGCTTCAAAGAGGCGAATTATCGCGAAACAACACCTGCTCGAATCCGACAAAAAATATGCCCTGCCGACTCTATTTAGCCTCAGAGACGGTTTGAAACAATTGTTACAGAAATCAGACAATGTCAAAAAGTAGAGTGAAATTGCTTCAAACAAGCGAATTATCGCGAAACAACACCTGCTCGAATCCGACAAAAAATATGCCCTGCCGACTCTATTTAGCCTCAGAGACGGTTTGAAACAATTGTTACTAAAATCAGAGAATGTGAAAAATTCGAGTGAAATTGCTTCAAATAAGCGAATTATCGCGAAACAACACCTGCTTGAATCCAACAAAAACTGTGCCCTGCTGTCTCTACCGAGCCTCAGAGACGGTTTGAAACAATTGTTACAGAAATCCGACAATGTCAAAAATTAGAGTGAAATTGCTTCAAACAAGCGAATTATCGCGAAACAACACCTGCTCGAATCCGACAAAAACTGTGCCCTGCCGCATTTATTTAGCCTCAGAGACGGTTTGAAACAATTGTTACAGAAATCCGACAATGTCAAAAATTAGAGTTAAATTGCTTCAAACAAGCGAATTATCGCGAAACAACACCTGCCCGAATCCAACAAAAACTGCGCCCTGCCGTCTCTACTGAGCCTCAGAGACGCTTTGAGACAAGTGTTACAAAAATCAGAGAATGTCGTAAATTAGAGTGAAATTGCTTCAAACAAGCGAATTATCGCGAAACAACACCTGCTCGAATCCAACAATAACTGTGCCCTGCCGTCTCTATTGGGGCTCAGAGTCGCTTTGAGACAAGTGTTTTAAGAATCAGAGAATGTCATAAATGAGAGTGAAATTGCTTCAAACAAGCGAATTATCGCGAAACAACACCTCCTCGAATCCAACAAAAACTGTGCCCTGCCATCTCTAATGAGCCTCAGAGACGCTTTGAGACAAGTGTTACAAAAATCAGAGAATGTGAGAAATTAGATTGAAATTGCTTATAACAAGCGAATTATCGCGAAACAACACCTGCTCGAATCCGACAAAAACTGTGCCCTGCTGCATTTATTTAGCCTCAGAGACGGTTTGAAACAATTGTTACAGAAATCAGACAATGTCAAAAATTAGATGGAAATTGCTTCAAACAAGCGAATTATCGCGAAACAACACCTGCTTGAATCCAACAAAAACTGTGCCCTGCTGTCTCTACCGAGCCTCAGAGACGCTTTGAGACAAGTGTTACAAAAATCAGAGAATGTCATAAATTAGAGTGAAATTGCTTCAAACAAGCGAATTATCGCGAAACAACACCTGGTCGAATCCGACAGAAACTGTGCCCTGCCGCATTTATTTAGCCTCAGAGACGGTTTGAAACAATTGTTACAGATATCAGACAATGTCAAAAATTAGAGTGAAATTGCTTCAAACAGGCGAATTATCGCGAAACAACACCTGCTCGAATCCGACAAAAAATATGCCCTGCCGACTCTATTTAGCCTCAGAGACGGTTTGAAACAATTGTTACAAAAATCAGAGAATGTGAAAAATTAGAGTGAAATTGCTTCAAATAAGCGAATTATCGCGAAACAACACCTGCTTGAATCCAACAAAAACTGTGCCCTGCTGTCTCTACCGAGCCTCAGAGACGCTTTGAGACAAGTGTTACAAAAATCAGAGAATGTCATAAATTAGAGTGAAATTGCTTCAAACAAGCGAATTATCGCGAAACAACACCTGCTCGAATCCGACAAAAACTGTGCCCTGCCGCATTTATTTAGCCTCAGAGACGGTTTGAAACAATTGTTACAGAAATCCGACAATGTCAAAAATTAGAGTTAAATTGCTTCAAACAAGCGAATTATCGCGAAACAACACCTGCCCGAATCCAACAAAAACTGCGCCCTGCCGTCTCTACTGAGCCTCAGAGACGCTTTGAGACAAGTGTTACAAAAATCAGAGAATGTCGTAAATTAGAGTGAAATTGCTTCAAACAAGCGAATTATCGCGAAACAACACCTGCTCGAATCCAACAATAACTGTGCCCTGCCGTCTCTATTGGGGCTCAGAGTCGCTTTGAGACAAGTGTTTTAAGAATCAGAGAATGTCATAAATGAGAGTGAAATTGCTTCAAACAAGCGAATTATCGCGAAACAACACCTGCTCGAATCCAACAAAAACTGTCCCCTGCCGTCTCTACTGAGCCTCAGAGACGCTTTTAGACAAGTGTTACAAAAATCAGAGAATGTCAAAAATTAGAGTGAAATTGCTTCAAACAAGCGAATTATCACGAAACAACACCTTCTCGAATCCTACAAAAACCATGCCCTGCCGACTCTATTTAGCCTCAGAGACGGTTTGAAACAATTGTTACAAAAATCGGAGAATGTGAAAAATTAGAGTGAAATTGCTTCAAACAAGCGAATTATCGCGAAACAACACCTGCTCGAATCCAACAAAAACTATGCCCTGCCGACTCTATTTAGCCTCAGAGACGCTATGAGACAATTGTTACAAAAATCAGAGAATGTCAAAAATTAGAGTGAAATTGCTTCAAACAAGCGAATTATCGCGAAACAACACCTGCTCGAATCGAACAAAAACTGTGCCCTGCCGTCCTTACTGAGCCTCAGAGACGCTTTGAGACATGTGTTACAAAAATCAGAGAATGTCAAAAATTAGAGTGAAATTGCTTCAAAAGAGCGAATTATCGCGAAACAACACCTGCTCGAATCCGACAAAAACTATGCCCTGCCGACTCTATTTAGCCTCAGAGACGGTTTGAAACCATTGTTACAAGAATCAGAGAATGTGAAAAATTAGAGTGAAATTGCTTCAAACAAGCGAATTATCGCGAAACAACACCTGCTCGAATCCAACAAAAACTGCGCCCTGCCGTCTCTACTGAGCCTCAGAGACGCGTTGAGACAAGTGTTACAAAAATCAGAGAATGTCGTAAATTAGAGTGAAATTGCTTCAAACAAGCGAATTATCGCGAAACAACACCTGCTCGAATCCAACAATAACTGTGCCCTGCCGTCTCTATTGGGGCTCAGAGTCGCTTTGAGACAAGTGTTTTAAGAATCAGAGAATGTCGTAAATTAGAGTGAAATTGCTTCAAACAAGCAAATTATCGCGAATCCAACAAAAACTGTGCCCTGCCATCTCTACTGAGCCTCAGAGACGCTTTGAGACAAGTGTTACACAAATCAGAGAATGTGAGAAATTAGATTGAAATTGCTTATAACAAGCGAATTATCGCGAAACAACACCTGCTCGAATCCGACAAAAACTGTGCCCTGCCGCATTTATTTAGCCTCAGAGACGGTTTGTAACAATTGTTACAGAAATCAGACAATGTCAAAAATTAGAGTGAAATTGCTTCAAACAAGCGAATTATCGCGAAACAACACCTGCTCAAATCCAACAAAAACTGTGCCCTGCTGTCTCTACCGAGCCTCAGAGACGCTTTGAGACAAGTGTTACAAAAATCAGAGAATGTCATAAATTAGAGTGAAATTGCTTCAAACAAGCGAATTATCGCGAAACAACACCTGGTCGAATCCGACAGAAACTGTGCCCTGCCGCATTTATTTAGCCTCAGAGACGGTTTGAAACAATTGTTACAGATATCAGACAATGTCAAAAATTAGAGTGAAATTGCTTCAAACAGGCGAATTATCGCGAAACAACACCTGCTCGAATCCGACAAAAAATATGCCCTGCCGACTCTATTTAGCCTCAGAGACGGTTTGAAACAATTGTTACAAAAATCAGAGAATGTGAAAAATTAGAGTGAAATTGCTTCAAATAAGCGAATTATCGCGAAACAACACCTGCTTGAATCCAACAAAAACTGTGCCCTGCTGTCTCTACCGAGCCTCAGAGACGCTTTGAGACAAGTGTTACAAAAATCAGAGAATGTCATAAATTAGAGTGAAATTGCTTCAAACAAGCGAATTATCGCGAAACAACACCTGCTCGAATCCGACAAAAACTGTGCCCTGCCGCATTTATTTAGCCTCAGAGACGGTTTGAAACAATTGTTACAGAAATCCGACAATGTCAAAAATTAGAGTTAAATTGCTTCAAACAAGCGAATTATCGCGAAACAACACCTGCCCGAATCCAACAAAAACTGCGCCCTGCCGTCTCTACTGAGCCTCAGAGACGCTTTGAGACAAGTGTTACAAAAATCAGAGAATGTCGTAAATTAGAGTGAAATTGCTTCAAACAAGCGAATTATCGCGAAACAACACCTGCTCGAATCCAACAATAACTGTGCCCTGCCGTCTCTATTGGGGCTCAGAGTCGCTTTGAGACAAGTGTTTTAAGAATCAGAGAATGTCATAAATGAGAGTGAAATTGCTTCAAACAAGCGAATTATCGCGAAACAACACCTGCTCGAATCCAACAAAAACTGTCCCCTGCCGTCTCTACTGAGCCTCAGAGACGCTTTTAGACAAGTGTTACAAAAATCAGAGAATGTCGTAAATTAGAGTGAAATTGCTTCAAACAAGCGAATTATCGCGAAACAACACCTGATCGAATTCCAACTAAAACTGTGCCCTGCCGTCCTTACTGAGCCTCAGAGACGCTTTGAGACATGTGTTACAAAAATCAGAGAATGTCAAAAATTAGAGTGAAATTGCTTCAAAAGAGCGAATTATCGCGAAACAACACCTTCTCGAATCCTACAAAAACCATGCCCTGCCGACTCTATTTAGCCTCAGAGACGGTTTGAAACAATTGTTACAAAAATCAGAGAATGTGAAAAAATAGAGTGAAATTGCTTCAAACAAGCGAATTATCGCGAAACAACACCTGCTCGAATCCAACAAAAACTATGCCCTGCCGACTCTATTTAGCCTCAGAGACGCTTGAGACAATTGTTACAAAAATCAGAGAATGTCAAAAATTAGAGTGAAATTGCTTCAAACAAGCGAATTATCGCGAAACAACACCTGCTCGAATCGAACAAAAACTGTGCCCTGCGGTCTCTACTGAGCCTCAGAGACGCTTTGAGACAAGTGTTACACAAATCAGAGAATGTGAGAAATTAGATTGAAATTGCTTCAAACAAGCGAATTATCGCGAAACAACACCTGCTCGAATCCAACAAAAACTGCGCCCTGCCGTCTCTACTGAGCCTCAGAGACGCGTTGAGACAAGTGTTACAAAAATCAGAGAATGTCGTAAATTAGAGTGAAATTGCTTCAAACAAGCGAATTATCGCGAAACAACACCTGCTCGAATCCAACAATAACTGTGCCCTGCCGTCTCTATTGGGGCTCAGAGTCGCTTTGAGACAAGTGTTTTAAGAATCAGAGAATGTCGTAAATTAGAGTGAAATTGCTTCAAACAAGCAAATTATCGCGAATCCAACAAAAACTGTGCCCTGCCATCTCTACTGAGCCTCAGAGACGCTTTGAGACAAGTGTTACACAAATCAGAGAATGTGAGAAATTAGATTGAAATTGCTTATAACAAGCGAATTATCGCGAAACAACACCTGCTCGAATCCGACAAAAACTGTGCCCTGCCGCATTTATTTAGCCTCAGAGACGGTTTGAAACAATTGTTACAGAAATCAGACAATGTCAAAAATTAGAGTGAAATTGCTTCAAACAAGCGAATTATCGCGAAACAACACCTGCTCAAATCCAACAAAAACTTCGCCCTGCCGTCTCTACTGAGCCTCAGAGACCCTTTGAGACAAGTGTTACACAAATCAGAGAATGTGAGAAATTAGATTGAAATTGCTTCAAACAAGCGAATTATCGCGAAACAACACCTGCTCGAATCCGACAAAAACTATGCCCTGCCGACTCTATTTAGCCTCAGAGACGGTTTGAAACCATTGTTACAAGAATCAGAGAATGTGAAAAATTAGAGTGAAATTGCTTCAAACAAGCGAATTATCGCGAAACAACACCTGCTCGAATCCAACAATAACTGTGCCCTGCCGTCTCTATTAAGGCTCAGAGTCGCTTTGAGACAAGTGTTTTAAGAATCAGAGAATGTCGTAAATTACAGTGAAATTGCTTCAAACAAGCGAATTATCGCGAAACAACACCTGCTCCAATCCAACAAAAACTGTGCCCTGCCGTCTCTACTAAGGCTCAGAGTCGCTTTGAGACAAGTGTTTTAAGAATCAGAGAATTTCGTAAATTAGAGTGAAATTGCTTCAAACAAGCGAATATCGTGAAACAACACCTGCTCGAATCCAACAAAAACTGTGCCCTGCCATCTCTACTGAGCCTCACAGACGCTTTGAGACAAGTGTTACAAAAATCAGAGAATGTGAGAAATTAGATTGAAATTGCTTATAACAAGCGAATTATCGCGAAACAACACCTGCTCGAATCCGACAAAAACTGTGCCCTGCCGCATTTATTTAGCCTCAGAGACGGTTTGAAACAATTGTTACAGAAATCAGACAATGTCAAAAATTAGAGGGAAATTGCTTCAAACAAGCGAATTATCGCGAAACAACACCTGCTCGAATCCAACAAAAACTGCGCCCTGCCGTCTGTGCTGAGCCTCAGAGACGCTTTGAGACAAGTGTTACAAAAATCAGAGAATGTCGTAAATTAGAGTGAAATTGCTTCAAACAAGCGAATTATCGCGAAACAACACCTGCTCGAATCCAACAATAACTGTGCCCTGCCGTCTCTATTGGGGCTCAGAGTCGCTTTGAGACAAGTGTTTTAAGAATCAGAGAATGTCATAAATGAGAGTGAAATTGCTTCAAACAAGCAAATTATCGCGAAACAACACCTGCTCGAATCCAACAAAAACTGTCACCTGCCGTCTCTACTGAGCCTCAGAGACGCTTTTAGACAAGTGTTACAAAAATCAGAGAATGTCGTAAATTAGAGTGAAATTGCTTCAAACAAGCGAATTATCGCGAAACAACACCTGTTCGAATCCAACTAAAACTGTGCCCTGCCGTCCTTACTGAGCCTCAGAGACGCTTTGAGACATGTGTTACAAAAATCAGAGAATGTCAAAAATTAGAGTGAAATTGCTTCAAAAGAGCGAATTATCGCGAAACAACACCTTCTCGAATCCTACAAAAACCATGCCCTGCCGACTCTATTTAGCCTCAGAGACGGTTTGAAACAATTGTTACAAAAATCAGAGAATGTGAAAAATTAGAGTGAGATTGCTTCAAACAAGCGAATTATCGCGAAACAACACCTGCTCGAATCCAACAAAAACTATGCCCTGCCGACTCTATTTAGCCTCAGAGACGCTATGAGACAATTGTTACAAAAATCAGAGAATGTCAAAAATTAGAGTGAAATTGCTTCAAACAAGCGAATTATCGCGAAACAACACCTGCTCGAATCGAACAAAAACTGTGCCCTGCGGTCTCTACTGAGCCTCAGAAACGCTTTGAGACAAGTGTTACACAAATCAGAGAATGTGAGAAATTAGATTGAAATTGCTTCAAACAAGCGAATTATCGCGAAACAACACCTGCACGAATCCGACAAAAACTGTGCCCTGCCGCATTTATTTAGCCTCAGAGACGGTTTGAAACAATTGTTACAGAAATCAGACAATGTCAAAAATTAGAGTGAAATTGCTTCAAGCAAGCGAATTATCGCGAAACAACACCTGCTCAAATCCAACAAAAACTTCGCCCTGCCGTCTCTACTGAGCCTCAGAGACCCTTTGAGACAAGTGTTATACAAATCAGAGAATGTGAGAAATTAGATTGAAATTGCTTCAAACAAGCGAATTATCGCGAAACAACACCTGCTCGAATCCGAGAAAAACTATGCCCTGCCGACTCTATTTATCCTCAGAGACGGTTTGAAACCATTGTTACAAAAATCAGAGAATGTGAAAAATTAGAGTGAAATTGCTTCAAACAAGCGAATTATGGCGAAACAACACCTGCTCGAATCCAACAAAAACTATGAGCAGCCGACTCTATTTAGCCTCAGAGACGGTTTGAAACCATTGTTACAGATATCAGACAATGTCAAAAATTAGAGTGAAATTGCTTCAAACAAGCGAATTATCGCGAAACAACACCTGCTCGAATCCAACAAAAACTGCGCCCTGCCGTCTCTACTGAGCCTCAGAGACGCTTTGAGACAAGTGTTACAAAAATCAGAGAATGTCAAAAATTAGAGTGAAATTGCTTCAAACAAGCGAATTATCGCGAAACAACACCTGCTCGACTCCAACAATAACTGTGCCCTGCCGTCTCTATTAAGGCTCAGAGTCGCTTTGAGACAAGTGTTTTAAGAATCAGAGAATGTCGTAAATTAGAGTGAAATTGCTTCAAACAAGCGAATTATCGCGAAACAACACCTGCTCGAATCCAACAAAAACTGTGCCCTGCCATCTCTACTGAGCCTCAGAGACGCTTTGAGACAAGTGTTACAAAAATCAGAGAATGTGAGAAATTAGATTGAAATTGCTTATAACAAGCGAATTATCGCGAAACAACACCTGCTCGAATACGACAAAAACTGTGCCCTGCCGCGTTTATTTAGCCTCAGAGACGGTTTGAAACAATTGTTACAGAAATCCGACAATGTCAAAAATTAGAGTTAAATTGCTTCAAACAAGCGAATTATCGCGAAACAACACCTGCCCGAATCCAACAAAAATGCGCCCTGCCGTCTCTACTGAGCCTCAGAGACGCGTTGAGACAAGTGTTACAAAAATCAGAGAATGTCGTAAATTAGAGTGAAATTGCTTCAAACAAGCGAATTATCGCGAAACAACACCTGCTCGAATCCAACAATAACTGTGCCCTGCCGTCTCTATTGGGGCTCAGAGTCGCTTTGAGACAAGTGTTTTAAGAATCAGAGAATGTCGTAAATTAGAGTGAAATTGCTTCAAACAAGCGAATTATCGCGAATCCAACAAAAACTGTGCCCTGCCATCTCTACTGAGCCTCAGAGACGCCTTGAGACAAGTGTTACACAAATCAGAGAATGTGAGAAATTAGATTGAAATTGCTTATAACAAGCGAATTATCGCGAAACAACACCTGCTCGAATCCGACAAAAACTGTGCCCTGCCGCATTTATTTAGCCTCAGAGACGGTTTGAAACCATTGTTACAAAAATCAGAGAATGTGAAAAATTAGAGTGAAATTGCTTCAAACAAGCGAATTATCGCGAAACAACACCTGCTCGAATCCAACAAAAACTGAGCCCTGCCGTCTCTACTGAGCCTCAGAGACGCTTTGAGACAAGTGTTACAAAAATCAGAGAATGTCAAAAATTAGAGTGAAATTGCTTCAAACAAGCGAATTATCGCGAAACAACACCTGCTCGAATCCAACAATAACTCTCCCCTGCCGTCTCTATTAAGGCTCAGAGTCGCTTTGAGACAAGTGTTTTATGAATCAGAGAATGTCGTAAATTACAGTGAAATTGCTTCAAACAAGCGAATTATCGCGAAACATCACCTGCTCCAATCCAACAAAAACTGTGCCCTGCCGTCTCTACTAAGGCTCAGAGTCGCTTTGAGACAAGTGTTTTAAGAATCAGAGAATTTCGTAAATTAGAGTGAAATTGCTTCAAACAAGCGAATTATCGTGAAACAACACCTGCTCGAATCCAACAAAAACTGTGCCCTGCCATCTCTACTGAGCCTCACAGACGCTTTGAGACAAGTGTTACAAAAATCAGAGAATGTGAGAAATTAGATTGAAATTGCTTATAACAAGCGAATTATCGCGAAACACCTGCTCGAATCCGACAAAAACTGTGCCCTGCCGCATTTATTTAGCCTCAGAGACGGTTTGAAACAATTGTTACAGAAATCAGACAATGTCAAAAATTAGAGGGAAATTGCTTCAAACAAGCGAATTATCGCGAAACAACACCTGCTCGAATCCAACAAAAACTGCGCCCTGCCGTCTCTACTGAGCCTCAGAGACCCTTTGAGACAAGTGTTACAAAAGTCAGAGAATGTCAAAAATTAGAGTGAAATTCCTTCAAACAAGCGAATTATCGCGAAACAACACCTGCTCGAATCCGACAAAAAAATATGCCCTGCCGACTCTATTTAGCCTCAGAGACGGTTTGAAACAATTGTTACAAAAATCAGAGAATGTGAAAAATTAGAGTGAAATATCTTCAAATAAGCGAATTATCGCGAAACAACACCTGCTTGAATCCAACAAAAACTGTGCCCTGCTGTCTCTACCGAGCCTCAGAGACGCTTTGAGACAAGTGTTACAAAAATCAGAGAATGTCATAAATTAGAGTTAAATTGCTTCAAACAAGCGAATTATCGCGAAACAACACCTGCTCGAATCCGACAAAAACTGTGCCCTGCCGCATTTATTTAGCCTCAGAGACGGTTTGAAACAATTGTTACAGAAATCCGACAATGTCAAAAATTAGAGTTAAATTGCTTCAAACAAGCGAATTATCGCGAAACAACACCTGCTCAAATCCAACAAAAACTTCGCCCTGCCGTCTCTACTGAGCCTCAGAGACCCTTTGAGACAAGTGTTACAAAAATCAGAGAATGTCAAAAATTAGAGTGAAATTGCTTCAAATAAGCGAATTATCGCGAAACAACACCTGCTTGAATCCAACAAAAACTGTGCCCTGCTGTCTCTACCGAGCCTCAGAGATGCTTTGAGACAAGTGTTACAAAAATCAGAGAATGTCATAAATTAGAGTGAAATTGCTTCAAACAAGCGAATTATCGCGAAACAACACCTGCTCGAATCCGACAAAAACTGTGCCCTGCCGCATTTATTTAGCCTCAGAGACGGTTTGAAACAATTGTCACAGAAATCCGACAATGTCAAAAATTAGAGTTAAATTGCTTCAAACAAGCGAATTATCGCGAAACAACACCTGCCCGAATCCAACAAAAACTGCGCCCTGCCGTCTCTACTGAGCCTCAGAGACGCTTTGAGACAAGTGTTACAAAAATCAGAGAATGTCGTAAATTAGAGTGAAATTGCTTCAAACAAGCGAATTATCGCGAAACAACACCTGCTCGAATCCAACAATAACTGTGCCCTGCCGTCTCTACTGAGCCTCAGAGACGCTTTTAGACAAGTGTTACAAAAATCAGAGAATGTCGTAAATTAGAGTGAAATTGCTTCAAACAAGCGAATTATCGCGAAACAACACCTGTTCGAATCCAACTAAAACTGTGCCCTGCCGTCCTTACTGAGCCTCAGAGACGCTTTGAGACATGTGTTACAAAAATCAGAGAATGTCAAAAATTAGAGTGAAATTGCTTCAAAAGAGCGAATTATCGCGAAACAACACCTTCTCGAATCCGACAAAAACCATGCCCTGCCGACTCTATTTAGCCTCAGAGACGGTTTGAAACAATTGTTACAAAAATCTGAGAATGTGAAAAATTAGAGTGAAATTGCTTCAAACAATCGAATTATCGCGAAACAACACCTGCTCGAATCCAACAAAAACTATGCCCTGCCGACTCTATTTAGCCTCAGAGACGCTTTGAGACAAGTGTTACAAAAATCAAAGAATGTCGAAAATTAGAGTGAAATTGCTTCAAACAAGCGAATTATCGCGAAACAACACCTGCTCGAACCGAAGAAATACTGTGCCCTGCGGTCTCTACTGAGCCTCAGAGACGCTTTGAGACAAGTGTTACACAAATCAGAGAATGTGAGAAATTAGATTGAAATTGCTTCAAACAAGCGAATTATCGCGAAACAACACCTGCTCGAATCCGACAAAAACTGTGCCCTGCCGCATTTATTTAGCCTCAGAGACGGTTTGAAACAATTGTTACAGAAATCCGACAATGTCAAAAATTAGAGTTAAATTGCTTCAAACAAGCGAATTATCGCGAAACAACACCTGCCCGAATCCAACAAAAACTGCGCCCTGCCGTCTCTACTGAGCCTCAGAGACGCTTTGAGACAAGTGTTACAAAAATCAGAGAATGTCGTAAATTAGAGTGAAATTGCTTCAAACAAGCGAATTATCGCGAAACAACACCTGCTCGAATCCAACAATAACTGCCCTGCCGTCTCTATTGGGGCTCAGAGTCGCTTTGAGACAAGTGTTTTAAGAATCAGAGAATGTCATAAATGAGAGTGAAATTGCTTCAAACAAGCGAATTATCGCGAAACAACACCTGTTTGAATCCAACTAAAACTGTGCCCTGCCGTCCTTACTGAGCCTCAGAGACGCTTTGAGACATGTGTTACAAAAATCAGAGAATGTCAAAAATTAGAGTGAAATTGCTTCAAAAGAGCGAATTATCGCGAAACAACACCTTCTCGAATCCGACAAAAACCATGCCCTGCCGACTCTATTTAGCCTCAGAGACGGTTTGAAACAATTGTTACAAAAATCAGAGAATGTGAAAAATTAGAGTGAAATTGCTTCAACCAAGCGAATTATCGCGAAACAACACCTGCTCGAATCCAACAAAAACCATGCCCTGCCGACTCTATTTAGCCTCAGAGACGCTTTGAGACAAGTGTTACAAAAATCAAAGAATGTCGTAAATTAGAGTGAAATTGCTTCAAACAAGCGAATTATCGCGAAACAACACCTGCTCAAATCCAACAAAAACTTCGCCCTGCCGTCTCTAGTGAGCCTCACAGACCCTTTGAGACAAGTGTTACAAAAATCAGAGAATGTGAAAAATTAGAGTGAAATTGCTTCAAACAAGCGAATTATCGCGAAACAACACCTGCTCGAATCCAACAAAAACTATGCCCTGCCTACTCAATTTAGCCTCAGAGACGGTTTGAAACCATTGTTACAGATATCAGACAATGTCAAAAATTAGAGTGAAATTGCTTCAAACAAGCGAATTATCGCGAAACAACACCTGCTCGAATCCAACAAAAACTGCGCCCTGCCGTCTCTACTGAGCCTCAGAGACGCTTTGAGACAAGTGTTACAAAAATCAGAGAATGTCAAAAATTAGAGTGAAATTGCTTCAAACAAGCGAATTATCGCGAAACAACACCTGCTCGAATCCAACAATAATTGTGCCCTGCCGTCTCTATTAAGGCTCAGAGTCGCTTTGAGACAAGTGTTTTAAGAATCAGAGAATGTCGTAAATTACAGTGAAATTGCTTCAAACAAGCGAATTATCGCGAAACAACACCTGCTCGAATCCAACAATAACTGTGCCCTGCCGTCTCTATTGGGGCTCAGAGTCGCTTTGAGACAAGTGTTTTAAGAATCAGAGAATGTCATAAATGAGAGTGAAATTGCTTCAAACAAGCGAATTATCGCGAAACAACACCTGTTCGAATCCAACTAAAACTGTGCCCTCCCGTCCTTACTGAGTCTCAGAGACGCTTTGAGACATGTGTTATAAAAATCAGAGAATGTCAAAAATTAGAGTGAAATTGCTTCAAAAGAGCGAATTATCGCGAAAAAACACCTGCTCGAATCCGACAAAAACTGTGCCCTGCCGCATTTATTTAGCCTCAGAGACGGTTTGAAACAATTGTTACAGAAATCAGACAATGTCAAAAATTAGAGTGAAATTGCTTCAAACAAGCGAATTATCGCGAAACAACACCTGCTCAAATCCAACAAAAACTTCGCCCTGCCGTCCCTACTGAGCCTCAGCGACCCTTTGAGACAAGTGTTACAAAAATCAGAGAATGTCAAAAATTAGAGTGAAATTGCTTCAAACAAGCGAATTATCGCGAAACAACACCTGCTCGAATGCGACAAAAACTATGCCCTGCCGACTCTATTTAGCCTCAGAGACGGTTTGAAACCATTGTTACAAAAATCAGAGAATGTGAAAAATTAGAGTGAAATTGCTTCAAACAAGCGAATTATCGCGAAACAACACCTGCTCGAATCCAACAAAAACTATGCCCTGCCGACTCTATTTAGCCTCAGAGACGGTTTGAAACCATTGTTACAGATATCGGACAATGTCAAAAATTAGAGTGAAATTGCTTCAAACAAGCGAATTATCGCGAAACAACACCTGCTCGAATCCAACAAAAACTGCGCCCTGCCGTCACTATTTAGGCTCAGAGTCGCTTTGAGACAAGTGTTTTAAGAATCAGAGAATGTCGTAAATTACAGTGAAATTGCTTCAAACAAGCGAATTATCGCGAAACAACACCTGCTCCAATCCAACAAAAACTGTGCCCTGCCGTCTCTATTAAGGCTCAGAGTGGCTTTGAGACAAGTGTTTGAAGAATCAGAGAATGTCGTAATTTACAGTGAAATTGCTTCAAACAAGCGAATTATCGCGAAACAACACCTGCTCCAATCCAACAAAAACTGTGCCCTGCCGTCTCTATTAAGGCTCAGAGTCGCTTTGAGACAAGCGTTTTAAGAATCAGAGAATGTCGTAAATTAGAGTGAAATTGCTTCAAACAAGCGAATTATCGCGAAACAACACCTGCTCGAATCCAACAAAAACTGTGCCCTGCCATCTCTACTGAGCCTCAGAGACGCTTTGAGACAAGTGTTACAAAAATCAGAGAATGTGAGAAATTAGATTGAAATTGCTTATAACAAGCGAATTATCGCGAAACAACACCTGCTCGAATCCGACAAAAAATATGCCCTGCCGACTCTATTTAGCCTCAGAGACGGTTTGAAACAATTGTTACAAAAATCAGAGAATGTGAAAAATTAGAGTGAAATTGCTTCAAATAAGCGAATTATCGCGAAACAACACCTGCTCGAATCCAACAAAAACTGTGCCCTGCCGTCTCTACTGAGCCTCAGAGACGCTTTGAGACATGTGTTACAAAAATCAGAGAATGTCAAAAATTAGAGTGAAATTGCTTCAAAAGAGCGAATTATCGCGAAACAACACCTCGAATCCGACAAAAACCATGCCCTGCCGACTCTATTTAGCCTCAGAGACGGTTTGAAACAATTGTTACAAAAATCAGAGAATGTGAAAAATTAGAGTGAAATTGCTTCAAACAAGCGAATTATCGCGAAACAACACCTGCTCGAATCCAACAAAAACTATGCCCTGCCGACTCTATTTAGCCTCAGAGACGCTTTGAGACAAGTGTTACAAAAATCAAAGAATGTCGTAAATTAGAGTGAAATTGCTTCAAACAAGCGAATTATCGCGAAACAACACCTGCTCGAATCGAACAAAAACTGTGCCCTGCCGCATTTATTTAGCCTCAGAGACGGTTTGAAACAATTGTTACAGAAATCAGACAATGTCAAAAAGTAGAGTGAAATTGCTTCAAACAAGCGAATTATCGCGAAACAACACCTGCTCGAATCCGACAAAAAATATGCCCTGCCGACTCTATTTAGCCTCAGAGACGGTTTGAAACAATTGTTACAAAAATCAGAGAATGTGAAAAATTAGAGTGAAATTGCTTCAAATAAGCGAATTATCGCGAAACAACACCTGCTTGAATCCAACAAAAACTGTGCCCTGCTGTCTCTACCGAGCCTCAGAGACGGTTTGAAACAATTGTTACAGAAATCCGACAATGTCAAAAATTAGAGTGAAATTGCTTCAAACAAGCGAATTATCGCGAAACAACACCTGCTCGAATCCAACAAAAACTGCGCCCTGCAGTCTCTACTGAGCCTCAGAGACGCTTTGAGACAAGTGTTACAAAAATCAGAGAATGTCAAAAATTAGAGTGAAATTGCTTCAAACAAGCGAATTATCGCGAAACAACACCTGCTCGAATCCAACAAAAACTGTGCCCTGCCGTCTCGATTAAGGCTCAGAGTCGCTTTGAGACAAGTGTTTTAAGAATCAGAGAATGTCGTAAATTACAGTGAAATTGCTTAAAACAAGCGAATTATCGCGAAACAACACCTGCTCCAATCCAACAAAAACTGTGCCCTGCCGTCTCTATTAAGGCTCAGAGTCGCTTTGAGACAAGTGTTTTAAGAATCAGAGAATGTCGTAAATTAGAGTGAAATTGCTTCAAACAAGCGAATTATCGCGAAACAACACCTCGAATCCAACAAAAACTGTGCCCTGCCATCTCTAATGAGCCTCAGAGACGCTTTGAGACAAGTGTTACAAAAATCAGAGAATGTGAGAAATTAGATTGAAATTGCTTATAACAAGCGAATTATCGCGAAACAACACCTGCTCGAATCCGACAAAAACTGTGCCCTGCTGCATTTATTTAGCCTCAGAGACGCTTTGAGACAAGTGTTAAAAAACTCAGAGAACGTCATAAATTAGAGTGAAATTGCTTCAAACAAGCGAATTATCGCGAAACACCTGGTCGAATCCGACAGAAACTGTGCCCTGACGCATTTATTTAGCCTCAGAGACGGTTTGAAACAATTGTTACAGATATCAGACAATGTCAAAAATTAGAGTGAAATTGCTTCAAACAAGCGAATTATCGCGAAACAACACCTGCTCGAATCCGACAAAAAATATGCCCTGCCGACTCTATTTAGCCTCAGAGACGGTTTGAAACAATTGTTACAAAAATCAGAGAATGTGAAAAATTAGAGTGAGATTGCTTCAAATAAGCGAATTATCGCGAAACAACACCTGCTTGAATCCAACAAAAACTGTGCCCTGCTGTCTCTACCGAGCCTCAGAGACGCTTTGAGACAAGTGTTACAAAAATCAGAGAATGTCATAAATTAGAGTGCAATTGCTTCAAACAAGCGAATTATCGCGAAACAACACCTGCTCGAATCCGACAAAAACTGTGCCCTGCCGCATTTATTTAGCCTCAGAGACGGTTTGAAACAATTGTTACAGAAATCCGACAATGTCAAAAATTAGAGTTAAATTGCTTATACCAGGCGAATTATCGCGAAACAACACCTGCCCGAATCCAACAAAAACTGTGCCCTGCCGTCTCTATTGGGGCTCAGAGTCGCTTTGAGACAAGTGTTTTAAGAATCAGAGAATGTCATAAATGAGAGTGAAATTGCTTCAAACAAGCGAATTATCGCGAAACAACACCTGCTCGAATCCAACAAAAACTGTGCCCTGCCGTCTCTACTGAGCCTCAGAGACGCTTTGAGACAAGTGTTACAAAAATCAGAGAATGTCGTAAATTAGAGTGAAATTGCTTCAAACAAGCGAATTATCGCGAAACAACACCTGCTCGAATCCAACAATAACTGTGCCCTGCCGTCTCTATTGGGGCTCAGAGTCGCTTTGAGACAAGTGTTTTAAGAATCAGAGAATGTCATAAATGAGAGTGAAATTGCTTCAAACAAGCGAATTATCGCGAAACAACACCTGCTCGAATCCAACAAAAACTGCGCCCTGCCGTCTCTACTGAGCCTCAGAGACGCTTTGAGACAAGTGTTACAAAAATCAGAGAATGTCGTAAATTAGAGTGAAATTGCTTCAAACAAGCGAATTATCGCGAAACAACACCTGCTCGAATCCAACAATAACTGTGCCCTGCCGTCTCTACTGAGCCTCAGAGACGCTTTTAGACAAGTGTTACAAAAATCAGAGAATGTCGTAAATTAGAGTGAAATTGCTTCAAACAAGCGAATTATCGCGAAACAACACCTGTTCGAATCCAACTAAAACTGTGCCCTGCCGTCCTTACTGAGCCTCAGAGACGCTTTGAGACATGTGTTACAAAAATCAGAGAATGTCAAAAATTAGAGTGAAATTGCTTCAAAAGAGCGAATTATCGCGAAACAACACCTTCTCGAATCCGACAAAAACCATGCCCTGCCGACTCTATTTAGCCTCAGAGACGGTTTGAAACAATTGTTACAAAAATCTGAGAATGTGAAAAATTAGAGTGAAATTGCTTCAAACAATCGAATTATCGCGAAACAACACCTGCTCGAATCCAACAAAAACTATGCCCTGCCGACTCTATTTAGCCTCAGAGACGCTTTGAGACAAGTGTTACAAAAATCAAAGAATGTCGAAAATTAGAGTGAAATTGCTTCAAACAAGCGAATTATCGCGAAACAACACCTGCTCGAACCGAAGAAATACTGTGCCCTGCGGTCTCTACTGAGCCTCAGAGACGCTTTGAGACAAGTGTTACACAAATCAGAGAATGTGAGAAATTAGATTGAAATTGCTTCAAACAAGCGAATTATCGCGAAACAACACCTGCTCGAATCCGACAAAAACTGTGCCCTGCCGCATTTATTTAGCCTCAGAGACGGTTTGAAACAATTGTTACAGAAATCCGACAATGTCAAAAATTAGAGTTAAATTGCTTCAAACAAGCGAATTATCGCGAAACAACACCTGCCCGAATCCAACAAAAACTGCGCCCTGCCGTCTCTACTGAGCCTCAGAGACGCTTTGAGACAAGTGTTACAAAAATCAGAGAATGTCGTAAATTAGAGTGAAATTGCTTCAAACAAGCGAATTATCGCGAAACAACACCTGCTCGAATCCAACAATAACTGCCCTGCCGTCTCTATTGGGGCTCAGAGTCGCTTTGAGACAAGTGTTTTAAGAATCAGAGAATGTCATAAATGAGAGTGAAATTGCTTCAAACAAGCGAATTATCGCGAAACAACACCTGTTTGAATCCAACTAAAACTGTGCCCTGCCGTCCTTACTGAGCCTCAGAGACGCTTTGAGACATGTGTTACAAAAATCAGAGAATGTCAAAAATTAGAGTGAAATTGCTTCAAAAGAGCGAATTATCGCGAAACAACACCTTCTCGAATCCGACAAAAACCATGCCCTGCCGACTCTATTTAGCCTCAGAGACGGTTTGAAACAATTGTTACAAAAATCAGAGAATGTGAAAAATTAGAGTGAAATTGCTTCAACCAAGCGAATTATCGCGAAACAACACCTGCTCGAATCCAACAAAAACCATGCCCTGCCGACTCTATTTAGCCTCAGAGACGCTTTGAGACAAGTGTTACAAAAATCAAAGAATGTCGTAAATTAGAGTGAAATTGCTTCAAACAAGCGAATTATCGCGAAACAACACCTGCTCAAATCCAACAAAAACTTCGCCCTGCCGTCTCTAGTGAGCCTCACAGACCCTTTGAGACAAGTGTTACAAAAATCAGAGAATGTGAAAAATTAGAGTGAAATTGCTTCAAACAAGCGAATTATCGCGAAACAACACCTGCTCGAATCCAACAAAAACTATGCCCTGCCTACTCAATTTAGCCTCAGAGACGGTTTGAAACCATTGTTACAGATATCAGACAATGTCAAAAATTAGAGTGAAATTGCTTCAAACAAGCGAATTATCGCGAAACAACACCTGCTCGAATCCAACAAAAACTGCGCCCTGCCGTCTCTACTGAGCCTCAGAGACGCTTTGAGACAAGTGTTACAAAAATCAGAGAATGTCAAAAATTAGAGTGAAATTGCTTCAAACAAGCGAATTATCGCGAAACAACACCTGCTCGAATCCAACAATAATTGTGCCCTGCCGTCTCTATTAAGGCTCAGAGTCGCTTTGAGACAAGTGTTTTAAGAATCAGAGAATGTCGTAAATTACAGTGAAATTGCTTCAAACAAGCGAATTATCGCGAAACAACACCTGCTCGAATCCAACAATAACTGTGCCCTGCCGTCTCTATTGGGGCTCAGAGTCGCTTTGAGACAAGTGTTTTAAGAATCAGAGAATGTCATAAATGAGAGTGAAATTGCTTCAAACAAGCGAATTATCGCGAAACAACACCTGTTCGAATCCAACTAAAACTGTGCCCTCCCGTCCTTACTGAGTCTCAGAGACGCTTTGAGACATGTGTTATAAAAATCAGAGAATGTCAAAAATTAGAGTGAAATTGCTTCAAAAGAGCGAATTATCGCGAAAAAACACCTGCTCGAATCCGACAAAAACTGTGCCCTGCCGCATTTATTTAGCCTCAGAGACGGTTTGAAACAATTGTTACAGAAATCAGACAATGTCAAAAATTAGAGTGAAATTGCTTAAAACAAGCGAATTATCGCGAAACAACACCTGCTCAAATCCAACAAAAACTTCGCCCTGCCGTCCCTACTGAGCCTCAGCGACCCTTTGAGACAAGTGTTACAAAAATCAGAGAATGTCAAAAATTAGAGTGAAATTGCTTCAAACAAGCGAATTATCGCGAAACAACACCTGCTCGAATGCGACAAAAACTATGCCCTGCCGACTCTATTTAGCCTCAGAGACGGTTTGAAACCATTGTTACAAAAATCAGAGAATGTGAAAAATTAGAGTGAAATTGCTTCAAACAAGCGAATTATCGCGAAACAACACCTGCTCGAATCCAACAAAAACTATGCCCTGCCGACTCTATTTAGCCTCAGAGACGGTTTGAAACCATTGTTACAGATATCGGACAATGTCAAAAATTAGAGTGAAATTGCTTCAAACAAGCGAATTATCGCGAAACAACACCTGCTCGAATCCAACAAAAACTGCGCCCTGCCGTCACTATTTAGGCTCAGAGTCGCTTTGAGACAAGTGTTTTAAGAATCAGAGAATGTCGTAAATTACAGTGAAATTGCTTCAAACAAGCGAATTATCGCGAAACAACACCTGCTCCAATCCAACAAAAACTGTGCCCTGCCGTCTCTATTAAGGCTCAGAGTGGCTTTGAGACAAGTGTTTGAAGAATCAGAGAATGTCGTAATTTACAGTGAAATTGCTTCAAACAAGCGAATTATCGCGAAACAACACCTGCTCCAATCCAACAAAAACTGTGCCCTGCCGTCTCTATTAAGGCTCAGAGTCGCTTTGAGACAAGCGTTTTAAGAATCAGAGAATGTCGTAAATTAGAGTGAAATTGCTTCAAACAAGCGAATTATCGCGAAACAACACCTGCTCGAATCCAACAAAAACTGTGCCCTGCCATCTCTACTGAGCCTCAGAGACGCTTTGAGACAAGTGTTACAAAAATCAGAGAATGTGAGAAATTAGATTGAAATTGCTTATAACAAGCGAATTATCGCGAAACAACACCTGCTCGAATCCGACAAAAAATATGCCCTGCCGACTCTATTTAGCCTCAGAGACGGTTTGAAACAATTGTTACAAAAATCAGAGAATGTGAAAAATTAGAGTGAAATTGCTTCAAATAAGCGAATTATCGCGAAACAACACCTGCTCGAATCCAACAAAAACTGTGCCCTGCCGTCTCTACTGAGCCTCAGAGACGCTTTGAGACATGTGTTACAAAAATCAGAGAATGTCAAAAATTAGAGTGAAATTGCTTCAAAAGAGCGAATTATCGCGAAACAACACCTCGAATCCGACAAAAACCATGCCCTGCCGACTCTATTTAGCCTCAGAGACGGTTTGAAACAATTGTTACAAAAATCAGAGAATGTGAAAAATTAGAGTGAAATTGCTTCAAACAAGCGAATTATCGCGAAACAACACCTGCTCGAATCCAACAAAAACTATGCCCTGCCGACTCTATTTAGCCTCAGAGACGCTTTGAGACAAGTGTTACAAAAATCAAAGAATGTCGTAAATTAGAGTGAAATTGCTTCAAACAAGCGAATTATCGCGAAACAACACCTGCTCGAATCGAACAAAAACTGTGCCCTGCCGCATTTATTTAGCCTCAGAGACGGTTTGAAACAATTGTTACAGAAATCAGACAATGTCAAAAAGTAGAGTGAAATTGCTTCAAACAAGCGAATTATCGCGAAACAACACCTGCTCGAATCCGACAAAAAATATGCCCTGCCGACTCTATTTAGCCTCAGAGACGGTTTGAAACAATTGTTACAAAAATCAGAGAATGTGAAAAATTAGAGTGAAATTGCTTCAAATAAGCGAATTATCGCGAAACAACACCTGCTTGAATCCAACAAAAACTGTGCCCTGCTGTCTCTACCGAGCCTCAGAGACGGTTTGAAACAATTGTTACAGAAATCCGACAATGTCAAAAATTAGAGTGAAATTGCTTCAAACAAGCGAATTATCGCGAAACAACACCTGCTCGAATCCAACAAAAACTGCGCCCTGCAGTCTCTACTGAGCCTCAGAGACGCTTTGAGACAAGTGTTACAAAAATCAGAGAATGTCAAAAATTAGAGTGAAATTGCTTCAAACAAGCGAATTATCGCGAAACAACACCTGCTCGAATCCAACAAAAACTGTGCCCTGCCGTCTCTATTAAGGCTCAGAGTCGCTTTGAGACAAGTGTTTTAAGAATCAGAGAATGTCGTAAATTACAGTGAAATTGCTTAAAACAAGCGAATTATCGCGAAACAACACCTGCTCCAATCCAACAAAAACTGTGCCCTGCCGTCTCTATTAAGGCTCAGAGTCGCTTTGAGACAAGTGTTTTAAGAATCAGAGAATGTCGTAAATTAGAGTGAAATTGCTTCAAACAAGCGAATTATCGCGAAACAACACCTCGAATCCAACAAAAACTGTGCCCTGCCATCTCTAATGAGCCTCAGAGACGCTTTGAGACAAGTGTTACAAAAATCAGAGAATGTGAGAAATTAGATTGAAATTGCTTATAACAAGCGAATTATCGCGAAACAACACCTGCTCGAATCCGACAAAAACTGTGCCCTGCTGCATTTATTTAGCCTCAGAGACGCTTTGAGACAAGTGTTAAAAAACTCAGAGAACGTCATAAATTAGAGTGAAATTGCTTCAAACAAGCGAATTATCGCGAAACACCTGGTCGAATCCGACAGAAACTGTGCCCTGACGCATTTATTTAGCCTCAGAGACGGTTTGAAACAATTGTTACAGATATCAGACAATGTCAAAAATTAGAGTGAAATTGCTTCAAACAAGCGAATTATCGCGAAACAACACCTGCTCGAATCCGACAAAAAATATGCCCTGCCGACTCTATTTAGCCTCAGAGACGGTTTGAAACAATTGTTACAAAAATCAGAGAATGTGAAAAATTAGAGTGAGATTGCTTCAAATAAGCGAATTATCGCGAAACAACACCTGCTTGAATCCAACAAAAACTGTGCCCTGCTGTCTCTACCGAGCCTCAGAGACGCTTTGAGACAAGTGTTACAAAAATCAGAGAATGTCATAAATTAGAGTGCAATTGCTTCAAACAAGCGAATTATCGCGAAACAACACCTGCTCGAATCCGACAAAAACTGTGCCCTGCCGCATTTATTTAGCCTCAGAGACGGTTTGAAACAATTGTTACAGAAATCCGACAATGTCAAAAATTAGAGTTAAATTGCTTATACCAGGCGAATTATCGCGAAACAACACCTGCCCGAATCCAACAAAAACTGTGCCCTGCCGTCTCTATTGGGGCTCAGAGTCGCTTTGAGACAAGTGTTTTAAGAATCAGAGAATGTCATAAATGAGAGTGAAATTGCTTCAAACAAGCGAATTATCGCGAAACAACACCTGCTCGAATCCAACAAAAACTGTGCCCTGCCGTCTCTACTGAGCCTCAGAGACGCTTTGAGACAAGTGTTACAAAAATCAGAGAATGTCGTAAATTAGAGTGAAATTGCTTCAAACAAGCGAATTATCGCGAAACAACACCTGCTCGAATCCAACAATAACTGTGCCCTGCCGTCTCTATTGGGGCTCAGAGTCGCTTTGAGACAAGTGTTTTAAGAATCAGAGAATGTCATAAATGAGAGTGAAATTGCTTCAAACAAGCGAATTATCGCGAAACAACACCTGCTCGAATACAACAAAAACTGTGCCCTGCCGTCTCTACTGAGCCTCAGAGACGCTTTTAGACAAGTGTTACAAAAATCAGAGAATGTCGTAAATTAGAGTGAAATTGCTTCAAACAAGCGAATTATCGCGAAACAACACCTGTTCGAATCCAACTAAAACTGTGCCCTGCCGACTCTATTTAGCCTCAGAGACGGTTTGAAACAATTGTTACAAAAATCAGAGAATGTGAAAAATTAGAGTGAAATTGCTTCAAACAAGCGAATTATCGCAAAACAACACCTGCTCGAATCCAACAAACACTATGCCCTGCCGACTCTATTTAGCCTCAGAGACGCTTTGAGACAAGTGTTACAAAAATCAAAGAATGTCGTAAATTAGAGTGAAATTGCTTCAAACAAGCGAATGATCGCGAAACAACACCTGCTCGAATCGAACAAAAACTGTGCCCTGCGGTCTCTACAGAACCTCAGAGACGCTTTGAGACAAGTGTTATACAAATCAGAGAATGTGAGAAATTAGATTGAAATTGCTTCAAACAAGCGAATTATCGCGAAACAACACCTGCTCGAATCCGACAAAAACTGTGCCCTGCCGCATTAATTTAGCCTCAGAGACGGTTTGAAACAATTGTTACAAAAATCAGAGAATGTGAAAAATTAGAGTGAAATTGCTTCAAACAAGCGAATTATCGCGAAACAACACCTGCTCGAATCCAACAAAAACTATGCCCTGCCGACTCTATTTAGCCTCAGAGCCGCTTTGAGACAAGTGTTACAAAAATCAAAGAATGTCGTAAATTAGAGTGAAATTGCTTCAAACAAGCGAATTATCGCGAAACAACACCTGCTCGAATCCAACAAAAACTGTGCCCTGCCGTCTCTACTGAGCCTCAGAGACTCTTTGAGACATGTGTTACAAAAATCAGAGAATGTCAAAAATTAGAGTGAAATTGCTTCAAAAGAGCGAATTATCGCAAAACAACACCTCGAATCCGACAAAAACCATGCCCTGCCGACTCTATTTAGCCTCAGAGACGGTTTGAAACAATTGTTACAAAAATCAGAGAATGTGAAAAATTAGAGTGAAATTGCTACAAACAAGCGAATTATCGCGAAACAACACCTGCTCGAATCCAACAAAAACTATGCCCTGCCAACTCTATTTAGCCTCAGAGACGCTTTGAGACAAGTGTTACAAAAATCAAAGAATGTCGTAAATTAGAGTGAAATTGCTTCAAACAAGCGAATTATCGCGAAACAACACCTGCTCGAATCGAACAAAAACTGTGCCCTGCGGTCTCTACTGAGCCTCAGAGACGCTTTGAGACAAGTGTTACACAAATCAGAGAATGTGAGAAATTAGATTGAAATTGCTTCAAACAAGCGAATTATCGCGAAACAACACCTGCTCGAATCCGACAAAAACTGTGCCCTGCCGCATTAATTTAGCCTCAGAGACGGTTTTAAACAATTGTTACAGAAATCAGACAATGTCAAAAATTAGAGTGAAATTGCTTCAAACAAGCGAATTATCGCGAAACAACACCTGCTCAAATCCAACAAAAACTTCGCCCTGCCGTCTCTACTGAGCCTCAGAGACCCTTTGAGACAAATGTTACAAAAATCAGAGAATGTCAAAAATTAGAGTGAAATTGCTTCAAACAAGCGAATTATCGCGAAACAACACCTGCTCGAATCCGACAAAAACTATGCCCTGCCGACTCTATTTAGCCTCAGAGACGGTTTGAAACCATTGTTACAAAAATCAGAGAATGTGAAAAATTAGAGTGAAATTGCTTCAAACAAGCGAATTATCGCGAAACAACACCTGCTCGAATCCAACAAAAACTATGCCCTGCCGACTCTATTTAGCCTCAGAGACGGTTTGAAACCATTGTTACAGATATCAGACAATGTCAAAAATTAGAGTGAAATTGCTTCAAATAAGCGAATTATCGCGAAACAACACCTGCTCGAATCCAACAAAAACTACGCCCTGCCGTCTCTACTGAGCCTCAGAGACGCTTTGAGACAAGTGTTACAAAAATCAGAGAATGTCAAAAATTAGAGTGAAATTGCTTCAAACAAGCGAATTATCGCGAAACAACACCTGCTCGAATCCAACAATAACTGTGCCCTGCCGTCTCTATTAAGGCTCAGAGTCGCTTTGAGACAAGTGTTTTAAGAATCAGAGAATGTCGTAAATTAGAGTGAAATTGCTTCAAACAAGCGAATTATCGCGAAACAACACCTGCTCGAATCCGACAAAAACTGTGCCCTGCCGCATTTATTTAGCCTCAGAGACGGTTTGAAACAATTGTTACAGAAATCAGACAATGTCAAAAATTAGAGGGAAATTGCTTCAAACAAGCGAATTATCGCGAAACAACACCTGTTCGAATCCAACAAAAACTGCGCCCTGCCGTCTCTACTGAGCCTCAGAGACCCTTTGAGACAAGTGTTACAAAAGTCAGAGAATGTCAAAAATTAGAGTGAAATTCCTTCAAACAAGCGAATTATATCGAAACAACACCTGCTCGAATCCGACAAAAAATATGCCCTGCCGACTCTATTTAGCCTCAGAGACGGTTTGAAACAATTGTTACAAAAATCAGAGAATGTGAAAAATTAGAGTGAAATATCTTCAAATAAGCGAATTATCGCGAAACAACACCTGCTTGAATCCAACAAAAACTGTGCCCTGCTGTCTCTACTGAGCCTCAGAGACGCTTTGAGACAAGTGTTACAAAAATCAAAGAATGTCGTAAATTAGAGTGAAATTGCTTCAAACAAGCGAATTATCGCGAAACAACACCTGCTCGAATCGAACAAAAACTGTGCCCTGCTATCTCTACTGAGCCTCAGAGACGCTTTGAGACAAGTGTTACAAAAATCAAAGAATGTCGTAAATTAGAGTGAAATTGCTTCAAACAAGCGAATTATCGCGAAACAACACCTGCTCGAATCCGACAAAAACTGTGTCCTGCCGCATTTATTTAGCCTCAGACACGGTTTGAAACAATTGTTACAGAAATCAGACAATGTCAAAAAGTAGAGTGAAATTGCTTCAAACAAGCGAATTATCGCGAAACAACACCTGCTCGAATCCGACAAAAAATATGCCCTGCCGACTCTATTTAGCCTCAGAGACGGTTTGAAACAATTGTTACAAAAATCAGAGAATGTGAAAAATTAGAGTGAAATTGCTTCAAATAAGCGAATTATCGCGAAACAACACCTGCTCGAATCCAACAAAAACTGTGCCCTGCCGTCTCTACTGAGCCTCAGAGACGCTTTGAGACATGTGTTACAAAAATCAGAGAATGTCAAAAATTAGAGTGAAATTGCTTCAAAAGAGCGAATTATCGCGAAACAACACCTCGAATCCGACAAAAACCATGCCCTGCCGACTCTATTTAGCCTCAGAGACGGTTTGAAACAATTGTTACAAAAATCAGAGAATGTGAAAAATTAGAGTGAAATTGCTTCAAACAAGCGAATTATCGCGAAACAACACCTGCTCGAATCCAACAAAAACTATGCCCTGCCGACTCTATTTAGCCTCAGAGACGCTTTGAGACAAGTGTTACAAAAATCAAAGAATGTCGTAAATTAGAGTGAAATTGCTTCAAACAAGCGAATTATCGCGAAACAACACCTGCTCGAATCGAACAAAAACTGTGCCCTGCCGCATTTATTTAGCCTCAGAGACGGTTTGAAACAATTGTTACAGAAATCAGACAATGTCAAAAAGTAGAGTGAAATTGCTTCAAACAAGCGAATTATCGCGAAACAACACCTGCTCGAATCCGACAAAAAATATGCCCTGCCGACTCTATTTAGCCTCAGAGACGGTTTGAAACAATTGTTACAAAAATCAGAGAATGTGAAAAATTAGAGTGAAATTGCTTCAAATAAGCGAATTATCGCGAAACAACACCTGCTTGAATCCAACAAAAACTGTGCCCTGCTGTCTCTACCGAGCCTCAGAGACGGTTTGAAACAATTGTTACAGAAATCCGACAATGTCAAAAATTAGAGTGAAATTGCTTCAAACAAGCGAATTATCGCGAAACAACACCTGCTCGAATCCAACAAAAACTGCGCCCTGCCGTCTCTACTGAGCCTCAGAGACGCTTTGAGACAAGTGTTACAAAAATCAGAGAATGTCAAAAATTAGAGTGAAATTGCTTCAAACAAGCGAATTATCGCGAAACAACACCTGCTCTAATCCAACAAAAACTGTGCCCTGCCGTCTCTATTAAGGCTCAGAGTCGCTTTGAGACAAGTGTTTTAAGAATCAGAGAATGTCGTAAATTACAGTGAAATTGCTTAAAACAAGCGAATTATCGCGAAACAACACCTGCTCCAATCCAACAAAAACTGTGCCCCGCCGTCTCTATTAAGGCTCAGAGTCGCTTTGAGACAAGTGTTTTAAGAATCAGAGAATGTCGTAAATTAGAGTGAAATTGCTTCAAACAAGCGAATTATCGCGAAACAACACCTCCTCGAATCCAACAAAAACTGTGCCCTGCCATCTCTAATGAGCCTCAGAGACGCTTTGAGACAAGTGTTACAAAAATCAGAGAATGTGAAAAATTAGATTGAAATTGCTTATAACAAGCGAATTATCGCGAAACAACACCTGCTCGAATCCGACAAAAACTGTGCCCTGCTGCATTTATTTAGCCTCAGAGACGGTTTGAAACAATTGTTACAGAAATCAGACAATGTCAAAAATTAGAGGGAAATTGCTTCAAACAAGCGAATTATCGCGAAACAACACCTGCTTGAATCCAACAAAAACTGTGCCCTGCTGTCTCTACCGAGCCTCAGAGACGCTTTGAGACAAGTGTTACAAAAATCAGAGAATGTCATAAATTAGAGTGAAATTGCTTCAAACAAGCGAATTATCGCGAAACAACACCTGGTCGAATCCGACAGAAACTGTGCCCTGCCGCATTTATTTAGCCTCAGAGACGGTTTGAAACAATTGTTACAGATATCAGACAATGTCAAAAATTAGAGTGAAATTGCTTCAAACAGGCGAATTATCGCGAAACAACACCTGCTCGAATCCGACAAAAAATATGCCCTGCCGACTCTATTTAGCCTCAGAGACGGTTTGAAACAATTGTTACAAAAATCAGAGAATGTGAAAAATTAGAGTGAAATTGCTTCAAATAAGCGAATTATCGCGAAACAACACCTGCCTGAATCCAACAAAAACTGTGCCCTGCTGTCTCTACCGAGCCTCAGAGACGCTTTGAGACAAGTGTTACAAAAATCAGAGAATGTCATAAATTAGAGTGAAATTGCTTCAAACAAGCGAATTATCGCGAAACAACACCTGCTCGAATCCGACAAAAACTGTGCCCTGCCGCATTTATTTAGCCTCAGAGACGGTTTGAAACCATTGTTACAGATATCAGACAATGTCAAAAATTAGAGTGAAATTGCTTCAAATAAGCGAATTATCGCGAAACAACACCTGCTCGAATCCAACAAAAACTGCGCCCTGCCGTCTCTACTGAGCCTCAGAGACGCTTTGAGACAAGTGTTACAAAAATCAGAGAATGTCAAAAATTAGAGTGAAATTGCTTCAAACAAGCGAATTATCGCGAAACAACACCTGCTCGAATCCAACAATAACTGTGCCGTGCCGTCTCTATTAAGGCTCAGAGTCGCTTTGAGACAAGTGTTTTAAGAATCAGAGAATGTCGTAAATTAGAGTGAAATTGCTTCAAACAAGCGAATTATCGCGAAACAACACCTGCTCGAATCCGACAAAAACTGTGCCCTGCCGCATTTATTTAGCCTCAGAGACGGTTTGAAACAATTGTTACAGAAATCAGACAATGTCAAAAATTAGAGGGAAATTGCTTCAAACAAGCGAATTATCGCGAAACAACACCTGTTCGAATCCAACAAAAACTGCGCCCTGCCGTCTCTACTGAGCCTCAGAGACCCTTTGAGACAAGTGTTACAAAAGTCAGAGAATGTCAAAAATTAGAGTGAAATTCCTTCAAACAAGCGAATTATATCGAAACAACACCTGCTCGAATCCGACAAAAAATATGCCCTGCCGACTCTATTTAGCCTCAGAGACGGTTTGAAACAATTGTTACAAAAATCAGAGAATGTGAAAAATTAGAGTGAAATATCTTCAAATAAGCGAATTATCGCGAAACAACACCTGCTTGAATCCAACAAAAACTGTGCCCTGCTGTCTCTACTGAGCCTCAGAGACGCTTTGAGACAAGTGTTACAAAAATCAAAGAATGTCGTAAATTAGAGTGAAATTGCTTCAAACAAGCGAATTATCGCGAAACAACACCTGCTCGAATCGAACAAAAACTGTGCCCTGCTATCTCTACTGAGCCTCAGAGACGCTTTGAGACAAGTGTTACAAAAATCAAAGAATGTCGTAAATTAGAGTGAAATTGCTTCAAACAAGCGAATTATCGCGAAACAACACCTGCTCGAATCCGACAAAAACTGTGCCCTGCCGCATTTATTTAGCCTCAGACACGGTTTGAAACAATTGTTACAGAAATCAGACAATGTCAAAAAGTAGAGTGAAATTGCTTCAAACAAGCGAATTATCGCGAAACAACACCTGCTCGAATCCGACAAAAAATATGCCCTGCCGACTCTATTTAGCCTCAGAGACGGTTTGAAACAATTGTTACAAAAATCAGAGAATGTGAAAAATTAGAGTGAAATTGCTTCAAATAAGCGAATTATCGCGAAACAACACCTGCTCGAATCCAACAAAAACTGTGCCCTGCCGTCTCTACTGAGCCTCAGAGACGCTTTGAGACATGTGTTACAAAAATCAGAGAATGTCAAAAATTAGAGTGAAATTGCTTCAAAAGAGCGAATTATCGCGAAACAACACCTCGAATCCGACAAAAACCATGCCCTGCCGACTCTATTTAGCCTCAGAGACGGTTTGAAACAATTGTTACAAAAATCAGAGAATGTGAAAAATTAGAGTGAAATTGCTTCAAACAAGCGAATTATCGCGAAACAACACCTGCTCGAATCCAACAAAAACTATGCCCTGCCGACTCTATTTAGCCTCAGAGACGCTTTGAGACAAGTGTTACAAAAATCAAAGAATGTCGTAAATTAGAGTGAAATTGCTTCAAACAAGCGAATTATCGCGAAACAACACCTGCTCGAATCGAACAAAAACTGTGCCCTGCCGCATTTATTTAGCCTCAGAGACGGTTTGAAACAATTGTTACAGAAATCAGACAATGTCAAAAAGTAGAGTGAAATTGCTTCAAACAAGCGAATTATCGCGAAACAACACCTGCTCGAATCCGACAAAAAATATGCCCTGCCGACTCTATTTAGCCTCAGAGACGGTTTGAAACAATTGTTACAAAAATCAGAGAATGTGAAAAATTAGAGTGAAATTGCTTCAAATAAGCGAATTATCGCGAAACAACACCTGCTCGAATCCAACAAAAACTGCGCCCTGCCGTCTCTACTGAGCCTCAGAGACGCTTTGAGACAAGTGTTACAAAAATCAGAGAATGTCAAAATTTAGAGTGAAATTGCTTCAAACAAGCGAATTATCGCGAAACAACACCTGCTCGAATCCAACAAAAACTGTGCCCTGCCGTCTCTATTAAGGCTCAGAGTCGCTTTGAGACAAGTGTTTTAAGAATCAGAGAATGTCGTAAATTACAGTGAAATTGCTTAAAACAAGCGAATTATCGCGAAACAACACCTGCTCCAATCCAACAAAAACTGTGCCCCGCCGTCTCTATTAAGGCTCAGAGTCGCTTTGAGACAAGTGTTTTAAGAATCAGAGAATGTCGTAAATTAGAGTGAAATTGCTTCAAACAAGCGAATTATCGCGAAAAACTACCTCCTCGAATCCAACAAAAACTGTGCCCTGCCATCTCTAATGAGCCTCAGAGACGCTTTGAGACAAGTGTTTTAAGAATCAGAGAATGTCGTAAATTAGAGTGAAATTGCTTCAAACAAGCGAATTATCGCGAAACAACACCTCCTCGAATCCAACAAAAACTGTGCCCTGCCATCTCTAATGAGCCTCAGAGACGCTTTGAGACAAGTGTTACAAAAATCAGAGAATGTGAGAAATTAGATTGAAATTGCTTATAACAAGCGAATTATCGCGAAACAACACCTGCTCGAATCCGACAAAAACTGTGCCCTGCTGCATTTATTTAGCCTCAGAGACGGTTTGAAACAATTGTTACAGAAATCAGACAATGTCAAAAATTAGAGGGAAATTGCTTCAAACAAGCGAATTATCGCGAAACAACACCTGCTTGAATCCAACAAAAACTGTGCCCTGCTGTCTCTACCGAGCCTCAGAGACGCTTTGAGACAAGTGTTACAAAAATCAGAGAATGTCATAAATTAGAGTGAAATTGCTTCAAACAAGCGAATTATCGCGAAACAACACCTGGTCGATTCCGACAGAAACTGTGCCCTGCCGCATTTATTTAGCCTCAGAGACGGTTTGAAACAATTGTTACAGATATCAGACAATGTCAAAAATTAGAGTGAAATTGCTTCAAACAGGCGAATTATCGCGAAACAACACCTGCTCGAATCCGACAAAAAATATGCCCTGCCGACTCTATTTAGCCTCAGAGACGGTTTGAAACAATTGTTACAAAAATCAGAGAATGTGAAAAATTAGAGTGAAATTGCTTCAAATAAGCGAATTATCGCGAAACAACACCTGCTTGAATCCAACAAAAACTGTGCCCTGCTGTCTCTACCGAGCCTCAGAGACGCTTTGAGACAAGTGTTACAAAAATCAGAGAATGTCATAAATTAGAGTGAAATTGCTTCAAACAAGCGAATTATCGCGAAACAACACCTGCTCGAATCCGACAAAAACTGTGCCCTGCCGCATTTATTTAGCCTCAGAGACGGTTTGAAACAATTGTTACAGAAATCCGACAATGTCAAAAATTAGAGTTAAATTGCTTCAAACAAGCGAATTATCGCGAAACAACACCTGCCCGAATCCAACAAAAACTGCGCCCTGCCGTCTCTACTGAGCCTCAGAGACGCTTTGAGACAAGTGTTACAAAAATCAGAGAATGTCGTAAATTAGAGTGAAATTGCTTCAAACAAGCGAATTATCGCGAAACAACACCTGCTCGAATCCAACAATAACTGTGCCCTGCCGTCTCTATTGGGGCTCAGAGTCGCTTTGAGACAAGTGTTTTAAGAATCAGAGAATGTCATAAATGAGAGTGAAATTGCTTCAAACAAGCGAATTATCGCGAAACAACACCTGTTCGAATCCAACTAAAACTGTGCCCTGCCGTCCTTACTGAGCCTCAGAGACGCTTTGAGACATGTGTTACAAAAATCAGAGAATGTCAAAAATTAGAGTGAAATTGCTTCAAAAGAGCGAATTATCGCGAAACAACACCTTCTCGAATCCTACAAAAACCATGCCCTGCCGACTCTATTTAGCCTCAGAGACGGTTTGAAACAATTGTTACAAAAATCAGAGAATGTGAAAAATTAGAGTGAAATTGCTTCAAACAAGCGAATTATCGCGAAACAACACCTGCTCGAATCCAACAAAAACTATGCCCTGCCGACTCTATTTAGCCTCAGAGACGCTATGAGACAATTGTTACAAAAATCAGAGAATGTCAAAAATTAGAGTGAAATTGCTTCAAACAAGCGAATTATCGCGAAACAACACCTGCTCGAATCGAACAAAAACTGTGCCCTGCGGTCTCTACTGAGCCTCAGAGACGCTTTGAGACAAGTGTTACACAAATCAGAGAATGTGAGAAAGTAGATTGAAATTGCTTCAAACAAGCGAATTATCGCGAAACAACACCTGCTCGAATCCGACAAAAACTGTGCCCTGCCGCATTTATTTAGCCTCAGAGACGGTTTGAAACAATTGTTACAGAAATCAGACAATGTCAAAAATTAGAGTGAAATTGCTTCAAGCAAGCGAATTATCGCGAAACAACACCTGCTCAAATCCAACTAAAACTGTGCCCTGCCGTCCTTACTGAGCCTCAGAGACGCTTTGAGACATGTGTTACAAAAATCAGAGAATGTGAGAAATTAGATTGAAATTGCTTCAAACAAGCGAATTATCGCGAAACAACACCTGCTCGAATCCGACAAAAACTATGCCCTGCCGACTCTATTTAGCCTCAGAGACGGTTTGAAACCATTGTTACAAAAATCAGAGAATGTCAAAAATTAGAGTGAAATTGCTTCAAACAAGCGAATTATCGCGAAACAACACCTGCTCGAATCCAACAAAAACTGCGCCCTGCCGTCTCTACTGAGCCTCAGAGACGCTTTGAGACAAGTGTTACAAAAATCAGAGAATGTCAAAAATTAGAGTGAAATTGCTTCAAACAAGCGAATTATCGCGAAACAACACCTGCTCGAATCCAACAATAACTGTGCCCTACCGTCCTTATTAAGGCTCAGAGTCGCTTTGAGACAAGTGTTTTAAGAATCAGAGAATGTCGTAAATTAGAGTGAAATTGCTTCAAACAAGCGAATTATCGCGAAACAACACCTGCTCGAATCCAACAAAAACTGTGCCCTGCCATCTCTACTGAGCCTCAGAGACGCTTTGAGACAAGTGTTACAAAAATCAGAGAATGTGAGAAATTAGATTGAAATTGCTTATAACAAGCGAATTATCGCGAATCAACACCTGCTCGAATCCGACAAAAACTGTGCCCTGCCGCGTTTATTTAGCCTCAGAGACGGTTTGAAACAATTGTTACAGAAATCCGACAATGTCAAAAATTAGAGTTAAATTGCTTCAAACAAGCGAATTATCGCGAAACAACACCTGCCCGAATCCAACAAAAACTGCGCCCTGCCGTCTCTACTGAGCCTCAGAGACGCGTTGAGACAAGTGTTACAAAAATCAGAGAATGTCGTAAATTAGAGTGAAATTGCTTCAAACAAGCGAATTATCGCGAAACAACACCTGCTCGAATCCAACAATAACTGTGCCCTGCCGTCTCTATTGGGGCTCAGAGTCGCTTTGAGACAAGTGTTTTAAGAATCAGAGAATGTCGTAAATTAGAGTGAAATTGCTTCAAACAAGCGAATTATCGCGAATCCAACAAAAACTGTGCCCTGCCATCTCTACTGAGCCTCAGAGACGCTTTGAGACAAGTGTTACACAAATCAGAGAATGTGAGAAATTAGATTGAAATTGCTTATAACAAGCGAATTATCGCGAAACAACACCTGCTCGAATCCGACAAAAACTGTGCCCTGCCGCATTTATTTAGCCTCAGAGACGGTTTGAAACAATTGTTACAGAAATCAGACAATGTCAAATATTAGAGTGAAATTGCTTCAAACAAGCGAATTAAGGAGGCTCTGTCCATCTCCTCCGAGAGGAACACACTGAACCGGGACGCAGGTTTGCAGTTCAGTCCTGCCTGGAAACCAGCTTTAAAGTTAGAGATTGACCGCCTGAGAAAACACAGATTCCTTTTTTTTTTTTTTTTTTTTTTTTTTTTTAGGTGGAGGGGAAAAATCTTGTTTCGAGACCCCATGGTACTGTGGGAGTCGCCATTGAAGATGGCCATACCCACTAAAAAACCCCATCCACCGGATTAGGAAGGTGAAAGCCTGCTGCGGTACCGCCTGTAGCACCCGCGCATTCAGTGGTGAAGATAGAGCTGGTTCGCATAGCGTAACCAGACGGAGAAGGTTAGGAGCTAGGAGACGAGCTTGACCGAAGCCCAGCTTGCCCCCTAGCGGAGTCATGGATGGTTTGGTAGGAGTCATTTGTGATTGCTGTCAGGAATCAGGGTGCTATGAATCTTGGCGTGAATTCGCCGCGTCTGTTCGTGCGCCTCAGAAGTCTGGGAGCGTGTCGATACCCTGCATGCTGGATCCCTGAAACAATCTAAATATACCTGTACATACACTAAGAACAAAGGAAGTGCGTACAATTAGTCCCTTAGGTTAGTGGTAATTTGTGCGCTTGTGGCGTCGTCAAACTAGTGTGATTATAATTGTTACGTTCCGCCGTATGGCGTCGTTTGCAATTCATAATTAAGGTTGTTGATATACCATCCGGCATCGTCAATTGGGTGAGTGCATGTCCGTTGTATCGCCTGTTCGTCTGGAGTGCACACTTGGCGGGCAGTCTGCCTGAAATGCAGGTGCGAGCCAGTGCCACTCCCGCGGGGGCCCTCATCCCCCTGGGTCCGCCTTATAAATAAGGACTTGAGGGTTATCTGAAGAGAAACTGTAGGTATGAATGTGTGTGTGTGTGTGTGTGTGAGAGAGAGAGAGAGAGAGAGAGAGAGAGAGAGAGAGAGTGAGAGTGATGCACAGTTCACATATGGATAACATCGGGGTAGTTAACTAGGTTGTCCAGATATTGTTGCATGTCAACATCTGGCTCCCCGAGACCAATAGTTCTCTGGAATAGAGATAGTGGCCTTGCATGTTTGTCGTGCGTTATATCATAATTTCCTAGGTTTTGAATTAGTTCGTTGTGGTTTTTGTTTTTCTTGTCAAGTAAGTTACAGGTGAGCCTTTTTATGAACTGTTCAATGGAATGTACTTTTAGCTCCTCGTGTAATTGGAGCGTTGGAGCTACTTCGGGTAGTCTCGCGATTATTCGGAGTACTCTATTCTGCATCGTTTGCAGTCTCTTTATGTGTGTTTTCGCTGCATGTCCCCATACGGGTGCAGCGTATGTTAGGATGGGCCGGATTAGTGTTTTATAAAGTGTAGTGCCCATCTCTAACTTTAGAGTACTGTTTGTGTTGATTATTGGGTATAGCTTATTGAGTTGTGCATTGGCTTTGGCTCTTACTGTGTCTACGTGCTGTTTCCACGTAAGGCCCTGGTCCATTGTTACCCCTAAGTAGGTGATGGTTTTGCTGTTCCATTGGATTGGCTCTTGTCCAAGCGTTAATGGCTGAAGGCCGTGTTTACCATGACGGTGCTTAATTCGCTTGGTGAATACAATTGCCTGGCTTTTTCTGGTATTTACCTTAATGCGCCATTTCGTGAGCCATGGCTCTAAATCATTTAGAGCATTTTGTAGCCTGGTGCGTATAATCCTCGGCATGGTTGATTGTGTGACAAGCGCTGTATCATCCGCATATAGATATCGGTCTACTCTTATCGTCTCTGGTAAATCATTTATGTAAATATTAAAGAGGGTGGGCCCCAATAAACTTCCTTGTGGGACCCCTGCCCTGATTGGCCGTCGCGTTGATGTCTCTGTTTCGACTGCCGTGCGGAACGTTCGGTGAGATAGATAGTCCTTTATTATGGCTATCATAGAGTCCGCGAATTCCAGTGACATGAGCTTTCTGAGTAGACCAGCGTGCCACACGCGATCGAAGGCCCGTTCAATATCCAAGAAGATGGCCCCTGTGGATCGGTTTTCGTTGAATCCTCGCGTGATGGATTCCGTCATTCGCAATAGTTGTAGTGTTGTCGAGTGTTGTGCCCGGAATCCGAATTGTTCGTTAATTACTAGGTTATTTTTTTATTATGTGGTTCGTAAGTCTTTTGAGTATTATTTTCTCTAAAACCTTGCTCATAGTGCTGAGGAGGCTGATTGGCCTATAGTTTTCAGGCTGTGCTTGGCTCTTTCTCGGTTTAGGGAACATGAGAATTTTGGCCTCTTTCCACTGTGGAGGGAATCTGCCTTTTTCAATTGTATAGTTAAATATATCTGCCAGTAGCTTCAGTGCTTTGGCTGGCAGATGTTTTAGTACTATATTTGGAATTTGGTCTGGCCCTGGGGCCTTCCTAGAGGGCAGGTGTTTAATGATCCATTTGATCTCACCCGCATTCGTTTTTCGCGTCTTATTATGCGTTGGTGTTCTACCGATATTCACGACCATTGCTTCCGTTTCGTCCACAAATGCTTGGTCTGACGGAAAGGCATTCGGTTCAAATGTCGCCTCTAGGGTGTCTGCAAATGCTTCAGCTTTGGCTCGGGGAGTTTCCGCTATTCCGTTAGGCGTGTGGAGGGGAGGGACATGTGTGTACGTACGCGTTAGGTTTCTGGCTATTTTCCAGATTGTATTGTTTTGTGGGTTGATGTTACTTAACACATCGTGCCACTGATTTGTTGTGTATTCTCGTATTCGTTCGCTTGCTTGAATGCTTAGTTCCGTGTACGCATTACGGTCTATTAAGTTACGCGATTTTTGCCATTTACGCCTCGCACGATTTCTGTCCTGAATGGCTTGTCTAGTGTCGCGTGGAAATCTTTGTGTAGAAGTTATAGGATATCTGATTGGGATGTGTTGTTCGGTAGCGAGCTTAATTGATTCTACGATATGCTCAATAGCTTCGTCTTGTTTTTCATGTGTCTCGATTGTGTGATCGTGTATAATGTTTTGTAGTGTGTTTTCGAAGGACTCCCAGTCTGCTTGTCTGTAATTGGGTCTTGGAGGTTCCGATTTAAAAGTGATTGGGGCTTCAATTTCTAGTAACACTGGGAGGTGATCTGAGTTTAATTCGTTAATTACGTGTGTGTTTGTGTTGTGTGTAATGCCCTTGAGGAGAGCAATGTCTAGTATATCTGGTCTGTGTGTATGTACTCTTGGTATGAATGTCGGCTCTTCAGGGCCTGTTAGAAGTATGTTGTGTCTGTTGATGTATGCTAGTAGTTTATTGCCTGCCTTGTTTGCAGCTACGCAATTCCAGAGGAAATGTTTCGCGTTCAAGTCCCCTGCTATTACTACTTTTTGGGCCATACGCAATAGTGTATCGATGTCATCCGTGTCAATATCGCAGGGTGGATTATATGCCGCAATGAATGTAACTTCGGTATTAAGAAGCTTTACACTAACCGCGGTAGCTTCTATTCGGTTTAGTTGGGGGACAAACGCCTGGTGGTGTTGTACTGAATTTTGAATAACTACGGCTGTCCCTCCGCCTCTCCTATTTCTATCTGTTCGGTATACTGAGTATCCTGGGACTGAGAAGCTATCTACAGGTCCCAGGTGGGTTTCGTTAATTAGCGCTATTTGGATTACAGATTTTTTTTTTTTTTTTTTTTTTTTTTTTTTTTTTTTTTTTTTTTTTTTTTTTTTTTTTAAATTAAAAGAGGAGACAGAAGTAGAGTTGGAGAGGGATAAAGATTTGGCTTATTTCGCCGGGGAGAGTGGGAAAAAGGGAAAGGGGAGAAAGACTAAACTAAAAGGTTTTCAAGAGGGGATTATGGAGAAGTGTGGCGTGGGTGTCGAGGTACCGCCGAAGCACCCTCGCAGTGCGGGAATACAGCCGGCTATTACCGGCATCGGAAGGGATACCGGGTGACAGCCATGACCAGGTCCTGACTGTCACACACGGGAAGTGGACGTGGGATATGGTTAGGAGTAAGGAGTATACTTATTTACGGCGGAGGCTGTGTAGAGGGTTCCGAGGAACTGCGATGTCTGCGGTGGCACTTGAGTTTCAAGTGTGTAGGAAATCAGTGGCTTCAAGGCCGGTTGCACTGCAGAGCCTTCTTCTGCACCTGAAGTCGCAGGGACGTCCTGAATGGCTGTGAAAACCATATCTATTGAAGCGGTCGAATTCTTCCTGTGTCGGTATCCTGCGTTCAGTTGTCTGTGGAGTTGGCGATGCTAGTTGAGGCGAAGAGGTCCAGGTCTGACTATTGGGTTCTGGTGTAAGTATGGATGTCTGCGTGTAGGCTTCGTGTGTCGTGGTTGTAGTTTGGTTTGCCATTTGTTGAAGTGTGCGTTGAATTTTGTCCATGGAGGTTGTGGTGAAGTCGTCCAGTTCCCAGGTCGTGTTGGCGAGTCTTTCCAGGATTCTTACTGCTGCGTTGAAGTCGACATAATTTTGAAGAAGTCGTTGGTGAATTAAATTGAATGCTTTGCGGTGTGTCCTTCGATGAGAGTTGCTTTTCTTGTTGTTTCTCCGGATGTCTGTGCGAAGTGACGTCAAACGGCCAGTTGTGGAGTTGTGTTGCTTGCGTCCTGCGTCTATGGCGTCTTGCAGTTGAGTTTGGACAGTAGCAGTAGAGGTGGCTATGGTGGACACGGCGGCGGTGATTTGAAGTAAGGTCTCGTCGATTTTGTCAAGTCTTTGGTGAAGATGATGGACGTCGTGGCGGATGTCCTCTGTCTCGTTCCTGGGCAGTGATGCTCTTGCAGTGGCGACGACGGTTGGAGTGTGCTGTTGCGCTGGTGAAGATACTGCGTTGGTTGGTGTTAGACGGCGAGGAGGCTGTGAGACTGCGGTGGCATGTGCTGTTTGGCGAAGAGGCTGTGAATCTGCGATGGCTGGTGCTGGTTGCGAAGACGAAGCTCTTGGGTACCATGGGCACTGCGCCTGGCCTGTGAAATGGCCGAAGCCATTACAGGTGGCGCAGAACCGGCGTCTTCTGCGTAGGTCGTGGCTGGTGCAGTCCTGTGTGAGGCACTGGGCCCCACAATAGTGGCACCTGGGAGCAGCGTTGCATGTGGTGGCGTCATGACCGAATAGACAGCATCGGCGGCATGGCACTCGCTTGGTGGTTCTGGCTGGCTCGACGAGCAGGCGTCGCCCGAGTAGGGTTAGACCCGTCCTCAAGGCGGCTTCGCTGTCGGTGATGTCTGCGAAGACGATTCGAAGCAGTGGTGAAGGTCCCTGAGAGGTGATGATGCGAGTGGCCCTCACTGCAGAGGGCCACTTCTGTCTTGCCGCGTGTAGTACATGTCTCTCAGGGATATCTCGAGGCACTCCTCGTATGATGACACTGGTCCCTTGGATGGGACCAGAGTGTGCAGGCGGCGATGGTGAGATGTCCGGTAGATGGGCGGTAGACTGTGGTGAAGCCGGCAATCCCGGGAGTGGCACTCCCACTACCATTCCCGGGGAGCTGACTCTCTGGCTTGGCAATTGGTTCTCTAGCTGCGGTGTAGTGGCGCTAGGTGTGGCTCCGGACGGAACTACTGCGCTGACTGCCTCAACATTTTCTGGTGTGGCGATGGTTTCAGGTTCCCGGGACGATGAGGCTCCATTGCCCGGTGTAGACGGCGATTTCCTGCGCTGCTTTCTTCTTCCCATGACGAATCCCTCCGGGGTTACAGATTCCAGCGTAGCCGTGAACCACCTCCAGACTAGGCTTGGTGTTTTCTACTGGGTACGTACTAACATATGTACTGGTCCCTTCAACCTTGGTAGCCATTCAGGCCGGGCGCGGGGAAGAAGAAGGAAGCCACGCTATTCGCAGTTCTCCACATCGGACAACAAGCCAGCGTTCGCCGCCAAGATCGCCTACTCAGCGCCGTTCAGTGACAGAAGGCAGCCAGGCTATTTCTGCCGAGAAAAGCCTTCTCACTGACACAGGTTTGATATTCTAGCTTGATAACAGGGCAGAGCGACTAGACCTAGCCAACAGTTTACATAAACTGGTACCTAGGCGCCCTTTACTGGGTTCGGTCCACTGTTGCTCGGGCTTATTAGCACCCTTTATCAGCTCTTTTCTCTACAACTGTTATTCTTCTTTCATCTTTGCTATTAGTTTTTAAGCTTCCCTTGTACACACCCAACGGACTTAATTTCTACTAAGACTCGACCATACTTTTCCTTCTACTGACTCTTCACGGTTCCAATGGGGAAGTGTGGAAAGCCAGTGGTATATTCTCCTACGGAGACGGCTCCACCGGGCAGGGTTGTTGCCAGAAACCTCATGGCTGAGGTCGGTGGTGCCAGATCCCATACTCCCTCACCTACACCCTCTTCTTCTTCCTTCTCTTCCCCATCCACACCCTCTGCAACGTTTTCATCCCCTGATGAACCATTGGCAACTAGGCCTGCTCCTATCATGAAAATAAGTACCGTTTCTCTCACTCCTGTCCAACCTAGCACACCCAACCAGTCCGTTGCCTTAACTTCTCACACTTCCGACCTACCTACCTCTCTTCCACCTTCCTTACCTGACTCACAAATCCCCTCCACTTCCAAACTTCTTCCAAACGCAAGCCCTCTTCTAGAAGGCTTCGAGCAGAGAGCTGCTGACCGTAAGTCCCGTTTGAGGGCAACAACCCAATCTCCTTCCCCACCTCCTGACAACCCCTCTTCCATCGCACCTGAGGCAGAACCCGGACATTCTGGAACCGACAGGGCTGTCTTGCCACCCTGGCTCTTTGTTGCACTGGAACAGAGTTGGCTTGATGACCTGCTGGGGGAGTTTGCCCGGACGTATGCCCCTAACAATCTTCTTCGCACCAGTGAAAAGAACTCCGGAGTCCAAATGGTACGGGCCTCGTCTCGTGAGGAATACCGTAATCTACGGATTTTCCTCACGAACAAGAACGTAAGTATCTGGTCGGCCTCCGGGTTTGACACTGACTCATCCCCCAACTCATCCCCTATCCCCTCTAACCCTCTCCCATTTCAACCAAATCCTGAAACTTCTACTATCTCCTCGGCTCCTACACCTTCACATCCATCCTCCATCTGCCAAGAACAAATCCTCTCCACATCCCCAAATCCTACTCCACCCCCACCAAACCCTATCCCTTCCACTTCCTCTAACTCCACTCAACCACCTCCCACATCCAAAGTCCTTCCTACCCCTAACCTCTCAGTTTCTGCTTCTGTCAATCCTACTCAACCAGCTACCACTTCCCAAGTACTACCCACCCCTAATGTTCCTTCTACACACTCACTACACCAATCACACATCCCATTGCCCCCCTCTTCCTCCTCCACCAACCACAACGCTCGACTCAATTCCAGTTCATCTCTTCCTCTCTTAACAAATCAACCTTCCACCTCTACAGCCCACGTCTCCATCCACAGTTCACAAACCCCATCCACCTCTCAAACCCCTACAAACCAATCATCCTTCCAGTCCTATGCAGAAAAAGCAGCTCAGGCGGCACCAATATATGTGGCAAGAGGACAGGAAAATTTCCCTGCTCTTGTGGACATCTTTGATACCAGGTGGCCACAACTTAAGGACTATACAGTTCAGGTAGCACCAGTTTCTGGAGACCTGATGATACGCACCTCTTCCATGGAGGGCTACAATAACTGGTGCAAACTTCTGAGAGAAAAGGACTGGGACTTCTCCTTGGCACAGAGAGATCAAGACCGGTCTTATCGACTGGTAGTCAAACAGCTACCCTTGAACCATGCTGAGAGCATGTTAGCTACGGAGCTGCAAAGTACTGGTATACACCCTCTGAGAGTGGTCCAGCTCCGAAGACTTGCCAGAGACCGTCCTCTCCTCCCCATCTACCTAGTGGAGGTCAAGACCACTGAGGAAAGGGAACGGCTCCTCAAAATTACCCATGCATGTCATTGCAGGGTAAAAGTAGAGGACTACCAGCCTCCTCCCACTATCCAACAATGTGGCAGGTGCCAACGTCTGGGTCATTCTGAACGTGGATGCACTGCCTCAAGGCCTGTGTGCTCAAAGTGTGCCCAGCCCCACGAGTCACGACTCTGCCAGCGTCCTTTAGAACTTAGGAAGTGCTCGCTGTGCCTCCAAGTGGGTCATGGGGCACGTTACAAAGCCTGTCCTGAGTACAGACAACAGTTGGAGCGACTCCGGTCGGGTAACTCATATAGATCTTCCCGACCTGGAGTAACACAAAGCTTCCAACAATCGCGTGCCCCATCTAATGTGACCGAGACTTTTGCTGCTCAGAGGCAAACACAACCCCCTCTAAACCCATACAACCCCAACAGGACCTATTCACAAACCTCAGGACACCCTTCCCTATCTTCACAAACCCACATCCCCTCTCTTCTAAACAACTACCCTCAACAACACCAAATGCGCCCCCCCACTTAACCATTCCCCTATGCATTGGTCTGAAGTACCCCAAACCCTATATAACATTGCATCCAGAATTCCTCAGAATCCACTACACATCCCACAATTTCTACATACTCACTCAAAATTTTTCGCAATGCTTTCCAATCCACAACATTTCTTCCAATAATGGCTGACCAAATTACTAAACTACTGACATGGAATGCCTATGGAATACTCAGACGCAAGACTGAACTACTTGACTTCGTCACAACACACAAGATCGACATTATCTTAATACAAGAAACACGTTTAGCTATAAATACGCGCTTTAACATTCCCAACTTCAAAATTTATCGTTCCGACAGAAATAGATTCGGCGGCGGCACTGCTGTAATTATTAAAAACACTATAGAACACGAACTTGCCCCTTTGCCAACTTTAAATTCCCTTGAAGCCACTGGTATCTTTGTCAAAATTAACAACACCAGAACACTACTTATTTCGGCTTACAATCCACCTGGCGATCTAGACACCGATGATCTAGATGCCTTATTAAATCTTAATCACACTATCATTATTGCCGGAGACCTTAATGCTAAACACCAACTCTGGAATTCTCGCACTTCTAATACAGCCGGACACACTCTCCTTAATCACGAAAATCGCTCTGACTACCTCATTTATGCCCCCACAGAATACACCTTCATTCCCAACAACGCACAACACTTACCCGATATATTAGACATTGCCATTACTCGCGGACTAAATTCCCGACTAAAAATGAACTCCATCAACGACCTCTCTTCTGACCATCTTCCGGTTATCCTCACTCTCGAAGGATCCTTAACTCCGGTAGTCGAAACTCCCAGACGTAATTATAATAAAGCAGACTGGCAAGCTTTTCACAACATACTTAACACTGAAATCTCACACACTCCTCTTTTAACAGTTACAGACCTCAATAAGGCTGTCGAACAACTACAGACTAACATACAGTTTGCTACAATGACAGCTGTACCTCTACACATCCCCTCATACAAAGCTACACACTTGCCTTCCGACATCAAAGGACTTACTACCGCCAGAAATCGTGCTCGAAGAAAATGGCAACAAACAAGGCAACCATTAGACCGCGAGAAACTACTATTTATTCAAAACAATATACGTGAACGTACTACTGACTATATATCCAAACAATGGGCTGATACCCTATCTGGTTTGGATGCTGATCATGCGTCTGTTTGGCGTATTTCCAAATACTTAACCCGCGAGAAAACTACTATTCCACCTCTTCGCGTACAACAACAAGTTGCCACTACCGATCGCGAAAAAGCAGAAATGCTGGCAGATGCCTTGGAGGAAACTCTTACTCCAAATCTACAACCCTCTAATAGGGAATTTATCTTAGAAACTGCATTTGTTACGCGGGAACTCAAAAACAGACCCACACATAACAAAATTCGTAAAACTTGTGCCTCTGAAATTCAATGGATTATTAGGCATTTACCTAATAAGAAAGCACCGGGCCCGGATGATATTCCAAACATAGTCTTAAAAAACCTCCCAGCCCGGGCTCTTCAGAGACTCACTGAAATATTCAATTTCGCACTAGAATCCGGCTACTTCCCCGATACTTGGAAACTTGCAAAAATTCTGCATTTTCCCAAGAAACACAAAGATTTATCCAACCCTCAAAATTACAGACCAATAAGTTTGCTTAGCACTCTAAGCAAACTTTTTGAACGCATCATTTTGAAAAGACTAAATGCCCACCTCCACAAACACAACATTATCATTCCTGAACAATTCGGATTTCGCGCTAAACATTCCACCACACTTCAACTTCTTCGCAAAACCGAAAACATCACTAGAGCGTTTAATTTTAAACAATCTACAGGCGCTGTCCTATTGGACATTGAACGTGCCTTCGACCGTGTCTGGCACGAAGGACTTCTGCGTAAACTTCAAAACATAAATGTGTCGGACACTATGGTCAAACTTATTGCCAACTACTTAAATAATCGCAAATTTGTGTCTTCAATAAACGGAGCTACCTCTAATCCGCACATTATAAGAGCGGGAGTACCCCAGGGTAGTTTACTCGGGCCTTCATTATTCAACATTTACATAAATGACATACCGAAAGTCCCAAATATTAATCTATATCTTTATGCGGACGATACTTCCTTAACTACTCAGTCCCGCAGCATTTCCCTCGTGAGAACGAGACTGCAAAATGCACTTACTACTCTGGAACCATGGCTCCAAAAATGGCGAATAAAAGTAAATAGTCAGAAATGCCAAGCCATTATCTTCACTAGGAAAATAAAACATAGATTTCCAGCACATTCTCTGGCCCCCCTACAACTATTCAACAGTGACATCCCCTGGACTGACCAAGTATTGTACCTGGGAGTAATAATGGACCAGGGACTTACTTGGAAACCTCACATTACAAGAACACGACACAAAGCACAAGGCCAACTCCGCAACCTCTACCCCCTCATCAACCTTAATAGTGCACTAAGCCCTAAACTTGGACTCACACTATATAAAACACTTATCAGACCCATTCTCACATACGCCGCCCCAGTATGGGGATACGCTGCTGCTACACACATTAAAACACTCATTCGTTTTCAAAACAAAATACTCCGAGTCATTGCAAAGGTTCCTGCTTTTGCTCCGGCTTGGAAACTCCATGATGAACTCAAGATACTCAATCTTGAGGAATTCATCAAAAAGCTTGCCGCTGACTTGTATGACCGAACAAAAACTAATCACAATGAACTCGTACAATCCATAGGCAATTACGAAACAGACCCCCTTGGACACAAACGACCACTTCATCTCTTCGACAGATCCATAACAAACCCCAATCCAGCCATTGATGTAGCCATACACTTATTTAACACTTTTAAACCTCCTTAACTTCTCTGTTACAGCTCCACAGCTGCCAACTGCATCACTAATCATCTTACTTCAACAATCGACCATCCCTCCAATTCTCCTTATTTCCTGTTAGCCCTCAAAGTCCCTATGTTTCAGGGCGGACCGGGGGGTTAGAGGGCCCCCCCACCTGTAAGGAATATGACCTGGCTATGGATCCGGACATGATTTTTGGAAAGTGCGTCTCCTAACACTGCCTTTAAAAACACAGCTTGCATGACTACAGCTTATCACATTGCATGGCATGTTAACTTCACCACACACCCGCCCAACCACTGAATCGCGTAATACACTCTATATTTGCCTCTATCCTTCAGTGTCCGTCAGTCTGTCCCTATGGCTTCGGTAGCCATACCAACAATGTCCAGTCTGTCAAGTTCCCCCTATACAAACGTTACACTGTCAGTCTGTTAGTCCTACTAACAAACTCATTCACTCACTTCCCGATGGTGCTACTCAGACCTATGGTATGAGTATCACCCGGCACAACACATACACGATGCATGTATTGCATGCTAGCACATACGCCACACTGCCGGGGTGCTACGCGGAACCCGAACACACACTTATTACTACACTAGCACCCTGTCCCCCTGCTTGTGCATGAGCATGTGCATGGGGAGGCGATGTAGCTCCTCTGGATGATCGCCACCGAGGACGGCGGGTTGGGGCCATCCTTATTTAAAAAAAAAAAATAAAAAAAAAAAAAAATAAAAAAAAATAAAAAAATAAAAATAATAAAAAAAAAAAAAAAAAAGGTAGCCATTCATCATCCTGATGATGGGAGAGATGTACGCTCCCGAAACGTCGATGGCTCTTCATCACTTCACCTGGCTCGAAGCCCGAGAACAGCTTGAATAGAGTGAAATTGCTTCAAACAAGCGAATTATCGCGAAACAACACCTGCTCGAATCCAACAAAAACTGCGCCCTGCCGTCTCTACTGAGCCTCAGAGACGCTTTGAGACAAGTGTTACAAAAATCAGAGAATGTCAAAAATTAGAGTGAAATTGCTTCAAACAAGCGAATTATCGCGAAACAACACCTGCTCGAATCCAACAATAACTGTGCCCTGCCGTCTCTATTAAGGCTCAGAGTCGCTTTGAGACAAGTGTTTTAAGAATCAGAGAATGTCGTAAATTACAGTGAAATTGCTTCAAACAAGCGAATTATCGCGAAACAACACCTGCTCCAATCCAACAAAAACTGTGCCCTGCCGTCTCTACTAAGGCTCAGAGTCGCTTTGAGACAAGTGTTTTAAGAATCAGAGAATTTCGTAAATTAGAGTGAAATTGCTTCAAACAAGCGAATTATCGCGAAACAACACCTGCTCGAATCCAACAAAAACTGTGCCCTGCCATCTCTACTGAGCCTCACAGACGCTTTGAGACAAGTGTTACAAAAATCAGAGAATGTGAGAAATTAGATTGAAATTGCTTATAACAAGCGAATTATCGCGAAACAACACCTGCTCGAAACCGACAAAAACTGTGCCCTGCCGCATTTATTTAGCCTCAGAGACGGTTTGAAACAATTGTTACAGAAATCAGACAATGTCAAAAATTAGAGGGAAATTGCTTCAAACAAGCGAATTATCGCGAAACAACACCTGCTCGAATCCAACAAAAACTGCGCCCTGCCGTCTCTACTAAGCCTCAGAGACCCTTTGAGACAAGTGTTACAAAAGTCAGAGAATGTCAAAAATTAGAGTGAAATTCCTTCAAACAAGCGAATTATCGCGAAACAACACCTGCTCGAATCCGACAAAAAAATATGCCCTGCCGACTATTTAGCCTCAGAGACGGTTTGAAACAATTGTTACAAAAATCAGAGAATGTGAAAAATTAGAGTGAAATATCTTCAAATAAGCGAATTATCGCGAAACAACACCTGCTTGAATCCAACAAAAACTGTGCCCTGCTGTCTCTACCGAGCCTCAGAGACGCTTTGAGACAAGTGTTACAAAAATCAGAGAATGTCATAAATTAGAGTTAAATTGCTTCAAACAAGCGAATTATCGCGAAACAACACCTGCTCGAATCCGACAAAAACTGTGCCCTGCCGCATTTATTTAGCCTCAGAGACGGTTTGAAACAATTGTTACAGAAATCCGACAATGTCAAAAATTAGAGTTAAATTGCTTCAAACAAGCGAATTATCGCGAAACAACACCTGCTCAAATCCAACAAAAACTTCGCCCTGCCGTCTCTACTGAGCCTCAGAGACCCTTTGAGACAAGTGTTACAAAAATCAGAGAATGTCAAAAATTAGAGTGAAATTGCTTCAAATAAGCGAATTATCGCGAAACAACACCTGCTTGAATCCAACAAAAACTGTGCCCTGCTGTCTCTACCGAGCCTCAGAGACGCTTTGAGACAAGTGTTACAAAAATCAGAGAATGTCATAAATTAGAGTGAAATTGCTTCAAACAAGCGAATTATCGCGAAACAACACCTGCTCGAATCCGACAAAAACTGTGCCCTGCCGCATTTATTTAGCCTCAGAGACGGTTTGAAACAATTGTCACAGAAATCCGACAATGTCAAAAATTAGAGTTAAATTGCTTCAAACAAGCGAGTTATCGCGAAACAACACTTGCCCGAATCCAACAAAAACTGCGCCCTGCCGTCTCTACTGAGCCTCAGAAACGCTTTGAGACAAGTGTTACAAAAATCAGAGAATGTCGTAAATTAGAGTGAAATTGCTTCAAACAAGCGAATTATCGCGAAACAACACCTGCTCGAATCCAACAATAACTGTGCCCTGCCGTCTCTATTGGGGCTCAGAGTCGCTTTGAGACAAGTGTTTTAAGAATCAGAGAATGTCATAAATGAGAGTGAAATTGCTTCAAACAAGCGAATTATCGCGAAACAACACCTGCTCGAATCCAACAAAAACTGTGCCCTGCCATCTCTACTGAGCCTCAGAGACGCTTTGAGACAAGTGTTACAAAAATCAGAGAATGTGAGAAATTAGATTGAAATTGCTTATAACAAGCGAATTATCGCGAAACAACACCTGCTCGAATCCGACAAAAACTGTGCCCTGCCGCATTTATTTAGCCTCAGAGACGGTTTGAAACAATTGTTACAGAAATCAGACAATGTCAAAAATTAGAGGGAAATTGCTTCAAACAAGCGAATTATCGCGAAACAACACCTGCTCGAATCCAACAAAAACTATGCCCTGCCGACTCTATTTAGCCTTAGAGACGGTTTGAAACCATTGTTACAAAAATCAGAGAATGTGAAAAATTAGAGTGAAATATCTTCAAATAAGCGAATTATCGCGAAACAACACCTGCTTGAATCCAACAAAAACTGTGCCCTGCTGTCTCTACCGAGCCTCAGAGACGCTTTGAGACAAGTGTTACAAAAATCAGAGAATGTCATAAATTAGAGTGAAATTGCTTCAAACAAGCGAATTATCGCGAAACAACACCTGCTCGAATCCGACAAAAACTGTGCCCTGCCGCATTTATTTAGCCTCAGAGACGGTTTCAAACAATTGTTACAGAAATCCGACAATGTCAAAAATTAGAGTGAAATTCCTTCAAACAAGCGAATTATCGCGAAACAACACCTGCTCGAATCCGACAAAAAAATATGCCCTGCCGACTCTATTTAGCCTCAGAGACGGTTTGAAACAATTGTTACAAAAATCAGAGAATGTGAAAAATTAGAGTGAAATATCTTCAAATAAGCGAATTATCGCGAAACAACACCTGCTTGAATCCAACAAAAACTGTGCCCTGCTGTCTCTACCGAGCCCCAGAGACGCTTTGAGACAAGTGTTACAAAAATCAGAGAATGTCATAAATTAGAGTTAAATTGCTTCAAACAAGCGAATTATCGCGAAACAACACCTGCTCGAATCCGACAAAAACTGTGCCCTGCCGCATTTATTTAGCCTCAGAGACGGTTTGAAACAATTGTTACAGAAATCCGACAATGTCAAAAATTAGAGTTAAATTGCTTCAAACAAGCGAATTATCGCGAAACAACACCTGCTCAAATCCAACAAAAACTTCGCCCTGCCGTCTCTACTGAGCCTCAGAGACCCTTTGAGACAAGTGTTACAAAAATCAGAGAATGTCAAAAATTAGAGTGAAATTGCTTCAAATAAGCGAATTATCGCGAAACAACACCTGCTTGAATCCAACAAAAACTGTGCCCTGCTGTCTCTACCGAGCCTCAGAGACGCTTTGAGACAAGTGTTACAAAAATCAGAGAATGTCATAAATTAGAGTGAAATTGCTTCAAACAAGCGAATTATCGCGAAACAACACCTGCTCGAATCCGACAAAAACTGTGCCCTGCCGCATTTATTTAGTCTCAGAGACGGTTTGAAACAATTGTCACAGAAATCCGACAATGTCAAAAATTAGAGTTAAATTGCTTCAAACAAGCGAATTATCGCGAAACAACACCTGCCCGAATCCAACAAAAACTGCGCCCTGCCGTCTCTACTGAGCCTCAGAGACGCTTTGAGACAAGTGTTACAAAAATCAGAGAATGTCGTAAATTAGAGTGAAATTGCTTCAAACAAGCGAATTATCGCGAAACAACACCTGCTCGAATCCAACAATAACTGTGCCCTGCCGTCTCTATTGGGGCTCAGAGTCGCTTTGAGACAAGTGTTTTAAGAATCAGAGAATGTCATAAATGAGAGAAATTGCTTCAAACAAGCGAATTATCGCGAAACAACACCTGCTCGAATCCAACAAAAACTGTGCCCTGCCGTCTCTACTGAGCCTCAGAGACGCTTTTAGACAAGTGTTACAAAAATCAGAGAATGTCGTAAATTAGAGTGAAATTGCTTCAAACAAGAAAATTATCGCGAAACAACACCTGTTCGAATCCAACTAAAACTGTGCCCTGCCGTCCTTACTGAGCCTCAGAGACTCTTTGAGACATGTGTTACAAAAATCAGAGAACGTCAAAAATTAGAGTGAAATTGCTTCAAAAGAGCGAATTATCGCGAAACAACACCTTCTCGAATCCGACAAAAACCATGCCCTGCCGACTCTATTTAGCCTCAGAGACGGTTTGAAACAATTGTTACAAAAATCAGAGAATGTGAAAAATTAGAGTGAAATTGCTTCAAACAAGCGAATTATCGCGAAACAACACCTGCTCGAATCCAACAAAAACTATGCCCTGCCGACTCTATTTAGCCTCAGAGACGCTTTGAGACAAGTGTTACAAAAATCAAAGAATGTCGTAAATTAGAGTGAAATTGCTTCAAACAAGCGAATTATCGCGAAACAACACCTGCTCGAATCGAACAAAAACTGTGCCCTGCGGTCTCTACTGAGCCTCAGAGACGCTTTGAGACAAGTGTTACACAAATCAGAGAATGTGAGAAATTAGATTGAAATTGCTTCAAACAAGCGAATTATCGCGAAACAACACCTGCTCGAATCCGACAAAAACTGCCCTGCCGCATTTATTTAGCCTCAGAGACGGTTTGAAACAATTGTTACAGAAATCAGACAATGTCAAAAATTAGAGTGAAATTGCTTCAAACAAGCGAATTATCGCGAAACAACACCTGCTCAAATCCAACAAAAACTTCGCCCTGCCGTCTCTACTGAGCCTCACAGACCCTTTGAGACAAGTGTTACAAAAATCAGAGAATGTGAAAAATTAGAGTGAAATTGCTTCAAACAGGCGAATTATCGCGAAACAACACCTGCTCGAATCCAACAATAACTGTGCCCTGCCGTCTCTATTGGGGCTCAGAGTCGCTTTGAGACAAGTGTTTTAAGAATCAGAGAATGTCATAAATGAGAGTGAAATTGCTTCAAACAAGCGAATTATCGCTAAACAACACCTGTTCGAATCCAACTAAAACTGTGCCCTGCCGTCCTTACTGAGTCTCAGAGACGCTTTGAGACATGTGTTACAAAAATCAGAGAATGTCAAAAATTAGAGTGAAATTGCTTCAAAAGAGCGAATTATCGCGAAACAACACCTTCTCGAATCCTACAAAAACCATGCCCTGCCGACACTATTTAGCCTCAGAGACGGTTTGAGACAATTGTTACAAAAATCAGAGAATGTGAAAAATTAGAGTGAAATTGCTTCAAACAAGCGAATTATCGCGAAACAACACCTGCTCGAATCCAACAAAAACTATGCCCTGCCGACTCTAATTAGCCTCAGAGACGCTATGAGACAAGTGTTACAAAAATCAAAGAATGTCGTAAATTAGAGTGAAATTGCTTCAAACAAGCGAATTATCGCGAAACAACACCTGCTCGAATCGAACAAAAACTGTGCCCTGCGGTCTCTACTGAGCCTCAGAGACGCTTTGAGACAAGTGTTACACAAATCAGAGAATGTGAGAAATTAGATTGAAATTGCTTCAAACAAGCGAATTATCGCGAAACAACACCTGCTCGAATCCGACAAAAACTGTGCCCTGCCGCATTTATTTAGCCTCAGAGACGGTTTGAAACCATTGTTACAAAAATCAGAGAATGTGAAAAATTAGAGTGAAATTGCTTCAAACAAGCGAATTATCGCGAAACAACACCTGCTCGAATCCAACAAAAACTATGCCCTGCCGACTCTATTTAGCCTCAGAGACGGTTTGAAACCATTGTTACAGATATCAGACAATGTCAAAAATTAGAGCGAAATTGCTTCAAACAAGCGAATTATCGCGAAACAACACCTGCTCGAATCCAACAAAAACTGTGCCCTGCCATCTCTACTGAGCCTCAGAGACGCTTTGAGACAAGTGTTACAAAAATCAGAGAATGTGAGAAATTAGATTGAAATTGCTTATAACAAGCGAATTATCGCGAAACAACACCAGCTCGAAACCGACAAAAACTGTGCCCTGCCGCATTTATTTAGCCTCAGAGACGGTTTGAAACAATTGTTACAGAAATCAGACAATGTCAAAAATTAGAGGGAAATTGCTTCAAACAAGCGAATTATCGCGAAACAACACCTGCTCGAATCCAACAAAAACTATGCCCTGCCGACTCTATTTAGCCTTAGAGACGGTTTGAAACCATTGTTACAAAAATCAGAGAATGTGAAAAATTAGAGTGAAATATCTTCAAATAAGCGAATTATCGCGAAACAACACCTGCTTGAATCCAACAAAAACTGTGCCCTGCTGTCTCTACCGAGCCTCAGAGACGCTTTGAGACAAGTGTTACAAAAATCAGAGAATGTCATAAATTAGAGTGAAATTGCTTCAAACAAGCGAATTATCGCGAAACAACACCTGCTCGAATCCGACAAAAACTGTGCCCTGCCGCATTTATTTAGCCTCAGAGACGGTTTCAAACAATTGTTACAGAAATCCGACAATGTCAAAAATTAGAGTTAAATTGCTTCAAACAAGCGAATTATCGCGAAACAAAACCTGCCCGAATCCAACAAAAACTGCGCCCTGCCGTCTCTACTGAGCCTCAGAGACGCTTTGAGACAAGTGTTACAAAAATCAGAGAATGTCGTAAATTAGAGTGAAATTGCTTCAAACAAGCGAATTATCCCGAAACAACACCTGCTCGAATCCAACAATAACTGTGCCCTGCCGTCTCTATTGGGGCTCAGAGTCGCTTTGAGACAAGTGTTTTAAGAATCAGAGAATGTCATAAATGAGAGTGAAATTGCTTCAAACAAGCGAATTATCGCGAAACAACACCTGCTCGAATCCAACAAAAACTGTGCCCTACCGTCTCTACTGAGCCTCAGAGACGCTTTTAGACAAGTGTTACAAAAATCAGAGAATGTCGTAAATTAGAGTGAAATTGCTTCAAACAAGCGAATTATCGCGAAACAACACCTGTTCGAATCCAACTAAAACTGTGCCCTGCCGTCCTTACTGAGCCTCAGAGACGCTTTGAGACATGTGTTACAAAAATCAGAGAATGTCAAAAATTAGAGTGAAATTGCTTCAAAAGAGCGAATTATCGCGAAACAACACCTTCTCGAATCCGACAAAAAATATTCCCTGCCGACTCTATTTAGCCTCAGAGACGGTTTGAAACAATTGTTACAAAAATCAGAGAATGTGAAAAATTAGAGTGAGATTGCTTCAAATAAGCGAATTATCGCGAAACAACACCTGCTTGAATCCAACAAAAACTGTGCCCTGCCGCATTTATTTAGCCTCAGAGACGGTTTGAAACAATTGTTACAGATATCAGACAATGTCAAAAATTAGAGTGAAATTGCTTCAAACAAGCGAATTATCGCGAAACAACACCTGCTCGAATCCGACAAAAAATATTCCCTGCCGACTCTATTTAGCCTCAGAGACGGTTTGAAACAATTGTTACAAAAATCAGAGAATGTGAAAAATTAGAGTGAGATTGCTTCAAATAAGCGAATTATCGCGAAACAACACCTGCTTGAATCCAACAAAAACTGTGCCCTGCCGCATTTATTTAGCCTCAGAGACGGTTTGAAACAATTGTTACAGAAATCCGACAATGTCAAAAATTAGAGTTAAATTGCTTCAAACAGGTGAATTATCGCGAAACAACACCTGCCCGAATCCAACAAAAACTGTGCCCTGCTGTCTCTACCGAGCCTCAGAGACGCTTTGAGACAAGTGTTACAAAAATCAGAGAATGTCATAAATTAGAGTGCAATTGCTTCAAACAAGCGAATTATCGCGAAACAACACCTGCTCGAATCCGACAAAAACTGTGCCCTGCCGCATTTATTTAGCCTCAGAGACGGTTTGAAACAATTGTTACAGAAATCCGACAATGTCAAAAATTAGAGTTAAATTGCTTCAAACAGGCGAATTATCGCGAAACAACACCTGCCCGAATCCAACAAAAACTGTGCCCTGCCGTCTCTACTGAGCCTCAGAGACGCTTTGAGACAAGTGTAACAAAAATCAGAGAATGTCGTAAATTAGAGTGAAATTGCTTCAAACAAGCGAATTATCGCGAAACAACACCTGCTCGAATCCAACAATAACTGTGCCGTGCCGTCTCTATTGGGGTTCAGAGTCGCTTTGAGACAAGTGTTTTAAGAATCAGAGAATGTCATAAATGAGAGTGAAATTGCTTCAAACAAGCGAATTATCGCGAAACAACACCTGCTCGAATCCAACAAAAACTGTGCCCTGCCGTCTCTACTGAGCCTCAGAGACGCTTTTAGACAAGTGTTACAAAAATCAGAGAATGTCGTAAATTAGAGTGAAATTGCTTCAAACAAGCGAATTATCGCGAAACAACACCTGTTCGAATCCAACTAAAACTGTGCCCTAGGAACTCTATTTAGCCTCAGAGACGGTTTGAAACAATTGTTACAAAAATCAGAGAATGTGAAAAATTAGAGTGAAATTGCTTCAAACAAGCGAATTATCGCGAAACAACACCTGCTCGAATCCAACAAAAACTATGCCCTGCCGACTCTATTTAGCCTCAGAGACGCTTTGAGACAAGTGTTACAAAAATCAAAGAATGTCGTAAATTAGAGTGAAATTGCTTCAAACAAGCGAATTATCGCGAAACAACACCTGCTCGAACCGAACAAAAACTGTGCCCTGCGGTCTCTACTGAGCCTCAGAGACGCTTTGAGACAAGTGTTACACAAATCAGAGAATGTGAGAAATTAGATTGAAATTGCTTCAAACAAGCGAATTATCGCGAAACAACACCTGCTCGAATCCGACAAAAACTGTGCCCTGCCGCATTTATTTAGCCTCAGAGACGGTTTGAAACAATTGTTACAGAAATCCGACAATGTCAAAAATTAGAGTTAAATTGCTTCAAACAAGCGAATTATCGCGAAACAACACCTGCCCGAATCCAACAAAAACTGCGCCCTGCCGTCTCTACTGAGCCTCAGAGACGCTTTGAGACAAGTGTTACAAAAATCAGAGAATGTCGTAAATTAGAGTGAAATTGCTTCAAACAAGCGAATTATCGCGAAACAACACCTGCTCGAATCCAACAATAACTGCCCTGCCGTCCCTATTGGGGCTCAGAGTCGCTTTGAGACAAGTGTTTTAAGAATCAGAGAATGTGAAAAATTAGAGTGAAATTGCTTCAAACAAGCGAATTATCGCGAAACAACACCTGCTCGAATCCAACAAAAACTATGCCCTGCCGACTCTATTTAGCCTCAGAGACGCTTTGAGACAAGTGTTACAAAAATCAAAGAATGTCGTAAATTAGAGTGAAATTGCTTCAAACAAGCGAATTATCGCGAAACAACACCTGCTCGAATCGAACAAAAACTGTGCCCTGCTGTCTCTACTGAGCCTCAGAGACGCTTTGAGACAAGTGTTACACAAATCAGAGAATGTGAGAAATTAGATTGAAATTGCTTCAAACAAGCGAATTATCGCGAAACAACACCTGCTCGAATCCGACAAAAACTGTGCCCTGCCGCATTTATTTAGCCTCAGAGACGGTTTGAAACCATTGTTACAAAAATCAGAGAATGTGAAAAATTAGAGTGAAATTGCTTCAAACAAGCGAATTATCGCGAAACAACACCTGCTCAAATCCAACAAAAACTTCGCCCTGCCGTCTCTACTGAGCCTCACAGACCCTTTGAGACAAGTGTTACAAAAATCAGAGAATGTGAAAAATTAGAGTGAAATTGCTTCAAACAAGCGAATTATCGCGAAACAACACCTGCTCGAATCCAACAAAAACTATGCCCTGCCTACTCAATTTAGCCTCAGAGACGGTTTGAGACAAGTGTTTTAAGAATCAGAGAATGTCGTAAATTACAGTGAAATTGCTTCAAACAAGCGAATTATCGCGAAACAACACCTGCTCGAATCCAACAATAACTGTGCCCTGCCGTCTCTATTGGGGCTCAGAGTCGCTTTGAGACAAGTGTTTTAAGAATCAGAGAATGTCATAAATGAGAGTGAAATTGCTTCAAACAAGCGAATTATCGCGAAACAACACCTGTTCGAATCCAACTAAAACTGTGCCCTTCCGTCCTTACTGAGTCTCAGAGACGCTTTGAGACATGTGTTACAAAAATCAGAGAATGTCAAAAATTAGAGTGAAATTGCTTCAAAAGAGCGAATTATCGCGAAACAACACCTTCTCGAATCCTACAGAAACCATGCCCTGCCGACACTATTTAGCCTCAGAGACGGTTTGAGACAATTGTTACAAAAATCAGAGAATGTGAAAAATTAGAGTGAAATTGCTTCAAACAAGCGAATTATCGCGAAACAACACCTGCTCGAATCCAACAAAAACTATGCCCTGCCGACTCTATTTAGCCTCAGAGACGCTATGAGACAAGTAATACAAAAATCAAAGAATGTCGTAAATTAGAGTGAAATTGCTTCAAACAAGCGAATTATCGCGAAACAACACCTGCTCGAATCCGACAAAAACTGTGCCCTGCCGCATTTATTTAGCCTCAGAGACGGTTTGAAACCATTGTTACAAAAATCAGAGAATGTGAAAAATTAGAGTGAAATTGCTTCAAACAAGCGAATTATCGCGAAACAACACCTGCTCGAATCCAACAAAAACTATGCCCTGCCGACTCTATTTAGCCTCAGAGACGGTTTGAAACCATTGTTACAGATATCAGACAATGTCAAAAATTAGAGTCAAATTGCTTCAAACAAGCGAATTATCGCGAAACACCTGGTAGAATCCGACAGAAACTGTGCCCTGCCGCATTTATTTAGCCTCAGAGACGGTTTGAAACAATTGTTACAGATATCAGACAATGTCAAAAATTAGAGTGAAATTGCTTCAAACAAGCGAATTATCGCGAAACAACACCTGCTCGAATCCGACAAAAAATATTCCCTGCCGACTCTATTTAGCGTCAGAGACGGTTTGAAACAATTGTTACAAAAATCAGAGAATGTGAAAAATTAGAGTGAGATTGCTTCAAATAAGCGAATTATCGCGAAACAACACCTGCTTGAATCCAACAAAAACTGTGCCCTGCCGCATTTATTTAGCCTCAGAGACGGTTTGAAACAATTGTTACAGAAATCCGACAATGTCAAAAATTAGAGTTAAATTGCTTCAAACAGGCGAATTATCGCGAAACAACACCTGCCCGAATCCAACAAAAACTGTGCCCTGCTGTCTCTACCGAGCCTCAGAGACGCTTTGAGACAAGTGTTACAAAAATCAGAGAATGTCATAAATTAGAGTGCAATTGCTTCAAACAAGCGAATTATCGCGAAACAACACCTGCTCGAATCCGACAAAAACTGTGCCCTGCCGCATTTATTTAGCCTCAGAGACGGTTTGAAACAATTGTTACAGAAATCCGACAATGTCAAAAATTAGAGTTAAATTGCTTCAAACAGGCGAATTATCGCGAAACAACACCTGCTCGAATCCAACAAAAACTGTGCCCTGCCGTCTCTACTGAGCCTCAGAGACGCTTTGAGACAAGTGTAACAAAAATCAGAGAATGTCGTAAATTAGAGTGAAATTGCTTCAAACAAGCGAATTATCGCGAAACAACACCTGCTCGAATCCAACAATAACTGTGCCGTGCCGTCTCTATTGGGGCTCAGAGTCGCTTTGAGACAAGTGTTTTAAGAATCAGAGAATGTCATAAATGAGAGTGAAATTGCTTCAAACAAGCGAATTATCGCGAAACAACACCTGCTCGAATCCAACAAAAACTGTGCCCTGCCGTCTCTACTGAGCCTCAGAGACGCTTTTAGACAAGTGTTACAAAAATCAGAGAATGTCGTAAATTAGAGTGAAATTGCTTCAAACAAGCGAATTATCGCGAAACAACACCTGTTCGAATCCAACTAAAACTGTGCCCTAGGGACTCTATTTAGCCTCAGAGACGGTTTGAAACAATTGTTACAAAAATCAGAGAATGTGAAAAATTAGAGTGAAATTGCTTCAAACAAGCGAATTATCGCGAAACAACACCTGCTCGAATCCAACAAAAACTATGCCCTGCCGACTCTATTTAGCCTCAGAGACGCTTTGAGACAAGTGTTACAAAAATCAAAGAATGTCGTAAATTAGAGTGAAATTGCTTCAAACAAGCGAATTATCGCGAAACAACACCTGCTCGAACCGAACAAAAACTGTGCCCTGCGGTCTCTACTGAGCCTCAGAGACGCTTTGAGACAAGTGTTACACAAATCAGAGAATGTGAGAAATTAGATTGAAATTGCTTCAAACAAGCGAATTATCGCGAAACAACACCTGCTCGAATCCGACAAAAACTGTGCCCTGCCGCATTTATTTAGCCTCAGAGACGGTTTGAAACAATTGTTACAGAAATCCGACAATGTCAAAAATTAGAGTTAAATTGCTTCAAACAAGCGAATTATCGCGAAACAACACCTGCCCGAATCCAACAAAAACTGCGCCCTGCCGTCTCTACTGAGCCTCAGAGACGCTTTGAGACAAGTGTTACAAAAATCAGAGAATGTCGTAAATTAGAGTGAAATTGCTTCAAACAAGCGAATTATCGCGAAACAACACTTGCTCGAATCCAACAATAACTGCCCTGCCGTCTCTATTGGGGCTCAGAGTCGCTTTGAGACAAGTGTTTTAAGAATCAGAGAATGTCATAAATGAGAGTGAAATTGCTTCAAACAAGCGAATTATCGCGAAACAACACCTGCTCGAATCCAACAAAAACTGTGCCCTGCCGTCTCTACTGAGCCTCAGAGACGCTTTTAGACAAGTGTTACAAAAATCAGAGAATGTCGTAAATTAGAGTGAAATTGCTTCAAACAAGCGAATTATCGCGAAACAACACCTGTTCGAATCCAACTAAAACTGTGCCCTGCCGTCCTTACTGAGCCTCAGAGACGCTTTGAGACATGTGTTACAAAAATCAGAGAATGTCAAAAATTAGAGTGAAATTGCTTCAAAAGAGCGAATTATCGCGAAACAACACCTTCTCGAATCCGACAAAAACCATGCCCTGCCGACTCTATTTAGCCTCAGAGACGGTTTGAAACAATTGTTACAAAAATCAGAGAATGTGAAAAATTAGAGTGAAATTGCTTCAAACAAGCGAATTATCGCGAAACAACACCTGCTCGAATCCAACAAAAACTATGCCCTGCCGACTCTATTTAGCCTCAGAGACGCTTTGAGACAAGTGTTACAAAAATCAAAGAATGTCGTAAATTAGAGTGAAATTGCTTCAAACAAGCGATTTATCGCGAAACAACACCTGCTCGAATCGAACAAAAACTGTGCCCTGCTGTCTCTACTGAGCCTCAGAGACGCTTTGAGACAAGTGTTACACAAATCAGAGAATGTGAGAAATTAGATTGAAATTGCTTCAAACAAGCGAATTATCGCGAAACAACACCTGCTCGAATCCGACAAAAACTGTGCCCTGCCGCATTTATTTAGCCTCAGAGACGGTTTGAAACAATTGTTACAAAAATCAGACAATGTCAAAAATTAGAGTGAAATTGCTTCAAACAAGTGAATTATCGCGAAACAACACCTGCTCAAATCCAACAAAAACTTCGCCCTGCCGTCTCTACTGAGCCTCACAGACCCTTTGAGACAAGTGTTACAAAAATCAGAGAATGTGAAAAATTAGAGTGAAATTGCTTCAAACAAGCGAATTATCGCGAAACAACACCTGCTCGAATCCAACAAAAACTATGCCCTGCCTACTCAATTTAGCCTCAGAGACGGTTTGAGACAAGTGTTTTAAGAATCAGAGAATGTCGTAAATTACAGTGAAATTGCTTCAAACAAGCGAATTATCGCGAAACAACACCTGCTCGAATCCAACAATAACTGTGCCCTGCCGTCTCTATTGGGGCTCAGAGTCGCTTTGAGACAAGTGTTTTAAGAATCAGAGAATGTCATAAATGAGAGTGAAATTGCTTCAAACAAGCGAATTATCGCGAAACAACACCTGTTCGAATCCAACTAAAACTGTGCCCTTCCGTCCTTACTGAGTCTCAGAGACGCTTTGAGACATGTGTTACAAAAATCAGAGAATGTCAAAAATTAGAGTGAAATTGCTTCAAAAGAGCGAATTATCGCGAAACAACACCTTCTCGAATCCTACAAAAACCATGCCCTGCCGACACTATTTAGCCTCAGAGACGGTTTGAGACAATTGTTACAAAAATCAGAGAATGTGAAAAATTAGAGTGAAATTGCTTCAAACAAGCGAATTATCGCGAAACAACACCTGCTCGAATCCAACAAAAACTATGCCCTGCCGACTCTATTTAGCCTCAGAGACGCTATGAGACAAGTGTTACAAAAATCAAAGAATGTCGTAAATTAGAGTGAAATTGCTTCAAACAAGCGAATTATCGCGAAACAACACCTGCTCGAATCCGACAAAAACTGTGCCCTGCCGCATTTATTTAGCCTCAGAGACGGTTTGAAACCATTGTTACAAAAATCAGAGAATGTGAAAAATTAGAGTGAAATTGCTTCAAACAAGCGAATTATCGCGAAACAACACCTGCTCGAATCCAACAAAAACTATGCCCTGCCGACTCTATTTAGCCTCAGAGACGGTTTGAAACCATTGTTACAGATATCAGACAATGTCAAAAATTAGAGTGAAATTGCTTCAAACAAGCGAATTATCGCGAAACAACACCTGCTCGAATCCAACAAAAACTGTGCCCTGCCATCTCTACTGAGCCTCAGAGACGCTTTGAGACAAGTGTTACAAAAATCAGAGAATGTGAGAAATTAGATTGAAATTGCTTATAACAAGCGAATTATCGCGAAACAGCACCTGCTCGAATCCGACAAAAACTGTGCCCTGCCGCATTTATTTAGCCTCAGAGACGGTTTGAAACAATTGTTACAGAAATCAGACAATGTCAAAAATTAGAGGGAAATTGCTTCAAACAAGCGAATTATCGCGAAACAACACCTGCTCGAATCCAACAAAAACTATGCCCTGCCGACTCCATTTAGCCTTAGAGACGGTTTGAAACCATTGTTACAAAAATCAGAGAATGTGGAAAATTAGAGTGAAATATCTTCAAATAAGCGAATTATCGCGAAACAACACCTGCTTGAATCCAACAAAAACTGTGCCCTGCTGTCTCTACCGAGCCTCAGAGACGCTTTGAGACAAGTGTTACAAAAATCAGAGAATGTCATAAATTAGAGTGAAATTGCTTCAAACAAGCGAATTATCGCGAAACAACACCTGCTCGAATCCGACAAAAACTGTGCCCTGCCGCATTTATTTAGCCTCAGAGACGGTTTCAAACAATTGTTACAGAAATCCGACAATGTCAAAAATTAGAGTTAAATTGCTTCAAACAAGCGAATTATCGCGAAACAACACCTGCCCGAATCCAACAAAAACTGCGCCCTGCCGTCTCTACTGAGCCTCAGAGACGCTTTGAGACAAGTGTTACAAAAATCAGAGAATGTCGTAAATTAGAGTGAAATTGCTTCAAACAAGCGAATTATCCCGAAACAACACCTGCTCGAATCCAACAATAACTGTGCCCTGCCGTCTCTATTGGGGCTCAGAGTCGCTTTGAGACAAGTGTTTTAAGAATCAGAGAATGTCATAAATGAGAGTGAAATTGCTTCAAACAAGCGAATTATCGCGAAACAACACCTGCTCGAATCCAACAAAAACTGTGCCCTACCGTCTCTATTGAGCCTCAGAGACGCTTTTAGACAAGTGTTACAAAAATCAGAGAATGTCGTAAATTAGAGTGAAATTGCTTCAAACAAGCGAATTATCGCGAAACAACACCTGTTCGAATCCAACTAAAACTGTGCCCTGCCGTCCTTACTGAGCCTCAGAGACGCTTTGAGACATGTGTTACAAAAATCAGAGAATGTCAAAAATTAGAGTGAAATTGCTTCAAAAGAGCGAATTATCGCGAAACAACACCTTCTCGAATCCGACAAAAACCATGCCCTGCCGACTCTATTTAGCCTCAGAGATGGTTTGGAACAATTGTTACAAAAATCAGAGAATGTGAATAATTAGAGTGAAATTGCTTCAAACAAACAAATTATCGCGAAACAACACCTGCTCGAATCCAACAAAAACTATGCCCTGCCGACTCTATTTAGCCTCAGAGACGCTTTGAGACAAGTGTTACAAAAATCAAAGAATGTCGTAAATTAGAGTGAAATTGCTTCAAACAAGCGAATTATCGCGAAACAACACCTGCTCGAATCGAACAAAAACTGTGCCCTGCGGTCTCTACTGAGCCTCAGAGACGCTTTGAGACAAGTGTTACACAAATCAGAGAATGTGAGAAATTAGATTGAAATTGCTTCAAACAAGCGAATTATCGCGAAACAACACCTGCTCGAATCCGACAAAAACTGTGCCCTGCCGCATTTATTTAGCCTCAGAGACGGTTTGAAACAATTGTTACAGAAATCAGACAATGTCAAAAATTAGAGTGAAATTGCTTCAAACAAGCGAATTATCGCGAAACAACACCTGCTCAAATCCAACAAAAACTTCGCCCTGCCGTCTCTACTGAGCCTCAACGACCCTTTGAGACAAGTGTTACAAAAATCAGAGAATGTCAAAAATTAGAGTGAAATTGCTTCAAACAAGCGAATTATCGCGAAACAACACCTGCTCGAATCCGACAAAAACTATGCCCTGCCGACTCTATTTAGCCTCAGAGACGGTTTGAAACCATTGTTACAAAAATCAGAGAATGTGAAAAATTAGAGTGAAATTGCTTCAAACAAGCGAATTATCGCGAAACAACACCTGCTCGAATCCAACAAAAACTATGCCCTGCCGACTCTATTTAGCCTCAGAGACGGTTTGAAACAATTGTTACAGAAATCAGACAATGTCAAAAATTAGAGTGAAATTGATTCAAACAAGCGAATTATCGCGAAACAACACCTGCTCGAATCCAACAAAAACTGCGCCCTGCCGTCTCTATTAAGGCTCAGAGTCGCTTTGAGACAAGTGTTTTAAGAATCAGAGAATGTCGTAAATTACAGTGAAATTGCTTCAAACAAGCAAATTATCGCGAAACAACACCTGCTCCAATCCAACAAAAACTGTGCCCTGCCGTCTCTATTAAGGCTCAGAGTGGCTTTGAGACAAGTGTTTGAAGAATCAGAGAATGTCGTAAATTACAGTGAAATTGCTTCAAACAAGCGAATTATCGCGAAACAACACCTGCTCCAATCCAACAAAAACTGTGCCCTGCCGTCTCTATTAAGGCTCAGAGTCGCTTTGAGACAAGCGTTTTAAGAAACAGAGAATGTCGTAAATTAGAGTGAAATTGCTTCAAACAAGCGAATTATCGCGAAACAACACCTGCTCGAATCCAACAAAAACTGTGCCCTGCCATCTCTACTGAGCCTCAGAGACGCTTTGAGACAAGTGTTACAAAAATCAGAGAATGTGAGAAATTAGATTGAAATTGCTTATAACAAGCGAATTATCGCGAAACACCTGGTCGAATCCGACAGAAACTGTGCCCTGCCGCATTTATTTAGCCTCAGAGACGGTTTGAAACAATTGTTACAGATATCAGACAATGTCAAAAATTAGAGTGAAATTGCTTCAAACAAGCGAATTATCGCGAAACAACACCTGCTCGAATCCGACAAAAAATATGCCCTGCCGACTCTATTTAGCCTCAGAGACGGTTTGAAACAATTGTTACAAAAATCAGAGAATGTGAAAAATTAGAGTGAGATTGCTTCAAATAAGCGAATTATCGCGAAACAACACCTGCTTGAATCCAACAAAAACTGTGCCCTGCCGCATTTATTTAGCCTCAGAGACGGTTTGAAACAATTGTTACAGAAATCCGACAATGTCAAAAATTAGAGTTAAATTGCTTCAAACAGGCGAATTATCGCGAAACAACACCTACCCGAATCCAACAAAAGCTGCGCCCTGCCGTCTCTACTGAGTCTCAGAGACGCTTTGAGACAAGTGTTACAAAAATCAGAGAATGTCGTAAATTAGAGTGAAATTGCTTCAAACAAGCGAATTATCGCGAAACAACACCTGCTCGAATCCAACAATAACTGTGCCCTGCCGTCTCTATTGGGGCTCAGAGTCGCTTTGAGACAAGTGTTTTAAGAATCAGAGAATGTCATAAATGAGAGTGAAATTGCTTCAAACAAGCGAATTATCGCGAAACAACACCTGCTCGAATCCAACAAAAACTGTGCCCTGCCGTCTCTACTGAGCCTCAGAGACGCTTTTAGACAAGTGTTACAAAAATCAGAGAATGTCGTAAATTAGAGTGAAATTGCTTCAAACAAGCGAATTATCGCGAAACAACACCTGTTCGAATCCAACTAAAACTGTGCCCTAGGGACTCTATTTAGCCTCAGAGACGGTTTGAAACAATTGTTACAAAAATCAGAGAATGTGAAAAATTAGAGTGAAATTGCTTCAAACAAGCGAATTATCGCGAAACAACACCTGCTCGAATCGAACAAAAACTATGCCCTGCCGACTCTATTTAGCCTCAGAGACGCTTTGAGACAAGTGTTACAAAAATCAAAGAATGTCGTAAATTAGAGTGAAATTGCTTCAAACAAGCGAATTATCGCGAAACAACACCTGCTCGAATCGAACAAAAACTGTGCCCTGCGGTCTCTACTGAGCCTCAGAGACGCTTTGAGACATTTGTTACAAAAATCAGAGAATGTCAAAAATTAGAGTGAAATTGCTTCAAAAGAGCGAATTATCGCGAAACCACACCTTCTCGATACCGACAAAAACCATGCCCTGCCGACTCTATTTAGCCTCAGAGATGGTTTGAAACAATTGTTACAAAAATCAGAGAATGTGAAAAATTAGAGTGAAATTGCTTCAAACAAGCGAATTATCGCGAAACAACACCTGCTCGAATCCAACAATAACTGCCCTGCCGTGTGTATTGGGGCTCAGAGTCGCTTTGAGAGAAGTGTTTTAAGAATCAGAGAATGTCATAAATGAGAGTGAAATTGCTTCAAACAAGCGAATTATCGCGAAACAACACCTGCTCGAATCCAACAAAAACTGTGCCGTGCCGTCTCTACTTAGCCTCAGAGACGCTTTTAGACAAGTGTTACAAAAATCAGAGAATGTCGTAAATTAGAGTGAAATTGCTTCAAACAAGCGAATTATCGCGAAACAACACCTGTTCGAATCCAACTAAAACTGTGCCCTGCCGTCCTTACTGAGCCTCAGAGACGCTTTGAGACATGTGTTACAAAAATCAGAGAATGTCAAAAATTAGAGTGAAATTGCTTCAAAAGAGCGAATTATCGCGAAACAACACCTTCTCGAATCCGACAAAAACCATGCCCTGCCGACTCTATTTAGCCTCAGAGACGCTTTGAGACAAGTGTTACAAAAATCAAAGAATGTCGTAAATTAGAGTGAAATTGCTTCAAACAAGCGAATTATCGCGAAACAACACCTGCTCGAATCGAACAAAAACTGTGCCCTGCGATCTCTACTGAGCCTCAGAGACGCTTTGAGACAAGTGTTACACAAATCAGAGAATGTGAGAAATTAGATTGAAATTGCTTCAAACAAGCGAATTATCGCGAAACAACACCTGCTCGAATCCGACAAAAACTGTGCCCTGCCGCATTTATTTAGCCTCAGAGACGGTTTGAAACAATTGTTACAGAAATCAGACAATGTCAAAAATTAGAGTGAAATTGCTTCAAACAAGCGAATTATCGCGAAACAACACCTGCTCAAATCCAACAAAAACTTCGCCCTGCCGTCTCTACTGAGCCTCAGCGACCCTTTGAGACAAGTGTAACAAAAATCAGAGAATGTCAAAAATTAGAGTGAAATTGCTTCAAACAAGCGAATTATCGCGAAACAACTCCTGCTCGAATCCGACAAAAACTATGCCCTGCCGACTCTATTTAGCCTCAGAGACGGTTTGAAACCATTGTTACAAAAATCAGAGAATGTGAAAAATTAGAGTGAAATTGCTTCAAACAAGCGAATTATCGCGAAACAACACCTGCTCGAATCCAACAAAAACTATGCCCTGCCGAATCTATTTAGCCTCAGAGACGGTTTGAAACCATTGTTACAGATATCAGACAATGTCAAAAATTAGAGTGAAATTGCTTCAAACAAGCGAATTATCGCAAAACAACACCTGCTCGAATCCAACAAAAACTGCGCCCTGCCGTCTCTATTAAGGCTCAGAGTCGCTTTGAGACAAGTGTTTTAAGAATCAGAGAATGTCGTAAATTACAGTGAAATTGCTTCAAACAAGCGAATTATCGCGAAACAACACCTGCTCCAATCCAACAAAAACTGTGCCCTGCCGTCTCTATTAAGGGTCAGAGTGGCTTTGAGACAAGTGTTTGAAGAATCAGAGAATGTCGTAAATTACAGTGAAATTGCTTCAAACAAGCGAATTATCGCGAAACAACACCTGCTCCAATCCAACAAAAACTGTGCCCTGCCGTCTCTATTAAGGCTCAGAGTCGCTTTGAGACAAGCGTTTTAAGAATCAGAGAATGTCGTAAATTAGAGTGAAATTGCTTCAAACAAGCGAATTATCGCGAAACAACACCTGCTCGAATCCGACAAAAACTGTGCCCTGCCGCATTTATTTAGCCTCAGAGACGGTTTGAAACAATTGTTACAGAAATCAGACAATGTCAAAAATTAGAGGGAAATTGCTTCAAACAAGCGAATTATCGCGAAACAACACCTGCTCGAATCCAACAAAATCTATGCCCTGCCGACTCTATTTAGTATTAGAGACGGTTTGAAACCATTGTTACAAAAATCAGAGAATGTCAAAAATTAGAGTGAAATTGCTTCAAACAAGCGAATTATCGCGAAACAACACCTGCTCGAATCCGACAAAAACTATGCCCTGCCGACTCTATTTAGCCTCAGAGACGGTTTGAAACCATTGTTACAAAAATCAGAGAATGTGAAAAATTAGAGTGAAATTGCTTCAAACAAGCGAATTATCGCGAAACAACTACTGCTCGAATCCAACAAAAACTATGCCCTGCCGACTCTATTTAGCCTCAGAGACGGTTTGAAACCATTGTTACAGATATCAGACAATGTCAAAAAAAAGAGTGAAATTGCTTCAAATAAGCGAATTATCGCGAAACAACACCTGCTCGAATCCAACAAAAACTGCGCCCTGCCGTCTCTACTGAGCCTCAGAGACGCTTTGAGACAAGTGTTACAAAAATCAGAGAATGTCAAAAATTAGAGTGAAATTGCTTCAAACAAGCGAATTATCGCGAAACAACACCTGCTCGAATCCAACAATAACTGTGCCCTGCCGTCTCTATTAAGGCTCAGAGTCGCTTTGAGACAAGTGTTTTGAGAATCAGAGAATGTCGTAAATTAGAGTGAAATTGCTTCAAACAAGCGAATTATCGCGAAACAACACCTGCTCGAATCCGACAAAAACTGTGCCCCGCCGCATTTATTTAGCCTCAGAGACGGTTTGAAACAATTGTTACAGAAATCCGACAATGTCAAAAATTAGAGTTAAATTGCTTATACCAGGCGAATTATCGCGAAACAACACCTGCCCGAATCCAACAAAAACTGCGCCCTGCCGTCTCTACTGAGCCTCAGAGACGCTTTGAGACAAGTGTTACAAAAATCAGAGAATGTCGTAAATTAGAGTGAAATTGCTTCAAACAAGCGAATTATCGCGAAACAACACCTGCTCGAATCCAACAATAACTGTGCCCTGCCGTCTCTATTGGGGCTCAGAGTCGCTTTGAGACAAGTGTTTTAAGAATCAGAGAATGTCATAAATGAGAGTGAAATTGCTTCAAACAAGCGAATTATCGCGAAACAACACCTGCTCGAATCCAACAAAAACTGTGCCCTGCCGTCTCTACTGAGCCTCAGAGACGCTTTTAGACAAGTGTTACAAAAATCAGAGAATGTAAATTAGAGTGAAATTGCTTCAAACAAGCGAATTATCGCGAAACAACACCTGCTCGAATCCAACAAACACTATGCCCTGCCGACTCTATTTAGCCTCAGAGACGCTTTGAGACAAGTGTTACAAAAATCAAAGAATGTCGTAAATTAGAGTGAAATTGCTTCAAACAAGCGAATGATCGCGAAACAACACCTGCTCGAATCGAACAAAAACTGTGCCCTGCGGTCTCTACTGAGCCTCAGAGACGCTTTGAGACAAGTGTTATACAAATCAGAGAATGTGAGAAATTAGATTGAAATTGCTTCAAACAAGCGAATTATCGCGAAACAACACCTGCTCGAATCCGACAAAAACTGTGTCCTGCCGCATTAATTTAGCCTCAGAGACGGTTTGAAACAATTGTTACAAAAATCAGAGAATGTGAAAAATTAGAGTGAAATTGCTTCAAACAAGCGAATTATCGCGAAACAACACCTGCTCGAATCCGACAAAAAATATGCCCTGCCGACTCTATTTAGCCTCAGAGACGGTTTGAAACAATTGTTACAAGAATCAGAGAATGTGAAAAATTAGAGTGAGATTGCTTCAAATAAGCGAATTATCGCGAAACAACACCTGCTCGAATCCAACAAAAACTGTGCCCTGCCGTCTCTACTGAGCCTCAGAGACGCTTTGAGACATGTGTTACAAAAATCAGAGAATGTCAAAATTAGAGTGAAATTGCTTCAAAAGAGCGAATTATCGCAAAACAACACCTCGAATCCAACAAAAACCATGCCCTGCCGACTCTATTTAGCCTCAGAGACGGTTTGAAACAATTGTTACAAAAATCAGAGAATGTGAAAAATTAGAGTGAAATTGCTTCAAACAAGCGAATTATCGCGAATCAACACCTGCTCGAATCCAACAAAAACTATGCCCTGCCGACTCTATTTAGCCTCAGAGACGCTTTGAGACAAGTGTTACAAATATCAAAGAATGTCGTAAATTAGAGTGAAATTGCTTCAAACAAGCGAATTATCGCGAAACAACACCTGCTCGAATCGAACAAAAACTGTGCCCTGCCGCATTAATTTAGCCTCAGAGACGGTTTTAAACAATTGTTACAGAAATCAGACAATGTCAAAAATTAGAGTGAAATTGCTTCAAACAAGCGAATTATCGCGAAACAACACCTGCTCAAATCCAACAAAAACTTCGCCCTGCCGTCTCTACTGAGCCTCAGAGACCCGTTGAGACAAGTGTTACAAAAATCAGAGAATGTCAAAAATTAGAGTGAAATTGCTTCAAACAAGCGAATTATCGCGAAACAACACCTGCTCGAATCCGACAAAGACTATGCCCTGCCGACTCTATTTAGCCTCAGAGACGGTTTGAAACCATTGTTACAAAAATCAGAGAATATGAAAAATTAGAGTGAAATTGCTTCAAACAAGCGAATTATCGCGAAACAACACCTGCTCGAATCCAACAAAAACTATGCCCTGCCGACTCTATTTAGCCTCAGAGACGGTTTGAAACCATTGTTACAGATATCAGACAATGTCAAAAATTAGAGTGAAATTGCTTCAAATAAGCGAATTATCGCGAAACAACACCTGCTCGAATCCAACAAAAACTGCGCCCTGCCGTCTCTACTGAGCCTCAGAGACGCTTTGAGACATGTGTTACAAAAATCAGAGAATGTCAAAATTAGAGTGAAATTGCTTCAAAAGAGCGAATTATCGCAAAACAACACCTCGAATCCAACAAAAACCATGCCCTGCCGACTCTATTTAGCCTCAGAGACGGTTTGAAACAATTGTTACAAAAATCAGAGAATGTGAAAAATTAGAGTGAAATTGCTTCAAACAAGCGAATTATCGCGAATCAACACCTGGTCGAATCCAACAAAAACTATGCCCTGCCGACTCTATTTAGCCTCAGAGACGCTTTGAGACAAGTGTTACAAAAATCAAAGAATGTCGTAAATTAGAGTGAAATTGCTTCAAACAAGCGAATTATCGCGAAACAACACCTGCTCGAATCCGACAAAACCTGTGCCCTGCCGCATTTATTTAGCCTCAGAGACGGTTTGAAACAATTGTTACAGAAATCAGACAATGTCAAAAATTAGAGTGAAATTGCTTCAAACAAGCGAATTATCGCGAAACAACACCTGCTCAAATCCAACAAAAACTTCGCCCTGCCGTCTCTACTGAGCCTCAGAGACCCGTTGAGACAAGTGTTACAAAAATCAGAGAATGTCAAAAATTAGAGTGAAATTGCTTCAAACAAGCGAATTATCGCGAAACAACACCTGCTCGAATCCGACAAAGACTATGACCTGCCGACTCTATTTAGCCTCAGAGACGGTTTGAAACCATTGTTACAAAAATCAGAGAATGTGAAAAATTAGAGTGAAATTGCTTCAAACAAGCGAATTATCGCGAAACAACACCTGCTCGAATCCAACAAAAACTGCGCCCTGCCGTCTCTACTGAGCCTCAGAGACGCTTTGAGACAAGTGTTACAAAAATCAGAGAATGTCAAAAATTAGAGTGAAATTGCTTCAAACAAGCGAATTATCGCGAAACAACACCTGCTCGAATCCAACAATAACTGTGCCCTGCCGTCTCTATTAAGGCTCAGAGTCGCTTTGAGACAAGTGTTTTGAGAATCAGAGAATGTCGTAAATTAGAGTGAAATTGCTTCAAACAAGCGAATTATCGCGAAACAACACCTGCTCGAATCCAACAAAAACTGTGCCCTGCCATCTCTACTGAGCCTCAGAGACGCTTTGAGACAAGTGTTACAAAAATCAGAGAATGTGAGAAATTAGATTGAAATTGCTTATAACAAGCGAATTATCGCGAAACAACACATGCTCGAATCCGACAAAAACTGTGCCCTGCCGCATTTATTTAGCCTCAGAGACGGTTTGAAACAATTGTTACAGAAATCAGACAATGTCAAAAATTAGAGGGAAATTGCTTCAAACAAGCGAATTATCGTGAAACAACACCTGTTCGAATCCAACAAAAACTGCGCCCTGCCGTCTCTACTGAGCCTCAGAGACCCTTTGAGACAAGTGTTACAAAAGTCAGAGAATGTCAAAAATTAGAGTGAAATTCCTTCAAACAAGCGAATTATATCGAAACAACACCTGCTCGAATCCGACAAAAAATATGCCCTGCCGACTCTATTTAGCCTCAGAGACGGTTTGAAACAATTGTTACAAAAATCAGAGAATGTGAAAAATCAGAGTGAAATATCTTCAAATAAGCGAATTATCGCGAAACAACACCTGCTTGAATCCAACAAAAACTGTGCCCTGCTGTCTCTACTGAGCCTCAGAGACGCTTTGAGACAAGTGTTACAAAAATCAAAGAATGTCGTAAATTAGAGTGAAATTGCTTCAAACAAGCGAATTATCGCGAAACAACACCTGCTCGAATCGAACAAAAACTGTGCCCTGCGGTCTCTACTGAGCCTCAGAGACGCTTTGAGACAAGTGTTACAAAAATCAAAGAATGTCGTAAATTAGAGTGAAATTGCTTCAAACAAGCGAATTATCGCGAAACAACACCTGCTCGAATCGAACAAAAACTGTGCCCTGCTATCTCTACTGTGCCTCAGAGACGCTTTGAGACAAGTGTTACAAAAATCAAAGAATGTCGTAAATTAGAGTGAAATTGCTTCAAACAAGCGAATTATCGCGAAACAACACCTGCTCGAATCCGACAAAAACTGTGCCCTGCCGCATTTATTTAGCCTCAGAGACGGTTTGAAACAATTGTTACAGAAATCAGACAATGTCAAAAAGTAGAGTGAAATTGCTTCAAACAAGCGAATTATCGCGAAACAACACCTGCTCGAATCCGACAAAAAATATGCCCTGCCGACTCTATTTAGCCTCAGAGACGGTTTGAAACAATTGTTACAAAAATCAGAGAATGTGAAAAATTAGAGTGAAATTGCTTCAAATAAGCGAATTATCGCGAAACAACACCTGCTCGAATCCAACAAAAACTGTGCCCTGCCGTCTCTACTGAGCCTCAGAGACGCTTTGAGACATGTGTTACAAAAATCAGAGAATGTCAAAAATTAGAGTGAAATTGCTTCAAAAGAGCGAATTATCGCGAAACAACACCTCGAATCCGACAAAAACCATGCCCTGCAGACTCTATTTAGCCTCAGAGACGGTTTGAAACAATTGTTACAAAAATCAGAGAATGTGAAAAATTAGAGTGAAATTGCTTCAAACAAGCGAATTATCGCGAAACAACACCTGCTCGAATCCAACAAAAACTATGCCCTGCCGACTCTATTTAGCCTCAGAGACGCTTTGAGACAAGTGTTACAAAAATCAAAGAATGTCGTAAATTAGAGTGAAATTGCTTCAAACAAGCGAATTATCGCGAAACAACACCTGCTCGAATCGAACAAAAACCGTGCCCTGCCGCATTTATTTAGCCTCAGAGACGGTTTGAAACAATTGTTACAGAAATCAGACAATGTCAAAAAGTAGAGTGAAATTGCTTCAAACAAGCGAATTATCGCGAAACAACACCTGCTCGAATCCGACAAAAAATATGCCCTGCCGACTCTATTTAGCCTCAGAGACGGTTTGAAACAATTGTTACAAAAATCAGAGAATGTGAAAAATTAGAGTGAAATTGCTTCAAACAAGCGAATTATCGCGAAACAACACCTGCTCGAATCCAACAAAAACTGTGCCCTGCCGTCTCTACTGAGCCTCAGAGACGCTTTTAGACAAGTGTTACAAAAATCAGAGAATGTCGTAAATTAGAGTGAAATTGCTTCAAACAAGCGAATTATCGCGAAACAACACCTGCTCGAATCCGACAAAAACTATGCCCTGCCGACTCTATTTAGCCTCAGAGACGGTTTGAAACCATTGTTACAAAAATCAGAGAATGTGAAAAATTAGAGTGAAATTGCTTCAAACAAGCGAATTATCGCGAAACAACTACTGCTCGAATCCAACAAAAACTATGCCCTGCCGACTCTATTTAGCCTCAGAGACGGTTTGAAACCATTGTTACAGATATCAGACAATGTCAAAAAAAAGAGTGAAATTGCTTCAAATAAGCGAATTATCGCGAAACAACACCTGCTCGAATCCAACAAAAACTGCGCCCTGCCGTCTCTACTGAGCCTCAGAGACGCTTTGAGACAAGTGTTACAAAAATCAGAGAATGTCAAAAATTAGAGTGAAATTGCTTCAAACAAGCGAATTATCGCGAAACAACACCTGCTCGAATCCAACAATAACTGTGCCCTGCCGTCTCTATTAAGGCTCAGAGTCGCTTTGAGACAAGTGTTTTGAGAATCAGAGAATGTCGTAAATTAGAGTGAAATTGCTTCAAACAAGCGAATTATCGCGAAACAACACCTGCTCGAATCCGACAAAAACTGTGCCCTGCCGCATTTATTTAGCCTCAGAGACGGTTTGAAACAATTGTTACAGAAATCCGACAATGTCAAAAATTAGAGTTAAATTGCTTATACCAGGCGAATTATCGCGAAACAACACCTGCCCGAATCCAACAAAAACTGCGCCCTGCCGTCTCTACTGAGCCTCAGAGACGCTTTGAGACAAGTGTTACAAAAATCAGAGAATGTCGTAAATTAGAGTGAAATTGCTTCAAACAAGCGAATTATCGCGAAACAACACCTGCTCGAATCCAACAATAACTGTGCCCTGCCGTCTCTATTGGGGCTCAGAGTCGCTTTGAGACAAGTGTTTTAAGAATCAGAGAATGTCATAAATGAGAGTGAAATTGCTTCAAACAAGCGAATTATCGCGAAACAACACCTGCTCGAATCCAACAAAAACTGTGCCCTGCCGTCTCTACTGAGCCTCAGAGACGCTTTTAGACAAGTGTTACAAAAATCAGAGAATGTAAATTAGAGTGAAATTGCTTCAAACAAGCGAATTATCGCGAAACAACACCTGTTCGAATCCAACTAAAACTGTGCCCTGCCGACTCTATTTAGCCTCAGAGACGGTTTGAAACAATTGTTACAAAAATCAGAGAATGTGAAAAATTAGAGTGAAATTGCTTCAAACAAGCGAATTATCGCGAAACAACACCTGCTCGAATCCAACAAACACTATGCCCTGCCGACTCTATTTAGCCTCAGAGACGCTTTGAGACAAGTGTTACAAAAATCAAAGAATGTCGTAAATTAGAGTGAAATTGCTTCAAACAAGCGAATGATCGCGAAACAACACCTGCTCGAATCGAACAAAAACTGTGCCCTGCGGTCTCTACTGAGCCTCAGAGACGCTTTGAGACAAGTGTTATACAAATCAGAGAATGTGAGAAATTAGATTGAAATTGCTTCAAACAAGCGAATTATCGCGAAACAACACCTGCTCGAATCCGACAAAAACTGTGCCCTGCCGCATTAATTTAGCCTCAGAGACGGTTTGAAACAATTGTTACAAAAATCAGAGAATGTGAAAAATTAGAGTGAAATTGCTTCAAACAAGCGAATTATCGCGAAACAACACCTGGTCGAATCCGACAAAAAATATGCCCTGCCGACTCTATTTAGCCTCAGAGACGGTTTGAAACAATTGTTACAAGAATCAGAGAATGTGAAAAATTAGAGTGAGATTGCTTCAAATAAGCGAATTATCGCGAAACAACACCTGCTCGAAACCAACAAAAACTGTGCCCTGCCGTCTCTACTGAGCCTCAGAGACGCTTTGAGACATGTGTTACAAAAATCAGAGAATGTCAAAATTAGAGTGAAATTGCTTCAAAAGAGCGAATTATCGCAAAACAACACCTCGAATCCGACAAAAACCATGCCCTGCCGACTCTATTTAGCCTCAGAGACGGTTTGAAACAATTGTTACAAAAATCAGAGAATGTGAAAAATTAGAGTGAAATTGCTTCAAACAAGCGAATTATCGCGAATCAACACCTGCTCGAATCCAACAAAAACTATGCCCTGCCGACTCTATTTAGCCTCAGAGACGCTTTGAGACAAGTGTTACAAAAATCAAAGAATGTCGTAAATTAGAGTGAAATTGCTTCAAACAAGCGAATTATCGCGAAACAACACCTGCTCGAATCGAACAAAAACTGTGCCCTGCCGCATTAATTTAGCCTCAGAGACGGTTTTAAACAATTGTTACAGAAATCAATGTCAAAAATTAGAGTGAAATTGCTTCAAACAAGCGAATTATCGCGAAACAACACCTGCTCAAATCCAACAAAAACTTCGCCCTGCCGTCTCTACTGAGCCTCAGAGACCCGCTGAGACAAGTGTTACAAAAATCAGAGAATGTCAAAAATTAGAGTGAAATTGCTTCAAACAAGCGAATTATCGCGAAACAACACCTGCTCGAATCCGACAAAGACTATGCCCTGCCGACTCTATTTAGCCTCAGAGACGGTTTGAAACCATTGTTACAAAAATCAGAGAATGTGAAAAATTAGAGTGAAATTGCTTCAAACAAGCGAATTATCGCGAAACAACACCTGCTCGAATCCAACAAAAACTATGCCCTGCCGACTCTATTTAGCCTCAGAGACGGTTTGAAACCATTGTTACAGATATCAGACAATGTCAAAAATTAGAGTGAAATTGCTTCAAATAAGCGAATTATCGCGAAACAACACCTGCTCGAATCCAACAAAAACTGCGCCCTGCCGTCTCTACTGAGCCTCAGAGACGCTTTGAGACAAGTGTTACAAAAATCAGAGAATGTCAAAAATTAGAGTGAAATTGCTTCAAACAAGCGAATTATCGCGAAACAACACCTGCTCGAATCCAACAATAACTGTGCCCTGCCGTCTCTATTAAGGCTCAGAGTCGCTTTGAGACAAGTGTTTTGAGAATCAGAGAATGTCGTAAATTAGAGTGAAATTGCTTCAAACAAGCGAATTATCGCGAAACAACACCTGCTCGAATCCAACAAAAACTGTGCCCTGCCATCTCTACTGAGCCTCAGAGACGCTTTGAGACAAGTGTTACAAAAATCAGAGAATGTGAGAAATTAGATTGAAATTGCTTATAACAAGCGAAGTATCGCGAAACAACACATGCTCGAATCCGACAAAAACTGTGCCCTGCCGCATTTATTTAGCCTCAGAGAGGGTTTGAAACAATTGTTACAGAAATCAGACAATGTCAAAAATTAGAGTGAAATTGCTTCAAACAAGCGAATTATCGCGAAACAACACCTGCTCAAATCCAACAAAAACTATGCCCTGCCGACTCTATTTAGCCTCAGAGACGCTTTGAGACAAGTGTTACAAAAGTCAGAGAATGTCAAAAATTAGAGTGAAATTCCTTCAAACAAGCGAATTATATCGAAACAACACCTGCTCGAATCCGACAAAAAATATGCCCTGCCGACTCTATTTAGCCTCAGAGACGGTTTGAAACAATTGTTACAAAAATCAGAGAATGTGAAAAATCAGAGTGAAATATCTTCAAATAAGCGAATTATCGCGAAACAACACCTGCTTGAATCCAACAAAAACTGTGCCCTTCTGTCTCTACTGAGCCTCAGAGACGCTTTGAGACAAGTGTTACAAAAATCAAAGAATGTCGTAAATTAGAGTGAAATTGCTTCAAACAAGCGAATTATCGCGAAACAACACCTGCTCGAATCGAACAAAAACTGTGCCCTGCGGTCTCTACTGAGCCTCAGAGACGCTTTGAGACAAGTGTTACAAAAATCAAAGAATGTCGTAAATTAGAGTGAAATTGCTTCAAACAAGCGAATGATCGCGAAACAACACCTGCTCGAATCGAACAAAAACTGTGCCCTGCGGTCTCTACTGAGCCTCAGAGACGCTTTGAGACAAGTGTTATACAAATCAGAGAATGTGAGAAATCAGTTTGAAATTGCTTCAAACAAGCGAATTATCGCGAAACAACACCTGCTCGAATCCGACAAAAACTGTGCCCTGCCGCATTAATTTAGCCTCAGAGACGGTTTGAAACAATTGTTACAAAAATCAGAGAATGTGAAAAATTAGAGTGAAATTGCTTCAAACAAGCGAATTATCGCGAAACAACACCTGCTCGAATCCAACAAAAACTATGCCCTGCCGACTCTATTTAGCCTCAGAGACGCTTTGAGACAAGTGTTACAAAAATCAAAGAATGTCGTAAATTAGAGTGAAATTGCTTCAAACAAGCGAATTATCGCGAAACAACACCTGCTCGAATCCAACAAAAACTGTGCCCTGCCGTCTCTACTGAGCCTCAGAGACGCTTTGAGACATGTGTTACAAAAATCAGAGAATGTCAAAATTAGAGTGAAATTGCTTCAAAAGAGCGAATTATCGCAAAACAACACCTCGAATCCGACAAAAACCATGCCCTGCCGACTCTATTTAGCCTCAGAGACGCTTTGAAACAATTGTTACAAAAATCAGAGAATGTGAAAAATTAGAGTGAAATTGCTTCAAACAAGCGAATTATCGCGAATCAACACCTGCTCGAATCCAACAAAAACCATGCCCTGCCGACTCTATTTAGCCTCAGAGACGCTTTGAGACAAGTGTTACAAAAATCAAAGAATGTCGTAAATTAGAGTGAAATTGCTTCAAACAAGCGAATTATCGCGAAACAACACCTGCTCGAATCGAACAAAAACTGTGCCCTGCCGCATTAATTTAGCCTCAGAGACGGTTTTAAACAATTGTTACAGAAATCAGAGAATGTGAAAAATCAGAGTGAAATATCTTCAAATAAGCGAATTATGGCGAAACAACACCTGCTTGAATCCAACAAAAACTGTGCCCTGCTGTCTCTACTGAGCCTCAGAGACGCTTTGAGACAAGTGTTACAAAAATCAGAGAATGTGAGAAATTAGATTGAAATTGCTTATAACAAGCGAATTATCGCGAAACAACACCTGCTCGAATCCGACAAAAACTGTGCCCTGCCGCATTTATTTAGCCTCAGAGACGGTTTGAAACAATTGTTACAGAAATCAGACAATGTCAAAAATTAGAGGGAAATTGCTTCAAACAAGCGAATTATCGTGAAACAACACCTGTTCGAATCCAACAAAAACTGCGCCCTGCCGTCTCTACTGAGCCTCAGAGACCCTTTGAGACAAGTGTTACAAAAATCAGAGAATGTCAAAAATTAGAGTGAAATTGCTTCAAACAAGCGAATTATCGCGAAACAACACCTGCTCGAATCCAACAATAACTGTGCCCTGCCGTCTCTATTAAGGCTCAGAGTCGCTTTGAGACAAGTGTTTTGAGAATCAGAGAATGTCGTAAATTAGAGTGAAATTGCTTCAAACAAGCGAATTATCGCGAAACAACACCTGCTCGAATCCGACAAAAACTGTGCCCTGCCGCATTTATTTAGCCTCAGAGACGGTTTGAAACAATTGTTACAGAAATCCGACAATGTCAAAAATTAGAGTTAAATTGCTTATACCAGGCGAATTATCGCGAAACAACACCTGCCCGAATCCAACAAAAACTGCGCCCTGCCGTCTCTACTGAGCCTCAGAGACGCTTTGAGACAAGTGTTACAAAAATCAGAGAATGTCGTAAATTAGAGTGAAATTGCTTCAAACAAGCGAATTATCGCGAAACAACACCTGCTCGAATCCAACAATAACTGTGCCCTGCCGTCTCTATTGGGGCTCAGAGTCGCTTTGAGACAAGTGTTTTAAGAATCAGAGAATGTCATAAATGAGAGTGAAATTGCTTCAAACAAGCGAATTATCGCGAAACAACACCTGCTCCAATCCAACAAAAACTGTGCCCTGCCGTCTCTACTGAGCCTCAGAGACGCTTTTAGACAAGTGTTACAAAAATCAGAGAATGTAAATTAGAGTGAAATTGCTTCAAACAAGCGAATTATCGCGAAACAACACCTGTTCGAATCCAACTAAAACTGTGCCCTGCCGACTCTATTTAGCCTCAGAGACGGTTTGAAACAATTGTTACAAAAATCAGAGAATGTGAAAAATTAGAGTGAAATTGCTTCAAACAAGCGAATTATCGCGAAACAACACCTGCTCGAATCCAACAAACACTATGCCCTGCCGACTCTATTTAGCCTCAGAGACGCTTTGAGACAAGTGTTACAAAAATCAAAGAATGTCGTAAATTAGAGTGAAATTGCTTCAAACAAGCGAATGATCGCGAAACAACACCTGCTCGAATCGAACAAAAACTGTGCCCTGCGGTCTCTACTGAGCCTCAGAGACGCTTTGAGACAAGTGTTATACAAATCAGAGAATGTGAGAAATTAGATTGAAATTGCTTCAAACAAGCGAATTATCGCGAAACAACACCTGCTCGAATCCGACAAAAACTGTGCCCTGCCGCATTAATTTAGCCTCAGAGACGGTTTGAAACAATTGTTACAAAAATCAGAGAATGTGAAAAATTAGAGTGAAATTGCTTCAAACAAGCGAATTATCGCGAAACAACACCTGGTCGAATCCGACAAAAAATATGCCCTGCCGACTCTATTTAGCCTCAGAGACGGTTTGAAACAATTGTTACAAGAATCAGAGAATGTGAAAAATTAGAGTGAGATTGCTTCAAATAAGCGAATTATCGCGAAACAACACCTGCTCGAAACCAACAAAAACTGTGCCCTGCCGTCTCTACTGAGCCTCAGAGACGCTTTGAGACATGTGTTACAAAAATCAGAGAATGTCAAAATTAGAGTGAAATTGCTTCAAAAGAGCGAATTATCGCAAAACAACACCTCGAATCCGACAAAAACCATGCCCTGCCGACTCTATTTAGCCTCAGAGACGGTTTGAAACAATTGTTACAAAAATCAGAGAATGTGAAAAATTAGAGTGAAATTGCTTCAAACAAGCGAATTATCGCGAATCAACACCTGCTCGAATCCAACAAAAACTATGCCCTGCCGACTCTATTTAGCCTCAGAGACGCTTTGAGACAAGTGTTACAAAAATCAAAGAATGTCGTAAATTAGAGTGAAATTGCTTCAAACAAGCGAATTATCGCGAAACAACACCTGCTCGAATCGAACAAAAACTGTGCCCTGCCGCATTAATTTAGCCTCAGAGACGGTTTTAAACAATTGTTACAGAAATCAATGTCAAAAATTAGAGTGAAATTGCTTCAAACAAGCGAATTATCGCGAAACAACACCTGCTCAAATCCAACAAAAACTTCGCCCTGCCGTCTCTACTGAGCCTCAGAGACCCGCTGAGACAAGTGTTACAAAAATCAGAGAATGTCAAAAATTAGAGTGAAATTGCTTCAAACAAGCGAATTATCGCGAATCAACACCTGCTCGAATCCAACAAAAACTATGCCCTGCCGACTCTATTTAGCCTCAGAGACGCTTTGAGACAAGTGTTACAAAAATCAAAGAATGTCGTAAATTAGAGTGAAATTGCTTCAAACAAGCGAATTATCGCGAAACAACACCTGCTCGAATCCAACAAAAACTGTGCCCTGCCGTCTCTACTGAGCCTCAGAGACGCTTTGAGACATGTGTTACAAAAATCAGAGAATGTCAAAATTAGAGTGAAATTGCTTCAAAAGAGCGAATTATCGCAAAACAACACCTCGAATCCGACAAAAACCATGCCCTGCCGACTCTATTTAGCCTCAGAGACGCTTTGAAACAATTGTTACAAAAATCAGAGAATGTGAAAAATTAGAGTGAAATTGCTTCAAACAAGCGAATTATCGCGAATCAACACCTGCTCGAATCCAACAAAAACTATGCCCTGCCGACTCTATTTAGCCTCAGAGACGCTTTGAGACAAGTGTTACAAAAATCAAAGAATGTCGTAAATTAGAGTGAAATTGCTTCAAACAAGCGAATTATCGCGAAACAACACCTGCTCGAATCGAACAAAAACTGTGCCCTGCCGCATTAATTTAGCCTCAGAGACGGTTTTAAACAATTGTTACAGAAATCAGAGAATGTGAAAAATCAGAGTGAATAATCTTCAAATAAGCGAATTATGGCGAAACAACACCTGCTTGAATCCAACAAAAACTGTGCCCTGCTGTCTCTACTGAGCCTCAGAGACGCTTTGAGACAAGTGTTACAAAAATCAGAGAATGTGAGAAATTAGATTGAAATTGCTTATAACAAGCGAATTATCGCGAAACAACACCTGCTCGAATCCGACAAAAACTGTGCCCTGCCGCATTTATTTAGCCTCAGAGACGGTTTGAAACAATTGTTACAGAAATCAGACAATGTCAAAAATTAGAGGGAAATTGCTTCAAACAAGCGAATTATCGTGAAACAACACCTGTTCGAATCCAACAAAAACTGCGCCCTGCCGTCTCTACTGAGCCTCAGAGACCCTTTGAGACAAGTGTTACAAAAATCAGAGAATGTCAAAAATTAGAGTGAAATTGCTTCAAACAAGCGAATTATCGCGAAACAACACCTGCTCGAATCCAACAATAACTGTGCCCTGCCGTCTCTATTAAGGCTCAGAGTCGCTTTGAGACAAGTGTTTTGAGAATCAGAGAATGTCGTAAATTAGAGTGAAATTGCTTCAAACAAGCGAATTATCGCGAAACAACACCTGCTCGAATCCGACAAAAACTGTGCCCTGCCGCATTTATTTAGCCTCAGAGACGGTTTGAAACAATTGTTACAGAAATCCGACAATGTCAAAAATTAGAGTTAAATTGCTTATACCAGGCGAATTATCGCGAAACAACACCTGCCCGAATCCAACAAAAACTGCGCCCTGCCGTCTCTACTGAGCCTCAGAGACGCTTTGAGACAAGTGTTACAAAAATCAGAGAATGTCGTAAATTAGAGTGAAATTGCTTCAAACAAGCGAATTATCGCGAAACAACACCTGCTCGAATCCAACAATAACTGTGCCCTGCCGTCTCTATTGGGGCTCAGAGTCGCTTTGAGACAAGTGTTTTAAGAATCAGAGAATGTCATAAATGAGAGTGAAATTGCTTCAAACAAGCGAATTATCGCGAAACAACACCTGCTCGAATCCAACAAAAACTGTGCCCTGCCGTCTCTACTGAGCCTCAGAGACGCTTTTAGACAAGTGTTACAAAAATCAGAGAATGTAAATTAGAGTGAAATTGCTTCAAACAAGCGAATTATCGCGAAACAACACCTGTTCGAATCCAACTAAAACTGTGCCCTGCCGACTCTATTTAGCCTCAGAGACGGTTTGAAACAATTGTTACAAAAATCAGAGAATGTGAAAAATTAGAGTGAAATTGCTTCAAACAAGCGAATTATCGCGAAACAACACCTGCTCGAATCCAACAAACACTATGCCCTGCCGACTCTATTTAGCCTCAGAGACGCTTTGAGACAAGTGTTACAAAAATCAAAGAATGTCGTAAATTAGAGTGAAATTGCTTCAAACAAGCGAATGATCGCGAAACAACACCTGCTCGAATCGAACAAAAACTGTGCCCTGCGGTCTCTACTGAGCCTCAGAGACGCTTTGAGACAAGTGTTATACAAATCAGAGAATGTGAGAAATTAGATTGAAATTGCTTCAAACAAGCGAATTATCGCGAAACAACACCTGCTCGAATCCGACAAAAACTGTGCCCTGCCGCATTAATTTAGCCTCAGAGACGGTTTGAAACAATTGTTACAAAAATCAGAGAATGTGAAAAATTAGAGTGAAATTGCTTCAAACAAGCGAATTATCGCGAAACAACACCTGGTCGAATCCGACAAAAAATATGCCCTGCCGACTCTATTTAGCCTCAGAGACGGTTTGAAACAATTGTTACAAGAATCAGAGAATGTGAAAAATTAGAGTGAGATTGCTTCAAATAAGCGAATTATCGCGAAACAACACCTGCTCGAAACCAACAAAAACTGTGCCCTGCCGTCTCTACTGAGCCTCAGAGACGCTTTGAGACATGTGTTACAAAAATCAGAGAATGTCAAAATTAGAGTGAAATTGCTTCAAAAGAGCGAATTATCGCAAAACAACACCTCGAATCCGACAAAAACCATGCCCTGCCGACTCTATTTAGCCTCAGAGACGGTTTGAAACAATTGTTACAAAAATCAGAGAATGTGAAAAATTAGAGTGAAATTGCTTCAAACAAGCGAATTATCGCGAATCAACACCTGCTCGAATCCAACAAAAACTATGCCCTGCCGACTCTATTTAGCCTCAGAGACGCTTTGAGACAAGTGTTACAAAAATCAAAGAATGTCGTAAATTAGAGTGAAATTGCTTCAAACAAGCGAATTATCGCGAAACAACACCTGCTCGAATCGAACAAAAACTGTGCCCTGCCGCATTAATTTAGCCTCAGAGACGCTTTGAGACAAGTGTTACAAAAGTCAGAGAATGTCAAAAATTAGAGTGAAATTCCTTCAAACAAGCGAATTATATCGAAACAACACCTGCTCGAATCCGACAAAAAATATGCCCTGCCGACTCTATTTAGCCTCAGAGACGGTTTGAAACAATTGTTACAAAAATCAGAGAATGTGAAAAATCAGAGTGAAATATCTTCAAATAAGCGAATTATCGCGAAACAACACCTGCTTGAATCCAACAAAAACTGTGCCCTGCTGTCTCTACTGAGCCTCAGAGACGCTTTGAGACAAGTGTTACAAAAATCAAAGAATGTCGTAAATTAGAGTGAAATTGCTTCAAACAAGCGAATTATCGCGAAACAACACCTGCTCGAATCGAACAAAAACTGTGCCCTGCGGTCTCTACTGAGCCTCAGAGACGCTTTGAGACAAGTGTTACAAAAATCAAAGAATGTCGTAAATTAGAGTGAAATTGCTTCAAACAAGCGAATGATCGCGAAACAACACCTGCTCGAATCGAACAAAAACTGTGCCCTGCGGTCTCTACTGAGCCTCAGAGACGCTTTGAGACAAGTGTTATACAAATCAGAGAATGTGAGAAATTAGTTTGAAATTGCTTCAAACAAGCGAATTATCGCGAAACAACACCTGCTCGAATCCGACAAAAACTGTGCCCTGCCGCATTAATTTAGCCTCAGAGACGGTTTGAAACAATTGTTACAAAAATCAGAGAATGTGAAAAATTAGAGTGAAATTGCTTCAAACAAGCGAATTATCGCGAAACAACACCTGCTCGAATCCAACAAAAACTATGCCCTGCCGACTCTATTTAGCCTCAGAGACGCTTTGAGACAAGTGTTACAAAAATCAAAGAATGTCGTAAATTAGAGTGAAATTGCTTCAAACAAGCGAATTATCGCGAAACAACACCTGCTCGAATCCAACAAAAACTGTGCCCTGCCGTCTCTACTGAGCCTCAGAGACGCTTTGAGACATGTGTTACAAAAATCAGAGAATGTCAAAATTAGAGTGAAATTGCTTCAAAAGAGCGAATTATCGCAAAACAACACCTCGAATCCGACAAAAACCATGCCCTGCCGACTCTATTTAGCCTCAGAGACGGTTTGAAACAATTGTTACAAAAATCAGAGAATGTGAAAAATTAGAGTGAAATTGCTTCAAACAAGCGAATTATCGCGAATCAACACCTGCTCGAATCCAACAAAAACTATGCCCTGCCGACTCTATTTAGCCTCAGAGACGCTTTGAGACAAGTGTTACAAAAATCAAAGAATGTCGTAAATTAGAGTGAAATTGCTTCAAACAAGCGAATTATCGCGAAACAACACCTGCTCGAATCGAACAAAAACTGTGCCCTGCCGCATTAATTTAGCCTCAGAGACGGTTTTAAACAATTGTTACAGAAATCAGAGAATGTGAAAAATCAGAGTGAAATATCTTCAAATAAGCGAATTATCGCGAAACAACACCTGCTTGAATCCAACAAAAACTGTGCCCTGCTGTCTCTACTGAGCCTCAGAGACGCTTTGAGACAAGTGTTACAAAAATCAGAGAATGTGAGAAATTAGATTGAAATTGCTTATAACAAGCGAATTATCGCGAAACAACACCTGCTCGAATCCGACAAAAACTGTGCCCTGCCGCATTTATTTAGCCTCAGAGACGGTTTGAAACAATTGTTACAGAAATCAGACAATGTCAAAAATTAGAGGGAAATTGCTTCAAACAAGCGAATTATCGTGAAACAACACCTGTTCGAATCCAACAAAAACTGCGCCCTGCCGTCTCTACTGAGCCTCAGAGACCCTTTGAGACAAGTGTTACAAAAGTCAGAGAATGTCAAAAATTAGAGTGAAATTCCTTCAAACAAGCGAATTATATCGAAACAACACCTGCTCGAATCCGACAAAAAATATGCCCTGCCGACTCTATTTAGCCTCAGAGACGGTTTGAAACAATTGTTACAAAAATCAGAGAATGTGAAAAATCAGAGTGAAATATCTTCAAATAAGCGAATTATCGCGAAACAACACCTGCTTGAATCCAACAAAAACTGTGCCCTGCTGTCTCTACTGAGCCTCAGAGACGCTTTGAGACAAGTGTTACAAAAATCAAAGAATGTCGTAAATTAGAGTGAAATTGCTTCAAACAAGCGAATTATCGCGAAACAACACCTGCTCGAATCGAACAAAAACTGTGCCCTGCCGCATTTATTTAGCCTCAGAGACGGTTTGAAACAATTGTTACAGAAATCAGACAATGTCAAAAAGTAGAGTGAAATTGCTTCAAACAAGCGAATTATCGCGAAACAACACCTGCTCGAATCCGACAAAAAATATGCCCTGCCGACTCTATTTAGCCTCAGAGACGGTTTGAAACAATTGTTACAAAAATCAGAGAATGTGAAAAATTAGAGTGAAATTGCTTCAAACAAGCGAATTATCGCGAAACAACACCTGCTCGAATCCAACAAAAACTGTGCCCTGCCGTCTCTACTGAGCCTCAGAGACGCTTTTAGACAAGTGTTACAAAAATCAGAGAATGTCGTAAATTAGAGTGAAATTGCTTCAAACAAGCGAATTATCGCGAAACAACACCTGTTCGAATCCAACTAAAACTGTGCCCTGCCGACTCTATTTAGCCTCAGAGACGGTTTGAAACAATTGTTACAAAAATCAGAGAATGTGAAAAATTAGAGTGAAATTGCTTCAAACAAGCGAATTATCGCGAAACAACACCTGCTCGAATCCAACAAACACTCTGCCCTGCCGACTCTATTTAGCCTCAGAGACGCTTTGAGACAAGTGTTACAAAAATCAAAGAATGTCGTAAATTAGAGTGAAATTGCTTCAAACAAGCGAATGATCGCGAAACAACACCTGCTCGAATCGAACAAAAACTGTGCCCTGCGGTCTCTACTGAGCCTCAGAGACGCTTTGAGACAAGTGTTATACAAATCAGAGAATGTGAGAAATTAGTTTGAAATTGCTTCAAACAAGCGAATTATCGCGAAACAACACCTGCTCGAATCCGACAAAAACTGTGCCCTGCCGCATTAATTTAGCCTCAGAGACGGTTTGAAACAATTGTTACAAAAATCAGAGAATGTGAAAAATTAGAGTGAAATTGCTTCAAACAAGCGAATTATCGCGAAACAACACCTGCTCGAATCCAACAAAAACTATGCCCTGCCGACTCTATTTAGCCTCAGAGACGCTTTGAGACAAGTGTTACAAAAATCAAAGAATGTCGTAAATTAGAGTGAAATTGCTTCAAACAAGCGAATTATCGCGAAACAACACCTGCTCGAATCCAACAAAAACTGTGCCCTGCCGTCTCTACTGAGCCTCAGAGACGCTTTGAGACATGTGTTACAAAAATCAGAGAATGTCAAAATTAGAGTGAAATTGCTTCAAAAGAGCGAATTATCGCAAAACAACACCTCGAATCCGACAAAAACCATGCCCTGCCGACTCTATTTAGCCTCAGAGACGGTTTGAAACAATTGTTACAAAAATCAGAGAATGTGAAAAATTAGAGTGAAATTGCTTCAAACAAGCGAATTATCGCGAATCAACACCTGCTCGAATCCAACAAAAACTATGCCCTGCCGACTCTATTTAGCCTCAGAGACGCTTTGAGACAAGTGTTACAAAAATCAAAGAATGTCGTAAATTAGAGTGAAATTGCTTCAAACAAGCGAATTATCGCGAAACAACACCTGCTCGAATCGAACAAAAACTGTGCCCTGCCGCATTAATTTAGCCTCAGAGACGGTTTTAAACAATTGTTACAGAAATCAGACAATGTCAAAAATTAGAGTGAAATTGCTTCAAACAAGCGAATTATCGCGAAACAACACCTGCTCAAATCCAACAAAAACTATGCCCTGCCGACTCTATTTAGCCTCAGAGACGCTTTGAGACAAGTGTTACAAAAATCAAAGAATGTCGTAAATTAGAGTGAAATTGCTTCAAACAAGCGAATTATCGCGAAACAACACCTGCTCGAATCGAACAAAAACTGTGCCCTGCCGCATTAATTTAGCCTCAGAGACGGTTTTAAACAATTGTTACAGAAATCAGAGAATGTGAAAAATCAGAGTGAAATTTCTTCAAATAAGCGAATTATCGCGAAACAACACCTGCTTGAATCCAACAAAAACTGTGCCCTGCTGTCTCTACTGAGCCTCAGAGACGCTTTGAGACAAGTGTTACAAAAATCAGAGAATGTGAGAAATTAGATTGAAATTGCTTATAACAAGCGAATTATCGCGAAACAACACCTGCTCGAATCCGACAAAAACTGTGCCCTGCCGCATTTATTTAGCCTCAGAGACGGTTTGAAACAATTGTTACAGAAATCAGACAATGTCAAAAATTAGAGTGAAATTGCTTCAAACAAGCGAATTATCGTGAAACAACACCTGTTCGAATCCAACAAAAACTGCGCCCTGCCGTCTCTACTGAGCCTCAGAGACCCTTTGAGACAAGTGTTACAAAAGTCAGAGAATGTCAAAAATTAGAGTGAAATTCCTTCAAACAAGCGAATTATATCGAAACAACACCTGCTCGAATCCGACAAAAAATATGCCCTGCCGACTCTATTTAGCCTCAGAGACGGTTTGAAACAATTGTTACAAAAATCAGAGAATGTGAAAAATCAGAGTGAAATATCTTCAAATAAGCGAATTATCGCGAAACAACACCTGCTTGAATCCAACAAAAACTGTGCCCTGCTGTCTCTACTGAGCCTCAGAGACGCTTTGAGACAAGTGTTACAAAAATCAAAGAATGTCGTAAATTAGAGTGAAATTGCTTCAAACAAGCGAATTATCGCGAAACAACACCTGCTCGAATCGAACAAAAACTGTGCCCTGCGGTCTCTACTGAGCCTCAGAGACGCTTTGAGACAAGTGTTACAAAAATCAAAGAATGACGTAAATTAGAGTGAAATTGCTTCAAACAAGCGAATTATCGCGAAACAACACCTGCTCGAATCGAACAAAAACTGTGCCCTGCTATCTCTACTGTGCCTCAGAGACGCTTTGAGACAAGTGTTACAAAAATCAAAGAATGTCGTAAATTAGAGTGAAATTGCTTCAAACAAGCGAATTATCGCGAAACAACACCTGCTCGAATCGAACAAAAACTGTGCCCTGCGGTCTCTACTGAGCCTCAGAGACGCTTTGAGACAAGTGTTACAAAAATCAAAGAATGACGTAAATTAGAGTGAAATTGCTTCAAACAAGCGAATTATCGCGAAACAACACCTGCTCGAATCCGACAAAAACTGTGCCCTGCCGCATTTATTTAGCCTCAGAGACGGTTTGAAACAATTGTGACAGAAATCAGACAATGTCAAAAAGTAGAGTGAAATTGCTTCAAACAAGCGAATTATCGCGAAACAACACCTGCTCGAATCCGACAAAAAATATGCCCTGCCGACTCTATTTAGCCTCAGAGACGGTTTGAAACAATTGTTACAAAAATCAGAGAATGTGAAAAATTAGAGTGAAATATCTTCAAACAAGCGAATTATCGCGAAACAACACCTGCTCGAATCCAACAAAAACTGAGCCCTGCCGTCTCTACTGAGCCTCAGAGACGCTTTTAGACAAGTGTTACAAAAATCAGAGAATGTCGTAAATTAGAGTGAAATTGCTTCAAACAAGCGAATTATCGCGAAACAACACCTGTTCGAATCCAACTAAAACTGTGCCCTGCCGACTCTATTTAGCCTCAGAGACGGTTTGAAACAATTGTTACAAAAATCAGAGAATGTGAAAAATTAGAGTGAAATTGCTTCAAACAAGCGAATTATCGCGAAACAACACCTGCTCGAATCCAACAAACACTATGCCCTGCCGACTCTATTTAGCCTCAGAGACGCTTTGAGACAAGTGTTACAAAAATCAAAGAATGTCGTAAATTAGAGTGAAATTGCTTCAAACAAGCGAATGATCGCGAAACAACACCTGCTCGAATCGAACAAAAACTGTGCCCTGCGGTCTCTACTGAGCCTCAGAGACGCTTTGAGATAAGTGTTATACAAATCAGAGAATGTGAGAAATTAGTTTGAAATTGCTTCAAACAAGCGAATTATCGCGAAACAACACCTGCTCGAATCCGACAAAAACTGTGCCCTGCCGCATTAATTTAGCCTCAGAGACGGTTTGAAACAATTGTTACAAAAATCAGAGAATGTGAAAAATTAGAGTGAAATTGCTTCAAACAAGCGAATTATCGCGAAACAACACCTGCTCGAATCCAACAAAAACTATGCCCTGCCGACTCTATTTAGCCTCAGAGACGCTTTGAGACAAGTGTTACAAAAATCAAAGAATGTCGTAAATTAGAGTGAAATTGCTTCAAACAAGCGAATTATCGCGAAACAACACCTGCTCGAATCCAACAAAAACTGTGCCCTGCCGTCTCTACTGAGCCTCAGAGACGCTTTGAGACATGTGTTACAAAAATCAGAGAATGTCAAAATTAGAGTGAAATTGCTTCAAAAGAGCGAATTATCGCAAAACAACACCTCGAATCCGACAAAAACCATGCCCTGCCGACTCTATTTAGCCTCAGAGACGGTTTGAAACAATTGTTACAAAAATCAGAGAATGTGAAAAATTAGAGTGAAATTGCTTCAAACAAGCGAATTATCGCGAATCAACACCTGCTCGAATCCAACAAAAACTATGCCCTGCCGACGCTATTTAGCCTCAGAGACGCTTTGAGACAAGTGTTACAAAAATCAAAGAATGTTGTAAATTAGAGTGAAATTGCTTCAAACAAGCGAATTATCGCGAAACACCACCTGCTCGAATCGAACAAAAACTGTGCCCTGCCGCATTAATTTAGCCTCAGAGACGGTTTTAAACAATTGTTACAGAAATCGGACAATGTCAAAAATTAGAGTGAAATTGCTTCAAACAAGCGAATTATCGCGAAACAACACCTGCTCAAATCCAACAAAAACTATGCCCTGCCGACTCTATTTAGCCTCAGAGACGCTTTGAGACAAGTGTTACAAAAATCAAAGAATGTCGTAAATTAGAGTGAAATTGCTTCAAACAAGCGAATTATCGCGAAACAACACCTGCTCGAATCGAACAAAAACTGTGCCCTGCCGCATTAATTTAGCCTCAGAGACGGTTTTAAACAATTGTTACAGAAATCAGAGAATGTGAAAAATCAGAGTGAAATATCTTCAAATAAGCGAATTATCGCGAAACAACACCTGCTTGAATCCAACAAAAACTGTGCCCTGCTGTCTCTACTGAGCCTCAGAGACGCTTTGAGACAAGTGTTACAAAAATCAGAGAATGTGAGAAATTAGATTGAAATTGCTTATAACAAGCGAATTATCGCGAAACAACACCTGCTCGAATCCGACAAAAACTGTGCCCTGCCGCATTTATTTAGCCTCAGAGACGGTTTGAAACAATTGTTACAGAAATCAGACAATGTCAAAAATTAGAGGGAAATTGCTTCAAACAAGCGAATTATCGTGAAACAACACCTGTTCGAATCCAACAAAAACTGCGCCCTGCCGTCTCTACTGAGCCTCAGAGACCCTTTGAGACAAGTGTTACAAAAGTCAGAGAATGTCAAAAATTAGAGTGAAATTCCTTCAAACAAGCGAATTATATCGAAACAACACCTGCTCAAATCCGACAAAAAATATGCCCTGCCGACTCTATTTAGCCTCAGAGACGGTTTGAAACAATTGTTACAAAAATCAGAGAATGTGAAAAATCAGAGTGAAATATCTTCAAATAAGCGAATTATCGCGAAACAACACCTGCTTGAATCCAACAAAAACTGTGCCCTGCTGTCTCTACTGAGCCTCAGAGACGCTTTGAGACAAGTGTTACAAAAATCAAAGAATGTCGTAAATTAGAGTGAAATTGCTTCAAACAAGCGAATTATCGCGAAACAACACCTGCTCGAATCGAACAAAAACTGTGCCCTGCGGTCTCTACTGAGCCTCAGAGACGCTTTGAGACAAGTGTTACAAAAATCAAAGAATGTCGTAAATTAGAGTGAAATTGCTTCAAACAAGCGAATTATCGCGAAACAACACCTGCTCGAATCGAACAAAAACTGTGCCCTGCTATCTCTACTGTGCCTCAGAGACGCTTTGAGACAAGTGTTACAAAAATCAAAGAATGTCGTAAATTAGAGTGAAATTGCTTCAAACAAGCGAATTATCGCGAAACAACACCTGCTCGAATCCGACAAAAACTGTGCCCTGCCGCATTTATTTAGCCTCAGAGATGGTTTGAAACAATTGTTACAGAAATCAGACAATGTCAAAAAGTAGAGTGAAATTGCTTCAAACAAGCGAATTAATCTCGAAACAACACCTGCTCGAATCCGACAAAAAATATGCCCTGCCGACTCTATTTAGCCTCAGAGACGGTTTGAAACAATTGTTACAAAAATCAGAGAATGTGAAAAATTAGAGTGAAATTGCTTCAAATAAGCGAATTATCGCGATACAACACCTGCTCGAATCCAACAAAAACTGTGCCCTGCCGTCTCTACTGAGCCTCAGAGACGCTTTGAGACATGTGTTACAAAAATCAGAGAATCTCAAAAATTAGAGTGAAATTGCTTCAAAAGAGCGAATTATCGCGAAACAACACCTCGAATCCGACAAAAACCATGCCCTGCCGACTCTATTTAGCCTCAGAGACGGTTTGAAACAATTGTTACAAAAATCAGAGAATGTGAAAAATTAGAGTGAAATTGCTTCAAACAAGCGAATTATCGCGAAACAACACCTGCTCGAATCCAACAAAAACTATGCCCTGCCGACTTTATTTAGCCTCAGAGACGCTTTGAGACAAGTGTTACAAAAATCAAAGAATGTCGTAAATTAGAGTGAAATTGCTTCAAACAAGCGAATTATCGCGAAACAACACCTGCTCGAATCGAACAAAAAATATGCCCTGCCGACTCTATTTAGCCTCAGAGACGGTTTGAAACAATTGTTACAAAAATCAGAGAATGTGAAAAATTAGAGTGAAATTGCTTCAAATAAGCGAATTATCGCGAAACAACACCTGCTTGAATCCAACAAAAACTGTGCCCTGCTGTCTCTACCGAGCCTCAGAGACGGTTTGAAACAATTGTTACAGAAATCCGACAATGTCAAAAATTAGAGTTAAATTGCTTCAAACAAGCGAATTATCGCGAAACAACACCTGCCCGAATCCAACAAAAACTGTGCCCTGCGGTCTCTACTGAGCCTCAGAGACGCTTTTAGACAAGTGTTACAAAAATCAGAGAATGTCGTAAATTAGAGTGAAATTGCTTCAAACAAGCGAATTATCGCGAAACAACACCTGCTCGAATCCGACAAAAACTGTGCCCTGCCGCATTAATTTAGCCTCAGAGACGGTTTGAAACAATTGTTACAAAAATCAGAGAATGTGAAAAATTAGAGTGAAATTGCTTCAAACAAGCGAATTATCGCGAAACAACACCTGCTCGAATCCAACAAAAACTATGCCCTGCCGACTCTATTTAGCCTCAGAGACCCTTTGAGACAAGTGTTACAAAAATCAGAGAATGTGAGAAATTAGATTGAAATTGCTTATAACAAGCGAATTATCGCGAAACAACACCTGCTCGAATCCAACAAAAACTGTGCCCTGCCGTCTCTACTGAGCCTCAGAGACGCTTTGAGACATGTGTTACAAAAATCAGAGAATGTCAAAAATAAGAGTGAAATTGCTTCAAAAGAGCGAATTATCGCAAAACAACACCTCGAATCCGACAAAAACCATGCCCTGCCGACTCTATTTAGCCTCAGAGACGGTTTGAAACAATTGTTACAAAAATCAGAGAATGTGAAAAATTAGAGTGAAATTGCTTCAAACAAGCGAATTATCGCGAAACAACACCTGCTCGAATCCAACAAAAACTATGCCCTGCCGACTCTATTTAGCCTCAGAGACGCTTTGAGACAAGTGTTACAAAAATCAAAGAATGTCGTAAATTAGAGTGAAATTGCTTCAAACAAGCGAATTATCGCGAAACAACACCTGCTCGAATCGAACAAAAACTGTGCCCTGCGGTCTCTACTGAGCCTCAGAGACGCTTTGAGACAAGTGTTACACAAATCAGAGAATGTGAGAAATTAGATTGAAATTGCTTCAAACAAATGAATTATCGCGAAACAACACCTGCTCGAATCCGACAAAAACTGTGTCCTGCCGCATTAATTTAGCCTCAGAGACGGTTTTAATCAATTGTTACAGAAATCAGACAATGTCAAAAATTAGAGTGAAATTGCTTCAAACAAGCGAATTATCGCGAAACAACACCTGCTCAAATCCAACAAAAACTTCGCCCTGCCGTCTCTACTGAGCCTCAGAGACCCTTTGAGACAAGTGTTACAAAAATCAGAGAATGTCAAAAATTAGAGTGAAATTGCTTCAAACAAGCGAATTATAGCGAAACAACACCTGCTCGAATCCGACAAAAACTATGCCCTGCCGACTCTATTTAGCCTCAGAGACGGTTTGAAACCATTCTTACAAAAATCAGAGAATGTGAAAAATTAGAGTGAAATTGCTTCAAACAAGCGAATTATCGCGAAACAACACCTGCTCGAATCCAACAAAAACTATGCCCTGCCGACTCTATTTAGGATCAGAGACGGTTTGAAACCATTGTTACAGATATCAGACAATGTCAAAAATTAGAGTGAAATTGCTTCAAATAAGCGAATTATCGCGAAACAACACCTACTCGAATCCAACAAAAACTGCGCCCTGCCGTCTCTACTGAGCCTCAGAGACGCTTTGAGACAAGTGTTACAAAAATCAAAGAATGTCGTAAATTAGAGTGAAATTGCTTCAAACAAGCGAATTATCGCGAAACAACACCTGCTCGAATCGAACAAAAACTGTGCCCTGCTGTCTCTACTGAGCCTCAGAGACGCTTTGAGACAAGTGTTTCAAAAATCAGAGAATGTGAGAAATTAGATTGAAATTGCTTATAACAAGCGAATTATCGCGAAACAACACCTGCTCGAATCCGACAAAAACTGTGCCCTGCTGCATTTATTTAGCCTCAGAGACGGTTTGAAACAATTGTTACAGAAATCAGACAATGTCAAAAATTAGAGGGAAATTGCTTCAAACAAGCGAATTATCGCGAAACAACACCTGCTCGAATCCAACAAAAACTATGCCCTGCCGACTCTATTTAGCCTTAGAGACGGTTTGAAACCATTGTTACAAAAATCAGAGAATGTGAAAAATTAGAGTGAAATATCTTCAAATAACCGAATTATCGCGAAACAACACCTGCTTGAATCCAACAAAAACTGTGCCCTGCTGTCTCTACCGAGCCTCAGAGACGCTTTGAGACAAGTGTTACAAAAATCAGAGAATGTCATAAATTAGAGTGAAATTGCTTCAAACAAGCGAATTATCGCGAAACAACACCTGGTCGAATCCGACAGAAACTGTGCCCTGCCGCATTTATTTAGCCTCAGAGACGGTTTGAAACAATTGTTACAGATATCAGACAATGTCAAAAATTAGAGTGAAATTGCTTCAAACAGGCGAATTATCGCGAAACAACACCTGCTCGAATCCAACAATAACTGTGCCCTGCCGTCTCTATTAAGGCTCAGAGTCGCTTTGAGACAAGTGTTTTGAGAATCAGAGAATGTCGTAAATTAGAGTGAAATTGCTTCAAACAAGCGAATTATCGCGAAACAACACCTGCTCGAATCGAACAAAAACTGTGCCCTGCGGTCTCTACTGAGCCTCAGAGACGCTTTGAGACAAGTGTTACACAAATCAGAGAATGTGAGAAATTAGATTGAAATTGCTTCAAACAAGCGAATTATCGCGAAACAACACCTGCTCGAATCCGACAAAAACTGTGCCCTGCCGCATTAATTTAGCCTCAGAGACGGTTTTAAACAATTGTTACAGAAATCAGACAATGTCAAAAATTAGAGTGAAATTGCTTCAAACAAGCGAATTATCGCGAAACAGCACCTGCTCAAATCCAACAAAAACTTCGCCCTGCCGTCTCTACTGAGCCTCAGAGACCCTTTGAGACAAGTGTTACAAAAGTCACAGAATGTCAAAAATTAGAGTGAAATTCCTTCAAACAAGCGAATTATATCGAAACAACACCTGCTCGAATCCGACAAAAAATATGCCCTGCCGACTCTATTTAGCTTCAGAGACGGTTTGAAACAATTGTTACAAAAATCAGAGAATGTGAAAAATTAGAGTGAAATATCTTCAAATAAGCGAATTATCGCGAAACAACACCTGCTCGAATCGAACAAAAACTGTGCCCTGCTATCTCTACTGAGCCTCAGAGACGCTTTGAGACAAGTGTTACAAAAATCAAAGAATGTCGTAAATTAGAGTGAAATTGCTTCAAACAAGCGAATTATCGCGAAACAACACCTGCTCGAATCCAACAAAAACTATGCCCTGCCGACTGTATTTAGGATCAGAGACGGTTTGAAACCATTGTTACAGATATCAGACAATGTCAAAAATTAGAGTGAAATTGCTTCAAATAAGCGAATTATCGCGAAACAACACCTGCTCGAATCGAACAAAAACTGTGCCCTGCGGTCTCTACTGAGCCTCAGAGATGCTTTGAGACAAGTGTTACAAAAATCAAAGAATGTCGTAAATTAGAGTGAAATTGCTTCAAACAAGCGAATTATCGCGAAACAACACCTGCTCGAATCGAACAAAAACTGTGCCCTGCTATCTCTACTGAGCCTCAGAGACGCTTTGAGACAAGTGTTACAAAAAGCAAAGAATGTCGTAAATTAGAGTGAAATTGCTTCAAACAAGCGAATTATCGCGAAACAACACCTGCTCGAATCCGACAAAACCTGTGCCCTGCCGCATTTATTTAGCCTCAGAGACGGTTTGAAACAATTGTTACAGAAATCAGACAATGTCAAAAAGTAGAGTGAAATTGCTTCAAACAAGCGAATTATCGCGAAACAACACCTGCTCGAATCCGACAAAAAATATGCCCTGCCGACTCTATTTAGCCTCAGAGACGGTTTGAAACAATTGTTACAAAAATCAGAGAATGTGAAATATTAGAGTGAAATTGCTTCAAATAAGCGAATTATCGCGAAACAACACCTGCTCGAATCGAACAAAAACTGTGCCCTGCGGTCTCTACTGAGCCTCAGAGACGCTTTGAGACAAGTGTTACACAAATCAGAGAATGTGAGAAATTAGATTGAAATTGCTTCAAACAAATGAATTATCGCGAAACAACACCTGCTCGAATCCGACAAAAACTGTGTCCTGCCGCATTAATTTAGCCTCAGAGACGGTTTTAATCAATTGTTACAGAAATCAGACAATGTCAAAAATTAGAGTGAAATTGCTTCAAACAAGCGAATTATCGCGAAACAACACCTGCTCAAATCCAACAAAAACTTCGCCCTGCCGTCTCTACTGAGCCTCAGAGACCCTTTGAGACAAGTGTTACAAAAATCAGAGAATGTCAAAAATTAGAGTGAAATTGCTTCAAACAAGCGAATTATAGCGAAACAACACCTGCTCGAATCCGACAAAAACTATGCCCTGCCGACTCTATTTAGCCTCAGAGACGGTTTGAAACCATTCTTACAAAAATCAGAGAATGTGAAAAATTAGAGTGAAATTGCTTCAAACAAGCGAATTATCGCGAAACAACACCTGCTCGAATCCAACAAAAACTATGCCCTGCCGACTCTATTTAGGATCAGAGACGGTTTGAAACCATTGTTACAGATATCAGACAATGTCAAAAATTAGAGTGAAATTGCTTCAAATAAGCGAATTATCGCGAAACAACACCTACTCGAATCCAACAAAAACTGCGCCCTGCCGTCTCTACTGAGCCTCAGAGACGCTTTGAGACAAGTGTTACAAAAATCAAAGAATGTCGTAAATTAGAGTGAAATTGCTTCAAACAAGCGAATTATCGCGAAACAACACCTGCTCGAATCGAACAAAAACTGTGCCCTGCTGTCTCTACTGAGCCTCAGAGACGCTTTGAGACAAGTGTTTCAAAAATCAGAGAATGTGAGAAATTAGATTGAAATTGCTTATAACAAGCGAATTATCGCGAAACAACACCTGCTCGAATCCGACAAAAACTGTGCCCTGCTGCATTTATTTAGCCTCAGAGACGGTTTGAAACAATTGTTACAGAAATCAGACAATGTCAAAAATTAGAGGGAAATTGCTTCAAACAAGCGAATTATCGCGAAACAACACCTGCTCGAATCCAACAAAAACTATGCCCTGCCGACTCTATTTAGCCTTAGAGACGGTTTGAAACCATTGTTACAAAAATCAGAGAATGTGAAAAATTAGAGTGAAATATCTTCAAATAACCGAATTATCGCGAAACAACACCTGCTTGAATCCAACAAAAACTGTGCCCTGCTGTCTCTACCGAGCCTCAGAGACGCTTTGAGACAAGTGTTACAAAAATCAGAGAATGTCATAAATTAGAGTGAAATTGCTTCAAACAAGCGAATTATCGCGAAACAACACCTGGTCGAATCCGACAGAAACTGTGCCCTGCCGCATTTATTTAGCCTCAGAGACGGTTTGAAACAATTGTTACAGATATCAGACAATGTCAAAAATTAGAGTGAAATTGCTTCAAACAGGCGAATTATCGCGAAACAACACCTGCTCGAATCCAACAATAACTGTGCCCTGCCGTCTCTATTAAGGCTCAGAGTCGCTTTGAGACAAGTGTTTTGAGAATCAGAGAATGTCGTAAATTAGAGTGAAATTGCTTCAAACAAGCGAATTATCGCGAAACAACACCTGCTCGAATCGAACAAAAACTGTGCCCTGCGGTCTCTACTGAGCCTCAGAGACGCTTTGAGACAAGTGTTACACAAATCAGAGAATGTGAGAAATTAGATTGAAATTGCTTCAAACAAGCGAATTATCGCGAAACAACACCTGCTCGAATCCGACAAAAACTGTGCCCTGCCGCATTAATTTAGCCTCAGAGACGGTTTTAAACAATTGTTACAGAAATCAGACAATGTCAAAAATTAGAGTGAAATTGCTTCAAACAAGCGAATTATCGCGAAACAGCACCTGCTCAAATCCAACAAAAACTTCGCCCTGCCGTCTCTACTGAGCCTCAGAGACCCTTTGAGACAAGTGTTACAAAAGTCACAGAATGTCAAAAATTAGAGTGAAATTCCTTCAAACAAGCGAATTATATCGAAACAACACCTGCTCGAATCCGACAAAAAATATGCCCTGCCGACTCTATTTAGCCTCAGAGACGGTTTGAAACAATTGTTACAAAAATCAGAGAATGTGAAAAATTAGAGTGAAATATCTTCAAATAAGCGAATTATCGCGAAACAACACCTGCTCGAATCGAACAAAAACTGTGCCCTGCTATCTCTACTGAGCCTCAGAGACGCTTTGAGACAAGTGTTACAAAAATCAAAGAATGTCGTAAATTAGAGTGAAATTGCTTCAAACAAGCGAATTATCGCGAAACAACACCTGCTCGAATCCAACAAAAACTATGCCCTGCCGACTGTATTTAGGATCAGAGACGGTTTGAAACCATTGTTACAGATATCAGACAATGTCAAAAATTAGAGTGAAATTGCTTCAAATAAGCGAATTATCGCGAAACAACACCTGCTCGAATCGAACAAAAACTGTGCCCTGCGGTCTCTACTGAGCCTCAGAGATGCTTTGAGACAAGTGTTACATAAATCAAAGAATGTCGTAAATTAGAGTGAAATTGCTTCAAACAAGCGAATTATCGCGAAACAACACCTGCTCGAATCGAACAAAAACTGTGCCCTGCTATCTCTACTGAGCCTCAGAGACGCTTTGAGACAAGTGTTACAAAAAGCAAAGAATGTCGTAAATTAGAGTGAAATTGCTTCAAACAAGCGAATTATCGCGAAACAACACCTGCTCGAATCCGACAAAAACTGTGCCCTGCCGCATTTATTTAGCCTCAGAGACGGTTTGAAACAATTGTTACAGAAATCAGACAATGTCAAAAAGTAGAGTGAAATTGCTTCAAACAAGCGAATTATCGCGAAACAACACCTGCTCGAATCCGACAAAAAATATGCCCTGCCGACTCTATTTAGCCTCAGAGACGGTTTGAAACAATTGTTACAAAAATCAGAGAATGTGAAAAATTAGAGTGAAATTGCTTCAAATAAGCGAATTATCGCGAAACAACACCTACTCGAATCCAACAAAATCTGTGCCCTGCCGTCTCTACTGAGCCTCAGAGACGCTTTGAGACATGTGTTACAAAAATCAGAGAATGTCAAAAATTAGAGTGAAATTGCTTCAAAAGAGCGAATTATCGCGAAACAACACCTCGAATCCGACAAAAACCATGCCCTGCCGACTCTATTTAGCCTCAGAGACGGTTTGAAACAATTGTTACAAAAATCAGAGAATGTGAAAAATTAGAGTGAAATTGCTTCAAACAAGCGAATTATCGCGAAACAACACCTGCTCGAATCCAACAAAAACTATGCCCTGCCGACTCTATTTAGCCTCAGAGACGCTTTGAGACAAGTGTTACAAAAATCAAAGAATGTCGTAAATTAGAGTGAAATTGCTTCAAACAAGCGAATTATCGCGAAACAACACCTGCTCGAATCGAACAAAAACTGTGCCCTGCCGCATTTATTTAGCCTCAGAGACGGTTTGAAACAATTGTTACAGAAATCAGACAATGTCAAAAAGTAGAGTGAAATTGCTTCAAACAAGCGAATTATCGCGAAACAACACCTGCTCGAATCCGACAAAAAATATGCCCTGCCGACTCTATTTAGCCTCAGAGACGGTTTGAAACAATTGTTACAAAAATCAGAGAATGTGAAAAATTAGAGTGAAATTGCTTCAAATAAGCGAATTATCGCGAAACAACACCTGCTTGAATCCAACAAAAACTGTGCCCTGCTGTCTCTACCGAGCCTCAGAGACGGTTTGAAACAATTGTTACAGAAATCCGACAATGTCAAAAATTAGAGTTAAATTGCTTCAAACAAGCGAATTATCGCGAAACAACACCTGCCCGAATCCAACAAAAACTGTGCCCTGCGGTCTCTACTGAGCCTCAGAGACGCTTTTAGACAAGTGTTACAAAAATCAGAGAATGTCGTAAATTAGAGTGAAATTGCTTCAAACAAGCGAATTATCGCGAAACAACACCTGTTCGAATCCAACTAAAACTGTGCCCTGCCGTCCTTACTGAGCCTCAGAGACGCTTTGAGACATGTGTTACAAAAATCAGAGAATGTCAAAAATTAGAGTGAAATTGCTTCAAAAGAGCGAATTATCGCGAAACAACACCTTCTCGAATCCGACAAAAACCATGCCCTGCAGACTCTATTTAGCCTCAGAGACGGTTTGAAACAATTGTTACAAAAATCAGAGAATGTGAAAAATTAGAGTGAAATTGCTTCAAACAAGCGAATTATCGCGAAACAACACCTGCTCGAATCCAACAAAAACTATGCCCTGCCGACTCTATTTAGCCTCAGAGACGCTTTGAGACAAGTGTGACAAAAATCAAAGAATGTCGTAAATTAGAGTGAAATTGCTTCAAACAAGCGAATTATCGCGAAACAACACCTGCTCGAATCGAACAAATACTGTGCCCTGCGGTCTCTACTGAGCCTCAGAGACGCTTTGAGACAAGTGTTAAACAAATCAGACAATGTGAGAAATTAGATTGAAATTGCTTCAAACAAGCGAATTATCGCGAAACAACACCTGCTCGAATCCGACAAAAACTGTGCCCTGCCGCATTTATTTAGCCTCAGAGACGGTCTGAAACCATTGTTACAAAAATCAGAGAATGTGAAAAATTAGAGTGAAATTGCTTCAAACAAGCGAATTATCGCGAAACAACACCTGCTCGAATCCATCAAAAACTTCGCCGTGCCGTCTCTACTGAGCCTCAGAGACCCTTTGAGACAAGTGTTACAAAAATCAGAGAATGTCAAAAATTAGAGTGAAATTGCTTCAAACAAGCGAATTATCGCGAAACAACACCTGCTCGAAACCGACAAAAACTATGCCCTGCCGACTCTATTTAGCCTCAGAGACGGTTCGAAACCATTGTTACAAAAATCAGAGAATGTCAAAAATTAGAGTGAAATTGCTTCAAACAAGCGAATTATCGCGAAACAACACCTGCTCGAATCCAACAAAAACTGTGCCCTGCCGTCTCTATTAAGGCTCAGAGTCGCTTTGAGACAAGTGTTTTAAGAATCAGAGAATGTCGTAAATTACAGTGAAATTGCTTAAAACAAGCGAATTATCGCGAAACAACACCTGCTCCAATCCAACAAAAACTGTGCCCTGCCGTCTCTATTAAGGCTCAGAGTCGCTTTGAGACAAGTGTTTTAAGAATCAGAGAATGTCGTAAATTAGAGTGAAATTGCTTCAAACAAGCGAATTATCGCGAAACAACACCTCCTCGAATCCAACAAAAACTGTGCCCTGCCATCTCTAATAGGCCTCAGAGACGCTTTGAGACAAGTGTTTCAAAAATCAGAGAATGTGAGAAATTAGATTGAAATTGCTTATAACAAGCGAATTATCGCGAAACAACACCTGCTCGAATCCGACAAAAACTGTGCCCTGCTGCATTTATTTAGCCTCAGAGACGGTTTGAAACAATTGTTACAGAAATCAGACAATGTCAAAAATTAGAGGGAAATTGCTTCAAACAAGCGAATTATCGCGAAACAACACCTGCTCGAATCCAACAAAAACTATGCCCTGCCGACTCTATTTAGCCTTAGAGACGGTTTGAAACCATTGTTACAAAAATCAGAGAATGTGAAAAATTAGAGTGAAATATCTTCAAATAACCGAATTATCGCGAAACAACACCTGCTTGAATCCAACAAAAACTGTGCCCTGCTGTCTCTACCGAGCCTCAGAGACGCTTTGAGACAAGTGTTACAAAAATCAGAGAATGTCATAAATTAGAGTGAAATTGCTTCAAACAAGCGAATTATCGCGAAACAACACCTGGTCGAATCCGACAGAAACTGTGCCCTGCCGCATTTATTTAGCCTCAGAGACGGTTTGAAACAATTGTTACAGATATCAGACAATGTCAAAAATTAGAGTGAAATTGCTTCAAACAGGCGAATTATCGCGAAACAACACCTGCTCGAATCCGACAAAAAATATGCCCTGCCGACTCTATTTAGCCTCAGAGACGGTTTGAAACAATTGTTACAAAAATCAGAGAATGTGAAAAATTAGAGTGAAATTGCTTCAAATAAGCGAATTATCGCGAAACAACACCTGCTTGAATCCAACAAAAACTGTGCCCTGCTGTCTCTACCGAGCCTCAGAGACGCTTTGAGACAAGTGTTACAAAAATCAGAGAATGTCATAAATTAGAGTGAAATTGCTTCAAACAAGCGAATTATCGCGAAACAACACCTGCTCGAATCCGACAAAAACTGTGCCCTGCCGCATTTATTTAGCCTCAGAGACGGTTTGAAACAATTGTTACAGAAGTCCGACAATGTCAAAAATTAGAGTTAAATTGCTTCAAACAAGCGAATTATCGCGAAACAACACCTGCCCGAATCCAACAAAAACTGCGCCCTGCCGTCTCTACTGAGCCTCAGAGACGCTTTGAGACAAGTGTTACAAAAATCAGAGAATGTCGTAAATTAGAGTGAAATTGCTTCAAACAAGCGAATTATCGCGAAACAACACCTGCTCGAATCCAACAATAACTGTGCCCTGCCGTCTCTATTGGGGCTCAGAGTCGCTTTGAGACAAGTGTTTTAAGAATCAGAGAATGTCATAAATGAGAGTGAAATTGCTTCAAACAACCGAATTATCGCGAAACAACACCTGCTCGAATCCAACAAAAACTGTCCCCTGCCGTCTCTACTGAGCCTCAGAGACGCTTTTAGACAAGTGTTACAAAAATCAGAGAATGTCGTAAATTAGAGTGAAATTGCTTCAAACAAGCGAATTATAGCGAAACAACACCTGTTCGAATCCAACTAAAACTGTGCCCTGCCGTCCTTACTGAGCCTCAGAGACGCTTTGAGACATGTGTTACAAAAATCAGAGAATGTCAAAAATTAGAGTGAAATTGCTTCAAAAGGGCGAATTATCGCGAAACAACACCTCGAATCCTACAAAAACCATGCCCTGGCGACTCTTTAGCCTCAGAGACGGTTTGAAACAATTGTTACAAAAATCAGAGAATGTGAAAAATTAGAGTGAAATTGCTTCAAACAAGCGAATTATCGCGAAACAACACCTGCTCGAATCCAACAAAAACTATGCCCTGCCGACTCTATTTAGCCTCAGAGACGCTATGAGACAATTGTTACAAAAATCAGAGAATGTCAAAAATTAGAGTGAAATTGCTTCAAACAAGCGAATTATCGCGAAACAACACCTGCTCGAATCGAACAAAAACTGTGCCCTGCGGTCTCTACTGAGCCTCAGAGACGCTTTGAGACAAGTGTTACACAAATCAGAGAATGTGAGAAATTAGATTGAAATTGCTTCAAACAAGCGAATTATCGCGAAACAACACCTGCTCGAATCCGACAAAAACTGTGCCCTGCCGCATTTATTTAGCCTCAGAGACGGTTTGAAACAATTGTTACAGAAATCAGACAATGTCAAAAATTAGAGTGAAATTGCTTCAAACAAGCGAATTATCGCGAAACAACACCTGCTCATATCCAACAAAAACTTCGCCCTGCCGTCTCTACTGAGCCTCAGAGACCCTTTGAGACAAGTGTTACACAAATCAGAGAATGTGAGAAATTAGATTGAAATTGCTTCAAACAAGCGAATTATCGCGAAACAACACCTGCTCGAATCCGACAAAAACTGTGTCCTGCCGCATTAATTTAGCCTCAGAGACGGTTTTAAACAATTGTTACAGAAATCAGACAATGTCAAAAATTAGAGTGAAATTGCTTCAAACAAGCGAATTATCGCGAAACAACACCTGCTCAAATCCAACAAAAACTTCGCCCTGCCGTCTCTACTGAGCCTCAGAGACCCTTTGAGACAAGTGTTACAAAAATCAGAGAATGTCAAAAATTAGAGTGAAATTGCTTCAAACAAGCGAATTATAGCGAAACAACACCTGCTCGAATCCGACAAAAACTATGCCCTGCCGACTCTATTTAGCCTCAGAGACGGTTTGAAACCATTCTTACAAAAATCAGAGAATGTGAAAAATTAGAGTGAAATTGCTTCAAACAAGCGAATTATCGCGAAACAACACCTGCTCGAATCCAACAAAAACTATGCCCTGCCGACTCTATTTAGGATCAGAGACGGTTTGAAACCATTGTTACAGATATCAGACAATGTCAAAAATTAGAGTGAAATTGCTTCAAACAAGCGAATTATCGCGAAACAACACCTGCTCGAATCCAACAATAACTGTGCCCTGCCGTCTCTATTAAGGCTCAGAGTCGCTTTGAGACAAGTGTTTTGAGAATCAGAGAATGTCGTAAATTAGAGTGAAATTGCTTCAAACAAGCGAATTATCGCGAAACAACACCTGCTCGAATCGAACAAAAACTGTGCCCTGCGGTCTCTACTGAGCCTCAGAGACGCTTTGAGACAAGTGTTACACAAATCAGAGAATGTGAGAAATTAGATTGAAATTGCTTCAAACAAGCGAATTATCGCGAAACAACACCTGCTCGAATCCGACAAAAACTGTGCCCTGCCGCATTAATTTAGCCTCAGAGACGGTTTTAAACAATTGTTACAGAAATCAGACAATGTCAAAAATTAGAGTGAAATTGCTTCAAACAAGCGAATTATCGCGAAACAGCACCTGCTCAAATCCAACAAAAACTTCGCCCTGCCGTCTCTACTGAGCCTCAGAGACCCTTTGAGACAAGTGTTACAAAAGTCAGAGAATGTCAAAAATTAGAGTGAAATTCCTTCAAACAAGCGAATTATATCGAAACAACACCTGCTCGAATCCGACAAAAAATATGCCCTGCCGACTCTATTTAGCCTCAGAGACGGTTTGAAACAATTGTTACAAAAATCAGAGAATGTGAAAAATTAGAGTGAAATATCTTCAAATAAGCGAATTATCGCGAAACAACACCTGCTCGAATCGAACAAAAACTGTGCCCTGCTATCTCTACTGAGCCTCAGAGACGCTTTGAGACAAGTGTTACAAAAATCAAAGAATGTCGTAAATTAGAGTGAAATTGCTTCAAACAAGCGAATTATCGCGAAACAACACCTGCTCGAATCCAACAAAAACTATGCCCTGCCGACTGTATTTAGGATCAGAGACGGTTTGAAACCATTGTTACAGATATCAGACAATGTCAAAAATTAGAGTGAAATTGCTTCAAATAAGCGAATTATCGCGAAACAACACCTGCTCGAATCGAACAAAAACTGTGCCCTGCGGTCTCTACTGAGCCTCAGAGATGCTTTGAGACAAGTGTTACAAAAATCAAAGAATGTCGTAAATTAGAGTGAAATTGCTTCAAACAAGCGAATTATCGCGAAACAACACCTGCTCGAATCGAACAAAAACTGTGCCCTGCTATCTCTACTGAGCCTCAGAGACGCTTTGAGACAAGTGTTACAAAAATCAAAGAATGTCGTAAATTAGAGTGAAATTGCTTCAAACAAGCGAATTATCGCGAAACAACACCTGCTCGAATCCGACAAAAACTGTGCCCTGCCGCATTTATTTAGCCTCAGAGACGGTTTGAAACAATTGTTACAGAAATCAGACAATGTCAAAAAGTAGAGTGAAATTGCTTCAAACAAGCGAATTATCGCGAAACAACACCTGCTCGAATCCGACAAAAAATATGCCCTGCCGACTCTATTTAGCCTCAGAGACGGTTTGAAACAATTGTTACAAAAATCAGAGAATGTGAAAAATTAGAGTGAAATTGCTTCAAATAAGCGAATTATCGCGAAACAACACCTACTCGAATCCAACAAAATCTGTGCCCTGCCGTCTCTACTGAGCCTCAGAGACGCTTTGAGACATGTGTTACAAAAATCAGAGAATGTCAAAAATTAGAGTGAAATTGCTTCAAAAGAGCGAATTATCGCGAAACAACACCTCGAATCCGACAAAAACCATGCCCTGCCGACTCTATTTAGCCTCAGAGACGGTTTGAAACAATTGTTACAAAAATCAGAGAATGTGAAAAATTAGAGTGAAATTGCTTCAAACAAGCGAATTATCGCGAAACAACACCTGCTCGAATCCAACAAAAACTATGCCCTGCCGACTCTATTTAGCCTCAGAGACGCTTTGAGACAAGTGTTACAAAAATCAAAGAATGTCGTAAATTAGAGTGAAATTGCTTCAAACAAGCGAATTATCGCGAAACAACACCTGCTCGAATCGAACAAAAACTGTGCCCTGCCGCATTTATTTAGCCTCAGAGACGGTTTGAAACAATTGTTACAGAAATCAGACAATGTCAAAAAGTAGAGTGAAATTGCTTCAAACAAGCGAATTATCGCGAAACAACACCTGCTCGAATCCGACAAAAAATATGCCCTGCCGACTCTATTTAGCCTCAGAGACGGTTTGAAACAATTGTTACAAAAATCAGAGAATGTGAAAAATTAGAGTGAAATTGCTTCAAATAAGCGAATTATCGCGAAACAACACCTGCTTGAATCCAACAAAAACTGTGCCCTGCTGTCTCTACCGAGCCTCAGAGACGGTTTGAAACAATTGTTACAGAAATCCGACAATGTCAAAAATTAGAGTTAAATTGCTTCAAACAAGCGAATTATCGCGAAACAACACCTGCCCGAATCCAACAAAAACTGTGCCCTGCGGTCTCTACTGAGCCTCAGAGACGCTTTTAGACAAGTGTTACAAAAATCAGAGAATGTCGTAAATTAGAGTGAAATTGCTTCCAACAAGCGAATTATCGCGAAACAACACCTGTTCGAATCCAACTAAAACTGTGCCCTGCCGTCCTTACTGAGCCTCAGAGACGCTTTGAGACATGTGTTACAAAAATCAGAGAATGTCAAAAATTAGAGTGAAATTGCTTCAAAAGAGCGAATTATCGCGAAACAACACCTTCTCGAATCCGACAAAAACCATGCCCTGCAGACTCTATTTAGCCTCAGAGACGGTTTGAAACAATTGTTACAAAAATCAGAGAATGTGAAAAATTAGAGTGAAATTGCTTCAAACAAGCGAATTATCGCGAAACAACACCTGCTCGAATCCAACAAAAACTATGCCCTGCCGACTCTATTTAGCCTCAGAGACGCTTTGAGACAAGTGTGACAAAAATCAAAGAATGTCGTAAATTAGAGTGAAATTGCTTCAAACAAGCGAATTATCGCGAAACAACACCTGCTCGAATCGAACAAATACTGTGCCCTGCGGTCTCTACTGAGCCTCAGAGACGCTTTGAGACAAGTGTTAAACAAATCAGACAATGTGAGAAATTAGATTGAAATTGCTTCAAACAAGCGAATTATCGCGAAACAACACCTGCTCGAATCCGACAAAAACTGTGCCCTGCCGCATTTATTTAGCCTCAGAGACGGTCTGAAACCATTGTTACAAAAATCAGAGAATGTGAAAAATTAGAGTGAAATTGCTTCAAACAAGCGAATTATCGCGAAACAACACCTGCTCGAATCCATCAAAAACTTCGCCCTGCCGTCTCTACTGATCCTCAGAGACCCTTTGAGACAAGTGTTACAAAATTCAGACAATGTCAAAAATTAGAGTGAAATTGCTTCAAACAAGCGAATTATCGCGAAACAACACCTGCTCCAATCCAACAAAAACTTCGCCGTGCCGTCTCTACTGAGCCTCAGAGACCCTTTGAGACAAGTGTTACAAAAATCAGAGAATGTCAAAAATTAGAGTGAAATTGCTTCAAACAAGCGAATTATCGCGAAACAACACCTGCTCGAATCCGACAAAAACTATGCCCTGCCGACTCTATTTAGCCTCAGAGACGGTTCGAAACCATTGTTACAAAAATCAGAGAATGTCAAAAATTAGAGTGAAATTGCTTCAAACAAGCGAATTATCGCGAAACAACACCTGCTCGAATCCAACAAAAACTGTGCCCTGCCGTCTCTATTAAGGCTCAGAGTCGCTTTGAGACAAGTGTTTTAAGAATCAGAGAATGTCGTAAATTACAGTGAAATTGCTTAAAACAAGCGAATTATCGCGAAACAACACCTGCTCCAATCCAACAAAAACTGTGCCCTGCCGTCTCTATTAAGGCTCAGAGTCGCTTTGAGACAAGTGTTTTAAGAATCAGAGAATGTCGTAAATTAGAGTGAAATTGCTTCAAACAAGCGAATTATCGCGAAACAACACCTCCTCGAATCCAACAAAAACTGTGCCCTGCCATCTCTAATAGGCCTCAGAGACGCTTTGAGACAAGTGTTTCAAAAATCAGAGAATGTGAGAAATTAGATTGAAATTGCTTATAACAAGCGAATTATCGCGAAACAACACCTGCTCGAATCGAACAAATACTGTGCCCTGCGGTCTCTACTGAGCCTCAGAGACGCTTTGAGACAAGTGTTAAACAAATCAGACAATGTGAGAAATTAGATTGAAATTGCTTCAAACAAGCGAATTATCGCGAAACAACACCTGCTCGAATCCGACAAAAACTGTGCCCTGCCGCATTTATTTAGCCTCAGAGACGGTCTGAAACCATTGTTACAAAAATCAGAGAATGTGAAAAATTAGAGTGAAATTGCTTCAAACAAGCGAATTATCGCGAAACAACACCTGCTCGAATCCATCAAAAACTTCGCCCTGCCGTCTCTACTGATCCTCAGAGACCCTTTGAGACAAGTGTTACAAAATTCAGACAATGTCAAAAATTAGAGTGAAATTGCTTCAAACAAGCGAATTATCGCGAAACAACACCTGCTCCAATCCAACAAAAACTTCGCCGTGCCGTCTCTACTGAGCCTCAGAGACCCTTTGAGACAAGTGTTACAAAAATCAGAGAATGTCAAAAATTAGAGTGAAATTGCTTCAAACAAGCGAATTATCGCGAAACAACACCTGCTCGAATCCGACAAAAACTATGCCCTGCCGACTCTATTTAGCCTCAGAGACGGTTCGAAACCATTGTTACAAAAATCAGAGAATGTCAAAAATTAGAGTGAAATTGCTTCAAACAAGCGAATTATCGCGAAACAACACCTGCTCGAATCCAACAAAAACTGTGCCCTGCCGTCTCTATTAAGGCTCAGAGTCGCTTTGAGACAAGTGTTTTAAGAATCAGAGAATGTCGTAAATTACAGTGAAATTGCTTAAAACAAGCGAATTATCGCGAAACAACACCTGCTCCAATCCAACAAAAACTGTGCCCTGCCGTCTCTATTAAGGCTCAGAGTCGCTTTGAGACAAGTGTTTTAAGAATCAGAGAATGTCGTAAATTAGAGTGAAATTGCTTCAAACAAGCGAATTATCGCGAAACAACACCTCCTCGAATCCAACAAAAACTGTGCCCTGCCATCTCTAATAGGCCTCAGAGACGCTTTGAGACAAGTGTTTCAAAAATCAGAGAATGTGAGAAATTAGATTGAAATTGCTTATAACAAGCGAATTATCGCGAAACAACACCTGCTCGAATCCGACAAAAACTGTGCCCTGCTGCATTTATTTAGCCTCAGAGACGGTTTGAAACAATTGTTACAGAAATCAGACAATGTCAAAAATTAGAGGGAAATTGCTTCAAACAAGCGAATTATCGCGAAACAACACCTGCTCGAATCCAACAAAAACTATGCCCTGCCGACTCTATTTAGCCTTAGAGACGGTTTGAAACCATTGTTACAAAAATCAGAGAATGTGAAAAATTAGAGTGAAATATCTTCAAATAACCGAATTATCGCGAAACAACACCTGCTTGAATCCAACAAAAACTGTGCCCTGCTGTCTCTACCGAGCCTCAGAGACGCTTTGAGACAAGTGTTACAAAAATCAGAGAATGTCATAAATTAGAGTGAAATTGCTTCAAACAAGCGAATTATCGCGAAACAACACCTGGTCGAATCCGACAGAAACTGTGCCCTGCCGCATTTATTTAGCCTCAGAGACGGTTTGAAACAATTGTTACAGATATCAGACAATGTCAAAAATTAGAGTGAAATTGCTTCAAACAGGCGAATTATCGCGAAACAACACCTGCTCGAATCCGACAAAAAATATGCCCTGCCGACTCTATTTAGCCTCAGAGACGGTTTGAAACAATTGTTACAAAAATCAGAGAATGTGAAAAATTAGAGTGAAATTGCTTCAAATAAGCGAATTATCGCGAAACAACACCTGCTTGAATCCAACAAAAACTGTGCCCTGCTGTCTCTACCGAGCCTCAGAGACGCTTTGAGACAAGTGTTACAAAAATCAGAGAATGTCATAAATTAGAGTGAAATTGCTTCAAACAAGCGAATTATCGCGAAACAACACCTGCTCGAATCCGACAAAAACTGTGCCCTGCCGCATTTATTTAGCCTCAGAGACGGTTTGAAACAATTGTTACAGAAGTCCGACAATGTCAAAAATTAGAGTTAAATTGCTTCAAACAAGCGAATTATCGCGAAACAACACCTGCCCGAATCCAACAAAAACTGCGCCCTGCCGTCTCTACTGAGCCTCAGAGACGCTTTGAGACAAGTGTTACAAAAATCAGAGAATGTCGTAAATTAGAGTGAAATTGCTTCAAACAAGCGAATTATCGCGAAACAACACCTGCTCGAATCCAACAATAACTGTGCCCTGCCGTCTCTATTGGGGCTCAGAGTCGCTTTGAGACAAGTGTTTTAAGAATCAGAGAATGTCATAAATGAGAGTGAAATTGCTTCAAACAACCGAATTATCGCGAAACAACACCTGCTCGAATCCAACAAAAACTGTCCCCTGCCGTCTCTACTGAGCCTCAGAGACGCTTTTAGACAAGTGTTACAAAAATCAGAGAATGTCGTAAATTAGAGTGAAATTGCTTCAAACAAGCGAATTATAGCGAAACAACACCTGTTCGAATCCAACTAAAACTGTGCCCTGCCGTCCTTACTGAGCCTCAGAGACGCTTTGAGACATGTGTTACAAAAATCAGAGAATGTCAAAAATTAGAGTGAAATTGCTTCAAAAGAGCGAATTATCGCGAAACAACACCTCGAATCCTACAAAAACCATGCCCTGGCGACTCTTTAGCCTCAGAGACGGTTTGAAACAATTGTTACAAAAATCAGAGAATGTGAAAAATTAGAGTGAAATTGCTTCAAACAAGCGAATTATCGCGAAACAACACCTGCTCGAATCCAACAAAAACTATGCCCTGCCGACTCTATTTAGCCTCAGAGACGCTATGAGACAATTGTTACAAAAATCAGAGAATGTCAAAAATTAGAGTGAAATTGCTTCAAACAAGCGAATTATCGCGAAACAACACCTGCTCGAATCGAACAAAAACTGTGCCCTGCGGTCTCTACTGAGCCTCAGAGACGCTTTGAGACAAGTGTTACACAAATCAGAGAATGTGAGAAATTAGATTGAAATTGCTTCAAACAAGCGAATTATCGCGAAACAACACCTGCTCGAATCCGACAAAAACTGTGCCCTGCCGCATTTATTTAGCCTCAGAGACGGTTTGAAACAATTGTTACAGAAATCAGACAATGTCAAAAATTAGAGTGAAATTGCTTCAAACAAGCGAATTATCGCGAAACAACACCTGCTCATATCCAACAAAAACTTCGCCCTGCCGTCTCTACTGAGCCTCAGAGACCCTTTGAGACAAGTGTTACACAAATCAGAGAATGTGAGAAATTAGATTGAAATTGCTTCAAACAAGCGAATTATCGCGAAACAACACCTGCTCGAATCCGACAAAAACTGTGTCCTGCCGCATTAATTTAGCCTCAGAGACGGTTTTAAACAATTGTTACAGAAATCAGACAATGTCAAAAATTAGAGTGAAATTGCTTCAAACAAGCGAATTATCGCGAAACAACACCTGCTCAAATCCAACAAAAACTTCGCCCTGCCGTCTCTACTGAGCCTCAGAGACCCTTTGAGACAAGTGTTACAAAAATCAGAGAATGTCAAAAATTAGAGTGAAATTGCTTCAAACAAGCGAATTATAGCGAAACAACACCTGCTCGAATCCGACAAAAACTATGCCCTGCCGACTCTATTTAGCCTCAGAGACGGTTTGAAACCATTCTTACAAAAATCAGAGAATGTGAAAAATTAGAGTGAAATTGCTTCAAACAAGCGAATTATCGCGAAACAACACCTGCTCGAATCCAACAAAAACTATGCCCTGCCGACTCTATTTAGGATCAGAGACGGTTTGAAACCATTGTTACAGATATCAGACAATGTCAAAAATTAGAGTGAAATTGCTTCAAACAAGCGAATTATCGCGAAACAACACCTGCTCGAATCCAACAATAACTGTGCCCTGCCGTCTCTATTAAGGCTCAGAGTCGCTTTGAGACAAGTGTTTTGAGAATCAGAGAATGTCGTAAATTAGAGTGAAATTGCTTCAAACAAGCGAATTATCGCGAAACAACACCTGCTCGAATCGAACAAAAACTGTGCCCTGCGGTCTCTACTGAGCCTCAGAGACGCTTTGAGACAAGTGTTACACAAATCAGAGAATGTGAGAAATTAGATTGAAATTGCTTCAAACAAGCGAATTATCGCGAAACAACACCTGCTCGAATCCGACAAAAACTGTGCCCTGCCGCATTAATTTAGCCTCAGAGACGGTTTTAAACAATTGTTACAGAAATCAGACAATGTCAAAAATTAGAGTGAAATTGCTTCAAACAAGCGAATTATCGCGAAACAGCACCTGCTCAAATCCAACAAAAACTTCGCCCTGCCGTCTCTACTGAGCCTCAGAGACCCTTTGAGACAAGTGTTACAAAAGTCAGAGAATGTCAAAAATTAGAGTGAAATTCCTTCAAACAAGCGAATTATATCGAAACAACACCTGCTCGAATCCGACAAAAAATATGCCCTGCCGACTCTATTTAGCCTCAGAGACGGTTTGAAACAATTGTTACAAAAATCAGAGAATGTGAAAAATTAGAGTGAAATATCTTCAAATAAGCGAATTATCGCGAAACAACACCTGCTCGAATCGAACAAAAACTGTGCCCTGCTATCTCTACTGAGCCTCAGAGACGCTTTGAGACAAGTGTTACAAAAATCAAAGAATGTCGTAAATTAGAGTGAAATTGCTTCAAACAAGCGAATTATCGCGAAACAACACCTGCTCGAATCCAACAAAAACTATGCCCTGCCGACTGTATTTAGGATCAAAGACGGTTTGAAACCATTGTTACAGATATCAGACAATGTCAAAAATTAGAGTGAAATTGCTTCAAATAAGCGAATTATCGCGAAACAACACCTGCTCGAATCGAACAAAAACTGTGCCCTGCGGTCTCTACTGAGCCTCAGAGATGCTTTGAGACAAGTGTTACAAAAATCAAAGAATGTCGTAAATTAGAGTGAAATTGCTTCAAACAAGCGAATTATCGCGAAACAACACCTGCTCGAATCGAACAAAAACTGTGCCCTGCTATCTCTACTGAGCCTCAGAGACGCTTTGAGACAAGTGTTACAAAAAGCAAAGAATGTCGTAAATTAGAGTGAAATTGCTTCAAACAAGCGAATTATCGCGAAACAACACCTGCTCGAATCCGACAAAAACTGTGCCCTGCCGCATTTATTTAGCCTCAGAGACGGTTTGAAACAATTGTTACAGAAATCAGACAATGTCAAAAAGTAGAGTGAAATTGCTTCAAACAAGCGAATTATCGCGAAACAACACCTGCTCGAATCCGACAAAAAATATGCCCTGCCGACTCTATTTAGCCTCAGAGACGGTTTGAAACAATTGTTACAAAAATCAGAGAATGTGAAAAATTAGAGTGAAATTGCTTCAAATAAGCGAATTATCGCGAAACAACACCTGCTCGAATCCAACAAAAACTGTGCCCTGCCGTCTCTACTGAGCCTCAGAGACCCTTTGAGACAAGTGTTACAAAAAGCAAAGAATGTCGTAAATTAGAGTGAAATTGCTTCAAACAAGCGAATTATCGCGAAACAACACCTGCTCGAATCCGACAAAAACTGTGCCCTGCCGCATTTATTTAGCCTCAGAGACGGTTTGAAACAATTGTTACAGAAATCAGACAATGTCAAAAAGTAGAGTGAAATTGCTTCAAACAAGCGAATTATCGCGAAACAACACCTGCTCGAATCCGACAAAAAATATGCCCTGCCAACTCTATTTAGCCTCAGAGACGGTTTGAAACAATTGTTACAAAAATCAGAGAATGTGAAAAATTAGAGTGAAATTGCTTCAAATAAGCGAATTATCGCGAAACAACACCTGCTCGAATCCGACAAAAACTGTGCCCTGCTGCATTTATTTAGCCTCAGAGACGGTTTGAAACAATTGTTACAGAAATCAGACAATGTCAAAAATTAGAGGGAAATTGCTTCAAACAAGCGAATTATCGCGAAACAACACCTGCTCGAATCCAACAAAAACTATGCCCTGCCGACTCTATTTAGCCTTAGAGACGGTTTGAAACCATTGTTACAAAAATCAGAGAATGTGAAAAATTAGAGTGAAATATCTTCAAATAACCGAATTATCGCGAAACAACACCTGCTTGAATCCAACAAAAACTGTGCCCTGCTGTCTCTACCGAGCCTCAGAGACGCTTTGAGACAAGTGTTACAAAAATCAGAGAATGTCATAAATTAGAGTGAAATTGCTTCAAACAAGCGAATTATCGCGAAACAACACCTGGTCGAATCCGACAGAAACTGTGCCCTGCCGCATTTATTTAGCCTCAGAGACGGTTTGAAACAATTGTTACAGATATCAGACAATGTCAAAAATTAGAGTGAAATTGCTTCAAACAGGCGAATTATCGCGAAACAACACCTGCTCGAATCCGACAAAAAATATGCCCTGCCGACTCTATTTAGCCTCAGAGACGGTTTGAAACAATTGTTACAAAAATCAGAGAATGTGAAAAATTAGAGTGAAATTGCTTCAAATAAGCGAATTATCGCGAAACAACACCTGCTTGAATCCAACAAAAACTGTGCCCTGCTGTCTCTACCGAGCCTCAGAGACGCTTTGAGGCAAGTGTTACAAAAATCAGAGAATGTCATAAATTAGAGTGAAATTGCTTCAAACAAGCGAATTATCGCGAAACAACACCTGCTCGAATCCGACAAAAACTGTGCCCTGCCGCATTTATTTAGCCTCAGAGACGGTTTGAAACAATTGTTACAGAAGTCCGACAATGTCAAAAATTAGAGTTAAATTGCTTCAAACAAGCGAATTATCGCGAAACAACACCTGCCCGAATCCAACAAAAACTGCGCCCTGCCGTCTCTACTGAGCCTCAGAGACGCTTTGAGACAAGTGTTACAAAAATCAGAGAATGTCGTAAATTAGAGTGAAATTGCTTCAAACAAGCGAATTATCGCGAAACAACACCTGCTCGAATCCAACAATAACTGTGCCCTGCCGTCTCTATTGGGGCTCAGAGTCGCTTTGAGACAAGTGTTTTAAGAATCAGAGAATGTCATAAATGACAGTGAAATTGCTTCAAACAACCGAATTATCGCGAAACAACACCTGCTCGAATCCAACAAAAACTGTCCCCTGCCGTCTCTACTGAGCCTCAGAGACGCTTTTAGACAAGTGTTACAAAAATCAGAGAATGTCGTAAATTAGAGTGAAATTGCTTCAAACAAGCGAATTATAGCGAAACAACACCTGTTCGAATCCAACTAAAACTGTGCCCTGCCGTCCTTACTGAGCCTCAGAGACGCTTTGAGACATGTGTTACAAAAATCAGAGAATGTCAAAAATTAGAGTGAAATTGCTTCAAAAGAGCGAATTATCGCGAAACAACACCTCGAATCCTACAAAAACCATGCCCTGGCGACTCTTTAGCCTCAGAGACGGTTTGAAACAATTGTTACAAAAATCAGAGAATGTGAAAAATTAGAGTGAAATTGCTTCAAACAAGCGAATTATCGCGAAACAACACCTGCTCGAATCCAACAAAAACTATGCCCTGCCGACTCTATTTAGCCTCAGAGACGCTATGAGACAATTGTTACAAAAATCAGAGAATGTCAAAAATTAGAGTGAAATTGCTTCAAACAAGCGAATTATCGCGAAACAACACCTGCTCGAATCGAACAAAAACTGTGCCCTGCGGTCTCTACTGAGCCTCAGAGACGCTTTGAGACAAGTGTTACACAAATCAGAGAATGTGAGAAATTAGATTGAAATTGCTTCAAACAAGCGAATTATCGCGAAACAACACCTGCTCGAATCCGACAAAAACTGTGCCCTGCCGCATTTATTTAGCCTCAGAGACGGTTTGAAACAATTGTTACAGAAATCAGACAATGTCAAAAATTAGAGTGAAATTGCTTCAAACAAGCGAATTATCGCGAAACAACACCTGCTCATATCCAACAAAAACTTCGCCCTGCCGTCTCTACTGAGCCTCAGAGACCCTTTGAGACAAGTGTTACACAAATCAGAGAAAGTGAGAAATTAGATTGAAATTGCTTCAAACAAGCGAATTATCGCGAAACAACACCTGCTCGAATCCGACAAAAACTGTGTCCTGCCGCATTAATTTAGCCTCAGAGACGGTTTTAAACAATTGTTACAGAAATCAGACAATGTCAAAAAGTAGAGTGAAATTGCTTCAAACAAGCGAATTATCGCGAAACAACACCTGCTCGAATCCGACAAAAAATATGCCCTGCCGACTCTATTTAGCCTCAGAGACGGTTTGAAACAATTGTTACAAAAATCAGAGAATGTGAAAAATTAGAGTGAAATTGCTTCAAATAAGCGAATTATCGCGAAACAACACCTGCTTGAATCCAACAAAAACTGTGCCCTGCTGTCTCTACCGAGCCTCAGAGACGGTTTGAAACAATTGTTACAGAAATCCGACAATGTCAAAAATTAGAGTTAAATTGCTTCAAACAAGCGAATTATCGCGAAACAACACCTGCCCGAATCCAACAAAAACTGTGCCCTGCGGTCTCTACTGAGCCTCAGAGACGCTTTTAGACAAGTGTTACAAAAATCAGAGAATGTCGTAAATTAGAGTGAAATTGCTTCAAACAAGCGAATTATCGCGAAACAACACCTGTTCGAATCCAACTAAAACTGTGCCCTGCCGTCCTTACTGAGCCTCAGAGACGCTTTGAGACATGTGTAACAAAAATCAGAGAATGTCAAAAATTAGAGTGAAATTGCTTCAAAAGAGCGAATTATCGCGAAACAACACCTTCTCGAATCCGACAAAAACCATGCCCTGCAGACTCTATTTAGCCTCAGAGACGGTTTGAAACAATTGTTACAAAAATCAGAGAATGTGAAAAATTAGAGTGAAATTGCTTCAAACAAGCGAATTATCGCGAAACAACACCTGCTCGAATCCAACAAAAACTATGCCCTGCCGACTCTATTTAGCCTCAGAGACGCTTTGAGACAAGTGTGACAAAAATCAAAGAATGTCGTAAATTAGAGTGAAATTGCTTCAAACAAGCGAATTATCGCGAAACAACACCTGCTCGAATCGAACAAATACTGTGCCCTGCGGTCTCTACTGAGCCTCAGAGACGCTTTGAGACAAGTGTTAAACAAATCAGACAATGTGAGAAATTAGATTGAAATTGCTTCAAACAAGCGAATTATCGCGAAACAACACCTGCTCGAATCCGACAAAAACTGTGCCCTGCCGCATTTATTTAGCCTCAGAGACGGTCTGAAACCATTGTTACAAAAATCAGAGAATGTGAAAAATTAGAGTGAAATTGCTTCAAACAAGCGAATTATCGCGAAACAACACCTGCTCGAATCCATCAAAAACTTCGCCCTGCCGTCTCTACTGATCCTCAGAGACCCTTTGAGACAAGTGTTACAAAATTCAGACAATGTCAAAAATTAGAGTGAAATTGCTTCAAACAAGCGAATTATCGCGAAACAACACCTGCTCCAATCCAACAAAAACTTCGCCGTGCCGTCTCTACTGAGCCTCAGAGACCCTTTGAGACAAGTGTTACAAAAATCAGAGAATGTCAAAAATTAGAGTGAAATTGCTTCAAACAAGCGAATTATCGCGAAACAACACCTGCTCGAATCCGACAAAAAATATGCCCTGCCGACTCTATTTAGCCTCAGAGACGGTTTGAAACAATTGTTACAAAAATCAGAGAATGTGAAAAATTAGAGTGAAATTGCTTCAAATAAGCGAATTATCGCGAAACAACACCTGCTCGAATCCAACAAAAACTGTGCCCTGCCGTCTCTACTGAGCCTCAGAGACCCTTTGAGACAAGTGTTACAAAAAGCAAAGAATGTCGTAAATTAGAGTGAAATTGCTTCAAACAAGCGAATTATCGCGAAACAACACCTGCTCGAATCCGACAAAAACTGTGCCCTGCCGCATTTATTTAGCCTCAGAGACGGTTTGAAACAATTGTTACAGAAATCAGACAATGTCAAAAAGTAGAGTGAAATTGCTTCAAACAAGCGAATTATCGCGAAACAACACCTGCTCGAATCCGACAAAAAATATGCCCTGCCGACTCTATTTAGCCTCAGAGACGGTTTGAAACAATTGTTACAAAAATCAGAGAATGTGAAAAATTAGAGTGAAATTGCTTCAAATAAGCGAATTATCGCGAAACAACACCTGCTCGAATCCGACAAAAACTGTGCCCTGCTGCATTTATTTAGCCTCAGAGACGGTTTGAAACAATTGTTACAGAAATCAGACAATGTCAAAAATTAGAGGGAAATTGCTTCAAACAAGCGAATTATCGCGAAACAACACCTGCTCGAATCCAACAAAAACTATGCCCTGCCGACTCTATTTAGCCTTAGAGACGGTTTGAAACCATTGTTACAAAAATCAGAGAATGTGAAAAATTAGAGTGAAATATCTTCAAATAACCGAATTATCGCGAAACAACACCTGCTTGAATCCAACAAAAACTGTGCCCTGCTGTCTCTACCGAGCCTCAGAGACGCTTTGAGACAAGTGTTACAAAAATCAGAGAATGTCATAAATTAGAGTGAAATTGCTTCAAACAAGCGAATTATCGCGAAACAACACCTGGTCGAATCCGACAGAAACTGTGCCCTGCCGCATTTATTTAGCCTCAGAGACGGTTTGAAACAATTGTTACAGATATCAGACAATGTCAAAAATTAGAGTGAAATTGCTTCAAACAGGCGAATTATCGCGAAACAACACCTGCTCGAATCCGACAAAAAATATGCCCTGCCGACTCTATTTAGCCTCAGAGACGGTTTGAAACAATTGTTACAAAAATCAGAGAATGTGAAAAATTAGAGTGAAATTGCTTCAAATAAGCGAATTATCGCGAAACAACACCTGCTTGAATCCAACAAAAACTGTGCCCTGCTGTCTCTACCGAGCCTCAGAGACGCTTTGAGACAAGTGTTACAAAAATCAGAGAATGTCATAAATTAGAGTGAAATTGCTTCAAACAAGCGAATTATCGCGAAACAACACCTGCTCGAATCCGACAAAAACTGTGCCCTGCCGCATTTATTTAGCCTCAGAGACGGTTTGAAACAATTGTTACAGAAGTCCGACAATGTCAAAAATTAGAGTTAAATTGCTTCAAACAAGCGAATTATCGCGAAACAACACCTGCCCGAATCCAACAAAAACTGCGCCCTGCCGTCTCTACTGAGCCTCAGAGACGCTTTGAGACAAGTGTTACAAAAATCAGAGAATGTCGTAAATTAGAGTGAAATTGCTTCAAACAAGCGAATTATCGCGAAACAACACCTGCTCGAATCCAACAATAACTGTGCCCTGCCGTCTCTATTGGGGCTCAGAGTCGCTTTGAGACAAGTGTTTTAAGAATCAGAGAATGTCATAAATGACAGTGAAATTGCTTCAAACAACCGAATTATCGCGAAACAACACCTGCTCGAATCCAACAAAAACTGTCCCCTGCCGTCTCTACTGAGCCTCAGAGACGCTTTTAGACAAGTGTTACAAAAATCAGAGAATGTCGTAAATTAGAGTGAAATTGCTTCAAACAAGCGAATTATAGCGAAACAACACCTGTTCGAATCCAACTAAAACTGTGCCCTGCCGTCCTTACTGAGCCTCAGAGACGCTTTGAGACATGTGTTACAAAAATCAGAGAATGTCAAAAATTAGAGTGAAATTGCTTCAAAAGAGCGAATTATCGCGAAACAACACCTCGAATCCTACAAAAACCATGCCCTGGCGACTCTTTAGCCTCAGAGACGGTTTGAAACAATTGTTACAAAAATCAGAGAATGTGAAAAATTAGAGTGAAATTGCTTCAAACAAGCGAATTATCGCGAAACAACACCTGCTCGAATCCAACAAAAACTATGCCCTGCCGACTCTATTTAGCCTCAGAGACGCTATGAGACAATTGTTACAAAAATCAGAGAATGTCAAAAATTAGAGTGAAATTGCTTCAAACAAGCGAATTATCGCGAAACAACACCTGCTCGAATCGAACAAAAACTGTGCCCTGCGGTCTCTACTGAGCCTCAGAGACGCTTTGAGACAAGTGTTACACAAATCAGAGAATGTGAGAAATTAGATTGAAATTGCTTCAAACAAGCGAATTATCGCGAAACAACACCTGCTCGAATCCGACAAAAACTGTGCCCTGCCGCATTTATTTAGCCTCAGAGACGGTTTGAAACAATTGTTACAGAAATCAGACAATGTCAAAAATTAGAGTGAAATTGCTTCAAACAAGCGAATTATCGCGAAACAACACCTGCTCATATCCAACAAAAACTTCGCCCTGCCGTCTCTACTGAGCCTCAGAGACCCTTTGAGACAAGTGTTACACAAATCAGAGAATGTGAGAAATTAGATTGAAATTGCTTCAAACAAGCGAATTATCGCGAAACAACACCTGCTCGAATCCGACAAAAACTGTGTCCTGCCGCATTAATTTAGCCTCAGAGACGGTTTTAAACAATTGTTACAGAAATCAGACAATGTCAAAAATTAGAGTGAAATTGCTTCAAACAAGCGAATTATCGCGAAACAACACCTGCTCAAATCCAACAAAAACTTCGCCCTGCCGTCTCTACTGAGCCTCAGAGACCCTTTGAGACAAGTGTTACAAAAATCAGAGAATGTCAAAAATTAGAGTGAAATTGCTTCAAACAAGCGAATTATAGCGAAACAACACCTGCTCGAATCCGGCAAAAACTATGCCCTGCCGACTCTATTTAGCCTCAGAGACGGTTTGAAACCATTCTTACAAAAATCAGAGAATGTGAAAAATTAGAGTGAAATTGCTTCAAACAAGCGAATTATCGCGAAACAACACCTGCTCGAATCCAACAAAAACTATGCCCTGCCGACTCTATTTAGGATCAGAGACGGTTTGAAACCATTGTTACAGATATCAGACAATGTCAAAAATTAGAGTGAAATTGCTTCAAACAAGCGAATTATCGCGAAACAACACCTGCTCGAATCCAACAATAACTGTGCCCTGCCGTCTCTATTAAGGCTCAGAGTCGCTTTGAGACAAGTGTTTTGAGAATCAGAGAATGTCGTAAATTAGAGTGAAATTGCTTCAAACAAGCGAATTATCGCGAAACAACACCTGCTCGAATCGAACAAAAACTGTGCCCTGCGGTCTCTACTGAGCCTCAGAGACGCTTTGAGACAAGTGTTACACAAATCAGAGAATGTCGTAAATTAGAGTGAAATTGCTTCAAACAAGCGAATTATAGCGAAACAACACCTGTTCGAATCCAACTAAAACTGTGCCCTGCCGTCCTTACTGAGCCTCAGAGACGCTTTGAGACATGTGTTACAAAAATCAGAGAATGTCAAAAATTAGAGTGAAATTGCTTCAAACAAGCGAATTATCGCGAAACAGCACCTGCTCAAATCCAACAAAAACTTCGCCCTGCCGTCTCTACTGAGCCTCAGAGACCCTTTGAGACAAGTGTTACAAAAGTCAGAGAATGTCAAAAATTAGAGTGAAATTCCTTCAAACAAGCGAATTATATCGAAACAACACCTGCTCGAATCCGACAAAAAATATGCCCTGCCGACTCTATTTAGCCTCAGAGACGGTTTGAAACAATTGTTACAAAAATCAGAGAATGCGAAAAATTAGAGTGAAATATCTTCAAATAAGCGAATTATCGCGAAACAACACCTGCTCGAATCGAACAAAAACTGTGCCCTGCTATCTCTACTGAGCCTCAGAGACGCTTTGAGACAAGTGTTACAAAAATCAAAGAATGTCGTAAATTAGAGTGAAATTGCTTCAAACAAGCGAATTATCGCGAAACAACACCTGCTCGAATCCAACAAAAACTATGCCCTGCCGACTGTATTTAGGATCAGAGACGGTTTGAAACCATTGTTACAGATATCAGACAATGTCAAAAATTAGAGTGAAATTGCTTCAAATAAGCGAATTATCGCGAAACAACACCTGCTCGAATCGAACAAAAACTGTGCCCTGCGGTCTCTACTGAGCCTCAGAGATGCTTTGAGACAAGTGTTACAAAAATCAAAGAATGTCGTAAATTAGAGTGAAATTGCTTCAAACAAGCGAATTATCGCGAAACAACACCTGCTCGAATCGAACAAAAACTGTGCCCTGCTATCTCTACTGAGCCTCAGAGACGCTTTGAGACAAGTGTTACAAAAAGCAAAGAATGTCGTAAATTAGAGTGAAATTGCTTCAAACAAGCGAATTATCGCGAAACAACACCTGCTCGAATCCGACAAAAACTGTGCCCTGCCGCATTTATTTAGCCTCAGAGACGGTTTGAAACAATTGTTACAGAAATCAGACAATGTCAAAAAGTAGAGTGAAATTGCTTCAAACAAGCGAATTATCGCGAAACAACACCTGCTCGAATCCGACAAAAAATATGCCCTGCCGACTCTATTTAGCCTCAGAGACGGTTTGAAACAATTGTTACAAAAATCAGAGAATGTGAAAAATTAGAGTGAAATTGCTTCAAATAAGCGAATTATCGCGAAACAACACCTGCTCGAATCCAACAAAAACTGTGCCCTGCCGTCTCTACTGAGCCTCAGAGACCCTTTGAGACAAGTGTTACAAAAATCAGAGAATGTCAAAAATTAGAGTGAAATTGCTTCAAACAAGCGAATTATAGCGAAACAACACCTGCTCGAATCCGACAAAAACTATGCCCTGCCGACTCTATTTAGCCTCAGAGACGGTTTGAAACCATTCTTACAAAAATCAGAGAATGTGAAAAATTAGAGTGAAATTGCTTCAAACAAGCGAATTATCGCGAAACAACACCTGCTCGAATCCAACAAAAACTATGCCCTGCCGACTCTATTTAGGATCAGAGACGGTTTGAAACCATTGTTACAGATATCAGACAATGTCAAAAATTAGAGTGAAATTGCTTCAAACAAGCGAATTATCGCGAAACAACACCTGCTCGAATCCAACAATAACTGTGCCCTGCCGTCTCTATTAAGGCTCAGAGTCGCTTTGAGACAAGTGTTTTGAGAATCAGAGAATGTCGTAAATTAGAGTGAAATTGCTTCAAACAAGCGAATTATCGCGAAACAACACCTGCTCGAATCGAACAAAAACTGTGCCCTGCGGTCTCTACTGAGCCTCAGAGACGCTTTGAGACAAGTGTTACACAAATCAGAGAATGTGAGAAATTAGATTGAAATTGCTTCAAACAAGCGAATTATCGCGAAACAACACCTGCTCGAATCCGACAAAAACTGTGCCCTGCCGCATTAATTTAGCCTCAGAGACGGTTTTAAACAATTGTTACAGAAATCAGACAATGTCAAAAATTAGAGTGAAATTGCTTCAAACAAGCGAATTATCGCGAAACAGCACCTGCTCAAATCCAACAAAAACTTCGCCCTGCCGTCTCTACTGAGCCTCAGAGACCCTTTGAGACAAGTGTTACAAAAGTCAGAGAATGTCAAAAATTAGAGTGAAATTCCTTCAAACAAGCGAATTATATCGAAACAACACCTGCTCGAATCCGACAAAAAATATGCCCTGCCGACTCTATTTAGCCTCAGAGACGGTTTGAAACAATTGTTACAAAAATCAGAGAATGTGAAAAATTAGAGTGAAATATCTTCAAATAAGCGAATTATCGCGAAACAACACCTGCTCGAATCGAACAAAAACTGTGCCCTGCTATCTCTACTGAGCCTCAGAGACGCTTTGAGACAAGTGTTACAAAAACAAAGAATGTCGTAAATTAGAGTGAAATTGCTTCAAACAAGCGAATTATCGCGAAACAACACCTGCTCGAATCCAACAAAAACTATGCCCTGCCGACTGTATTTAGGATCAGAGACGGTTTGAAACCATTGTTACAGATATCAGACAATGTCAAAAATTAGAGTGAAATTGCTTCAAATAAGCGAATTATCGCGAAACAACACCTGCTCGAATCGAACAAAAACTGTGCCCTGCGGTCTCTACTGAGCCTCAGAGATGCTTTGAGACAAGTGTTACAAAAATCAAAGAATGTCGTAAATTAGAGTGAAATTGCTTCAAACAAGCGAATTATCGCGAAACAACACCTGCTCGAATCGAACAAAAACTGTGCCCTGCTATCTCTACTGAGCCTCAGAGACGCTTTGAGACAAGTGTTACAAAAAGCAAAGAATGTCGTAAATTAGAGTGAAATTGCTTCAAACAAGCGAATTATCGCGAAACAACACCTGCTCGAATCCGACAAAAAATATGCCCTGCCGACTCTATTTAGCCTCAGAGACGGTTTGAAACAATTGTTACAAAAATCAGAGAATGTGAAAAATTAGAGTGAAATTGGTTCAAATAAGCGAATTATCGCGAAACAACACCTGCTCGAATCCAACAAAAACTGTGCCCTGCCGTCTCTACTGAGCCTCAGAGACGCTTTGAGACATGTGTTACAAAAATCAGAGAATGTCAAAAATTAGAGTGAAATTGCTTCAAAAGAGCGAATTATCGCGAAACAACACCTCGAATCCGACAAAAACCATGCCCTGCCGACTCTATTTAGCCTCAGAGACGGTTTGAAACAATTGTTACAAAAATCAGAGAATGTGAAAAATTAGAGTGAAATTGCTTCAAACAAGCGAATTATCGCGAAACAACACCTGCTCGAATCCAAGAAAAACTATGCCCTGCCGACTCTATTTAGCCTCAGAGACGCTTTGAGACAAGTGTTACAAAAATCAAAGAATGTCGTAAATTAGAGTGAAATTGCTTCAAACAAGCGAATTATCGCGAAACAACACCTGCTCGAATCGAACAAAAACTGTGCCCTGCGGTCTCTACTGAGCCTCAGAGACGCTTTGAGACAAGTGTTACACAAATCAGAGAATGTGAGAAATTAGATTTAAATTGCTTCAAACAAGCGAATTATCGCGAAACAACACCTGCTCGAATCCGACAAAAACTGTGCCCTGCCGCATTAATTTAGCCTCAGAGACGGTTTTAAACAATTGTTACAGAAATCAGACAATGTCAAAACTTAGAGTGAAATTGCTTCAAACAAGCGAATTATCGCGAAACAGCACCTGCTCAAATCCAACAAAAACTTCGCCCTGCCGTCTCTACTGAGCCTCAGAGACCCTTTGAGACAAGTGTTACAAAAGTCAGAGAATGTCAAAAATTAGAGTGAAATTCCTTCAAACAAGCGAATTATATCGAAACAACACCTGCTCGAATCCGACAAAAAATATGCCCTGCCGACTCTATTTAGCCTCAGAGACGGTTTGAAACAATTGTTACAAAAATCAGAGAATGTGAAAAATTAGAGTGAAATATCTTCAAATAAGCGAATTATCGCGAAACAACACCTGCTTGAATCCAACAAAAACTGTGCCCTGCTGTCTCTACTGAGCCTCAGAGACGCTTTGAGACAAGTGTTACAAAAATCAAAGAATGTCGTAAATTAGAGTGAAATTGCTTCAAACAAGCGAATTATCGCGAAACAACACCTGCTCGAATCGAACAAAAACTGTGCCCTGCTATCTCTACTGAGCCTCAGAGACGCTTTGAGACAAGTGTTACAAAAATCAAAGAATGTCGTAAATTAGAGTGAAATTGCTTCAAACAAGCGAATTATAGCGAAACAACACCTGCTCGAATCCAACAAAAACTATGCCCTGCCGACTGTATTTAGGATCAGAGACGGTTTGAAACCATTGTTACAGATATCAGACAATGTCAAAAATTAGAGTGAAATTGCTTCAAATAAGCGAATTATCGCGAAACAACACCTGCTTGAATCGAACAAAAACTGTGCCCTGCGGTCTCTACTGAGCCTCAGAGATGCTTTGAGACAAGTGTTACAAAAATCAAAGAATGTCGTAAATTAGAGTGAAATTGCTTCAAACAAGCGAATTATCGCGAAACAACACCTGCTCGAATCGAACAAAAACTGTGCCCTGCTATCTCTACTGAGCCTCAGAGACGCTTTGAGACAAGTGTTACAAAAATCAAAGAATGTCGTAAATTAGAGTGAAATTGCTTCAAACAAGCGAATTATCGCGAAACAACACCTGCTCGAATCCGACAAAAACTGTGCCCTGCCGCATTTATTTAGCCTCAGAGACGGTTTGAAACAATTGTTACAGAAATCAGACAATGTCAAAAAGTAGAGTGAAATTGCTTCAAACAAGCGAATTATCGCGAAACAACACCTGCTCGAATCCGACAAAAAATATGCCCTGCCGACTCTATTTAGCCTCAGAGACGGTTTGAAACAATTGTTACAAAAATCAGAGAATGTGAAAAATTAGAGTGAAATTGCTTCAAATAAGCGAATTATCGCGAAACAACACCTGCTCGAATCCAACAAAAACTGTGCCCTGCCGTCTCTACTGAGCCTCAGAGACGCTTTGAGACATGTGTTACAAAAATCAGAGAATGTCAAAAATTAGAGTGAAATTGCTTCAAAAGAGCGAATTATCGCGAAACAACACCTCGAATCCGACAAAAACCATGCCCTGCCGACTCTATTTAGCCTCAGAGACGGTTTGAAACAATTGTTACAAAAATCAGAGAATGTGAAAAATTAGAGTGAAATTGCTTCAAACAAGCGAATTATCGCGAAACAACACCTGCTCGAATCCAACAAAAACTATGCCCTGCCGACTCTATTTAGCCTCAGAGACGCTTTGAGACAAGTGTTACAGAAATCAGACAATGTCAAAAAGTAGAGTGAAATTGCTTCAAACAAGCGAATTATCGCGAAACAACACCTGCTCGAATCCGACAAAAAATATGCCCTGCCGACTCTATTTAGCCTCAGAGACGGTTTGAAACAATTGTTACAAAAATCAGAGAATGTGAAAAATTAGAGTGAAATTGCTTCAAATAAGCGAATTATCGCGAAACAACACCTGCTCGAATCCAACAAAAACTGTGCCCTGCCGTCTCTACTGAGCCTCAGAGACGCTTTGAGACATGTGTTACAAAAATCAGAGAATGTCAAAAATTAGAGTGAAATTGCTTCAAAAGAGCGAATTATCGCGAAACAACACCTCGAATCCGACAAAAACCATGCCCTGCCGACTCTATTTAGCCTCAGAGACGGTTTGAAACAATTGTTACAAAAATCAGAGAATGTGAAAAATTAGAGTGAAATTGCTTCAAACAAGCGAATTATCGCGAAACAACACCTGCTCGAATCCAAGAAAAACTATGCCCTGCCGACTCTATTTAGCCTCAGAGACGCTTTGAGACAAGTGTTACAAAAATCAAAGAATGTCGTAAATTAGAGTGAAATTGCTTCAAACAAGCGAATTATCGCGAAACAACACCTGCTCGAATCGAACAAAAACTGTGCCCTGCGGTCTCTACTGAGCCTCAGAGACGCTTTGAGACAAGTGTTACACAAATCAGAGAATGTGAGAAATTAGATTGAAATTGCTTCAAACAAGCGAATTATCGCGAAACAACACCTGCTCGAATCCGACAAAAACTGTGCCCTGCCGCATTAATTTAGCCTCAGAGACGGTTTTAAACAATTGTTACAGAAATCAGACAATGTCAAAAATTAGAGTGAAATTGCTTCAAACAAGCGAATTATCGCGAAACAGCACCTGCTCAAATCCAACAAAAACTTCGCCCTGCCGTCTCTACTGAGCCTCAGAGACCCTTTGAGACAAGTGTTACAAAAGTCAGAGAATGTCAAAAATTAGAGTGAAATTCCTTCAAACAAGCGAATTATATCGAAACAACACCTGCTCGAATCCGACAAAAAATATGCCCTGCCGACTCTATTTAGCCTCAGAGACGGTGTGAAACAATTGTTACAAAAATCAGAGAATGTGAAAAATTAGAGTGAAATATCTTCAAATAAGCGAATTATCGCGAAACAACACCTGCTTGAATCCAACAAAAACTGTGCCCTGCTGTCTCTACTGAGCCTCAGAGACGCTTTGAGACAAGTGTTACAAAAATCAAAGAATGTCGTAAATTAGAGTGAAATTGCTTCAAACAAGCGAATTATCGCGAAACAACACCTGCTCGAATCGAACAAAAACTGTGCCCTGCTATCTCTACTGAGCCTCAGAGACGCTTTGAGACAAGTGTTACAAAAATCAAAGAATGTCGTAAATTAGAGTGAAATTGCTTCAAACAAGCGAATTATCGCGAAACAACACCTGCTCGAATCCAACAAAAACTATGCCCTGCCGACTGTATTTAGGATCAGAGACGGTTTGAAACCATTGTTACAGATATCAGACAATGTCAAAAATTAGAGTGAAATTGCTTCAAATAAGCGAATTATCGCGAAACAACACCTGCTCGAATCGAACAAAAACTGTGCCCTGCGGTCTCTACTGAGCCTCAGAGATGCTTTGAGACAAGTGTTACAAAAATCAAAGAATGTCGTAAATTAGAGTGAAATTGCTTCAAACAAGCGAATTATCGCGAAACAACACCTGCTCGAATCGAACAAAAACTGTGCCCTGCTATCTCTACTGAGCCTCAGAGACGCTTTGAGACAAGTGTTACAAAAATCAAAGAATGTCGTAAATTAGAGTGAAATTGCTTCAAACAAGCGAATTATCGCGAAACAACACCTGCTCGAATCCGACAAAAACTGTGCCCTGCCGCATTTATTTAGCCTCAGAGACGGTTTGAAACAATTGTTACAGAAATCAGACAATGTCAAAAAGTAGAGTGAAATTGCTTCAAACAAGCGAATTATCGCGAAACAACACCTGCTCGAATCCGACAAAAAATATGCCCTGCCGACTCTATTTAGCCTCAGAGACGGTTTGAAACAATTGTAACAAAAATCAGAGAATGTGAAAAATTAGAGTGAAATTGCTTCAAATAAGCGAATTATCGCGAAACAACACCTGCTCGAATCCAACAAAAACTGTGCCCTGCCGTCTCTACTGAGCCTCAGAGACGCTTTGAGACATGTGTTACAAAAATCAGAGAATGTCAAAATTTAGAGTGAAATTGCTTCAAAAGAGCGAATTATCGCGAAACAACACCTCGAATCCGACAAAAACCATGCCCTGCCGACTCTATTTAGCCTCAGAGACGGTTTGAAACAATTGTTACAAAAATCAGAGAATGTGAAAAATTAGAGTGAAATTGCTTCAAACAAGCGAATTATCGCGAAACAACACCTGCTCGAATCCAACAAAAACTATGCCCTGCCGACTCTATTTAGCCTCAGAGACGCTTTGAGACAAGTGTTACAGAAATCAGACAATGTCAAAAAGTAGAGTGAAATATCTTCAAACAAGCGAATTATCGCGAAACAACACCTGCTCGAATCCGACAAAAAATATGCCCTGCCGACTCTATTTAGCCTCAGAGACGGTTTGAAACAATTGTTACAAAAATCAGAGAATGTGAAAAATTAGAGTGAAATTGCTTCAAATAAGCGAATTATCGCGAAACAACACCTGCTTGAATCCAACAAAAACTGTGCCCTGCTGTCTCTACCGAGCCTCAGAGACGGTTTGAAACAATTGTTACAGAAATCCGACAATGTCAAAAATTAGAGTTAAATTGCTTCAAACAAGCGAATTATCGCGAAACAACACCTGCCCGAATCCAACAAAAACTGTGCCCTGCGGTCTCTACTGAGCCTCAGAGACGCTTTTAGACAAGTGTTACAAAAATCAGAGAATGTCGTAAATTAGAGTGAAATTGCTTCAAACAAGCGAATTATCGCGAAACAACACCTGTTCGAATCCAACTAAAACTGTGCCCTGCCGTCCTTACTGAGCCTCAGAGACGCTTTGAGACATGTGTTACAAAAATCAGAGAATGTCAAAAATTAGAGTGAAATTGCTTCAAAAGAGCGAATTATCGCGAAACAACACCTTCTCGAATCCGACAAAAACCATGCCCTGCAGACTCTATTTAGCCTCAGAGACGGTTTGAAACAATTGTTACAAAAATCAGAGAATGTGAAAAATTAGAGTGAAATTGCTTCAAACAAGCGAATTATCGCGAAACAACACCTGCTCGAATCCAACAAAAACTATGCCCTGCCGACTCTATTTAGCCTCAGAGACGCTTTGAGACAAGTGTGACAAAAATCAAAGAATGTCGTAAATTAGAGTGAAATTGCTTCAAACAAGCGAATTATCGCGAAACAACACCTGCTCGAATCCGACAAAAAATATGCCCTGCCGACTCTATTTAGCCTCAGAGACGGTTTGAAACAATTGTTACAAAAATCAGAGAATGCGAAAAATTAGAGTGAAATATCTTCAAATAAGCGAATTATCGCGAAACAACACCTGCTCGAATCGAACAAAAACTGTGCCCTGCTATCTCTACTGAGCCTCAGAGACGCTTTGAGACAAGTGTTACAAAAATCAAAGAATGTCGTAAATTAGAGTGAAATTGCTTCAAACAAGCGAATTATCGCGAAACAACACCTGCTCGAATCCAACAAAAACTATGCCCTGCCGACTGTATTTAGGATCAGAGACGGTTTGAAACCATTGTTACAGATATCAGACAATGTCAAAAATTAGAGTGAAATTGCTTCAAATAAGCGAATTATCGCGAAACAACACCTGCTCGAATCGAACAACAACTGTGCCCTGCGGTCTCTACTGAGCCTCAGAGATGCTTTGAGACAAGTGTTACAAAAATCAAAGAATGTCGTAAATTAGAGTGAAATTGCTTCAAACAAGCGAATTATCGCGAAACAACACCTGCTCGAATCGAACAAAAACTGTGCCCTGCTATCTCTACTGAGCCTCAGAGACGCTTTGAGACAAGTGTTACAAAAAGCAAAGAATGTCGTAAATTAGAGTGAAATTGCTTCAAACAAGCGAATTATCGCGAAACAACACCTGCTCGAATCCGACAAAAACTGTGCCCTGCCGCATTTATTTAGCCTCAGAGACGGTTTGAAACAATTGTTACAGAAATCAGACAATGTCAAAAAGTAGAGTGAAATTGCTTCAAACAAGCGAATTATCGCGAAACAACACCTGCTCGAATCCGACAAAAAATATGCCCTGCCGACTCTATTTAGCCTCAGAGACGGTTTGAAACAATTGTTACAAAAATCAGAGAATGTGAAAAATTAGAGTGAAATTGCTTCAAATAAGCGAATTATCGCGAAACAACACCTGCTCGAATCCAACAAAAACTGTGCCCTGCCGTCTCTACTGAGCCTCAGAGACCCTTTGAGACAAGTGTTACAAAAATCAGAGAATGTCAAAAATTAGAGTGAAATTGCTTCAAACAAGCGAATTATAGCGAAACAACACCTGCTCGAATCCGACAAAAACTATGCCCTGCCGACTCTATTTAGCCTCAGAGACGGTTTGAAACCATTCTTACAAAAATCAGAGAATGTGAAAAATTAGAGTGAAATTGCTTCAAACAAGCGAATTATCGCGAAACAACACCTGCTCGAATCCAACAAAAACTATGCCCTGCCGACTCTATTTAGGATCAGAGACGGTTTGAAACCATTGTTACAGATATCAGACAATGTCAAAAATTAGAGTGAAATTGCTTCAAACAAGCGAATTATCGCGAAACAACACCTGCTCGAATCCAACAATAACTGTGCCCTGCCGTCTCTATTAAGGCTCAGAGTCGCTTTGAGACAAGTGTTTTGAGAATCAGAGAATGTCGTAAATTAGAGTGAAATTGCTTCAAACAAGCGAATTATCGCGAAACAACACCTGCTCGAATCGAACAAAAACTGTGCCCTGCGGTCTCTACTGAGCCTCAGAGACGCTTTGAGACAAGTGTTACACAAATCAGAGAATGTGAGAAATTAGATTGAAATTGCTTCAAACAAGCGAATTATCGCGAAACAACACCTGCTCGAATCCGACAAAAACTGTGCCCTGCCGCATTAATTTAGCCTCAGAGACGGTTTTAAACAATTGTTACAGAAATCAGACAATGTCAAAAATTAGAGTGAAATTGCTTCAAACAAGCGAATTATCGCGAAACAGCACCTGCTCAAATCCAACAAAAACTTCGCCCTGCCGTCTCTACTGAGCATCAGAGACCCTTTGAGACAAGTGTTACAAAAGTCAGAGAATGTCAAAAATTAGAGTGAAATTCCTTCAAACAAGCGAATTATATCGAAACAACACCTGCTCGAATCCGACAAAAAATATGCCCTGCCGACTCTATTTAGCCTCAGAGACGGTTTGAAACAATTGTTACAAAAATCAGAGAATGTGAAAAATTAGAGTGAAATATCTTCAAATAAGCGAATTATCGCGAAACAACACCTGCTCGAATCGAACAAAAACTGTGCCCTGCTATCTCTACTGAGCCTCAGAGACGCTTTGAGACAAGTGTTACAAAAACAAAGAATGTCGTAAATTAGAGTGAAATTGCTTCAAACAAGCGAATTATCGCGAAACAACACCTGCTCGAATCCAACAAAAACTATGCCCTGCCGACTGTATTTAGGATCAGAGACGGTTTGAAACCATTGTTACAGATATCAGACAATGTCAAAAATTAGAGTGAAATTGCTTCAAATAAGCGAATTATCGCGAAACAACACCTGCTCGAATCGAACAAAAACTGTGCCCTGCGGTCTCTACTGAGCCTCAGAGATGCTTTGAGACAAGTGTTACAAAAATCAAAGAATGTCGTAAATTAGAGTGAAATTGCTTCAAACAAGCGAATTATCGCGAAACAACACCTGCTCGAATCGAACAAAAACTGTGCCCTGCTATCTCTACTGAGCCTCAGAGACGCTTTGAGACAAGTGTTACAAAAAGCAAAGAATGTCGTAAATTAGAGTGAAATTGCTTCAAACAAGCGAATTATCGCGAAACAACACCTGCTCGAATCCGACAAAAAATATGCCCTGCCGACTCTATTTAGCCTCAGAGACGGTTTGAAACAATTGTTACAAAAATCAGAGAATGTGAAAAATTAGAGTGAAATTGCTTCAAATAAGCGAATTATCGCGAAACAACACCTGCTCGAATCCAACAAAAACTGTGCCCTGCCGTCTCTACTGAGCCTCAGAGACGCTTTGAGACATGTGTTACAAAAATCAGAGAATGTCAAAAATTAGAGTGAAATTGCTTCAAAAGAGCGAATTATCGCGAAACAACACCTCGAATCCGACAAAAACCATGCCCTGCCGACTCTATTTAGCCTCAGAGACGGTTTGAAACAATTGTTACAAAAATCAGAGAATGTGAAAAATTAGAGTGAAATTGCTTCAAACAAGCGAATTATCGCGAAACAACACCTGCTCGAATCCAAGAAAAACTATGCCCTGCCGACTCTATTTAGCCTCAGAGACGCTTTGAGACAAGTGTTACAAAAATCAAAGAATGTCGTAAATTAGAGTGAAATTGCTTCAAACAAGCGAATTATCGCGAAACAACAACTTCTCGAATCGAACAAAAACTGTGCCCTGCGGTCTCTACTGAGCCTCAGAGACGCTTTGAGACAAGTGTTACACAAATCAGAGAATGTGAGAAATTAGATTTAAATTGCTTCAAACAAGCGAATTATCGCGAAACAACACCTGCTCGAATCCGACAAAAACTGTGCCCTGCCGCATTAATTTAGCCTCAGAGACGGTTTTAAACAATTGTTACAGAAATCAGACAATGTCAAAACTTAGAGTGAAATTGCTTCAAACAAGCGAATTATCGCGAAACAGCACCTGCTCAAATCCAACAAAAACTTCGCCCTGCCGTCTCTACTGAGCCTCAGAGACCCTTTGAGACAAGTGTTACAAAAGTCAGAGAATGTCAAAAATTAGAGTGAAATTCCTTCAAACAAGCGAATTATATCGAAACAACACCTGCTCGAATCCGACAAAAAATATGCCCTGCCGACTCTATTTAGCCTCAGAGACGGTTTGAAACAATTGTTACAAAAATCAGAGAATGTGAAAAATTAGAGTGAAATATCTTCAAATAAGCGAATTATCGCGAAACAACACCTGCTTGAATCCAACAAAAACTGTGCCCTGCTGTCTCTACTGAGCCTCAGAGACGCTTTGAGACAAGTGTTACAAAAATCAAAGAATGTCGTAAATTAGAGTGAAATTGCTTCAAACAAGCGAATTATCGCGAAACAACACCTGCTCGAATCGAACAAAAACTGTGCCCTGCTATCTCTACTGAGCCTCAGAGACGCTTTGAGACAAGTGTTACAAAAATCAAAGAATGTCGTAAATTAGAGTGAAATTGCTTCAAACAAGCGAATTATAGCGAAACAACACCTGCTCGAATCCAACAAAAACTATGCCCTGCCGACTGTATTTAGGATCAGAGACGGTTTGAAACCATTGTTACAGATATCAGACAATGTCAAAAATTAGAGTGAAATTGCTTCAAATAAGCGAATTATCGCGAAACAACACCTGCTCGAATCGAACAAAAACTGTGCCCTGCGGTCTCTACTGAGCCTCAGAGATGCTTTGAGACAAGTGTTACAAAAATCAAAGAATGTCGTAAATTAGAGTGAAATTGCTTCAAACAAGCGAATTATCGCGAAACAACACCTGCTCGAATCGAACAAAAACTGTGCCCTGCTATCTCTACTGAGCCTCAGAGACGCTTTGAGACAAGTGTTACAAAAATCAAAGAATGTCGTAAATTAGAGTGAAATTGCTTCAAACAAGCGAATTATCGCGAAACAACACCTGCTCGAATCCGACAAAAACTGTGCCCTGCCGCATTTATTTAGCCTCAGAGACGGTTTGAAACAATTGTTACAGAAATCAGACAATGTCAAAAAGTAGAGTGAAATTGCTTCAAACAAGCGAATTATCGCGAAACAACACCTGCTCGAATCCGACAAAAAATATGCCCTGCCGACTCTATTTAGCCTCAGAGACGGTTTGAAACAATTGTTACAAAAATCAGAGAATGTGAAAAATTAGAGTGAAATTGCTTCAAATAAGCGAATTATCGCGAAACAACACCTGCTCGAATCCAACAAAAACTGTGCCCTGCCGTCTCTACTGAGCCTCAGAGACGCTTTGAGACATGTGTTACAAAAATCAGAGAATGTCAAAAATTAGAGTGAAATTGCTTCAAAAGAGCGAATTATCGCGAAACAACACCTCGAATCCGACAAAAACCATGCCCTGCCGACTCTATTTAGCCTCAGAGACGGTTTGAAACAATTGTTACAAAAATCAGAGAATGTGAAAAATTAGAGTGAAATTGCTTCAAACAAGCGAATTATCGCGAAACAACACCTGCTCGAATCCAACAAAAACTATGCCCTGCCGACTCTATTTAGCCTCAGAGACGCTTTGAGACAAGTGTTACAGAAATCAGACAATGTCAAAAAGTAGAGTGAAATTGCTTCAAACAAGCGAATCATCGCGAAACAACACCTGCTCGAATCCGACAAAAAATATGCCCTGCCGACTCTATTTAGCCTCAGAGACGGTTTGAAACAATTGTTACAAAAATCAGAGAATGTGAAAAATTAGAGTGAAATTGCTTCAAATAAGCGAATTATCGCGAAACAACACCTGCTCGAATCCAACAAAAACTGTGCCCTGCCGTCTCTACTGAGCCTCAGAGACGCTTTGAGACATGTGTTACAAAAATCAGAGAATGTCAAAAATTAGAGTGAAATTGCTTCAAAAGAGCGAATTATCGCGAAACAACACCTCGAATCCGACAAAAACCATGCCCTGCCGACTCTATTTAGCCTCAGAGACGGTTTGAAACAATTGTTACAAAAATCAGAGAATGTGAAAAATTAGAGTGAAATTGCTTCAAACAAGCGAATTATCGCGAAACAACACCTGCTCGAATCCAAGAAAAACTATGCCCTGCCGACTCTATTTAGCCTCAGAGACGCTTTGAGACAAGTGTTACAAAAATCAAAGAATGTCGTAAATTAGAGTGAAATTGCTTCAAACAAGCGAATTATCGCGAAACAACACCTGCTCGAATCGAACAAAAACTGTGCCCAGCGGTCTCTACTGAGCCTCAGAGACGCTTTGAGACAAGTGTTACACAAATCAGAGAATGTGAGAAATTAGATTGAAATTGCTTCAAACAAGCGAATTATCGCGAAACAACACCTGCTCGAATCCGACAAAAACTGTGCCCTGCCGCATTAATTTAGCCTTAGAGACGGTTTTAAACAATTGTTACAGAAATCAGACAATGTCAAAAATTAGAGTGAAATTGCTTCAAACAAGCGAATTATCGCGAAACAGCACCTGCTCAAATCCAACAAAAACTTCGCCCTGCCGTCTCTACTGAGCCTCAGAGACCCTTTGAGACAAGTGTTACAAAAGTCAGAGAATGTCAAAAATTAGAGTGAAATTCCTTCAAACAAGCGAATTATATCGAAACAACACCTGCTCGAATCCGACAAAAAATATGCCCTGCCGACTCTATTTAGCCTCAGAGACGGTGTGAAACAATTGTTACAAAAATCAGAGAATGTGAAAAATTAGAGTGAAATATCTTCAAATAAGCGAATTATCGCGAAACAACACCTGCTTGAATCCAACAAAAACTGTGCCCTGCTGTCTCTACTGAGCCTCAGAGACGCTTTGAGACAAGTGTTACAAAAATCAAAGAATGTCGTAAATTAGAGTGAAATTGCTTCAAACAAGCGAATTATCGCGAAACAACACCTGCTCGAATCGAACAAAAACTGTGCCCTGCTATCTCTACTGAGCCTCAGAGACGCTTTGAGACAAGTGTTACAAAAATCAAAGAATGTCGTAAATTAGAGTGAAATTGCTTCAAACAAGCGAATTATCGCGAAACAACACCTGCTCGAATCCAACAAAAACTATGCCCTGCCGACTGTATTTAGGATCAGAGACGGTTTGAAACCATTGTTACAGATATCAGACAATGTCAAAAATTAGAGTGAAATTGCTTCAAATAAGCGAATTATCGCGAAACAACACCTGCTCGAATCGAACAAAAACTGTGCCCTGCGGTCTCTACTGAGCCTCAGAGATGCTTTGAGACAAGTGTTACAAAAATCAAAGAATGTCGTAAATTAGAGTGAAATTGCTTCAAACAAGCGAATTATCGCGAAACAACACCTGCTCGAATCGAACAAAAACTGTGCCCTGCTATCTCTACTGAGCCTCAGAGACGCTTTGAGACAAGTGTTACAAAAATCAAAGAATGTCGTAAATTAGAGTGAAATTGCTTCAAACAAGCGAATTATCGCGAAACAACACCTGCTCGAATCCGACAAAAACTGTGCCCTGCCGCATTTATTTAGCCTCAGAGACGGTTTGAAACAATTGTTACAGAAATCAGACAATGTCAAAAAGTAGAGTGAAATTGCTTCAAACAAGCGAATTATCGCGAAACAACACCTGCTCGAATCCGACAAAAAATATGCCCTGCCGACTCTATTTAGCCTCAGAGACGGTTTGAAACAATTGTAACAAAAATCAGAGAATGTGAAAAATTAGAGTGAAATTGCTTCAAATAAGCGAATTATCGCGAAACAACACCTGCTCGAATCCAACAAAAACTGTGCCCTGCCGTCTCTACTGAGCCTCAGAGACGCTTTGAGACATGTGTTACAAAAATCAGAGAATGTCAAAAATTAGAGTGAAATTGCTTCAAAAGAGCGAATTATCGCGAAACAACACCTCGAATCCGACAAAAACCATGCCCTGCCGACTCTATTTAGCCTCAGAGACGGTTTGAAACAATTGTTACAAAAATCAGAGAATGTGAAAAATTAGAGTGAAATTGCTTCAAACAAGCGAATTATCGCGAAACAACACCTGCTCGAATCCAACAAAAACTATGCCCTGCCGACTCTATTTAGCCTCAGAGACGCTTTGAGACAAGTGTTACAGAAATCAGACAATGTCAAAAAGTAGAGTGAAATATCTTCAAACAAGCGAATTATCGCGAAACAACACCTGCTCGAATCCGACAAAAAATATGCCCTGCCGACTCTATTTAGCCTCAGAGACGGTTTGAAACAATTGTTACAAAAATCAGAGAATGTGAAAAATTAGAGTGAAATTGCTTCAAACAAGCGAATTATCGCGAAACAACACCTGCTCGAATCCAACAAAAACTATGCCCTGCCGACTCTATTTAGCCTCAGAGACGCTTTGAGACAAGTGTTACAAAAGTCAGAGAATGTCAAAAATTAGAGTGAAATTCCTTCAAACAAGCGAATTATATCGAAACAACACCTGCTCGAATCCGACAAAAAATATGCCCTGCCGACTCTATTTAGCCTCAGAGACGGTGTGAAACAATTGTTACAAAAATCAGAGAATGTGAAAAATTAGAGTGAAATATCTTCAAATAAGCGAATTATCGCGAAACAACACCTGCTTGAATCCAACAAAAACTGTGCCCTGCTTTCTCTACTGAGCCTCAGAGACGCTTTGAGACAAGTGTTACAAAAATCAAAGAATGTCGTAAATTAGAGTGAAATTGCTTCAAACAAGCGAATTATCGCGAAACAACACCTGCTCGAATCGAACAAAAACTGTGCCCTGCTATCTCTACTGAGCCTCAGAGACGCTTTGAGACAAGTGTTACAAAAATCAAAGAATGTCGTAAATTAGAGTGAAATTGCTTCAAACAAGCGAATTATCGCGAAACAACACCTGCTCGAATCCAACAAAAACTATGCCCTGCCGACTGTATTTAGGATCAGAGACGGTTTGAAACCATTGTTACAGATATCAGACAATGTCAAAAATTAGAGTGAAATTGCTTCAAATAAGCGAATTATCGCGAAACAACACCTGCTCGAATCGAACAAAAACTGTGCCCTGCGGTCTCTACTGAGCCTCAGAGATGCTTTGAGACAAGTGTTACAAAAATCAAAGAATGTCGTAAATTAGAGTGAAATTGCTTCAAACAAGCGAATTATCGCGAAACAACACCTGCTCGAATCGAACAAAAACTGTGCCCTGCTATCTCTACTGAGCCTCAGAGACGCTTTGAGACAAGTGTTACAAAAATCAAAGAATGTCGTAAATTAGAGTGAAATTGCTTCAAACAAGCGAATTATCGCGAAACAACACCTGCTCGAATCCGACAAAAACTGTGCCCTGCCGCATTTATTTAGCCTCAGAGACGGTTTGAAACAATTGTTACAGAAATCAGACAATGTCAAAAAGTAGAGTGAAATTGCTTCAAACAAGCGAATTATCGCGAAACAACACCTGCTCGAATCCGACAAAAAATATGCCCTGCCGACTCTATTTAGCCTCAGAGACGGTTTGAAACAATTGTAACAAAAATCAGAGAATGTGAAAAATTAGAGTGAAATTGCTTCAAATAAGCGAATTATCGCGAAACAACACCTGCTCGAATCCAACAAAAACTGTGCCCTGCCGTCTCTACTGAGCCTCAGAGACGCTTTGAGACATGTGTTACAAAAATCAGAGAATGTCAAAAATTAGAGTGAAATTGCTTCAAAAGAGCGAATTATCGCGAAACAACACCTCGAATCCGACAAAAACCATGCCCTGCCGACTCTATTTAGCCTCAGAGACGGTTTGAAACAATTGTTACAAAAATCAGAGAATGTGAAAAATTAGAGTGAAATTGCTTCAAACAAGCGAATTATCGCGAAACAACACCTGCTCGAATCCAACAAAAACTATGCCCTGCCGACTCTATTTAGCCTCAGAGACGCTTTGAGACAAGTGTTACAGAAATCAGACAATGTCAAAAAGTAGAGTGAAATATCTTCAAACAAGCGAATTATCGCGAAACAACACCTGCTCGAATCCGACAAAAAATATGCCCTGCCGACTCTATTTAGCCTGAGACGGTTTGAAACAATTGTTACAAAAATCAGAGAATGTGAAAAATTAGAGTGAAATTGCTTCAAATAAGCGAATTATCGCGAAACAACACCTGCTTGAATCCAACAAAAACTGTGCCCTGCTGTCTCTACCGAGCCTCAGAGACGGTTTGAAACAATTGTTACAGAAATCCGACAATGTCAAAAATTAGAGTTAAATTGCTTCAAACAAGCGAATTATCGCGAAACAACACCTGCCCGAATCCAACAAAAACTGTGCCCTGCGGTCTCTACTGAGCCTCAGAGACGCTTTTAGACAAGTGTTACAAAAATCAGAGAATGTCGTAAATTAGAGTGAAATTGCTTCAAACAAGCGAATTATCGCGAAACAACACCTGTTCGAATCCAACTAAAACTGTGCCCTGCCGTCCTTACTGAGCCTCAGAGACGCTTTGAGACATGTGTTACAAAAATCAGAGAATGTCAAAAATTAGAGTGAAATTGCTTCAAAAGAGCGAATTATCGCGAAACAACACCTTCTCGAATCCGACAAAAACCATGCCCTGCAGACTCTATTTAGCCTCAGAGACGGTTTGAAACAATTGTTACAAAAATCAGAGAATGTGAAAAATTAGAGTGAAATTGCTTCAAACAAGCGAATTATCGCGAAACAACACCTGCTCGAATCCAACAAAAACTATGCCCTGCCGACTCTATTTAGCCTCAGAGACGCTTTGAGACAAGTGTGACAAAAATCAAAGAATGTCGTAAATTAGAGTGAAATTGCTTCAAACAAGCGAATTATCGCGAAACAACACCTGCTCGAATCGAACAAATACTGTGCCCTGCGGTCTCTACTGAGCCTCAGAGACGCTTTGAGACAAGTGTTAAACAAATCAGACAATGTGAGAAATTAGATTGAAATTGCTTCAAACAAGCGAATTATCGCGAAACAACACCTGCTCGAATCCGACAAAAACTGTGCCCTGCCGCATTTATTTAGCCTCAGAGACGGTCTGAAACCATTGTTACAAAAATCAGAGAATGTGAAAAATTAGAGTGAAATTGCTTCAAACAAGCGAATTATCGCGAAACAACACCTGCTCGAATCCATCAAAAACTTCGCCCTGCCGTCTCTACTGATCCTCAGAGACCCTTTGAGACAAGTGTTACAAAATTCAGACAATGTCAAAAATTAGAGTGAAATTGCTTCAAACAAGCGAATTATCGCGAAACAACACCTGCTCCAATCCAACAAAAACTTCGCCGTGCCGTCTCTACTGAGCCTCAGAGACCCTTTGAGACAAGTGTTACAAAAATCAGAGAATGTCAAAAATTAGAGTGAAATTGCTTCAAACAAGCGAATTATCGCGAAACAACACCTGCTCGAATCCGACAAAAACTATGCCCTGCCGACTCTATTTAGCCTCAGAGACGGTTCGAAACCATTGTTACAAAAATCAGAGAATGTCAAAAATTAGAGTGAAATTGCTTCAAACAAGCGAATTATCGCGAAACAACACCTGCCCGAATCCAACAAAAACTGCCCTGCCGTCTCTATTAAGGCTCAGAGTCGCTTTGAGACAAGTGTTTTAAGAATCAGAGAATGTCGTAAATTACAGTGAAATTGCTTAAAACAAGCGAATTATCGCGAAACAACACCTGCTCCAATCCAACAAAAACTGTGCCCTGCCGTCTCTATTAAGGCTCAGAGTCGCTTTGAGACAAGTGTTTTAAGAATCAGAGAATGTCGTAAATTAGAGTGAAATTGCTTCAAACAAGCGAATTATCGCGAAACAACACCTCCTCGAATCCAACAAAAACTGTGCCCTGCCATCTCTAATAGGCCTCAGAGACGCTTTGAGACAAGTGTTTCAAAAATCAGAGAATGTGAGAAATTAGATTGAAATTGCTTATAACAAGCGAATTATCGCGAAACAACACCTGCTCGAATCCGACAAAAACTGTGCCCTGCTGCATTTATTTAGCCTCAGAGACGGTTTGAAACAATTGTTACAGAAATCAGACAATGTCAAAAATTAGAGGGAAATTGCTTCAAACAAGCGAATTATCGCGAAACAACACCTGCTCGAATCCAACAAAAACTATGCCCTGCCGACTCTATTTAGCCTTAGAGACGGTTTGAAACCATTGTTACAAAAATCAGAGAATGTGAAAAATTAGAGTGAAATATCTTCAAATAACCGAATTATCGCGAAACAACACCTGCTTGAATCCAACAAAAACTGTGCCCTGCTGTCTCTACCGAGCCTCAGAGACGCTTTGAGACAAGTGTTACAAAAATCAGAGAATGTCATAAATTAGAGTGAAATTGCTTCAAACAAGCGAATTATCGCGAAACAACACCTGGTCGAATCCGACAGAAACTGTGCCCTGCCGCATTTATTTAGCCTCAGAGACGGTTTGAAACAATTGTTACAGATATCAGACAATGTCAAAAATTAGAGTGAAATTGCTTCAAACAGGCGAATTATCGCGAAACAACACCTGCTCGAATCCGACAAAAAATATGCCCTGCCGACTCTATTTAGCCTCAGAGACGGTTTGAAACAATTGTTACAAAAATCAGAGAATGTGAAAAATTAGAGTGAAATTGCTTCAAATAAGCGAATTATCGCGAAACAACACCTGCTTGAATCCAACAAAAACTGTGCCCTGCTGTCTCTACCGAGCCTCAGAGACGCTTTGAGACAAGTGTTACAAAAATCAGAGAATGTCATAAATTAGAGTGAAATTGCTTCAAACAAGCGAATTATCGCGAAACAACACCTGCTCGAATCCGACAAAAACTGTGCCCTGCCGCATTTATTTAGCCTCAGAGACGGTTTGAAACAATTGTTACAGTAGTCCGACAATGTCAAAAATTAGAGTTAAATTGCTTCAAACAAGCGAATTATCGCGAAACAACACCTGCCCGAATCCAACAAAAACTGCGCCCTGCCGTCTCTACTGAGCCTCAGAGACGCTTTGAGACAAGTGTTACAAAAATCAGAGAATGTCGTAAATGAGAGTGAAATTGCTTCAAACAACCGAATTATCGCGAAACAACACCTGCTTGAATCCAACAAAAACTGTCCCCTGCCGTCTCTACTGAGCCTCAGAGACGCTTTTAGACAAGTGTTACAAAAATCAGAGAATGTCGTAAATTAGAGTGAAATTGCTTCAAACAAGCGAATTATAGCGAAACAACACCTGTTCGAATCCAACTAAAACTGTGCCCTGCCGTCCTTACTGAGCCTCAGAGACGCTTTGAGACATGTGTTACAAAAATCAGAGAATGTGAAAAATTAGAGTGAAATTGCTTCAAAAGAGCGAATTATCGCGAAACAACACCTCGAATCCTACAAAAACCATGCCCTGGCGACTCTATTTAGCCTCAGAGACGGTTTGAAACAATTGTTACAAAAATCAGAGAATGTGAAAAATTAGAGTGAAATTGCTTCAAACAAGCGAATTATCGCGAAACAACACCTGCTCGAATCGAACAAAAGCTGTGCCCAGCGGTCTCTACTGAGCCTCAGAGACGCTTTGAGACAAGTGTTACACAAATCAGAGAATGTGAGAAATTAGATTGAAATTGCTTCAAACAAGCGAATTATCGCGAAACAACACCTGCTCGAATCCGACAAAAACTGTGCCCTGCCGCATTTATTTAGCCTCAGAGACGGTTTGAAACAATTGTTACAGAAATCAGACAATGTCAAAAATTAGAGTGAAATTGCTTCAAACAAGCGAATTATCGCGAAACAACACCTGCTCATATCCAACAAAAACTTCGCCCTAGCGTCTCTACTGAGCCTCAGAGACCCTTTGAGACAAGTGTTACACAAATCAGAGAATGTGAGAAATTAGATTGAAATTGCTTCAAACAAGCGAATTATCGCGAAACAACACCTGCTCGAATCCGACAAAAACTATGCCCTGCCGACTCTATTTAGCCTCAGAGACGGTTTGAAACCATTGTTACAAAAATCAGAGAAAGTGAAAAATTAGAGTGAAATTGCTTCAAACAAGCGAATTATCGCGAAACAACACCTGCTCGAATCCAACAAAAACTATGCCCAGCCGACTCTATTTAGCCTCAGAGACGGTTTGAAACCATTGTTACAGATATCAGACAATGTCAAAAATTAGAGTGAAATTGCTTCAAACAAGCGAATTATCGCGAAACAACACCTACTCGAATCCAACAAAAACTGCGCCCTGCCGTCTCTACTGAGCCTCAGAGACGCTTTGAGACAAGTGTTACAAAAATCAGAGAATGTCAAAAATTAGAGTGAAATTGCTTCAAACAAGCGAATTATCGCGAAACAACACCTGCTCGAATCCAACAATAACTGTGCCCTGCCGTCTCTATTAAGGCTCAGAGTCGCTTTGAGACAAGTGTTTTAAGAATCAGAGAATGTCGTAAATTAGAGTGAAATTGCTTCAAATGAGCGAATTATCGCGAAACAACACCTGCTCGAATCCAACAAAAACTGTGCCCTGCCATCTCTACTGAGCCTCAGAGACGCTTTGAGACAAGTGTTACAAAAATATGAGAATGTGAGAAATTAGATTGAAATTGCTTCAAACAAGCGAATTATCGCGAAACAACACCTGCTCGAATCCGACAAAAACTGTGCCCTGCCGCATTTATTTAGCCTCAGAGACGGTTTGAAACAATTGTTACAGAAATCCGACAATGTCAAAAATTAGAGTTAATTGCTTCAAACAAGCGAATTATCGCGAAACAACACCTGCCCGAATCCAACAAAAACTGCGCCCTGCCGTCTCTACTGAGCCTCAGAGACGCTTTGAGACAAGTGTTACAAAAATCAGAGAATGTCGTAAATTAGAGTGAAATTGCTTCAAACAAGCGAATTATCGCGAAACAACACCTGCTCGAATCCAACAATAACTGTGCCCTGCCGTCTCTATTGGGGCTCAGAGTCGCTTTGAGACAAGTGTTTTAAGAATCAGAGAATGTCGTAAATTAGAGTGAAATTGCTTCAAACAAGCGAATTATCGCGAAACAACACCTGCTCGAATCCAACAAAAACTGTGCCCTGCCATCTCTACTGAGCCTCAGAGACGCTTTGAGACAAGTGTTACACAAATCAGAGAATGTGAGAAATTAGATTGAAATTGCTTATAACAAGCGAATTATCGCGAAACAACACCTGCTCGAATCCGACAAAAACTGTGCCCTGCCGCATTTATTTAGCCTCAGAGACCCTTTAAGACAAGTGTTACACAAATCAGAGAATGTGAGAAATTAGATTGAAATTGCTTCAAACAAGCGAATTATCGCGAAACAACACCTGCTCGAATCCGACAAAAACTATGCCCTGCCGACTCTATTTAGCCTCAGAGACGGTTTGAAACCATTGTTACAAAAATCAGAGAAAGTGAAAAATTAGAGTGAAATTGCTTCAAACAAGCGAATTATCGCGAAACAACACCTGCTCGAATCCAACAAAAACTATGCCCAGCCGACTCTATTTAGCCTCAGAGACGGTTTGAAACCATTGTTACAGATATCAGACAATGTCAAAAATTAGAGTGAAATTGCTTCAAACAAGCGAATTATCGCGAAACAACACCTGCTCGAATCCAACAAAAACTGCGCCCTGCCGTCTCTACTGAGCCTCAGAGACGCTTTGAGACAAGTGTTACAAAAATCAGAGAATGTCAAAAATTAGAGTGAAATTGCTTCAAACAAGCGAATTATCGCGAAACAACACCTGCTCGAATCCAACAATAACTGTGCCCTGCCGTCTCTATTAAGGCTCAGAGTCGCTTTGAGACAAGTGTTTTAAGAATCAGAGAATGTCGTAAATTAGAGTGAAATTACTTCAAACAAGCGAATTATCGCGAAACAACACCTGCTCGAATCCAACAAAAACTGCCCTGCCATCTCTACTGAGCCTCAGAGACGCTTTGAGACAAGTGTTACAAAAATATGAGAATGTGAGAAATTAGATTCAAATTGCTTCAAACAAGCGAATTATCGCGAAACAACACCTGCTCGAATCCGACAAAAACTGTGCCCTGCCGCATTTATTTAGCCTCAGAGACGGTTTGAAACAATTGTTACAGAAATCCGACAATGTCAAAAATTAGAGTTAAATTGCTTCAAACAAGCGAATTATCGCGAAACAACACCTGCCCGAATCCAACAAAAACTGCGCCCTGCCGTCTCTACTGAGCCTCAGAGACGCTTTGAGACAAGTGTTACAAAAATCAGAGAATGTCGTAAATTAGAGTGAAATTGCTTCAAACAAGCGAATTATCGCGAAACAACACCTGCTCGAATCCAACAATAACTGTGCCCTGCCGTCTCTATTGTGGCTCAGAGTCGCTTTGAGACAAGTGTTTTAAGAATCAGAGAATGTCGTAAATTAGAGTGAAATTGCTTCAAACAAGCGAATTATCGCGAAACAACACCTGCTCGAATCCAACAAAAACTGTGCCCTGCCATCTCTACTGAGCCTCAGAGACGCTTTGAGACAAGTGTTACACAAATCAGAGAATGTGAGAAATTAGATTGAAATTGCTTATAACAAGCGAATTATCGCGAAACAACACCTGCTCGAATCCGACAAAAACTGTGCCCTGCCGCATTTATTTAGCCTCAGAGACGGTTTGAAACAATTGTTACAGAAATCAATGTCAAAAATTAGAGTGAAATTGCTTCAAACAAGCGAATTATCGCGAAACAACACCTGCTCAAATCCAACAAAAACTTCGCCCTGCCGTCTCTACTGAGCCTCAGAGACCCTTTGAGACAAGTGTTACACAAATCAGAGAATGTGAGAAATTAGATTGAAATTGCTTCAAACAAGCGAATTATCGCGAAACAACACCTGCTCGAATCCGACAAAAACTATGCCCTGCCGACTCTATTTAGCCTCAGAGACGGTTTGAAACCATTGTTACAAAAATCAGAGAATGTGAAAAATTAGAGTGAAATTGCTTCAAACAAGCGAATTATCGCGAAACAACACCTGCTCGAATCCAACAAAAACTGCGCCCTGCCGTCTCTACTGAGCCTCAGAGACGCTTTGAGACAAGTGTTACAAAAATCAGAGAATGTCAAAAATTAGAGTGAAATTGCTTCAAACAAGCGAATTATCGCGAAACAACACCTGCTCGAATCCAACAATAACTGTGCCCTGCCGTCTCTATTAAGGCTCAGAGTCGCTTTGAGACAAGTGTTTTAAGAATCAGAGAATGTCGTAAATTACAGTGAAATTGCTTCAAACAAGCGAATTATCGCGAAACAACACCTGCTCCAATCCAACAAAAACTGTGCCCTGCCGTCTCTACTAAGGCTCAGAGTCGCTTTGAGACAAGTGTTTTAAGAATCAGAGAATTTCGTAAATTAGAGTGAAATTGCTTCAAACAAGCGAATTATCGCGAAACAACACCTGCTCGAATCCAACAAAAACTGTGCCCTGCCATCTCTACTGAGCCTCACAGACGCTTTGAGACAAGTGTTACAAAAATCAGAGAATGTGAGAAATTAGAGTGAAATTCCTTAAAACAAGCGAATTATCGCGAAACAACACCTGCTCGAATCCGACAAAAACTGTGCCCTGCCGCATTTATTTAGCCTCAGAGACGGTTTGAAACAATTGTTACAGAAATCAGACAATGTCAAAAATGAGAGGGAAATTGCTTCAAACAAGCGAATTATCGCGAAACAACACCTGCTCGAATCCAACAAAAACTGCGCCCTGCCGTCTCTACTGAGCCTCAGAGACCCTTTGAGACAAGTGTTACAAAAGTCAGAGAATGTCAAAAATTAGAGTGAAATTCCTTCAAACAAGCGAATTATCGCGAAACAACACCTGCTCGAATCCGACAAAAAAATATGCCCTGCCGACTCTATTTAGCCTCAGAGACGGTTTGAAACAATTGTTACAAAAATCAGAGAATGTGAAAAATTAGAGTGAAATATCTTCAAATAAGCGAATTATCGCGAAACAACACCTGCTTGAATCCAACAAAAACTGTGCCCTGCTGTCTCTACCGAGCCTCAGAGACGCTTTGAGACAAGTGTTACAAAAATCAGAGAATGTCATAAATTAGAGTTAAATTGCTTCAAACAAGCGAATTATCGCGAAACAACACCTGCTCGAATCCGACAAAAACTGTGCCCTGCCGCATTTATTTAGCCTCAGAGACGGTTTGAAACAATTGTTACAGAAATCCGACAATGTCAAAAATTAGAGTTAAATTGCTTCAAACAAGCGAATTATCGCGAAACAACACCTGCCCGAATCCAACAAAAACTGCGCCCTGCCGTCTCTACTGAGCCTCAGAGACGCTTTGAGACAAGTGTTACAAAAATCAGAGAATGTCGTAAATTAGAGTGAAATTGCTTCAAACAAGCGAATTATCGCGAAACAACACCTGCTCGAATCCAACAATAACTGTGCCCTGCCGTCTCTATTGGGGCTCAGAGTCGCTTTGAGACAAGTGTTTTAAGAATCAGAGAATGTCATAAATGAGAGTGAAATTGCTTCAAACAAGCGAATTATCGCGAAACAACACCTGCTCGAATCCAACAAAAACTGTGCCCTGCCGTCTCTACTGCGCCTCAGAGACGCTTTTAGACAAGTGTTACAAAAATCAGAGAATGTCGTAAATTAGAGTGAAATTGCTTCAAACAAGCGAATTATCGCGAAACAACACCTGTTCGAATCCAACTAAAACTGTGCCCTGCCGTCCTTACTGAGCCTCAGAGACGCTTTGAGACATGTGTTACAAAAATCTGAGAATGTCAAAAATTAGAGTGAAATTGCTTCAAAAGAGCGAATTATCGCGAAACAACACCTTCTCGAATCCGACAAAAACCATGCCCTGCCGACTCTATTTAGCCTCAGAGACGGTTTGAAACAATTGTTACAAAAATCAGAGAATGTGAAAAATTAGAGTGAAATTGCTTCAAACAAGCGAATTATCGCGAAACAACACCTGCTCGAATCCAACAAAAACTATGCCCTGCCGACTCTATTTAGCCTCAGAGACGCTTTGAGACAAGTGTTACAAAAATCAAAGAATGTCGTAAATTAGAGTGAAATTGCTTCAAACAAGCGAATTATCGCGAAACAACACCTGCTCGAATCGAACAAAAACTGTGCCCTGCGGTCTCTACTGAGCCTCAGAGATGCTTTGAGACAAGTGTTACAAAAATCAGAGAATGTGAAAAATTAGAGTGAAATTGCTTCAAACAAGCGAATTATCGCGAAACAACACCTGCTCGAATCCAACAAAAACTTCGCCCTGCCGTCTCTACTGATCCTCAGAGACCCTTTGAGACAAGTGTTACAAAAATCAGACAATGTCAAAAATTAGAGTGAAATTGCTTCAAACAAGCGAATTATCGCGAAACAACACCTGCTCCAATCCAACAAAAACTTCGCCGTGCAGTCTCTACTGAGCCTCAGAGACCCTTTGAGACAAGTGTTACAAAAATCAGAGAATATCAAAAATTAGAGTGAAATTGCTTCAAACAAGCGAATTATCGCGAAACAACACCTGCTCGAATCCGACAAAAACTATGCCCTGCCGACTCTATTTAGCCTCAGAGACGGTTTGAAACCATTGTTACAAAAATCAGAGAATGTGAAAAATTAGAGTGAAATTGCTTCAAACAAGCGAATTATCGCGAAACACCTGCTCGAATCCGACAAAAACTATGCCCTGCCGACTCTATTTAGCCTCAGAGACGGTTTGAAACCATTGTTACAGATATCAGACAATGTCAAAAATTAGAGTGAAATTGCTTCAAACAAGCGAATTATCGCGAAACAACACCTGCTCGAATCCAACAAAAACTGCTCCCTGCCGTCTCTACTGAGCCTCAGAGACGCTTTGAGACAAGTGTTACAAAAATCAGAGAATGTCAAAAATTAGAGTGAAATTGCTTCAAACAAGCGAATTATCGCGAAACAACACCTGCTCGAATCCAACAAAAACTGTGCCCTGCCGTCTCTATTAAGGCTCAGAGTCGCTTTGAGACAAGTGTTTTAAGAATCAGAGAATGTCGTAAATTACAGTGAAATTGCTTAAAACAAGCGAATTATCGCGAAACAACACCTGCTCCAATCCAACAAAAACTGTGCCCTGCCGTCTCTATTAAGGCTCAGAGTCGCTTTGAGACAAGTGTTTTAAGAATCAGAGAATGTCGTAAATTAGAGTGAAATTGCTTCAAACAATCGAATTATCGCGAAACAACACCTCCTCGAATCCAACAAAAACTGTGCCCTGCCATCTCTAATGAGCCTCAGAGACGCTTTGAGACAAGTGTTTCAAAAATCAGAGAATGTGAGAAATTAGATTGAAATTGCTTATAACAAGCGAATTATCGCGAAACAACACCTGCTCGAATCCGACAAAAACTGTGCCCTGCTACATTTATTTAGCCTCAGAGACGGTTTGAAACAATTGTTACAGAAATCAGACAATGTCAAAAATTAGAGTGAAATTGCTTCAAACAAGCGAATTATCGCGAAACAGCACCTGCTCAAATCCAACAAAAACTTCGCCCTGCCGTCTCTACTGAGCCTCAGAGACCCTTTGAGACAAGTGTTACAAAAGTCAGAGAATGTCAAAAATTAGAGTGAAATTCCTTCAAACAAGCGAATTATATCGAAACAACACCTGCTCGAATCCGACAAAAAATATGCCCTGCCGACTCTATTTAGCCTCAGAGACGGTTTGAAACAATTGTTACAAAAATCAGAGAATGTGAAAAATTAGATTGAAATTGCTTCAAACAAGCGAATTATCGCGAAACAACACCTGCTCGAATGCAACAAAAACTATGCCCTGCCGACTCTATTTAGCCTCAGAGACGCTTTGAGACAAGTGTTACAAAAATCAAAGAATGTCGTAAATTAGAGTGAAATTGCTTCAAACAAGCGAATTATCGCGAAACAACACCTGCTCGAATCGAACAAAAACTGTGCCCTGCCATCTCTACTGAGCCTCAGAGACGCTTTGAGACAAGTGTTACAAAAATCAGAGAATGTGAAAAATTAGAGTGAAATTGCTTCAAACAAGCGAATTATCGCGAAACAACACCTGCTCGAATCCAACAAAAACTTCGCCCTGCCGTCTCTACTGATCCTCAGAGACCCTTTGAGACAAGTGTTACAAAAATCAGACAATGTCAAAAATTAGAGTGAAATTGTTTCAAACAAGCGAATTATCGCGAAACACCTGCTCGAATCCGACAAAAACTATGCCCTGCCGACTCTATTTAGCCTCAGAGACGGTTTGAAACCATTGTTACAGATATCAGACAATGTCAAAAATTAGAGTGAAATTGCTTCAAACAAGCGAATTATCGCGAAACAACACCTGCTCGAATCCAACAAAAACTGTGCCCTGCCGTCTCTATTAAGGCTCAGAGTCGCTTTGAGACAAGTGTTTTAAGAATCAGAGAATGTCGTAAATTACAGTGAAATTGCTTCAAACAAGCGAATTATCGCGAAACAACACCTCCTCGAATCCAACAAAAACTGTGCCCTGCCATCTCTAATGAGCCTCAGAGACGCTTTGAGACAAGTGTTTCAAAAATCAGAGAATGTGAGAAATTAGATTGAAATTGCTTATAACAAGCGAATTATCGCGAAACAACACCTGCTCGAATCCGACAAAAACTGTGCCCTGCTACATTTATTTAGCCTCAGAGACGGTTTGAAACAATTGTTACAGAAATCAGACAATGTCAAAAATTAGAGGGAAATTGCTTCAAGCAAGCGAATTATCGCGAAACAACACCTGCTCGAATCCAACAAAAACTATGCCCTGCCGACTCTATTTAGCCTTAGAGACGGTTTGAAACCATTGTTACAAAAATCAGAGAATGTGAAAAATTAGAGTGAAATATCTTCAAATAAGCGAATTATCGCGAAACAACACCTGCTTGAATCCAACAAAAACTGTGCCCTTCTGTCTCTACCGAGCCTCAGAGACGCTTTGAGACAAGTGTTACAAAAATCAGAGAATGTCATAAATTAGAGTGAAATTGCTTCAAACAAGCGAATTATCGCGAAACAACACCTGGTCGAATCCGACAGAAACTGTGCCCTGCCGCATTTATTTAGCCTCAGAGACGGTTTGAAACAATTGTTACAGATATCAGACAATGTCAAAAATTAGAGTGAAATTGCTTCAAACAGGCGAATTATCGCGAAACAACACCTGCTCGAATCCGACAAAAACTGTGCCCTGCCGCATTTATTTAGCCTCAGAGACGGTTTGAAACAATTGTTACAGAAATCCGACAATGTCAAAAATTAGAGTTAAATTGCTTCAAACAAGCGAATTATCGCGAAACAACACCTGCCCGAATCCAACAAAAACTGCGCCCTGCCGTCTCTACTGAGCCTCAGAGACGCTTTGAGACATGTGTTACAAAAATCAGAGAATGTCGTAAATTAGAGTGAAATTGCTTCAAACAAGCGAATTTTCGCGAAACAACACCTGCTCGAATCCAACAATAACTGTGCCCTGCCGTCTCTATTGGGACTCAGAGTCGCTTTGAGACAAGTGTTTTAAGAATCAGAGAATGTCATAAATGAGAGTGAAATTGCTTCAAACAAGCGAATTATCGCGAAACAACACCTGTTCGAATCCAACTAAAACTGTGCCCTGCCGTCCTTACTGAGCCTCAGAGACGCTTTGAGACATGTGTTACAAAAATCAGAGAATGTCAAAAATTAGAGTGAAATTGCTTCAAAAGAGCGAATTATCGCGAAACAACACCTTCTCGAATCCTACAAAAACCATGCCCTGCCGACTCTATTTAGCCTCAGAGACGGTTTGAAACAATTGTTACCAAAATCAGAGAATGTGAAAAATTAGAGTGAAATTGCTTCAAACAAGCGAATTATCGCGAAACAACACCTGCTCGAATCCAACAATAACTATGCCCTGCCGACTCTATTTAGTCTCAGAGACGCTATGAGACAATTGTTACAAAAATCAGAGAATGTCAAAAATTAGAGTGAAATTGCTTCAAACAAGCGAATTATCGCGAAACAACACCTGCTCGAATCGAACAAAAACTGTGCCCTGCGGTCTCTACTGAGCCTCAGAGACGCTTTGAGACAAGTGTTACACAAATCAGAGAATGTGAGAAATTAGATTGAAATTGCTTCAAACAAGCGAATTATCGCGAAACAACACCTGCTCGAATCCGACAAAAACTGTGCCCTGCCGCATTAATTTAGCCTCAGAGACGGTTTTAAACAATTGTTACAGAAATCAGACAATGTCAAAAATTAGAGTGAAATTGCTTCAAACAAGCGAATTATCGCGAAACAGCACCTGCTCAAATCCAACAAAAACTGTGCCCTGCCGTATCTATTAAGGCTCAGAGTCGCTTTGAGACAAGTGTTTTAAGAATCAGAGAATGTCGTAAATTACAGTGAAATTGCTTAAAACAAGCGAATTATCGCGAAACAACACCTGCTCCAATCCAACAAAAACTGTGCCCTGCCGTCTCTATTAAGGCCCAGAGTCGCTTTGAGACAAGTGTTTTAAGAATCAGAGAATGTCGTAAATTAGAGTGAAATTGCTTCAAACAAGCGAATTATCGCGAAACAACACCTCCTCGAATCCAACAAAAACTGTGCCCTGCCATCTCTAATGAGCCTCAGAGACGCTTTGAGACAAGTGTTTCAAAAATCAGAGAATGTGAGAAATTAGATTGAAATTGCTTATAACAAGCGAATTATCGCGAAACAACACCTGCTCGAATCCGACAAAAACTGTGCCCTGCTGCATTTATTTAGCCTCAGAGACGGTTTGAAACAATTGTTACAGAAATCAGACAATGTCAAAAATTAGAGGGAAATTGCTTCAAACAAGCGAATTATCGCGAAACAACACCTGCTCGAATCCAACAAAAACTATGCCCTGCCGACTCTATTTAGCCTTAGAGACGGTTTGAAACCATTGTTACAAAAATCAGAGAATGTGAAAAATTAGAGTGAAATATCTTCAAATAAGCGAATTATCGCGAAACAACACCTGCTTGAATCCAACAAAAACTGTGCCCTGCTGTCTCTACCGAGCCTCAGAGACGCTTTGAGACGTGTTACAAAAATCAGAGAATGTCATAAATTAGAGTGAAATTGCTTCAAACAAGCGAATTATCGCGAAACAACACCTGGTCGAATCCGACAGAAACTGTGCCCTGCCGCATTTATTTAGCCTCAGAGACGGTTTGAAACAATTGTTACAGATATCAGACAATGTCAAAAATTAGAGTGAAATTGCTTCAAACAGGCGAATTATCGCGAAACAACACCTGCTCGAATCCAACAAAAACTATGCCCTGCCGACTCTATTTAGCCTTAGAGACGGTTTGAAACCATTGTTACAAAAATCAGAGAATGTGAAAAATTAGAGTGAAATATCTTCAAATAAGCGAATTATCGCGAAACAACACCTGCTTGAATCCAACAAAAACTGTGCCCTTCTGTCTCTACCGAGCCTCAGAGACGCTTTGAGACAAGTGTTACAAAAATCAGAGAATGTCATAAATTAGAGTGAAATTGCTTCAAACAAGCGAATTATCGCGAAACAACACCTGGTCGAATCCGACAGAAACTGTGCCCTGCCGCATTTATTTAGCCTCAGAGACGGTTTGAAACAATTGTTACAGATATCAGACAATGTCAAAAATTAGAGTGAAATTGCTTCAAACAGGCGAATTATCGCGAAACAACACCTGCTCGAATCCGACAAAAACTGTGCCCTGCCGCATTTATTTAGCCTCAGAGACGGTTTGAAACAATTGTTACAGAAATCCGACAATGTCAAAAATTAGAGTTAAATTGCTTCAAACAAGCGAATTATCGCGAAAAAACACCTGCCCGAATCCAACAAAAACTGCGCCCTGCCGTCTCTACTGAGCCTCAGAGACGCTTTGAGACATGTGTTACAAAAATCAGAGAATGTCGTAAATTAGAGTGAAATTGCTTCAAACAAGCGAATTTTCGCGAAACAACACCTGCTCGAATCCAACAATAACTGTGCCCTGCCGTCTCTATTGGGACTCAGAGTCGCTTTGAGACAAGTGTTTTAAGAATCAGAGAATGTCATAAATGAGAGTGAAATTGCTTCAAACAAGCGAATTATCGCGAAACAACACCTGTTCGAATCCAACTAAAACTGTGCCCTGCCGTCCTTACTGAGCCTCAGAGACGCTTTGAGACATGTGTTACAAAAATCAGAGAATGTCAAAAATTAGAGTGAAATTGCTTCAAAAGAGCGAATTATCGCGAAACAACACCTTCTCGAATCCTACAAAAACCATGCCCTGCCGACTCTATTTAGCCTCAGAGACGGTTTGAAACAATTGTTACAAAAATCAGAGAATGTGAAAAATTAGAGTGAAATTGCTTCAAACAAGCGAATTATCGCGAAACAACACCTGCTCGAATCGAACAAAAACTGTGCCCTGCGGTCTCTACTGAGCCTCAGAGACGCTTTGAGACAAGTGTTACACAAATCAGAGAATGTGAGAAATTAGAGTGAAATTGCTTCAAACAAGCGAATTATCGCGAAACAGCACCTGCTCAAATCCAACAAAAACTGTGCCCTGCCGTCTCTATTAAGGCTCAGAGTCGCTTTGAGACAAGTGTTTTAAGAATCAGAGAATGTCGTAAATTACAGTGAAATTGCTTAAAACAAGCGAATTATCGCGAAACAACACCTGCTCCAATCCAACAAAAACTGTGCCCTGCCGTCTCTATTAAGGCTCAGAGTCGCTTTGAGACAAGTGTTTTAAGAATCAGAGAATGTCGTAAATTAGAGTGAAATTGCTTCAAACAAGCGAATTATCGCGAAACAACACCTCCTCGAATCCAACAAAAACTGTGCCCTGCCATCTCTAATGAGCCTCAGAGACGCTTTGAGACAAGTGTTTCAAAAATCAGAGAATGTGAGAAATTAGATTGAAATTGCTTATAACAAGCGAATTATCGCGAAACAACACCTGCTCGAATCCGACAAAAACTGTGCCCTGCTGCATTTATTTAGCCTCAGAGACGGTTTGAAACAATTGTTACAAAAATCAGAGTATGTGAAAAATTAGAGTGAAATATCTTCAAATAAGCGAATTATCGCGAAACAACACCTGCTTGAATCCAACAAAAACTGTGCCCTGCTGTCTCTACCGAGCCTCAGAGACGCTTTGAGACAAGTGTTACAAAAATCAGAGAATGTCATAAATTAGAGGGAAATTGCTTCAAACAAGCGAATTATCGCGAAACAACACCTGCTCGAATCCAACAAAAACTATGCCCTGCCGACTCTATTTAGCCTTAGAGACGGTTTGAAACCATTGTTACAAAAATCAGAGAATGTGAAAAATTAGAGTGAAATATCTTCAAATAAGCGAATTATCGCGAAACAACACCTGCTTGAATCCAACAAAAACTGTGCCCTGCTGTCTCTACCGAGCCTCAGAGACGCTTTGAGACAAGTGTTTCAAAAATCAGAGAATGTCATAAATTAGAGTGAAATTGCTTCAAACAAGCGAATTATCGCGAAACAACACCTGGTCGAATCCGACAGAAACTGTGCGCTGCCGCATTTATTTAGCCTCAGAGACGGTTTGAAACAATTGTTACAGATATCAGACAATGTCAAAAATTAGAGTGAAATTGCTTCAAACAGGCGAATTATCGCGAAACAACACCTGCTCGAATCCGACAAAAAATATGCCCTGCCGACTCTATTTAGCCTCAGAGACGGTTTGAAACAATTGTTACAAAAATCAGAGAATGTGAAAAATTAGAGTGAAATTGCTTCAAATAAGCGAATTATCGCGAAACAACACCTGCTTGAATCCAACAAAAACTGTGCCCTGCACTCTCTACCGAGCCTCAGAGACGCTTTGAGACAAGTATTACAAAAATCAGAGAATGTCATAAATTAGAGTGAAATTGCTTCAAACAAGCGAATTATCGCGAAACAACACCTGCTCGAATCCGACAAAAACTGTGCCCTGCCGCATTTATTTAGCCTCAGAGACGGTTTGAAACAATTGTTACAGAAATCGGACAATGTCAAAAATTAGAGTTAAATTGCTTCAAACAAGCGAATTATCGCGAAACAACACCTGCCCGAATCCAACAAAAACTGCGCCCTGCCGTCTCTACTGAGCCTCAGAGACGCTTTGAGACATGTGTTACAAAAATCAGAGAATGTCGTAAATTAGAGTGAAATTGCTTCAAACAAGCGAATTATCGCGAAACAACACCTGCTCGAATCCAACAATAACTGTGCCCTGCCGTCTCTATTGGGACTCAGAGTCGCTTTCAGACAAGTGTTTTAAGAATCAGAGAATGTCATAAATGAGAGTGAAATTGCTTCAAACAAGCGAATTATCGCGAAACAACACCTGTTCGAATCCAACTAAAACTGTGCCCTGCGTCCTTACTGAGCCTCAGAGACGCTTTGAGACATGTGTTACAAAAATCAGAGAATGTCAAAAATTAGAGTGAAATTGCTTCAAAAGAGCGAATTATCGCGAAACAACACCTTCTCGAATCCTACAAAAACCATGCCCTGCCGACTCTATTTAGCCTCAGAGACGGTTTGAAACAATTGTTACAGAAATCAGACAATGTCAAAAATTAGAGTGAAATTGCTTCAAACAAGCGAATTATCGCGAAACAGCACCTGCTCAAATCCAACAAAAACTTCGCCCTGCCGTCTCTACTGAGCCTCAGAGACGCTTTGAGACAAGTGTTACACAAATCAGAGAATGTGAGAAATTAGATTGAAATTGCTTCAAACAAGCGAATTATCGCGAAACAACACCTGCTCGAATCCGACAAAAACTATGCCCTGCCGACTCTATTTAGCCTCAGAGACGGTTTGAAACCATTGTTACAAAAATCAGAGAATGTGAAAAATTAGAGTGAAATTGCTTCAAACAAGCGAATTATCGCGAAACACCTGCTCGAATCCGACAAAAACTATGCCCTGCCGACTCTATTTAGCCTCAGAGACGGTTTGAAACCATTGTTACAGATATCAGACAATGTCAAAAATTAGAGTGAAATTGCTTCAAACAAGCGAATTATCGCGAAACAACACCTGCTCGAATCCAACAAAAACTGCGCCCTGCCGTCTCTACTGAGCCTCAGAGACGCTTTGAGACAAGTGTTACAAAAATCAGAGAATGTCAAAAATTAGAGTGAAATTGCTTCAAACAAGCGAATTATCGCGAAACAACACCTGCTCGAATCCAACAAAAACTGTGCCCTGCCTTCTCTATTAAGGCTCAGAGTCGCTTTGAGACAAGTGTTTTAAGAATCAGAGAATGTCGTAAATTACAGTGAAATTGCTTTAAACAAGCGAATTATCGCGAAACAACACCTGCTCCAATCCAACAAAAACTGTGCCCTGCCGTCTCTATTAAGGCTCAGAGTCGCTTTGAGACAAGTGTTTTAAGAATCAGAGAATGTCGTAAATTAGAGTGAAATTGCTTCAAACAATCGAATTATCGCGAAACAACACCTGCTCGAATCGAACAAAAACTGTGCCCTGCGGTCTCTACTGAGCCTCAGAGACGCTTTGAGACAAGTGTTACACAAATCAGAGAATGTGAGAAATTAGATTGAAATTGCTTCAAACAAGCGAATTATCGCGAAACAACACCTGCTCGAATCCGACCAAAACTGTGCCCTGCCGCATTAATTTAGCCTCAGAGACGGTTTTAAACAATTGTTACAGAAATCAGACAATGTCAAAAATTAGAGTGAAATTGCTTCAAACAAGCGAATTATCGCGAAACAGCACCTGCTCAAATCCAACAAAAACTTCGCCCTGCCGTCTCTACTGAGCCTCAGAGACCCTTTGAGACAAGTGTTACAAAAGTCAGAGAATGTCAAAAATTAGAGTGAAATTCCTTCAAACAAGCGAATTATATCGAAACAACACCTGCTCGAATCCGACAAAAAATATGCCCTGCCGACTCTATTTAGCCTCAGAGACGGTTTGAAACAATTGTTACAAAAATCAGAGAATGTGAAAAATTAGAGTGAAATTGCTTCAAACAAGCGAATTATCGCGAAACAACACCTGCTCGAATGCAACAAAAACTATGCCCTGCCGACTCTATTTAGCCTCAGAGACGCTTTGAGACAAGTGTTACAAAAATCAAAGAATGTCGTAAATTAGAGTGAAATTGCTTCAAACAAGCGAATTATCGCGAAACAACACCTGCTCGAATCCAACAAAAACTGCGCCCTGCCGTCTCTACTGAGCCTCAGAGACGCTTTGAGACAAGTGTTACAAAAATCAGAGAATGTCAAGAATTAGAGTGAAATTGCTTCAAACAAGCGAATTATCGCGAAACAACACCTGCTCGAATCCAACAAAAACTTCGCCCTGCCGTCTCTACTGATCCTCAGAGACCCTTTGAGACAAGTGTTACAAAAATCAGACAATGTCAAAAATTAGAGTGAAATTGTTTCAAACAAGCGAATTATCGCGAAACACCTGCTCGAATCCGACAAAAACTATGCCCTGCCGACTCTATTTAGCCTCAGAGACGGTTTGAAACCATTGTTACAGATATCAGACAATGTCAAAAATTAGAGTGAAATTGCTTCAAACAAGCGAATTATCGCGAAACAACACCTGCTCGAATCCAACAAAAACTGCGCCCTGCCGTCTCTACTGAGCCTCAGAGACGCTTTGAGACAAGTGTTACAAAAATCAGAGAATGTCAAAAATTAGAGTGAAATTGCTTCAAACAAGCGAATTATCGCGAAACAACACCTGCTCGAATCCAACAAAAACTGTGCCCTGCCGTCTCTATTAAGGCTCAGAGTCGCTTTGAGACAAGTGTTTTAAGAATCAGAGAATGTCGTAAATTACAGTGAAATTGCTTCAAACAAGCGAATTATCGCGAAACAACACCTCCTCGAATCCAACAAAAACTGTGCCCTGCCATCTCTAATGAGCCTCAGAGACGCTTTGAGACAAGTGTTTCAAAAATCAGAGAATGTGAGAAATTAGATTGAAATTGCTTATAACAAGCGAATTATCGCGAGACAACACCTGCTCGAATCCGACAAAAACTGTGCCCTGCTACATCTATTTAGCCTCAGAGACGGTTTGAAACAATTGTTACAGAAATCAGACAATGTCAAAAATTAGAGGGAAATTGCTTCAAGCAAGCGAATTATCGCGAAACAACACCTGCTCGAATCCAACAAAAACTATGCCCTGCCGACTCTATTTAGCCTTAGAGACGGTTTGAAACCATTGTTACAAAAATCAGAGAATGTGAAAAATTAGAGTGAAATATCTTCAAATAAGCGAATTATCGCGAAACAACACCTGCTTGAATCCAACAAAAACTGTGCCCTGCTGTCTCTACCGAGCCTCAGAGACGCTTTGAGACAAGTGTTACAAAAATCAGAGAATGTCATAAATTAGAGTGAAATTGCTTCAAACAAGCGAATTATCGCGAAACAACACCTGGTCGAATCCGACAGAAACTGTGCCCTGCTGCATTTATTTAGCCTCAGAGACGGTTTGAAACAATTGTTACAGATATCAGACAATGTCAAAAATTAGAGTGAAATTGCTTCAAACAGGCGAATTATCGCGAAACAACACCTGCTCGAATCCGACAAAAACTGTGCCCTGCCGCATTTATTTAGCCTCAGAGACGGTTTGAAACAATTGTTACAGAAATCCGACAATGTCAAAAATTAGAGTTAAATTGCTTCAAACAAGCGAATTATCGCGAAACAACACCTGCCCGAATCCAACAAAAACTGCGCCCTGCCGTCTCTACTGAGCCTCAGAGACGCTTTGAGACATGTGTTACAAAAATCAGAGAATGTCGTAAATTAGAGTGAAATTGCTTCAAACAAGCGAATTATCGCGAAACAACACCTGCTCGAATCCAACAATAACTGTGCGCTGCCGTCTCTATTGGGACTCAGAGTCGCTTTGAGACAAGTGTTTTAAGAATCAGAGAATGTCAAATGAGAGTGAAATTGCTTCAAACAAGCGAATTATCGCGAAACAACACCTGTTCGAATCCAACTAAAACTGTGCCCTGCCGTCCTTACTGAGCCTCAGAGACGCTTTGAGACATGTGTTACAAAAATCAGAGAATGTCAAAAATTAGAGTGAAATTGCTTCAAAAGAGCGAATTATCGCGAAACAACACCTTCTCGAATCCTACAAAAACCATGCCCTGCCGACTCTATTTAGCCTCAGAGACGGTTTGAAACAATTGTTACAAAAATCAGAGAATGTGAAAAATTAGAGTGAAATTGCTTCAAACAAGCGAATTATCGCGAAACAACACCTGCTCGAATCCAACAAAAACTATGCCCTGCCGACTCTATTTAGTCTCAGAGACGCTATGAGACAATTGTTACAAAAATCAGAGAATGTCAAAAATTAGAGTGAAATTGCTTCAAACAAGCGAATTATCGCGAAACAACACCTGCTCGAATCGAACAAAAACTGTGCCCTGCGGTCTCTACTGAGCCTCAGAGACGCTTTGAGACAAGTGTTACACAAATCAGAGAATGTGAGAAATTAGATTGAAATTGCTTCAAACAAGCGAATTATCGCGAAACAACACCTGCTCGAATCCGACAAAAACTGTGCCCTGCCGCATTAATTTAGCCTCAGAGACGGTTTTAAACAATTGTTACAGAAATCAGACAATGTCAAAAATTAGAGTGAAATTGCTTCAAACAAGCGAATTATCGCGAAACAGCACCTGCTCAAATCCAACAAAAACTTCGCCCTGCCGTCTCTACTGAGCCTCAGAGACCCTTTGAGACAAGTGTTTCAAAAATCAGAGAATGTGAGAAATTAGATTGAAATTGCTTATAACAAGCGAATTATCGCGAAACAACACCTGCTCGAATCCGACAAAAACTGTGCCCTGCTGCATTTATTTAGCCTCAGAGACGGTTTGAAACAATTGTTACAGAAATCAGACAATGTCAAAAATTAGAGGGAAATTGCTTCAAACAAGCGAATTATCGCGAAACAACACCTGCTCGAATCCAACAAAAACTATGCCCTGCCGACTCTATTTAGCCTTAGAGACGGTTTGAAACCATTGTTACAAAAATCAGAGAATGTGAAAAATTAGAGTGAAATATCTTCAAATAAGCGAATTATCGCGAAACAACACCTGCTTGAATCCAACAAAAACTGTGCCCTGCTGTCTCTACCGAGCCTCAGAGACGCTTTGAGACAAGTGTTACAAAAATCAGAGAATGTCATAAATTAGAGTGAAATTGCTTCAAACAAGCGAATTATCGCGAAACAACACCTGGTCGAATCCGACAGAAACTGTGCCCTGCCGCAATTTATTTAGCCTCAGAGACGGTTTGAAACAATTGTTACAGATATCAGACAATGTCAAAAATTAGAGTGAAATTGCTTCAAACAGGCGAATTGTCGCGAAACAACACCTGCTCGAATCCGACAAAAACTGTGCCCTGCCGCATTTATTTAGCCTCAGAGACGGTTTGAAACAATTGTTACAGAAATCCGACAATGTCAAAAATTAGAGTTAAATTGCTTCAAACAAGCGAATTATCGCGAAACAACACCTGCCCGAATCCAACAAAAACTGCGCCCTGCCGTCTCTACTGAGCCTCAGAGACGCTTTGAGACATGTGTTACAAAAATCAGAGAATGTCGTAAATTAGAGTGAAATTGCTTCAAACAAGCGAATTATCGCGAAACAACACCTGCTCGAATCCAACAATAACTGTGCCCTGCCGTCTCTATTGGGACTCAGAGTCGCTTTGAGACAAGTGTTTTAAGAATCAGAGAATGTCATAAATGAGAGTGAAATTGCTTCAAACAAGCGAATTATCGCGAAACAACACCTGTTCGAATCCAACTAAAACTGTGCCCTGCCGTCCTTACTGAGCCTCAGAGACGCTTTGAGACATGTGTTACAAAAATCAGAGAATGTCAAAAATTAGAGTGAAATTGCTTCAAAAGAGCGAATTATCGCGAAACAACACCTTCTCGAATCCTACAAAAACCATGCCCTGCCGACTCTATTTAGCCTCAGAGACGGTTTGAAACAATTGTTACAGAAATCAGACAATGTCAAAAATTAGAGTGAAATTCCTTCAAACAAGCGAATTATATCGAAACAACACCTGCCCGAATCCGACAAAAAATATGCCCTGCCGACTCTATTTAGCCTCAGAGACGGTTTGAAACAATTGTTGCAAAAATCAGAGAATGTGAAAAATTAGAGTGAAATATCTTCAAATAAGCGAATTATCGCGAAACAGCACCTGCTTGAATCCAACAAAAACTGTGCCCTGCTGTCTCTACTGAGCCTCAGAGACGCTTTGAGACAAGTGTTACAAAAATCAAAGAATGTCGTAAATTAGAGTGAAATTGATTCAAACAAGCGAATTATCGCGAAACAACACCTGCTCGAATCGAACAAAAACTGTGCCCTGCGGTCTCTACTGAGCCTCAGAGATGCTTTGAGACAAGTGTTACAAAAATCAAAGAATGTCGTAAATTAGAGTGAAATTGCTTCAAACAAGCGAATTATCGCGAAACAACACCTGCTCGAATCGAACAAAAACTGTGCCCTGCTATCTCTACTGAGCCTCAGAGACGCTTTGAGACAAGTGTTACAAAAATCAAAGAATGTCGTAAATTAGAGTGAAATTGCTTCAAACAAGCGAATTATCGCGAAACAACACCTGCTCGAATCCGACAAAAAATATGCCCTGCCGACTCTATTTAGCCTCAGAGACGGTTTGAAACAATTGTTACAAAAATCAGAGAATGTGAAAAATTAGAGTGAAATTGCTTCAAATAAGCGAATTATCGCGAAACAACACCTGCTCGAATCCAACAAAAACTGTGCCCTGCAGTCTCTACTGAGCCTCAGAGACGCTTTGAGACAAGTGTTACAAAAATCAAAGAATGTCGTAAATTAGAGTGAAATTGCTTCAAACAAGCGAATTATCGCGAAACAACACCTGCTCGAATCGAACAAAAACTGTGCCCTGCTATCTCTACTGAGCCTCAGAGACGCTTTGAGACAAGTGTTACAAAAATCAAAGAATGTCGTAAATTAGAGTGAAATTGCTTCAAACAAGCGAATTATCGCGAAACAACACCTGCTCGAATCCGACAAAAACTGTGCCCTGCCGCATTTATTTAGCCTCAGAGACGGTTTGAAACAATTGTTACAGAAATCAGACAATGTCAAAAAGTAGAGTGAAATTGCTTCAAACAAGCGAATTATCGCGAAACAACACCTGCTCGAATCCGACAAAAAATATGCCCTGCCGACTCTATTTAGCCTCAGAGACGGTTTGAAACAATTGTTACAAAAATCAGAGAATGTGAAAAATTAGAGTGAAATTGCTTCAAATAAGCGAATTATCGCGAAACAACACCTGCTCGAATCCAACAAAAACTGTGCCCTGCAGTCTCTACTGAGCCTCAGAGACGCTTTGAGACATGTGTTACAAAAATCAGAGAATGTCAAAAATTAGAGTGAAATTGCTTCAAAAGAGCGAATGATCGCGAAACAACACCTCGAATCCGACAAAAACCATGCCCTGCCGACTCTATTTAGCCTCAGAGACGGTTTGAAACAATTGTTACAGAAATCAGACAATGTCAAAAAGTAGAGTGAAATTGCTTCAAACAAGCGAATTATCGCGAAACACCTGCTCGAATCCGACAAAAACTATGCCCTGCCGACTCTATTTAGCCTCAGAGACGGTTTGAAACCATTGTTACAGATATCAGACAATGTCAAAAATTAGAGTGAAATTGCTTCAAACAAGCGAATTATCGCGAAACAACACCTGCTCGAATCCAACAAAAACTGCGCCCTGCCGACTCTATTTAGCCTCAGAGACGGTTTGAAACCATTGTTACAAAAATCAGAGAATGTGAAAAATTAGAGTGAAATTGCTTCAAACAAGCGAATTATCGCGAAACAACACCTGCTCGAATCCAACAAAAACTGCGCCCTGCCGTCTCTACTGAGCCTCAGAGACGCTTTGAGACAAGTGTTACAAAAATCAGAGAATGTCAAAAATTAGAGTGAAATTGCTTCAAACAAGCGAATTATCGCGAAACAACACCTGCTCGAATCCAACAATAACTGTGCCCTGCCGTCTCTATTAAGGCTCAGAGTCGCTTTGAGACAAGTGTTTTAAGAATCAGAGAATGTCGTAAATTACAGTGAAATTGCTTCAAACAAGCGAATTATCGCGAAACAACACCTGCTCCAATCCAACAAAAACTGTGCCCTGCCGTCTCTACTAAGGCTCAGAGTCGCTTTGAGACAAGTGTTTTAAGAATCAGAGAATTTCGTAAATTAGAGTGAAATTGCTTCAAACAAGCGAATTATCGCGAAACAACACCTGCTCGAATCCAACAAAAACTGTGCCCTGCCATCTCTACTGAGCCTCACAGACGCTTTGAGACAAGTGTTACAAAAATCAGAGAATGTGAGAAATTAGATTGAAATTGCTTATAACAAGCGAATTATCGCGAAACAACACCTGCTCGAATCCGACAAAAACTGTGCCCTGCCGCATTTATTTAGCCTCAGAGACGGTTTGAAACAATTGTTACAGAAATCAGACAATGTCAAAAATTAGAGGGAAATTGCTTCAAACAAGCGAATTATCGCGAAACAACACCTGCTCGAATCCAACAAAAACTGCGCCCTGCCGTCTCTACTGAGCCTCAGAGACCCTTTGAGACAAGTGTTACAAAAGTCAGAGAATGTCAAAAATTAGAGTGAAATTCCTTCAAACAAGCGAATTATCGCGAAACAACACCTGCTCGAATCCGACAAAAAAATATGCCCTGCCGACTCTATTTAGCCTCAGAGACGGTTTGAAACAATTGTTACAAAAATCAGAGAATGTGAAAAATTAGAGTGAAATATCTTCAAATAAGCGAATTATCGCGAAACAACACCTGCTTGAATCCAACAAAAACTGTGCCCTGCTGTCTCTACCGAGCCTCAGAGACGCTTTGAGACAAGTGTTACAAAAATCAGAGAATGTCATAAATTAGAGTTAAATTGCTTCAAACAAGCGAATTATCGCGAAACAACACCTGCTCGAATCCGACAAAACTGTGCCCTGCCGCATTTATTTAGCCTCAGAGACGGTTTGAAACAATTGTTACAGAAATCCGACAATGTCAAAAATTAGAGTTAAATTGCTTCAAACAAGCGAATTATCGCGAAACAACACCTGCCCGAATCCAACAAAAACTGCGCCCTGCCGTCTCTACTGAGCCTCAGAGACGCTTTGAGACAAGTGTTACAAAAATCAGAGAATGTCGTAAAATAGAGTGAAATTGCTTCAAACAAGCGAATTATCGCGAAACAACACCTGCTCGAATCCAACAATAACTGTGCCCTGCCGTCTCTATTGGGGCTCAGAGTCGCTTTGAGACAAGTGTTTTAAGAATCAGAGAATTTCGTAAATTAGAGTGAAATTGCTTCAAACAAGCGAATTATCGCGAAACAACACCTGCTCGAATCCAACAAAAACTGTGCCCTGCCATCTCTACTGAGCCTCACAGACGCTTTGAGACAAGTGTTACAAAAATCAGAGAATGTGAGAAATTAGATTGAAGTTGCTTATAACAAGCGAATTATCGCGAAACAACACCTGCTCGAATCCGACAAAAACTGTGCCCTGCCGCATTTATTTAGCCTCAGAGACGGTTTGAAACAATTGTTACAGAAATCAGACAATGTCAAAAATTAGAGGGAAATTGCTTCAAACAAGCGAATTATCGCGAAACAACACCTGCTCGAATCCAACAAAAACTGCGCCCTGCCGTCTCTACTGAGCCTCAGAGACCCTTTGAGACAAGTGTTACAAAAGTCAGAGAATGTCAAAAATTAGAGTGAAATTCCTTCAAACAAGCGAATTATCGCGAAACAACACCTGCTCGAATCCGACAAAAAAATATGCCCTGCCGACTCTATTTAGCCTCAGAGACGGTTTGAAACAATTGTTACAAAAATCAGAGAATGTGAAAAATTAGAGTGAAATATCTTCAAATAAGCGAATTATCGCGAAACAACACCTGCTTGAATCCAACAAAAACTGTGCCCTGCTGTCTCTACCGAGCCTCAGAGACGCTTTGAGACAAGTGTTACAAAAAACAGAGAATGTCATAAATTAGAGTTAAATTGCTTCAAACAAGCGAATTATCGCGAAACAACACCTGCTCGAATCCGACAAAACTGTGCCCTGCCGCATTTATTTAGCCTCAGAGACGGTTTGAAACAATTGTTACAGAAATCCGACAATGTCAAAAATTAGAGTTAAATTGCTTCAAACAAGCGAATTATCGCGAAACAACACCTGCCCGAATCCAACAAAAACTGCGCCCTGCCGTCTCTACTGAGCCTCAGAGACGCTTTGAGACAAGTGTTACAAAAATCAGAGAATGTCGTAAATTAGAGTGAAATTGCTTCAAACAAGCGAATTATCGCGAAACAACACCTGCTCGAATCCAACAATAACTGTGCCCTGCCGTCTCTATTGGGGCTCAGAGTCGCTTTGAGACAAGTGTTTTAAGAATCAGAGAATGTCATAAATGAGAGTGAAATTGCTTCAAACAAGCGAATTATCGCGAAACAACACCTGCTCGAATCCAACAAAAACTGTGCCCTGCCGTCTCTACTGCGCCTCAGAGACGCTTTTAGACAAGTGTTACAAAAATCAGAGAATGTCGTAAATTAGAGTGAAATTGCTTCAAACAAGCGAATTATCGCGAAACAACACCTGTTCGAATCCAACTAAAACTGTGCCCTGCCGTCCTTACTGAGCCTCAGAGACGCTTTGAGACATGTGTTACAAAAATCAGAGAATGTCAAAAATTAGAGTGAAATTGCTTCAAAAGAGCGAATTATCGCGAAACAACACCTTCTCGAATCCGACAAAAACCATGCCCTGCCGACTCTATTTAGCCTCAGAGACGGTTTGAAACAATTGTTACAAAAATCAGAGAATGTGAAAAATTAGAGTGATATTGCTTCAAACAAGCGAATTATCGCGAAACAACACCTGCTCGAATCCAACAAAAACTATGCCCTGCCGACTCTATTTAGCCTCAGAGACGCTTTGAGACAAGTGTTACAAAAATCAAAGAATGTCGTAAATTAGAGTGAAATTGCTTCAAACAAGCGAATTATCGCGAAACAACACCTGCTCCAATCCAACAAAAACTTCGCCGTGCCGTCTCTACTGAGCCTCAGAGACCCTTTCAGACAAGTGTTACAAAAATCAGAGAATGTCAAAAATTAGAGTGAAATTGCTTCAAACAAGCGAATTATCGCGAAACAACACCTGCTCGAATCCGACAAAAACTATGCCCTGCCGACTCTATTTAGCCTCAGAGACGGTTTGAAACCATTGTTACAAAAATCAGAGAATGTGAAAAATTAGAGTGAAATTGCTTCAAACAAGCGAATTATCGCGAAACACCTGCTCGAATCCGACAAAAACTATGCCCTGCCGACTCTATTTAGCCTCAGAGACGGTTTGAAACCATTGTTACAGATATCAGACAATGTCAAAAATTAGAGTGAAATTGCTTCAAACAAGAGAATTATCGCGAAACAACACCTGCTCGAATCCAACAAAAACTGCGCCCTGCCGTCTCTACTGAGCCTCAGAGACGCTTTGAGACAAGTGTTACAAAAATCAGAGAATGTCAAAAATTAGAGTGAAATTGCTTCAAACAAGCGAATGATCGCGAAACAACACCTGCTCGAATCCAACAAAAAAATATGCCCTGCCGACTCTATTTAGCCTCAGACACGGTTTGAAACAATTGTTACAAAAATCAGAGAATGTGAAAAATTAGAGTGAAATATCTTCAAATAAGCGAATTATCGCGAAACAACACCTGGTTGAATCCAACAAAAACTGTGCCCTGCTGTCTCTACCGAGCCTCAGAGACGCTTTGAGACAAGTGTTACAAAAATCAGAGAATGTCATAAATTAGAGTTAAATTGCTTCAAACAAGCGAATTATCGCGAAACAACACCTGCTCGAATCCGACAAAACTGTGCCCTGCCGCATTTATTTAGCCTCAGAGACGGTTTGAAACAATTGTTACAGAAATCCGACAATGTCAAAAATTAGAGTTAAATTGCTTCAAACAAGCGAATTATCGCGAAACAACACCTGCCCGAATCCAACAAAAACTGCGCCCTGCCGTCTCTACTGAGCCTCAGAGACGCTTTGAGACAAGTGTTACAAAAATCAGAGAATGTCGTAAAATAGAGTGAAATTGCTTCAAACAAGCGAATTATCGCGAAACAACACCTGCTCGAATCCAACAATAACTGTGCCCTGCCGTCTCTATTGGGGCTCAGAGTCGCTTTGAGACAAGTGTTTTAAGAATCAGAGAATTTCGTAAATTAGAGTGAAATTGCTTCAAACAAGCGAATTATCGCGAAACAACACCTGCTCGAATCCAACAAAAACTGTGCCCTGCCATCTCTACTGAGCCTCACAGACGCTTTGAGACAAGTGTTACAAAAATCAGAGAATGTGAGAAATTAGATTGAAATTGCTTATAACAAGCGAATTATCGCGAAACAACACCTGCTCGAATCCGACAAAAACTGTGCCCTGCCGCATTTATTTAGCCTCAGAGACGGTTTGAAACAATTGTTACAGAAATCAGACAATGTCAAAAATTAGAGGGAAATTGCTTCAAACAAGCGAATTATCGCGAAACAACACCTGCTCGAATCCAACAAAAACTGCGCCCTGCCGTCTCTACTGAGCCTCAGAGACCCTTTGAGACAAGTGTTACAAAAGTCAGAGAATGTCAAAAATTAGAGTGAAATTCCTTCAAACAAGCGAATTATCGCGAAACAACACCTGCTCGAATCCGACAAAAAAATATGCCCTGCCGACTCTATTTAGCCTCAGAGACGGTTTGAAACAATTGTTACAAAAATCAGAGAATGTGAAAAATTAGAGTGAAATATCTTCAAATAAGCGAATTATCGCGAAACAACACCTGCTTGAATCCAACAAAAACTGTGCCCTGCTGTCTCTACCGAGCCTCAGAGACGCTTTGAGACAAGTGTTACAAAAAACAGAGAATGTCATAAATTAGAGTTAAATTGCTTCAAACAAGCGAATTATCGCGAAACAACACCTGCTCGAATCCGACAAAACTGTGCCCTGCCGCATTTATTTAGCCTCAGAGACGGTTTGAAACAATTGTTACAGAAATCCGACAATGTCAAAAATTAGAGTTAAATTGCTTCAAACAAGCGAATTATCGCGAAACAACACCTGCCCGAATCCAACAAAAACTGCGCCCTGCCGTCTCTACTGAGCCTCAGAGACGCTTTGAGACAAGTGTTACAAAAATCAGAGAATGTCGTAAATTAGAGTGAAATTGCTTCAAACAAGCGAATTATCGCGAAACAACACCTGCTCGAATCCAACAATAACTGTGCCCTGCCGTCTCTATTGGGGCTCAGAGTCGCTTTGAGACAAGTGTTTTAAGAATCAGAGAATGTCATAAATGAGAGTGAAATTGCTTCAAACAAGCGAATTATCGCGAAACAACACCTGCTCGAATCCAACAAAAACTGTGCCCTGCCGTCTCTACTGCGCCTCAGAGACGCTTTTAGACAAGTGTTACAAAAATCAGAGAATGTCGTAAATTAGAGTGAAATTGCTTCAAACAAGCGAATTATCGCGAAACAACACCTGTTCGAATCCAACTAAAACTGTGCCCTGCCGTCCTTACTGAGCCTCAGAGACGCTTTGAGACATGTGTTACAAAAATCAGAGAATGTCAAAAATTAGAGTGAAATTGCTTCAAAAGAGCGAATTATCGCGAAACAACACCTTCTCGAATCCGACAAAAACCATGCCCTGCCGACTCTATTTAGCCTCAGAGACGGTTTGAAACAATTGTTACAAAAATCAGAGAATGTGAAAAATTAGAGTGATATTGCTTCAAACAAGCGAATTATCGCGAAACAACACCTGCTCGAATCCAACAAAAACTATGCCCTGCCGACTCTATTTAGCCTCAGAGACGCTTTGAGACAAGTGTTACAAAAATCAAAGAATGTCGTAAATTAGAGTGAAATTGCTTCAAACAAGCGAATTATCGCGAAACAACACCTGCTCCAATCCAACAAAAACTTCGCCGTGCCGTCTCTACTGAGCCTCAGAGACCCTTTCAGACAAGTGTTACAAAAATCAGAGAATGTCAAAAATTAGAGTGAAATTGCTTCAAACAAGCGAATTATCGCGAAACAACACCTGCTCGAATCCGACAAAAACTATGCCCTGCCGACTCTATTTAGCCTCAGAGACGGTTTGAAACCATTGTTACAAAAATCAGAGAATGTGAAAAATTAGAGTGAAATTGCTTCAAACAAGCGAATTATCGCGAAACACCTGCTCGAATCCGACAAAAACTATGCCCTGCCGACTCTATTTAGCCTCAGAGACGGTTTGAAACCATTGTTACAGATATCAGACAATGTCAAAAATTAGAGTGAAATTGCTTCAAACAAGAGAATTATCGCGAAACAACACCTGCTCGAATCCAACAAAAACTGCGCCCTGCCGTCTCTACTGAGCCTCAGAGACGCTTTGAGACAAGTGTTACAAAAATCAGAGAATGTCAAAAATTAGAGTGAAATTGCTTCAAACAAGCGAATGATCGCGAAACAACACCTGCTCGAATCCAACAAAAAAATATGCCCTGCCGACTCTATTTAGCCTCAGACACGGTTTGAAACAATTGTTACAAAAATCAGAGAATGTGAAAAATTAGAGTGAAATATCTTCAAATAAGCGAATTATCGCGAAACAACACCTGGTTGAATCCAACAAAAACTGTGCCCTGCTGTCTCTACCGAGCCTCAGAGACGCTTTGAGACAAGTGTTACAAAAATCAGAGAATGTCATAAATTAGAGTTAAATTGCTTCAAACAAGCGAATTATCGCGAAACAACACCTTCTCGAATCCGACAAAAACCATGCCCTGCCGACTCTATTTAGCCTCAGAGACGGTTTGAAACAATTGTTACAAAAATCAGAGAATGTGAAAAATTAGAGTGAAATTGCTTCAAACAAGCGAATTATCGCGAAACAACACCTGCTCGAATCCAACAAAAACTATGCCCTGCCGACCTTATTTAGCCTCAGAGACGCTTTGAGACAAGTGTTACAAAAATCAGAGAATGTCAAAAATTAGAGTGAAATTGCTTCAAACAAGCGAATTATCGCGAAACAACACCTGCTCGAATCCAACAATAACTGTGCCCTGCCGTCTCTATTAAGGCTCAGAGTCGCTTTGAGACAAGTGTTTTAAGAATCAGAGAATGTCGTAAATTACAGTGAAATTGCTTCAAACAAGCGAATTATCGCGAAACAACACCTGCTCCAATCCAACAAAAACTGTGCCCTGCCGTCTCTACTAAGGCTCAGAGTCGCTTTGAGACAAGTGTTTTAAGAATCAGAGAATTTCGTAAATTAGAGTGAAATTGCTTCAAACAAGCGAATTATCGCGAAACAACACCTGCTCGAATCCAACAAAAACTGTGCCCTGCCATCTCTACTGAGCCTCACAGACGCTTTGAGACAAGTGTTACAAAAATCAGAGAATGTGAGAAATTAGATTGAAATTGCTTATAACAAGCGAATTATCGCGAAACAACACCTGCTCGAATCCGACAAAAACTGTGCCCTGCCGCATTTATTTAGCCTCAGAGACGGTTTGAAACAATTGTTACAGAAATCAGACAATGTCAAAAATTAGAGGGAAATTGCTTCAAACAAGCGAATTATCGCGAAACAACACCTGCTCGAATCCAACAAAAACTGCGCCCTGCCGTCTCTACTGAGCCTCAGAGACCCTTTGAGACAAGTGTTACAAAAGTCAGAGAATGTCAAAAATTAGAGTGAAATTCCTTCAAACAAGCGAATTATCGCGAAACAACACCTGCTCGAATCCGACAAAAAAATATGCCCTGCCGACTCTATTTAGCCTCAGAGACGGTTTGAAACAATTGTTACAAAAATCAGAGAATGTGAAAAATTAGAGTGAAATATCTTCAAATAAGCGAATTATCGCGAAACAACACCTGCTTGAATCCAACAAAAACTGTGCCCTGCTGTCTCTACCGAGCCTCAGAGACGCTTTGAGACAAGTGTTACAAAAATCAGAGAATGTCATAAATTAGAGTTAAATTGCTTCAAACAAGCGAATTATCGCGAAACAACACCTGCTCGAATCCGACAAAACTGTGCCCTGCCGCATTTATTTAGCCTCAGAGACGGTTTGAAACAATTGTTACAGAAATCCGACAATGTCAAAAATTAGAGTTAAATTGCTTCAAACAAGCGAATTATCGCGAAACAACACCTGCCCGAATCCAACAAAAACTGCGCCCTGCCGTCTCTACTGAGCCTCAGAGACGCTTTGAGACAAGTGTTACAAAAATCAGAGAATGTCGTAAAATAGAGTGAAATTGCTTCAAACAAGCGAATTATCGCGAAACAACACCTGCTCGAATCCAACAATAACTGTGCCCTGCCGTCTCTATTGGGGCTCAGAGTCGCTTTGAGACAAGTGTTTTAAGAATCAGAGAATTTCGTAAATTAGAGTGAAATTGCTTCAAACAAGCGAATTATCGCGAAACAACACCTGCTCGAATCCAACAAAAACTGTGCCCTGCCGACTCTATTTAGCCTCAGAGACGCTTTGAGACAAGTGTTACAAAAATCAAAGAATGTCGTAAATTAGAGTGAAATTGCTTCAAACAAGCGAATTATCGCGAAACAACACCTGCTCCAATCCAACAAAAACTTCGCCGTGCCGTCTCTACTGAGCCTCAGAGACCCTTTGAGACAAGTGTTACAAAAATCAGAGAATGTCAAAAATTAGAGTGAAATTGCTTCAAACAAGCGAATTATCGCGAAACAACACCTGCTCGAATCCGACAAAAACTATGCCCTGCCGACTCTATTTAGCCTCAGAGACGGTTTGAAACCATTTTTACAAAAATCAGAGAATGTGAAAAATTAGAGTGAAATTGCTTCAAACAAGCGAATTATCGCGAAACACCTGCTCGAATCCGACAAAAACTATGCCCTGCCGACTCTATTTAGCCTCAGAGACGGTTTGAAACCATTGTTACAGATATCAGACAATGTCAAAAATTAGAGTGAAATTGCTTCAAACAAGAGAATTATCGCGAAACAACACCTGCTCGAATCCAACAAAAACTGCGCCCTGCCGTCTCTACTGAGCCTCAGAGACGCTTTGAGACAAGTGTTACAAAAATCAGAGAATGTCAAAAATTAGAGTGAAATTGCTTCAAACAAGCGAATGATCGCGAAACAACACCTGCTCGAATCCAACAAAAAAATATGCCCTGCCGACTCTATTTAGCCTCAGACACGGTTTGAAACAATTGTTACAAAAATCAGAGAATGTGAAAAATTAGAGTGAAATATCTTCAAATAAGCGAATTATCGCGAAACAACACCTGGTTGAATCCAACAAAAACTGTGCCCTGCTGTCTCTACCGAGCCTCAGAGACGCTTTGAGACAAGTGTTACAAAAATCAGAGAATGTCATAAATTAGAGTTAAATTGCTTCAAACAAGCGAATTATCGCGAAACAACACCTGCTCGAATCCGACAAAACTGTGCCCTGCCGCATTTATTTAGCCTCAGAGACGGTTTGAAACAATTGTTACAGAAATCCGACAATGTCAAAAATTAGAGTTAAATTGCTTCAAACAAGCGAATTATCGCGAAACAACACCTGCCCGAATCCAACAAAAACTGCGCCCTGCCGTCTCTACTGAGCCTCAGAGACGCTTTGAGACAAGTGTTACAAAAATCAGAGAATGTCGTAAATTAGAGTGAAATTGCTTCAAACAAGCGAATTATCGCGAAACAACACCTGCTCGAATCCAACAATAACTGTGCCCTGCCGTCTCTATTGGGGCTCAGAGTCGCTTTGAGACAAGTGTTTTAAGAATCAGAGAATGTCATAAAGGAGAGTGAAATTGCTTCAAACAAGCGAATTATCGCGAAACAACACCTGCTCGAATCCAACAAAAACTGTGCCCTGCCGTCTCTACTGCACCTCAGAGACGCTTTTAGACAAGTGTTACAAAAATCAGAGAATGTCGTAAATTAGAGTGAAATTGCTTCAAACAAGCGAATTATCGCGAAACAACACCTGTTCGAATCCAACTAAAACTGTGCCCTGCCGTCCTTACTGAGCCTCAGAGACGCTTTGAGACATGTGTTACAAAAATCAGAGAATGTCAAAAATTAGAGTGAAATTGCTTCAAAAGAGCGAATTATCGCGAAACAACACCTTCTCGAATCCGACAAAAACCATGCCCTGCCGACTCTATTTAGCCTCAGAGACGGTTTGAAACAATTGTTACAAAAATCAGAGAATGTGAAAAATTAGAGTGAAATTGCTTCAAACAAGCGAATTATCGCGAAACAACACCTGCTCGAATCCAACAAAAACTATGCCCTGCCGACCTTATTTAGCCTCAGAGACGCTTTGAGACAAGTGTTACAAAAATCAGAGAATGTCAAAAATTAGAGTGAAATTGCTTCAAACAAGCGAATTATCGCGAAACAACACCTGCTCGAATCCAACAATAACTGTGCCCTGCCGTCTCTATTAAGGCTCAGAGTCGCTTTGAGACAAGTGTTTTAAGAATCAGAGAATGTCGTAAATTACAGTGAAATTGCTTCAAACAAGCGAATTATCGCGAAACAACACCTGCTCCAATCCAACAAAAACTGTGCCCTGCCGTCTCTACTAAGGCTCAGAGTCGCTTTGAGACAAGTGTTTTAAGAATCAGAGAATTTCGTAAATTAGAGTGAAATTGCTTCAAACAAGCGAATTATCGCGAAACAACACCTGCTCGAATCCAACAAAAACTGTGCCCTGCCATCTCTACTGAGCCTCACAGACGCTTTGAGACAAGTGTTACAAAAATCAGAGAATGTGAGAAATTAGATTGAAATTGCTTATAACAAGCGAATTATCGCGAAACAACACCTGCTCGAATCCGACAAAAACTGTGCCCTGCCGCATTTATTTAGCCTCAGAGACGGTTTGAAACAATTGTTACAGAAATCAGACAATGTCAAAAATTAGAGGGAAATTGCTTCAAACAAGCGAATTATCGCGAAACAACACCTGCTCGAATCCAACAAAAACTGCGCCCTGCCGTCTCTACTGAGCCTCAGAGACCCTTTGAGACAAGTGTTACAAAAGTCAGAGAATGTCAAAAATTAGAGTGAAATTCCTTCAAACAAGCGAATTATCGCGAAACAACACCTGCTCGAATCCGACAAAAAAATATGCCCTGCCGACTCTATTTAGCCTCAGAGACGGTTTGAAACAATTGTTACAAAAATCAGAGAATGTGAAAAATTAGAGTGAAATATCTTCAAATAAGCGAATTATCGCGAAACAACACCTGCTTGAATCCAACAAAAACTGTGCCCTGCTGTCTCTACCGAGCCTCAGAGACGCTTTGAGACAAGTGTTACAAAAATCAGAGAATGTCATAAATTAGAGTTAAATTGCTTCAAACAAGCGAATTATCGCGAAACAACACCTGCTCGAATCCGACAAAACTGTGCCCTGCCGCATTTATTTAGCCTCAGAGACGGTTTGAAACAATTGTTACAGAAATCCGACAATGTCAAAAATTAGAGTTAAATTGCTTCAAACAAGCGAATTATCGCGAAACAACACCTGCCCGAATCCAACAAAAACTGCGCCCTGCCGTCTCTACTGAGCCTCAGAGACGCTTTGAGACAAGTGTTACAAAAATCAGAGAATGTCGTAAAATAGAGTGAAATTGCTTCAAACAAGCGAATTATCGCGAAACAACACCTGCTCGAATCCAACAATAACTGTGCCCTGCCGTCTCTATTGGGGCTCAGAGTCGCTTTGAGACAAGTGTTTTAAGAATCAGAGAATTTCGTAAATTAGAGTGAAATTGCTTCAAACAAGCGAATTATCGCGAAACAACACCTGCTCGAATCCAACAAAAACTGTGCCCTGCCATCTCTACTGAGCCTCACAGACGCTTTGAGACAAGTGTTACAAAAATCAGAGAATGTGAGAAATTAGATTGAAATTGCTTATAACAAGCGAATTATCGCGAAACAACACCTGCTCGAATCCGACAAAAACTGTGCCCTGCCGCATTTATTTAGCCTCAGAGACGGTTTGAAACAATTGTTACAGAAATCAGACAATGTCAAAAATTAGAGGGAAATTGCTTCAAACAAGCGAATTATCGCGAAACAACACCTGCTCGAATCCAACAAAAACTGCGCCCTGCCGTCTCTACTGAGCCTCAGAGACCCTTTGAGACAAGTGTTACAAAAGTCAGAGAATGTCAAAAATTAGAGTGAAATTCCTTCAAACAAGCGAATTATCGCGAAACAACACCTGCTCGAATCCGACAAAAAAATATGCCCTGCCGACTCTATTTAGCCTCAGAGACGGTTTGAAACAATTGTTACAAAAATCAGAGAATGTGAAAAATTAGAGTGAAATATCTTCAAATAAGCGAATTATCGCGAAACAACACCTGCTTGAATCCAACAAAAACTGTGCCCTGCTGTCTCTACCGAGCCTCAGAGACGCTTTGAGACAAGTGTTACAAAAATCAGAGAATGTCATAAATTAGAGTTAAATTGCTTCAAACAAGCGAATTATCGCGAAACAACACCTGCTCGAATCCGACAAAACTGTGCCCTGCCGCATTTATTTAGCCTCAGAGACGGTTTGAAACAATTGTTACAGAAATCCGACAATGTCAAAAATTAGAGTTAAATTGCTTCAAACAAGCGAATTATCGCGAAACAACACCTGCCCGAATCCAACAAAAACTGCGCCCTGCCGTCTCTACTGAGCCTCAGAGACGCTTTGAGACAAGTGTTACAAAAATCAGAGAATGTCGTGAATTAGAGTGAAATTGCTTCAAACAAGCGAATTATCGCGAAACAACACCTGCTCGAATCCAACAATAACTGTGCCCTGCCGTCTCTATTGGGGCTCAGAGTCGCTTTGAGACAAGTGTTTTAAGAATCAGAGAATGTCATAAATGAGAGTGAAATTGCTTCAAACAAGCGAATTATCGCGAAACAACACCTGCTCGAATCCAACAAAAACTGTGCCCTGCCGTCTCTACTGCGCCTCAGAGACGCTTTTAGACAAGTGTTACAAAAATCAGAGAATGTCGTAAATTAGAGTGAAATTGCTTCAAACAAGCGAATTATCGCGAAACAACACCTGTTCGAATCCAACTAAAACTGTGCCCTGCCGTCCTTACTGAGCCTCAGAGACGCTTTGAGACATGTGTTACAAAAATCAGAGAATGTCAAAAATTAGAGTGAAATTGCTTCAAAAGAGCGAATTATCGCGAAACAACACCTTCTCGAATCCGACAAAAACCATGCCCTGCCGACTCTATTTAGCCTCAGAGACGGTTTGAAACAATTGTTACAAAAATCAGAGAATGTGAAAAATTAGAGTGATATTGCTTCAAACAAGCGAATTATCGCGAAACAACACCTGCTCGAATCCAACAAAAACTATGCCCTGCCGACTCTATTTAGCCTCAGAGACGCTTTGAGACAAGTGTTACAAAAATCAAAGAATGTCGTAAATTAGAGTGAAATTGCTTCAAACAAGCGAATTATCGCGAAACAACACCTGCTCCAATCCAACAAAAACTTCGCCGTGCCGTCTCTACTGAGCCTCAGAGACCCTTTGAGACAAGTGTTACAAAAATCAGAGAATGTCAAAAATTAGAGTGAAATTGCTTCAAACAAGCGAATTATCGCGAAACAACACCTGCTCGAATCCGACAAAAACTATGCCCTGCCGACTCTATTTAGCCTCAGAGACGGTTTGAAACCATTGTTACAAAAATCAGAGAATGTGAAAAATTAGAGTGAAATTGCTTCAAACAAGCGAATTATCGCGAAACACCTGCTCGAATCCGACAAAAACTATGCCCTGCCGACTCTATTTAGCCTCAGAGACGGTTTGAAACCATTGTTACAGATATCAGACAATGTCAAAAATTAGAGTGAAATTGCTTCAAACAAGAGAATTATCGCGAAACAACACCTGCTCGAATCCAACAAAAACTGCGCCCTGCCGTCTCTACAGAGCCTCAGAGACGCTTTGAGACAAGTGTTACAAAAATCAGAGAATGTCAAAAATTAGAGTGAAATTGCTTCAAACAAGCGAATGATCGCGAAACAACACCTGCTCGAATCCAACAAAAAAATATGCCCTGCCGACTCTATTTAGCCTCAGACACGGTTTGAAACAATTGTTACAAAAATCAGAGAATGTGAAAAATTAGAGTGAAATATCTTCAAATAAGCGAATTATCGCGAAACAACACCTGGTTGAATCCAACAAAAACTGTGCCCTGCTGTCTCTACCGAGCCTCAGAGACGCTTTGAGACAAGTGTTACAAAAATCAGAGAATGTCATAAATTAGAGTTAAATTGCTTCAAACAAGCGAATTATCGCGAAACAACACCTGCTCGAATCCGACAAAACTGTGCCCTGCCGCATTTATTTAGCCTCAGAGACGGTTTGAAACAATTGTTACAGAAATCCGACAATGTCAAAAATTAGAGTTAAATTGCTTCAAACAAGCGAATTATCGCGAAACAACACCTGCCCGAATCCAACAAAAACTGCGCCCTGCCGTCTCTACTGAGCCTCAGAGACGCTTTCAGACAAGTGTTACAAAAATCAGAGAATGTCGTAAATTAGAGTGAAATTGCTTCAAACAAGCGAATTATCGCGAAACAACACCTGCTCGAATCCAACAATAACTGTGCCCTGCCGTCTCTATTGGGGCTCAGAGTCGCTTTGAGACAAGTGTTTTAAGAATCAGAGAATGTCATAAAGGAGAGTGAAATTGCTTCAAACAAGCGAATTATCGCGAAACAACACCTGCTCGAATCCAACAAAAACTGTGCCCTGCCGTCTCTACTGCACCTCAGAGACGCTTTTAGACAAGTGTTACAAAAATCAGAGAATGTCGTAAATTAGAGTGAAATTGCTTCAAACAAGCGAATTATCGCGAAACAACACCTGTTCGAATCCAACTAAAACTGTGCCCTGCCGTCCTTACTGAGCCTCAGAGACGCTTTGAGACATGTGTTACAAAAATCAGAGAATGTCAAAAATTAGAGTGAAATTGCTTCAAAAGAGCGAATTATCGCGAAACAACACCTTCTCGAATCCGACAAAAACCATGCCCTGCCGACTCTATTTAGCCTCAGAGACGGTTTGAAACAATTGTTACAAAAATCAGAGAATGTGAAAAATTAGAGTGAAATTGCTTCAAACAAGCGAATTATCGCGAAACAACACCTGCTCGAATCCAACAAAAACTATGCCCTGCCGACCTTATTTAGCCTCAGAGACGCTTTGAGACAAGTGTTACAAAAATCAAAGAATGTCGTAAATTAGAGTGAAATTGCTTCAAACAAGCGAATTATCGCGAAACAACACCTGCTCGAATCGAACAAAAACTGTGCCCTGCGGTCTCTACTGAGCCTCAGAGACGCTTTGAGACAAGTGTTACAAAAATCAGAGAATGTGAAAAATTAGAGTGAAATTGCTTCAAACAAGCGAATTATCGCGAAACATCACCTGCTCGAATCCAACAAAAACTTCGCCCTGCCGTCTCTACTGATCCTCAGAGACCCTTTGAGACAAGTGTTACAAAAATCAGACAATGTCAAAAATTAGAGTGAAATTGCTTCAAACAAGCGAATTATCGCGAAACAACACCTGCTCCAATACAACAAAAACTTCGCCGTGCCGTCTCTACTGAGCCTCAGAGACCCTTTGAGACAAGTGTTACAAAAATCAGAGAATGTCAAAAATTAGAGTGAAATTGCTTCAAACAAGCGAATTATCGCGAAACAACACCTGCTCGAATCCGACAAAAACTATGCCCTGCGGACTCTATTTAGCCTCAGAGACGGTTTGAAACCATTGTTACAAAAATCAGAGAATGTGAAAAATTAGAGTGAAATTGCTTCAAACAAGCGAATTATCGCGAAACACCTGCTCGAATCCAACAAAAACTGCGCCCTGCCGTCTCTACTGAGCCTCAGAGACGCTTTGAGACAAGTGTTACAAAAATCAGAGAATGTCAAAAATTAGAGTGAAATTGCTTCAAACAAGCGAATTATCGCGAAACAACACCTGCTCGAATCCAACAAAAACTGTGCCCTGCCGTCTCTATTAAGGCTCAGAGTCGCTTTGAGACAAGTGTTTTAAGAATCAGAGAATGTCGTAAATTACAGTGAAATTGCTTAAAACAAGCGAATTATCGCGAAACAACACCTGCTCCAATCCAACAAAAACTATGCCCTGCCGTCTCTATTAAGGCTCAGAGTCGCTTTGAGACAAGTGTTTTAAGAATCAGAGAATGTCGTAAATTAGAGTGAAATTGCTTCAAACAATCGAATTATCGCGAAACAACACCTGCTCGAATCGAACAAAAACTGTGCCCTGCTGTCTCTACCGAGCCTCAGAGACGCTTTGAGACAAGTGTTACAAAAATCAGAGAATGTCATAAATTAGAGTTAAATTGCTTCAAACAAGCGAATTATCGCGAAACAACACCTGCTCGAATCCGACAAAACTGTGCCCTGCCGCATTTATTTAGCCTCAGAGACGGTTTGAAACAATTGTTACAGAAATCCGACAATGTCAAAAATTAGAGTTAAATTGCTTCAAACAAGCGAATTATCGCGAAACAACACCTGCCCGAATCCAAATAAACTGCGCCCTGCCGTCTCTACTGAGCCTCAGAGACGCTTTGAGACAAGTGTTACAAAAATCAGAGAATGTCGTAAATTAGAGTGAAATTGCTTCAAACAAGCGAATTATCGCGAAACAACACCTGCTCGAATCCAACAATAACTGTGCCCTGCCGTCTCTATTGGGGCTCAGAGTCGCTTTGAGACAAGTGTTTTAAGAATCAGAGAATGTCATAAATGAGAGTGAAATTGCTTCAAACAAGCGAATTATCGCGAAACAACACCTGCTCGAATCCAACAAAAACTGTGCCCTGCCGTCTCTACTGCGCCTCAGAGACGCTTTTAGACAAGTGTTACAAAAATCAGAGAATGTCGTAAATTAGAGTGAAATTGCTTCAAACAAGCGAATTATCGCGAAACAACACCTGTTCGAATCCAACTAAAACTGTGCCCTGCCGTCCTTACTGAGCCTCAGAGACGCTTTGAGACATGTGTTACAAAAATCAGAGAATGTCAAAAATTAGAGTGAAATTGCTTCAAAAGAGCGAATTATCGCGAAACAACACCTTCTCGAATCCGACAAAAACCATGCCCTGCCGACTCTATTTAGCCTCAGAGACGGTTTGAAACAATTGTTACAAAAATCAGAGAATGTGAAAAATTAGAGTGAAATTGCTTCAAACAAGCGAATTATCGCGAAACAACACCTGCTCGAATCCAACAAAAACTATGCCCTGCCGACCTTATTTAGCCTCAGAGACGCTTTGAGACAAGTGTTACAAAAATCAGAGAATGTCAAAAATTAGAGTGAAATTGCTTCAAACAAGCGAATTATCGCGAAACAACACCTGCTCGAATCCAACAATAACTGTGCCCTGCCGTCTCTATTAAGGCTCAGAGTCGCTTTGAGACAAGTGTTTTAAGAATCAGAGAATGTCGTAAATTACAGTGAAATTGCTTCAAACAAGCGAATTATCGCGAAACAACACCTGCTCCAATCCAACAAAAACTGTGCCCTGCCGTCTCTACTAAGGCTCAGAGTCGCTTTGAGACAAGTGTTTTAAGAATCAGAGAATTTCGTAAATTAGAGTGAAATTGCTTCAAACAAGCGAATTATCGCGAAACAACACCTGCTCGAATCCAACAAAAACAGTGCCCTGCCATCTCTACTGAGCCTCACAGACGCTTTGAGACAAGTGTTACAAAAATCAGAGAATGTGAGAAATTAGATTGAAATTGCTTATAACAAGCGAATTATCGCGAAACAACACCTGCTCGAATCCGACAAAAACTGTGCCCTGCCGCATTTATTTAGCCTCAGAGACGGTTTGAAACAATTGTTACAGAAATCAGACAATGTCAAAAATTAGAGGGAAATTGCTTCAAACAAGCGAATTATCGCGAAACAACACCTGCTCGAATCCAACAAAAACTGCGCCCTGCCGTCTCTACTGAGCCTCAGAGACCCTTTGAGACAAGTGTTACAAAAGTCAGAGAACGTCAAAAATTAGAGTGAAATTGCTTCAAACAAGCGAATTATCGCGAAACAACACCTGCTCGAATCCGACAAAAAAATATGCCCTGCCGACTCTATTTAGCCTCAGAGACGGTTTGAAACAATTGTTACAAAAATCAGAGAATGTGAAAAATTAGAGTGAAATATCTTCAAATAAGCGAATTATCGCGAAACAACACCTGCTTGAATCCAACAAAAACTGTGCCCTGCTGTCTCTACCGAGCCTCAGAGACGCTTTGAGACAAGTGTTACAAAAATCAGAGAATGTCATAAATTAGAGTTAAATTGCTTCAAACAAGCGAATTATCGCGAAACAACACCTGCTCGAATCCGACAAAACTGTGCCCTGCCGCATTTATTTAGCCTCAGAGACGGTTTGAAACAATTGTTACAGAAATCCGACAATGTCAAAAATTAGAGTTAAATTGCTTCAAACAAGCGAATTATCGCGAAACAACACCTGCCCGAATCCAACAAAAACTGCGCCCTGCCGTCTCTACTGAGCCTCAGAGACGCTTTGAGACAAGTGTTACAAAAATCAGAGAATGTCGTAAATTAGAGTGAAATTGCTTCAAACAAGCGAATTATCGCGAAACAACACCTGCTCGAATCCAACAATAACTGTGCCCTGCCGTCTCTATTGGGGCTCAGAGTCGCTTTGAGACAAGTGTTTTAAGAATCAGAGAATGTCATAAATGAGAGTGAAATTGCTTCAAACAAGCGAATTATCGCGAAACAACACCTGCTCGAATCCAACAAAACCTGTGCCCTGCCGTCTCTACTGCGCCTCAGAGACGCTTTTAGACAAGTGTTACAAAAATCAGAGAATGTCGTAAATTAGAGTGAAATTGCTTCAAACAAGCGAATTATCGCGAAACAACACCTGTTCGAATCCAACTAAAACTGTGCCCTGCCGTCCTTACTGAGCCTCAGAGACGCTTTGAGACATGTGTTACAAAAATCAGAGAATGTCAAAAATTAGAGTGAAATTGCTTCAAAAGAGCGAATTATCGCGAAACAACACCTTCTCGAATCCGACAAAAACCATGCCCTGCCGACTCTATTTAGCCTCAGAGACGGTTTGAAACAATTGTTACAAAAATCAGAGAATGTGAAAAATTAGAGTGATATTGCTTCAAACAAGCGAATTATCGCGAAACAACACCTGCTCGAATCCAACAAAAACTATGCCCTGCCGACTCTATTTAGCCTCAGAGACGCTTTGAGACAAGTGTTACAAAAATCAAAGAATGTCGTAAATTAGAGTGAAATTGCTTCAAACAAGCGAATTATCGCGAAACAACACCTGCTCAAATCGAACAATAACTGTCCCCTGCGGTCTCTACTGAGCCTCAGAGACGCTTTGAGACAAGTGTTACAAAAATCAGAGAATGTGAAAAATTAGAGTGAAATTGCTTCAAACAAGCGAATTATCGCGAAACAACACCTGCTCGAATCCAACAAAAACTTCGCCCTGCCGTCTCTACTGATCCTCAGAGACCCTTTGAGACAAGTGTTACAAAAATCAGACAATGTCAATAATTAGAGTGAAATTGCTTCAAACAAGCGAATTATCGCGAAACAACACCTGCTCCAATCCAACAAAAACTTCGCCGTGCCGTCTCTACTGAGCCTCAGAGACCCTTTGAGACAAGTGTTACAAAAATCAGAGAATGTCAAAAATTAGAGTGAAATTGCTTCAAACAAGCGAATTATCGCGAAACAACACCTGCTCGAATCCGACAAAAACTATGCCCTGCCGACTCTATTTAGCCTCAGAGACGGTTTGAAACCATTGTTACAAAAATCAGAGAATGTGAAAAATTAGAGTGAAATTGCTTCAAACAAGCGAATTATCGCGAAACACCTGCTCGAATCCGACAAAAACTATGCCCTGCCGACTCTATTTAGCCTCAGAGACGGTTTGAAACCATTGTTACAGATATCAGACAATGTCAAAAATTAGAGTGAAATTGCTTCAAACAAGAGAATTATCGCGAAACAACACCTGCTCGAATCCAACAAAAACTGCGCCCTGCCGTCTCTACTGAGCCTCAGAGACGCTTTGAGACAAGTGTTACAAAAATCAGAGAATGTCAAAAATTAGAGTGAAATTGCTTCAAACAAGCGAATGATCGCGAAACAACACCTGCTCGAATCCAACAAAAAAATATGCCCTGCCGACTCTATTTAGCCTCAGACACGGTTTGAAACAATTGTTACAAAAATCAGAGAATGTGAAAAATTAGAGTGAAATATCTTCAAATAAGCGAATTATCGCGAAACAACACCTGGTTGAATCCAACAAAAACTGTGCCCTGCTGTCTCTACCGAGCCTCAGAGACGCTTTGAGACAAGTGTTACAAAAATCAGAGAATGTCATAAATTAGAGTTAAATTGCTTCAAACAAGCGAATTATCGCGAAACAACACCTGCTCGAATCCGACAAAACTGTGCCCTGCCGCATTTATTTAGCCTCAGAGACGGTTTGAAACAATTGTTACAGAAATCCGACAATGTCAAAAATTAGAGTTAAATTGCTTCAAACAAGCGAATTATCGCGAAACAACACCTGCCCGAATCCAACAAAAACTGCGCCCTGCCGTCTCTACTGAGCCTCAGAGACGCTTTGAGACAAGTGTTACAAAAATCAGAGAATGTCGTAAATTAGAGTGAAATTGCTTCAAACAAGCGAATTATCGCGAAACAACACCTGCTCGAATCCAACAATAACTGTGCCCTGCCGTCTCTATTGGGGCTCAGAGTCGCTTTGAGACAAGTGTTTTAAGAATCAGAGAATGTCATAAATGAGAGTGAAATTGCTTCAAACAAGCGAATTATCGCGAAACAACACCTGCTCGAATCCAACAAAAACTGTGCCCTGCCGTCTCTACTGCGCCTCAGAGACGCTTTTAGACAAGTGTTACAAAAATCAGAGAATGTCGTAAATTAGAGTGAAATTGCTTCAAACAAGCGAATTATCGCGAAACAACACCTGTTCGAATCCAACTAAAACTGTGCCCTGCCGTCCTTACTGAGCCTCAGAGACGCTTTGAGACATGTGTTACAAAAATCAGAGAATGTCAAAAATTAGAGTGAAATTGCTTCAAAAGAGCGAATTATCGCGAAACAACACCTTCTCGAATCCGACAAAAACCATGCCCTGCCGACTCTATTTAGCCTCAGAGACGGTTTGAAACAATTGTTACAAAAATCAGAGAATGTGAAAAATTAGAGTGATATTGCTTCAAACAAGCGAATTATCGCGAAACAACACCTGCTCGAATCCAACAAAAACTGTGCCCTGCCGTCTCTACTGCGCCTCAGAGACGCTTTTAGACAAGTGTTACAAAAATCAGAGAATGTCGTAAATTAGAGTGAAATTGCTTCAAACAAGCGAATTATCGCGAAACAACACCTGTTCGAATCCAACTAAAACTGTGCCCTGCCGTCCTTACTGAGCCTCAGAGACGCTTTGAGACATGTGTTACAAAAATCAGAGAATGTCAAAAATTAGAGTGAAATTGCTTCAAAAGAGCGAATTATCGCGAAACAACACCTTCTCGAATCCGACAAAAACCATGCCCTGCCGACTCTATTTAGCCTCAGAGACGGTTTGAAACAATTGTTACAAAAATCAGAGAATGTGAAAAATTAGAGTGATATTGCTTCAAACAAGCGAATTATCGCGAAACAACACCTGCTCGAATCCAACAAAAACTATGCCCTGCCGACTCTATTTAGCCTCAGAGACGCTTTGAGACAAGTGTTACAAAAATCAAAGAATGTCGTAAATTAGAGTGAAATTGCTTCAAACAAGCGAATTATCGCGAAACAACACCTGCTCAAATCGAACAATAACTGTGCCCTGCGGTCTCTACTGAGCCTCAGAGACGCTTTGAGACAAGTGTTACAAAAATCAGAGAATGTGAAAAATTAGAGTGAAATTGCTTCAAACAAGCGAATTATCGCGAAACAACACCTGCTCGAATCCAACAAAAACTTCTTCCTGCCGTCTCTACTGATCCTCAGAGACCCTTTGAGACAAGTGTTACAAAAATCAGACAATGTCAATAATTAGAGTGAAATTGCTTCAAACAAGCGAATTATCGCGAAACAACACCTGCTCCAATCCAACAAAAACTTCGCCGTGCCGTCTCTACTGAGCCTCAGAGACCCTTTGAGACAAGTGTTACAAAAATCAGAGAATGTCAAAAATTAGAGTGAAATTGCTTCAAACAAGCGAATTATCGCGAAACAACACCTGCTCGAATCCGACAAAAACTATGCCCTGCCGACTCTATTTAGCCTCAGAGACGGTTTGAAACCATTGTTACAAAAATCAGAGAATGTGAAAAATTAGAGTGAAATTGCTTCAAACAAGCGAATTATCGCGAAACACCTGCTCGAATCCGACAAAAACTATGCCCTGCCGACTCTATTTAGCCTCAGAGACGGTTTGAAACCATTGTTACAGATATCAGACAATGTCAAAAATTAGAGTGAAATTGCTTCAAACAAGAGAATTATCGCGAAACAACACCTGCTCGAATCCAACAAAAACTGCGCCCTGCCGTCTCTACTGAGCCTCAGAGACGCTTTGAGACAAGTGTTACAAAAATCAGAGAATGTCAAAAATTAGAGTGAAATTGCTTCAAACAAGCGAATGATCGCGAAACAACACCTGCTCGAATCCAACAAAAACTTCGCCGTGCCGTCTCTACTGAGCCTCAGAGACCCTTTGAGACAAGTGTTACAAAAATCAGAGAATGTCAAAAATTAGAGTGAAATTGCTTCAAACAAGCGAATTATCGCGAAACAACACCTGCTCGAATCCGACAAAAACTATGCCCTGCCGACTCTATTTAGCCTCAGAGACGGTTTGAAACCATTGTTACAAAAATCAGAGAATGTGAAAAATTAGAGTGAAATTGCTTCAAACAAGCGAATTATCGCGAAACACCTGCTCGAATCCAACAAAAACTGCGCCCTGCCGTCTCTACTGAGCCTCAGAGACGCTTTGAGACAAGTGTTACAAAAATCAGAGAATGTCAAAAATTAGAGTGAAATTGCTTCAAACAAGCGAATTATCGCGAAACAACACCTGCTCGAATCCAACAAAAACTGTGCCCTGCCGTCTCTATTAAGGCTCAGAGTCGCTTTGAGACAAGTGTTTTAAGAATCAGAGAATGTCGTAAATTACAGTGAAATTGCTTAAAACAAGCGAATTATCGCGAAACAACACCTGCTCCAATCCAACAAAAACTGTGCCCTGCCGTCTCTATTAAGGCTCAGAGTCGCTTTGAGACAAGTGTTTTAAGAATCAGAGAATGTCGTAAATTAGAGTGAAATTGCTTCAAACAATCGAATTATCGCGAAACAACACCTGCTCGAATCGAACAAAAACTGTGCCCTGCTGTCTCTACCGAGCCTCAGAGACGCTTTGAGACAAGTGTTACAAAAATCAGAGAATGTCATAAATTAGAGTTAAATTGCTTCAAACAAGCGAATTATCGCGAAACAACACCTGCTCGAATCCGACAAAACTGTGCCCTGCCGCATTTATTTAGCCTCAGAGACGGTTTGAAACAATTGTTACAGAAATCCGACAATGTCAAAAATTAGAGTTAAATTGCTTCAAACAAGCGAATTATCGCGAAACAACACCTGCCCGAATCCAAATAAACTGCGCCCTGCCGTCTCTACTGAGCCTCAGAGACGCTTTGAGACAAGTGTTACAAAAATCAGAGAATGTCGTAAATTAGAGTGAAATTGCTTCAAACAAGCGAATTATCGCGAAACAACACCTGCTCGAATCCAACAATAACTGTGCCCTGCCGTCTCTATTGGGGCTCAGAGTCGCTTTGAGACAAGTGTTTTAAGAATCAGAGAATGTCATAAATGAGAGTGAAATTGCTTCAAACAAGCGAATTATCGCGAAACAACACCTGCTCGAATCCAACAAAAACTGTGCCCTGCCGTCTCTACTGCGCCTCAGAGACGCTTTTAGACAAGTGTTACAAAAATCAGAGAATGTCGTAAATTAGAGTGAAATTGCTTCAAACAAGCGAATTATCGCGAAACAACACCTGTTCGAATCCAACTAAAACTGTGCCCTGCCGTCCTTACTGAGCCTCAGAGACGCTTTGAGACATGTGTTACAAAAATCAGAGAATGTCAAAAATTAGAGTGAAATTGCTTCAAAAGAGCGAATTATCGCGAAACAACACCTTCTCGAATCCGACAAAAACCATGCCCTGCCGACTCTATTTAGCCTCAGAGACGGTTTGAAACAATTGTTACAAAAATCAGAGAATGTGAAAAATTAGAGTGAAATTGCTTCAAACAAGCGAATTATCGCGAAACAACACCTGCTCGAATCCAACAAAAACTGTGCCCTGCCGACCTTATTTAGCCTCAGAGACGCTTTGAGACAAGTGTTACAAAAATCAGAGAATGTCAAAAATTAGAGTGACATTGCTTCAAACAAGCGAATTATCGCGAAACAACACCTGCTCGAATCCAACAATAACTGTGCCCTGCCGTCTCTATTAAGGCTCAGAGTCGCTTTGAGACAAGTGTTTTAAGAATCAGAGAATGTCGTAAATTACAGTGAAATTGCTTCAAACAAGCGAATTATCGCGAAACAACACCTGCTCCAATCCAACAAAAACTGTGCCCTGCCGTCTCTACTAAGGCTCAGAGTCGCTTTGAGACAAGTGTTTTAAGAATCAGAGAATTTCGTAAATTAGAGTGAAATTGCTTCAAACAAGCGAATTATCGCGAAACAACACCTGCTCGAATCCAACAAAAACTGTGCCCTGCCATCTCTACTGAGCCTCACAGACGCTTTGAGACAAGTGTTACAAAAATCAGAGAATGTGAGAAATTAGATTGAAATTGCTTATAACAAGCGAATTATCGCGAAACAACACCTGCTCGAATCCGACAAAAACTGTGCCCTGCCGCATTTATTTAGCCTCAGAGACGGTTTGAAACAATTGTTACAGAAATCAGACAATGTCAAAAATTAGAGGGAAATTGCTTCAAACAAGCGAATTATCGCGAAACAACACCTGCTCGAATCCAACAAAAACTGCGCCCTGCCGTCTCTACTGAGCCTCAGAGACCCTTTGAGACAAGTGTTACAAAAGTCAGAGAACGTCAAAATTTTAGAGTGAAATTCCTTCAAACAAGCGAATTATCGCGAAACAACACCTGCTCGAATCCGACAAAAAAATATGCCCTGCCGACTCTATTTAGCCTCAGAGACGGTTTGAAACAATTGTTACAAAAATCAGAGAATGTGAAAAATTAGAGTGAAATATCTTCAAATAAGCGAATTATCGCGAAACAACACCTGCTTGAATCCAACAAAAACTGTGCCCTGCTGTCTCTACCGAGCCTCAGAGACGCTTTGAGACAAGTGTTACAAAAATCAGAGAATGTCATAAATTAGAGTTAAATTGCTTCAAACAAGCGAATTATCGCGAAACAACACCTGCTCGAATCCGACAAAACTGTGCCCTGCCGCATTTATTTAGCCTCAGAGACGGTTTGAAACAATTGTTACAGAAATCCGACAATGTCAAAAATTAGAGTTAAATTGCTTCAAACAAGCGAATTATCGCGAAACAACACCTGCCCGAATCCAACAAAAACTGCGCCCTGCCGTCTCTACTGAGCCTCAGAGACGCTTTGAGACAAGTGTTACAAAAATCAGAGAATGTCGTAAATTAGAGTGAAATTGCTTCAAACAAGCGAATTATCGCGAAACAACACCTGCTCGAATCCAACAATAACTGTGCCCTGCCGTCTCTATTGGGGCTCAGAGTCGCTTTGAGACAAGTGTTTTAAGAATCAGAGAATGTCATAAATGAGAGTGAAATTGCTTCAAACAAGCGAATTATCGCGAAACAACACCTGCTCGAATCCAACAAAACCTGTGCCCTGCCGTCTCTACTGCGCCTCAGAGACGCTTTTAGACAAGTGTTACAAAAATCAGAGAATGTCGTAAATTAGAGTGAAATTGCTTCAAACAAGCGAATTATCGCGAAACAACACCTGTTCGAATCCAACTAAAACTGTGCCCTGCCGTCCTTACTGAGCCTCAGAGACGCTTTGAGACATGTGTTACAAAAATCAGAGAATGTCAAAAATTAGAGTGAAATTGCTTCAAAAGAGCGAATTATCGCGAAACAACACCTTCTCGAATCCGACAAAAACCATGCCCTGCCGACTCTATTTAGCCTCAGAGACGGTTTGAAACAATTGTTACAAAAATCAGAGAATGTGAAAAATTAGAGTGATATTGCTTCAAACAAGCGAATTATCGCGAAACAACACCTGCTCGAATCCAACAAAAACTATGCCCTGCCGACTCTATTTAGCCTCAGAGACGCTTAGAGACAAGTGTTACAAAAATCAAAGAATGTCGTAAATTAGAGTGAAATTGCTTCAAACAAGCGAATTATCGCGAAACAACACCTGCTCAAATCGAACAATAACTGTGCCCTGCGGTCTCTACTGAGCCTCAGAGACGCTTTGAGACAAGTGTTACAAAAATCAGAGAATGTGAAAAATTAGAGTGAAATTGCTTCAAACAAGCGAATTATCGCGAAACAACACCTGCTCGAATCCAACAAAAACTTCGCCCTGCCGTCTCTACTGATCCTCAGAGACCCTTTGAGACAAGTGTTACAAAAATCAGACAATGTCAATAATTAGAGTGAAATTGCTTCAAACAAGCGAATTATCGCGAAACAACACCTGCTCCAATCCAACAAAAACTTCGCCGTGCCGTCTCTACTGAGCCTCAGAGACCCTTTGAGACAAGTGTTACAAAAATCAGAGAATGTCAAAAATTAGAGTGAAATTGCTTCAAACAAGCGAATTATCGCGAAACAACACCTGCTCGAATCCGACAAAAACTATGCCCTGCCGACTCTATTTAGCCTCAGAGACGGTTTGAAACCATTGTTACAAAAATCAGAGAATGTGAAAAATTAGAGTGAAATTGCTTCAAACAAGCGAATTATCGCGAAACACCTGCTCGAATCCGACAAAAACTATGCCCTGCCGACTCTATTTAGCCTCAGAGACGGTTTGAAACCATTGTTACAGATATCAGACAATGTCAAAAATTAGAGTGAAATTGCTTCAAACAAGAGAATTATCGCGAAACAACACCTGCTCGAATCCAACAAAAACTGCGCCCTGCCGTCTCTACTGAGCCTCAGAGACGCTTTGAGACAAGTGTTACAAAAATCAGAGAATGTCAAAAATTAGAGTGAAATTGCTTCAAACAAGCGAATGATCGCGAAACAACACCTGCTCGAATCCAACAAAAAAATATGCCCTGCCGACTCTATTTAGCCTCAGACACGGTTTGAAACAATTGTTACAAAAATCAGAGAATGTGAAAAATTAGAGTGAAATATCTTCAAATAAGCGAATTATCGCGAAACAACACCTGGTTGAATCCAACAAAAACTGTGCCCTGCTGTCTCTACCGAGCCTCAGAGACGCTTTGAGACAAGTGTTACAAAAATCAGAGAATGTCATAAATTAGAGTTAAATTGCTTCAAACAAGCGAATTATCGCGAAACAACACCTGCTCGAATCCGACAAAACTGTGCCCTGCCGCATTTATTTAGCCTCAGAGACGGTTTGAAACAATTGTTACAGAAATCCGACAATGTCAAAAATTAGAGTTAAATTGCTTCAAACAAGCGAATTATCGCGAAACAACACCTGCCCGAATCCAACAAAAACTGCGCCCTGCCGTCTCTACTGAGCCTCAGAGACGCTTTGAGACAAGTGTTACAAAAATCAGAGAATGTCGTAAATTAGAGTGAAATTGCTTCAAACAAGCGAATTATCGCGAAACAACACCTGCTCGAATCCAACAATAACTGTGCCCTGCCGTCTCTATTGGGGCTCAGAGTCGCTTTGAGACAAGTGTTTTAAGAATCAGAGAATGTCATAAATGAGAGTGAAATTGCTTCAAACAAGCGAATTATCGCGAAACAACACCTGCTCGAATCCAACAAAAACTGTGCCCTGCCGTCTCTACTGCGCCTCAGAGACGCTTTTAGACAAGTGTTACAAAAATCAGAGAATGTCGTAAATTAGAGTGAAATTGCTTCAAACAAGCGAATTATCGCGAAACAACACCTGTTCGAATCCAACTAAAACTGTGCCCTGCCGTCCTTACTGAGCCTCAGAGACGCTTTGAGACATGTGTTACAAAAATCAGAGAATGTCAAAAATTAGAGTGAAATTGCTTCAAAAGAGCGAATTATCGCGAAACAACACCTTCTCGAATCCGACAAAAACCATGCCCTGCCGACTCTATTTAGCCTCAGAGACGGTTTGAAACAATTGTTACAAAAATCAGAGAATGTGAAAAATTAGAGTGAAATTGCTTCAAACAAGCGAATTATCGCGAAACAACACCTGCTCGAATCCAACAAAAACTATGCCCTGCCGACCTTATTTAGCCTCAGAGACGCTTTGAGACAAGTGTTACAAAAATCAAAGAATGTCGTAAATTAGAGTGAAATTGCTTCAAACAAGCGAATTATCGCGAAACAACACCTGCTCGAATCGAACAAAAACTGTGCCCTGCGGTCTCTACTGAGCCTCAGAGACGCTTTGAGACAAGTGTTACAAAAATCAGAGAATGTGAAAAATTAGAGTGAAATTGCTTCAAACAAGCGAATTATCGCGAAACAACACCTGCTCGAATCCAACAAAAACTTCGCCCTGCCGTCTCTACTGATCCTCAGAGACCCTTTGAGACAAGTGTTACAAAAATCAGACAATGTCAAAAATTAGAGTGAAATTGCTTCAAACAAGCGAATTATCGCGAAACAACACCTGCTCCAATACAACAAAAACTTCGCCGTGCCGTCTCTACTGAGCCTCAGAGACCCTTTGAGACAAGTGTTACAAAAATCAGAGAATGTCAAAAATTAGAGTGAAATTGCTTCAAACAAGCGAATTATCGCGAAACAACACCTGCTCGAATCCGACAAAAACTATGCCCTGCCGACTCTATTTAGCCTCAGAGACGGTTTGAAACCATTGTTACAAAAATCAGAGAATGTGAAAAATTAGAGTGAAATTGCTTCAAACAAGCGAATTATCGCGAAACACCTGCTCGAATCCGACAAAAACTATGCCCTGCCGACTCTATTTAGCCTCAGAGACGGTTTGAAACCATTGTTACAGATATCAGACAATGTCAAAAATTAGAGTGAAATTGCTTCAAACAAGCGAATTATCGCGAAACAACACCTGCTCGAATCCAACAAAAACTGCGCCCTGCCGTCTCTACTGAGCCTCAGAGACGCTTTGAGACAAGTGTTACAAAAATCAGAGAATGTCAAAAATTAGAGTGAAATTGCTTCAAACAAGCGAATTATCGCGAAACAACACCTGCTCGAATCCAACAAAAACTGTGCCCTGCCGTCTCTATTAAGGCTCAGAGTCGCTTTGAGACAAGTGTTTTAAGAATCAGAGAATGTCGTAAATTACAGTGAAATTGCTTAAAACAAGCGAATTATCGCGAAACAACACCTGCTCCAATCCAACAAAAACTGTGCCCTGCCGTCTCTATTAAGGCTCAGAGTCGCTTTGAGACAAGTGTTTTAAGAATCAGAGAATGTCGTAAATTAGAGTGAAATTGCTTCAAACAATCGAATTATCGCGAAACAACACCTGCTCGAATCGAACAAAAACTGTGCCCTGCGGTCTCTACTGAGCCTCAGAGACGCTTTGAGACAAGTATTACACAAATCAGAGAATGTGAGAAATTAGATTGAAATTGCTTCAAACAAGCGAATTATCGCGAAACAACACCTGCTCGAATCCGACAAAAACTGTGCCCTGCCGCATTAATTTAGCCTCAGAGACGGTTTTAAACAATTGTTACAGAAATCAGACAATGTCAAAAATTAGAGTGAAATTGCTTCAAACAAGCGAATTATCGCGAAACAGCACCTGCTCAAATCCAACAAAAACTTCGCCCTGCCGTCTCTACTGAGCCTCAGAGACCCTTTGAGACAAGTGTTACAAAAGTCAGAGAATGTCAAAAATTAGAGTGAAATTCCTTCAAACAAGCGAATTATATCGAAACAACACCTGCTCGAATCCGACAAAAAATATGCCCTGCCGACTCTATTTAGCCTCAGAGACGGTTTGAAACAATTGTTACAAAAATCAGAGAATGTTGAAAATTAGATTGAAATTGCTTCAAACAAGCGAATTATCGCGAAACAACACCTGCTCGAATGCAAAAAAACTATGCCCTGCCGACTCTATTTAGCCTCAGAGACGCTTTGAGACAAGTGTTACAAAAATCAAAGAATGTCGTAAATTAGAGTGAAATTGCTTCAAACAAGCGAATTATCGCGAAACAACACCTGCTCGAATCGAACAAAAACTGTGCCCTGCCATCTCTACTGAGCCTCAGAGACGCTTTGAGACAAGTGTTACAAAAATCAGAGAATGTGAAAAATTAGAGTGAAATTGCTTCAAACAAGCGAATTATCGCGAAACAACACCTGCTCGAATCCAACAAAAACTTCGCCCTGCCGTCTCTACTGATCCTCAGAGACCCTTTGAGACAAGTGTTACAAAAATCAGACAATGTCAAAAATTAGAGTGAAATTGTTTCAAACAAGCGAATTATCGCGAAACACCTGCTCGAATCCGACAAAAACTATGCCCTGCCGACTCTATTTAGCCTCAGAGACGGTTTGAAACCATTGTTACAGATATCAGACAATGTCAAAAATTAGAGTGAAATTGCTTCAAACAAGCGAATTATCGCGAAACAACACCTGCTCGAATCCAACAAAAACTGCGCCCTGCCGTCTCTACTGAGCCTCAGAGACGCTTTGAGACAAGTGTTACAAAAATCAGAGAATGTCAAAAATTAGAGTGAAATTGCTTCAAACAAGCGAATTATCGCGAAACAAAACTTGCTCGAATCCAACAAAAACTGTACCCTGCCGTCTCTATTAAGGCTCAGAGTCGCTTTGAGACAAGTGTTTTAAGAATCAGAGAATGTCGTAAATTACAGTGAAATTGCTTCAAACAAGCGAATTATCGCGAAACAACACCTCCTCGAATCCAACAAAAACTGTGCCCTGCCATCTCTAATGAGCCTCAGAGACGCTTTGAGACAAGTGTTTCAAAAATCAGAGAATGTGAGAAATTAGATTGAAATTGCTTATAACAAGCGAATTATCGCGAAACAACACCTGCTCGAATCCGACAAAAACTGTGCCCTGCTACATTTATTTAGCCTCAGAGACGGTTTGAAACAATTGTTACAGAAATCAGACAATGTCAAAAATTAGAGGGAAATTGCTTCAAGCAAGCGAATTATCGCGAAACAACACCTGCTCGAATCCAACAAAAACTATGCCCTGCCGACTCTATTTAGCCTTAGAGACGGTTTGAAACCATTGTTACAAAAATCAGAGAATGTGAAAAATTAGAGTGAAATATCTTCAAATAAGCGAATTATCGCGAAACAACACCTGCTTGAATCCAACAAAAACTGTGCCCTGCTGTCTCTACCGAGCCTCAGAGACGCTTTGAGACAAGTGTTACAAAAATCAGAGAATGTCATAAATTAGAGTGAAATTGCTTCAAACAAGCGAATTATCGCGAAACAACACCTGGTCGAATTCGACAGAAACTGTGCCCTGCCGCACATATTTAGCCTCAGAGACGGTTTGAAACAATTGTTACAGATATCAGACAATGTCAAAAATTAGAGTGAAATTGCTTCAAACAGGCGAATTATCGCGAAACAACACCTGCTCGAATCCGACAAAAACTGTGCCCTGCCGCATTTATTTAGCCTCAGAGACGGTTTGAAACAATTGTTACAGAAATCCGACAATGTCAAAAATTAGAGTTAAATTGCTTCAAACAAGCGAATTATCGCGAAACAACACCTGCCCGAATCCAACAAAAACTGCGCCCTGCCGTCTCTACTGAGCCTCAGAGACGCTTTGAGACATGTGTTACAAAAATCAGAGAATGTCGTAAATTAGAGTGAAATTGCTTCAAACAAGCGAATTATCGCGAAACAACACCTGCTCGAATCCAACAATAACTGTGCCCTGCCGTCTCTATTGGGACTCAGAGTCGCTTTGAGACAAGTGTTTTAAGAATCAGAGAATGTCATAAATGAGAGTGAAATTGCTTCAAACAAGCGAATTATCGCGAAACAACACCTGTTCGAATCCAACTAAAACTGTGCCCTGCCGTCCTTACTGAGCCTCAGAGACGCTTTGAGACATGTGTTACAAAAATCAGAGAATGTCAAAAATTAGAGTGAAATTGCTTCAAAAGAGCGAATTATCGCGAAACAACACCTTCTCGAATCCTACAAAAACCATGCCCTGCCGACTCTATTTAGCCTCAGAGACGGTTTGAAACAATTGTTACAAAAATCAGAGAATGTCAAAAATTAGAGTGAAATTGCTTCAAACAAGCGAATTATCGCGAAACAACACCTGCTCGAATCGAACAAAAACTGTGCCCTGCGGTCTCTACTGAGCCTCAGAGACGCTTTGAGACAAGTGTTACACAAATCAGAGAATGTGAGAAATTAGATTGAAATTGCTTCAAACAAGCGAATTATCGCGAAACAACACCTGCTCGAATCCGACAAAAACTGTGCCCTGCCGCATTAATTTAGCCTCAGAGACGGTTTTAAACAATTGTTACAGAAATCAATGTCAAAAACTAGAGTGAAATTGCTTCAAACAAGCGAATTATCGCGAAACAGCACCTGCTCAAATCCAACAAAAACTTCGCCCTGCCGTCTCTACTGAGCCTCAGAGACCCTTTGAGACAAGTGTTTCAAAAATCAGAGAATGTGAGAAATTAGATTGAAATTGCTTATAACAAGCGAATTATCGCGAAACAACACCTGCTCGAATCCGACAAAAACTGTGCCCTGCTGCATTTATTTAGCCTCAGAGACGGTTTGAAACAATTGTTACAGAAATCAGACAATGTCAAAAATTAGAGGGAAATTGCTTCAAACAAGCGAATTATCGCGAAAAAACACCTGCTCGAATCCAACAAAAACTATGCCCTGCCGACTCTATTTAGCCTTAGAGACGGTTTGAAACCATTGTTACAAAAATCAGAGAATGTGAAAAATTAGAGTGAAATATCTTCAAATAAGCGAATTATCGCGAAACAACACCTGCTTGAATCCAACAAAAACTGTGCCCTGCTGTCTCTACCGAGCCTCAGAGACGCTTTGAGACAAGTGTTACAAAAATCAGAGAATGTCATAAATTAGAGTGAAATTGCTTCAAACAAGCGAATTATCGCGAAACAACACCTGGTCGAATCCGACAGAAACTGTGCCCTGCCGCATTTATTTAGCCTCAGAGACGGTTTGAAACAATTGTTACAGATATCAGACAATGTCAAAAATTAGAGTGAAATTGCTTCAAACAGGCGAATTATCGCGAAACAACACCTGCTCGAATCCGACAAAAACTGTGCCCTGCCGCATTTATTTAGCCTCAGAGACGGTTTGAAACAATTGTTACAGAAATCCGACAATGTCAAAAATTAGAGTTAAATTGCTTCAAACAAGCGAATTATCGCGAAACAACACCTGCCCGAATCCAACAAAAACTGCGCCCTGCCGTCTCTACTGAGCCTCAGAGACGCTTTGAGACATGTGTTACAAAAATCAGAGAATGTCGTAAATTAGAGTGAAATTGCTTCAAACAAGCGAATTATCGCGAAACAACACCTGCTCGAATCCAACAATAACTGTGCCCTGCCGTCTCTATTGGGACTCAGAGTCGCTTTGAGACAAGTGTTTTAAGAATCAGAGAATGTCATAAATGAGAGTGAAATTGCTTCAAACAAGCGAATTATCGCGAAACAACACCTGTTCGAATCCAACTAAAACTGTGCCCTGCCGTCCTTACTGAGCCTCAGAGACGCTTTGAGACATGTGTTACAAAAATCAGAGAATGTCAAAAATTAGAGTGAAATTGCTTCAAAAGAGCGAATTATCGCGAAACAACACCTTCTCGAATCCTACAAAAACCATGCCCTGCCGACTCTATTTAGCCTCAGAGACGGTTTGAAACAATTGTTACAAAAATCAGAGAATGTCAAAAATTAGAGTGAAATTGCTTCAAACAAGCGAATTATCGCGAAACAACACCTGCTCGAATCGAACAAAAACTGTGCCCTGCGGTCTCTACTGAGCCTCAGAGACGCTTTGAGACAAGTGTTACACAAATCAGAGAATGTGAGAAATTAGATTGAAATTGCTTCAAACAAGCGAATTATCGCGAAACAACACCTGCTCGAATCCGACAAAAACTGTGCCCTGCCGCATTAATTTAGCCTCAGAGACGGTTTTAAACAATTGTTACAGAAATCAGACAATGTCAAAAATTAGAGTGAAATTGCTTCAAACAAGCGAATTATCGCGAAACAGCACCTGCTCAAATCCAACAAAAACTTCGCCCTGCCGTCTCTACTGAGCCTCAGAGACCCTTTGAGACAAGTGTTTCAAAAATCAGAGAATGTGAGAAATTAGATTGAAATTGCTTATAACAAGCGAATTATCGCGAAACAACACCTGCTCGAATCCGACAAAAACTGTGCCCTGCTGCATTTATTTAGCCTCAGAGACGGTTTGAAACAATTGTTACAGAAATCAGACAATGTCAAAAATTAGAGGGAAATTGCTTCAAACAAGCGAATTATCGCGAAACAACACCTGCTCGAATCCAACAAAAACTATGCCCTGCCGACTCTATTTAGCCTCAGAGACGGTTTGAAACAATTGTTACAAAAATCAGAGAATGTCAAAAATTAGAGTGAAATTGCTTCAAACAAGCGAATTATCGCGAAACAACACCTGCTCGAATCGAACAAAAACTGTGCCCTGCTGTCTCTACTGAGCCTCAGAGACGCTTTGAGACAAGTGTTACAAAAATCAAAGAATGTCGTAAATTAGAGTGAAATTGATTCAAACAAGCGAATTATCGCGAAACAACACCTGCTCGAATCGAACAAAAACTGTGCCCTGCGGTCTCTACTGAGCCTCAGAGATGCTTTGAGACAAGTGTTACAGAAATCAAAGAATGTCGTAAATTAGAGTGAAATTGCTTCAAACAAGCGAATTATCGCGAAACAGCACCTGCTCAAATCCAACAAAAACTTCGCCCTGCCGTCTCTACTGAGCCTCAGAGACCCTTTGAGACAAGTGTTTCAAAAATCAGAGAATGTGAGAAATTAGATTGAAATTGCTTATAACAAGCGAATTATCGCGAACCAACACCTGCTCGAATCCGACAAAAACTGTGCCCTGCTGCATTTATTTAGCCTCAGAGACGGTTTGAAACAATTGTTACAGAAATCAGACAATGTCAAAAATTAGAGGGAAATTGCTTCAAACAAGCGAATTATCGCGAAACAACACCTGCTCGAATCCAACAAAAACTATGCCCTGCCGACTCTATTTAGCCTTAGAGACGGTTTGAAACCATTGTTACAAAAATCAGAGAATGTGAAAAATTAGAGTGAAATATCTTCAAATAAGCGAATTATCGCGAAACAACACCTGCTTGAATCCAACAAAAACTGTGCCCTGCTGTCTCTACCGAGCCTCAGAGACGCTTTGAGACAAGTGTTACAAAAATCAGAGAATGTCATAAATTAGAGTGAAATTGCTTCAAACAAGGGAATTATCGCGAAACAACACCTGGTCGAATCCGACAGAAACTGTGCCCTGCCGCATTTATTTAGCCTCAGAGACGGTTTGAAACAATTGTTACAGATATCAGACAATGTCAAAAATTAGAGTGAAATTGCTTCAAACAGGCGAATTATCGCGAAACAACACCTGCTCGAATCCGACAAAAACTGTGCCCTGCCGCATTTATTTAGCCTCAGAGACGGTTTGAAACAATTATTATAGAAATCCGACAATGTCAAAAATTAGAGTTAAATTGCTTCAAACAAGCGAATTATCGCGAAACAACACCTGCCCGAATCCAACAAAAACTGCGCCCTGCCGTCTCTACTGAGCCTCAGAGACGCTTTGAGACATGTGTTACAAAAATCAGAGAATGTCGTAAATTAGAGTGAAATTGCTTCAAACAAGCGAATTATCGCGAAACAACACCTGCTCGAATCCAACAATAACTGTGCCCTGCCGTCTCTATTGGGACTCAGAGTCGCTTTGAGACAAGTGTTTTAAGAATCAGAGAATGTCATAAATGAGAGTGAAATTGCTTCAAACAAGCGAATTATCGCGAAACAACACCTGCTCGAATCGAACAAAAACTGTGCCCTGCGGTCTCTACTGAGCCTCAGAGACGCTTTGAGACAAGTGTTACACAAATCAGAGAATGTGAGAAATTAGATTGAAATTGCTTCAAACAAGCGAATTATCGCGAAACAACACCTGCTCGAATCCGACAAAAACTGTGCCCTGCGGTCTCTACTGAGCCTCAGAGACGCTTTGAGACAAGTGTTACACAAATCAGAGAATGTGAGAAATTAGATTGAAATTGCTTCAAACAAGCGAATTATCGCGAAACAACACCTGCTCGAATCCGACAAAAACTGTGCCCTGCCGCATTAATTTAGCCTCAGAGACGGTTTTCAACAATTGTTACAGAAATCAGACAATGTCAAAAATTAGAGTGAAATTGCTTCAAACAAGCGAATTATCGCGAAACAGCACCTGCTCAAATCCAACAAAAACTTCGCCCTGCCGTCTCTACTGAGCCTCAGAGACCCTTTGAGACAAGTGTTACAAAAGTCAGAGAATGTCAAAAATTAGAGTGAAATTCCTTCAAACTAGCGAATTATATCGAAACAACACCTGCTCGAATCCAACAAAAAATATGCCCTGCCGACTCTATTTAGCCTCAGAGACGGTTTGAAACAATTGTTACAAAAATCAGAGAATGTGAAAAATTAGAGTGAAATATCTTCAAATAAGCGAATTATCGCGAAACAACACCTGCTTGAATCCAACAAAAACTGTGCCCTGCTGTCTCTACTGAGCCTCAGAGACGCTTTGAGACAAGTGTTACAAAAATCAAAGAATGTCGTAAATTAGAGTGAAATTGCTTCAAACAAGCGAATTATCGCGAAACAACACCTGCTCGAATCGAACAAAAACTGTGCCGTGCCGCATTTATTTAGCCTCAGAGACGGTTTGAAACAATTGTTACAGAAATCAGACAATGTCAAAAAGTAGAGTGAAATTGCTTCAAACAAGCGAATTATCGCGAAACAACACCTGCTCGAATCCGACAAAAAATATGCCCTGCCGACTCTATTTAGCCTCAGAGACGGTTTGAAACAATTGTTACAAAAATCAGAGAATGTGAAAAATTAGAGTGAAATTGCTTCAAATAAGCGAATTATCGCGAAACAACACCTGCTTGAATCCAACAAAAACTGTGCCCTGCTGTCTCTACCTAGCCTCAGAGACGGTTTGTAACAATTGTTACAGAAATCCGACAATGTCAAAAATTAGAGTTAAATTGCTTCAAACAAGCGAATTATCGCGAAACAACACCTGCCCGAATCCAACAAAAACTGTGCCCTGCGGTCTCTACTGAGCCTCAGAGACGCTTTTAGACAAGTGTTACAAAAATCAGAGAATGTCACAAATTAGAGTGAAATTGCTTCAAACAAGCGAATTATCGCGAAACAACACCTGCTCGAATCGAACAAACACTGTGCCCTGCGGTCTCTACTGAGCCTCAGAGACGCTTTGAGACAAGTGTTACACAAATCAGAGAATGTGAGAAATTAGATTGAAATTGCTTCAAACAAGCGAATTATCGCGAAACAAAACCTGCTCGAATCCGACAAAAACTGTGCCCTGCCGCATTAATTTAGCCTCAGAGACGGTTTTAAACAATTGTTACAGAAATCAGACAATGTCAAAAATTAGAGTGAAATTGCTTCAAACAAGCGAATTATCGCGAAACAGCACCTGCTCAAATCCAACAAAAACTTCGCCCTGCCGTCTCTACTGAGCCTCAGAGACCCTTTGAGACAAGTGTTTCAAAAATCAGAGAATGTGAGAAATTAGATTGAAATTGCTTATAACAAGCGAATTATCGCGAAACAACACCTGCTCGAATCCGACAAAAACTGTGCCCTGCTGCATTTATTTAGCCTCAGAGACGGTTTGAAACAATTGTTACAGAAATCAGACAATGTCAAAAATTAGAGGGAAATTGCTTCAAACAAGCGAATTATCGCGAAACAACACCTGCTCGAATCCAACAAAAACTATGCCCTGCCGACTCTATTTAGCCTTAGAGACGGTTTGAAACCATTGTTACAAAAATCAGAGAATGTGAAAAATTAGAGTGAAATATCTTCAAATAAGCGAATTATCGCGAAACAACACCTGCTTGAATCCAACAAAAACTGTGCCCTGCTGTCTCTACCGAGCCTCAGAGACGCTTTGAGACAAGTGTTACAAAAATCAGAGAATGTCATAAATTAGAGTGAAATTGCTACAAACAGGCGAATTATCGCGAAACAACACCTGCTCGAATCCGACAAAAACTGTGCCCTGCCGCATTTATTTAGCCTCAGAGACGGTTTGAAACAATTATTATAGAAATCCGACAATGTCAAAAATTAGAGTTAAATTGCTTCAAACAAGCGAATTATCGCGAAACAACACCTGCCCGAATCCAACAAAAACTGCGCCCTGCCGTCTCTACTGAGCCTCAGAGACGCTTTGAGACATGTGTTACAAAAATCAGAGAATGTCGTAAATTAGAGTGAAATTGCTTCAAACAAGCGAATTATCGCGAAACAACACCTGCTCGAATCCAACAATAACTGTGCCCTGCCGTCTCTATTGGGACTCAGAGTCGCTTTGAGACAAGTGTTTTAAGAATCAGAGAATGTCATAAATGAGAGTGAAATTGCTTCAAACAAGCGAATTATCGCGAAACAACACCTGCTCGAATCGAACAAAAACTGTGCCCTGCGGTCTCTACTGAGCCTCAGAGACGCTTTGAGACAAGTGTTACACAAATCAGAGAATGTGAGAAATTAGATTGAAATTGCTTCAAACAAGCGAATTATCGCGAAACAACACCTGCTCGAATCCGACAAAAACTGTGCCCTGCGGTCTCTACTGAGCCTCAGAGACGCTTTGAGACAAGTGTTACACAAATCAGAGAATGTGAGAAATTAGATTGAAATTGCTTCAAACAAGCGAATTATCGCGAAACAACACCTGCTCGAATCCGACAAAAACTGTGCCCTGCCGCATTAATTTAGCCTCAGAGACGGTTTTCAACAATTGTTACAGAAATCAGACAATGTCAAAAATTAGAGTGAAATTGCTTCAAACAAGCGAATTATCGCGAAACAGCACCTGCTCAAATCCAACAAAAACTTCGCCCTGCCGTCTCTACTGAGCCTCAGAGACCCTTTGAGACAAGTGTTACAAAAGTCAGAGAATGTCAAAAATTAGAGTGAAATTCCTTCAAACTAGCGAATTATATCGAAACAACACCTGCTCGAATCCAACAAAAAATATGCCCTGCCGACTCTATTTAGCCTCAGAGACGGTTTGAAACAATTGTTACAAAAATCAGAGAATGTGAAAAATTAGAGTGAAATATCTTCAAATAAGCGAATTATCGCGAAACAACACCTGCTTGAATCCAACAAAAACTGTGCCCTGCTGTCTCTACTGAGCCTCAGAGACGCTTTGAGACAAGTGTTACAAAAATCAAAGAATGTCGTAAATTAGAGTGAAATTGATTCAAACAAGCGAATTATCCCGAAACAACACCTGCTCGAATCGAACAAAAACTGTGCCCTGCGGTCTCTACTGAGCCTCAGAGATGCTTTGAGACAAGTGTTACAAAAATCAAAGAATGTCGTAAATTAGAGTGAAATTGCTTCAAACAAGCGAATTATCGCGAAACAACACCTGCTCGAATCGAACAAAAACTGTGCCCTGCTATCTCTACTGAGCCTCAGAGACGCTTTGAGACAAGTGTTACAAAAATCAAAGAATGTCGTAAATTAGAGTGAAATTGCTTCAAACAAGCGAATTATCGCGAAACAACACCTGCTCGAATCCGACAAAAACTGTGCCCTGCCGCATTTATTTAGCCTCAGAGACGGTTTGAAACAATTGTTACAGAAATCAGACAATGTCAAAAAGTAGAGTGAAATTGCTTCAAACAAGCGAATTATCGCGAAACAACACCTGCTCGAATCCGACAAAAAATATGCCCTGCCGACTCTATTTAGCCTCAGAGACGGTTTGAAACAATTGTTACAAAAATCAGAGAATGTGAAAAATTAGAGTGAAATTGCTTCAAATAAGCGAATTATCGCGAAACAACACCTGCTCGAATCCAACAAAAACTGTGCCCTGCAGTCTCTACTGAGCCTCAGAGACGCTTTGAGACATGTGTTACAAAAATCAGAGAATGTCAAAAATTAGAGTGAAATTGCTTCAAAAGAGCGAATTATCGCGAAACAACACCTCGAATCCGACAAAAACCATGCCCTGCCGACTCTATTTAGCCTCAGAGACGGTTTGAAACAATTGTTACAAAAATCAGAGAATGTGAAAAATTAGAGTGAAATTGCTTCAAACAAGCGAATTATCGCGAAACAACACCTGCTCGAATCCAACAAAAACTATGCCCTGCCGACTCTATTTAGCCTCAGAGACGCTTTGAGACAAGTGTTACAAAAATCAAAGAATGTCGTAAAGTAGAGTGAAATTGCTTCAAACAAGCGAATTATCGCGAAACAACACCTGCTCGAATCGAACAAAAACTGTGCCCTGCCGCATTTATTTAGCCTCAGAGACGGTTTGAAACAATTGTTACAGAAATCAGACAATGTCAAAAAGTAGAGTGAAATTGCTTCAAACAAGCGAATTATCGCGAAACAACACCTGCTTGAATCCAACAAAAACTGTGCCCTGCTGTCTCTACCGAGCCTCAGAGACGGTTTGAAACAATTGTTACAGAAATCCGACAATGTCAAAAATTAGAGTTAAATTGCTTCAAACAAGCGAATTATCGCGAAACAACACCTGCCCGAATCCAACAAAAACTGTGCCCTGCGGTCTCTACTGAGCCTCAGAGACGCTTTTATACAAGTGTTACAAAAATCAGAGAATGTCGTAAATTAGAGTGAAATTGCTTCAAACAAGCGAATTATCGCGAAACAACACCTGTTCGAATCCAACTAAAACTGTGCCCTGCCGTCCTTACTGAGCCTCAGAGACGCTTTGAGACATGTGTTACAAAAATCAGAGAATGTCAAAAATTAGAGTGAAATTGCTTCAAAAGAGCGAATTATCGCGAAACAACACCTCGAATCCGACAAAAACCATGCCCTGCTGACTCTATTTAGCCTCAGAGACGGTTTGAAACAATTGTTACAAAAATCAGAGAATGTGAAAAATTAGAGTGAAATTGCTTCAAACAAGCGAATTATCGCGAAACAACACCTGCTCGAATCCAACAAAAACTGTGCCCTGCCGTCTCTATTAAGGCTCAGAGTCGCTTTGAGACAAGTGTTTTAAGAATCAGAGAATGTCGTAAATTACAGTGAAATTGCTTAAAACAAGCGAATTATCGCGAAACAACACCTGCTCGAATCGAACAAAAACTGTGCCCTGCGGTCTCTACTGAGCCTCAGAGACGCTTTGAGACAAGTGTTACACAAATCAGAGAATGTGAGAAATTAGATTGAAATTGCTTCAAACAAGCGAATTATCGCGAAACAACACCTGCTCGAATCCGACAAAAACTGTGCCCTGCCGCATTTATTTAGCCTCAGAGACGGTCTGAAACCATTGTTACAAAAATCAGAGAATGTGAAAAATTAGAGTGAAATTGCTTCAAACAAGCGAATTATCGCGAAACAACACCTGCTCGAATCCAACAAAAACTTCGCCCTGCCGTCTCTACTGATCCTCAGAGACCCTTTGAGACAAGTGTTACAAAAATCAGACAATGTCAAAAATTAGAGTGAAATTGCTTCAAACAAGCGAATTATCGCGAAACAACACCTGCTCCAATCCAACAAAAACTTCGCCGTGCCGTCTCTACTGAGCCTCAGAGACCCTTTGAGACAAGTGTTACAAAAATCAGACAATGTCAAAAATTAGAGTGAAATTGCTTCAAACAAGCGAATTATCGCGAAACAACACCTGCTCGAATCCGACAAAAACTATGCCCTGCCGACTCTATTTAGTCTCAGAGACGGTTTGAAACCATTGTTACAAAAATCAGAGAATGTCAAAAATTAGAGTGAAATTGCTTCAAACAAGCGAATTATCGCGAAACAACACCTGCTCGAATCCAACAAAAACTGTGCCCTGCCGTCTCTATTAAGGCTCAGAGTCGCTTTGAGACAAGTGTTTTAAGAATCAGAGAATGTCGTAAATTACAGTGAAATTGCTTAAAACAAGCGAATTATCGCGAAACAACACCTGCTCCAATCCAACAAAAACTGTGCCCTGCCGTCTCTATTAAGGCTCAGAGTCGCTTTGAGACAAGTGTTTTAAGAATCAGAGAATGTCGTAAATTATAGTGAAATTGCTTCAAACAAGCGAATTATCGCGAAACAACACCTGCTCGAATCCGACAAAAACTGTGCCCTGCCGCATTAATTTAGCCTCAGAGACGGTTTTAAACAATTGTTACAGAAATCAGACAATGTCAAAAATTAGAGTGAAATTGCTTCAAACAAGCGAATTATCGCGAAACAACACCTGCTCCAATCCAACAAAAACTTCGCCGTGCCGTCTCTACTGAGCCTCAGAGACCCTTTGAGACAAGTGTTACAAAAATCAGAGAATGTCAAAAATTAGAGTGAAATTGCTTCAAACAAGCGAATTATCGCGAAACAACACCTGCTCGAATCCGACAAAAACTATGCCCTGCCATCTCTACTGAGCCTCAGAGACGCTTTGAGACAAGTGTTACACAAATCAGAGAATGTGAGAAATTAGATTGAAATTGCTTATAACAAGCGAATTATCGCGAAACAACACCTGCTCGAATCCGACAAAAACTGTGCCCTGCCGCATTTATTTATCCTCAGAGACGGTTTGAAACAATTGTTACAGAAATCCGACAATGTCAAAAATTAGAGTTAAATTGCTTCAAACAAGCGAATTATCGCGAAACAACACCTGCCCGAATCCAACAAAAACTGCGCCCTGCCGTCTCTACTGAGCCTCAGAGACGCTTTGAGACAAGTGTTACAAAAATCAGAGAATGTCGTAAATTAGAGTGAAATTGCTTCAAACAAGCGAATTATCGCGAAACAACACCTGCTCGAATCCAACAATAACTGTGCCCTGCCGTCTCTATTGGGGCTCAGAGTCGCTTTGAGACAAGTGTTTTAAGAATCAGAGAATGTCATAAATGAGAGTGAAATTGCTTCAAACAAGCGAATTATCGCGAAACAACACCTGCTCGAATCCAACGAAAACTGTGCCCTGCCGTCTCTACTGCGCCTCAGAGACGCTTTTAGACAAGTGTTACAAAAATCAGAGAATGTCGTAAATTAGAGTGAAATTGCTTCAAACAAGCGAATTATCGCGAAACAACACCTGTTCGAATCCAACTAAAACTGTGCCCTGCCGTCCTTACTGAGCCTCAGAGACGCTTTGAGACATGTGTTACAAAAATCAGAGAATGTCAAAAATTAGAGTGAAATTGCTTCAAAAGAGCGAATTATCGCGAAACAACACCTTCTCGAATCCGACAAAAACCATGCCCTGCCGACTCTATTTAGCCTCAGAGACGGTTTGAAACAATTGTTACAAAAATCAGAGAATGTGAAAAATTAGAGTGAAATTGCTTCAAACAAGCGAATTATCGCGAAACAACACCTGCTCGAATCCAACAAAAACTATGCCCTGCCGACTCTATTTAGCCTCAGAGACGCTTTGAGACAAGTGTTACAAAAATCAAAGAATGTCGTAAATTAGAGTGAAATTGCTTCAAACAAGCGAATTATCGCGAAACAACACCTGCTCGAATCCAACAAAAACTTCGCCCTGCCGTCTCTACTGATCCTCAGAGACCCTTTGAGACAAGTGTTACAAAAATCAGACAATGTCAAAAATTAGAGTGAAATTGCTTCAAACAAGCGAATTATCGCGAAACAACACCTGCTCCAATCCAACAAAAACTTCGCCGTGCCGTCTCTACTGAGCCTCAGAGACCCTTTGAGACAAGTGTTACAAAAATCAGAGAATGTCAAAAATTAGAGTGAAATTGCTTCAAACAAGCGAATTATCGCGAAACAACACCTGCTCGAATCCGACAAAAACTATGCCCTGCCATCTCTACTGAGCCTCAGAGACGCTTTGAGACAAGTGTTACACAAATCAGAGAATGTGAGAAATTAGATTGAAATTGCTTATAACAAGCGAATTATCGCGAAACAACACCTGCTCGAATCCGACAAAAACTGTGCCCTGCCGCATTTATTTAGCCTCAGAGACGGTTTGAAACAATTGTTACAGAAATCAGACAATGTCAAAAATTAGAGTGAAATTGCTTCAAACAAGCGAATTATCGCGAAACAACACCTGCTCGAATCCAACAAAAACTGCGCCCTGCCGTCTCTACTGAGCCTCAGAGACCCTTTGAGACAAGTGTTACAAAAGTCAGAGAATGTCAAAAATTAGAGTGAAATTCCTTCAAACAAGCGAATTATCGCGAAACAACACCTGCTCGAATCCGACAAAAAAATATGCCCTGCCGACTCTATTTAGCCTCAGAGACGGTTTGAAACAATTGTTACAAAAATCAGAGAATGTGAAAAATTAGAGTGAAATATCTTCAAATAAGCGAATTATCGCGAAACAACACCTGCTTGAATCCAACAAAAACTGTGCCCTGCTGTCTCTACCGAGCCTCAGAGACGCTTTGAGACAAGTGTTACAAAAATCAGAGAATGTCATAAATTAGAGTTAAATTGCTTCAAACAAGCGAATTATCGCGAAACAACACCTGCTCGAATCCGACAAAAACTGTGCCCTGCCGCATTTATTTAGCCTCAGAGACGGTTTGAAACAACTGTTACAGAAATCCGACAATGTCAAAAATTAGAGTTAAATTGCTTCAAACAAGCGAATTATCGCGAAACAACACCTGCCCGAATCCAACAAAAACTGCGCCCTGCCGTCTCTACTGAGCCTCAGAGACGCTTTGAGACAAGTGTTACAAAAATCAGAGAATGTCGTAAATTAGAGTGAAATTGCTTCAAACAAGCGAATTATCGCGAAACAACACCTGCTCGAATCCAACAATAACTGTGCCCTGCCGTCTCTATTGGGGCTCAGAGTCGCTTTGAGACAAGTGTTTTAAGAATCAGAGAATGTCATAAATGAGAGTGAAATTGCTTCAAACAAGCGAATTATCGCGAAACAACACCTGCTCGAATCCAACAAAAACTGTGCCCTGCCGTCTCTACTGCGCCTCAGAGACGCTTTTAGACAAGTGTTACAAAAATCAGAGAATGTCGTAAATTAGAGTGAAATTGCTTCAAACAAGCGAATTATCGCGAAACAACACCTGTTCGAATCCAACTAAAACTGTGCCCTGCCGTCCTTACTGAGCCTCAGAGACGCTTTGAGACATGTGTTACAAAAATCAGAGAATGTCAAAAATTAGAGTGAAATTGCTTCAAAAGAGCGAATTATCGCGAAACAACACCTTCTCGAATCCGACAAAAACCATGCCCTGCCGACTCTATTTAGCCTCAGAGACGGTTTGAAACAATTGTTACAAAAATCAGAGAATGTGAAAAATTAGAGTGAAATTGCTTCAAACAAGCGAATTATCGCGAAACAACACCTGCTCGAATCCAACAAAAACTATGCCCTGCCGACTCTATTTAGCCTCAGAGACGCTTTGAGACAAGTGTTACAAAAATCAAAGAATGTCGTAAATTAGAGTGAAATTGCTTCAAACAATCGAATTATCGCGAAACAACACCTGCTCGAATCGAACAAAAACTGTGCCCTGCGGTCTCTACTGAGCCTCAGAGACGCTTTGAGACAAGTGTTACACAAATCAGAGAATGTGAGAAATTAGATTGAAATTGCTTCAAACAAGCGAATTATCGCGAAACAACACCTGCTCGAATCCGACAAAAACTGTGCCCTGCCGCATTAATTTAGCCTCAGAGACGGTTTTAAACAATTGTTACAGAAATCAGACAATGTCAAAAATTAGAGTGAAATTGCTTCAAACAAGCGAATTATCGCGAAACAACACCTGCTCCAATCCAACAAAAACTTCGCCGTGCCGTCTCTACTGAGCCTCAGAGACCCTTTGAGACAAGTGTTACAAAAATCAGAGAATGTCAAAAATTAGAGTGAAATTGCTTCAAACAAGCGAATTATCGCGAAACAACACCTGCTCGAATCCGACAAAAACTATGCCCTGCCATCTCTACTGAGCCTCAGAGACGCTTTGAGACAAGTGTTACACAAATCAGAGAATGTGAGAAATTAGATTGAAATTGCTTATAACAAGCGAATTATCGCGAAACAACACCTGCTCGAATCCGACAAAAACTGTGCCCTGCCGCATTTATTTATCCTCAGAGACGGTTTGAAACAATTGTTACAGAAATCCGACAATGTCAAAAATTAGAGTTAAATTGCTTCAAACAAGCGAATTATCGCGAAACAACACCTGCCCGAATCCAACAAAAACTGCGCCCTGCCGTCTCTACTGAGCCTCAGAGACGCTTTGAGACAAGTGTTACAAAAATCAGAGAATGTCGTAAATTAGAGTGAAATTGCTTCAAACAAGCGAATTATCGCGAAACAACACCTGCTCGAATCCAACAATAACTGTGCCCTGCCGTCTCTATTGGGGCTCAGAGTCGCTTTGAGACAAGTGTTTTAAGAATCAGAGAATGTCATAAATGAGAGTGAAATTGCTTCAAACAAGCGAATTATCGCGAAACAACACCTGCTCGAATCCAACGAAAACTGTGCCCTGCCGTCTCTACTGCGCCTCAGAGACGCTTTTAGACAAGTGTTACAAAAATCAGAGAATGTCGTAAATTAGAGTGAAATTGCTTCAAACAAGCGAATTATCGCGAAACAACACCTGTTCGAATCCAACTAAAACTGTGCCCTGCCGTCCTTACTGAGCCTCAGAGACGCTTTGAGACATGTGTTACAAAAATCAGAGAATGTCAAAAATTAGAGTGAAATTGCTTCAAAAGAGCGAATTATCGCGAAACAACACCTTCTCGAATCCGACAAAAACCATGCCCTGCCGACTCTATTTAGCCTCAGAGACGGTTTGAAACAATTGTTACAAAAATCAGAGAATGTGAAAAATTAGAGTGAAATTGCTTCAAACAAGCGAATTATCGCGAAACAACACCTGCTCGAATCCAACAAAAACTATGCCCTGCCGACTCTATTTAGCCTCAGAGACGCTTTGAGACAAGTGTTACAAAAATCAAAGAATGTCGTAAATTAGAGTGAAATTGCTTCAAACAAGCGAATTATCGCGAAACAACACCTGCTCGAATCCAACAAAAACTTCGCCCTGCCGTCTCTACTGATCCTCAGAGACCCTTTGAGACAAGTGTTACAAAAATCAGACAATGTCAAAAATTAGAGTGAAATTGCTTCAAACAAGCGAATTATCGCGAAACAACACCTGCTCCAATCCAACAAAAACTTCGCCGTGCCGTCTCTACTGAGCCTCAGAGACCCTTTGAGACAAGTGTTACAAAAATCAGAGAATGTCAAAAATTAGAGTGAAATTGCTTCAAACAAGCGAATTATCGCGAAACAACACCTGCTCGAATCCGACAAAAACTATGCCCTGCCATCTCTACTGAGCCTCAGAGACGCTTTGAGACAAGTGTTACACAAATCAGAGAATGTGAGAAATTAGATTGAAATTGCTTATAACAAGCGAATTATCGCGAAACAACACCTGCTCGAATCCGACAAAAACTGTGCCCTGCCGCATTTATTTAGCCTCAGAGACGGTTTGAAACAATTGTTACAGAAATCAGACAATGTCAAAAATTAGAGTGAAATTGCTTCAAACAAGCGAATTATCGCGAAACAACACCTGCTCGAATCCAACAAAAACTGCGCCCTGCCGTCTCTACTGAGCCTCAGAGACCCTTTGAGACAAGTGTTACAAAAGTCAGAGAATGTCAAAAATTAGAGTGAAATTCCTTCAAACAAGCGAATTATCGCGAAACAACACCTGCTCGAATCCGACAAAAAAATATGCCCTGCCGACTCTATTTAGCCTCAGAGACGGTTTGAAACAATTGTTACAAAAATCAGAGAATGTGAAAAATTAGAGTGAAATATCTTCAAATAAGCGAATTATCGCGAAACAACACCTGCTTGAATCCAACAAAAACTGTGCCCTGCTGTCTCTACCGAGCCTCAGAGACGCTTTGAGACAAGTGTTACAAAAATCAGAGAATGTCATAAATTAGAGTTAAATTGCTTCAAACAAGCGAATTATCGCGAAACAACACCTGCTCGAATCCGACAAAAACTGTGCCCTGCCGCATTTATTTAGCCTCAGAGACGGTTTGAAACAACTGTTACAGAAATCCGACAATGTCAAAAATTAGAGTTAAATTGCTTCAAACAAGCGAATTATCGCGAAACAACACCTGCCCGAATCCAACAAAAACTGCGCCCTGCCGTCTCTACTGAGCCTCAGAGACGCTTTGAGACAAGTGTTACAAAAATCAGAGAATGTCGTAAATTAGAGTGAAATTGCTTCAAACAAGCGAATTATCGCGAAACAACACCTGCTCGAATCCAACAATAACTGTGCCCTGCCGTCTCTATTGGGGCTCAGAGTCGCTTTGAGACAAGTGTTTTAAGAATCAGAGAATGTCATAAATGAGAGTGAAATTGCTTCAAACAAGCGAATTATCGCGAAACAACACCTGCTCGAATCCAACAAAAACTGTGCCCTGCCGTCTCTACTGCGCCTCAGAGACGCTTTTAGACAAGTGTTACAAAAATCAGAGAATGTCGTAAATTAGAGTGAAATTGCTTCAAACAAGCGAATTATCGCGAAACAACACCTGTTCGAATCCAACTAAAACTGTGCCCTGCCGTCCTTACTGAGCCTCAGAGACGCTTTGAGACATGTGTTACAAAAATCAGAGAATGTCAAAAATTAGAGTGAAATTGCTTCAAAAGAGCGAATTATCGCGAAACAACACCTTCTCGAATCCGACAAAAACCATGCCCTGCCGACTCTATTTAGCCTCAGAGACGGTTTGAAACAATTGTTACAAAAATCAGAGAATGTGAAAAATTAGAGTGAAATTGCTTCAAACAAGCGAATTATCGCGAAACAACACCTGCTCGAATCCAACAAAAACTATGCCCTGCCGACTCTATTTAGCCTCAGAGACGCTTTGAGACAAGTGTTACAAAAATCAAAGAATGTCGTAAATTAGAGTGAAATTGCTTCAAACAATCGAATTATCGCGAAACAACACCTGCTCGAATCGAACAAAAACTGTGCCCTGCGGTCTCTACTGAGCCTCAGAGACGCTTTGAGACAAGTGTTACACAAATCAGAGAATGTGAGAAATTAGATTGAAATTGCTTCAAACAAGCGAATTATCGCGAAACAACACCTGCTCGAATCCGACAAAAACTGTGCCCTGCCGCATTAATTTAGCCTCAGAGACGGTTTTAAACAATTGTTACAGAAATCAGACAATGTCAAAAATTAGAGTGAAATTGCTTCAAACAAGCGAATTATCGCGAAACAACACCTGCTCCAATCCAACAAAAACTTCGCCGTGCCGTCTCTACTGAGCCTCAGAGACCCTTTGAGACAAGTGTTACAAAAATCAGAGAATGTCAAAAATTAGAGTGAAATTGCTTCAAACAAGCGAATTATCGCGAAACAACACCTGCTCGAATCCGACAAAAACTATGCCCTGCCATCTCTACTGAGCCTCAGAGACGCTTTGAGACAAGTGTTACACAAATCAGAGAATGTGAGAAATTAGATTGAAATTGCTTATAACAAGCGAATTATCGCGAAACAACACCTGCTCGAATCCGACAAAAACTGTGCCCTGCCGCATTTATTTATCCTCAGAGACGGTTTGAAACAATTGTTACAGAAATCCGACAATGTCAAAAATTAGAGTTAAATTGCTTCAAACAAGCGAATTATCGCGAAACAACACCTGCCCGAATCCAACAAAAACTGCGCCCTGCCGTCTCTACTGAGCCTCAGAGACGCTTTGAGACAAGTGTTACAAAAATCAGAGAATGTCGTAAATTAGAGTGAAATTGCTTCAAACAAGCGAATTATCGCGAAACAACACCTGCTCGAATCCAACAATAACTGTGCCCTGCCGTCTCTATTGGGGCTCAGAGTCGCTTTGAGACAAGTGTTTTAAGAATCAGAGAATGTCATAAATGAGAGTGAAATTGCTTCAAACAAGCGAATTATCGCGAAACAACACCTGCTCGAATCCAACGAAAACTGTGCCCTGCCGTCTCTACTGCGCCTCAGAGACGCTTTTAGACAAGTGTTACAAAAATCAGAGAATGTCGTAAATTAGAGTGAAATTGCTTCAAACAAGCGAATTATCGCGAAACAACACCTGTTCGAATCCAACTAAAACTGTGCCCTGCCGTCCTTACTGAGCCTCAGAGACGCTTTGAGACATGTGTTACAAAAATCAGAGAATGTCAAAAATTAGAGTGAAATTGCTTCAAAAGAGCGAATTATCGCGAAACAACACCTTCTCGAATCCGACAAAAACCATGCCCTGCCGACTCTATTTAGCCTCAGAGACGGTTTGAAACAATTGTTACAAAAATCAGAGAATGTGAAAAATTAGAGTGAAATTGCTTCAAACAAGCGAATTATCGCGAAACAACACCTGCTCGAATCCAACAAAAACTATGCCCTGCCGACTCTATTTAGCCTCAGAGACGCTTTGAGACAAGTGTTACAAAAATCAAAGAATGTCGTAAATTAGAGTGAAATTGCTTCAAACAAGCGAATTATCGCGAAACAACACCTGCTCGAATCGAACAAAAACTGTGCCCTGCGGTCTCTACTGAGCCTCAGAGACGCTTTGAGACAAGTGTTACAAAAATCAGAGAATGTGAAAAATTAGAGTGAAATTGCTTCAAACAAGCGAATTATCGCGAAACAACACCTGCTCGAATCCAACAAAAACTTCGCCCTGCCGTCTCTACTGATCCTCAGAGACCCTTTGAGACAAGTGTTACAAAAATCAGACAATGTCAAAAATTAGAGTGAAATTGCTTCAAACAAGCGAATTATCGCGAAACAACACCTGCTCCAATCCAACAAAAACTTCGCCGTGCCGTCTCTACTGAGCCTCAGAGACCCTTTGAGACAAGTGTTACAAAAATCAGAGAATGTCAAAAATTAGAGTGAAATTGCTTCAAACAAGCGAATTATCGCGAAACAACACCTGCTCGAATCCGACAAAAACTATGCCCTGCCATCTCTACTGAGCCTCAGAGACGCTTTGAGACAAGTGTTACACAAATCAGAGAATGTGAGAAACTAGATTGAAATTGCTTATAACAAGCGAATTATCGCGAAACAACACCTGCTCGAATCCGACAAAAACTGTGCCCTGCCGCATTTATTTAGCCTCAGAGACGGTTTGAAACAATTGTTACAGAAATCAGACAATGTCAAAAATTAGAGTGAAATTGCTTCAAACAAGCGAATTATCGCGAAACAACACCTGCTCGAATCCAACAAAAACTGCGCCCTGCCGTCTCTACTGAGCCTCAGAGACCCTTTGAGACAAGTGTTACAAAAGTCAGAGAATGTCAAAAATTAGAGTGAAATTCCTTCAAACAAGCGAATTATCGCGAAACAACACCTGCTCGAATCCGACAAAAAAATATGCCCTGCCGACTCTATTTAGCCTCAGAGACGGTTTGAAACAATTGTTACAAAAATCAGAGAATGTGAAAAATTAGAGTGAAATATCTTCAAATAAGCGAATTATCGCGAAACAACACCTGCTTGAATCCAACAAAAACTGTGCCCTGCTGTCTCTACCGAGCCTCAGAGACGCTTTGAGACAAGTGTTACAAAAATCAGAGAATGTCATAAATTAGAGTTAAATTGCTTCAAACAAGCGAATTATCGCGAAACAACACCTGCTCGAATCCGACAAAAACTGTGCCCTGCCGCATTTATTTAGCCTCAGAGACGGTTTGAAACAATTGTTACAGAAATCCGACAATGTCAAAAATTAGAGTTAAATTGCTTCAAACAAGCGAATTATCGCGAAACAACACCTGCCCGAATCCAACAAAAACTGCGCCCTGCCGTCTCTACTGAGCCTCAGAGACGCTTTGAGACAAGTGTTACAAAAATCAGAGAATGTCGTAAATTAGAGTGAAATTGCTTCAAACAAGCGAATTATCGCGAAACAACACCTGCTCGAATCCAACAATAACTTTGCCCTGCCGTCTCTATTGGGGCTCAGAGTCGCTTTGAGACAAGTGTTTTAAGAATCAGAGAATGTCATAAATGAGAGTGAAATTGCTTCAAACAAGCGAATTATCGCGAAACAACACCTGCTCGAATCCAACGAAAACTGTGCCCTGCCGTCTCTACTGCGCCTCAGAGACGCTTTTAGACAAGTGTTACAAAAATCAGAGAATGTCGTAAATTAGAGTGAAATTGCTTCAAACAAGCGAATTATCGCGAAACAACACCTGTTCGAATCCAACTAAAACTGTGCCCTGCCGTCCTTACTGAGCCTCAGAGACGCTTTGAGACATGTGTTACAAAAATCAGAGAATGTCAAAAATTAGAGTGAAATTGCTTCAAAAGAGCGAATTATCGCGAAACAACACCTTCTCGAATCCGACAAAAACCATGCCCTGCCGACTCTATTTAGCCTCAGAGACGGTTTGAAACAATTGTTACAAAAATCCGAGAATGTGAAAAATTAGAGTGAAATTGCTTCAAACAAGCGAATTATCGCGAAACAACACCTGCTCGAATCCAACAAAAACTATGCCCTGCCGACTCTATTTAGCCTCAGAGACGCTTTGAGACAAGTGTTACAAAAATCAAAGAATGTCGTAAATTAGAGTGAAATTGCTTCAAACAAGCGAATTATCGCGAAACAACACCTGCTCGAATCGAACAAAAACTGTGCCCTGCGGTCTCTACTGAGCCTCAGAGACGCTTTGAGACAAGTGTTACAAAAATCAGAGAATGTGAAAAATTAGAGTGAAATTGCTTCAAACAAGCGAATTATCGCGAAACAACACCTGCTCGAATCCAACAAAAACTTCGCCCTGCCGTCTCTACTGACCCTCAGAGACCCTTTGAGACAAGTGTTACAAAAATCAGACAATGTCAAAAATTAGAGTGAAATTGCTTCAAACAAGCGAATTATCGCGAAACAACACCTGCTCCAATCCAACAAAAACTTCGCCGTGCCGTCTCTACTGAGCCTCAGAGACCCTTTGAGACAAGTGTTACAAAACTCAGAGAATGTCAAAAATTAGAGTGAAATTGCTTCAAACAAGCGAATTATCGCGAAACAACACCTGCTCGAATCCGACAAAAACTATGCCCTGCCATCTCTACTGAGCCTCAGAGACGCTTTGAGACAAGTGTTACACAAATCAGAGAATGTGAGAAATTAGATTGAAATTGCTTATAACAAGCGAATTATCGCGAAACAACACCTGCTCGAATCCGACAAAAACTGTGCCCTGCCGCATTTATTTAGCCTCAGAGACGGTTTGAAACAATTGTTACAGAAATCAGACAATGTCAAAAATTAGAGTGAAATTGCTTCAAACAAGCGAATTATCGCGAAACAACACCTGCTCGAATCCAACAAAAACTGCGCCCTGCCGTCTCTACTGAGCCTCAGAGACCCTTTGAGACAAGTGTTACAAAAGTCAGAGAATGTCAAAAATTAGAGTGAAATTCCTTCAAACAAGCGAATTATCGCGAAACAACACCTGCTCGAATCCGACAAAAAAATATGCCCTGCCGACTCTATTTAGCCTCAGAGACGGTTTGAAACAATTGTTACAAAAATCAGAGAATGTGAAAAATTAGAGTGAAATATCTTCAAATAAGCGAATTATCGCGAAACAACACCTGCTTGAATCCAACAAAAACTGTGCCCTGCTGTCTCTACCGAGCCTCAGAGACGCTTTGAGACAAGTGTTACAAAAATCAGAGAATGTCATAAATTAGAGTTAAATTGCTTCAAACAAGCGAATTATCGCGAAACAACACCTGCTCGAATCCGACAAAAACTGTGCCCTGCCGCATTTATTTAGCCTCAGAGACGGTTTGAAACAATTGTTACAGAAATCCGACAATGTCAAAAATTAGAGTTAAATTGCTTCAAACAAGCGAATTATCGCGAAACAACACCTGCCCGAATCCAACAAAAACTGCGCCCTGCCGTCTCTACTGAGCCTCAGAGACGCTTTGAGACAAGTGTTACAAAAATCAGAGAATGTCGTAAATTAGAGTGAAATTGCTTCAAACAAGCGAATTATCGCGAAACAACACCTGCTCGAATCCAACAATAACTGTGCCCTGCCGTCTCTATTGGGGCTCAGAGTCGCTTTGAGACAAGTGTTTTAAGAATCAGAGAATGTCATAAATGAGAGTGAAATTGCTTCAAACAAGCGAATTATCGCGAAACAACACCTGCTCGAATCCAACAAAAACTGTGCCCTGCCGTCTCTACTGCGCCTCAGAGACGCTTTTAGACAAGTGTTACAAAAATCAGAGAATGTCGTAAATTAGAGTGAAAATTCTTCAAACAAGCGAATTATCGCGAAACAACACCTGTTCGAATCCAACTAAAACTGTGCCCTGCCGTCCTTACTGAGCCTCAGAGACGCTCTGAGACATGTGTTACAAAAATCAGAGAATGTCAAAAATTAGAGTGAAATTGCTTCAAAAGAGCGAATTATCGCGAAACAACACCTTCTCGAATCCGACAAAAACCATGCCCTGCCGACTCTATTTAGCCTCAGAGACGGTTTGAAACAATTGTTACAAAAATCAGAGAATGTGAAAAATTAGAGTGAAATTGCTTCAAACAAGCGAATTATGGCGAAACAACACCTGCTCGAATCCAACAAAAACTATGCCCTGCCGACTCTATTTAGCCTCAGAGACGCTTTGAGACAAGTGTTACAAAAATCAAAAAATGTCGTAAATTAGAGTGAAATTGCTTCAAACAAGCGAATTATCGCGAAACAACACCTGCTCGAATCGAACAAAAACTGTGCCCTGCGGTCTCTACTGAGCCTCAGAGACGCTTTGAGACAAGTGTTACAAAAATCAGAGAATGTGAAAAATTAGAGTGAAATTGCTTCAAACAAGCGAATTATCGCGAAACAACACCTGCTCGAATCCAACAAAAACTGTGCCCTGCCGTCTCTATTAAGGCTCAGAGTCGCTTTGAGACAAGTGTTTTAAGAATCAGAGAATGTCGTAAATTACAGTGAAATTGCTTAAAACAAGCGAATTATCGCGAAACAACACCTGCTCCAATCCAACAAAAACTGTGCCCTGACGTCTCTATTAAGGCTCAGAGTCGCTTTGAGACAAGTGTTTTAAGAATCAGAGAATGTCGTAAATTAGAGTGAAATTGCTTCAAACAAGCGAATTATCGCGAAACAACACCTCCTCGAATCCAACAAAAACTGTGCCCTGCCATCTCTAATGAGCCTCAGAGACGCTTTGAGACAAGTGTTTCAAAAATCAGAGAATGTGAGAAATTAGATTGAAATTGCTTATAACAAGCGAATTATCGCGAAACAACACCTGCTCGAATCCGACAAAAACTGTGCCCTGCTGCATTTATTTAGCCTCAGAGACGGTTTGAAACAATTGTTACAGAAATCAGACAATGTCAAAAATTAGAGGGAAATTGCTTCAAACAAGCGAATTATCGCGAAACAACACCTGCTCGAATCCAACAAAAACTATGCCCTGCCGACTCTATTTAGCCTTAGAGACGGTTTGAAACCATTGTTACAAAAATCAGAGAATGTGAAAAATTAGAGTGAAATATCTTCAAATAAGCGAATTATCGCGAAACAACACCTGCTTGAATCCAACAAAAACTGTGCCCTGCTGTCTCTACCGAGCCTCCGAGACGCTTTGAGACAAGTGTTACCAAAATCAGAGAATGTCATAAATTAGAGTGAAATTGCTTCAAACAAGCGAATTATCGCGAAACAACACCTGGTCGAATCCGACAGAAACTGTGCCCTGCCGCATTTATTTAGCCTCAGAGACGGTTTGAAACAATTGTTACAGATATCAGACAATGTCAAAAATTAGAGTGAAATTGCTTCAAACAGGCGAATTATCGCGAAACAACACCTGCTCGAATCCGACAAAAAATATGCCCTGCCGACTCTATTTAGCCTCAGAGACGGTTTGAAACAATTGTTACAAAAATCAGAGAATGTGAAAAATTAGAGTGAAATTGCTTCAAATAAGCGAATTATCGCGAAACAACACCTGCTTGAATCCAACAAAAACTGTGCCCTGCTGTCTCTACCGAGCCTCAGAGACGCTTTGAGACAAGTATTACAAAAATCAGAGAATGTCATAAATTAGAGTGAAATTGCTTCAAACAAGCGAATTATCGCGAAACAACACCTGCTCGAATCCGACAAAAACTGTGCCCTGCCGCATTTATTTAGCCTCAGAGACGGTTTGAAACAATTGTTACAGAAATCCCACAATGTAAAAATTAGAGTTAAATTGCTTCAAACAAGCGAATTATCGCGAAACAACACCTGCCCGAATCCAACAAAAACTGCGCCCTGCCGTCTCTACTGAGCCTCAGAGACGCTTTGAGACAAGTGTTACAAAAATCAGAGAATGTCGTAAATTAGAGTGAAATTGCTTCAAACAAGCGAATTATCGCGAAACAACACCTGCTCGAATCCAACAATAACTGTGCCCTGCCGTCTCTATTGGGACTCAGAGTCGCTTTGAGACAAGTGTTTTAAGAATCAGAGAATGTCATAAATGAGAGTGAAATTGCTTCAAACAAGCGAATTATCGCGAAACAACACCTGCTCGAATCCAACAAAAACTGTCCCCTGCCGTCTCTACTGAGCCTCAGAGACGCTTTTAGACAAGTGTTACAAAAATCAGAGAATGTAAATTAGAGTGAAATTGCTTCAAACAAGCGAATTATCGCGAAACAACACCTGTTCGAATCCAACTAAAACTGTGCCCTGCCGTCCTTACTGAGCCTCAGAGACGCTTTGAGACATGTGTTACAAAAATCAGAGAATGTCAAAAATTAGAGTGAAATTGCTTCAAAAGAGCGAATTATCGCGAAACACCTTCTCGAATCCTACAAAAACCATGCCCTGCCGACTCTATTTAGCCTCAGAGACGGTTTGAAACAATTGTTACAAAAATCAGAGAATGTGAGAAATTAGATTGAAATTGCTTCAAACAAGCGAATTATCGTGAAACAACACCTGCTCGAATCCGACAAAAACTATGCCCTGCCGACTCTATTTAGCCTCAGAGACGGTTTGAAACCATTGTTACAAAAATCAGACAATGTCAAAAATTAGAGTGAAATTGCTTCAAACAAGCGAATTATCGCGAAACAACACCTGCTCGAATCCAACAATAACTGTGCCCTGCCGTCTCTATTAAGGCTCAGAGTCGCTTTGAGACAAGTGTTTTAAGAATCAGAGAATGTCGTAAATTAGAGTGAAATTGCTTCAAACAAGCGAATTATCGCGAAACAACACCTGCTCGAATCCAACAAAAACTGTGCCCTGCCATCTCTACTGAGCCTCAGAGACGCTTTGAGACAAGTGTTACAAAAATCAGAGAATGTGAGAAATTAGATTGAAATTGCTTCAAACAAGCGAATTATCGCGAAACAACACCTGCTCGAATCCGACAAAAACTGTGCCCTGCCGCATTTATTTAGCCTCAGAGACGGTTTGAAACAATTGTTACAGAAATCCGACAAAGTCAAAAAATAGAGTTAAATTGCTTCAAACAAGCGAATTATCGCGAAACAACACCTGCCCGAATCCAACAAAAACTGCGCCCTGCCGTCTCTACTGAGCCTCAGAGACGCTTTGAGACAAGTGTTACAAAAATCAGAGAATGTCGTAAATTAGAGTGAAATTGCTTCAAACAAGCGAATTATCGCGAAACAACACCTGCTCGAATCCAACAATAACTGTGCCCTGCCGTCTCTATTGGGGCTCAGAGTCGCTTTGAGACAAGTGTTTTAAGAATCAGAGAATGTCGTAAATTAGAGTGAAATTGCTTCAAACAAGCGAATTATCGCGAAACAACACCTGCTCGAATCCAACAAAAACTGTGCCCTGCCATCTCTACTGAGCCTCAGAGACGCTTTGAGACAAGTGTTACACAAATCAGAGAATGTGAGAAATTAGATTGAAATTGCTTATAACAAGCGAATTATCGCGAAACAACACCTGCTCGAATCCGACAAAAACTATGCCCTGCCGTCTCTATTAAGGCTCAGAGTCGCTTTGAGACAAGTGTTTTAAGAATCAGAGAATGTCGTAAATTACAGTGAAATTGCTTAAAACAAGCGATTTATCGCGAAACAACACCTGCTCGAATCCAACAAAAACTGCGCCCTGCCGTCTCTACTGAGCCTCAGAGACGCTTTGAGACAAGTGTTACAAAAATCAGAGAATGTCAAAAATTAGAGTGAAATTGCTTCAAACAAGCGAATTATCGCGAAACAACACCTGCTCGAATCCAACAATAACTGTGCCCTGCCGTCTCTATTAAGGCTCAGAGTCGCTTTGAGACAAGTGTTTTAAGAATCAGAGAATGTCGTAAATTACAGTGAAATTGCTTCAAACAAGCGAATTATCGCGAAACAACACCTGCTCCAATCCAACAAAAACTGTGCCCTGCCGTCTCTACTAAGGCTCAGAGTCGCTTTGAGACAAGTGTCTTAAGAATCAGAGAATTTCGTAAATTAGAGTGAAATTGCTTCAAACAAGCGAATTATCGCGAAACAACACCTGCTCGAATCCAACAAAAACTGTGCCCTGCCATCTCTACTGAGCCTCACAGACGCTTTGAGACAAGTGTTACAAAAATCAGAGAATGTGAGAAATTAGATTGAAATTGCTTATAACAAGCGAATTATCGCGAAACAACACCTGCTCGAATCCGACAAAAACTGTGCCCTGCCGCATTTATTTAGCCTCAGAGACGGTTTGAAACAATTGTTACAGAAATCAGACAATGTCAAAAATTAGAGGGAAATTGCTTCAAACAAGCGAATTATCGCGAAACAACACCTGCTCGAATCCAACAAAAACTGCGCCCTGCCGTCTCTACTGAGCCTCAGAGTCCCTTTGAGACAAGTGTTACAAAAGTCAGAGAATGTCAAAAATTAGAGTGAAATTGCTTCAAACAAGCGAATTATCGCGAAACAACACCTGCTCGAATCCAACAAAAACTGTGCCCTGCCGTCTCTATTAAGGCTCAGAGTCGCTTTGAGACAAGTGTTTTAAGAATCAGAGAATGTCGTAAATTACAGTGAAATTGCTTAAAACAAGCGAATTATCGCGAAACAACACCTGCTCCAATCCAACAAAAACTGTGCCCTGCCGTCTCTATTAAGGCTCAGAGTCGCTTTGAGACAAGTGTTTTAAGAATCAGAGAATGTCGTAAATTAGAGTGAAATTGCTTCAAACAAGCGAATTATCGCGAAACAACACCCCCTCGAATCCAACAAAAACTGTGCCCTGCCATCTCTAATGAGCCTCAGAGACGCTTTGAGACAAGTGTTTCAAAAATCAGAGAATGTGAGAAATTAGATTGAAATTGCTTATAACAAGCGAATTATCGCGAAACAACACCTGCTCGAATCCGACAAAAACTGTGCCCTGCTGCATTTATTTAGCCTCAGAGACGGTTTGAAACAATTGTTACAGAAATCAGACAATGTCAAAAATTAGAGGGAAATTGCTTCAAACAAGCGAATTATCGCGAAACAACACCTGCTCGAATCCAACAAAAACTATGCCCTGCCGACTCTATTTAGCCTTAGAGACGGTTTGAAACCATTGTTACAAAAATCAGAGAATGTGAAAAATTAGAGTGAAATATCTTCAAATAAGCGAATTATCGCGAAACAACACCTGCTTGAATCCAACAAAAACTGTGCCCTGCTGTCTCTACCGAGCCTCAGAGACGCTTTGAGACAAGTGTTACAAAAATCAGAGAATGTCATAAATTAGAGTGAAATTGCTTCAAACAAGCGAATTATCGCGAAACAACACCTGGTCGAATCCGACAGAAACTGTGCCCTGCCGCATTTATTTAGCCTCAGAGACGGTTTGAAACAATTGTTACAGATATCAGACAATGTCAAAAATTAGAGTGAAATTGCTTCAAACAGGCGAATTATCGCGAAACAACACCTGCTCGAATCCGACAAAAAATATGCCCTGCCGACTCTATTTAGCCTCAGAGACGGTTTGAAACAATTGTTACAAAAATCAGAGAATGTGAAAAATTAGAGTGAAATTGCTTCAAATAAGCGAATTATCGCGAAACAACACCTGCTTGAATCCAACAAAAACTGTGCCCTGCACTCTCTACCGAGCCTCAGAGACGCTTTGAGACAAGTATTACAAAAATCAGAGAATGTCATAAATTAGAGTGAAATTGCTTCAAACAAGCGAATTATCGCGAAACAACACCTGCTCGAATCCGACAAAAACTGTGCCCTACCGCATTTATTTAGCCTCAGAGACGGTTTGAAACAATTGTTACAGAAATCCCACAATATCAAAATTAGAGTTAAATTGCTTCAAACAAGCGAATTATCGCGAAACAACACCTCCTCGAATCCAACAAAAACTGTGCCCTGCCATCTCTAATGAGCCTCAGAGACGCTTTGAGACAAGTGTTTCAAAAATCAGAGAATGTGAGAAATTAGATTGAAATTGCTTATAACAAGCGAATTATCGCGAAACAACACCTGCTCGAATCCGACAAAAACTGTGCCCTGCTGCATTTATTTAGCCTCAGAGACGGTTTGAAACAATTGTTACAGAAATCAGACAATGTCAAAAATTAGAGGGAAATTGCTTCAAACAAGCGAATTATCGCGAAACAACACCTGCTCGAATCCAACAAAAACTATGCCCTGCCGACTCTATTTAGCCTTAGAGACGGTTTGAAACCATTGTTACAAAAATCAGAGAATGTGAAAAATTAGAGTGAAATATCTTCAAATAAGCGAATTATCGCGAAACAACACCTGCTTGAATCCAACAAAAACTGTGCCCTGCTGTCTCTACCGAGCCTCCGAGACGCTTTGAGACAAGTGTTACCAAAATCAGAGAATGTCATAAATTAGAGTGAAATTGCTTCAAACAAGCGAATTATCGCGAAACAACACCTGGTCGAATCCGACAGAAACTGTGCCCTGCCGCATTTATTTAGCCTCAGAGACGGTTTGAAACAATTGTTACAGATATCAGACAATGTCAAAAATTAGAGTGAAATTGCTTCAAACAGGCGAATTATCGCGAAACAACACCTGCTCGAATCCGACAAAAAATATGCCCTGCCGACTCTATTTAGCCTCAGAGACGGTTTGAAACAATTGTTACAAAAATCAGAGAATGTGAAAAATTAGAGTGAAATTGCTTCAAATAAGCGAATTATCGCGAAACAACACCTGCTTGAATCCAACAAAAACTGTGCCCTGCTGTCTCTACCGAGCCTCAGAGACGCTTTGAGACAAGTATTACAAAAATCAGAGAATGTCATAAATTAGAGTGAAATTGCTTCAAACAAGCGAATTATCGCGAAACAACACCTGCTCGAATCCGACAAAAACTGTGCCCTGCCGCATTTATTTAGCCTCAGAGACGGTTTGAAACAATTGTTACAGAAATCCCACAATGTCAAAATTAGAGTTAAATTGCTTCAAACAAGCGAATTATCGCGAAACAACACCTGCCCGAATCCAACAAAAACTGCGCCCTGCCGTCTCTACTGAGCCTCAGAGACGCTTTGAGACAAGTGTTACAAAAATCAGAGAATGTCGTAAATTAGAGTGAAATTGCTTCAAACAAGCGAATTATCGCGAAACAACACCTGCTCGAATCCAACAATAACTGTGCCCTGCCGTCTCTATTGGGACTCAGAGTCGCTTTGAGACAAGTGTTTTAAGAATCAGAGAATGTCATAAATGAGAGTGAAATTGCTTCAAACAAGCGAATTATCGCGAAACAACACCTGCTCGAATCCAACAAAAACTGTCCCCTGCCGTCTCTACTGAGCCTCAGAGACGCTTTTAGACAAGTGTTACAAAAATCAGAGAATGTAAATTAGAGTGAAATTGCTTCAAACAAGCGAATTATCGCGAAACAACACCTGTTCGAATCCAACTAAAACTGTGCCCTGCCGTCCTTACTGAGCCTCAGAGACGCTTTGAGACATGTGTTACAAAAATCAGAGAATGTCAAAAATTAGAGTGAAATTGCTTCAAAAGAGCGAATTATCGCGAAACACCTTCTCGAATCCTACAAAAACCATGCCCTGCCGACTCTATTTAGCCTCAGAGACGGTTTGAAACAATTGTTACAAAAATCAGAGAATGTGAAAAATTAGAGTGAAATTGCTTCAAACAAGCGAATTATCGCGAAACAACACCTGCTCGAATCCAACAAAAACTGTGCCCTGCGGTCTCTACTGAGCCTCAGAGACGCTTTGAGACAAGTGTTACACATATCAGAGAATGTGAGAAATTAGATTGAAATTGCTTCAAACAAGCGAATTATCGCGAAACAACACCTGCTCGAATCCGACAAAAACTGTGCCCTGCCGCATTTATTTAGCCTCAGAGACGGTTTGAAACAATTGTTACAGAAATCAGACAATGTCAAAAATTAGAGTGAAATTGCTTCAAACAAGCGAATTATCGCGAAACAACACCTGCTCAAATCCAACAAAAACTTCGCCCGGCCGTCTCTACTGAGCCTCAGAGACCCTTTGAGACAAGTGTTACACAAATCAGAGAATGTGAGAAATTAGATTGAAATTGCTTCAAACAAGCGAATTATCGCGAAACAACACCTGCTCGAATCCGACAAAAACTATGCCCTGCCGACTCTATTTAGCCTCAGAGACGGTTTGAAACCATTGTTACAAAAATCAGAGAATGTGAAAAATTAGAGTGAAATTGCTTCAAACAAGCGAATTATCGCGAAAGAACACCTGCTCGAATCCAACAAAAACTATGCCCAGCCGACTCTATTTAGCCTCAGAGACGGTTTGAAACCATTGTTACAGATATCAGACAATGTCAAAAATTAGAGTGAAATTGCTTCAAACAAGCGAATTATCGCGAAACAACACCTGCTCGAATCCAACAATAACTGTGCCCTGCCGTCTCTATTAAGGCTCAGAGTCGCTTTGAGACAAGTGTTTTAAGAATCAGAGAATGTCGTAAATTAGAGTGAAATTGCTTCAAACAAGCGAATTATCGCGAAACAACACCTGCTCGAATCCAACAAAAACTGTGCCCTGCCATCTCTACTGAGCCTCAGAGACGCTTTGAGACAAGTGTTACAAAAATCAGAGAATGTGAGAAATTAGATTGAAATTGCTTCAAACAAGCGAATTATCGCGAAACAACACCTGCTCGAATCCGACAAAAACTGTGCCCTGCCGCATTTATTTAGCCTCAGAGACGGTTTGAAACAATTGTTACAGAAATCCGACAAAGTCAAAAAATAGAGTTAAATTGCTTCAAACAAGCGAATTATCGCGAAACAACACCTGCCCGAATCCAACAAAAACTGCGCCCTGCCGTCTCTACTGAGCCTCAGAGACGCTTTGAGACAAGTGTTACAAAAATCAGAGAATGTCGTAAATTAGAGTGAAATTGCTTCAAACAAGCGAATTATCGCGAAACAACACCTGCTCGAATCCAACAATAACTGTGCCCTGCCGTCTCTATTGGGGCTCAGAGTCGCTTTGAGACAAGTGTTTTAAGAATCAGAGAATGTCGTAAATTAGAGTGAAATTGCTTCAAACAAGCGAATTATCGCGAAACAACACCTGCTCGAATCCAACAAAAACTGTGCCCTGCCATCTCTACTGAGCCTCAGAGACGCTTTGAGACAAGTGTTACAAAAATCAGAGAATGTGAGAAATTAGATTGAAATTGCTTATAACAAGCGAATTATCGCGAAACAACACCTGCTCGAATCCGACAAAAACTGTGCCCTGCCGCATTTATTTAGCCTCAGAGACGGTTTGAAACACTTGTTACAGAAATCAGACAATGTCAAAAATTAGAGTGAAATGGCTTCAAACAAGCGAATTATCGCGAAACAACACCTGCTCAAATCCAACAAAAACTTCGCCCTGCCGTCTCTACTGAGCCTCAGAGACCCTTTGAGACAAGTGTTACACAAATCAGAGAATGTGAGAAATTAGATTGAAATTGCTTCAGACAAGCGAATTATCGCGAAACAACACCTGCTCGAATCCGACAAAAACTATGCCCTGCCGACTCTATTTAGCCTCAGAGACGGTTTGAAACCATTGTTACAAAAATCAGAGAATGTGAAAAATTAGAGTGAAATTGCTTCAAACAAGCGAATTATCGCGAAACAACACCTGCTCCAATCCAACAAAAACTGTGCCCTGCCGTCTCTACTAAGGCTCAGAGTCGCTTTGAGACAAGTGTTTTAAGAATCAGAGAATTTCGTAAATTAGAGTGAAATTGCTTCAAACAAGCGAATTATCGCGAAACAACACCTGCTCGAATCCAACAAAAACTGTGCCCTGCCATCTCTACTGAGCCTCACAGACGCTTTGAGACAAGTGTTACAAAAATCAGAGAATGTGAGAAATTAGATTGAAATTGCTTATAACAAGCGAATTATCGCGAAACAACACCTGCTCGAATCCGACAAAAACTGTGCCCTGCCGCATTTATTTAGCCTCAGAGACGGTTTGAAACAATTGTTACAGAAATCAGACAATGTCAAAAATTAGAGGGAAATTGCTTCAAACAAGCGAATTATCGCGAAACAACACCTGCTCGAATCCAACAAAAACTGCGCCCTGCCGTCTCTACTGAGCCTCAGAGACCCTTTGAGACAAGTGTTACAAAAGTCAGAGAATGTCAAAAATTAGAGTGAAATTGCTTCAAACAAGCGAATTATCGCGAAACAACACCTGCTCGAATCGAACAAAAACTGTGCCCTGCCGTCTCTATTAAGGCTCAGAGTCGCTTTGAGACAAGTGTTTTAAGAATCAGAGAATGTCGTAAATTAGAGTGAAATTGCTTCAAACAAGCGAATTATCGCGAAACAACACCTCCTCGAATCCAACAAAAACTGTGCCCTGCCATCTCTAATGAGCCTCAGAGACGCTTTGAGACAAGTGTTTCAAAAATCAGAGAATGTGAGAAATTAGATTGAAATTGCTTATAACAAGCGAATTATCGCGAAACAAAACCTGCTCGAATCCGACAAAAACTGTGCCCTGCTGCATTTATTTAGCCTCAGAGACGGTTTGAAACAATTGTTACAGAAATCAGACAATGTCAAAAATTAGAGGGAAATTGCTTCAAACAAGCGAATTATCGCGAAACAACACCTGCTCGAATCCAACAAAAACTATGCCCTGCCGACTCTATTTAGCCTTAGAGACGGTTTGAAACCATTGTTACAAAAATCAGAGAATGTGAAAAATTAGAGTGAAATATCTTCAAATAAGCGAATTATCGCGAAACACCTGCTTGAATCCAACAAAAACTGTGCCCTGCTGTCTCTACCGAGCCTCCGAGACGCTTTGAGACAAGTGTTACCAAAATCAGAGAATGTCATAAATTAGAGTGAAATTGCTTCAAACAAGCGAATTATCGCGAAACAACACCTGGTCGAATCCGACAGAAACTGTGCCCTGCCGCATTTATTTAGCCTCAGAGACGGTTTGAAACAATTGTTACAGATATCAGACAATGTCAAAAATTAGAGTGAAATTGCTTCAAACAGGCGAATTATCGCGAAACAACACCTGCTCGAATCCGACAAAAAATATGCCCTGCCGACTCTATTTAGCCTCAGAGACGGTTTGAAACAATTGTTACAAAAATCAGAGAATGTGAAAAATTAGAGTGAAATTGCTTCAAATAAGCGAATTATCGCGAAACAACACCTGCTTGAATCCAACAAAAACTGTGCCCTGCTGTCTCTACCGAGCCTCAGAGACGCTTTGAGACAAGTATTACAAAAATCAGAGAATGTCATAAATTAGAGTGAAATTGCTTCAAACAAGCGAATTATCGCGAAACAACACCTGCTCGAATCCGACAAAAACTGTGTCCTGCCGCATTTATTTAGCCTCAGAGACGGTTTGAAACAATTGTTACAGAAATCCCACAATGTCAAAATTAGAGTTAAAATGCTTCAAACAAGCGAATTATCGCGAAACAACACCTGCCCGAATCCAACAAAAACTGCGCCCTGCCGTCTCTACTGAGCCTCAGAGACGCTTTGAGACAAGTGTTACAAAAATCAGAGAATGTCGTAAATTAGAGTGAAATTGCTTCAAACAAGCGAATTATCGCGAAACAACACCTGCTCGAATCCAACATTAACTGTGCCCTGCCGTCTCTATTGGGACTCAGAGTCGCTTTGAGACAAGTGTTTTAAGAATCAGAGAATGTCATAAATGAGAGTGAAATTGCTTCAAACAAGCGAATTATCGCGAAACAACACCTGCTCGAATCCAACAAAAACTGTCCCCTGCCGTCTCTACTGAGCCTCAGAGACGCTTTTTGACAAGTGTTACAAAAATCAGAGAATGTAAATTAGAGTGAAATTGCTTCAAACAAGCGAATTATCGCGAAACAACACCTGTTCGAATCCAACTAAAACTGTGCCCTGCCGTCCTTACTGAGCCTCAGAGACGCTTTGAGACATGTGTTACAAAAATCAGAGAATGTCAAAAGTTAGAGTGAAATTGCTTCAAAAGAGCGAATTATCGCGAAACACCTTCTCGAATCCTACAAAAACCATGCCCTGCCGACTCTATTTAGCCTCAGAGACGGTTTGAAACAATTGTTACAAAAATCAGAGAATGTGAAAAATTAGAGTGAAATTGCTTCAAACAAGCGAATTATCGCGAAACAACACCTGCTCGAATCCAACAAAAACTGTGCCCTGCGGTCTCTACTGAGCCTCAGAGACGCTTTGAGACAAGTGTTACACAAATCAGAGAATGTCATAAATTAGAGTGAAATTGCTTCAAACAAGCGAATTATCGCGAAACAACACCTGCTCGAATCCGACAAAAACTGTGCCCTGCCGCATTTATTTAGCCTCAGAGACGGTTTGAAACAATTGTTACAGAAATCCCACAATATCAAAATTAGAGTTAAATTGCTTCAAACAAGCGAATTATCGCGAAACAACACCTCCTCGAATCCAACAAAAACTGTGCCCTGCCATCTCTAATGAGCCTCAGAGACGCTTTGAGACAAGTGTTTCAAAAATCAGAGAATGTGAGAAATTAGATTGAAATTGCTTATAACAAGCGAATTATCGCGAAACAACACCTGCTCGAATCCGACAAAAACTGTGCCCTGCTGCATTTATTTAGCCTCAGAGACGGTTTGAAACCATTGTTACAAAAATCAGAGAATGTGAAAAATTAGAGTGAAATTGCTTCAAACAAGCGAATTATCGCGAAACAACACCTGCTCGAATCCAACAAAAACTATGCCCAGCCGACTCTATTTGGCCTCAGAGACGGTTTGAAACCATTGTTACAGATATCAGACAATGTCAAAAATTAGAGTGAAATTGCTTCAAACAAGCGAATTATCGCGAAACACCTGCTCGAATCCAACAATAACTGTGCCCTGCCGTCTCTATTAAGGCTCAGAGTCGCTTTGAGACAAGTGTTTTAAGAATCAGAGAATGTCGTAAATTAGAGTGAAATTGCTTCAAACAAGCGAATTATCGCGAAACAACACCTGCTCGAATCCAACAAAAACTGTGCCCTGCCATCTCTACTGAGCCTCAGAGACGCTTTGAGACAAGTGTTACAAAAATCAGAGAATGTGAGAAATTAGATTGAAATTGCTTCAAACAAGCGAATTATCGCGAAACAACACCTGCTCGAATCCGACAAAAACTGTGCCCTGCCGCATTTATTTAGCCTCAGAGACGGTTTGAAACAATTGTTACAGAAATCCGACAAAGTCAAAAAATAGAGTTAAATTGCTTCAAACAAGCGAATTATCGCGAAACAACACCTGCCCGAATCCAACAAAAACTGCGCCCTGCCGTCTCTACTGAGCCTCAGAGACGCTTTGAGACAAGTGTTACAAAAATCAGAGAATGTCGTAAATTAGAGTGAAATTGCTTCAAACAAGCGAATTATCGCGAAACAACACCTGCTCGAATCCAACAATAACTGTGCCCTGCCGACTCTATTGGGGCTCAGAGTCGCTTTGAGACAAGTGTTTTAAGAATCAGAGAATGTCGTAAATTGGAGTGAAATTGCTTCAAACAAGCGAATTATCGCGAAACAACACCTGCTCGAATCCAACAAAAACTGTGCCCTGCCATCTCTACTGAGCCTCAGAGACGCTTTGAGACAAGTGTTACACAAATCAGAGAATGTGAGAAATTAGATTGAAATTGCTTATAACAAGCGAATTATCGCGAAACAACACCTGCTCGAATCCGACAAAAACTGTGCCCTGCCGCATTTATTTACTCTCAGAGACGGTTTGAAACACTTGTTACAGAAATCAGACAATGTCAAAAATTAGAGTGAAATTGCTTCAAACAAGCGAATTATCGCGAAACAACACCTGCTCAAATCCAACAAAAACTTCGCCCTGCCGTCTCTACTGAGCCTCAGAGACCCTTTGAGACAAGTGTTACACAAATCAGAGAATGTGAGAAATTAGATTGAAATTGCTTCAGACAAGCGAATTATCGCGAAACAACACCTGCTCGAATCCGACAAAAACTATGCCCTGCCGACTCTATTTAGCCTCAGAGACGGTTTGAAACCATTGTTACAAAAATCAGAGAATGTGAAAAATTAGAGTGAAATTGCTTCAAACAAGCGAATTATCGCGAAACAACACCTGCTCCAATCCAACAAAAACTGTGCCCTGCCGTCTCTACTAAGGCTCAGAGTCGCTTTGAGACAAGTGTTTTAAGAATCAGAGAATTTCGTAAATTAGAGTGAAATTGCTTCAAACAAGCGAATTATCGCGAAACAACACCTGCTCGAATCCAACAAAAACTGTGCCCTGCCATCTCTACTGAGCCTCACAGACGCTTTGAGACAAGTGTTACAAAAATCAGAGAATGTGAGAAATTAGATTGAAATTGCTTATAACAAGCGAATTATCGCGAAACAACACCTGCTCGAATCCGACAAAAACTGTGCCCTGCCGCATTTATTTAGCCTCAGAGACGGTTTGAAACAATTGTTACAGAAATCAGACAATGTCAAAAATTAGAGGGAAATTGCTTCAAACAAGCGAATTATCGCGAAACAACACCTGCTCGAATCCAACAAAAACTGCGCCCTGCCGTCTCTACTGAGCCTCAGAGACCCTTTGAGACAAGTGTTACAAAAGTCAGAGAATGTCAAAAATTAGAGTGAAATTGCTTCAAACAAGCGAATTATCGCGAAACAACACCTGCTCGAATCGAACAAAAACTGTGCCCTGCCGTCTCTATTAAGGCTCAGAGTCGCTTTGAGACAAGTGTTTTAAGAATCAGAGAATGTCGTAAATTAGAGTGAAATTGCTTCAAACAAGCGAATTATCGCGAAACAACACCTCCTCGAATCCAACAAAAACTGTGCCCTGCCATCTCTAATGAGCCTCAGAGACGCTTTGAGACAAGTGTTTCAAAAATCAGAGAATGTGAGAAATTAGATTGAAATTGCTTATAACAAGCGAATTATCGCGAAACAAAACCTGCTCGAATCCGACAAAAACTGTGCCCTGCTGCATTTATTTAGCCTCAGAGACGGTTTGAAACAATTGTTACAGAAATCAGACAATGTCAAAAATTAGAGGGAAATTGCTTCAAACAAGCGAATTATCGCGAAACAACACCTGCTCGAATCCAACAAAAACTATGCCCTGCCGACTCTATTTAGCCTTAGAGACGGTTTGAAACCATTGTTACAAAAATCAGAGAATGTGAAAAATTAGAGTGAAATATCTTCAAATAAGCGAATTATCGCGAAACACCTGCTTGAATCCAACAAAAACTGTGCCCTGCTGTCTCTACCGAGCCTCCGAGACGCTTTGAGACAAGTGTTACCAAAATCAGAGAATGTCATAAATTAGAGTGAAATTGCTTCAAACAAGCGAATTATCGCGAAACAACACCTGGTCGAATCCGACAGAAACTGTGCCCTGCCGCATTTATTTAGCCTCAGAGACGGTTTGAAACAATTGTTACAGATATCAGACAATGTCAAAAATTAGAGTGAAATTGCTTCAAACAGGCGAATTATCGCGAAACAACACCTGCTCGAATCCGACAAAAAATATGCCCTGCCGACTCTATTTAGCCTCAGAGACGGTTTGAAACAATTGTTACAAAAATCAGAGAATGTGAAAAATTAGAGTGAAATTGCTTCAAATAAGCGAATTATCGCGAAACAACACCTGCTTGAATCCAACAAAAACTGTGCCCTGCTGTCTCTACCGAGCCTCAGAGACGCTTTGAGACAAGTATTACAAAAATCAGAGAATGTCATAAATTAGAGTGAAATTGCTTCAAACAAGCGAATTATCGCGAAACAACACCTGCTCGAATCCGACAAAAACTGTGTCCTGCCGCATTTATTTAGCCTCAGAGACGGTTTGAAACAATTGTTACAGAAATCCCACAATGTCAAAATTAGAGTTAAAATGCTTCAAACAAGCGAATTATCGCGAAACAACACCTGCCCGAATCCAACAAAAACTGCGCCCTGCCGTCTCTACTGAGCCTCAGAGACGCTTTGAGACAAGTGTTACAAAAATCAGAGAATGTCGTAAATTAGAGTGAAATTGCTTCAAACAAGCGAATTATCGCGAAACAACACCTGCTCGAATCCAACATTAACTGTGCCCTGCCGTCTCTATTGGGACTCAGAGTCGCTTTGAGACAAGTGTTTTAAGAATCAGAGAATGTCATAAATGAGAGTGAAATTGCTTCAAACAAGCGAATTATCGCGAAACAACACCTGCTCGAATCCAACAAAAACTGTCCCCTGCCGTCTCTACTGAGCCTCAGAGACGCTTTTTGACAAGTGTTACAAAAATCAGAGAATGTAAATTAGAGTGAAATTGCTTCAAACAAGCGAATTATCGCGAAACAACACCTGTTCGAATCCAACTAAAACTGTGCCCTGCCGTCCTTACTGAGCCTCAGAGACGCTTTGAGACATGTGTTACAAAAATCAGAGAATGTCAAAAGTTAGAGTGAAATTGCTTCAAAAGAGCGAATTATCGCGAAACACCTTCTCGAATCCTACAAAAACCATGCCCTGCCGACTCTATTTAGCCTCAGAGACGGTTTGAAACAATTGTTACAAAAATCAGAGAATGTGAAAAATTAGAGTGAAATTGCTTCAAACAAGCGAATTATCGCGAAACAACACCTGCTCGAATCCAACAAAAACTGTGCCCTGCGGTCTCTACTGAGCCTCAGAGACGCTTTGAGACAAGTGTTACACAAATCAGAGAATGTCATAAATTAGAGTGAAATTGCTTCAAACAAGCGAATTATCGCGAAACAACACCTGCTCGAATCCGACAAAAACTGTGCCCTGCCGCATTTATTTAGCCTCAGAGACGGTTTGAAACAATTGTTACAGAAATCCCACAATATCAAAATTAGAGTTAAATTGCTTCAAACAAGCGAATTATCGCGAAACAACACCTCCTCGAATCCAACAAAAACTGTGCCCTGCCATCTCTAATGAGCCTCAGAGACGCTTTGAGACAAGTGTTTCAAAAATCAGAGAATGTGAGAAATTAGATTGAAATTGCTTATAACAAGCGAATTATCGCGAAACAACACCTGCTCGAATCCGACAAAAACTGTGCCCTGCTGCATTTATTTAGCCTCAGAGACGGTTTGAAACCATTGTTACAAAAATCAGAGAATGTGAAAAATTAGAGTGAAATTGCTTCAAACAAGCGAATTATCGCGAAACAACACCTGCTCGAATCCAACAAAAACTATGCCCAGCCGACTCTATTTGGCCTCAGAGACGGTTTGAAACCATTGTTACAGATATCAGACAATGTCAAAAATTAGAGTGAAATTGCTTCAAACAAGCGAATTATCGCGAAACACCTGCTCGAATCCAACAATAACTGTGCCCTGCCGTCTCTATTAAGGCTCAGAGTCGCTTTGAGACAAGTGTTTTAAGAATCAGAGAATGTCGTAAATTAGAGTGAAATTGCTTCAAACAAGCGAATTATCGCGAAACAACACCTGCTCGAATCCAACAAAAACTGTGCCCTGCCATCTCTACTGAGCCTCAGAGACGCTTTGAGACAAGTGTTACAAAAATCAGAGAATGTGAGAAATTAGATTGAAATTGCTTCAAACAAGCGAATTATCGCGAAACAACACCTGCTCGAATCCGACAAAAACTGTGCCCTGCCGCATTTATTTAGCCTCAGAGACGGTTTGAAACAATTGTTACAGAAATCCGACAAAGTCAAAAAATAGAGTTAAATTGCTTCAAACAAGCGAATTATCGCGAAACAACACCTGCCCGAATCCAACAAAAACTGCGCCCTGCCGTCTCTACTGAGCCTCAGAGACGCTTTGAGACAAGTGTTACAAAAATCAGAGAATGTCGTAAATTAGAGTGAAATTGCTTCAAACAAGCGAATTATCGCGAAACAACACCTGCTCGAATCCAACAATAACTGTGCCCTGCCGACTCTATTGGGGCTCAGAGTCGCTTTGAGACAAGTGTTTTAAGAATCAGAGAATGTCGTAAATTAGAGTGAAATTGCTTCAAACAAGCGAATTATCGCGAAACAACACCTGCTCGAATCCAACAAAAACTGTGCCCTGCCATCTCTACTGAGCCTCAGAGACGCTTTGAGACAAGTGTTACACAAATCAGAGAATGTGAGAAATTAGATTGAAATTGCTTATAACAAGCGAATTATCGCGAAACAACACGTGCTCGAATCCGACAAAAACTGTGCCCTGCCGCATTTATTTACTCTCAGAGACGGTTTGAAACACTTGTTACAGAAATCAGACAATGTCAAAAATTAGAGTGAAATTGCTTCAAACAAGCGAATTATCGCGAAACAACACCTGCTCAAATCCAACAAAAACTTCGCCCTGCCGTCTCTACTGAGCCTCAGAGACCCTTTGAGACAAGTGTTACACAAATCAGAGAATGTGAGAAATTAGATTGAAATTGCTTCAGACAAGCGAATTATCGCGAAACAACACCTGCTCGAATCCGACAAAAACTATGCCCTGCCGACTCTATTTAGCCTCAGAGACGGTTTGAAACCATTGTTACAAAAATCAGAGAATGTGAAAAATTAGAGTGAAATTGCTTCAAACAAGCGAATTATCGCGAAACAACACCTGCTCGAATCCAACAAAAACTGCGCCCTGCCGTCTCTACTGAGCCTCAGAGACGCTTTGAGACAAGTGTTACAAAAATCAGAGAATGTCAAAAATTAGAGTGAAATTGCTTCAAACAAGCGAATTATCGCGAAACAACACCTGCTCGAATCCAACAATAACTGTGCCCTGCCGTCTCTATTAAGGCTCAGAGTCGCTTTGAGACAAGTGTTTTAAGAATCAGAGAATGTCGTAAATTACAGTGAAATTGCTTCAAACAAGCGAATTATCGCGAAACAACACCTGCTCCAATCCAACAAAAACTGTGCCCTGCCGTCTCTACTAAGGCTCAGAGTCGCTTTGAGACAAGTGTTTTAAGAATCAGAGAATTTCGTAAATTAAAGTGAAATTGCTTCAAACAAGCGAATTATCGCGAAACAACACCTGCTCGAATCCAACAAAAACTGTGCCCTGCCATCTCTACTGAGCCTCACAGACGCTTTGAGACAAGTGTTACAAAAATCAGAGAATGTGAGAAATTAGATTGAAATTGCTTATAACAAGCGAATTATCGCGAAACAACACCTGCTCGAATCCGACAAAAACTGTGCCCTGCCGCATTTATTTAGCCTCAGAGACGGTTTGAAACAATTGTTACAGAAATCAGACAATGTCAAAAATTAGAGGGAAATTGCTTCAAACAAGCGAATTATCGCGAAACAACACCTGCTCGAATCCAACAAAAACTGCGCCCTGCCGTCTCTACTGAGCCTCAGAGACCCTTTGAGACAAGTGTTACAAAAGTCAGAGAATGTCAAAAATTAGAGTGAAATTCCTTCAAACAAGCGAATTATCGCGAAACAACACCTGCTCGAATCCGACAAAAAAATATGCCCTGCCGACTCTATTTAGCCTCAGAGACGGTTTGAAACAATTGTTACAAAAATCAGAGAATGTGAAAAATTAGAGTGAAATATCTTCAAATAAGCGAATTATCGCGAAACAACACCTGCTTGAATCCAACAAAAACTGTGCCCTGCTGTCTCTACCGAGCCTCAGAGACGCTTTGAGACAAGTGTTACAAAAATCAGAGAATGTCATAAATTAGAGTTAAATTGCTTCAAACAAGCGAATTATCGCGAAACAACACCTGCTCGAATCCGACAAAAACTGTGCCCTGCCGCATTTATTTAGCCTCAGAGACGTTTTGAAACAATTGTTACAGAAATCCGACAATGTCAAAAATTAGAGTTAAATTGCTTCAAACAAGCGAATTATCGCGAAACAACACCTGCCCGAATCCAACAAAAACTGCGCCCTGCCGTCTCTACTGAGCCTCAGAGACGCTTTGAGACAAGTGTTACAAAAATCAGAGAATGTCGTAAATTAGAGTGAAATTGCTTCAAACAAGCGAATTATCGCGACACAACACCTGCTCGAATCCAACAATAACTGTGCCCTGCCGTCTCTATTGGGGCTCAGAGTCGCTTTGAGACAAGTGTTTTAAGAATCAGAGAATGTCAGAAATGAGAGTGAAATTGCTTCAAACAAGCGAATTATCGCGAAACAACACCTGCTCGAATCCAACAAAAACTGTGCCCTGCCGTCTCTACTGAGCCTCAGAGACGCTTTTAGACAAGTGTTACAAAAATCAGAGAATGTCGTAAATTAGAGTGAAATTGCTTCAAACAAGCGAATTATCGCGAAACAACACCTGTTCGAATCCAACTAAAACTGTGCCCTGCCGTCCTTACTGAGCCTCAGAGACGCTTTGAGACATGTGTTACAAAAATCAGAGAATGTCAAAAATTAGAGTGAAATTGCTTCAAAAGAGCGAATTATCGCGAAACAACACCTTCTCGAATCCGACAAAAACCATGCCCTGCCGACTCTATTTAGCCTCAGAGACGGTTTGAAACAATTGTTACAAAAATCAGAGAATGTGAAAAATTAGAGTGAAATTGCTTCAAACAAGCGAATTATCGCGAAACAACACCTGCCCGAATCCAACAAAAACTGCGCCCTGCCGTCTCTACTGAGCCTCAGAGACGCTTTGAGACAAGTGTTACAAAAATCAGAGAATGTCGTAAATTAGAGTGAAATTGCTTCAAACAAGCGAATTATCGCGAAACAACACCTGCTCGAATCCAACAATAACTGTGCCCTGCCGTCTCTATTGGGGCTCAGAGTCGCTTTGAGACAAGTGTTTTAAGAATCAGAGAATGTCAGAAATGAGAGTGAAATTGCTTCAAACAAGCGAATTATCGCGAAACAACACCTGCTCGAATCCAACAAAAACTGTGCCCTGCCGTCTCTACTGAGCCTCAGAGACGCTTTTAGACAAGTGTTACAAAAATCAGAGAATGTCGTAAATTAGAGTGAAATTGCTTCAAACAAGCGAATTATCGCGAAACAACACCTGTTCGAATCCAACTAAAACTGTGCCCTGCCGTCCTTACTGAGCCTCAGAGACGCTTTGAGACATGTGTTACAAAAATCAGAGAATGTCAAAAATTAGAGTGAAATTGCTTCAAAAGAGCGAATTATCGCGAAACAACACCTTCTCGAATCCGACAAAAACCATGCCCTGCCGACTCTATTTAGCCTCAGAGACGGTTTGAAACAATTGTTACAAAAATCAGAGAATGTGAAAAATTAGAGTGAAATTGCTTCAAACAAGCGAATTATCGCGAAACAACACCTGCTCGAATCCAACAAAAACTATGCCCTGCCGACTCTATTTAGCCTCAGAGACGCTTTGAGACAAGTGTTACTAAAATCAAAGAATGTCGTAAATTAGAGTGAAATTGCTTCAAACAAGCGAATTATCGCGAAACAACACCTGCTCGAATCGAACAAAAACTGTGCCCTGCTGTCTCTACTGAGCCTCAGAGACGCTTTGAGACAAGTGTTACACAAATCAGAGAATGTGAGAAATTAGATTGAAATTGCTTCAAACAAGCGAATTATCGCGAAACAACACCTGCTCGAATCCGACAAAAACTGTGCCCTGCCGCATTTATTTAGCCTCAGAGACGGTTTGAAACAATTGTTACAGAAATCCGACAAAGTCAAAAAATAGAGTTAAATTGCTTCAAACAAGCGAATTATCGCGAAACAACACCTGCCCGAATCCAACAAAAACTGCGCCCTGCCGTCTCTACTGAGCCTCAGAGACGCTTTGAGACAAGTGTTACAAAAATCAGAGAATGTCGTAAATTAGAGTGAAATTGCTTCAAACAAGCGAATTATCGCGAAACAACACCTGCTCGAATCCAACAATAACTGTGCCCTGCCGTCTCTATTGGGGCTCAGAGTCGCTTTGAGACAAGTGTTTTAAGAATCAGAGAATGTCGTAAATTAGAGTGAAATTGCTTCAAACAAGCGAATTATCGCGAAACAACACCTGCTCGAATCCAACAAAAACTGTGCCCTGCCATCTCTACTGAGCCTCAGAGACGCTTTGAGACAAGTGTTACACAAATCAGAGAATGTGAGAAATTAGATTGAAATTGCTTATAACAAGCGAATTATCGCGAAACAACACCTGCTCGAATCCGACAAAAACTGTGCCCTGCCGCATTTATTTAGCCTCAGAGACGGTTTGAAACACTTGTTACAGAAATCAGACAATGTCAAAAATTAGAGTGAAATTGCTTCAAACAAGCGAATTATCGCGAAACAACACCTGCTCAAATCCAACAAAAACTTCGCCCTGCCGTCTCTACTGAGCCTCAGGACCCTTTGAGACAAGTGTTACACAAATCAGAGAATGTGAGAAATTAGATTGAAATTGCTTCAGACAAGCGAATTATCGCGAAACAACACCTGCTCGAATCCGACAAAAACTATGCCCTGCCGACTCTATTTAGCCTCAGAGACGGTTTGAAACCATTGTTACAAAAATCAGAGAATGTGAAAAATTAGAGTGAAATTGCTTCAAACAAGCGAATTATCGCGAAACAACACCTGCTCGAATCCAACAAAAACTGCGCCCTGCCGTCTCTACTGAGCCTCAGAGACGCTTTGAGACAAGTGTTACAAAAATCAGAGAATGTCAAAAATTAGAGTGAAATTGCTTCAAACAAGCGAATTATCGCGAAACAACACCTGCTCGAATCCAACAATAACTGTGCCCTGCCGTCTCTATTAAGGCTCAGAGTCGCTTTGAGACAAGTGTTTTAAGAATCAAAGAATGTCGTAAATTACAGTGAAATTGCTTCAAACAAGCGAATTATCGCGAAACAACACCTGCTCCAATCCAACAAAAACTGTGCCCTGCCGTCTCTACTAAGGCTCAGAGTCGCTTTGAGACAAGTGTTTTAAGAATCAGAGAATTTCGTAAATTAAAGTGAAATTGCTTCAAACAAGCGAATTATCGCGAAACAACACCTGCTCGAATCCAACAAAAACTGTGCCCTGCCATCTCTACTGAGCCTCACAGACGCTTTGAGACAAGTGTTACAAAAATCAGAGAATGTGAGAAATTAGATTGAAATTGCTTATAACAAGCGAATTATCGCGAAACAACACCTTCTCGAATCCGACAAAAACTGTGCCCTGCCGCATTTATTTAGCCTCAGAGACGGTTTGAAACAATTGTTACAGAAATCAGACAATGTCAAAAATTAGAGGGAAATTGCTTCAAACAAGCGAATTATCGCGAAACAACACCTGCTCGAATCCAACAAAAACTGCGCCCTGCCGTCTCTACTGAGCCTCAGAGACCCTTTGAGACAAGTGTTACAAAAGTCAGAGAATGTCAAAAATTAGAGTCAAATTCCTTCAAACAAGCGAATTATCGCGAAACAACACCTGCTCGAATCCGACAAAAAAATATGCCCTGCCGACTCTATTTAGCCTCAGAGACGGTTTGAAACAATTGTTACAAAAATCAGAGAATGTGAAAAATTAGAGTGAAATATCTTCAAATAAGCGAATTATCGCGAAACAACACCTGCTTGAATCCAACAAAAACTGTGCCCTGCTGTCTCTACCGAGCCTCAGAGACGCTTTAGACAAGTGTTACAAAAATCAGAGAATGTCATAAATTAGAGTTAAATTGCTTCAAACAAGCGAATTATCGCGAAACAACACCTGCTCGAATCCGACAAAAACTGTGCCCTGCCGCATTTATTTAGCCTCAGAGACGTATTGAAACAATTGTTACAGAAATCCGACAATGTCAAAAATTAGAGTTAAATTGCTTCAAACAAGCGAATTATCGCGAAACAACACCTGCCCGAATCCAACAAAAACTGCGCCCTGCCGTCTCTACTGAGCCTCAGAGACGCTTTGAGACAAGTGTTACAAAAATCAGAGAATGTCGTAAATTAGAGTGAAATTGCTTCAAACAAGCGAATTATCGCGAAACAACACCTGCTCGAATCCAACAATAACTGTGCCCTGCCGTCTCTATTGGGGCTCAGAGTCGCTTTGAGACAAGTGTTTTAAGCATCAGAGAATGTCATAAATGAGAGTGAAATTGCTTCAAACAAGCGAATTATCGCGAAACAACACCTGCTCGAATCCAACAAAAACTGTGCCCTGCCGTCTCTACTGAGCCTCAGAGACGCTTTTAGACAAGTGTTACAAAAATCAGAGAATGTCGTAAATTAGAGTGAAATTGCTTCAAACAAGCGAATTATCGCGAAACAACACCTGTTCGAATCCAACTAAAACTGTGCCCTGCCGTCCTTACTGAGCCTCAGAGACGCTTTGAGACATGTGTTACAAAAATCAGAGAATGTCAAAAATTAGAGTGAAATTGCTTCAAAAGAGCGAATTATCGCGAAACAACACCTTCTCGAATCCGACAAAAACCATGCCCTGCCGACTCTATTTAGCCTCAGAGACGGTTTGAAACAATTGTTACAAAAATCAGAGAATGTGAAAAATTAGAGTGAAATTGCTTCAAACAAGCGAATTATCGCGAAACAACACCTGCTCGAATCCAACAAAAACTATGCCCTGCCGACTCTATTTAGCCTCAGAGACGCTTTGAGACAAGTGTTACTAAAATCAAAGAATGTCGTAAATTAGAGTGAAATTGCTTCAAACAAGCGAATTATCGCGAAACAACACCTGCTCGAATCGAACAAAAACTGTGCCCTGCTGTCTCACCTGAGCCTCAGAGACGCTTTGAGACAAGTGTTACACAAATCAGAGAATGTGAGAAATTAGATTGAAATTGCTTCAAACAAGCGAATTATCGCGAAACAACACCTGCTCGAATCCGACAAAAACTGTGCCCTGCCGCATTTATTTAGCCTCAGAGACGGTTTGAAACAATTGTTACAGAAATCAGACAATGTCAAAAATTAGAGTGAAATTGCTTCAAACAAGCGAATTATCGCGAAACAACACCTGCTCGAATCCAACAAAAACTGCGCCCTGCCGTCTCTACTGAGCCTCAGAGACGCTTTGAGACAAGTGTTACAAAATCAGAGAATGTCAAAAATTAGAGTGAAATTGCTTCAAACAAGCGAATTATCGCGAAACAACACCTGCTCGAATCCAACAATAACTGTGCCCTGCCGTCTCTATTAAGGCTCAGAGTCGCTTTGAGACAAGTGTTACAAAAATCAGAGAATGTCGTAAATTAGAGTGAAATTGCTTCAAACAAGCGAATTATCGCGAAACAACACCTGCTCGAATCCAACAATAACTGTGCCCTGCCGTCTCTATTGGGGCTCAGAGTCGCTTTGAGACAAGTGTTTTAAGAATCAGAGAATGTCATAAATGAGAGTGAAATTGCTTTAAACAAGCGAATTATCGCGAAACAACACCTGCTCGAATCCAACAAAAACTGTGCCCTGCCGTCTCTACTGAGCCTCAGAGACGCTTTTAGACAAGTGTTACAAAAATCAGAGAATGTCGTAAATTAGAGTGAAATTGCTTCAAACAAGCGAATTATCGCGAAACAACACCTGCGCGAATCGAACAAAAACTGTGCCCTGCGGTCTCTACTGAGCCTCAGAGACGCTTTGAAACATGTGTTACAAAAATCAGAGAATGTCAAAAATTAGAGTGAAATTGCTTCAAAAGAGCGAATTATCGCGAAACAACACCTTCTCGAATCCGACAAAAACCATGCCCTGCCGACTCTATTTAGCCTCAGAGACGGTTTGAAACAATTGTTACAAAAATCAGAGAATGTGAAAAATTAGAGTGAAATTGCTTCAAACAAGCGAATTATCGCGAAACAACACCTGCCCGAATCCAACAAAAACTGCGCCCTGCCGTCTCTACTGAGCCTCAGAGACGCTTTGAGACAAGTGTTACAAAAATCAGAGAATGTCGTAAATTAGAGTGAAATTGCTTCAAACAAGCGAATTATCGCGAAACAACACCTGCTCGAATCCAACAATAACTGCCCTGCCGTCTCTATTGGGGCTCAGAGTCGCTTTGAGACAAGTGTTTTAAGAATCAGAGAATGTCATAAATGAGAGTGAAATTGCTTCAAACAAGCGAATTATCGCGAAACAACACCTGCTTAAATCCAACAAAAACTTCGCCCTGCCGTCTCTACTGAGCCTCACAGACCCTTTGAGACAAGTGTTACAAAAATCAGAGAATGTGAAAAATTAGAGTGAAATTGCTTCAAACAAGCGAATTATCGCGAAACAACACCTGCTCGAATCCAACAAAAACTATGCCCTGCCTACTCAATTTAGCCTCAGAGACGGTTTGAAACCATTGTTACAGATATCAGACAATGTCAAAAATTAGAGTGAAATTGCTTCAAACAAGCGAATTATCGCGAAACAACACCTGCTCGAATCCAACAAAAACTGCGCCCTGCCGTCTCTACTGAGCCTCAGAGACGCTTTGAGACAAGTGTTACAAAAATCAGAGAATGTCAAAAATTAGAGTGAAATTGCTTCAAACAAGCGAATTATCGCGAAACAACACCTGCTCGAATCCAACAATAATTGTGCCCTGCCGTCTCTATTAAGGCTCAGAGTCGCTTTGAGACAAGTGTTTTAAGAATCAGAGAATGTCGTAAATTACAGTGAAATTGCTTCAAACAAGCGAATTATCGCGAAACAACACCTGCTCGAATCCAACAATAACTGTGCCCTGCCGTCTCTATTGGGGCTCAGAGTCGCTTTGAGACAAGTGTTTTAAGAATCAGAGAATGTCATAAATGAGAGTGAAATTGCTTCAAACAAGCGAATTATCGCGAAACAACACCTGTTCAAATCCAACTAAAACTGTGCCCTGCCGTCCTTACTGAGTCTCAGAGACGCTTTGAGACATGTGTTACAAAAATCAGAGAATGTCAAAAATTAGAGTGAAATTGCTTCAAAAGAGCGAATTATCGCGAAACAACACCTTCTCGAATCCTACAAAAACCATGCCCTGCCGACACTATTTAGCCTCAGAGACGGTTTGAAACAATTGTTACAAAAATCAGAGAATGTGAAAAATTAGAGTGAAATTGCTTCAAACAAGCGAATTATCGCGAAACAACACCTGCTCGAATCCAACAAAAACTATGCCCTGCCGACTCTATTTAGCCTCAGAGACGCTATGAGACAAGTGTTACAAAAATCAAACAAAGTCGTAAATTAGAGTGAAATTGCTTCAAACAAGCGAATTATCGCGAAACAACACCTGCTCGAATCGAACAAAAACTGTGCCCTGCGGTCTCTACTGAGCCTCAGAGACGCTTTGAGACAAGTGTTACACAAATCAGAGAATGTGAGAAATTAGATTGAAATTGCTTCAAACAAGCGAATTATCGCGAAACAACACCTGCTCGAATCCGACAAAAACTGTGCCCTGCCGCATTTATTTAGCCTCAGAGACGGTTTGAAACAATTGTTACAGAAATCAGACAATGTCAAAAATTAGAGTGAAATAGCTTCAAACAAGCGAATTATCGCGAAACAACACCTGCTCAAATCCAACAAAAACTTCGCCCTGCCGTCTCTACTGAGCCTCAGAGACCCTTTGAGACAAGTGTTACACAAATCAGAGAATGTGAGAAATTAGATTGAAATTGCTAAAAAACAAGCGAATTATCGCGAAACAACACCTGCTCGAATCCGACAAAAACTATGCCCTGCCGACTCTATTTAGCCTCAGAGACGGTTTGAAACCATTGTTACAAAAATCAGAGAATGTGAAAAATTAGAGTGAAATTGCTTCAAACAAGCGAATTATCGCGAAACAACACCTGCTCGAATCCAACAAAAACTGCGCCCTGCCGTCTCTACTGAGCCTCAGAGACGCTTTGAGACAAGTGTTACAAAAATCAGAGAATGTCAAAAATTAGAGTGAAATTGCTTCAAACAAGCGAATTATCGCGAAACAACACCTGCTCGAGTCCAACAATAACTGTGCCCTGCCGTCTCTATTAAGGCTCAGAGTCGCTTTGAGACAAGTGTTTTAAGAATCAGAGAATGTCGTAAATTACAGTGAAATTGCTTCAAACAAGCGAATTATCGCGAAACAACACCTGCTCGAATCCAACAATAACTGTGCCCTGCCGTCTCTACTAAGGCTCAGAGTCGCTTTGTGACAAGTGTTTTAAGAATCAGAGAATTTCGTAAATTAGAGTGAAATTGCTTCAAACAAGCGAATTATCGCGAAACAACACCTGCTCGAATCCAACAAAAACTGTGCCCTGCCATCTCTACTGAGCCTCACAGACGCTTTGAGACAAGTGTTACAAAAATCAGAGAATGTGAGAAATTAGATTGAAATTGCTTATAACAAGCGAATTATCGCGAAACAACACCTGCTCGAATCCAACACAAACTGTGCCCTGCCATCTCTACTGAGCCTCACAGACGGTTTGAAACCATTGTTACAGAAATCAGACAATGTCAAAAATTAGAGGGAAATTGCTTCAAACAAGCGAATTATCGCGAAACAACACCTGCTCGAATCCAACAAAAACTGCGCCCCGCCGTCTCTACTGAGCCTCAGAGACCCTTTGAGACAAGTGTTACAAAAGTCAGAGAATGTCAAAAATTAGAGTGAAATTCCTTCAAACAAGCGAATTATCGCGAAACAACACCTGCTCGAATCCGACAAAAACTGTGCCCTGCCGCATTTATTTAGCCTCAGAGACGGTTTGAAACAATTGTTACAGAAATCCGACAATCTCAAAAATTAGAGTTAAATTGCTTCAAACAAGCGAATTATCGCGAAACAACACCTGCTCGAATCCAACAAAAACTATGCCCTGCCTACTCAATTTAGCCTCAGAGACGGTTTGAAACCATTGTTACAGATATCAGACAATGTCAAAAATTAGAGTGAAATTGCTTCAAACAAGCGAATTATCGCGAAACAACACCTGCTCGAATCCAACAAAAACTGCGCCCTGCCGTCTCTACTGAGCCTCAGAGACGCTTTGAGACAAGTGTTACAAAAATCAGAGAATGTCAAAAATTAGAGTGAAATTGCTTCAAACAAGCGAATTATCGCGAAACAACACCTGCTCGAATCCAACAATAATTGTGCCCTGCCGTCTCTATTAAGGCTCAGAGTCGCTTTGAGACAAGTGTTTTAAGAATCAGAGAATGTCGTAAATTACAGTGAAATTGCTTCAAACAAGCGAATTATCGCGAAACAACACCTGCTCGAATCCAACAATAACTGTGCCCTGCCGTCTCTATTGGGGCTCAGAGTCGCTTTGAGACAAGTGTTTTAAGAATCAGAGAATGTCATAAATGAGAGTGAAATTGCTTCAAACAAGCGAATTATCGCGAAACAACACCTGTTCGAATCCAACTAAAACTGTGCCCTGCCGTCCTTACTGAGTCTCAGAGACGCTTTGAGACATGTGTTACAAAAATCAGAGAATGTCAAAAATTAGAGTGAAATTGCTTCAAAAGAGCGAATTATCGCGAAACAACACCTTCTCGAATCCTACAAAAACCATGCCCTGCCGACACTATTTAGCCTCAGAGACGGTTTGAAACAATTGTTACAAAAATCAGAGAATGTGAAAAATTAGAGTGAAATTGCTTCAAACAAGCGAATTATCGCGAAACAACACCTGCTCGAATCCAACAAAAACTATGCCCTGCCGACTCTATTTAGCCTCAGAGACGCTATGAGACAAGTGTTACAAAAATCAAACAATGTCGTAAATTAGAGTGAAATTGCTTCAAACAAGCGAATTATCGCGAAACAACACCTGCTCGAATCGAACAAAAACTGTGCCCTGCGGTCTCTACTGAGCCTCAGAGACGCTTTGAGACAAGTGTTACACAAATCAGAGAATGTGAGAAATTAGATTGAAATTGCTTCAAACAAGCGAATTATCGCGAAACAACACCTGCTCGAATCCGACAAAAACTATGCCCTGCCGACTCTATTTAGCCTCAGAGACGGTTTGAAACCATTGTTACAAAAATCAGAGAATGTGAAAAATTAGAGTGAAATTGCTTCAAACAAGCGAATTATCGCGAAACAACACCTGCTCGAATCCAACAAAAACTGCGCCCTGCCGTCTCTACTGAGCCTCAGAGACGCTTTGAGACAAGTGTTACAAAAATCAGAGAATGTCAAAAATTAGAGTGAAATTGCTTCAAACAAGCGAATTATCGCGAAACAACACCTGCTCGAGTCCAACAATAACTGTGCCCTGCCGTCTCTATTAAGGCTCAGAGTCGCTTTGAGACAAGTGTTTTAAGAATCAGAGAATGTCGTAAATTACAGTGAAATTGCTTCAAACAAGCGAATTATCGCGAAACAACACCTGCTCGAATCCAACAATAACTGTGCCCTGCCGTCTCTACTAAGGCTCAGAGTCGCTTTGTGACAAGTGTTTTAAGAATCAGAGAATTTCGTAAATTAGAGTGAAATTGCTTCAAACAAGCGAATTATCGCGAAACAACACCTGCTCGAATCCAACAAAAACTGTGCCCTGCCATCTCTACTGAGCCTCACAGACGCTTTGAGACAAGTGTTACAAAAATCAGAGAATGTGAGAAATTAGATTGAAATTGCTTATAACAAGCGAATTATCGCGAAACAACACCTGCTCGAATACAACAAAAACTGTGCCCTGCCATCTCTACTGAGCCTCACAGACGGTTTGAAACAATTGTTACAGAAATCAGACAATGTCAAAAATTAGAGGGAAATTGCTTCAAACAAGCGAATTATCGCGAAACAACACCTGCTCGAATCCAACAAAAACTGCGCCCCGCCGTCTCTACTGAGCCTCAGAGACCCTTTGAGACAAGTGTTACAAAAGTCAGAGAATGTCAAAAATTAGAGTGAAATTCCTTCAAACAAGCGAATTATCGCGAAACAACACCTGCTCGAATCCGACAAAAACTGTGCCCTGCCGCATTTATTTAGCCTCAGAGACGGTTTGAAACAATTGTTACAGAAATCCGACAATGTCAAAAATTAGAGTTAAATTGCTTCAAACAAGCGAATTATCGCGAAACAACACCTGCTCAAATCCAACAAAAACTTCGCCCTGCCGTCTCTACTGAGCCTCAGAGACCCTTTGAGACAAGTGTTACAAAAATCAGAGAATGTCAAAAATTAGAGTGAAATTGCTTCAAATAAGCGAATTATCGCGAAACAACACCTGCTTGAATCCAACAAAAACTGTGCCCTGCTGTCTCTACCGAGCCTCAGAGACGCTTTTAGACAAGTGTTACAAAAATCAGAGAATGTCATAAATTAGAGTGAAATTGCTTCAAACAGACGAATTATCGCGAAACAACACCTGCTCGAATCCGACAAAAACTGTGCCCTGCCGCATTTATTTAGCCTCAGAGACGGTTTGAAACAATTGTCACAGAAATCCGACAATGTCAAAAATTAGAGTTAAATTGCTTCAAACAAGCGAATTATCGCGAAACAACACCTGCCCGAATCCAACAAAAACTGCGCCCTGCCGTCTCTACTGAGCCTCAGAGACGCTTTGAGACATGTGTTACAAAAATCAGAGAATGTCAAAAATTAGAGTGAAATTGCTTCAAAAGAGCGAATTATCGCGAAACAACACCTGCTCGAATCCAACAATAACTGTGCCCTGCCGTCTCTATTGGGGCTCAGAGTCGCTTTGAGACAAGTCCTTTAAGAATCAGAGAATGTCATAAATGAGAGTGAAATTGCTTCAAACAAGCGAATTATCGCGAAACAACACCTGCTCGAATCCAACAAAAACTGTGCCCTGCCGTCTCTACTGAGCCTCAGAGACGCTTTTAGACAAGTGTTACAAAAATCAGAGAATGTCGTAAATTAGAGTGAAATTGCTTCAAACAAGCGAATTATCGCGAAACAACACCTGTTCGAATCCAACTAAAACAGTGCCCTGCCGTCCTTACTGAGCCTCAGAGACGCTTTGAGACATGTGTTACAAAAATCAGAGAATGTCAAAAATTAGAGTGAAATTGCTTCAAAAGAGCGAATTATCGCGAAACAACACCTCGAATCCGACAAAAACCATGCCCTGCCGACTCTATTTAGCCTCAGAGACGGTTTGAAACAATTGTTACAAAAATCAGAGAATGTGAAAAATTAGAGTGAAATTGCTTCAAACAAGCGAATTATCGCGAAACAACACCTGCTCGAATCCAGCAAAAACTATGCCCTGCCGACTCTATTTAGCCTCAGAGACGCTTTGAGACAAGTGTTACAAAAATCAAAGAATGTCGTAAATTAGAGTGAAATTGCTTCAAACAAGCGAATTATCGCGAAACAACACCTGCTCGAATCGAACAAAAACTGTGCCCTGGGGTCTCTACTGAGCCTCAGAGACGCTTTGAGACAAGTGTTACACAAATCAGAGAATGTGAGAAATTAGATTGAAATTGCTTCAAACAAGCGAATTATCGCGAAACAACACCTGCTCGAATCCGACAAAAACTGTGCCCTGCCGCATTTATTTAGCCTCAGAGACGGTTTGAAACAATTGTTACAGAAATCCGACAATGTCAAAAATTAGAGTTAAATTGCTTCAAACAAGCGAATTATCGCGAAACAACACCTGCCCGAATCCAACAAAAACTGCACCCTGCCGTCTCTACTGAGCCTCAGAGACGCTTTGAGACAAGTGTTACAAAAATCAGAGAATGTCGTAAATTAGAGTGAAATTGCTTCAAACAAGCGAATTATCGCGAAACAACACCTGCTCGAATCCAACAATAACTGCCCTGCCGTCTCTATTGGGGCTCAGAGTCGCTTTGAGACAAGTGTTTTAAGAACCAGAGAATGTCATAAATGAGAGTGAAATTGCTTCAAACAAGCGAATTATCGCGAAACAACACCTGCTCGAATCCAACAAAAACTGTGCCCTGCCGTCCCTACTGAGCCTCAGAGACGCTTTTAGACAAGTGTTACAAAAATCAGAGAATGTCGTAAATTAGAGTGAAATTGCTTCAAACAAGCGAATTATCGCGAAACAACACCTGTTCGAATCCAACTAAAACTGAGCCCTGCCGTCCTTACTGAGCCTCAGAGACGCTTTGAGACATGTGTTACAAAAATCAGAGAATGTCAAAAATTAGAGTGAAATTGCTTCAAAAGAGCGAATTATCGCGAAACAACACCTTCTCGAATCCGACAAAAACCATGCCCTGCCGACTCTATTTAGCCTCAGAGACGGTTTGAAACAATTGTCACAAAAATCAGAGAATGTGAAAAATTAGAGTGAAATTGCTTCAAACAAGCGAATTATCACGAAACAACACCTGCTCGAATCCAACAAAAACTATGCCCTCCCGACTCTATTTAGCCTCAGAGACGCTTTGAGACAAGTGTTACAAAAATCAAAGTATGTCGTAAATTAGAGTGAAATTGCTTCAAACAAGCGAATTATCGCGAAACAACACCTGCTCGAATCGAACAAAAACTGTGCCCTGCTGTCTCTACTGAGCCTCAGAGACGCTTTGAGACAAGTGTTACACAAATCAGAGAATGTGAGAAATTAGATTGAAATTGCTTCAAACAAGCGAATTATCGCGAAACAACACCTGCTCGAATTCGACAAAAACTGTGCCCTGCCGCATTTATTTAGCCTCAGAGACGGTTTGAAACAATTGTTACAGAAATCGGACAATGTCAAAAATTAGAGTGAAATTGCTTCAAACAAGCGAATTATCGCGAAACAACACCTGCTCAAATCCAACAAAAACTTCGCCCTGCCGTCTCTACTGAGCCTCACAGACCCTTTGAGACAAGTGTTACAAAAATCAGAGAATGTGAAAAATTAGAGTGAAATTGCTTCAAACAAGCGAATTATCGCGAAACAACACCTGCTCGAATCCAACAAAAACTATGCCCTGCCAACTCAATTTAGCCTCAGAGACGGTTTGAAACCATTGTTACAGATATCAGACAATGTCAAAAATTAGAGTGAAATTGCTTCAAACAAGCGAATTATCGCGAAACAACACCTGCTCGAATCCAACAAAAACTGCGCCCTGCCGTCTCTACTGAGCCTCAGAGACGCTTTGAGACAAGTGTTACAAAAATCAGAGAATGTCAAAAATTAGAGTGAAATTGCTTCAAACAAGCGAATTATCGCGAAACAACACCTGCTCGAATCCAACAATAATTGTGCCCTGCCGTCTCTATTAAGGCTCAGAGTCGCTTTGAGACAAGTGTTTTAAGAATCAGAGAATGTCGTAAATTACAGTGAAATTGCTTCAAACAAGCGAATTATCGCGAAACAACACCTGCTCGAATCCAACAATAACTGTGCCCTGCCGTCTCTATTGGGGCTCAGAGTCGCTTTGAGACAAGTGTTTTAAGAATCAGAGAATGTCATAAATGAGAGTGAAATTGCTTCAAACAAGCGAATTATCGCGAAACAACACCTGTTCAAATCCAACTAAAACTGTGCCCTGCCGTCCTTACTGAGTCTCAGAGACGCTTTGAGACATGTGTTACAAAAATCAGAGAATGTCAAAAATTAGAGTGAAATTGCTTCAAAAGAGCGAATTATCGCGAAACAACACCTTCTCGAATCCTACAAAAACCATGCCCTGCCGACACTATTTAGCCTCAGAGACGGTTTGAAACAATTGTTACAAAAATCAGAGAATGTGAAAAATTAGAGTGAAATTGCTTCAAACAAGCGAATTATCGCGAAACAACACCTGCTCGAATCCAACAAAAACTATGCCCTGCCGACTCTATTTAGCCTCAGAGACGCTATGAGACAAGTGTTACAAAAATCAAACAATGTCGTAAATTAGAGTGAAATTGCTTCAAACAAGCGAATTATCGCGAAACAACACCTGCTCGAATCGAACAAAAACTGTGCCCTGCGGTCTCTACTGAGCCTCAGAGACGCTTTGAGACAAGTGTTACACAAATCAGAGAATGTGAGAAATTAGATTGAAATTGCTTCAAACAAGCGAATTATCGCGAAACAACACCTGCTCGAATCCGACAAAAACTGTGCCCTGCCGCATTTATTTAGCCTCAGAGACGGTTTGAAACAATTGTTACAGAAATCAGACAATGTCAAAAATTAGAGTGAAATAGCTTCAAACAAGCGAATTATCGCGAAACAACACCTGCTCAAATCCAACAAAAACTTCGCCCTGCCGTCTCTACTGAGCCTCAGAGACCCTTTGAGACAAGTGTTACACAAATCAGAGAATGTGAGAAATTAGATTGAAATTGCTAAAAAACAAGCGAATTATCGCGAAACAACACCTGCTCGAATCCGACAAAAACTATGCCCTGCCGACTCTATTTAGCCTCAGAGACGGTTTGAAACCATTGTTACAAAAATCAGAGAATGTGAAAAATTAGAGTGAAATTGCTTCAAACAAGCGAATTATCGCGAAACAACACCTGCTCGAATCCAACAAAAACTGCGCCCTGCCGTCTCTACTGAGCCTCAGAGACGCTTTGAGACAAGTGTTACAAAAATCAGAGAATGTCAAAAATTAGAGTGAAATTGCTTCAAACAAGCGAATTATCGCGAAACAACACCTGCTCGAGTCCAACAATAACTGTGCCCTGCCGTCTCTATTAAGGCTCAGAGTCGCTTTGAGACAAGTGTTTTAAGAATCAGAGAATGTCGTAAATTACAGTGAAATTGCTTCAAACAAGCGAATTATCGCGAAACAACACCTGCTCGAATCCAACAATAACTGTGCCCTGCCGTCTCTACTAAGGCTCAGAGTCGCTTTGTGACAAGTGTTTTAAGAATCAGAGAATTTCGTAAATTAGAGTGAAATTGCTTCAAACAAGCGAATTATCGCGAAACAACACCTGCTCGAATCCAACAAAAACTGTGCCCTGCCATCTCTACTGAGCCTCACAGACGCTTTGAGACAAGTGTTACAAAAATCAGAGAATGTGAGAAATTAGATTGAAATTGCTTATAACAAGCGAATTATCGCGAAACAACACCTGCTCGAATCCAACACAAACTGTGCCCTGCCATCTCTACTGAGCCTCACAGACGGTTTGAAACAATTGTTACAGAAATCAGACAATGTCAAAAATTAGAGGGAAATTGCTTCAAACAAGCGAATTATCGCGAAACAACACCTGCTCGAATCCAACAAAAACTGCGCCCCGCCGTCTCTACTGAGCCTCAGAGACCCTTTGAGACAAGTGTTACAAAAGTCAGAGAATGTCAAAAATTAGAGTGAAATTCCTTCAAACAAGCGAATTATCGCGAAACAACACCTGCTCGAATCCGACAAAAACTGTGCCCTGCCGCATTTATTTAGCCTCAGAGACGGTTTGAAACAATTGTTACAGAAATCCGACAATCTCAAAAATTAGAGTTAAATTGCTTCAAACAAGCGAATTATCGCGAAACAACACCTGCTCGAATCCAACAAAAACTATGCCCTGCCTACTCAATTTAGCCTCAGAGACGGTTTGAAACCATTGTTACAGATATCAGACAATGTCAAAAATTAGAGTGAAATTGCTTCAAACAAGCGAATTATCGCGAAACAACACCTGCTCGAATCCAACAAAAACTGCGCCCTGCCGTCTCTACTGAGCCTCAGAGACGCTTTGAGACAAGTGTTACAAAAATCAGAGAATGTCAAAAATTAGAGTGAAATTGCTTCAAACAAGCGAATTATCGCGAAACAACAGCTGCTCGAATCCAACAATAATTGTGCCCTGCCGTCTCTATTAAGGCTCAGAGTCGCTTTGAGACAAGTGTTTTAAGAATCAGAGAATGTCGTAAATTACAGTGAAATTGCTTCAAACAAGCGAATTATCGCGAAACAACACCTGCTCGAATCCAACAATAACTGTGCCCTGCCGTCTCTATTGGGGCTCAGAGTCGCTTTGAGACAAGTGTTTTAAGAATCAGAGAATGTCATAAATGAGAGTGAAATTGCTTCAAACAAGCGAATTATCGCGAAACAACACCTGTTCGAATCCAACTAAAACTGTCCCCTGCCGTCCTTACTGAGTCTCAGAGACGCTTTGAGACATGTGTTACAAAAATCAGAGAATGTCAAAAATTAGAGTGAAATTGCTTCAAAAGAGCGAATTATCGCGAAACAACACCTTCTCGAATCCTACAAAAACCATGCCCTGCCGACACTATTTAGCCTCAGAGACGGTTTGAAACAATTGTTACAAAAATCAGAGAATGTGAAAAATTAGAGTGAAATTGCTTCAAACAAGCGAATTATCGCGAAACAACACCTGCTCGAATCCAACAAAAACTATGCCCTGCCGACTCTATTTAGCCTCAGAGACGCTATGAGACAAGTGTTACAAAAATCAAACAATGTCGTAAATTAGAGTGAAATTGCTTCAAACAAGCGAATTATCGCGAAACAACACCTGCTCGAATCGAACAAAAACTGTGCCCTGCGGTCTCTACTGAGCCTCAGAGACGCTTTGAGACAAGTGTTACACAAATCAGAGAATGTGAGAAATTAGATTGAAATTGCTTCAAACAAGCGAATTATCGCGAAACAACACCTGCTCGAATCCGACAAAAACTGTGCCCTGCCGCATTTATTTAGCCTCAGAGACGGTTTGAAACAATTGTTACAGAAATCAGACAATGTCAAAAATTAGAGTGAAATAGCTTCAAACAAGCGAATTATCGCGAAACAACACCTGCTCAAATCCAACAAAAACTTCGCCCTGCCGTCTCTACTGAGCCTCAGAGACCCTTTGAGACAAGTGTTACACAAATCAGAGAATGTGAGAAATTAGATTGAAATTGCTAAAAAACAAGCGAATTATCGCGAAACAACACCTGCTCGAATCCGACAAAAACTATGCCCTGCCGACTCTATTTAGCCTCAGAGACGGTTTGAAACCATTGTTACAAAAATCAGAGAATGTGAAAAATTAGAGTGAAATTGCTTCAAACAAGCGAATTATCGCGAAACAACACCTGCTCGAATCCAACAAAAACTGCGCCCTGCCGTCTCTACTGAGCCTCAGAGACGCTTTGAGACAAGTGTTACAAAAATCAGAGAATGTCAAAAATTAGAGTGAAATTGCTTCAAACAAGCGAATTATCGCGAAACAACACCTGCTCGAGTCCAACAATAACTGTGCCCTGCCGTCTCTATTAAGGCTCAGAGTCGCTTTGAGACAAGTGTTTTAAGAATCAGAGAATGTCGTAAATTACAGTGAAATTGCTTCAAACAAGCGAATTATCGCGAAACAACACCTGCTCGAATCCAACAATAACTGTGCCCTGCCGTCTCTACTAAGGCTCAGAGTCGCTTTGTGACAAGTGTTTTAAGAATCAGAGAATTTCGTAAATTAGAGTGAAATTGCTTCAAACAAGCGAATTATCGCGAAACAACACCTGCTCGAATCCAACAAAAACTGTGCCCTGCCATCTCTACTGAGCCTCACAGACGCTTTGAGACAAGTGTTACAAAAATCAGAGAATGTGAGAAATTAGATTGAAATTGCTTATAACAAGCGAATTATCGCGAAACAACACCTGCTCGAATACAACAAAAACTGTGCCCTGCCATCTCTACTGAGCCTCACAGACGGTTTGAAACAATTGTTACAGAAATCAGACAATGTCAAAAATTAGAGGGAAATTGCTTCAAACAAGCGAATTATCGCGAAACAACACCTGCTCGAATCCAACAAAAACTGCGCCCCGCCGTCTCTACTGAGCCTCAGAGACCCTTTGAGACAAGTGTTACAAAAGTCAGAGAATGTCAAAAATTAGAGTGAAATTCCTTCAAACAAGCGAATTATCGCGAAACAACACCTGCTCGAATCCGACAAAAACTGTGCCCTGCCGCATTTATTTAGCCTCAGAGACGGTTTGAAACAATTGTTACAGAAATCCGACAATGTCAAAAATTAGAGTTAAATTGCTTCAAACAAGCGAATTATCGCGAAACAACACCTGCTCAAATCCAACAAAAACTTCGCCCTGCCGTCTCTACTGAGCCTCAGAGACCCTTTGAGACAAGTGTTACAAAAATCAGAGAATGTCAAAAATTAGAGTGAAATTGCTTCAAATAAGCGAATTATCGCGAAACAACACCTGCTTGAATCCAACAAAAACTGTGCCCTGCTGTCTCTACCGAGCCTCAGAGACGCTTTTAGACAAGTGTTACAAAAATCAGAGAATGTGAGAAATTAGATTGAAATTGCTTATAACAAGCGAATTATCGCGAAACAACACCTGCTCGAATCCGACAAAAACTGTGCCCTGCCGCATTTATTTAGCCTCAGAGACGGTTTGAAACAATTGTTACAGAAATCCGACAAAGTCAAAAAATAGAGTTAAATTGCTTCAAACAAGCGAATTATCGCGAAACAACACCTGCCCGAATCCAACAAAAACTGCGCCCTGCCGTCTCTACTGAGCCTCAGAGACGCTTTGAGACAAGTGTTACAAAAATCAGAGAATGTCGTAAATTAGAGTGAAATTGCTTCAAACAAGCGAATTATCGCGAAACAACACCTGCTCGAATCCAACAATAACTGTGCCCTGCCGACTCTATTGGGGCTCAGAGTCGCTTTGAGACAAGTGTTTTAAGAATCAGAGAATGTCGTAAATTGGAGTGAAATTGCTTCAAACAAGCGAATTATCGCGAAACAACACCTGCTCGAATCCAACAAAAACTGTGCCCTGCCATCTCTACTGAGCCTCAGAGACGCTTTGAGACAAGTGTTACACAAATCAGAGAATGTGAGAAATTAGATTGAAATTGCTTATAACAAGCGAATTATCGCGAAACAACACCTGCTCGAATCCGACAAAAACTGTGCCCTGCCGCATTTATTTACTCTCAGAGACGGTTTGAAACACTTGTTACAGAAATCAGACAATGTCAAAAATTAGAGTGAAATTGCTTCAAACAAGCGAATTATCGCGAAACAACACCTGCTCAAATCCAACAAAAACTTCGCCCTGCCGTCTCTACTGAGCCTCAGAGACCCTTTGAGACAAGTGTTACACAAATCAGAGAATGTGAGAAATTAGATTGAAATTGCTTCAGACAAGCGAATTATCGCGAAACAACACCTGCTCGAATCCGACAAAAACTATGCCCTGCCGACTCTATTTAGCCTCAGAGACGGTTTGAAACCATTGTTACAAAAATCAGAGAATGTGAAAAATTAGAGTGAAATTGCTTCAAACAAGCGAATTATCGCGAAACAACACCTGCTCCAATCCAACAAAAACTGTGCCCTGCCGTCTCTACTAAGGCTCAGAGTCGCTTTGAGACAAGTGTTTTAAGAATCAGAGAATTTCGTAAATTAGAGTGAAATTGCTTCAAACAAGCGAATTATCGCGAAACAACACCTGCTCGAATCCAACAAAAACTGTGCCCTGCCATCTCTACTGAGCCTCACAGACGCTTTGAGACAAGTGTTACAAAAATCAGAGAATGTGAGAAATTAGATTGAAATTGCTTATAACAAGCGAATTATCGCGAAACAACACCTGCTCGAATCCGACAAAAACTGTGCCCTGCCGCATTTATTTAGCCTCAGAGACGGTTTGAAACAATTGTTACAGAAATCAGACAATGTCAAAAATTAGAGGGAAATTGCTTCAAACAAGCGAATTATCGCGAAACAACACCTGCTCGAATCCAACAAAAACTGCGCCCTGCCGTCTCTACTGAGCCTCAGAGACCCTTTGAGACAAGTGTTACAAAAGTCAGAGAATGTCAAAAATTAGAGTGAAATTGCTTCAAACAAGCGAATTATCGCGAAACAACACCTGCTCGAATCGAACAAAAACTGTGCCCTGCCGTCTCTATTAAGGCTCAGAGTCGCTTTGAGACAAGTGTTTTAAGAATCAGAGAATGTCGTAAATTAGAGTGAAATTGCTTCAAACAAGCGAATTATCGCGAAACAACACCTCCTCGAATCCAACAAAAACTGTGCCCTGCCATCTCTAATGAGCCTCAGAGACGCTTTGAGACAAGTGTTTCAAAAATCAGAGAATGTGAGAAATTAGATTGAAATTGCTTATAACAAGCGAATTATCGCGAAACAAAACCTGCTCGAATCCGACAAAAACTGTGCCCTGCTGCATTTATTTAGCCTCAGAGACGGTTTGAAACAATTGTTACAGAAATCAGACAATGTCAAAAATTAGAGGGAAATTGCTTCAAACAAGCGAATTATCGCGAAACAACACCTGCTCGAATCCAACAAAAACTATGCCCTGCCGACTCTATTTAGCCTTAGAGACGGTTTGAAACCATTGTTACAAAAATCAGAGAATGTGAAAAATTAGAGTGAAATATCTTCAAATAAGCGAATTATCGCGAAACACCTGCTTGAATCCAACAAAAACTGTGCCCTGCTGTCTCTACCGAGCCTCCGAGACGCTTTGAGACAAGTGTTACCAAAATCAGAGAATGTCATAAATTAGAGTGAAATTGCTTCAAACAAGCGAATTATCGCGAAACAACACCTGGTCGAATCCGACAGAAACTGTGCCCTGCCGCATTTATTTAGCCTCAGAGACGGTTTGAAACAATTGTTACAGATATCAGACAATGTCAAAAATTAGAGTGAAATTGCTTCAAACAGGCGAATTATCGCGAAACAACACCTGCTCGAATCCGACAAAAAATATGCCCTGCCGACTCTATTTAGCCTCAGAGACGGTTTGAAACAATTGTTACAAAAATCAGAGAATGTGAAAAATTAGAGTGAAATTGCTTCAAATAAGCGAATTATCGCGAAACAACACCTGCTTGAATCCAACAAAAACTGTGCCCTGCTGTCTCTACCGAGCCTCAGAGACGCTTTGAGACAAGTATTACAAAAATCAGAGAATGTCATAAATTAGAGTGAAATTGCTTCAAACAAGCGAATTATCGCGAAACAACACCTGCTCGAATCCGACAAAAACTGTGTCCTGCCGCATTTATTTAGCCTCAGAGACGGTTTGAAACAATTGTTACAGAAATCCCACAATGTCAAAATTAGAGTTAAAATGCTTCAAACAAGCGAATTATCGCGAAACAACACCTGCCCGAATCCAACAAAAACTGCGCCCTGCCGTCTCTACTGAGCCTCAGAGACGCTTTGAGACAAGTGTTACAAAAATCAGAGAATGTCGTAAATTAGAGTGAAATTGCTTCAAACAAGCGAATTATCGCGAAACAACACCTGCTCGAATCCAACATTAACTGTGCCCTGCCGTCTCTATTGGGACTCAGAGTCGCTTTGAGACAAGTGTTTTAAGAATCAGAGAATGTCATAAATGAGAGTGAAATTGCTTCAAACAAGCGAATTATCGCGAAACAACACCTGCTCGAATCCAACAAAAACTGTCCCCTGCCGTCTCTACTGAGCCTCAGAGACGCTTTTTGACAAGTGTTACAAAAATCAGAGAATGTAAATTAGAGTGAAATTGCTTCAAACAAGCGAATTATCGCGAAACAACACCTGTTCGAATCCAACTAAAACTGTGCCCTGCCGTCCTTACTGAGCCTCAGAGACGCTTTGAGACATGTGTTACAAAAATCAGAGAATGTCAAAAGTTAGAGTGAAATTGCTTCAAAAGAGCGAATTATCGCGAAACACCTTCTCGAATCCTACAAAAACCATGCCCTGCCGACTCTATTTAGCCTCAGAGACGGTTTGAAACAATTGTTACAAAAATCAGAGAATGTGAAAAATTAGAGTGAAATTGCTTCAAACAAGCGAATTATCGCGAAACAACACCTGCTCGAATCCAACAAAAACTGTGCCCTGCGGTCTCTACTGAGCCTCAGAGACGCTTTGAGACAAGTGTTACACAAATCAGAGAATGTCATAAATTAGAGTGAAATTGCTTCAAACAAGCGAATTATCGCGAAACAACACCTGCTCGAATCCGACAAAAACTGTGCCCTGCCGCATTTATTTAGCCTCAGAGACGGTTTGAAACAATTGTTACAGAAATCCCACAATATCAAAATTAGAGTTAAATTGCTTCAAACAAGCGAATTATCGCGAAACAACACCTCCTCGAATCCAACAAAAACTGTGCCCTGCCATCTCTAATGAGCCTCAGAGACGCTTTGAGACAAGTGTTTCAAAAATCAGAGAATGTGAGAAATTAGATTGAAATTGCTTATAACAAGCGAATTATCGCGAAACAACACCTGCTCGAATCCGACAAAAACTGTGCCCTGCTGCATTTATTTAGCCTCAGAGACGGTTTGAAACCATTGTTACAAAAATCAGAGAATGTGAAAAATTAGAGTGAAATTGCTTCAAACAAGCGAATTATCGCGAAACAACACCTGCTCGAATCCAACAAAAACTATGCCCAGCCGACTCTATTTGGCCTCAGAGACGGTTTGAAACCATTGTTACAGATATCAGACAATGTCAAAAATTAGAGTGAAATTGCTTCAAACAAGCGAATTATCGCGAAACACCTGCTCGAATCCAACAATAACTGTGCCCTGCCGTCTCTATTAAGGCTCAGAGTCGCTTTGAGACAAGTGTTTTAAGAATCAGAGAATGTCGTAAATTAGAGTGAAATTGCTTCAAACAAGCGAATTATCGCGAAACAACACCTGCTCGAATCCAACAAAAACTGTGCCCTGCCATCTCTACTGAGCCTCAGAGACGCTTTGAGACAAGTGTTACAAAAATCAGAGAATGTGAGAAATTAGATTGAAATTGCTTCAAACAAGCGAATTATCGCGAAACAACACCTGCTCGAATCCGACAAAAACTGTGCCCTGCCGCATTTATTTAGCCTCAGAGACGGTTTGAAACAATTGTTACAGAAATCCGACAAAGTCAAAAAATAGAGTTAAATTGCTTCAAACAAGCGAATTATCGCGAAACAACACCTGCCCGAATCCAACAAAAACTGCGCCCTGCCGTCTCTACTGAGCCTCAGAGACGCTTTGAGACAAGTGTTACAAAAATCAGAGAATGTCGTAAATTAGAGTGAAATTGCTTCAAACAAGCGAATTATCGCGAAACAACACCTGCTCGAATCCAACAATAACTGTGCCCTGCCGACTCTATTGGGGCTCAGAGTCGCTTTGAGACAAGTGTTTTAAGAATCAGAGAATGTCGTAAATTAGAGTGAAATTGCTTCAAACAAGCGAATTATCGCGAAACAACACCTGCTCGAATCCAACAAAAACTGTGCCCTGCCATCTCTACTGAGCCTCAGAGACGCTTTGAGACAAGTGTTACACAAATCAGAGAATGTGAGAAATTAGATTGAAATTGCTTATAACAAGCGAATTATCGCGAAACAACACGTGCTCGAATCCGACAAAAACTGTGCCCTGCCGCATTTATTTACTCTCAGAGACGGTTTGAAACACTTGTTACAGAAATCAGACAATGTCAAAAATTAGAGTGAAATTGCTTCAAACAAGCGAATTATCGCGAAACAACACCTGCTCAAATCCAACAAAAACTTCGCCCTGCCGTCTCTACTGAGCCTCAGAGACCCTTTGAGACAAGTGTTACACAAATCAGAGAATGTGAGAAATTAGATTGAAATTGCTTCAGACAAGCGAATTATCGCGAAACAACACCTGCTCGAATCCGACAAAAACTATGCCCTGCCGACTCTATTTAGCCTCAGAGACGGTTTGAAACCATTGTTACAAAAATCAGAGAATGTGAAAAATTAGAGTGAAATTGCTTCAAACAAGCGAATTATCGCGAAACAACACCTGCTCGAATCCAACAAAAACTGCGCCCTGCCGTCTCTACTGAGCCTCAGAGACGCTTTGAGACAAGTGTTACAAAAATCAGAGAATGTCAAAAATTAGAGTGAAATTGCTTCAAACAAGCGAATTATCGCGAAACAACACCTGCTCGAATCCAACAATAACTGTGCCCTGCCGTCTCTATTAAGGCTCAGAGTCGCTTTGAGACAAGTGTTTTAAGAATCAGAGAATGTCGTAAATTACAGTGAAATTGCTTCAAACAAGCGAATTATCGCGAAACAACACCTGCTCCAATCCAACAAAAACTGTGCCCTGCCGTCTCTACTAAGGCTCAGAGTCGCTTTGAGACAAGTGTTTTAAGAATCAGAGAATTTCGTAAATTAAAGTGAAATTGCTTCAAACAAGCGAATTATCGCGAAACAACACCTGCTCGAATCCAACAAAAACTGTGCCCTGCCATCTCTACTGAGCCTCACAGACGCTTTGAGACAAGTGTTACAAAAATCAGAGAATGTGAGAAATTAGATTGAAATTGCTTATAACAAGCGAATTATCGCGAAACAACACCTGCTCGAATCCGACAAAAACTGTGCCCTGCCGCATTTATTTAGCCTCAGAGACGGTTTGAAACAATTGTTACAGAAATCAGACAATGTCAAAAATTAGAGGGAAATTGCTTCAAACAAGCGAATTATCGCGAAACAACACCTGCTCGAATCCAACAAAAACTGCGCCCTGCCGTCTCTACTGAGCCTCAGAGACCCTTTGAGACAAGTGTTACAAAAGTCAGAGAATGTCAAAAATTAGAGTGAAATTCCTTCAAACAAGCGAATTATCGCGAAACAACACCTGCTCGAATCCGACAAAAAAATATGCCCTGCCGACTCTATTTAGCCTCAGAGACGGTTTGAAACAATTGTTACAAAAATCAGAGAATGTGAAAAATTAGAGTGAAATATCTTCAAATAAGCGAATTATCGCGAAACAACACCTGCTTGAATCCAACAAAAACTGTGCCCTGCTGTCTCTACCGAGCCTCAGAGACGCTTTGAGACAAGTGTTACAAAAATCAGAGAATGTCATAAATTAGAGTTAAATTGCTTCAAACAAGCGAATTATCGCGAAACAACACCTGCTCGAATCCGACAAAAACTGTGCCCTGCCGCATTTATTTAGCCTCAGAGACGTTTTGAAACAATTGTTACAGAAATCCGACAATGTCAAAAATTAGAGTTAAATTGCTTCAAACAAGCGAATTATCGCGAAACAACACCTGCCCGAATCCAACAAAAACTGCGCCCTGCCGTCTCTACTGAGCCTCAGAGACGCTTTGAGACAAGTGTTACAAAAATCAGAGAATGTCGTAAATTAGAGTGAAATTGCTTCAAACAAGCGAATTATCGCGACACAACACCTGCTCGAATCCAACAATAACTGTGCCCTGCCGTCTCTATTGGGGCTCAGAGTCGCTTTGAGACAAGTGTTTTAAGAATCAGAGAATGTCAGAAATGAGAGTGAAATTGCTTCAAACAAGCGAATTATCGCGAAACAACACCTGCTCGAATCCAACAAAAACTGTGCCCTGCCGTCTCTACTGAGCCTCAGAGACGCTTTTAGACAAGTGTTACAAAAATCAGAGAATGTCGTAAATTAGAGTGAAATTGCTTCAAACAAGCGAATTATCGCGAAACAACACCTGTTCGAATCCAACTAAAACTGTGCCCTGCCGTCCTTACTGAGCCTCAGAGACGCTTTGAGACATGTGTTACAAAAATCAGAGAATGTCAAAAATTAGAGTGAAATTGCTTCAAAAGAGCGAATTATCGCGAAACAACACCTTCTCGAATCCGACAAAAACCATGCCCTGCCGACTCTATTTAGCCTCAGAGACGGTTTGAAACAATTGTTACAAAAATCAGAGAATGTGAAAAATTAGAGTGAAATTGCTTCAAACAAGCGAATTATCGCGAAACAACACCTGCCCGAATCCAACAAAAACTGCGCCCTGCCGTCTCTACTGAGCCTCAGAGACGCTTTGAGACAAGTGTTACAAAAATCAGAGAATGTCGTAAATTAGAGTGAAATTGCTTCAAACAAGCGAATTATCGCGAAACAACACCTGCTCGAATCCAACAATAACTGTGCCCTGCCGTCTCTATTGGGGCTCAGAGTCGCTTTGAGACAAGTGTTTTAAGAATCAGAGAATGTCAGAAATGAGAGTGAAATTGCTTCAAACAAGCGAATTATCGCGAAACAACACCTGCTCGAATCCAACAAAAACTGTGCCCTGCCGTCTCTACTGAGCCTCAGAGACGCTTTTAGACAAGTGTTACAAAAATCAGAGAATGTCGTAAATTAGAGTGAAATTGCTTCAAACAAGCGAATTATCGCGAAACAACACCTGTTCGAATCCAACTAAAACTGTGCCCTGCCGTCCTTACTGAGCCTCAGAGACGCTTTGAGACATGTGTTACAAAAATCAGAGAATGTCAAAAATTAGAGTGAAATTGCTTCAAAAGAGCGAATTATCGCGAAACAACACCTTCTCGAATCCGACAAAAACCATGCCCTGCCGACTCTATTTAGCCTCAGAGACGGTTTGAAACAATTGTTACAAAAATCAGAGAATGTGAAAAATTAGAGTGAAATTGCTTCAAACAAGCGAATTATCGCGAAACAACACCTGCTCGAATCCAACAAAAACTATGCCCTGCCGACTCTATTTAGCCTCAGAGACGCTTTGAGACAAGTGTTACTAAAATCAAAGAATGTCGTAAATTAGAGTGAAATTGCTTCAAACAAGCGAATTATCGCGAAACAACACCTGCTCGAATCGAACAAAAACTGTGCCCTGCTGTCTCTACTGAGCCTCAGAGACGCTTTGAGACAAGTGTTACACAAATCAGAGAATGTGAGAAATTAGATTGAAATTGCTTCAAACAAGCGAATTATCGCGAAACAACACCTGCTCGAATCCGACAAAAACTGTGCCCTGCCGCATTTATTTAGCCTCAGAGACGGTTTGAAACAATTGTTACAGAAATCCGACAAAGTCAAAAAATAGAGTTAAATTGCTTCAAACAAGCGAATTATCGCGAAACAACACCTGCCCGAATCCAACAAAAACTGCGCCCTGCCGTCTCTACTGAGCCTCAGAGACGCTTTGAGACAAGTGTTACAAAAATCAGAGAATGTCGTAAATTAGAGTGAAATTGCTTCAAACAAGCGAATTATCGCGAAACAACACCTGCTCGAATCCAACAATAACTGTGCCCTGCCGTCTCTATTGGGGCTCAGAGTCGCTTTGAGACAAGTGTTTTAAGAATCAGAGAATGTCGTAAATTAGAGTGAAATTGCTTCAACAAGCGAATTATCGCGAAACAACACCCTGCTCGAATCCAACAAAAACTGTGCCCTGCCATCTCTACTGAGCCTCAGAGACGCTTGAGACAAGTGTTACACAAATCAGAGAATGTGAGAAATTAGATTGAAATGCTTATAACAAGCGAATTATCGCGAAACAACACCTGCTCGAATCGACAAAAAACTGTGCCTGCCGCATTTATTTAGCCTCAGAGACGGTTTGAAACACTTGTTACAGAAATCAGACAATGTCAAAAATTAGAGTGAAATTGCTTCAAACAAGCGAATTATCGCGAAACAACACCTGCTCAAATCCAACAAAAACTTCGCCCTGCCGTCTCTACTGAGCCTCAGGACCCTTTGAGACAGTGTTACACAAATCAGAGAATGTGAGAAATTAGATTGAAATTGCTTCAGACAAGCGAATTATCGCGAAACAACACCTGCTCGAATCCGACAAAAACTATGCCCTGCCGACTCTATTTAGCCTCAGAGACGGTTTGAAACCATTGTTACAAAAATCAGAGAATGTGAAAAATTAGAGTGAAATTGCTTCAAACAAGCGAATTATCGCGAAACAACACCTGCTCGAATCCAACAAAAACTGCGCCCTGCCGTCTCTACTGAGCCTCAGAGACGCTTTGAGACAAGTGTTACAAAAATCAGAGAATGTCAAAATTAGAGTGAAATTGCTTCAAACAAGCGAATTATCGCGCAAACAACACCTGCTCGAATCCAACAATAACTGTGCCCTGCCGTCTCTATTAAGGCTCAGAGTCGCTTTGAGACAAGTGTTTTAAGAATCAAAGAATGTCGTAAGTAAATTACAGTGAAATTGCTTCAAACAAGCGAATTATCGCGAAACAACACCTGCTCCAATCCAACAAAAACTGTGCCCTGCCGTCTCTACTAAGGCTCAGAGTCGCTTTGAGACAAGTGTTTTAAGAATCAGAGAATTTCGTAAATTAAAGTGAAATTGCTTCAAACAAGCGAATTATCGCGAAACAACACCTGCTCGAATCCAACAAAAACTGTGCCCTGCCATCTCTACTGAGCCTCACAGACGCTTTGAGACAAGTGTTACAAAAATCAGAGAATGTGAGAAATTAGATTGAAATTGCTTATAACAAGCGAATTATCGCGAAACAACACCTTCTCGAATCCGACAAAAACTGTGCCCTGCCGCATTTATTTAGCCTCAGAGACGGTTTGAAACAATTGTTACAGAAATCAGACAATGTCAAAAATTAGAGGGAAATTGCTTCAAACAAGCGAATTATCGCGAAACAACACCTGCTCGAATCCAACAAAAACTGCGCCCTGCCGTCTCTACTGAGCCTCAGAGACCCTTTGAGACAAGTGTTACAAAAGTCAGAGAATGTCAAAAATTAGAGTCAAATTCCTTCAAACAAGCGAATTATCGCGAAACAACACCTGCTCGAATCCGACAAAAAAATATGCCCTGCCGACTCTATTTAGCCTCAGAGACGGTTTGAAACAATTGTTACAAAAATCAGAGAATGTGAAAAATTAGAGTGAAATATCTTCAAATAAGCGAATTATCGCGAAACAACACCTGCTTGAATCCAACAAAAACTGTGCCCTGCTGTCTCTACCGAGCCTCAGAGACGCTTTAGACAAGTGTTACAAAAATCAGAGAATGTCATAAATTAGAGTTAAATTGCTTCAAACAAGCGAATTATCGCGAAACAACACCTGCTCGAATCCGACAAAAACTGTGCCCTGCCGCATTTATTTAGCCTCAGAGACGTATTGAAACAATTGTTACAGAAATCCGACAATGTCAAAAATTAGAGTTAAATTGCTTCAAACAAGCGAATTATCGCGAAACAACACCTGCCCGAATCCAACAAAAACTGCGCCCTGCCGTCTCTACTGAGCCTCAGAGACGCTTTGAGACAAGTGTTACAAAAATCAGAGAATGTCGTAAATTAGAGTGAAATTGCTTCAAACAAGCGAATTATCGCGAAACAACACCTGCTCGAATCCAACAATAACTGTGCCCTGCCGTCTCTATTGGGGCTCAGAGTCGCTTTGAGACAAGTGTTTTAAGCATCAGAGAATGTCATAAATGAGAGTGAAATTGCTTCAAACAAGCGAATTATCGCGAAACAACACCTGCTCGAATCCAACAAAAACTGTGCCCTGCCGTCTCTACTGAGCCTCAGAGACGCTTTTAGACAAGTGTTACAAAAATCAGAGAATGTCGTAAATTAGAGTGAAATTGCTTCAAACAAGCGAATTATCGCGAAACAACACCTGTTCGAATCCAACTAAAACTGTGCCCTGCCGTCCTTACTGAGCCTCAGAGACGCTTTGAGACATGTGTTACAAAAATCAGAGAATGTCAAAAATTAGAGTGAAATTGCTTCAAAAGAGCGAATTATCGCGAAACAACACCTTCTCGAATCCGACAAAAACCATGCCCTGCCGACTCTATTTAGCCTCAGAGACGGTTTGAAACAATTGTTACAAAAATCAGAGAATGTGAAAAATTAGAGTGAAATTGCTTCAAACAAGCGAATTATCGCGAAACAACACCTGCTCGAATCCAACAAAAACTATGCCCTGCCGACTCTATTTAGCCTCAGAGACGCTTTGAGACAAGTGTTACTAAAATCAAAGAATGTCGTAAATTAGAGTGAAATTGCTTCAAACAAGCGAATTATCGCGAAACAACACCTGCTCGAATCGAACAAAAACTGTGCCCTGCTGTCTCACCTGAGCCTCAGAGACGCTTTGAGACAAGTGTTACACAAATCAGAGAATGTGAGAAATTAGATTGAAATTGCTTCAAACAAGCGAATTATCGCGAAACAACACCTGCTCGAATCCGACAAAAACTGTGCCCTGCCGCATTTATTTAGCCTCAGAGACGGTTTGAAACAATTGTTACAGAAATCAGACAATGTCAAAAATTAGAGTGAAATTGCTTCAAACAAGCGAATTATCGCGAAACAACACCTGCTCGAATCCAACAAAAACTGCGCCCTGCCGTCTCTACTGAGCCTCAGAGACGCTTTGAGACAAGTGTTACAAAATCAGAGAATGTCAAAAATTAGAGTGAAATTGCTTCAAACAAGCGAATTATCGCGAAACAACACCTGCTCGAATCCAACAATAACTGTGCCCTGCCGTCTCTATTAAGGCTCAGAGTCGCTTTGAGACAAGTGTTACAAAAATCAGAGAATGTCGTAAATTAGAGTGAAATTGCTTCAAACAAGCGAATTATCGCGAAACAACACCTGCTCGAATCCAACAATAACTGTGCCCTGCCGTCTCTATTGGGGCTCAGAGTCGCTTTGAGACAAGTGTTTTAAGAATCAGAGAATGTCATAAATGAGAGTGAAATTGCTTTAAACAAGCGAATTATCGCGAAACAACACCTGCTCGAATCCAACAAAAACTGTGCCCTGCCGTCTCTACTGAGCCTCAGAGACGCTTTTAGACAAGTGTTACAAAAATCAGAGAATGTCGTAAATTAGAGTGAAATTGCTTCAAACAAGCGAATTATCGCGAAACAACACCTGCGCGAATCGAACAAAAACTGTGCCCTGCGGTCTCTACTGAGCCTCAGAGACGCTTTGAAACATGTGTTACAAAAATCAGAGAATGTCAAAAATTAGAGTGAAATTGCTTCAAAAGAGCGAATTATCGCGAAACAACACCTTCTCGAATCCGACAAAAACCATGCCCTGCCGACTCTATTTAGCCTCAGAGACGGTTTGAAACAATTGTTACAAAAATCAGAGAATGTGAAAAATTAGAGTGAAATTGCTTCAAACAAGCGAATTATCGCGAAACAACACCTGCCCGAATCCAACAAAAACTGCGCCCTGCCGTCTCTACTGAGCCTCAGAGACGCTTTGAGACAAGTGTTACAAAAATCAGAGAATGTCGTAAATTAGAGTGAAATTGCTTCAAACAAGCGAATTATCGCGAAACAACACCTGCTCGAATCCAACAATAACTGCCCTGCCGTCTCTATTGGGGCTCAGAGTCGCTTTGAGACAAGTGTTTTAAGAATCAGAGAATGTCATAAATGAGAGTGAAATTGCTTCAAACAAGCGAATTATCGCGAAACAACACCTGCTTAAATCCAACAAAAACTTCGCCCTGCCGTCTCTACTGAGCCTCACAGACCCTTTGAGACAAGTGTTACAAAAATCAGAGAATGTGAAAAATTAGAGTGAAATTGCTTCAAACAAGCGAATTATCGCGAAACAACACCTGCTCGAATCCAACAAAAACTATGCCCTGCCTACTCAATTTAGCCTCAGAGACGGTTTGAAACCATTGTTACAGATATCAGACAATGTCAAAAATTAGAGTGAAATTGCTTCAAACAAGCGAATTATCGCGAAACAACACCTGCTCGAATCCAACAAAAACTGCGCCCTGCCGTCTCTACTGAGCCTCAGAGACGCTTTGAGACAAGTGTTACAAAAATCAGAGAATGTCAAAAATTAGAGTGAAATTGCTTCAAACAAGCGAATTATCGCGAAACAACACCTGCTCGAATCCAACAATAATTGTGCCCTGCCGTCTCTATTAAGGCTCAGAGTCGCTTTGAGACAAGTGTTTTAAGAATCAGAGAATGTCGTAAATTACAGTGAAATTGCTTCAAACAAGCGAATTATCGCGAAACAACACCTGCTCGAATCCAACAATAACTGTGCCCTGCCGTCTCTATTGGGGCTCAGAGTCGCTTTGAGACAAGTGTTTTAAGAATCAGAGAATGTCATAAATGAGAGTGAAATTGCTTCAAACAAGCGAATTATCGCGAAACAACACCTGTTCAAATCCAACTAAAACTGTGCCCTGCCGTCCTTACTGAGTCTCAGAGACGCTTTGAGACATGTGTTACAAAAATCAGAGAATGTCAAAAATTAGAGTGAAATTGCTTCAAAAGAGCGAATTATCGCGAAACAACACCTTCTCGAATCCTACAAAAACCATGCCCTGCCGACACTATTTAGCCTCAGAGACGGTTTGAAACAATTGTTACAAAAATCAGAGAATGTGAAAAATTAGAGTGAAATTGCTTCAAACAAGCGAATTATCGCGAAACAACACCTGCTCGAATCCAACAAAAACTATGCCCTGCCGACTCTATTTAGCCTCAGAGACGCTATGAGACAAGTGTTACAAAAATCAAACAAAGTCGTAAATTAGAGTGAAATTGCTTCAAACAAGCGAATTATCGCGAAACAACACCTGCTCGAATCGAACAAAAACTGTGCCCTGCGGTCTCTACTGAGCCTCAGAGACGCTTTGAGACAAGTGTTACACAAATCAGAGAATGTGAGAAATTAGATTGAAATTGCTTCAAACAAGCGAATTATCGCGAAACAACACCTGCTCGAATCCGACAAAAACTGTGCCCTGCCGCATTTATTTAGCCTCAGAGACGGTTTGAAACAATTGTTACAGAAATCAGACAATGTCAAAAATTAGAGTGAAATAGCTTCAAACAAGCGAATTATCGCGAAACAACACCTGCTCAAATCCAACAAAAACTTCGCCCTGCCGTCTCTACTGAGCCTCAGAGACCCTTTGAGACAAGTGTTACACAAATCAGAGAATGTGAGAAATTAGATTGAAATTGCTAAAAAACAAGCGAATTATCGCGAAACAACACCTGCTCGAATCCGACAAAAACTATGCCCTGCCGACTCTATTTAGCCTCAGAGACGGTTTGAAACCATTGTTACAAAAATCAGAGAATGTGAAAAATTAGAGTGAAATTGCTTCAAACAAGCGAATTATCGCGAAACAACACCTGCTCGAATCCAACAAAAACTGCGCCCTGCCGTCTCTACTGAGCCTCAGAGACGCTTTGAGACAAGTGTTACAAAAATCAGAGAATGTCAAAAATTAGAGTGAAATTGCTTCAAACAAGCGAATTATCGCGAAACAACACCTGCTCGAGTCCAACAATAACTGTGCCCTGCCGTCTCTATTAAGGCTCAGAGTCGCTTTGAGACAAGTGTTTTAAGAATCAGAGAATGTCGTAAATTACAGTGAAATTGCTTCAAACAAGCGAATTATCGCGAAACAACACCTGCTCGAATCCAACAATAACTGTGCCCTGCCGTCTCTACTAAGGCTCAGAGTCGCTTTGTGACAAGTGTTTTAAGAATCAGAGAATTTCGTAAATTAGAGTGAAATTGCTTCAAACAAGCGAATTATCGCGAAACAACACCTGCTCGAATCCAACAAAAACTGTGCCCTGCCATCTCTACTGAGCCTCACAGACGCTTTGAGACAAGTGTTACAAAAATCAGAGAATGTGAGAAATTAGATTGAAATTGCTTATAACAAGCGAATTATCGCGAAACAACACCTGCTCGAATCCAACACAAACTGTGCCCTGCCATCTCTACTGAGCCTCACAGACGGTTTGAAACCATTGTTACAGAAATCAGACAATGTCAAAAATTAGAGGGAAATTGCTTCAAACAAGCGAATTATCGCGAAACAACACCTGCTCGAATCCAACAAAAACTGCGCCCCGCCGTCTCTACTGAGCCTCAGAGACCCTTTGAGACAAGTGTTACAAAAGTCAGAGAATGTCAAAAATTAGAGTGAAATTCCTTCAAACAAGCGAATTATCGCGAAACAACACCTGCTCGAATCCGACAAAAACTGTGCCCTGCCGCATTTATTTAGCCTCAGAGACGGTTTGAAACAATTGTTACAGAAATCCGACAATCTCAAAAATTAGAGTTAAATTGCTTCAAACAAGCGAATTATCGCGAAACAACACCTGCTCGAATCCAACAAAAACTATGCCCTGCCTACTCAATTTAGCCTCAGAGACGGTTTGAAACCATTGTTACAGATATCAGACAATGTCAAAAATTAGAGTGAAATTGCTTCAAACAAGCGAATTATCGCGAAACAACACCTGCTCGAATCCAACAAAAACTGCGCCCTGCCGTCTCTACTGAGCCTCAGAGACGCTTTGAGACAAGTGTTACAAAAATCAGAGAATGTCAAAAATTAGAGTGAAATTGCTTCAAACAAGCGAATTATCGCGAAACAACACCTGCTCGAATCCAACAATAATTGTGCCCTGCCGTCTCTATTAAGGCTCAGAGTCGCTTTGAGACAAGTGTTTTAAGAATCAGAGAATGTCGTAAATTACAGTGAAATTGCTTCAAACAAGCGAATTATCGCGAAACAACACCTGCTCGAATCCAACAATAACTGTGCCCTGCCGTCTCTATTGGGGCTCAGAGTCGCTTTGAGACAAGTGTTTTAAGAATCAGAGAATGTCATAAATGAGAGTGAAATTGCTTCAAACAAGCGAATTATCGCGAAACAACACCTGTTCGAATCCAACTAAAACTGTGCCCTGCCGTCCTTACTGAGTCTCAGAGACGCTTTGAGACATGTGTTACAAAAATCAGAGAATGTCAAAAATTAGAGTGAAATTGCTTCAAAAGAGCGAATTATCGCGAAACAACACCTTCTCGAATCCTACAAAAACCATGCCCTGCCGACACTATTTAGCCTCAGAGACGGTTTGAAACAATTGTTACAAAAATCAGAGAATGTGAAAAATTAGAGTGAAATTGCTTCAAACAAGCGAATTATCGCGAAACAACACCTGCTCGAATCCAACAAAAACTATGCCCTGCCGACTCTATTTAGCCTCAGAGACGCTATGAGACAAGTGTTACAAAAATCAAACAATGTCGTAAATTAGAGTGAAATTGCTTCAAACAAGCGAATTATCGCGAAACAACACCTGCTCGAATCGAACAAAAACTGTGCCCTGCGGTCTCTACTGAGCCTCAGAGACGCTTTGAGACAAGTGTTACACAAATCAGAGAATGTGAGAAATTAGATTGAAATTGCTTCAAACAAGCGAATTATCGCGAAACAACACCTGCTCGAATCCGACAAAAACTATGCCCTGCCGACTCTATTTAGCCTCAGAGACGGTTTGAAACCATTGTTACAAAAATCAGAGAATGTGAAAAATTAGAGTGAAATTGCTTCAAACAAGCGAATTATCGCGAAACAACACCTGCTCGAATCCAACAAAAACTGCGCCCTGCCGTCTCTACTGAGCCTCAGAGACGCTTTGAGACAAGTGTTACAAAAATCAGAGAATGTCAAAAATTAGAGTGAAATTGCTTCAAACAAGCGAATTATCGCGAAACAACACCTGCTCGAGTCCAACAATAACTGTGCCCTGCCGTCTCTATTAAGGCTCAGAGTCGCTTTGAGACAAGTGTTTTAAGAATCAGAGAATGTCGTAAATTACAGTGAAATTGCTTCAAACAAGCGAATTATCGCGAAACAACACCTGCTCGAATCCAACAATAACTGTGCCCTGCCGTCTCTACTAAGGCTCAGAGTCGCTTTGTGACAAGTGTTTTAAGAATCAGAGAATTTCGTAAATTAGAGTGAAATTGCTTCAAACAAGCGAATTATCGCGAAACAACACCTGCTCGAATCCAACAAAAACTGTGCCCTGCCATCTCTACTGAGCCTCACAGACGCTTTGAGACAAGTGTTACAAAAATCAGAGAATGTGAGAAATTAGATTGAAATTGCTTATAACAAGCGAATTATCGCGAAACAACACCTGCTCGAATACAACAAAAACTGTGCCCTGCCATCTCTACTGAGCCTCACAGACGGTTTGAAACAATTGTTACAGAAATCAGACAATGTCAAAAATTAGAGGGAAATTGCTTCAAACAAGCGAATTATCGCGAAACAACACCTGCTCGAATCCAACAAAAACTGCGCCCCGCCGTCTCTACTGAGCCTCAGAGACCCTTTGAGACAAGTGTTACAAAAGTCAGAGAATGTCAAAAATTAGAGTGAAATTCCTTCAAACAAGCGAATTATCGCGAAACAACACCTGCTCGAATCCGACAAAAACTGTGCCCTGCCGCATTTATTTAGCCTCAGAGACGGTTTGAAACAATTGTTACAGAAATCCGACAATGTCAAAAATTAGAGTTAAATTGCTTCAAACAAGCGAATTATCGCGAAACAACACCTGCTCAAATCCAACAAAAACTTCGCCCTGCCGTCTCTACTGAGCCTCAGAGACCCTTTGAGACAAGTGTTACAAAAATCAGAGAATGTCAAAAATTAGAGTGAAATTGCTTCAAATAAGCGAATTATCGCGAAACAACACCTGCTTGAATCCAACAAAAACTGTGCCCTGCTGTCTCTACCGAGCCTCAGAGACGCTTTTAGACAAGTGTTACAAAAATCAGAGAATGTCATAAATTAGAGTGAAATTGCTTCAAACAGACGAATTATCGCGAAACAACACCTGCTCGAATCCGACAAAAACTGTGCCCTGCCGCATTTATTTAGCCTCAGAGACGGTTTGAAACAATTGTCACAGAAATCCGACAATGTCAAAAATTAGAGTTAAATTGCTTCAAACAAGCGAATTATCGCGAAACAACACCTGCCCGAATCCAACAAAAACTGCGCCCTGCCGTCTCTACTGAGCCTCAGAGACGCTTTGAGACATGTGTTACAAAAATCAGAGAATGTCAAAAATTAGAGTGAAATTGCTTCAAAAGAGCGAATTATCGCGAAACAACACCTGCTCGAATCCAACAATAACTGTGCCCTGCCGTCTCTATTGGGGCTCAGAGTCGCTTTGAGACAAGTCCTTTAAGAATCAGAGAATGTCATAAATGAGAGTGAAATTGCTTCAAACAAGCGAATTATCGCGAAACAACACCTGCTCGAATCCAACAAAAACTGTGCCCTGCCGTCTCTACTGAGCCTCAGAGACGCTTTTAGACAAGTGTTACAAAAATCAGAGAATGTCGTAAATTAGAGTGAAATTGCTTCAAACAAGCGAATTATCGCGAAACAACACCTGTTCGAATCCAACTAAAACAGTGCCCTGCCGTCCTTACTGAGCCTCAGAGACGCTTTGAGACATGTGTTACAAAAATCAGAGAATGTCAAAAATTAGAGTGAAATTGCTTCAAAAGAGCGAATTATCGCGAAACAACACCTCGAATCCGACAAAAACCATGCCCTGCCGACTCTATTTAGCCTCAGAGACGGTTTGAAACAATTGTTACAAAAATCAGAGAATGTGAAAAATTAGAGTGAAATTGCTTCAAACAAGCGAATTATCGCGAAACAACACCTGCTCGAATCCAGCAAAAACTATGCCCTGCCGACTCTATTTAGCCTCAGAGACGCTTTGAGACAAGTGTTACAAAAATCAAAGAATGTCGTAAATTAGAGTGAAATTGCTTCAAACAAGCGAATTATCGCGAAACAACACCTGCTCGAATCGAACAAAAACTGTGCCCTGGGGTCTCTACTGAGCCTCAGAGACGCTTTGAGACAAGTGTTACACAAATCAGAGAATGTGAGAAATTAGATTGAAATTGCTTCAAACAAGCGAATTATCGCGAAACAACACCTGCTCGAATCCGACAAAAACTGTGCCCTGCCGCATTTATTTAGCCTCAGAGACGGTTTGAAACAATTGTTACAGAAATCCGACAATGTCAAAAATTAGAGTTAAATTGCTTCAAACAAGCGAATTATCGCGAAACAACACCTGCCCGAATCCAACAAAAACTGCACCCTGCCGTCTCTACTGAGCCTCAGAGACGCTTTGAGACAAGTGTTACAAAAATCAGAGAATGTCGTAAATTAGAGTGAAATTGCTTCAAACAAGCGAATTATCGCGAAACAACACCTGCTCGAATCCAACAATAACTGCCCTGCCGTCTCTATTGGGGCTCAGAGTCGCTTTGAGACAAGTGTTTTAAGAACCAGAGAATGTCATAAATGAGAGTGAAATTGCTTCAAACAAGCGAATTATCGCGAAACAACACCTGCTCGAATCCAACAAAAACTGTGCCCTGCCGTCCCTACTGAGCCTCAGAGACGCTTTTAGACAAGTGTTACAAAAATCAGAGAATGTCGTAAATTAGAGTGAAATTGCTTCAAACAAGCGAATTATCGCGAAACAACACCTGTTCGAATCCAACTAAAACTGAGCCCTGCCGTCCTTACTGAGCCTCAGAGACGCTTTGAGACATGTGTTACAAAAATCAGAGAATGTCAAAAATTAGAGTGAAATTGCTTCAAAAGAGCGAATTATCGCGAAACAACACCTTCTCGAATCCGACAAAAACCATGCCCTGCCGACTCTATTTAGCCTCAGAGACGGTTTGAAACAATTGTCACAAAAATCAGAGAATGTGAAAAATTAGAGTGAAATTGCTTCAAACAAGCGAATTATCACGAAACAACACCTGCTCGAATCCAACAAAAACTATGCCCTCCCGACTCTATTTAGCCTCAGAGACGCTTTGAGACAAGTGTTACAAAAATCAAAGTATGTCGTAAATTAGAGTGAAATTGCTTCAAACAAGCGAATTATCGCGAAACAACACCTGCTCGAATCGAACAAAAACTGTGCCCTGCTGTCTCTACTGAGCCTCAGAGACGCTTTGAGACAAGTGTTACACAAATCAGAGAATGTGAGAAATTAGATTGAAATTGCTTCAAACAAGCGAATTATCGCGAAACAACACCTGCTCGAATTCGACAAAAACTGTGCCCTGCCGCATTTATTTAGCCTCAGAGACGGTTTGAAACAATTGTTACAGAAATCGGACAATGTCAAAAATTAGAGTGAAATTGCTTCAAACAAGCGAATTATCGCGAAACAACACCTGCTCAAATCCAACAAAAACTTCGCCCTGCCGTCTCTACTGAGCCTCACAGACCCTTTGAGACAAGTGTTACAAAAATCAGAGAATGTGAAAAATTAGAGTGAAATTGCTTCAAACAAGCGAATTATCGCGAAACAACACCTGCTCGAATCCAACAAAAACTATGCCCTGCCAACTCAATTTAGCCTCAGAGACGGTTTGAAACCATTGTTACAGATATCAGACAATGTCAAAAATTAGAGTGAAATTGCTTCAAACAAGCGAATTATCGCGAAACAACACCTGCTCGAATCCAACAAAAACTGCGCCCTGCCGTCTCTACTGAGCCTCAGAGACGCTTTGAGACAAGTGTTACAAAAATCAGAGAATGTCAAAAATTAGAGTGAAATTGCTTCAAACAAGCGAATTATCGCGAAACAACACCTGCTCGAATCCAACAATAATTGTGCCCTGCCGTCTCTATTAAGGCTCAGAGTCGCTTTGAGACAAGTGTTTTAAGAATCAGAGAATGTCGTAAATTACAGTGAAATTGCTTCAAACAAGCGAATTATCGCGAAACAACACCTGCTCGAATCCAACAATAACTGTGCCCTGCCGTCTCTATTGGGGCTCAGAGTCGCTTTGAGACAAGTGTTTTAAGAATCAGAGAATGTCATAAATGAGAGTGAAATTGCTTCAAACAAGCGAATTATCGCGAAACAACACCTGTTCAAATCCAACTAAAACTGTGCCCTGCCGTCCTTACTGAGTCTCAGAGACGCTTTGAGACATGTGTTACAAAAATCAGAGAATGTCAAAAATTAGAGTGAAATTGCTTCAAAAGAGCGAATTATCGCGAAACAACACCTTCTCGAATCCTACAAAAACCATGCCCTGCCGACACTATTTAGCCTCAGAGACGGTTTGAAACAATTGTTACAAAAATCAGAGAATGTGAAAAATTAGAGTGAAATTGCTTCAAACAAGCGAATTATCGCGAAACAACACCTGCTCGAATCCAACAAAAACTATGCCCTGCCGACTCTATTTAGCCTCAGAGACGCTATGAGACAAGTGTTACAAAAATCAAACAATGTCGTAAATTAGAGTGAAATTGCTTCAAACAAGCGAATTATCGCGAAACAACACCTGCTCGAATCGAACAAAAACTGTGCCCTGCGGTCTCTACTGAGCCTCAGAGACGCTTTGAGACAAGTGTTACACAAATCAGAGAATGTGAGAAATTAGATTGAAATTGCTTCAAACAAGCGAATTATCGCGAAACAACACCTGCTCGAATCCGACAAAAACTGTGCCCTGCCGCATTTATTTAGCCTCAGAGACGGTTTGAAACAATTGTTACAGAAATCAGACAATGTCAAAAATTAGAGTGAAATAGCTTCAAACAAGCGAATTATCGCGAAACAACACCTGCTCAAATCCAACAAAAACTTCGCCCTGCCGTCTCTACTGAGCCTCAGAGACCCTTTGAGACAAGTGTTACACAAATCAGAGAATGTGAGAAATTAGATTGAAATTGCTAAAAAACAAGCGAATTATCGCGAAACAACACCTGCTCGAATCCGACAAAAACTATGCCCTGCCGACTCTATTTAGCCTCAGAGACGGTTTGAAACCATTGTTACAAAAATCAGAGAATGTGAAAAATTAGAGTGAAATTGCTTCAAACAAGCGAATTATCGCGAAACAACACCTGCTCGAATCCAACAAAAACTGCGCCCTGCCGTCTCTACTGAGCCTCAGAGACGCTTTGAGACAAGTGTTACAAAAATCAGAGAATGTCAAAAATTAGAGTGAAATTGCTTCAAACAAGCGAATTATCGCGAAACAACACCTGCTCGAGTCCAACAATAACTGTGCCCTGCCGTCTCTATTAAGGCTCAGAGTCGCTTTGAGACAAGTGTTTTAAGAATCAGAGAATGTCGTAAATTACAGTGAAATTGCTTCAAACAAGCGAATTATCGCGAAACAACACCTGCTCGAATCCAACAATAACTGTGCCCTGCCGTCTCTACTAAGGCTCAGAGTCGCTTTGTGACAAGTGTTTTAAGAATCAGAGAATTTCGTAAATTAGAGTGAAATTGCTTCAAACAAGCGAATTATCGCGAAACAACACCTGCTCGAATCCAACAAAAACTGTGCCCTGCCATCTCTACTGAGCCTCACAGACGCTTTGAGACAAGTGTTACAAAAATCAGAGAATGTGAGAAATTAGATTGAAATTGCTTATAACAAGCGAATTATCGCGAAACAACACCTGCTCGAATCCAACACAAACTGTGCCCTGCCATCTCTACTGAGCCTCACAGACGGTTTGAAACAATTGTTACAGAAATCAGACAATGTCAAAAATTAGAGGGAAATTGCTTCAAACAAGCGAATTATCGCGAAACAACACCTGCTCGAATCCAACAAAAACTGCGCCCCGCCGTCTCTACTGAGCCTCAGAGACCCTTTGAGACAAGTGTTACAAAAGTCAGAGAATGTCAAAAATTAGAGTGAAATTCCTTCAAACAAGCGAATTATCGCGAAACAACACCTGCTCGAATCCGACAAAAACTGTGCCCTGCCGCATTTATTTAGCCTCAGAGACGGTTTGAAACAATTGTTACAGAAATCCGACAATCTCAAAAATTAGAGTTAAATTGCTTCAAACAAGCGAATTATCGCGAAACAACACCTGCTCGAATCCAACAAAAACTATGCCCTGCCTACTCAATTTAGCCTCAGAGACGGTTTGAAACCATTGTTACAGATATCAGACAATGTCAAAAATTAGAGTGAAATTGCTTCAAACAAGCGAATTATCGCGAAACAACACCTGCTCGAATCCAACAAAAACTGCGCCCTGCCGTCTCTACTGAGCCTCAGAGACGCTTTGAGACAAGTGTTACAAAAATCAGAGAATGTCAAAAATTAGAGTGAAATTGCTTCAAACAAGCGAATTATCGCGAAACAACAGCTGCTCGAATCCAACAATAATTGTGCCCTGCCGTCTCTATTAAGGCTCAGAGTCGCTTTGAGACAAGTGTTTTAAGAATCAGAGAATGTCGTAAATTACAGTGAAATTGCTTCAAACAAGCGAATTATCGCGAAACAACACCTGCTCGAATCCAACAATAACTGTGCCCTGCCGTCTCTATTGGGGCTCAGAGTCGCTTTGAGACAAGTGTTTTAAGAATCAGAGAATGTCATAAATGAGAGTGAAATTGCTTCAAACAAGCGAATTATCGCGAAACAACACCTGTTCGAATCCAACTAAAACTGTCCCCTGCCGTCCTTACTGAGTCTCAGAGACGCTTTGAGACATGTGTTACAAAAATCAGAGAATGTCAAAAATTAGAGTGAAATTGCTTCAAAAGAGCGAATTATCGCGAAACAACACCTTCTCGAATCCTACAAAAACCATGCCCTGCCGACACTATTTAGCCTCAGAGACGGTTTGAAACAATTGTTACAAAAATCAGAGAATGTGAAAAATTAGAGTGAAATTGCTTCAAACAAGCGAATTATCGCGAAACAACACCTGCTCGAATCCAACAAAAACTATGCCCTGCCGACTCTATTTAGCCTCAGAGACGCTATGAGACAAGTGTTACAAAAATCAAACAATGTCGTAAATTAGAGTGAAATTGCTTCAAACAAGCGAATTATCGCGAAACAACACCTGCTCGAATCGAACAAAAACTGTGCCCTGCGGTCTCTACTGAGCCTCAGAGACGCTTTGAGACAAGTGTTACACAAATCAGAGAATGTGAGAAATTAGATTGAAATTGCTTCAAACAAGCGAATTATCGCGAAACAACACCTGCTCGAATCCGACAAAAACTGTGCCCTGCCGCATTTATTTAGCCTCAGAGACGGTTTGAAACAATTGTTACAGAAATCAGACAATGTCAAAAATTAGAGTGAAATAGCTTCAAACAAGCGAATTATCGCGAAACAACACCTGCTCAAATCCAACAAAAACTTCGCCCTGCCGTCTCTACTGAGCCTCAGAGACCCTTTGAGACAAGTGTTACACAAATCAGAGAATGTGAGAAATTAGATTGAAATTGCTAAAAAACAAGCGAATTATCGCGAAACAACACCTGCTCGAATCCGACAAAAACTATGCCCTGCCGACTCTATTTAGCCTCAGAGACGGTTTGAAACCATTGTTACAAAAATCAGAGAATGTGAAAAATTAGAGTGAAATTGCTTCAAACAAGCGAATTATCGCGAAACAACACCTGCTCGAATCCAACAAAAACTGCGCCCTGCCGTCTCTACTGAGCCTCAGAGACGCTTTGAGACAAGTGTTACAAAAATCAGAGAATGTCAAAAATTAGAGTGAAATTGCTTCAAACAAGCGAATTATCGCGAAACAACACCTGCTCGAGTCCAACAATAACTGTGCCCTGCCGTCTCTATTAAGGCTCAGAGTCGCTTTGAGACAAGTGTTTTAAGAATCAGAGAATGTCGTAAATTACAGTGAAATTGCTTCAAACAAGCGAATTATCGCGAAACAACACCTGCTCGAATCCAACAATAACTGTGCCCTGCCGTCTCTACTAAGGCTCAGAGTCGCTTTGTGACAAGTGTTTTAAGAATCAGAGAATTTCGTAAATTAGAGTGAAATTGCTTCAAACAAGCGAATTATCGCGAAACAACACCTGCTCGAATCCAACAAAAACTGTGCCCTGCCATCTCTACTGAGCCTCACAGACGCTTTGAGACAAGTGTTACAAAAATCAGAGAATGTGAGAAATTAGATTGAAATTGCTTATAACAAGCGAATTATCGCGAAACAACACCTGCTCGAATACAACAAAAACTGTGCCCTGCCATCTCTACTGAGCCTCACAGACGGTTTGAAACAATTGTTACAGAAATCAGACAATGTCAAAAATTAGAGGGAAATTGCTTCAAACAAGCGAATTATCGCGAAACAACACCTGCTCGAATCCAACAAAAACTGCGCCCCGCCGTCTCTACTGAGCCTCAGAGACCCTTTGAGACAAGTGTTACAAAAGTCAGAGAATGTCAAAAATTAGAGTGAAATTCCTTCAAACAAGCGAATTATCGCGAAACAACACCTGCTCGAATCCGACAAAAACTGTGCCCTGCCGCATTTATTTAGCCTCAGAGACGGTTTGAAACAATTGTTACAGAAATCCGACAATGTCAAAAATTAGAGTTAAATTGCTTCAAACAAGCGAATTATCGCGAAACAACACCTGCTCAAATCCAACAAAAACTTCGCCCTGCCGTCTCTACTGAGCCTCAGAGACCCTTTGAGACAAGTGTTACAAAAATCAGAGAATGTCAAAAATTAGAGTGAAATTGCTTCAAATAAGCGAATTATCGCGAAACAACACCTGCTTGAATCCAACAAAAACTGTGCCCTGCTGTCTCTACCGAGCCTCAGAGACGCTTTTAGACAAGTGTTACAAAAATCAGAGAATGTCATAAATTAGAGTGAAATTGCTTCAAACAGACGAATTATCGCGAAACAACACCTGCTCGAATCCGACAAAAACTGTGCCCTGCCGCATTTATTTAGCCTCAGAGACGGTTTGAAACAATTGTCACAGAAATCCGACAATGTCAAAAATTAGAGTTAAATTGCTTCAAACAAGCGAATTATCGCGAAACAACACCTGCCCGAATCCAACAAAAACTGCGCCCTGCCGTCTCTACTGAGCCTCAGAGACGCTTTGAGACATGTGTTAAAAAAATCAGAGAATGTCAAAAATTAGAGTGAAATTGCTTCAAAAGAGCGAATTATCGCGAAACAACACCTGCTCGAATCCAACAATAACTGTGCCCTGCCGTCTCTATTGGGGCTCAGAGTCGCTTTGAGACAAGTCTTTTAAGAATCAGAGAATGTCATAAATGAGAGTGAAATTGCTTCAAACAAGCGAATTATCGCGAAACAACACCTGCTCGAATCCAACAAAAACTGTGCCCTGCCGTCTCTACTGAGCCTCAGAGACGCTTTTAGACAAGTGTTACAAAAATCAGAGAATGTCGTAAATTAGAGTGAAATTGCTTCAAACAAGCGAATTATCGCGAAACAACACCTGTTCGAATCCAACTAAAACAGTGCCCTGCCGTCCTTACTGAGCCTCAGAGACGCTTTGAGACATGTGTTACAAAAATCAGAGAATGTCAAAAATTAGAGTGAAATTGCTTCAAAAGAGCGAATTATCGCGAAACAACACCTCGAATCCGACAAAAACCATGCCCTGCCGACTCTATTTAGCCTCAGAGACGGTTTGAAACAATTGTTACAAAAATCAGAGAATGTGAAAAATTAGAGTGAAATTGCTTCAAACAAGCGAATTATCGCGAAACAACACCTGCTCGAATCCAACAAAAACTGTGCCCTGCCGTCCCTACTGAGCCTCAGAGACGCTTTTAGACAAGTGTTACAAAAATCAGAGAATGTCGTAAATTAGAGTGAAATTGCTTCAAACAAGCGAATTATCGCGAAACAACACCTGTTCGAATCCAACTAAAACTGAGCCCTGCCGTCCTTACTGAGCCTCAGAGACGCTTTGAGACATGTGTTACAAAAATCAGAGAATGTCAAAAATTAGAGTGAAATTGCTTCAAAAGAGCGAATTATCGCGAAACAACACCTTCTCGAATCCGACAAAAACCATGCCCTGCCGACTCTATTTAGCCTCAGAGACGGTTTGAAACAATTGTCACAAAAATCAGAGAATGTGAAAAATTAGAGTGAAATTGCTTCAAACAAGCGAATTATCACGAAACAACACCTGCTCGAATCCAACAAAAACTATGCCCTCCCGACTCTATTTAGCCTCAGAGACGCTTTGAGACAAGTGTTACAAAAATCAAAGTATGTCGTAAATTAGAGTGAAATTGCTTCAAACAAGCGAATTATCGCGAAACAACACCTGCTCGAATCGAACAAAAACTGTGCCCTGCTGTCTCTACTGAGCCTCAGAGACGCTTTGAGACAAGTGTTACACAAATCAGAGAATGTGAGAAATTAGATTGAAATTGCTTCAAACAAGCGAATTATCGCGAAACAACACCTGCTCGAATTCGACAAAAACTGTGCCCTGCCGCATTTATTTAGCCTCAGAGACGGTTTGAAACAATTGTTACAGAAATCGGACAATGTCAAAAATTAGAGTGAAATTGCTTCAAACAAGCGAATTATCGCGAAACAACACCTGCTCAAATCCAACAAAAACTTCGCCCTGCCGTCTCTACTGAGCCTCACAGACCCTTTGAGACAAGTGTTACAAAAATCAGAGAATGTGAAAAATTAGAGTGAAATTGCTTCAAACAAGCGAATTATCGCGAAACAACACCTGCTCGAATCCAACAAAAACTATGCCCTGCCAACTCAATTTAGCCTCAGAGACGGTTTGAAACCATTGTTACAGATATCAGACAATGTCAAAAATTAGAGTGAAATTGCTTCAAACAAGCGAATTATCGCGAAACAACACCTGCTCGAATCCAACAAAAACTGCGCCCTGCCGTCTCTACTGAGCCTCAGAGAAGCTTTGAGACAAGTGTTACAAAAATCAGAGAATGTCATAAATTAGAGTGAAATTGCTTCAAACAAGCGAATTATCGCGAAACAACACCTGCTCGAATCCAACAATAACTGTGCCCTGCCGTCTCTATTAAGGCTCAGAGTCGCTTTGAGACAAGTGTTTTAAGAATCAGAGAATGTCGTAAATTACAGTGAAATTGCTTCAAACAAGCGAATTATCGCGAAACAACACCTGCTCCAATCCAACAAAAACTGTGCCCTGCCGTCTCTATTAAGGCTCAGAGTCGCTTTGAGACAAGTGTTTTAAGAATCAGAGAATGTGGTAAATTAGAGTGAAATTGCTTCAAACAAGCGAATTATCGCGAAACAACACCTGCTCGAATCCAACAAAAACTGTGCCCTGCCATCTCTACTGAGCCTCAGATACGCTTTGAGACAAGTGTTACAAAAATCAGAGAATGTGAGAAATTAGATTGAAATTGCTTATAACAACCGAATTATCGCGAAACAACACCTGCTCGAATCCGACAAAAACTGTGCCCTGCCGCATTTATTTAGCCTCAGAGACGGTTTGAAACAATTGTTACAGAAATCAGACAATGTCAAAAATTAGAGGGAAATTGCTTCAAACAAGCGTATTATCGCGAAACAACACCTGCTCGAATCCAACAAAAACTATGCCCTGCCGACTCTATTTAGCCTTAGAGACGGTTTGAAACAATTGTTACAGAAATCCGACAATGTCAAAAATTAGAGTTAAATTGCTTCAAACAAGCGAATTATCGCGAAACAACACCTGCTCGAATCCAACAATAACTGTGCCCTGCCGTCTCTATTGAGGCTCAGAGTCGCTTTGAGACAAGTGTTTTAAGAATCAGAGAATGTCATAAATTACAGTGAAATTGCTTCAAACAAGCGAATTATCGCGAAACAACACCTGCTCCAATCCAACAAAAACTGTGCCCTGCCGTCTCTATTAAGGCTCAGAGTCGCTTTGAGACAAGTGTTTTAAGAATCAGAGAATGTGGTAAATTAGAGTGAAATTGCTTCAAACAAGCGAATTATCGCGAAACAACACCTGTTCGAATCCAACTAAAACTGTGCCCTGCCGTCCTTACTGAGTCTCAGAGACGCTTTGAGACATGTGTTACAAAAATCAGAGAATGTCAAAAATTAGAGTGAAATTGCTTCAAAAGAGCGAATTATCGCGAAACAACACCTTCTCGAATCCTACAAAAACCATGCCCTGCCGACACTATTTAGCCTCAGAGACGGTTTGAAACAATTGTTACAAAAATCAGAGAATGTGAAAAATTAGAGTGAAATTGCTTCAAACAAGCGAATTATCGCGAAACAACACCTGCTCGAATCCAACAAAAACTATGCCCTGCCGACTCTATTTAGCCTCAGAGACGCTATGAGACAAGTGTTACAAAAATCAAACAATGTCGTAAATTAGAGTGAAATTGCTTCAAACAAGCGAATTATCGCGAAACAACACCTGCTCGAATCGAACAAAAACTGTGCCCTGCGGTCTCTACTGAGCCTCAGAGACGCTTTGAGACAAGTGTTACACAAATCAGAGAATGTGAGAAATTAGATTGAAATTGCTTCAAACAAGCGAATTATCGCGAAACAACACCTGCTCGAATCCGACAAAAACTGTGCCCTGCCGCATTTATTTAGCCTCAGAGACGGTTTGAAACAATTGTTACAGAAATCAGACAATGTCAAAAATTAGAGTGAAATGGCTTCAAACAAGCGAATTATCGCGAAACAACACCTGCTCAAATCCAACAAAAACTTCGCCCTGCCGTCTCTACTGAGCCTCAGAGACCCTTTGAGACAAGTGTTACACAAATCAGAGAATGTGAGAAATTAGATTGAAATTGCTAAAAAACAAGCGAATTATCGCGAAACAACACCTGCTCGAATCCGACAAAAACTATGCCCTGCCGACTCTATTTAGCCTCAGAGACGGTTTGAAACCATTGTTACAAAAATCAGAGAATGTGAAAAATTAGAGTGAAATTGCTTCAAACAAGCGAATTATCGCGAAACAACACCTGCTCGAATCCAACAAAAACTGCGCCCTGCCGTCTCTACTGAGCCTCAGAGACGCTTTGAGACAAGTGTTACAAAAATCAGAGAATGTCAAAAATTAGAGTGAAATTGCTTCAAACAAGCGAATTATCGCGAAACAACACCTGCTCGAGTCCAACAATAACTGTGCCCTGCCGTCTCTATTAAGGCTCAGAGTCGCTTTGAGACAAGTGTTTTAAGAATCAGAGAATGTCGTAAATTACAGTGAAATTGCTTCAAACAAGCGAATTATCGCGAAACAACACCTGCTCGAATCCAACAATAACTGTGCCCTGCCGTCTCTACTAAGGCTCAGAGTCGCTTTGTGACAAGCGTTTTAAGAATCAGAGAATTTCGTAAATTAGAGTGAAATTGCTTCAAACAAGCGAATTATCGCGAAACAACACCTGCTCGAATCCAACAAAAACTGTGCCCTGCCATCTCTACTGAGCCTCACAGACGCTTTGAGACAAGTGTTACAAAAATCAGAGAATGTGAGAAATTAGATTGAAATTGCTTATAACAAGCGAATTATCGCGAAACAACACCTGCTCGAATCCAACACAAACTGTGCCCTGCCATCTCTACTGAGCCTCACAGACGGTTTGAAACAATTGTTACAGAAATCAGACAATGTCAAAAATTAGAGGGAAATTGCTTCAAACAAGCGAATTATCGCGAAACAACACCTGCTCGAATCCAACAAAAACTGCGCCCCGCCGTCTCTACTGAGCCTCAGAGACCCTTTGAGACAAGTGTTACAAAAGTCAGAGAATGTCAAAAATTAGAGTGAAATTCCTTCAAACAAGCGAATTATCGCGAAACAACACCTGCTCGAATCCGACAAAAACTGTGCCCTGCCGCATTTATTTAGCCTCAGAGACGGTTTGAAACAATTGTTACAGAAATCCGACAATGTCAAAAATTAGAGTTAAATTGCTTCAAACAAGCGAATTATCGCGAAACAACACCTGCTCGAATCCAACAAAAACTATGCCCTGCCTACTCAATTTAGCCTCAGAGACGGTTTGAAACCATTGTTACAGATATCAGACAATGTCAAAAATTAGAGTGAAATTGCTTCAAACAAGCGAATTATCGCGAAACAACACCTGCTCGAATCCAACAAAAACTGCGCCCTGCCGTCTCTACTGAGCCTCAGAGACGCTTTGAGACAAGTGTTACAAAAATCAGAGAATGTCAAAAATTAGAGTGAAATTGCTTCAAACAAGCGAATTATCGCGAAACAACACCTGCTCGAATCCAACAATAATTGTGCCCTGCCGTCTCTATTAAGGCTCAGAGTCGCTTTGAGACAAGTGTTTTAAGAATCAGAGAATGTCGTAAATTACAGTGAAATTGCTTCAAACAAGCGAATTATCGCGAAACAACACCTGCTCGAATCCAACAATAACTGTGCCCTGCCGTCTCTATTGGGGCTCAGAGTCGCTTTGAGACAAGTGTTTTAAGAATCAGAGAATGTCATAAATGAGAGTGAAATTGCTTCAAACAAGCGAATTATCGCGAAACAACACCTGTTCGAATCCAACTAAAACTGTGCCCTGCCGTCCTTACTGAGTCTCAGAGACGCTTTGAGACATGTGTTACAAAAATCAGAGAATGTCAAAAATTAGAGTGAAATTGCTTCAAAAGAGCGAACTATCGCGAAACAACACCTTCTCGAATCCTACAAAAACCATGCCCTGCCGACACTATTTAGCCTCAGAGACGGTTTGAAACAATTGTTACAAAAATCAGAGAATGTGAAAAATTAGAGTGAAATTGCTTCAAACAAGCGAATTATCGCGAAACAACACCTGCTCGAATCCAACAAAAACTATGCCCTGCCGACTCTATTTAGCCTCAGAGACGCTATGAGACAAGTGTTACAAAAATCAAACAATGTCGTAAATTAGAGTGAAATTGCTTCAAACAAGCGAATTATCGCGAAACAACACCTGCTCGAATCGAACAAAAACTGTGCCCTGCGGTCTCTACTGAGCCTCAGAGACGCTTTGAGACAAGTGTTACACAAATCAGAGAATGTGAGAAATTAGATTGAAATTGCTTCAAACAAGCGAATTATCGCGAAACAACACCTGCTCGAATCCGACAAAAACTGTGCCCTGCCGCATTTATTTAGCCTCAGAGACGGTTTGAAACAATTGTTACAGAAATCAGACAATGTCAAAAATTAGAGTGAAATAGCTTCAAACAAGCGAATTATCGCGAAACAACACCTGCTCAAATCCAACAAAAACTTCGCCCTGCCGTCTCTACTGAGCCTCAGAGACCCTTTGAGACAAGTGTTACACAAATCAGAGAATGTGAGAAATTAGATTGAAATTGCTAAAAAACAAGCGAATTATCGCGAAACAACACCTGCTCGAATCCGACAAAAACTATGCCCTGCCGACTCTATTTAGCCTCAGAGACGGTTTGAAACCATTGTTACAAAAATCAGAGAATGTGAAAAATTAGAGTGAAATTGCTTCAAACAAGCGAATTATCGCGAAACAACACCTGCTCGAATCCAACAAAAACTGCGCCCTGCCGTCTCTACTGAGCCTCAGAGACGCTTTGAGACAAGTGTTACAAAAATCAGAGAATGTCAAAAATTAGAGTGAAATTGCTTCAAACAAGCGAATTATCGCGAAACAACACCTGCTCGAGTCCAACAATAACTGTGCCCTGCCGTCTCTATTAAGGCTCAGAGTCGCTTTGAGACAAGTGTTTTAAGAATCAGAGAATGTCGTAAATTACAGTGAAATTGCTTCAAACAAGCGAATTATCGCGAAACAACACCTGCTCGAATCCAACAATAACTGTGCCCTGCCGTCTCTACTAAGGCTCAGAGTCGCTTTGTGACAAGTGTTTTAAGAATCAGAGAATTTCGTAAATTAGAGTGAAATTGCTTCAAACAAGCGAATTATCGCGAAACAACACCTGCTCGAATCCAACAAAAACTGTGCCCTGCCATCTCTACTGAGCCTCACAGACGCTTTGAGACAAGTGTTACAAAAATCAGAGAATGTGAGAAATTAGATTGAAATTGCTTATAACAAGCGAATTATCGCGAAACAACACCTGCTCGAATACAACAAAAACTGTGCCCTGCCATCTCTACTGAGCCTCACAGACGGTTTGAAACAATTGTTACAGAAATCAGACAATGTCAAAAATTAGAGGGAAATTGCTTCAAACAAGCGAATTATCGCGAAACAACACCTGCTCGAATCCAACAAAAACTGCGCCCCGCCGTCTCTACTGAGCCTCAGAGACCCTTTGAGACAAGTGTTACAAAAGTCAGAGAATGTCAAAAATTAGAGTGAAATTCCTTCAAACAAGCGAATTATCGCGAAACAACACCTGCTCGAATCCGACAAAAACTGTGCCCTGCCGCATTTATTTAGCCTCAGAGACGGTTTGAAACAATTGTTACAGAAATCCGACAATGTCAAAAATTAGAGTTAAATTGCTTCAAACAAGCGAATTATCGCGAAACAACACCTGCTCAAATCCAACAAAAACTTCGCCCTGCCGTCTCTACTGAGCCTCAGAGACCCTTTGAGACAAGTGTTACAAAAATCAGAGAATGTCAAAAATTAGAGTGAAATTGCTTCAAATAAGCGAATTATCGCGAAACAACACCTGCTTGAATCCAACAAAAACTGTGCCCTGCTGTCTCTACCGAGCCTCAGAGACGCTTTTAGACAAGTGTTACAAAAATCAGAGAATGTCATAAATTAGAGTGAAATTGCTTCAAACAGACGAATTATCGCGAAACAACACCTGCTCGAATCCGACAAAAACTGTGCCCTGCCGCATTTATTTAGCCTCAGAGACGGTTTGAAACAATTGTCACAGAAATCCGACAATGTCAAAAATTAGAGTTAAATTGCTTCAAACAAGCGAATTATCGCGAAACAACACCTGCCCGAATCCAACAAAAACTGCGCCCTGCCGTCTCTAGTGAGCCTCAGAGACGCTTTGAGACATGTGTTACAAAAATCAGAGAATGTCAAAAATTAGAGTGAAATTGCTTCAAAAGAGCGAATTATCGCGAAACAACACCTGCTCGAATCCAACAATAACTGTGCCCTGCCGTCTCTATTGGGGCTCAGAGTCGCTTTGAGACAAGTCTTTTAAGAATCAGAGAATGTCATAAATGAGAGTGAAATTGCTTCAAACAAGCGAATTATCGCGAAACAACACCTGCTCGAATCCAACAAAAACTGTGCCCTGCCGTCTCTACTGAGCCTCAGAGACGCTTTTAGACAAGTGTTACAAAAATCAGAGAATGTCGTAAATTAGAGTGAAATTGCTTCAAACAAGCGAATTATCGCGAAACAACACCTGTTCGAATCCAACTAAAACAGTGCCCTGCCGTCCTTACTGAGCCTCAGAGACGCTTTGAGACATGTGTTACAAAAATCAGAGAATGTCAAAAATTAGAGTGAAATTGCTTCAAAAGAGCGAATTATCGCGAAACAACACCTCGAATCCGACAAAAACCATGCCCTGCCGACTCTATTTAGCCTCAGAGACGGTTTGAAACAATTGTTACAAAAATCAGAGAATGTGAAAAATTAGAGTGAAATTGCTTCAAACAAGCGAATTATCGCGAAACAACACCTGCTCGAATCCAGCAAAAACTATGCCCTGCCGACTCTATTTAGCCTCAGAGACGCTTTGAGACAAGTGTTACAAAAATCAAAGAATGTCGTAAATTAGAGTGAAATTGCTTCAAACAAGCGAATTATCGCGAAACAACACCTGCTCGAATCGAACAAAAACTGTGCCCTGCGGTCTCTACTGAGCCTCAGAGACGCTTTGAGACAAGTGTTACACAAATCAGAGAATGTGAGAAATTAGATTGAAATTGCTTCAAACAAGCGAATTATCGCGAAACAACACCTGCTCGAATCCGACAAAAACTGTGCCCTGCCGCATTTATTTAGCCTCAGAGACGGTTTGAAACAATTGTTACAGAAATCCGACAATGTCAAAAATTAGAGTTAAATTGCTTCAAACAAGCGAATTATCGCGAAACAACACCTGCCCGAATCCAACAAAAACTGCACCCTGCCGTCTCTACTGAGCCTCAGAGACGCTTTGAGACAAGTGTTACAAAAATCAGAGAATGTCGTAAATTAGAGTGAAATTGCTTCAAACAAGCGAATTATCGCGAAACAACACCTGCTCGAATCCAACAATAACTGCCCTGCCGTCTCTATTGGGGCTCAGAGTCGCTTTGAGACAAGTGTTTTAAGAACCAGAGAATGTCATAAATGAGAGTGAAATTGCTTCAAACAAGCGAATTATCGCGAAACAACACCTGCTCGAATCCAACAAAAACTGTGCCCTGCCGTCCCTACTGAGCCTCAGAGACGCTTTTAGACAAGTGTTACAAAAATCAGAGAATGTCGTAAATTAGAGTGAAATTGCTTCAAACAAGCGAATTATCGCGAAACAACACCTGTTCGAATCCAACTAAAACTGAGCCCTGCCGTCCTTACTGAGCCTCAGAGACGCTTTGAGACATGTGTTACAAAAATCAGAGAATGTCAAAAATTAGAGTGAAATTGCTTCAAAAGAGCGAATTATCGCGAAACAACACCTTCTCGAATCCGACAAAAACCATGCCCTGCCGACTCTATTTAGCCTCAGAGACGGTTTGAAACAATTGTCACAAAAATCAGAGAATGTGAAAAATTAGAGTGAAATTGCTTCAAACAAGCGAATTATCACGAAACAACACCTGCTCGAATCCAACAAAAACTATGCCCTCCCGACTCTATTTAGCCTCAGAGACGCTTTGAGACAAGTGTTACAAAAATCAAAGAATGTCGTAAATTAGAGTGAAATTGCTTCAAACAAGCGAATTATCGCGAAACAACACCTGCTCGAATCGAACAAAAACTGTGCCCTGCTGTCTCTACTGAGCCTCAGAGACGCTTTGAGACAAGTGTTACACAAATCAGAGAATGTGAGAAATTAGATTGAAATTGCTTCAAACAAGCGAATTATCGCGAAACAACACCTGCTCGAATTCGACAAAAACTGTGCCCTGCCGCATTTATTTAGCCTCAGAGACGGTTTGAAACAATTGTTACAGAAATCGGACAATGTCAAAAATTAGAGTGAAATTGCTTCAAACAAGCGAATTATCGCGAAACAACACCTGCTCAAATCCAACAAAAACTTCGCCCTGCCGTCTCTACTGAGCCTCACAGACCCTTTGAGACAAGTGTTACAAAAATCAGAGAATGTGAAAAATTAGAGTGAAATTGCTTCAAACAAGCGAATTATCGCGAAACAACACCTGCTCGAATCCAACAAAAACTATGCCCTGCCAACTCAATTTAGCCTCAGAGACGGTTTGAAACCATTGTTACAGATATCAGACAATGTCAAAAATTAGAGTGAAATTGCTTCAAACAAGCGAATTATCGCGAAACAACACCTGCTCGAATCCAACAAAAACTGCGCCCTGCCGTCTCTACTGAGCCTCAGAGAAGCTTTGAGACAAGTGTTACAAAAATCAGAGAATGTCATAAATTAGAGTGAAATTGCTTCAAACAAGCGAATTATCGCGAAACAACACCTGCTCGAATCCAACAATAACTGTGCCCTGCCGTCTCTATTAAGGCTCAGAGTCGCTTTGAGACAAGTGTTTTAAGAATCAGAGAATGTCGTAAATTACAGTGAAATTGCTTCAAACAAGCGAATTATCGCGAAACAACACCTGCTCCAATCCAACAAAAACTGTGCCCTGCCGTCTCTATTAAGGCTCAGAGTCGCTTTGAGACAAGTGTTTTAAGAATCAGAGAATGTGGTAAATTAGAGTGAAATTGCTTCAAACAAGCGAATTATCGCGAAACAACACCTGCTCGAATCCAACAAAAACTGTGCCCTGCCATCTCTACTGAGCCTCAGATACGCTTTGAGACAAGTGTTACAAAAATCAGAGAATGTGAGAAATTAGATTGAAATTGCTTATAACAACCGAATTATCGCGAAACAACACCTGCTCGAATCCGACAAAAACTGTGCCCTGCCGCATTTATTTAGCCTCAGAGACGGTTTGAAACAATTGTTACAGAAATCAGACAATGTCAAAAATTAGAGGGAAATTGCTTCAAACAAGCGTATTATCGCGAAACAACACCTGCTCGAATCCAACAAAAACTATGCCCTGCCGACTCTATTTAGCCTTAGAGACGGTTTGAAACAATTGTTACAGAAATCCGACAATGTCAAAAATTAGAGTTAAATTGCTTCAAACAAGCGAATTATCGCGAAACAACACCTGCTCGAATCCAACAATAACTGTGCCCTGCCGTCTCTATTGAGGCTCAGAGTCGCTTTGAGACAAGTGTTTTAAGAATCAGAGAATGTCATAAATGAGAGTGAAATTGCTTCAAACAAGCGTATTATCGCGAAACAACACCTGTTCGAATTCAACTAAAACTGTGCCCTGCCGTCCTTACTGAGCCTCAGAGACGCTTTGAGACATGTGTTACAAAAATCAGAGAATGTCAAAAATTAGAGTGAAATTGCTTCAAAAGAGCGAATTATCGCGAAACAACACCTCGAATCCGACAAAAACCATGCCCTGCCGACTCTATTTAGCCTCAGAGACGGTTTGAAACAATTGTTACAAAAATCAGAGAATGTCAAAAATTAGAGTGAAATTGCTTCAAACAAGCGAATTATCGCGAAACAACACCTGCTCGAATCCAGCAAAAACTATGCCCTGCCGACTCTATTTAGCCTCAGAGACGCTTTGAGACAAGTGTTACAAAAATCAAAGAATGTCGTAAATTAGAGTGAAATTGCTTCAAACAAGCGAATTATCGCGAAAAAACACCTGCTCGAATCGAACAAAAACTGTGCCCTGCGGTCTCTACTGAGCCTCAGAGACGCTTTGAGACAAGTGTTACACAAATCAGAGAATGTGAGAAATTAGATTGAAATTGCTTCAAACAAGCGAATTATCGCGAAACAACACCTGCTCGAATCCGACAAAAACTGTGCCCTGCCGCATTTATTTAGCCTCAGAGACGGTTTGAAACAATTGTTACAGAAATCCGACAATGTCAAAAATTAGAGTTAAATTGCTTCAAACAAGCGAATTATCGCGAAACAACACCTGCCCGAATCCAACAAAAACTGCACCCTGCCGTCTCTACTGAGCCTCAGAGACGCTTTGAGACAAGTGTTACAAAAATCAGAGAATGTCGTAAATTAGAGTGAAATTGCTTCAAACAAGCGAATTATCGCGAAACAACACCTGCTCGAATCCAACTAAAACTGTGCCCTGCCGTCCTTACTGAGCCTCAGAGACGCTTTGAGACATGTGTTACAAAAATCAGAGAATGTCAAAAATTAGAGTGAAATTGCTTCAAAAGAGCGAATTATCGCGAAACAACACCTCGAATCCGACAAAAACCATGCCCTGCCGACTCTATTTAGCCTCAGAGACGGTTTGAAACAATTGTTACAAAAATCAGAGAATGTGAAAAATTAGAGTGAAATTGCTTCAAACAAGCGAATTATCGCGAAACAACACCTGCTCGAATCCAGCAAAAACTATGCCCTGCCGACTCTATTTAGCCTCAGAGACGCTTTGAGACAAGTGTTACAAAAATCAAAGAATGTCGTAAATTAGAGTGAAATTGCTTCAAACAAGCGAATTATCGCGAAACAACACCTGCTCGAATCGAACAAAAACTGTGCCCTGCGGTCTCTACTGAGCCTCAGAGACGCTTTGAGACAAGTGTTACACAAATCAGAGAATGTGAGAAATTAGATTGAAATTGCTTCAAACAAGCGAATTATCGCGAAACAACACCTGCTCGAATCCGACAAAAACTGTGCCCTGCCGCATTTATTTAGCCTCAGAGACGGTTTGAAACAATTGTTACAGAAATCCGACAATGTCAAAAATTAGAGTTAAATTGCTTCAAACAAGCGAATTATCGCGAAACAACACCTGCCCGAATCCAACAAAAACTGCACCCTGCCGTCTCTACTGAGCCTCAGAGACGCTTTGAGACAAGTGTTACAAAAATCAGAGAATGTGAGAAATTAGATTGAAATTGCTTCAAACAAGCGAATTATCGCGAAACAACACCTGCTCGAAATCGACAAAAACTGTGCCCTGCCGCATTTATTTAGCCTCAGAGACGGTTTGAAACAATTGTTACAGAAATCAGACAGTCAAAAATTAGAGGGAAATTGCTTCAAACAAGCGTATTATCGCGAAACAACACCTGCTCGAATCCAACAAAAACTATGCCCTGCCGACTCTATTTAGCCTTAGAGACGGTTTGAAACAATTGTTACAGAAATCCGACAATGTCAAAAATTAGAGTTAAATTGCTTCAAACAAGCGAATTATCGCGAAACAACACCTGCTCGAATCCAACAATAACTGTGCCCTGCCGTCTCTATTGAGGCTCAGAGTCGCTTTGAGACAAGTGTTTTAAGAATCAGAGAATGTCATAAATGAGAGTGAAATTGCTTCAAAAAAGCGAATTATCGCGAAACAACACCTGCTCGAATCCAACAAAAACTGTGCCCTGCCGTCTCTACTGAGCCTCAGAGACGCTTTTAGACAAGTGTTACAAAAATCAGAGAATGTCGTAAATTAGAGTGAAATTGCTTCAAACAAGCGTATTATCGCGAAACAACACCTGTTCGAATCCAACTAAAACTGTGCCCTGCCGTCCTTACTGAGCCTCAGAGACGCTTTGAGACATGTGTTACAAAAATCAGAGGATGTCAAAAATTAGAGTGAAATTGCTTCAAACAAGCGAATTATCGCGAAACAACACCTCGAATCCGACAAAAACCATGCCCTGCCGACTCTATTTTGCCTCAGAGACGGTTTGAAACAATTGTTACAAAAATCAGAGAATGTGAAAAATTAGAGTGAAATTGCTTCAAACAAGCGAATTATCGCGAAACAACACCTGCTCGAATCCAACAAAAACTGTGCCCTGCTGTCTCTACTGAGCCTCAGAGACGCTTTGAGACAAGTGTTACAAAAATCAAAGAATGTCGTAAATTAGAGTGAAATTGCTTCAAACAAGCGAATTATCGCGAAACAACACCTGTTCGAATCCAACTAAAACTGTGCCCTGCCGTCCTTACTGAGCCTCAGAGACGCTTTGAGACATGTGTTACAAAAATCAGAGAATGTCAAAAATTAGAGTGAAATTGCTTCAAAAGAGCGAATTATCGCGAAACAACACCTCGAATCCGACAAAAACCATGCCCTGCCGACTCTACTTAGCCTCAGAGACGGTTTGAAACAATTGTTACAAAAATCAGAGAATGTGAAAAATTAGAGTGAAATTGCTTCAAACAAGCGAATTATCGCGAAACAACACCTGCTCGAATCCAGCAAAAACTATGCCCTGCCGACTCTATTTAGCCTCAGAGACGCTTTGAGACAAGTGTTACAAAAATCAAAGAATGTCGTAAATTAGAGTGAAATTGCTTCAAACAAGCGAATTATCGCGAAACAACACCTGCTCGAATCGAACAAAAACTGTGCCCTGCGGTCTCTACTGAGCCTCAGAGACGCTTTGAGACAAGTGTTACACAAATCAGAGAATGTGAGAAATTAGATTGAAATTGCTTAAAACAAGCGAATTATCGCGAAACAACACCTGCTCGAATCCGACAAAAACTGTGCCCTGCCGCATTTATTTAGCCTCAGAGACGGTTTGAAACAATTGTTACAGAAATCAGACAATGTCAAAAATTAGAGTGAAATTGCTTCAAACAAGCGAATTATCGCGAAACAACACCTGCTCGAATCCGACAAAAACTGTGCCCTGCCGCATTTATTTAGCCTCAGAGACGGTTTGAAACAATTGTTACAGAAATCAGACAATGTCAAAAATTAGAGTGAAATTGCTTCAAACAAGCGAATTATCGCGAAACAACACCTGCTCGAATCCAACAAAAACTATGCCCTGCCAACTCAATTTAGCCTCAGAGACGGTTTGAAACCATTGTTACAGATATCAGACAATGTCAAAAATTAGAGTGAAATTGCTTCAAACAAGCGAATTATCGCGAAACAACACCTGCTCGAATCCAACAAAAACTGCGCCCTGCCGTCTCTACTGAGCCTCAGAGAAGCTTTGAGACAAGTGTTACAAAAATCAGAGAATGTCAAAAATTAGAGTGAAATTGCTTCAAACAAGCGAATTATCGCGAAACAACACCTGCTCGAATCCAACAATAACTGTGCCCTGCCGTCTCTATTAAGGCTCAGAGTCGCTTTGAGACAAGTGTTTTAAGAATCAGAGAATGTCGTAAATTACAGTGAAATTGCTTCAAACAAGCGAATTATCGCGAAACAACACCTGCTCCAATCCAACAAAAACTGTGCCCTGCCGTCTCTATTAAGGCTCAGAGTCGCTTTGAGACAAGTGTTTTAAGAATCAGAGAATGTGGTAAATTAGAGTGAAATTGCTTCAAACAAGCGAATTATCGCGAAACAACACCTGCTCGAATCCAACAAAAACTGTGCCCTGCCATCTCTACTGAGCCTCAGAGACGCTTTGAGACAAGTGTTACAAAAATCAGAGAATGTGAGAAATTAGATTGAAATTGCTTATAACAACCGAATTATCGCGAAACAACACCTGCTCGAATCCGACAAAAACTGTGCCCTGCCGCATTTATTTAGCCTCAGAGACGGTTTGAAACAATTGTTACAGAAATCAGACAATGTCAAAAATTAGAGGGAAATTGCTTCAAACAAGCGTATTATCGCGAAACAACACCTGCTCGAATCCAACAAAAACTATGCCCTGCCGACTCTATTTAGCCTTAGAGACGGTTTGAAACAATTGTTACAGAAATCCGACAATGTCAAAAATTAGAGTTAAATTGCTTCAAACAAGCGAATTATCGCGAAACAACACCTGCTCGAATCCAACAATAACTGTGCCCTGCCGTCTCTATTGAGGCTCAGAGTCGCTTTGAGACAAGTGTTTTAAGAATCAGAGAATGTCATAAATGAGAGTGAAATTGCTTCAAAAAAGCGAATTATCGCGAAACAACACCTGCTCGAATCCAACAAAAACTGTGCCCTGCCGTCTCTACTGAGCCTCAGAGACGCTTTTAGACAAGTGTTACAAAAATCAGAGAATGTCGTAAATTAGAGTGAAATTGCTTCAAACAAGCGTATTATCGCGAAACAACACCTGTTCGAATCCAACTAAAACTGTGCCCTGCCGTCCTTACTGAGCCTCAGAGACGCTTTGAGACATGTGTTACAAAAATCAGAGGATGTCAAAAATTAGAGTGAAATTGCTTCAAACAAGCGAATTATCGCGAAACAACACCTCGAATCCGACAACAACCATGCCCTGCCGATTCTATTTTGCCTCAGAGACGGTTTGAAACAATTGTTACAAAAATCAGAGAATGTGAAAAATTAGAGTGAAATTGCTTAAAACAAGCGAATTATCGCGAAACAACACCTGCTCGAATCCAACAAAAACTGTGCCCTGCTGTCTCTACTGAGCCTCAGAGACGCTTTGAGACAAGTGTTACAAAAATCAAAGAATGTCGTAAATTAGAGTGAAATTGCTTCAAACAAGCGAATTATCGCGAAACAACACCTGCTCGAGTCCAACAAAAACTCTGCCCTGCGGTCTCTACTGAGCCTCGGAGACCCTTTGAGACAAGTGTTACACAAATCAGAGAATGTGAGAAATTAGATTGAAATTGCTTCAAACAAGCGAATTATCGCGAAACAACACCTGCTCGAATCCGACAAAAACTGTGCCCTGCTGCATTTATTTAGCCTCAGAGACGGTTTGAAACAATTGTTACAGAAATCAGACAATGTCAAAAATTAGAGGGAAATTGCTTCAAACAAGCGTATTATCGCGAAACAACACCTGCTCGAATCCAACAAAAACTATGCCCTGCCGACTCTATTTAGCCTTAGAGACGGTTTGAAACAATTGTTACAGAAATCCGACAATGTCAAAAATTAGAGTTAAATTGCTTCAAACAAGCGAATTATCGCGAAACAACACCTGCTCGAATCCAACAATAACTGTGCCCTGCCGTCTCTATTGAGGCTCAGAGTCGCTTTGAGACAAGTGTTTTAAGAATCAGAGAATGTCATAAATGAGAGTGAAATTGCTTCAAAAAAGCGAATTATCGCGAAACAACACCTGCTCGAATCCAACAAAAACTGTGCCCTGCCGTCTCTACTGAGCCTCAGAGACGCTTTTAGACAAGTGTTACAAAAATCAGAGAATGTCGTAAATTAGAGTGAAATTGCTTCAAACAAGCGTATTATCGCGAAACAACACCTGTTCGAATCCAACTAAAACTGTGCCCTGCCGTCCTTACTGAGCCTCAGAGACGCTTTGAGACATGTGTTACAAAAATCAGAGGATGTCAAAAATTAGAGTGAAATTGCTTCAAACAAGCGAATTATCGCGAAACAACACCTCGAATCCGACAAAAACCATGCCCTGCCGACTCTATTTTGCCTCAGAGACGGTTTGAAACAATTGTTACAAAAATCAGAGAATGTGAAAAATTAGAGTGAAATTGCTTAAAACAAGCGAATTATCGCGAAACAACACCTGCTCGAATCCAACAAAAACTGTGCCCTGCTGTCTCTACTGAGCCTCAGAGACGCTTTGAGACAAGTGTTACAAAAATCAAAGAATGTCGTAAATTAGAGTGAAATTGCTTCAAACAAGCGAATTATCGCGAAACAACACCTGCTCGAGTCCAACAAAAACTCTGCCCTGCGGTCTCTACTGAGCCTCGGAGACCCTTTGAGACAAGTGTTACACAAATCAGAGAATGTGAGAAATTAGATTGAAATTGCTTCAAACAAGCGAATTATCGCGAAACAACACCTGCTCGAATCCGACAAAAACTGTGCCCTGCTGCATTTATTTAGCCTCAGAGACGGTTTGAAACAATTGTTACAGAAATCAGACAATGTCAAAAATTAGAGTGAAATTGCTTCAAACAAGCGAATTATCGCGTAACAACACCTGCTCAAATCCAACAAAAACTTCGCCCTGCCGTCTCTACTGAGCCTCAGAGACCCTTTGAATCAAGTGTTACAAAAATCAGAGAATGTCAAAAATTAGACTGAAATTGCTTCAAACAAGCGAATTATCTGGAAACAACACCTGCTCGAATCCGACAAAAACTATGCCCTGCCGACTCTATTTAGCCTCAGAGACGGTTTGAAACCATTCTTCCAAAAATCAGAGAATGTGAAAAATTAGAGTGAAATTGCTTCAAACAAGCGAATTATCGCGAAACAACACCTGCTCGAATCCAACAAAAACTATGCCCTGCCGACTCTATTTAGCCTCAGAGACCCTTTGAGACAAGTGCTACAAAAATCAGAGAATGTCAAAAATTAGAGTGAAATTGCTTCAAACAAGCGAATTATCGCGAAACAACACCTGCTCGAATCCGACAAAAACTATGCCCTGCCGACTCTATTTAGCCTCAGAGAGGGTTTGAAACCATTGTTACAAAAATCAGAGAATGTGAAAAATTAGAGTGAAATTGCTTCAAACAAGCGAATTATCGCGAAACAACACCTGCTCGAATCCAACAAAAACTATGCCCTGCCGACTCTATTTAGCCTCAGAGACGCTTTGAGACAAGTGTTACATAAATCAGAGAATGTGAGCAATTAGATTGAAATTGCTCCAAACAAGCGAATTATCGCGAAACAACACCTGCTCGAATCCGACAAAAACTGTGCCCTGCCGCATTTATTTAGCCTCAGAGACGGTTTGAAACAATTGTTACAGAAATCAGACAATGTCAAAAATTAGAGTGAAATTGCTTCAAACAAGCGAATTATCGCGAAACAACACCTGCTCAAATCCAACAAAAACTTCGCCCTGCCGTCTCTACTGAGCCTCAGAGACCCTTTGAGACAAGTGTTACAAAAATCAGAGAATGTCAAAAATTAGAGTGAAATTGCTTCAAACAAGCGAATTATCGCGAAACAACACCTGCTCGAATCCGACAAAAACTATGCCCTGCCGACTCTATTTAGGCTCTGAGACGGTTTGAAACCATTGTTACAAAAATCAGACAATGTGAAAAATTAGAGTGAAATTGCTTCAAACAAGCGAATTATCGCGAAACAACACCTGCTCGAATCCAACCAAAACTATGCCCTGCCGACTCTATTTAGCCTTAGAGACGGTTTGAAACCATTGTTACAAACATCAGAGAATGTGAAAAATTAGAGTGAAATATCTTCAAATAAGCGAATTATCGCGAAACAACACCTGCTTGAATCCAACAAAAACTGTGCCCTGCCGTCTCTACTGAGCCTCAGAGACGCTTTGAGACAAGTGTTACAAAAATCAGTGAATGTCAAAAATTAGAGTGCAATTGCTTCAAACAAGCGAATTATCGCGAAACAACACCTGCTCGAATCCAACAATAACTGTGCCCTGCCGTCTCTATTGAGACTCAGAGTCGCTTTGAGACAAGTGTTTTAAGAATCAGAGAATGTCATAAATGAGAGTGAAATTGCTTCAAACAAGCGAATTATCGCGAAACAACACCTGCTCGAATCCAACAATAACTGTGCCCTGCCGTCTCTATTGAGGCTCAGAGTCGCTTTGAGACAAGTGTTTTAAGAATCAGAGAATGTCATAAATGAGAGTGAAATTGCTTCAAACAAGCGAATTATCGCGAAACAACACCTGTTCGAATCCAACTAAAACTGAGCCCTGCCGTCCTTACAGAGCCTCAGAGACGCTTTGAGACATGTGTTACAAAAATCAGAGAATGTCAAAAATTAGAGTGAAATTGCTTCAAACAAGCGAATTATCGCGAAACAACACCTTCTCGAATCCGACAAAAACCATGCCCTGCCGACTCTATTTAGCCTCAGAGACGGTTTGAAACAATTGTTACAAAAATCAGAGAATGTGAAAAATTAGAGTGAAATTGCTTCACACAAGCGAATTATCGCGAAACAACACCTGCTCGAATCCAACAAAAACTGTGCCCTGCCGTCTCTACTGAGCCTCAGAGACGCCTTGAGACAAGTGTTTCAAAAATCAGAGAATGTCATAAATTAGAGTGAAATTGCTTCAAACAAGCGAATTATCGCGAAACAACAATTGCTCGAATCCGACAAAAACTGTGCCCTGCCGCATTTATTTAGCCTCAGAGACGGTTTGAAGCAATTGTTACAGAAATCCGACAATGTCAAAAATTAGAGTGAAATTGCTTCAAACAAGCGAATTATCGCGAAACAACACCTGCCCGAATCCAACAAAATCTGCGCCCTGCCGTCTCTACTGAGCCTCAGAGACGCTTTGAGACAAGTGTTACAAAAATTAGAGAATGTGAAAAATTAGAGTGAAATTGCTTCAAACAAGCGAATTATCGCGAAACAACACCTGCTCGAATCCAACAATAACTGTGCCCTGCCGTCTCTATTGAGGCTCAGAGTCGCTTTGAGACAAGTGTTTTAAGAATCAGAGAATGTCATAAATGAGAGTGAAATTGCTTCAAACAAGCGAATTATCGCGAAACAACACCTGCTCGAATCCAACAAAAACTGTGCCCTGCCGTCCTTACTGAGCCTCAGAGACGCTTTGAGACATGTGTTACAAAAATCAGAGAATGTCAAAAATTAGAGTGAAATTGCTTCAAACAAGCGAATTATCGCGAAACAACACCTTCTCGAATCCGACAAAAACCATGCCCTGCCGCATTTATTTAGCCTCAGAGACGGTTTTGAAACAATTGTTACAGAAATCAGACAATGTCAAAAATTAGAGTGAAATTGCTTCAAACAAGCGAATTATCGCGTAACAACACCTGCTCAAATCCAAAAAAAACTTCGCCCTGCCGTCTCTACTGAGCCTCAGAGACCCTTTGAGACAAGTGTTACAAAAATCAGAGAATGTCAAAAATTAGAGTGAAATTGCTTCAAACAAGCGAATTATCGCGAAACAACACCTGCTCGAATCCGACAAAAACTATGCCCTGCCGACTCTATTTAGCCTCAGAGACGGTTTGAAACCATTGTTACAAAAATCAGAGAATGTGAAAAATTAGAGTGAAATTGCTTCAAACAAGCGAATTATCGCGAAACAACACCTGCTCAAATCCAACAAAAACTTCGCCCTGCCGTCTCTACTGAGCCTCAGAGACGCTTTGAGACAAGTGTTACAAAAATCAAAGAATGTCGTAAATTAGAGTGAAATTACTTCAAACAAGCGAATTATCGCGAAACAACACCTGCTCGAATCCGACAAAAACTATGCCCCGCCGACTCTATTTAGCCTCAGAGACGGTTTGAAACCATTGTTACAAAAATCAGAGAATGTGAAAAATTAGAGTGAAATTGCTTCAAACAAGCGAATTATCGCGAAACAACACCTGCTCAAATCCAACAAAAACCATGCCCTGCCGCATTTATTTAGCCTCAGAGACGGTTTGAAACAATTGTTACAGAAATCAGACAATGTCAAAAATTAGAGTGAAATTGCTTCAAACAAGCGAATTATCGCGTAACAACACCTGCTCAAATCCAACAATAACTTCGCCCTGCCGTTTCTACTGAGCCTCAGAGACGCTTTGAGACAAGTGTTACAAAAATCAAAGAATGTCGTAAATTAGAGTGAAATTACTTCAAACAAGCGAATTATCGCGAAACAACACCTGCTCGAATCCGACAAAAACTATGCCCTGCCGACTCTATTTAGCCTCAGAGACGGTTTGAAACCATTGTTACAAAAATCAGAGAATGTGAAAAATTAGAGTGAAATTGCTTCACACAAGCGAATTATCGCGAAACAACACCTCGAATCCAACAAAAACTGTGCCCTGCCGTCTCTACTGAGCCTCAGAGACGCTTTGAGACAAGTGTTTCAAAAATCAGAGAATGTCATAAATTAAGTGAAATTGCTTCAAACAAGCGAATTATCGCGAAACAACACCTGCTCGAATCCGACAAAAACTGAGCCCTGCCGCATTTATTTAGCCTCAGAGACGGTTTGAAACAATTGTTACAAAAATCCGACAATGTCAAAAATTAGAGTGAAATTGCTTCAAACAAGCGAATTATCGCGAAACAACACCTGCCCGAATCCAACAAAATCTGCGCCCTGCCGTCTCTACTGAGCCTCAGAGACGCTTTGAGACAAGTGTTACAAAAATCAGAGAATGTCAAAAATTAGAGTGAAAATACTTCAAACAAGCGAATTATCGCGAAACAACACCTGCTCGAATCCGACAAAAACTATGCCCTGCCGACTCTATTTAGCCTCAGAGAGGGTTTGAAACCATTGTTACAAAAATCAGAGAATGTGAAAAATTAGAGTGAAATTGCTTAAAACAAGCGAATTATCGCGAAACAACACCTGCTCGAATCCAACAAAAACTATGCCCTGCCGACTCTATTTAGTCTCAGAGACCCTTTGAGACAAGTGTTACAAAAATCAGAGAATGTCAAAAATTAGAGTGAAAATACTTCAAACAAGCGAATTATCGCGAAACAACACCTGCTCGAATCCGACAAAAACTATGCCCTGCCGACTCTATTTAGCCTCAGAGAGGGTTTGAAACCATTGTTACAAAAATCAGAGAATGTGAAAAATTAGAGTGAAATTGCTTAAAACAAGCGAATTATCGCGAAACAACACCTGCTCGAATCCAACAAAAACTATGCCCTGCCGACTCTATTTAGCCTCAGAGACGCTTTGAGACAAGTGGTACAAAAATCAAAGAATGTCGTAAATTAGAGTGAAATTGCTTCAAACAAGCGAATTATCGCGAAACAACACCTGCTCGAATCCAACAAAAACTGTGCCCTGCGGTCACTACTGAGCCTCAGAGACGCTTTGAGACAAGTGTTACACAAATCAGAGAATGTGAGAAATTAGATTGAAATTGCTTTAAACAAGCGAATTATCGCGAAACAACACCTGCTCGAATCCGACAAAAACTGTGCCCTGCCGAATTTATTTAGCCTCAGAGACGGTTTGAAACAATTGTTACAGAAATCAGACAATGTCAAAAATTAGAGTGAAATTGCTTCAGACAAGCGAATTATCGCGAAACAACACCTGCTCAAATCCAACAAAAACTTCGCCCTGCCGTCTCTACTGAGCCTCAGAGACCCTTTGAGACAAGTGTTACAAAAATCAGAGAATGTCAAAAATTAGAGTGAAATTGCTTCAAACAAGCGAATTATCGCGAAACAACACCTGCTCGAATCCGACAAAAACTATGCCCTGCCGACTCTATTTAGCCTCAGAGACGCTTTGAGACAAGTGTTACAAAAATCAAAGAATGTCGTAAATTAGAGTGAAATTGCTTCAAACAAGCGAATTATCGCGAAACAACACCTGCTCGAATCCGACAAAAACTGTGCCCTGCCGCATTTATTTAGCCTCAGAGACGGTTTGAAACAATTGTTACAGAAATCAGACAATGTCAAAAATTAGAGTGAAATTGCTTCAAACAAGCGAATTATCGCGAAACAACACCTGCTCAAATCCAACAAAAACTTCGCCCTGCCGTCTCTACTGAGCCTCAGAGACCCTTTGAGACAAGTGTTACAAAAATCAGAGAATGTCAAAAATTAGAGTGAAATTGCTTCAAACAAGCGAATTATCGCGAAACAAGACCTGCTCGAATCCGACAAAAACTATGCCCTGCCGACTCTATTTAGCCTCAGAGACGGTTTGAAACCATTGTTACAAAAATCAGAGAATGTGAAAAATTAGAGTGAAATTGCTTCAAACAAGCGAATTATCGCGAAACAACACCTGCTCAAATCCAACAAAAACTTCGCCCTGCCGTCTCTACTGAGCCTCAGAGACGCTTTGAGACAAGTGTTACAAAAATCAAAGAATGTCGTAAATTAGAGTGAAATTACTTCAAACAAGCGAATTATCGCGAAACAACACCTGCTCGAATCCGACAAACACTATGCCCTGCCGACTCTATTTAGCCTCAGAGACGGTTTGAAACCATTGTTACAAAAATCAGAGAATGTGAAAAATTAGAGTGAAATTGCTTCAAACAAGCGAATTATCGCGAAACAACACCTGCTCGAATCCGACAAAAACTATGCCCTGCCGACTCTATTTAGCCTCAGTGACGGTTTGAAACCATTGTTACAAAAATCAGAGAATGTGAAAAATTAGAGTGAAATTGCTTCACACAAGCGAATTATCGCGAAACAACACCTGCTCGAATCCAACAAAAACTGTGCCCTGCCGTCTCTACTGAGCCTCAGAGACGCTTTGAGACAAGTGTTACAAAAATCAGAGAATGTCGTAAATTAGAGTGAAAATACTTCAAACAAGCGAATTATCGCGAAACAACACCTGCTCGAATCCGACAAAAACTATGCCCTGCCGACTCTATTTAGCCTCAGAGAGGGTTTGAAACCATTGTTACAAAAATCAGAGAATGTGAAAAATTAGAGTGAAATTGCTTAAAACAAGCGAATTATCGCGAAACAACACCTGCTCGAATCCAACAATAACTGTGCCCTGCCGTCTCTATTGAGGCTCAGAGTCGCTTTGAGACAAGTGTTTTAAGAATCAGAGAATGTAAATTAGAGTGAAATTACTTCAAACAAGCTAATTATCGCGAAACAACACCTGCTCGAATCCGACAAAAACTATGCCCTGCCGACTCTATTTAGCCTCAGAGACGGTTTGAAACCATTGTTACAAAAATCAGAGAATGTGAAAAATTAGAGTGAAATTGCTTCACACAAGCGAATTATCGCGAAACAACACCTGCTCGAATCCAACAAAAACTGTGCCCTGCCGTCTCTACTGAGCCTCAGAGACGCTTTGAGACAAGTGTTTAAAAAACAGGGAATGTCATAAATTAAGTGAAATTGCTTCAAACAAGCGAATTATCGCGAAACAACACCTGCCCGAATCCAACAAAATCTGCGCCCTGTCGTCTCTACTGAGCCTCAGAGACGCTTTGAGACAAGTGTTACAAAAATCAGAGAATGTGAAAAATTAGAGTGAAATTGCTTAAAACAAGCGAATTATCGCGAAACAACACCTGCTCGAATCCAACAAAAACTATGCCCTGCCGACTCTATTTAGACTCAGAGACCCTTTGAGACAAGTGTTACAAAAATCAGAGAATGTCAAAAATTAGAGTGAAAATACTTCAAACAAGCGAATTATCGCGAAACAACACCTGCTCGAATCCGACAAAAACTATGCCCTGCCGACTCTATTTAGCCTCAGAGAGGGTTTGAAACCATTGTTACAAAAATCAGAGAATGTGAAAAATTAGAGTGAAATTGCTTAAAACAAGCGAATTATCGCGAAACAACACCTGCTCGAATCCAACAAAAACTATGCCCTGCCGACTCTATTTAGCCTCAGAGACGCTTTGAGACAAGTGTTACACAAATCAGAGAATGTGAGAAATTAGATTGAAATTGCTTTAAACAAGCGAATTATCGCGAAACAACACCTGCTCGAATCCGACAAAAACTGTGCCCTGCCGCATTTATTTAGCCTCAGAGACGGTTTGAAACAATTGTTACAGAAATCAGACAATGTCAAAAATTAGAGTGAAATTGCTTCAAACAAGCGAATTATCGCGAAACAACACCTGCTCAAATCCAACAAAAACTTCGCCCTGCCGTCTCTACTGAGCCTCAGAGACCCTTTGAGACAAGTGTTACAAAAATCAGAGAATGTCAAAAATTAGAGTGAAATTGCTTCAAACAAGCGAATTATCGCGAAACAACACCTGCTCGAATCCGACAAAAACTATGCCCTGCCGACTCTATTTAGCCTCAGAGACGCTTTGAGACAAGTGTTACAAAAATCAAAGAATGTCGTAAATTAGAGTGAAATTGCTTCAAACAAGCGAATTATCGCGAAACAACACCTGCTCGAATCCAACCAAAACTGTGCCCTGCGGTCTCTACTGAGCCTCAGAGACGCTTTGAGACAAGTGTTACACAAATCAGAGAATGTGAGAAATTAGATTGAAATTGCTTCAAACAAGCGAATTATCGCGAAACAACACCTGCTCGAATCCGACAAAAACTGTGCCCTGCCGCATTTATTTAGCCTCAGAGACGGTTTGAAACAATTGTTACAGAAATCAGACAATGTCAAAAATTAGTTTGAAATTGCTTCAAACAAGCGAATTATCGCGAAACAACACCTGCTCAAATCCAACAAAAACTTCGCCCTGCCGTCTCTACTGAGCCTCAGAGACCCTTTGAGACAAGTGTTACAAAAATCAGAGAATGTCAAAAATTAGAGTGAAATTGCTTCAAACAAGCGAATTATCGCGAAACAACACCTGCTCGAATCCAACAAAAACTATGCCCTGCCGACTCTATTTAGCCTTAGAGACAGTTTGAAACCATTGTTACAAAAATCAGAGAATGTGAAAAATTAAAGTGAAATATCTTCAAATAAGCGAATTATCGCGAAACAACACCTGCTCGAATCCAACAAAAACTGTGCCCTGTCGTCTCTACTGAGCCTCAGAGACGCCTTGAGACAAGTGTTTCAAAAATCAGAGAATGTCATAAATTAGAGTGAAATTGCTTCAAGCAAGCGAATTATCGCGAAACAACACCTGCTCGAATCCGACAAAAACTGTGCCCTGCCGCATTTATTTAGCCTCAGAGACGGTTTGAAACAATTGTTACAGAAATCCGACAATGTCAAAAATTAGAGTGAAATTGCTTCAAACAAGCGAATTATCGCGAAACAACACCTGCCCGAATCCAACAAAATCTGCGCCCTGCCGTCTCTACTGAGCCTCAGAGACGCTTTGAGACAAGTGTTACAAAAAGCAGAGAATGTCAAAAATTAGAGTGAAATTGCTTCAAACAAGCGAATTATCGCGAAACAACACCTGCTCGAATCCAACAATAACTGTGCCCTAACGTCTCTATTGAGGCTCAGAGTCGCTTTGAGACAAGTGTTTTAAGAATCAGAGAATGTCGTAAATTAGAGTGAAATTACTTCAAACAAGCGAATTATCGCGAAACAACACCTGCTCGAATCCGACAAAAACTATGCCCTGCCGACTCTATTTAGCCTCAGTGACGGTTTGAAACCATTGTTACAAAAATCAGAGAATGTGAAAAATTAGAGTGAAATTGCTTCACACAAGCGAATTATCGCGAAACAACACCTGCTCGAATCCAACAAAAACTGTGCCCTGCCGTCTCTACTGAGCCTCAGAGAGGCTTTGAGACAAGTGTTTCAAAAATCAGAGAATGTCATAAATTAAGTGAAATTGCTTCAAACAAGCGAATTATCGCGAAACAACACCTGCTCGAATCCGACAAAAACTGTGCCCTGCCGCATTTATTTAGCCTCAGAGACGGTTTGAAACAATTGTTACAGAAATCCGACAATGTCAAAAATTAGAGTGAAATTGCTTCAAACAAGCGAATTATCGCGAAACAACACCTGCCCGAATCCAACAAAATCTGCGCCCTGCCGTCTCTACTGAGCCTCAGAGACGCTTTGAAACAAGTGTTACAAAAATCAGAGAATGTCAAAAATTAGAGTGAAATTGCTTCAAACAAGCGAATTATCGCGAAACAACACCTGCTCGAATCCAACAATAACTGTGCCCTGCCGTCTCTATTGAGGCTCAGAGTCGCTTTGAGACAAGTGTTTTAAGAATCAGAGAATGTCATAAATGAGAGTGAAATTGCTTCAAACAAGCGAATTATCGCGAAACAACACCTGCTCGAATCCAACAAAAACTGTGCCCTGCCGTCTCTACTGAGCCTCAGAGACGCTTTTAGACAAGTGTTACAAAAATCAGAGAATGTCGTAAATTAGAGTGAAATTGCTTCAAACAAGCGAATTATGGCGAAACAACACCTGTTCGAATCCAACTAAAACTGTGCCCTGCCGTCCTTACTGAGCCTCAGAGACGCTTTGAGACATGTGTTACAAAAATCAGAGAATGTCAAAAATTAGAGTGAAATTGCTTCAAACAAGCGAATTATCGCGAAACAACACCTGCTCGAATCCGACAAAAACTATGCCCTGCCGACTCTATTTAGCCTCAGAGACGGTTTGAAACCATTGTTACAAAAATCAGAGAATGTGAAAAATTAGAGTGAAATTGCTTCAAACAAGCGAATTATCGCGAAACAACACCTGCTCAAATCCAACAAAAACTTCGCCCTGCCGTCTCTACTGAGCCTCAGAGACGCTTTGAGACAAGTGTTACAAAAATCAAAGAATGTCGTAAATTAGAGTGAAATTACTTCAAACAAGCGAATTATCGCGAAACAACACCTGCTCGAATCCGACAAACACTATGCCCTGCCGACTCTATTTAGCCTCAGAGACGGTTTGAAACCATTGTTACAAAAATCAGAGAATGTGAAAAATTAGAGTGAAATTGCTTCAAACAAGCGAATTATCGCGAAACAACACCTGCTCAAATCCAACAAAAACTTCGCCCTGCCGTCTCTACTGAGCCTCAGAGACGCTTTGAGACAAGTGTTACAAAAATCAAAGAATGTCGTAAATTAGAGTGAAATTGCTTCAAACAAGCGAATTATCGCGAAACAACACCTTCTCGAATCCGACAAAAACCATGCCCTGCCGCATTTATTTAGCCTCAGAGACGGTTTGAAACAATTGTTACAAAAATCAGAGAATGTCAAAAATTAGAGTGAAAATACTTCAAACAAGCGAATTATCGCGAAACAACACCTGCTCGAATCCGACAAAAACTATGCCCTGCCGACTCTATTTAGCCTCAGAGAGGGTTTGAAACCATTGTTACAAAAATCAGAGAATGTGAAAAATTAGAGTGAAATTGCTTAAAACAAGCGAATTATCGCGAAACAACACCTGCTCGAATCCAACAAAAACTATGCCCTGCCGACTCTATTTAGACTCAGAGACCCTTTGAGACAAGTGTTACAAAAATCAGAGAATGTCAAAAATTAGAGTGAAAATACTTCAAACAAGCGAATTATCGCGAAACAACACCTGCTCGAATCCGACAAAAACTATGCCCTGCCGACTCTATTTAGCCTCAGAGAGGGTTTGAAACCATTGTTACAAAAATCAGAGAATGTGAAAAATTAGAGTGAAATTGCTTAAAACAAGCGAATTATCGCGAAACAACACCTGCTCGAATCCAACAAAAACTATGCCCTGCCGACTCTATTTAGCCTCAGAGACGCTTTGAGACAAGTGTTACAGAAATCAAAGAATGTCGTAAATTAGAGTGAAATTGCTTCAAACAAGCGAATTATCGCGAAACAACACCTGCTCGAATCCAACAAAAACTGTGCCCTGCGGTCACTACTGAGCCTCAGAGACGCTTTGAGACAAGTGTTACACAAATCAGAGAATGTGAGAAATTAGATTGAAATTGCTTTAAACAAGCGAATTATCGCGAAACAACACCTGCTCGAATCCGACAAAAACTGTGCCCTGCCGCATTTATTTAGCCTCAGAGACGGTTTGAAACAATTGTTACAGAAATCAGACAATGTCAAAAATTAGAGTGAAATTGCTTCAAACAAGCGAATTATCGCGAAACAACACCTGCTCAAATCCAACAAAAACTTCGCCCTGCCGTCTCTACTGAGCCTCAGAGACCCTTTGAGACAAGTGTTACAAAAATCAGAGAATGTCAAAAATTAGAGTGAAATTGCTTCAAACAAGCGAATTATCGCGAAAGAACACCTGCTCGAATCCAACAATAACTGTGCCCTGCCGTCTCTATTGAGGCTCAGAGTCGCTTTGAGACAAGTGTTTTAAGAATCAGAGAATGTCATAAATGAGAGTGAAATTGCTTCAAACAAGCGAATTATCGCGAAACAACACCTGCTCGAATCCAACAAAAACTGTGCCCTGCCGTCTCTACTGAGCCTCAGAGACGCTTTTAGACAAGTGTTACAAAAATCAGAGAATGTCGTAAATTAGAGTGAAATTGCTTCAAACAAGCGAATTATGGCGAAACAACACCTGTTCGAATCCAACTAAAACTGTGCCCTGCCGTCCTTACTGAGCCTCAGAGACGCTTTGAGACATGTGTTACAAAAATCAGAGAATGTCAAAAATTAGAGTGAAATTGCTTCAAACAAGCGAATTATCGCGAAACAACACCTGCTCGAATCCGACAAAAACTATGCCCTGCCGACTCTATTTAGCCTCAGAGACGGTTTGAAACCATTGTTACAAAAATCAGAGAATGTGAAAAATTAGAGTGAAATTGCTTCAAACAAGCGAATTATCGCGAAACAACACCTGCTCAAATCCAACAAAAACTTCGCCCTGCCGTCTCTACTGAGCCTCAGAGACGCTTTGAGACAAGTGTTACAAAAATCAAAGAATGTCGTAAATTAGAGTGAAATTACTTCAAACAAGCGAATTATCGCGAAACAACACCTGCTCGAATCCGACAAACACTATGCCCTGCCGACTCTATTTAGCCTCAGAGACGGTTTGAAACCATTGTTACAAAAATCAGAGAATGTGAAAAATTAGAGTGAAATTGCTTCAAACAAGCGAATTATCGCGAAACAACACCTGCTCAAATCCAACAAAAACTTCGCCCTGCCGTCTCTACTGAGCCTCAGAGACGCTTTGAGACAAGTGTTACAAAAATCAAAGAATGTCGTAAATTAGAGTGAAATTGCTTCAAACAAGCGAATTATCGCGAAACAACACCTTCTCGAATCCGACAAAAACCATGCCCTGCCGCATTTATTTAGCCTCAGAGACGGTTTGAAACAATTGTTACAAAAATCAGAGAATGTCAAAAATTAGAGTGAAAATACTTCAAACAAGCGAATTATCGCGAAACAACACCTGCTCGAATCCGACAAAAACTATGCCCTGCCGACTCTATTTAGCCTCAGAGAGGGTTTGAAACCATTGTTACAAAAATCAGAGAATGTGAAAAATTAGAGTGAAATTGCTTAAAACAAGCGAATTATCGCGAAACAACACCTGCTCGAATCCAACAAAAACTATGCCCTGCCGACTCTATTTAGACTCAGAGACCCTTTGAGACAAGTGTTACAAAAATCAGAGAATGTCAAAAATTAGAGTGAAAATACTTCAAACAAGCGAATTATCGCGAAACAACACCTGCTCGAATCCGACAAAAACTATGCCCTGCCGACTCTATTTAGCCTCAGAGACGCTTTGAGACAAGTGTTACAGAAATCAAAGAATGTCGTAAATTAGAGTGAAATTGCTTCAAACAAGCGAATTATCGCGAAACAACACCTGCTCGAATCCAACAAAAACTGTGCCCTGCGGTCACTACTGAGCCTCAGAGACGCTTTGAGACAAGTGTTACACAAATCAGAGAATGTGAGAAATTAGATTGAAATTGCTTTAAACAAGCGAATTATCGCGAAACAACACCTGCTCGAATCCGACAAAAACTGTGCCCTGCCGCATTTATTTAGCCTCAGAGACGGTTTGAAACAATTGTTACAGAAATCAGACAATGTCAAAAATTAGAGTGAAATTGCTTCAAACAAGCGAATTATCGCGAAACAACACCTGCTCAAATCCAACAAAAACTTCGCCCTGCCGTCTCTACTGAGCCTCAGAGACCCTTTGAGACAAGTGTTACAAAAATCAGAGAATGTCAAAAATTAGAGTGAAATTGCTTCAAACAAGCGAATTATCGCGAAACAACACCTGCTCGAATCCGACAAAAACTATGCCCTGCCGACTCTATTTAGCCTCAGAGACGGTTTGAAACCATTGTTACAAAAATCAGAGAATGTGAAAAATTAGAGTGAAATTGCTTCACACAAGCGAATTATCGCGAAACAACACCTGCTCGAATCCAACAAAAACTGTGCCCTGCCGTCTCTACTGAGCCTCATAGACGCTTTGAGACAAGTGTTTCGAAAATCAGAGAATGTCATAAATTAAGTGAAATTGCTTCAAACAAGCGAATTATCGCGAAACAACACCTGCTCGAATCCGACAAAAACTGTGCCCTGCCGCATTTATTTAGCCTCAGAGACGGTTTGAAACAATTGTTACAGAAATCCGACAATGTCAAAAATTAGAGTGAAATTGCTTCAAACAAGCGAATTATCGCGAAACAACACCTGCCCGAATCCAACAAAATCTGCGCCCTGCCGTCTCTACTGAGCCTCAGAGACGCTTTGAGACAAGTGTTACAAAAATCAGAGAATGTCAAAAATTAGAGTGAAATTGCTTCAAACAAGCGAATTATCGCGAAACAACACCTGCTCGAATCGAACAATAACTGTGCCCTGCCGTCTCTATTGAGGCTCAGAGTCGCTTTGAGACAAATTTTTTAAGAATCAGAGAATGTCATAAATTAGAGTGAAATTGCTTCAAACAAGCGAATTATCGCGAAACAACACCTGCTCGAATCCGACAAAAACTGTGCCCTGCCGCATTTATTTAGCCTCAGAGACGGTTTGAAACAATTGTTACAGAAATCCGACAATGTCAAAAATTAGAGTGAAATTGCTTCAAACAAGCGAATTATCGCGAAACAACACCTGCTCGAATCCGACAAAAACTGTGCCCTGCCGTCTCTACTGAGCCTCAGAGACGCTTTTAGACAAGTGTTACAAAAATCAGAGAATGTCGTAAATTAGAGTGAAATTGCTTCAAACAAGCGAATTATGGCGAAACAACACCTGTTCGAATCCAACTAAAACTGTGCCCTGCCGTCCTTACTGAGCCTCAGAGACGCTTTGAGACATGTGTTACAAAAATCAGAGAATGTCAAAAATTAGAGTGAAATTGCTTCAAACAAGCGAATTATCGCGAAACAACAACTCGAATCCGACAAAAACCATGCCCTGCCGCATTTATTTAGCCTCAGAGACGGTTTGAAACAATTGTTACAGAAATCAGACAATGTCAAAAATTAGAGTGAAATTGCTTCAAACAAGCGAATTATCGCGTAACAACACCTGCTCAAATCCAACAAAAACTTCGCCCTGCCGTCTCTACTGAGCCTCAGAGACCCTTTGAGACAAGTGTTACAAAAATCAGAGAATGTCAAAAATTAGAGTGAAATTGCTTCAAACAAGCGAATTATCGCGAAACAACACCTGCTCGAATCCGACAAAAACTATGCCCTGCCGACTCTATTTAGCCTCAGAGACGGTTTGAAACCATTGTTACAAAAATCAGAGAATGTGAAAAATTAGAGTGAAATTGCTTCAAACAAGCGAATTATCGCGAAACAACACCTGCTCAAATCCAACAAAAACTTCGCCCTGCCGTCTCTACTGAGCCTCAGAGACGCTTTGAGACAAGTGTTACAAAAATCAAAGAATGTCGTAAATTAGAGTGAAATTACTTCAAACAAGCGAATTATCGCGAAACAACACCTGCTCGAATCCGACAAAAACTATGCCCTGCCGACTCTTTTTAGCCTCAGAGACGGTTTGAAACCATTGTTACAAAAATCAGAGAATGTGAAAAATTAGAGTGAAATTGCTTCAAACAAGCGAATTATCGCGAAACAACACCTGCTCAAATCCAACAAAAACTTCGCCCTGCCGTCTCTACTGAGCCTCAGAGTCGCTTTGAGACAAGTGTTACAAAAATCAAAGAATGTCGTAAATTAGAGTGAAATTGCCTCAAACAAGCGAATTATCGCGAAACAACACCTTCTCGAATCCGACAAAAACCATGCCCTGCCGCATTTATTTAGCCTCAGAGACGGTTTGAAACAATTGTTACAGAAATCCGACAATGTCAAAAATTAGAGTGAAATTGCTTCAAACAAGCGAATTATCGCGAAACAACACCTGCCCGAATCCAACAAAATCTGCGCCCTGCCGTCTCTACTGAGCCTCAGAGACGCTTTGAGACAAGTGTTACAAAAATCAGAGAATGTCAAAAATTAGAGTGAAATTGCTTCAAACAAGCGAATTATCGCGAAACAACACCTGCTCGAATCCAACAATAACTGTGCCCTGCCGTCTCTATTGAGGCTCTGAGTCGCTTTGAGACAAGTGTTTTAAGAATCAGAGAATGTCGTAAATTAGAGTGAAATTACTTCAAACAAGCGAATTATCGCGAAACAACACCTGCTCGAATCCGACAAAAACTATGCCCTGCCGACTCTATTTAGCCTCAGAGACGGTTTGAAACCATTGTTACAAAAATCAGAGAATGTGAAAAATTAGAGTGAAATTGCTTCACACAAGCGAATTATCGCGAAACAACACCTGCTCGAATCCAACAAAAACTGTGCCCTGCCGTCTCTACTGAGCCTCAGAGACGCTTTGAGACAAGTGTTTCAAAAATCAGAGAATGTCATAAATTAAGTGAAATTGCTTCAAACAAGCGAATTATCGCGAAACAACACCTGCTCGAATCCGACAAAAACTGTGCCCTGCCGCATTTATTTAGCCTCAGAGACGGTTTGAAACAATTGTTACAGAAATCCGACAATGTCAAAAATTAGAGTGAAATTGCTTCAAACAAGCGAATTATCGCGAAACAACACCTGCCCGAATCCAACAAAATCTGCGCCCTGCAGTCTCTACTGAGCCTCAGAGACGCTTTGAGACAAGTGTTACAAAAATCAGAGAATGTCAAAAATTAGAGTGAAATTGCTTCAAACAAGCGAATTATCGCGAAACAACACCTGCTCGAATCCAACAATAACTGTGCCCTGCCGTCTCTATTGAGGCTCAGAGTCGCTTTGAGACAAATTTTTTAAGAATCAGAGAATGTCATAAATGAGAGTGAAATTGCTTAAAACAAGCGAATTATCGCGAAACAACACCTGCTCGAATCCGACAAAAACTGTGCCCTGCCGTCTCTACTGAGCCTCAGAGACGCTTTTAGACAAGTGTTACAAAAATCAGAGAATGTCGTAAATTAGAGTGAAATTGCTTCAAACAAGCGAATTATGGCGAAACAACACCTGTTCGAATCCAACTAAAACTGTGCCCTGCCGTCCTTACTGAGCCTCAGAGACGCTTTGAGACATGTGTTACAAAAATCAGAGAATGTCAAAAATTAGAGTGAAATTGCTTCAAACAAGCGAATTATCGCGAAACAACAACTCGAATCCGACAAAAACCATGCCCTGCCGCATTTATTTAGCCTCAGAGACGGTTTGAAACAATTGTTACAGAAATCAGACAATGTCAAAAATTAGAGTGAAATTGCTTCAAACAAGCGAATTATCGCGTAACAACACCTGCTCAAATCCAACAAAAACTTCGCCCTGCCGTCTCTACTGAGCCTCAGAGACCCTTTGAGACAAGTGTTACAAAAATCAGAGAATGTCAAAAATTAGAGTGAAATTGCTTCAAACAAGCGAATTATCGCGAAACAACACCTGCTCGAATCCGACAAAAACTATGCCCTGCCGACTCTATTTAGCCTCAGAGACGGTTTGAAACCATTGTTACAAAAATCAGAGAATGTGAAAAATTAGAGTGAAATTGCTTCAAACAAGCGAATTATCGCGAAACAACACCTGCTCAAATCCAACAAAAACTTCGCCCTGCCGTCTCTACTGAGCCTCAGAGACGCTTTGAGACAAGTGTTACAAAAATCAAAGAATGTCGTAAATTAGAGTGAAATTACTTCAAACAAGCGAATTATCGCGAAACAACACCTGCTCGAATCCGACAAAAACTATGCCCTGCCGACTCTTTTTAGCCTCAGAGACGGTTTGAAACCATTGTTACAAAAATCAGAGAATGTGAAAAATTAGAGTGAAATTGCTTCAAACAAGCGAATTATCGCGAAACAACACCTGCTCAAATCCAACAAAAACTTCGCCCTGCCGTCTCTACTGAGCCTCAGAGTCGCTTTGAGACAAGTGTTACAAAAATCAAAGAATGTCGTAAATTAGAGTGAAATTGCCTCAAACAAGCGAATTATCGCGAAACAACACCTTCTCGAATCCGACAAAAACCATGCCCTGCCGCATTTATTTAGCCTCAGAGACGGTTTGAAACAATTGTTACAGAAATCCGACAATGTCAAAAATTAGAGTGAAATTGCTTCAAACAAGCGAATTATCGCGAAACAACACCTGCCCGAATCCAACAAAATCTGCGCCCTGCCGTCTCTACTGAGCCTCAGAGACGCTTTGAGGCAAGTGTTACAAAAATCAGAGAATGTCAAAAATTAGAGTGAAATTGCTTCAAACAAGCGAATTATCGCGAAACAACACCTGCTCGAATCCAACAATAACTGTGCCCTGCCGTCTCTATTGAGGCTCTGAGTCGCTTTGAGACAAGTGTTTTAAGAATCAGAGAATGTCGTAAATTAGAGTGAAATTACTTCAAACAAGCGAATTATCGCGAAACAACACCTGCTCGAATCCGACAAAAACTATGCCCTGCCGACTCTATTTAGCCTCAGAGACGGTTTGAAACCATTGTTACAAAAATCAAAGAATGTCGTAAATTAGAGTGAAATTGCTTCACACAAGCGAATTATCGCGAAACAACACCTGCTCGAATCCAACAAAAACTGTGCCCTGCCGTCTCTACTGAGCCTCAGAGACGCTTTGAGACAAGTGTTTCAAAAATCAGAGAATGTCATAAATTAAGTGAAATTGCTTCAAACAAGCGAATTATCGCGAAACAACACCTGCTCGAATCCGACAAAAACTGTGCCCTGCCGCATTTATTTAGCCTCAGAGACGGTTTGAAACAATTGTTACAGAAATCCGACAATGTCAAAAATTAGAGTGAAATTGCTTCAAACAAGCGAATTATCGCGAAACAACACCTGCCCGAATCCAACAAAATCTGCGCCCTGCAGTCTCTACTGAGCCTCAGAGACGCTTTGAGACAAGTGTTACAAAAATCAGAGAATGTCAAAAATTAGAGTGAAATTGCTTCAAACAAGCGAATTATCGCGAAACAACACCTGCTCGAATCCAACAATAACTGTGCCCTGCCGTCTCTATTGAGGCTCAGAGTCGCTTTGAGACAAATTTTTTAAGAATCAGAGAATGTCATAAATGAGAGTGAAATTGCTTCAAACAAGCGAATTATCGCGAAACAACACCTGCTCGAATCCAACAAAAACTGTGCCCTGCCGTCTCTACCGAGCCTCAGAGACGCTTTTAGACAAGTGTTACAAAAATCAGAGAATGTCGTAAATTAGAGTGAAATTGCTTCAAACAAGCGAATTATGGCGAAACAACACCTGTTCGAATCCAACTAAAACTGTGCCCTGCCGTCCTTACTGAGCCTCAGAGACGCTTTGAGACATGTGTTACAAAAATCAGAGAATGTCAAAAATTAGAGTGAAATTGCTTCAAACAAGCGAATTATCGCGAAACAACACCTTCTCGAATCCGACAAAAACCATGCCCTGCCGCATTTATTTAGCCTCAGAGACGGTTTGAAACAATTGTTACAGAAATCAGACAATGTCAAAAATTAGAGTGAAATTGCTTCAAACAAGCGAATTATCGCGAAACAACACCTGCCCGAATCCAACAAAATCTGCGCCCTGCCGTCTCTACTGAGCCTCAGAGACGCTTTGAGACAAGTGTTACAAAAATCAGAGAATGTCAAAAATTAGAGTGAAAATACTTCAAACAAGCGAATTATCGCGAAACAACACCTGCTCGAATCCGACAAAAACTATGCCCTGCCGACTCTATTTAGCCTCAGAGAGGGTTTGAAAACATTGTTACAAAAATCAGAGAATGTGAAAAATTAGAGTGAAATTGCTTAAAACAAGCGAATTATCGCGAAACAACACCTGCTCGAATCCAACAAAAACTATGCCCTGCCGACTCTATTTAGACTCAGAGACCCTTTGAGACAAGTGTTACAAAAATCAGAGAATGTCAAAAATTAGAGTGAAAATACTTCAAACAAGCGAATTATCGCGAAACAACACCTGCTCGTATCCAACAATAACTGTGCCCTGCCGTCTCTATTGAGGCTCAGAGTCGCTTTGAGACAAGTGTTTTAAGAATCAGAGAATGTCGTAAATTAGAGTGAAATTACTTCAAACAAGCGAATTATCGCGAAACAACACCTGCTCGAATCCGACAAAAACTATGCCCTGCCGACTCTATTTAGCCTCAGAGACGGTTTGAAACCATTGTTACAAAAATCAGAGAATGTGAAAAATTAGAGTGAAATTGCTTCACACAAGCGAATTATCGCGAAACAACACCTGCTCGAATCCAACAAAAACTGTGCCCTGCCGTCTCTACTGAGCCTCAGAGACGCTTTGAGACAAGTGTTTCAAAAATCAGAGAATGTCATAAATTAAGTGAAATTGCTTCAAACAAGCGAATTATCGCGAAACAACACCTGCCCGAATCCAACAAAATCTGCGCCCTGCCGTCTCTACTGAGCCTCAGAGACGCTTTGAGACAAGTGTTACAAAAATCAGAGAATGTGAAAAATTAGAGTGAAATTGCTTAAAACAAGCGAATTATCGCGAAACAACACCTGCTCGAATCCAACAAAAACTATGCCCTGCCGACTCTATTTAGACTCAGAGACCCTTTGAGACAAGTGTTACAAAAATCAGAGAATGTCAAAAATTAGAGTGAAAATACTTCAAACAAGCGAATTATCGCGAAACAACACCTGCTCGAATCCGACAAAAACTATGCCCTGCCGACTCTATTTAGCCTCAGAGAGGGTTTGAAACCATTGTTACAAAAATCAGAGAATGTGAAAAATTAGAGTGAAATTGCTTAAAACAAGCGAATTATCGCGAAACAACACCTGCTCGAATCCAACAAAAACTATGCCCTGCCGACTCTATTTAGCCTCAGAGACGCTTTGAGACAAGTGTTACAAAAATCAAAGAATGTCGTAAATTAGAGTGAAATTGCTTCAAACAAGCGAATTATCGCGAAACAACACCTGCTCGAATCCAACAATAACTGTGCCCTGCCGTCTCTATTGAGGCTCAGAGTCGCTTTGAGACAAATTTTTTAAGAATCAGAGAATGTCATAAATGAGAGTGAAATTGCTTCAAACAAGTGAATTATCGCGAAACAACACCTGCTCGAATCCAACAAAAACTGTGCCCTGCCGTCTCTACCGAGCCTCAGAGACGCTTTTAGACAAGTGTTACAAAAATCAGAGAATGTCGTAAATTAGAGTGAAATTGCTTCAAACAAGCGAATTATGGCGAAACAACACCTGTTCGAATCCAACTAAAACTGTGCCCTGCCGTCTCTATTGAGGCTCAGAGTCGCTTTGAGACAAATTTTTTAAGAATCAGAGAATGTCATAAATGAGAGTGAAATTGCTTCACACAAGCGAATTATCGCGAAACAACACCTGCTCGAATCCAACAAAAACTGTGCCCTGCCGTCTCTACTGAGCCTCAGAGACGCTTTGAGACAAGTGTTTCAAAAATCAGAGAATGTCATAAATTAAGTGAAATTGCTTCAAACAAGCGAATTATCGCGAAACAACACCTGCTCGAATCCGACAAAAACTGTGCCCTGCCGCATTTATTTAGCCTCAGAGACGGTTTGAAACAATTGTTACAGAAATCCGACAATGTCAAAAATTAGAGTGAAATTGCTTCAAACAAGCGAATTATCGCGAAACAACACCTGCCCGAATCCAACAAAATCTGCGCCCTGCCGTCTCTACTGAGCCTCAGAGACGCTTTGAGACAAGTGTTACAAAAATCAGAGAATGTCAAAAATTAGAGTGAAATTGCTTCAAACAAGCGAATTATCGCGAAACAACACCTGCTCGAATCCAACAATAACTGTGCCCTGCCGTCTCTATTGAGGCTCAGAGTCGCTTTGAGACAAATTTTTTAAGAATCAGAGAATGTCATAAATGAGAGTGAAATTGCTTCAAACAAGCGAATTATCGCGAAACAACACCTGCTCGAATCCAACAAAAACTGTGCCCTGCCGTCTCTACCGAGCCTCAGAGACGCTTTTAGACAAGTGTTACAAAAATCAGAGAATGTCGTAAATTAGAGTGAAATTGCTTCAAACAAGCGAATTATGGCGAAACAACACCTGTTCGAATCCAACTAAAACTGTGCCCTGCCGTCCTTACTGAGCCTCAGAGACGCTTTGAGACATGTGTTACAAAAATCAGAGAATGTCAAAAATTAGAGTGAAATTGCTTCAAACAAGCGAATTATCGCGAAACAACACCTTCTCGAATCCGACAAAAACCATGCCCTGCCGCATTTATTTAGCCTCAGAGACGGTTTGAAACAATTGTTACAGAAATCAGACAATGTCAAAAATTAGAGTGAAATTGCTTCAAACAAGCGAATTATCGCGAAACAACACCTGCCCGAATCCAACAAAATCTGCGCCCTGCCGTCTCTACTGAGCCTCATAGACGCTTTGAGACAAGTGTTACAAAAATCAGAGAATGTCAAAAATTAGAGTGAAAATACTTCAAACAAGCGAATTATCGCGAAACAACACCTGCTCGAATCCGACAAAAACTATGCCCTGCCGACTCTATTTAGCCTCAGAGAGGGTTTGAAAACATTGTTACAAAAATCAGAGAATGTGAAAAATTAGAGTGAAATTGCTTAAAACAAGCGAATTATCGCGAAACAACATCTGCTCGAATCCAACAAAAACTATGCCCTGCCGACTCTATTTAGACTCAGAGACCCTTTGAGACAAGTGTTACAAAAATCAGAGAATGTCAAAAATTAGAGTGAAAATACTTCAAACAAGCGAATTATCGCGAAACAACACCTGCTCGAATCCAACAATAACTGTGCCCTGCCGTCTCTATTGAGGCTCAGAGTCGCTTTGGGACAAGTGTTTTAAGAATCAGAGAATGTAAATTAGAGCGAAATTACTTCAAGCAAGCGAATTATCGCGAAACAACACCTGCTCGAATCCGACAAAAACTATGCCCTGCCGACTCTATTTAGCCTCAGAGACGGTTTGAAACCATTGTTACAAAAATCAGAGAATGTGAAAAATTAGAGTGAAATTGCTTCACACAAGCGAATTATCGCGAAACAACACCTGCTCGAATCCAACAAAAACTGTGCCCTGCCGTCTTTACTGAGCCTCAGAGACGCTTTGAGACAAGTGTTTCAAAAATCAGAGAATGTCATAAATTAAGTGAAATTGCTTCAAACAAGCGAATTATCGCGAAACAACACCTGCCCGAATCCAACAAAATCTGCGCCCTGCCGTCTCTACTGAGCCTCAGAGACGCTTTGAGACAAGTGTTACAAAAATCAGAGAATGTGAAAAATTAGAGTGAAATTGCTTAAAACAAGCGAATTATCGCGAAACAACACCTGCTCGAATCCAACAAAAACTATGCCCTGCCGACTCTATTTAGACTCAGAGACCCTTTGAGACAAGTGTTACAAAAATCAGAGAATGTCAAAAATTAGAGTGAAAATACTTCAAACAAGCGAATTATCGCGAAACAACACCTGCTCGAATCCGACAAAAACTATGCCCTGCCGACTCTATTTAGCCTCAGAGAGGGTTTGAAACCATTGTTACAAAAATCAGAGAATGTGAAAAATTAGAGTGAAATTGCTTAAAACAAGCGAATTATCGCGAAACAACACCTGCTCGAATCCAACAAAAACTATGCCCTGCCGACTCTATTTAGCCTCAGAGACGCTTTGAGACAAGTGTTACAAAAATCAAAGAATGTCGTAAATTAGAGTGAAATTGCTTCAAACAAGCGAATTATCGCGAAACAACACCTGCTCGAATCCAACAAAAACTGTGCCCTGCGGTCACTACTGAGCCTCAGAGACGCTTTGAGACAAGTGTTACACAAATCAGAGAATGTGAGAAATTAGATTGAAATTGCTTTAAACAAGCGAATTATCGCGAAACAACACCTGCTCGAATCCGACAAAAACTGTGCCCTGCCGCATTTATTTAGCCTCAGAGACGGTTTGAAACAATTGTTACAGAAATCAGACAATGTCAAAAATTAGAGTGAAATTGCTTCAAACAAGCGAATTATCGCGAAACAACACCTGCTCAAATCCAACAAAAACTTCGCCCTGCCGTCTCTACTGAGCCTCAGAGACCCTTTGAGACAAGTGTTACAAAAATCAGAGAATGTCAAAAATTAGAGTGAAATTGCTTCAAACAAGCGAATTATCGCGAAACAACACCTGCTCGAATCCGACAAAAACTATGCCCTGCCGACTCTATTTAGCCTCAGAGACGCTTTGAGACAAGTGTTACAAAAATCAAAGAATGTCGTAAATTAGAGTGAAATTGCTTCAAACAAGCGAATTATCGCGAAACAACACCTGCTCGAATCCAACCAAAACTGTGCCCTGCGGTCTCTACTGAGCCTCAGAGACGCTTTGAGACAAGTGTTACACAAATCAGAGAATGTGAGAAATTAGATTGAAATTGCTTCAAACAAGCGAATTATCGCGAAACAACACCTGCTCGAATCCGACAAAAACTGTGCCCTGCCGCATTTATTTAGCCTCAGAGACGGTTTGAAACAATTGTTACAGAAATCAGACAATGTCAAAAATTAGTTTGAAATTGCTTCAAACAAGCGAATTATCGCGAAACAACACCTGCTCAAATCCAACAAAAACTTCGCCCTGCCGTCTCTACTGAGCCTCAGAGACCCTTTGAGACAAGTGTTACAAAAATCAGAGAATGTCAAAAATTAGAGTGAAATTGCTTCAAACAGGCGAATTATCGCGAAACAAGACCTGCTCGAATCCGACAAAAACTATGCCCTGCCGACTCTATTTAGCCTCAGAGACAGTTTGAAACCATTGTTACAAAAATCAGAGAATGTGAAAAATTAGAGTGAAATTGCTTCAAACAAGCGAATTATCGCGAAACAACACCTGCTCGAATCCAACAAAAACTATGCCCTGCCGACTCTATTTAGCCTTAGAGACAGTTTGAAACCATTGTTACAAAAATCAGAGAATGTGAAAAATTAAAGTGAAATATCTTCAAATAAGCGAATTATCGCGAAACAACACCTGCTCGAATCCAACAAAAACTGTGCCCTGCCGTCTCTACTGAGCCTCAGAGACGCCTTGAGACAAGTGTTTCAAAAATCAGAGAATGTCATAAATTAGAGTGGAATTGCTTCAAGCAAGCGAATTATCGCGAAACAACACCTGCTCGAATCCGACAAAAACTGTGCCCTGCCGCATTTATTTAGCCTCAGAGACGGTTTGAAACAATTGTTACAGAAATCCGACAATGTCAAAAATTAGAGTGAAATTGCTTCAAACAAGCGAATTATCGCGAAACAACACCTGCCCGAATCCAACAAAATCTGCGCCCTGCCGTCTCTACTGAGCCTCAGAGACGCTTTGAGACAAGTGTTACAAAAAGCAGAGAATGTCAAAAATTAGAGTGAAATTGCTTCAAACAAGCGAATTATCGCGAAACAACACCTGCTCGAATCCAACAATAACTGTGCCCTGCCGTCTCTATTGAGGCTCAGAGTCGCTTTGAGACAAGTGTTTTAAGAATCAGAGAATGTCGTAAATTAGAGTGAAATTACTTCAAACAAGCGAATTATCGCGAAACAACACCTGCTCGAATCCGACAAAAACAATGCCCTGCCGACTCTATTTAGCCTCAGAGACGGTTTGAAACCATTGTTACAAAAATCAGAGAATGTGAAAAATTAGAGTGAAATTGCTTCACACAAGCGAATTATCGCGAAACTACACCTGCTCGAATCCAACAAAAACTGTGCCCTGCCGTCTCTACTGAGCCTCAGAGACGCTTTGAGACAAGTGTTTCAAAAATCAGAGAATGTCATAAATTAAGTGAAATTGCTTCAAACAAGCGAATTATCGCGAAACAACACCTGCTCGAATCCGACAAAAACTGTGCCCTGCCGCATTTATTTAGCCTCAGACACGGTTTGAAACAATTGTTACAGAAATCCGACAATGTCAAAAATTAGAGTGAAATTGCTTCAAACAAGCGAATTATCGCGAAACAACACCTGCCCGAATCCAACAAAATCTGCGCCCTGCCGTCTCTACTGAGCCTCAGAGACGCTTTGAGACAAGTGTTACAAAAATCAGAGAATGTCAAAAATTAGAGTGAAATTCCTTCAAACAAGCGAATTATCGCGAAACAACACCTGCTCGAATCCAACAATAACTGTGCCCTGCCGTCTCTATTGAGGCTCAGAGTCGCTTTGAGACAAGTGTTTTAAGAATCAGAGAATGTCATAAATGAGAGTGAAATTGCTTCAAACAAGCGAATTATCGCGAAACAACACCTGCTCGAATCCAACAAAAACTGTGCCCTGCCGTCTCTACTGAGCCTCAGAGACGCTTTTAGACAAGTGTTACAAAAATCAGAGAATGTCGTAAATTAGAGTGAAATTGCTTCAAACAAGCGAATTATGGCGAAACAACACCTGTTCGAATCCAACTAAAACTGTGCCCTGCCGTCCTTACTGAGCCTCAGAGACGCTTTGAGACATGTGTTACAAAAATCAGAGAATGTCAAAAATTAGAGTGAAATTGCTTCAAACAAGCGAATTATCGCGAAACAACACCTTCTCGAATCCGACAAAAACCATGCCCTGCCGCATTTATTTAGCCTCAGAGACGGTTTGAAACAATTGTTACAGAAATCAGACAATGTCAAAAATTAGAGTGAAATTGCTTCAAACAAGCGAATTATCGCGTAACAACACCTGCTCAAATCCAACAAAAACTTCGCCCTGCCGTCTCTACTGAGCCTCAGAGACCCTTTGAGACAAGTGTTACAAAAATCAGAGAATGTCAAAAATTAGAGTGAAATTGCTTCAAACAAGCGAATTATCGCGAAACAACACCTGCTCGAATCCGACAAAAACTATGCCCTGCCGACTCTATTTAGCCTCAGAGACGGTTTGAAACCATTGTTACAAAAATCAGAGAATGTGAAAAATTAGAGTGAAATTGCTTCAAACAAGCGAATTATCGCGAAACAACACCTGCTCAAATCCAACAAAAACTTCGCCCTGCCGTCTCTACTGAGCCTCAGAGACGCTTTGAGACAAGTGTTACAAAAATCAAAGAATGTCGTAAATTAGAGTGAAATTACTTCAAACAAGCGAATTATCGCGAAACAACACCTGCTCGAATCCGACAAAAACTATGCCCTGCCGACTCTATTTAGCCTCAGAGACGGTTTGAAACCATTGTTACAAAAATCAGAGAATGTGAAAAATTAGAGTGAAATTGCTTCAAACAAGCGAATTATCGCGAAACAACACCTGCTCAAATCCAACAAAAACTTCGCCCTGCCGTCTCTACAGAGCCTCAGAGACGCTTTGAGACAAGTGTTACAAAAATCAAAGAATGTCGTAAATTAGAGTGAAATTGCTTCAAACAAGCGAATTATCGCGAAACAACACCTGCTCAAATCCAACAAAAACTTCGCCCTGCCGTTTCTACTGAGCCTCAGAGACGCTTTGAGACAAGTGTTACAAAAATCAAAGAATGTCGTAAATTAGAGTGAAATTACTTCAAACAAGCGAATTATCGCGAAACAACACCTGCTCGAATCCGACAAAAACTATGCCCTGCCGACTCTATTTAGCCTCAGAGACGGTTTGAAACCATTGTTACAAAAATCAGAGAATGTGAAAAATTAGAGTGAAATTGCTTCACACAAGCGAATTATCGCGAAACAACACCTGCTCGAATCCAGCAAAAACTGTGCCCTGCCGCATTTATTTAGCCTCAGAGACGGTTTGAAACAATTGTTACAGAAATCAGACAATGTCAAAAATTAGAGTGAAATTGCTTCAAACAAGCGAATTATCGCGTAACAACACCTGCTCAAATCCAACAAAAACTTCGCCCTGCCGTCTCTACTGAGCCTCAGAGACCCTTTGAGACAAGTGTTACAAAAATCAGAGAATGTCAAAAATTAGAGTGAAATTGCTTCAAACAAGCGAATTATCGCGAAACAACACCTGCTCGAATCCGACAAAAACTATGCCCTGCCGACTCTATTTAGCCTCAGAGACGGTTTGAAACCATTGTTACAAAAATCAGAGAATGTGAAAAATTAGAGTGAAATTGCTTCAAACAAGCGAATTATCGCGAAACAACACCTGCTCAAATCCAACAAAAACTTCGCCCTGCCGTCTCTACTGAGCCTCAGAGACGCTTTGAGTCAAGTGTTACAAAAATCAAAGAATGTCGTAAATTAGAGTGAAATTACTTCAAACAAGCGAATTATCGCGAAACAACACCTGCTCGAATCCGACAAAAACTATGCCCTGCCGACTCTATTTAGCCTCAGAGACGGTTTGAAACCATTGTTACAAAAATCAGAGAATGTGAAAAATTAGAGTGAAATTGCTTCAAACAAGCGAATTATCGCGAAACAACACCTGCTCAAATCCAACAAAAACTTCGCCCTGCCGTCTCTACAGAGCCTCAGAGACGCTTTGAGACAAGTGTTACAAAAATCAAAGAATGTCGTAAATTAGAGTGAAATTGCTTCAAACAAGCGAATTATCGCGAAACAACACCTTCTCGAATCCGACAAAAACCATGCCCTGCCGCATTTATTTAGCCTCAGAGACGGTTTGAAACAATTGTTACAGAAATCAGACAATGTCAAAAATTAGAGTGAAATTGCTTCAAACAAGCGAATTATCGCGTAACAACACCTGCTCAAATCCAACAAAAACTTCGCCCTGCCGTTTCTACTGAGCCTCAGAGACGCTTTGAGACAAGTGTTACAAAAATCAAAGAATGTCGTAAATTAGAGTGAAATTACTTCAAACAAGCGAATTATCGCGAAACAACACCTTCTCGAATCCGACAAAAACCATGCCCTGCCGACTCTATTTAGCCTCAGAGACGGTTTGAAACCATTGTTACAAAAATCAGAGAATGTGAAAAATTAGAGTGAAATTGCTTCACACAAGCGAATTATCGCGAAACAACACCTGCTCGAATCCAGCAAAAACTGTGCCCTGCCGTCTCTACTGAGCCTCAGAGACGCTTTGAGACAAGTGTTACAAAAATCAGAGAATGTCAAAAATTAGAGTGAAAATACTTCAAACAAGCGAATTATCGCGAAACAACACCTGCTCGAATCCGACAAAAACTATGCCCTGCCGACTCTATTTAGCCTCAGAGAGGGTTTGAAACCATTGTTACAAAAATCAGAGAATGTGAAAAATTAGAGTGAAATTGCTTAAAACAAGCGAATTATCGCGAAACAACACCTGCTCGAATCCAACAAAAACTATGCCCTGCCGACTCTATTTAGACTCAGAGACCCTTTGAGACAAGTGTTACAAAAATCAGAGAATGTCAAAAATTAGAGTGAAAATACTTCAAACAAGCGAATTATCGCGAAACAACACCTGCTCGAATCCGACAAAAACTATGCCCTGCCGACTCTATTTAGCCTCAGAGAGGGTTTGAAACCATTGTTACAAAAATCAGAGAATGTGAATAATTAGAGTGAAATTGCTTCAAACAAGCGAATTATCGCGAAACAACACCTGCTCGAATCCAACAAAAACTATGCCCTGCCGACTCTATTTAGCCTCAGAGACGCTTTGAGACAAGTGTTACAAAAATCAAAGAATGTCGTAAATTAGAGTGAAATTGCTTCAAACAAGCGAATTATCGCGAAACAACACCTGCTCGAATCCAACAAAAACTGTGCCCTGCGGTCACTACTGAGCCTCAGAGACGCTTTGAGACAAGTGTTACACAAATCAGAGAATGTGAGAAATTGGATTGAAATTGCTTTAAACAAGCGAATTATCGCGAAACAACACCTGCTCGAATCCGACAAAAACTGTGCCCTGCCGCATTTATTTAGCCTCAGAGACGGTTTGAAACAATTGTTACAGAAATCAGACAATGTCAAAAATTAGAGTGAAATTGCTTCAAACAAGCGAATTATCGCGAAACAACACCTGCTCAAATCCAACAAAAACTTCGCCCTGCCGTCTCTACTGAGCCTCAGAGACCCTTTGAGACAAGTGTTACAAAAATCAGAGAATGTCAAAAATTAGAGTGAAATTGCTTCAAACAAGCGAATTATCGCGAAACAACACCTGCTCGAATCCGACAAAAACTATGCCCTGCCGACTCTATTTAGCCTCAGAGACGGTTTGAAACCATTGTTACAAAAATCAGAGAATGTGAAAAATTAGAGTGAAATTGCTTCACACAAGCGAATTATCGCGAAACAACACCTGCTCGAATCCAACAAAAACTGTGCCCTGCCGTCTCTATTGAGGCTCAGAGTCGCTTTGAGACAAGTGTTTTAAGAATCAGAGAATGTCGTAGATTAGAGTGAAATTACTTCAAACAAGCGAATTATCGCGAAACAACACCTGCTCGAATCCGACAAAAACTATGCCCTGCCGACTCTATTTAGCCTCAGAGACGGTTTGAAACCATTGTTACAAAAATCAGAGAATGTGAAAAATTAGAGTGAAATTGCTTCACACAAGCGAATTATCGCGAAACAACACCTGCTCGAATCCAACAAAAACTGTGCCCTGCCGTCTCTACTGAGCCTCAGAGACGCTTTGAGACAAGTGTTTCAAAAATCAGAGAATGTCATAAATTAAGTGAAATTGCTTCAAACAAGCGAATTATCGCGAAACAACACCTGCTCGAATCCGACAAAAACTGTGCCCTGCCGCATTTATTTAGCCTCAGAGACGGTTTGAAACAATTGTTACAGAAATCCGACAATGTCAAAAATTAGAGTGAAATTGCTTCAAACAAGCGAATTATCGCGAAACAACACCTGCCCGAATCCAACAAAATCTGCGCCCTGCCGTCTCTACTGAGCCTCAGAGACGCTTTGAGACAACTGTTACAAAAATCAGAGAATGTCAAAAATTAGAGTGAAATTGCTTCAAACAAGCGAATTATCGCGAAACAACACCTGCTCGAATCCAACAATAACTGTGCCCTGCCGTCTCTATTGAGGCTCAGAGTCGCTTTGAGACAAATTTTTTAAGAATCAGAGAATGTCATAAATGAGAGTGAAATTGCTTCAAACAAGCGAATTATCGCGAAACAACACCTGCTCGAATCCAACAAAAACTGTGCCCTGCCGTCTCTACCGAGCCTCAGAGACGCTTTTAGACAAGTGTTACAAAAATCAGAGAATGTCGTAAATTAGAGTGAAATTGCTTCAAACAAGCGAATTATGGCGAAACAACACCTGTTCGAATCCAACTAAAACTGTGCCCTGCCGTCCTTACTGAGCCTCAGAGACGCTTTGAGACATGTGTTACAAAAATCAGAGAATGTCAAAAATTAGAGTGAAATTGCTTCAAACAAGCGAATTATCGCGAAACAACACCTTCTCGAATCCGACAAAAACCATGCCCTGCCGCATTTATTTAGCCTCAGAGACGGTTTGAAACAATTGTTACAGAAATCAGACAATGTCAAAAATTAGAGTGAAATTGCTTCAAACAAGCGAATTATCGCGTAACAACACCTGCTCAAATCCAACAAAAACTTCGCCCTGCCGTCTCTACTGAGCCTCAGAGACCCTTTGAGACAAGTGTTACAAAAATCAGAGAATGTCAAAAATTAGAGTGAAATTGCTTCAAACAAGCGAATTATCGCGAAACAACACCTGCTCGAATCCGACAAAAACTATGCCCTGCCGACTCTATTTAGCCTCAGAGACGGTTTGAAACCATTGTTACAAAAATCAGAGAATGTGAAAAATTAGAGTGAAATTGCTTCAAACAAGCGAATTATCGCGAAACAACACCTGCTCAAATCCAACAAAAACTTCGCCCTGCCGACTCTATTTAGACTCAGAGACCCTTTGAGACAAGTGTTACAAAAATCAGAGAATGTCAAAAATTAGAGTGAAAATACTTCAAACAAGCGAATTATCGCGAAACAACACCTGCTCGAATCCAACAATAACTGTGCCCTGCCGTCTCTATTGAGGCTCAGAGTCGCTTTGAGACAAGTGTTTTAAGAATCAGAGAATGTCGTAAATTAGAGTGAAATTACTTCAAGCAAGCGAATTATCGCGAAACAACACCTGCTCGAATCCGACAAAAACTATGCCCTGCCGACTCTATTTAGCCTCAGAGACGGTTTGAAACCATTGTTACAAAAATCAGAGAATGTGAAAAATTAGAGTGAAATTGCTTCACACAAGCGAATTATCGCGAAACAACACCTGCTCGAATCCAACAAAAACTGTGCCCTGCCGACTCTATTTAGACTCAGAGACCCTTTGAGACAAGTGTTACAAAAATCAGAGAATGTCAAAAATTAGAGTGAAAATACTTCAAACAAGCGAATTATCGCGAAACAACACCTGCTCGAATCCGACAAAAACTATGCCCTGCCGACTCTATTTAGCCTCAGAGAGGGTTTGAAACCATTGTTACAAAAATCAGAGAATGTGAAAAATTAGAGTGAAATTGCTTAAAACAAGCGAATTATCGCGAAACAACACCTGCTCGAATCCAACAAAAACTATGCCCTGCCGACTCTATTTAGCCTCAGAGACGCTTTGAGACAAGTGTTACAAAAATCAAAGAATGTCGTAAATTAGAGTGAAATTGCTTCAAACAAGCGAATTATCGCGAAACAACACCTGCTCGAATCCAACAAAAACTGTGCCCTGCGGTCACTACTGAGCCTCAGAGACGCTTTGAGACAAGTGTTACACAAATCAGAGAATGTGAGAAATTAGATTGAAATTGCTTTAAACAAGCGAATTATCGCGAAACAACACCTGCTCGAATCCGACAAAAACTGTGCCCTGCCGCATTTATTTAGCCTCAGAGACGGTTTGAAACAATTGTTACAGAAATCAGACAATGTCAAAAATTAGAGTGAAATTGCTTCAAACAAGCGAATTATCGCGAAACAACACCTGCTCAAATCCAACAAAAACTTCGCCCTGCCGTCTCTACTGAGCCTCAGAGACCCTTTGAGACAAGTGTTACAAAAATCAGAGAATGTCAAAAATTAGAGTGAAATTGCTTCAAACAAGCGAATTATCGCGAAACAACACCTGCTCGAATCCGACAAAAACTATGCCCTGCCGACTCTATTTAGCCTCAGAGACGCTTTGAGACAAGTGTTACAAAAATCAAAGAATGTCGTAAATTAGAGTGAAATTGCTTCAAACAAGCGAATTATCGCGAAACAACACCTGCTCGAATCCAACCAAAACTGTGCCCTGCGGTCTCTACTGAGCCTCAGAGACGCTTTGAGACAAGTGTTACACAAATCAGAGAATGTGAGAAATTAGATTGAAATTGCTTCAAACAAGCGAATTATCGCGAAACAACACCTGCTCGAATCCGACAAAAACTGTGCCCTGCCGCATTTATTTAGCCTCAGAGACGGTTTGAAACAATTGTTACAGAAATCAGACAATGTCAAAAATTAGTTTGAAATTGCTTCAAACAAGCGAATTATCGCGAAACAACACCTGCTCAAATCCAACAAAAACTTCGCCCTGCCGTCTCTACTGAGCCTCAGAGACGCCTTGAGACAAGTGTTTCAAAAATCAGAGAATGTCATAAATTAGAGTGGAATTGCTTCAAGCAAGCGAATTATCGCGAAACAACACCTGCTCGAATCCGACAAAAACTGTGCCCTGCCGCATTTATTTAGCCTCAGAGACGGTTTGAAACAATTGTTACAGAAATCCGACAATGTCAAAAATTAGAGTGAAATTGCTTCAAACAAGCGAATTATCGCGAAACAACACCTGCCCGAATCCAACAAAATCTGCGCCCTGCCGTCTCTACTGAGCCTCAGAGACGCTTTGAGACAAGTGTTACAAAAAGCAGAGAATGTCAAAAATTAGAGTGAAATTGCTTCAAACAAGCGAATTATCGCGAAACAACACCTGCTCGAATCCAACAATAACTGTGCCCTGCCGTCTCTATTGAGGCTCAGAGTCGCTTTGAGACAAGTGTTTTAAGAATCAGAGAATGTCGTAAATTAGAGTGAAATTACTTCAAACAAGCGAATTATCGCGAAACAACACCTGCTCGAATCCGACAAAAACAATGCCCTGCCGACTCTGTTTAGCCTCAGAGACGGTTTGAAACCATTGTTACAAAAATCAGAGAATGTGAAAAATTAGAGTGAAATTGCTTCACAAAAGCGAATTATCGCGAAACTACACCTGCTCGAATCCAACAAAAACTGTGCCCTGCCGTCTCTACTGAGCCTCAGAGACGCTTTGAGACAAGTGTTTCAAAAATCAGAGAATGTCATAAATTAAGTGAAATTGCTTCAAACAAGCGAATTATCGCGAAACAACACCTGCTCGAATCCGACAAAAACTGTGCCCTGCCGCATTTATTTAGCCTCAGAGACGGTTTGAAACAATTGTTACAGAAATCCGACAATGTCAAAAATTAGAGTGAAATTGCTTCAAACAAGCGAATTATCGCGAAACAACACCTGCCCGAATCCAACAAAATCTGCGCCCTGCCGTCTCTACTGAGCCTCAGAGACGCTTTGAGACAAGTGTTACAAAAATCAGAGAATGTCAAAAATTAGAGTGAAATTGCTTCAAACAAGCGAATTATCGCGAAACAACACTTGCTCGAATCCAACAATAACTGTGCCCTGCCGTCTCTATTGAGGCTCAGAGTCGCTTTGAGACAAGTGTTTTAAGAATCAGAGAATGTCATAAATGAGAGTGAAATTGCTTCAAACAAGCGAATTATCGCGAAACAACACCTGCTCGAATCCAACAAAAACTGTGCCCTGCCGTCTCTACTGAGCCTCAGAGACGCTTTTAGACAAGTGTTACAAAAATCAGAGAATGTCGTAAATTAGAGTGAAATTGCTTCAAACAAGCGAATTATCGCGAAACAACACCTTCTCGAATCCGACAAAAACCATGCCCTGCCGCATTTATTTAGCCTCAGAGACGGTTTGAAACAATTGTTACAGAAATCAGACAATGTCAAAAATTAGAGTGAAATTGCTTCAAACAAGCGAATTATCGCGTAACAACACCTGCTCAAATCCAACAAAAACTTCGCCCTGCCGTCTCTACTGAGCCTCAGAGACCCTTTGAGACAAGTGTTACAAAAATCAGAGAATGTCAAAAATTAGAGTGAAATTGCTTCAAACAAGCGAATTATCGCGAAACAACACCGGCTCGAATCCGACAAAAACTATGCCCTGCCGACTCTATTTAGCCTCAGAGACGGTTTGAAACCTTGTTACAAAAATCAGAGAATGTGAAAAATTAGAGTGAAATTGCTTCAAACAAGCGAATTATCGCGAAACAACACCTGCTCAAATCCAACAAAAACTTCGCCCTTCCGTCTCTACTGAGCCTCAGAGACGCTTTGAGACAAGTGTTACAAAAATCAAAGAATGTCGTAAATTAGAGTGAAATTACTTCAAACAAGCGAATTATCGCGAAACAACACCTGCTCGAATCCGACAAAAACTATGCCCTGCCGACTCTATTTAGCCTCAGAGACGGTTTGAAACCATTGTTACAAAAATCAGAGAATGTGAAAAATTAGAGTGAAATTGCTTCAAACAAGCGAATTATCGCGAAGCAACACCTGCTCAAATCCAACAAAAACTTCGCCCTGCCGTCTCTACAGAGCCTCAGAGACGCTTTGAGACAAGTGTTACAAAAATCAAAGAATGTCGTAAATTAGAGTGAAATTGCTTCAAACAAGCGAATTATCGCGAAACAACACCTGCTCAAATCCAACAAAAACTTCGCCCTGCCGTTTCTACTGAGCCTCAGAGACGCTTTGAGACAAGTGTTACAAAAATCAAAGAATGTCGTAAATTAGAGTGAAATTACTTCAAACAAGCGAATTATCGCGAAACAACACCTGCTCGAATCCGACAAAAACTATGCCCTGCCGACTCTATTTAGCCTCAGAGACGGTTTGAAACCATTGTTACAAAAATCAGAGAATGTGAAAAATTAGAGTGAAATTGCTTCACACAAGCGAATTATCGCGAAACAACACCTGCTCGAATCCAGCAAAAACTGTGCCCTGCCGCATTTATTTAGCCTCAGAGACGGTTTGAAACAATTGTTACAGAAATCAGACAATGTCAAAAATTAGAGTGAAATTGCTTCAAACAAGCGAATTAACGCGTAACAACACCTGCTCAAATCCAACAAAAACTTCGCCCTGCCGTCTCTACTGAGCCTCAGAGACCCTTTGAGACAAGTGTTACAAAAATCAGAGAATGTCAAAAATTAGAGTGAAATTGCTTCAAACAAGCGAATTATCGCGAAACAACACCTGCTCGAATCCGACAAAAACTATGCCCTGCCGACTCTATTTAGCCTCAGAGACGGTTCGAAACCATTGTTACAAAAATCAGAGAATGTGAAAAATTAGAGTGAAATTGCTTCAAACAAGCGAATTATCGCGGAACAACACCTGCTCAAATCCAACAAAAACTTCGCCCTGCCGTCTCTACTGAGCCTCAGAGACGCTTTGAGACAAGTGTTACAAAAATCAAAGAATGTCGTAAAATAGAGTGAAATTACTTCAAACAAGCGAATTATCGCGAAACAACACCTGCTCGAATCCGACAAAAACTATGCCCTGCCGACTCTATTTAGCCTCAGAGACGGTTTGAAACCATTGTTACAAAAATCAGAGAATGTGAAAAATTAGAGTGAAATTGCTTCAAACAAGCGAATTATCGCGAAACAACACCTGCTCAAATCCAACAAAAACTTCGCCCTGCCGTCTCTACAGAGCCTCAGAGACGCTTTGAGACAAGTGTTACAAAAATCAAAGAATGTCGTAAATTAGAGTGAAATTGCTTCAAACAAGCGAATTATCGCGAAACAACACCTTCTCGAATCCGACAAAAACCATGCCCTGCCGCATTTATTTAGCCTCAGAGACGGTTTGAAACAATTGTTACAGAAATCAGACAATGTCAAAAATTAGAGTGAAATTGCTTCAAACAAGCGAATTATCGCGTAACAACACCTGCTCAAATCCAACAAAAACTTCGCCCTGCCGTTTCTACTGAGCCTCAGAGACGCTTTGAGACAAGTGTTACAAAAATCAAAGAATGTCGTAAATTAGAGTGAAATTACTTCAAACAAGCGAATTATCGCGAAACAACACCTTCTCGAATCCGACAAAAACCATGCCCTGCCGACTCTATTTAGCCTCAGAGACGGTTTGAAACCATTGTTACAAAAATCAGAGAATGTGAAAAATTAGAGTGAAATTGCTTCACACAAGCGAATTATCGCGAAACAACACCTGCTCGAATCCAGCAAAAACTGTGCCCTGCCGTCTCTACTGAGCCTCAGAGACGCTTTGAGACAAGTGTTACAAAAATCAGAGAATGTCAAAAATTAGAGTGAAAATACTTCAAACAAGCGAATTATCGCGAAACAACACCTGCTCGAATACGACAAAAACTATGCCCTGCCGACTCTATTTAGCCTCAGAGAGGGTTTGAAACCATTGTTACAGAAATCAGAGAATGTGAAAAATTAGAGTGAAATTGCTTAAAACAAGCGAATTATCGCGAAACAACACCTGCTCGAATCCAACAAAAACTATGCCCTGCCGACTCTATTTAGACTCAGAGACCCTTTGAGACAAGTGTTACAAAAATCAGAGAATGTCAAAAATTAGAGTGAAAATACTTCAAACAAGCGAATTATCGCGAAACAACACCTGCTCGAATCCGACAAAAACTATGCCCTGCCGACTCTATTTAGCCTCAGAGAGGGTTTGAAACCATTGTTACAAAAATCAGAGAATGTGAATAATTAGAGTGAAATTGCTTCAAACAAGCGAATTATCGCGAAACAACACCTGCTCGAATCCAACAAAAACTATGCCCTGCCGACTCTATTTAGCCTCAGAGACGCTTTGAGACAAGTGTTACAAAAATCAAAGAATGTCGTAAATTAGAGTGAAATTGCGTCAAACAAGCGAATTATCGCGAAACAACACCTGCTCGAATCCAACAAAAACTGTGCCCTGCGGTCACTACTGAGCCTCAGAGACGCTTTGAGACAAGTGTTACACAAATCAGAGAATGTGAGAAATTAGATTGAAATTGCTTTAAACAAGCGAATTATCGCGAAACAACACCTGCTCGAATCCGACAAAAACTGTGCCCTGCCGCATTTATTTAGCCTCAGAGACGGTTTGAAACAATTGTTACAGAAATCAGACAATGTCAAAAATTAGAGTGAAATTGCTTCAAACAAGCGAATTATCGCGAAACAACACCTGCTCAAATCCAACAAAAACTTCGCCCTGCCGTCTCTACTGAGCCTCAGAGACCCTTTGAGACAAGTGTTACAAAAATCAGAGAATGTCAAAAATTAGAGTGAAATTGCTTCAAACAAGCGAATTATCGCGAAACAACACCTGCTCGAATCCGACAAAAACTATGCCCTGCCGACTCTATTTAGCCTCAGAGACGGTTTGAAACCATTGTTACAAAAATCAGAGAATGTGAAAAATTAGAGTGAAATAGCTTCACACAAGCGAATTATCGCGAAACAACACCTGCTCGAATCCAACAAAAACTGTGCCCTGCCGTCTCTATTGAGGCTCAGAGTCGCTTTGAGACAAGTGTTTTAAGAATCAGAGAATGTCGTAGATTAGAGTGAAATTACTTCAAACAAGCGAATTATCGCGAAACAACACCTGCTCGAATCCGACAAAAACTATGCCCTGCCGACTCTATTTAGCCTCAGAGACGGTTTGAAACCATTGTTACAAAAATCAGAGAATGTGAAAAATTAGAGTGAAATTGCTTCACACAAGCGAATTATCGCGAAACAACACCTGCTCGAATCCAACAAAAACTGTGCCCTGCCGTCTCTACTGAGCCTCAGAGACGCTTTGAGACAAGTGTTTCAAAAATCAGAGAATGTCATAAATTAAGTGAAATTGCTTCAAACAAGCGAATTATCGCGAAACAACACCTGCTCGAATCCGACAAAAACTGTGCCCTGCCGCATTTATTTAGCCTCAGAGACGGTTTGAAACAATTGTTACAGAAATCCGACAATGTCAAAAATTAGAGTGAAATTGCTTCAAACAAGCGAATTATCGCGAAACAACACCTGCCCGAATCCAACAAAATCTGCGCCCTGCCGTCTCTACTGAGCCTCAGAGACGCTTTGAGACAAGTGTTACAAAAATCAGAGAATGTCAAAAATTAGAGTGAAATTGCTTCAAACAAGCGAATTATCGCGAAACAACACCTGCTCGAATCCAACAATAACTGTGCCCTGCCGTCTCTATTGAGGCTCAGAGTCGCTTTGAGACAAATTTTTTAAGAATCAGAGAATGTCATAAATGAGAGTGAAATTGCTTCAAACAAGCGAATTATCGCGAAACAACACCTGCTCGAATCCAACAAAAACTGTGCCCTGCCGTCTCTACCGAGCCTCAGAGACGCTTTTAGACAAGTGTTACAAAAATCAGAGAATGTCGTAAATTAGAGTGAAATTGCTTCAAACAAGCGAATTATGGCGAAACAACACCTGTTCGAATCCAACTAAAACTGTGCCCTGCCGTCCTTACTGAGCCTCAGAGACGCTTTGAGACATGTGTTACAAAAATCAGAGAATGTCAAAAATTAGAGTGAAATTGCTTCAAACAAGCGAATTATCGCGAAACAACACCTTCTCGAATCCGACAAAAACCATGCCCTGCCGCATTTATTTAGCCTCAGAGACGGTTTGAAACAATTGTTACAGAAATCAGACAATGTCAAAAATTAGAGTGAAATTGCTTCAAACAAGCGAATTATCGCGTAACAACACCTGCTCAAATCCAACAAAAACTTCGCCCTGCCGTCTCTACTGAGCCTCAGAGACCCTTTGAGACAAGTGTTACAAAAATCAGAGAATGTCAAAAATTAGAGTGAAATTGCTTCAAACAAGCGAATTATCGCGAAACAACACCTGCTCGAATCCGACAAAAACTATGCCCTGCCGACTCTATTTAGCCTCAGAGACGGTTTGAAACCATTGTTACAAAAATCAGAGAATGTGAAAAATTAGAGTGAAATTGCTTCAAACAAGCGAATTATCGCGAAACAACACCTGCTCAAATCCAACAAAAACTTCGCCCTGCCGTCTCTACTGAGCCTCAGAGACGCTTTGAGACAAGTGTTACAAAAATCAAAGAATGTCGTAAATTAGAGTGAAATTACTTCAAACAAGCGAATTATCGCGAAACAACACCTGCTCGAATCCGACAAAAACTATGCCCTGCCGACTCTATTTAGCCTCAGAGAGGGTTTGAAACCATTGTTACAAAAATCAGAGAATGTGAAAAATTAAGAGTGAAATTGCTTAAAACAAGCGAATTATCGCGAAACAACACCTGCTCGAATCCAACAAAAACTATGCCCTGCCGACTCTATTTAGACTCAGAGACCCTTTGAGACAAGTGTTACAAAAATCAGAGAATGTCAAAAATTAGAGTGAAAATACTTCAAACAAGCGAATTATCGCGAAACAACACCTGCTCGAATCCGACAAAACCTATGCCCTGCCGAATCTATTTAGCCTCAGAGAGGGTTTGAAACCATTGTTACAAAAATCAGAGAATGTCAAAAATTAGAGTGAAATTGCTTCAAACAAGCGAATTATCGCGAAACAACACCTTCTCGAATCCGACAAAAACCATGCCCTGCCGCATTTATTTAGCCTCAGAGACGGTTTGAAACAATTGTTACAGAAATCAGACAATGTCAAAAATTAGAGTGAAATTGCTTCAAACAAGCGAATTATCGCGAAACAACACCTGCTCAAATCCAACAAAAACTTCGCCCTGCCGTCTCTACTGAGCCTCAGAGACGCTTTGAGACAAGTGTTACAAAAATCAAAGAATGTCGTAAATTAGAGTGAAATTGCCTCAAACAAGCGAATTATCGCGAAACAACACCTTCTCGAATCCGACAAACACCATGCCCTGCCGCATTTATTTAGCCTCAGAGACGGTTTGAAACAATTGTTACAGAAATCAGACAATGTCAAAAATTAGAGTGAAATTGCTTCAAACAAGCGAATTATCGCGTAACAACACCTGCTCAAATCCAACAAAAACTTCGCCCTGCCGTTTCTACTGAGCCTCAGAGACGCTTTGAGACAAGTGTTACAAAAATCAAAGAATGTCGTAAATTAGAGTGAAATTACTTCAAACAAGCGAGTTATCGCGAAACAACACCTGCTCGAATCCGACAAAAACTATGCCCTGCCGACTCTATTTAGCCTCAGAGACGGTTTGAAACCATTGTTACAAAAATCAGAGAATGTGAAAAATTAGAGTGAAATTGCTTCACACAAGCGAATTATCGCGAAACAACACCTGCTCGAATCCAACAAAAACTGTGCCCTGCCGTCTCTACTGAGCCTCAGAGACGCTTTGAGACAAGTGTTTCAAAAATCAGAGAATGTCATAAATTAAGTGAAATTGCTTCAAACAAGCGAATTATCGGGAAACAACACCTGCTCGAATCCGACAAAAACTATGCCCTGCCGACTCTATTTAGCCTCAGAGAGGGTTTGAAACCATTGTTACAAAAATCAGAGAATGTGAAAAATTAGAGTGAAATTGCTTAAAACAAGCGAATTATCGCGAAACAACACCTGCTCGAATCCAACAAAAACTATGCCCTGCCGACTCTATTTAGACTCAGAGACCCTTTGAGACAAGTGTTACAAAAATCAGAGAATGTCAAAAATTAGAGTGAAAATACTTCAAACAAGCGAATTATCGCGAAACAACACCTGCTCGAATCCGACAAAAACTATGCCCTGCCGACTCTATTTAGCCTCAGAGAGGGTTTGAAACCATTGTTACAAAAATCAGAGAATGTGAAAAATAAGAGTGAAATTGCTTAAAACAAGCGAATTATCGCGAAACAACACCTGCTCGAATCCAACAAAAACTATGCCCTGCCGACTCTATTTAGCCTCAGAGACGCTTTGAGACAAGTGTTACAAAAATCAAAGAATGTCGTAAATTAGAGTGAAATTGCTTCAAACAAGCGAATTATCGCGAAACAACACCTGCTCGAATCCAACAAAAACTGTGCCCTGCGGTCACTACTGAGCCTCAGAGACGCTTTGAGACAAGTGTTACACAAATCAGAGAATGTGAGAAATTAGATTGAAATTGCTTTAAATAAGCGAAATATCGCGAAACAACACCTGCTCGAATCCGACAAAAACTGTGCCCTGCCGCATTTATTTAGCCTCAGAGACGGTTTGAAACAATTGTTACAGAAATCAGACAATGTCAAAAATTAGAGTGAAATTGCTTCAAACAAGCGAATTATCGCGAAACAAGACCTGCTCGAATCCGACAAAAACTATGCCCTGCCGACTCTATTTAGCCTCAGAGACGGTTTGAAACCATTGTTACAAAAATCAGAGAATGTGAAAAATTAAAGTGAAATATCTTCAAATAAGCGAATTATCGCGAAACAACACCTGCTCGAATCCAACAAAAACTGTGCCCTGCCGTCTCTACTGAGCCTCAGAGACGCCTTGAGACAAGTGTTTCAAAAATCAGAGAATGTCATAAATTAGAGTGAAATTGCTTCAAGCAAGCGAATTATCGCGAAACAACACCTGCTCGAATCCGACAAAAACTGTGCCCTGCCGCATTTATTTAGCCTCAGAGACGGTTTGAAACAATTGTTACAGAAATCCGACAATGTCAAAAATTAGAGTGAAATTGCTTCAAACAAGCGAATTATCGCGAAACAACACCTGCTCGAATCCAACAATAACTGTGCCCTGCCGTCTCTATTGAGGCTCAGAGTCGCTTTGAGACAAGTGTTTTAAGAATCAGAGAATGTCGTAAATTAGAGTGAAATTACTTCAAACAAGCGAATTATCGCGAAACAACACCTGCTCGAATCCGACAAAAACTATGCCCTGCCGACTCTATTTAGCCTCAGAGACGGTTTGAAACCATTGTAAAAAAAATCAGAGAATGTGAAAAATTAGAGTGAAATTGCTTCACACAAGCGAATTATCGCGAAACAACACCTGCTCGAATCCAAAAAAAACTGTGCCCTGCCGTCTCTACTGAGCCTCAGAGACGCTTTGAGACAAGTGTTTCAAAAATCAGAGAATGTCATAAATTAAGTGAAATTGCTTCAAACAAGCGAATTATCGCGAAACAACACCTGCTCGAATCCGACAAAAACTGTGCCCTGCCGCATTTATTTAGTCTCAGAGACGGTTTGAAACAATTGTTACAGAAATCCGACAATGTCAAAAATTAGAGTGAAATTGCTTCAAACAAGCGAATTATCGCGAAACAACACCTGCCCGAATCCAACAAAATCTGCGCCCTGCCGTCTCTACTGAGCCTCAGAGACGCTTTGAGACAAGTGTTACAAAAATCAGAGAATGTCAAAAATTAGAGTGAAATTGCTTCAAACAAGCGAATTATCGCGAAACAACACCTGCTCGAATCCAACAATAACTGTGCCCTGCCGTCTCTATTGAGGCTCAGAGTCGCTTTGAGACAAGTGTTTTAAGAATCAGAGAATGTCATAAATGAGAGTGAAATTGCTTCAAACAAGCGAATTATCGCAAAACAACACCTGCTCGAATCCAACAATAACTGTGCCCTGCCGTCTCTATTGAGGCTCAGAGTCGCTTTGAGACAAGTGTTTTAAGAATCAGAGAATTTCGTAAATTAGAGTGAAATTGCTTCAAACAAGCGAATTATGGCGAAACAACACCTGTTCGAATCCAACTAAAACTGTGCCCTGCCCTCCTTACTGAGCCTCAGAGACGCTTTGAGACATGTGTTACAAAAATCAGAGAATGTCAAAAATTAGAGTGAAATTGCTTCAAACAAGCGAATTATCGCGAAACAACACCTTCTCGAATCCGACAAAAACCATGCCCTGCCGCATTTATTTAGCCTCAGAGACGGTTTGAAACAATTGTTACAGAAATCAGACAATGTCAAAAATTAGAGTGAAATTGCTTCAAACAAGCGAATTATCGCGTAACAACACCTGCTCAAATCCAAAAAAACTTCGCCCTGCCGTCTCTACTGAGCCTCAGAGACCCTCTGAGACAAGTGTTACAAAAATCAGAGAATGTCAAAAATTAGAGTGAAATTGCTTCAAACAAGCGCATTATCGCGAAACAACACCTGCTCGAATCCAACAAAAACTATGCCCTGCCGACTCTATTTAGCCTCAGAGACCCTTTGAGACAAGTGTTACAAAAATCAGAGAATGTCAAAAATTAGAGTGAAAATGCTTCAAACAAGCGAATTATCGCGAAACAACACCTGCTCGAATCCGACAAAAACTATGCCCTGCCGACTCTATTTAGCCCCAGAGAGGGTTTGAAACCATTGTTACAAAAATCAGAGAATGTGAAAAATTAGAGTGAAATTGCTTCAAACAAGCGAATTATCGCGAATCCAACAAAAACTGTGCCCTGAGACGCTTTGAGACAAGTGTTACAAAAATCAAAGAATGTCGTAAATTAGAGTGAAATTACTTCAAACAAGCGAATTATCGCGAAACAACACCTGCTCGAATCCGACAAAAACTATGCCCTGCCGACTCTATTTAGCCTCAGAGACGGTTTGAAACAATTGTTACAGAAATCCGACAATGTCAAAAATTAGAGTGAAATTGCTTCAAACAAGCGAATTATCGCGAAACAACACCTGCCCGAATCCAACAAAATCTGCGCCCTGCCGTCTCTACTGAGCCTCAGAGACGCTTTGAGACAAGTGTTACAAAAATCAGAGAATGTGAAAAATTAGAGTGAAATTGCTTCAAACAAGCGAATTATCGCGAAGCAACACCTGCTCGAATCCAACAATAACTGTGCCCTGCCGTCTCTATTGAGGTTCAGAGTCGCTATGAGACAAGTGTTTTAAGAATCAGAGAATGTCATAAATGAGAGTGAAATTGCTTCAAACAAGCGAATTATCGCGAAACAACACCTGTTCGAATCCAACTAAAACTGTGCCCTGCCGTCCTTACTGAGCCTCAGAGACGCTTTGAGACATGTGTTACAAAAATCAGAGAATGTCAAAAATTAGAGTGAAATTGCTTCAAACAAGCGAATTATCGCGAAACAACACCTCCTCGAATCCGACAAAAACCATGCCCTGCCGCATTTATTTAGCCTCAGAGACGGTTTGAAACAATTGTTACAGAAATCAGACAATGTCAAAAATTAGAGTGAAATTGCTTCAAACAAGCGAATTATCGCGTAACAACACCTGCTCAAATCCAACAAAAACTTCGCCCTGCAGTCTCTACTGAGCCTCAGAGACCCTTTGAGACAAGTGATACAAAAATCAGAGAATGTCAAAAATTAGAGTGAAATTGCTTCAAACAAGCGAATTATCGCGAAACAACACCTGCTCGAATCCGACAAAAACTATGCCCTGCCGACTCTATTTAGCCTCAGAGACGGTTTGAAACCATTGTTACAAAAATCAGAGAATGTGAAAAATTAGAGTGAAATTGCTTCAAACAAGCGAATTATCGCGAAACAACACCTGCTCAAATCCAACAAAAACTTCGCCCTGCCGTCTGTACTGAGCCTCAGAGACGCTTTGATACAAGTGTTACAAAAATCAAAGAATGTCGTAAATTAGAGTTAAATTATTTCAAACAAGCGAATTATCGCGAAACAACACCTGCTCGAATCCGACAAAAACTATGCCCTGCCGACTCTATTTAGCCTCAGAGACGGTTTGAAACCGTTGTTACAAAAATCAGAGAATGTGAAAAATTAGAGTGAAATTGCTTCAAACAAGCGAATTATCGCGAAACAACACCTGCTCAAATCCAACAAAAACTTCGCCCTGCCGTCTCTACTGAGCCTCAGAGACGCTTTGAGACAAGTGTTACAAAAATCAAAGAATGTCGTAAATTAGAGTGAAATTGCTTCAAACAAGCGAATTATCGCGAAACAACACCTTCTCGAATCCGACAAAAACTATGCCCTGCCGACTCTATTTAGCCTCAGAGACGGTTTGAAACCATTGTTACAAAAATCAGAGAATGTGAAAAATTAGAGTGAAATTGCTTCACACAAGCGAATTATCGCGAAACAACACCTGCTCGAATCCAACAAAAACTGTGCCCTGCCGTCTCTACTGAGCCTCAGAGACGCTTTGAGACAACTGTTTCAAAAATCAGAGAATGTCATAAATTAAGTGAAATTGCTTCAAACAAGCGAATTATCGCGAAACAACACCTGCTCGAATCCGACAAAAACTGTGCCCTTCCGCATTTATTTAGCCTCAGAGACGGTTTGAAACAATTGTTACAGAAATCCGACAATGTCAAAAATTAGAGTGAAATTGCTTCAAACAAGCGAATTATCGCGAAACAACACCTGCCCGAATCCAACAAAATCTGCGCCCTGCCGTCTCTACTGAGCCTCAGAGACGCTTTGAGACAAGTGTTACAAAAATCAGAGAATGTCAAAAATTAGAGTGAAATTGCTTCAAACAAGCGAATTATCGCGAAACAACACCTGCTCGAATCCAACAATAACTGTGCCCTGCCGTCTCTATTGAGGCTCAGAGTCGCTTTGAGACAAGTGTTTTAAGAATCAGAGAATGTCGTAAATTAGAGTGAAATTGCTTCAAACAAGCGAATTATGGCGAAACAACACCTGTTCGAATCCAACTAAAACTGTGCCCTGCCGTCCTTACTGAGCCTCAGAGACGCTTTGAGACATGTGTTACAAAAATCAGAGAATGTCAAAAATTAGAGTGAAATTGCTTCAAACAAGCGAATTATCGCGAAACAACACCTTCTCGAATCCGACAAAAACCATGCCCTGCCGCATTTATTTAGCCTCAGAGACGGTTTGAAACAATTGTTACAGAAATCAGACAATGTCAAAAATTAGAGTGAAATTGCTCAAACAAGCGAATTATCGCGTAACAACACCTGCTCAAATCCAAAAAAACTTCGCCCTGCCGTCTCTACTGAGCCTCAGAGACCCTTTGAGACATGTGTTACAAAAATTAGAGAATGTCAAAAATTAGAGTGAAATTGCTTCAAACAAGCGAATTATCGCGAAACAACACCTGCTCGAATCCAACAAAAACTATGCCCTGCCGACTCTATTTAGCCTCAGAGACCCTTTGATACAAGTGTTACAAAAATCAGAGAATGTCAAAAATTAGAGTGAAAATGCTTCAAACAAGCGAATTATCGCGAAACAACACCTGCTCGAATCCGACAAAAACTATGCCCTGCCGACTCTATTTAGCCTCAGAGAGGGTTTGAAACCATTGTTACAAAAATCAGAGAATGTGAAAAATTAGAGTGAAATTGCTTCAAACAAGCGAATTATCGCGAAACAACACCTGCTCGAATCCAACAAAAACTGTGCCCTGCTGTCTCCACTGCGCCTCAGAGACGCTTTGAGACAAGTGTTACAAAATTATAGAATGTCGTAAATTAGAGTGAAATTACTTCAAACAAGCGAATTATCGCGAAACAACACCTGCTCGAATCCGACAAAAACTATGCCCTGCCGACTCTATTTAGCCTCAGAGACGGTTTGAAACCATTGTTACAAAAATCAGGGAATGTGAAAAATTAGAGTGAAATTGCTTCACACAAGCGAATTATCGGGAAACAACACCTGCTCGAATCCATCAAAAACTGTGCCCTGCCGTCTCTACTGAGCCTCAGAGACGCTTTGAGACAAGTGTTTCAAAAATCAGAGAATGTCATAAATTAAGTGAAATTGCTTCAAACAAGCGAATTATCGCGAAACAACACCTGCTCGAATCCGACAAAAACTGTGCCCTGCCGCATTTATTTAGTCTCAGAGACGGTTTGAAACAATTGTTACAGAAATCCGACAATGTCAAAAATTAGAGTGAAATTGCTTCAAACAAGCGAATTATCGCGAAACAACACCTGCCCGAATCCAACAAAATCTGCGCCCTGCCGTCTCTACTGAGCCTCAGAGACGCTTTGAGACAAGTGTTACAAAAATCAGAGAATGTCAAAAATTAGAGTGAAATTGCTTCAAACAAGCGAATTATCGCGAAACAACACCTGCTCGAATCCAACAATAACTGTGCCCTGCCGTCTCTATTGAGGCTCAGAGTCGCTTTGAGACAAGTGTTTTAAGAATCAGAGAATGTCATAAATGAGAGTGAAATTGCTTCAAACAAGCGAATTATCGCAAAACAACACCTGCTCGAATCCAACAATAACTGTGCCCTGCCGTCTCTATTGAGGCTCAGAGTCGCTTTGAGACAAGTGTTTTAAGAATCAGAGAATTTCGTAAATTAGAGTGAAATTGCTTCAAACAAGCGAATTATCGCGAAACAACACCTTCTCGAATCCGACAAAAACCATGCCCTGCCGCATTTATTTAGCCTCAGAGACGGTTTGAAACAATTGTTACAGAAATCAGACAATGTCAAAAATTAGAGTGAAATTGCTTCAAACAAGCGAATTATCGCGAAACAACACCTGCTGGAATCCAACAAAAACTATGCCCTGCCGACTCTATTTAGCCTCAGAGACCCTTTGAGACAAGTGTTACAAAAATCAGAGAATGTCAAAAATTAGAGTGAAAATGCTTCAAACAAGCGAATTATCGCGAAACAACACCTGCTCGAATCCGACAAAAACTATGCCCTGCCGACTCTATTTAGCCCCAGGAGAGGGTTTGAAACCATTGTTACAAAAATCAGAGAATGTGAAAAATTAAAGTGAAATTGCTTCAAACAAGCGAATTATCGCGAATCCAACAAAAACTGTGCCCTGAGACGCTTTGAGACAAGTGTTACAAAAATCAAAGAATGTCGTAAATTAGAGTGAAATTACTTCAAACAAGCGAATTATCGCGAAACAACACCTGCTCGAATCCGACAAAAACTATGCCCTGCCGACTCTATTTAGCCTCAGAGACGGTTTGAAACAATTGTTACAGAAATCCGACAATGTCAAAAATTAGAGTGAAATTGCTTCAAACAAGCGAATTATCGCGAAACAACACCTGCCCGAATCCAACAAAATCTGCGCCCTGCCGTCTCTACTGAGCCTCAGAGACGCTTTGAGACAAGTGTTACAAAAATCAGAGAATGTGAAAAATTAGAGTGAAATTGCTTCAAACAAGCGAATTATCGCGAAGCAACACCTGCTCGAATCCAACAATAACTGTGCCCTGCCGTCTCTATTGAGGCTCAGAGTCGCTATGAGACAAGTGTTTTAAGAATCAGAGAATGTCATAAATGAGAGTGAAATTGCTTCAAACAAGCGAATTATCGCGAAACAACACCTGTTCGAATCCAACTAAAACTGTGCCCTGCCGTCCTTACTGAGCCTCAGAGACGCTTTGAGACATGTGTTACAAAAATCAGAGAATGTCAAAAATTAGAGTGAAATTGCTTCAAACAAGCGAATTATCGCGAAACAACACCTCGAATCCGACAAAAACCATGCCCTGCCGCATTTATTTAGCCTCAGAGACGGTTTGAAACAATTGTTACAGAAATCAGACAATGTCAAAAATTAGAGTGAAATTGCTTCAAACAAGCGAATTATCGCGTAACAACACCTGCTCAAATCCAACAAAAACTTCGCCCTGCAGTCTCTACTGAGCCTCAGAGACCCTTTGAGACAAGTGATACAAAAATCAGAGAATGTCAAAAATTAGAGTGAAATTGCTTCAAACAAGCGAATTATCGCGAAACAACACCTGCTCGAATCCGACAAAAACTATGCCCTGCCGACTCTATTTAGCCTCAGAGACGGTTTGAAACCATTGTTACAAAAATCAGAGAATGTGAAAAATTAGAGTGAAATTGCTTCAAACAAGCGAATTATCGCGAAACAACACCTGCTCAAATCCAACAAAAACTTCGCCCTGCCGTCTGTACTGAGCCTCAGAGACGCTTTGAGACAAGTGTTACAAAAATCAAAGAATGTCGTAAATTAGAGTTAAATTATTTCAAACAAGCGAATTATCGCGAAACAACACCTGCTCGAATCCGACAAAAACTATGCCCTGCCGACTCTATTTAGCCTCAGAGACGGTTTGAAACCATTGTTACAAAAATCAGAGAATGTGAAAAATTAGAGTGAAATTGCTTCAAACAAGCGAATTATCGCGAAACAACACCTGCTCAAATCCAACAAAAACTTCGCCCTGCCGTCTCTACTGAGCCTCAGAGACGCTTTGAGACAAGTGTTACAAAAATCAAAGAATGTCGTAAATTAGAGTGAAATTGCTTCAAACAAGCGAATTATCGCGAAACAACACCTTCTCGAATCCGACAAAAACTATGCCCTGCCGACTATTTAGCCTCAGAGACGGTTTGAAACCATTGTTACAAAAATCAGAGAATGTGAAAAATTAGAGTGAAATTGCTTCACACAAGCGAATTATCGCGAAACAACACCTGCTCGAATCCAACAAAAACTGTGCCCTGCCGTCTCTACTGAGCCTCAGAGACGCTTTGAGACAACTGTTTCAAAAATCAGAGAATGTCATAAATTAAGTGAAATTGCTTCAAACAAGCGAATTATCGCGAAACAACACCTGCTCGAATCCGACAAAAACTGTGCCCTTCCGCATTTATTTAGCCTCAGAGACGGTTTGAAACAATTGTTACAGAAATCCGACAATGTCAAAAATTAGAGTGAAATTGCTTCAAACAAGCGAATTATCGCGAAACAACACCTGCCCGAATCCAACAAAATCTGCGCCCTGCCGTCTCTACTGAGCCTCAGAGACGCTTTGAGACAAGTGTTACAAAAATCAGAGAATGTCAAAAATTAGAGTGAAATTGCTTCAAACAAGCGAATTATCGCGAAACAACACCTGCTCGAATCCAACAATAACTGTGCCCTGCCGTCTCTATTGAGGCTCAGAGTCGCTTTGAGACAAGTGTTTTAAGAATCAGAGAATGTCGTAAATTAGAGTGAAATTGCTTCAAACAAGCGAATTATGGCGAAACAACACCTGTTCGAATCCAACTAAAACTGTGCCCTGCCGTCCTTACTGAGCCTCAGAGACGCTTTGAGACATGTGTTACAAAAATCAGAGAATGTCAAAAATTAGAGTGAAATTGCTTCAAACAAGCGAATTATCGCGAAACAACACCTGCCCGAATCCAACAAAATCTGCGCCCTGCCGTCTCTACTGAGCCTCAGAGACGCTTTGAGACAAGTGTTACAAAAATCAGAGAATGTCAAAAATTAGAGTGAAATTGCTCAAACAAGCGAATTATCGCGTAACAACACCTGCTCAAATCCAAAAAAACTTCGCCCTGCCGTCTCTATTGAGCCTCAGAGACCCTTTGAGACATGTGTTACAAAAATTAGAGAATGTCAAAAATTAGAGTGAAATTGCTTCAAACAAGCGAATTATCGCGAAACAACACCTGCTCAAATCCAACAAAAACTTCGCCCTGCCGTCTCTACTGAGCCTCAGAGACGCTTTGAGACAAGTGTTACAAAAATCAAAGAATGTCGTAAATTAGAGTGAAATTGCTTCAAACAAGCGAATTATCGCGAAACAACACCTTCTCGAATCCGACAAAAACTATGCCCTGCCGACTATTTAGCCTCAGAGACGGTTTGAAACCATTGTTACAAAAATCAGAGAATGTGAAAAATTAGAGTGAAATTGCTTCACACAAGCGAATTATCGCGAAACAACACCTGCTCGAATCCAACAAAAACTGTGCCCTGCCGTCTCTACTGAGCCTCAGAGACGCTTTGAGACAACTGTTTCAAAAATCAGAGAATGTCATAAATTAAGTGAAATTGCTTCAAACAAGCGAATTATCGCGAAACAACACCTGCTCGAATCCGACAAAAACTGTGCCCTTCCGCATTTATTTAGCCTCAGAGACGGTTTGAAACAATTGTTACAGAAATCCGACAATGTCAAAAATTAGAGTGAAATTGCTTCAAACAAGCGAATTATCGCGAAACAACACCTGCCCGAATCCAACAAAATCTGCGCCCTGCCGTCTCTACTGAGCCTCAGAGACGCTTTGAGACAAGTGTTACAAAAATCAGAGAATGTCAAAAATTAGAGTGAAATTGCTTCAAACAAGCGAATTATCGCGAAACAACACCTGCTCGAATCCAACAATAACTGTGCCCTGCCGTCTCTATTGAGGCTCAGAGTCGCTTTGAGACAAGTGTTTTAAGAATCAGAGAATGTCGTAAATTAGAGTGAAATTGCTTCAAACAAGCGAATTATGGCGAAACAACACCTGTTCGAATCCAACTAAAACTGTGCCCTGCCGTCCTTACTGAGCCTCAGAGACGCTTTGAGACATGTGTTACAAAAATCAGAGAATGTCAAAAATTAGAGTGAAATTGCTTCAAACAAGCGAATTATCGCGAAACAACACCTGCCCGAATCCAACAAAATCTGCGCCCTGCCGTCTCTACTGAGCCTCAGAGACGCTTTGAGACAAGTGTTACAAAAATCAGAGAATGTCAAAAATTAGAGTGAAATTGCTCAAACAAGCGAATTATCGCGTAACAACACCTGCTCAAATCCAAAAAAACTTCGCCCTGCCGTCTCTATTGAGCCTCAGAGACCCTTTGAGACATGTGTTACAAAAATTAGAGAATGTCAAAAATTAGAGTGAAATTGCTTCAAACAAGCGAATTATCGCGAAACAACACCTGCTCGAATCCAACAAAAACTATGCCCTGCCGACTCTATTTAGCCTCAGAGACCCTTTGATACAAGTGTTACAAAAATCAGAGAATGTCAAAAATTAGAGTGAAAATGCTTCAAACAAGCGAATTATCGCGAAACAACACCTGCTCGAATCCGACAAAAACTATGCCCTGCCGACTCTATTTAGCCTCAGAGAGGGTTTGAAACCATTGTTACAAAAATCAGAGAATGTGAAAAATTAGAGTGAAATTGCCTTCAAACAAGCGAATTATCGCGAAACAACACCTGCTCGAATCCAACAAAAACTGTGCCCTGCTGTCTCCACTGCGCCTCAGAGACGCTTTGAGACAAGTGTTACAAATTATAGAATGTCGTAAATTAGAGTGAAATTACTTCAAACAAGCGAATTATCGCGAAACAACACCTGCTCGAATCCGACAAAAACTATGCCCTGCCGACTCTATTTAGCCTCAGAGACGGTTTGAAACCATTGTTACAAAAATCAGAGAATGTGAAAAATTAGAGTGAAATTGCTTCACACAAGCGAATTATCGCGAAACAACACCTGCTCGAATCCAACAAAAACTGTGCCCTGCCGTCTCTACTGAGCCTCAGAGACGCTTTGAGACAAGTGTTTCAAAAATCAGGGAATGTCATAAATTAGAGTGAAATTGCTTCAAACAAGCGAATTATCGCGAAACAACACCTGCTCGAATCCGACAAAAACTGTGCCCTGCCGCATTTATTTAGCCTCAGAGACGGTTTGAAACAATTGTTACAGAAATCCGACAATGTCAAAAATTAGACTGAAATTGCTTCAAACAAGCGAATTATCGCGAAACAACACCTGCCCGAATCCAACAAAATCTGCGCCCTGCCGTCTCTACTGAGCCTCAGAGACGCTTTGAGACAAGTGTTACAAAAATCAGAGAATGTCAAAAATTAGAGTGAAATTGCTTCAAACAAGCGAATTATCGCGAAACAACACCTGCTCGTATCCAACAATAACTGTGCCCTGCCGTCTCTATTGAGGTTCAGAGTCGCTTTGAGACAAGTGTTTTAAGAATCAGAGAATGTCATAAATGAGAGTGAAATTGCTTCAAACAAGCGAATTATCGCGAAACAACACCTGCTCGAATCCAACAATAACTGTGCCCTGCCGTCTCTATTGAGGCTCAGAGTCGCTTTGAGACAAGTGTTTTAAGAATCAGAGAATGTCGTAAATTAGAGTGAAATTGCTTCAAACAAGCGAATTATGGCGAAACAACACCTGTTCGAATCCAACTAAAACTGTGCCCTGCCGTCCTTACTGAGCCTCAGAGACGCTTTGAGACATGTGTTACAAAATTCAGAGAATGTCAAAAATTAGAGTGAAATTGCTTCAAACAAGCGAATTATCGCGAAACAACACCTGCTCGAATCCAAAAAAACTATGCCCTGCCGACTCTATTTAGCCTCAGAGACGCTATGAGACAAGTGTTACAAAAATCAAAGAATGTCGTAAATTAGAGTGAAATTGCTTCAAACAAGCGAATTATCGCGAAACAACACCTGCTCGAATCGAACAAAAACTGTGCCCTGCGGTCTCTACTGAGCCTCAGAGACGCTTTGAGACAAGTGTTACACAAATCAGAGAATGTGAGAAATTAGATTGAAATTGCTTCAAAGAAGCGAATTATCGCGAAACAACACCTGCTCGAATCCGACAAAAACTGTGCCCTGCCGCATTTATTTAGCCTCAGAGACGGTTTGAAACAATTGTTACAGAAATCAGACAATGTCAAAAATTAGAGTGAAATTGCTTCAAACAAGGGAATTATCGCGAAACAACACCTGCTCAAATCCAACAAAAACTTCGCCCTGCAGTCTCTACTGAGCCTCAGAGACCCTTTGAGACAAGTGTTACACAAATCAGAGAATGTGAGAAATTAGATTGAAATTGCTTCAAACAAGCGAATTATCGCGAAACAACACCTGCTCGAATCCGACAAAAACTATGCCCTGCCGACTCTATGTAGCCTCAGAGACGCTTTGAGACATGTGTTACAAAATTCAGAGAATGTCAAAAATTAGAGTGAAATTGCTTCAAACAAGCGAATTATCGCGAAACAACACCTTCTCGAATCCGACAAAAACCATGCCCTGCCGCATTTATTTAGCCTCAGAGACGGTTTGAAACAATTGTTACAGAAATCAGACAATGTCAAAAATTAGAGTGAAATTGCTTCAAACAAGCGAATTATCGCGTAACAACACCTGCTCAAATCCAAAAAAACTTCGCCCTGCCGTCTCTACTGAGCCTCAGAGACCCTTTGAGACAAGTGTTACAAAAATCAGAGAATGTCAAAAATTAGAGTGAAATTGCTTCAAACAAGCGAATTATCGCGAAACAACACCTGCTCGAATCCAACAAAAACTATGCCCTGCCGACTCTATTTAGCCTCAGAGACGCTTTGAGACAAGTGTTACAAAAATCAATGAATGTCGTAAATTAGAGTGAAATTGCTTCAAACAAGCGAATTATCGCGAAACAACACCTGCTCGAATCCGACAAAAACTATGCCCTGCCGACTCTATTTAGCCTCAGAGACGGTTTGAAACAATTGTTACAGAAATCCGACAATGTCAAAAATTAGAGTGAAATTGCTTCAAACAAGCGAATTATCGCGAAACAACACCTGCCCGAATCCAACAAAATCTGCGCCCTGCCGTCTCTACTGAGCCTCAGAGACGCTTTGAGACAAGTGTTACAAAAATCAGAGAATGTGAAAAATTAGAGTGAAATTGCTTCAAACAAGCGAATTATCGCGAAGCAACACCTGCTCGAATCCAACAATAACTGTGCCCTGCCGTCTCTATTGAGGCTCAGAGTCGCTATGAGACAAGTGTTTTAAGAATCAGAGAATGTCATAAATGAGAGTGAAATTGCTTCAAACAAGCGAATTATCGCGAAACAACACCTGTTCGAATCCAACTAAAACTGTGCCCTGCCGTCCTTACTGAGCCTCAGAGACGCTTTGAGACATGTGTTACAAAAATCAGAGAATGTCAAAAATTAGAGTGAAATTGCTTCAAACAAGCGAATTATCGCGAAACAACACCTCGAATCCGACAAAAACCATGCCCTGCCGCATTTATTTAGCCTCAGAGACGGTTTGAAACAATTGTTACAGAAATCAGACAATGTCAAAAATTAGAGTGAAATTGCTTCAAACAAGCGAATTATCGCGTAACAACACCTGCTCAAATCCAACAAAAACTTCGCCCTGCAGTCTCTACTGAGCCTCAGAGACCCTTTGAGACAAGTGATACAAAAATCAGAGAATGTCAAAAATTAGAGTGAAATTGCTTCAAACAAGCGAATTATCGCGAAACAACACCTGCTCGAATCCGACAAAAACTATGCCCTGCCGACTCTATTTAGCCTCAGAGACGGTTTGAAACCATTGTTACAAAAATCAGAGAATGTGAAAAATTAGAGTGAAATTGCTTCAAACAAGCGAATTATCGCGAAACAACACCTGCTCAAATCCAACAAAAACTTCGCCCTGCCGTCTGTACTGAGCCTCAGAGACGCTTTGAGACAAGTGTTACAAAAATCAAAGAATGTCGTAAATTAGAGTTAAATTATTTCAAACAAGCGAATTATCGCGAAACAACACCTGCTCGAATCCGACAAAAACTATGCCCTGCCGACTCTATTTAGCCTCAGAGACGGTTTGAAACCATTGTTACAAAAATCAGAGAATGTGAAAAATTAGAGTGAAATTGCTTCAAACAAGCGAATTATCGCGAAACAACACCTGCTCAAATCCAACAAAAACTTCGCCCTGCCGTCTCTACTGAGCCTCAGAGACGCTTTGAGACAAGTGTTACAAAAATCAAAGAATGTCGTAAATTAGAGTGAAATTGCTTCAAACAAGCGAATTATCGCGAAACAACACCTTCTCGAATCCGACAAAAACTATGCCCTGCCGACTATTTAGCCTCAGAGACGGTTTGAAACCATTGTTACAAAAATCAGAGAATGTGAAAAATTAGAGTGAAATTGCTTCACACAAGCGAATTATCGCGAAACAACACCTGCTCGAATCCAACAAAAACTGTGCCCTGCCGTCTCTACTGAGCCTCAGAGACGCTTTGAGACAACTGTTTCAAAAATCAGAGAATGTCATAAATTAAGTGAAATTGCTTCAAACAAGCGAATTATCGCGAAACAACACCTGCTCGAATCCGACAAAAACTGTGCCCTTCCGCATTTATTTAGCCTCAGAGACGGTTTGAAACAATTGTTACAGAAATCCGACAATGTCAAAAATTAGAGTGAAATTGCTTCAAACAAGCGAATTATCGCGAAACAACACCTGCCCGAATCCAACAAAATCTGCGCCCTGCCGTCTCTACTGAGCCTCAGAGACGCTTTGAGACAAGTGTTACAAAAATCAGAGAATGTCAAAAATTAGAGTGAAATTGCTTCAAACAAGCGAATTATCGCGAAACAACACCTGCTCGAATCCAACAATAACTGTGCCCTGCCGTCTCTATTGAGGCTCAGAGTCGCTTTGAGACAAGTGTTTTAAGAATCAGAGAATGTCGTAAATTAGAGTGAAATTGCTTCAAACAAGCGAATTATGGCGAAACAACACCTGTTCGAATCCAACTAAAACTGTGCCCTGCCGTCCTTACTGAGCCTCAGAGACGCTTTGAGACATGTGTTACAAAAATCAGAGAATGTCAAAAATTAGAGTGAAATTGCTTCAAACAAGCGAATTATCGCGAAACAACACCTGCCCGAATCCAACAAAATCTGCGCCCTGCCGTCTCTACTGAGCCTCAGAGACGCTTTGAGACAAGTGTTACAAAAATCAGAGAATGTCAAAAATTAGAGTGAAATTGCTCAAACAAGCGAATTATCGCGTAACAACACCTGCTCAAATCCAAAAAAACTTCGCCCTGCCGTCTCTATTGAGCCTCAGAGACCCTTTGAGACATGTGTTACAAAAATTAGAGAATGTCAAAAATTAGAGTGAAATTGCTTCAAACAAGCGAATTATCGCGAAACAACACCTGCTCGAATCCAACAAAAACTATGCCCTGCCGACTCTATTTAGCCTCAGAGACCCTTTGATACAAGTGTTACAAAAATCAGAGAATGTCAAAAATTAGAGTGAAAATGCTTCAAACAAGCGAATTATCGCGAAACAACACCTGCTCGAATCCGACAAAAACTATGCCCTGCCGACTCTATTTAGCCTCAGAGAGGGTTTGAAACCATTGTTACAAAAATCAGAGAATGTGAAAAATTAGAGTGAAATTGCCTTCAAACAAGCGAATTATCGCGAAACAACACCTGCTCGAATCCAACAAAAACTGTGCCCTGCTGTCTCCACTGCGCCTCAGAGACGCTTTGAGACAAGTGTTACAAATTATAGAATGTCGTAAATTAGAGTGAAATTACTTCAAACAAGCGAATTATCGCGAAACAACACCTGCTCGAATCCGACAAAAACTATGCCCTGCCGACTCTATTTAGCCTCAGAGACGGTTTGAAACCATTGTTACAAAAATCAGAGAATGTGAAAAATTAGAGTGAAATTGCTTCACACAAGCGAATTATCGCGAAACAACACCTGCTCGAATCCAACAAAAACTGTGCCCTGCCGTCTCTACTGAGCCTCAGAGACGCTTTGAGACAAGTGTTTCAAAAATCAGGGAATGTCATAAATTAGAGTGAAATTGCTTCAAACAAGCGAATTATCGCGAAACAACACCTGCTCGAATCCGACAAAAACTGTGCCCTGCCGCATTTATTTAGCCTCAGAGACGGTTTGAAACAATTGTTACAGAAATCCGACAATGTCAAAAATTAGACTGAAATTGCTTCAAACAAGCGAATTATCGCGAAACAACACCTGCCCGAATCCAACAAAATCTGCGCCCTGCCGTCTCTACTGAGCCTCAGAGACGCTTTGAGACAAGTGTTACAAAAATCAGAGAATGTCAAAAATTAGAGTGAAATTGCTTCAAACAAGCGAATTATCGCGAAACAACACCTGCTCGTATCCAACAATAACTGTGCCCTGCCGTCTCTATTGAGGTTCAGAGTCGCTTTGAGACAAGTGTTTTAAGAATCAGAGAATGTCATAAATGAGAGTGAAATTGCTTCAAACAAGCGAATTATCGCGAAACAACACCTGCTCGAATCCAACAATAACTGTGCCCTGCCGTCTCTATTGAGGCTCAGAGTCGCTTTGAGACAAGTGTTTTAAGAATCAGAGAATGTCGTAAATTAGAGTGAAATTGCTTCAAACAAGCGAATTATGGCGAAACAACACCTGTTCGAATCCAACTAAAACTGTGCCCTGCCGTCCTTACTGAGCCTCAGAGACGCTTTGAGACATGTGTTACAAAATTCAGAGAATGTCAAAAATTAGAGTGAAATTGCTTCAAACAAGCGAATTATCGCGAAACAACACCTGCTCGAATCCAAAAAAACTATGCCCTGCCGACTCTATTTAGCCTCAGAGACGCTATGAGACAAGTGTTACAAAAATCAAAGAATGTCGTAAATTAGAGTGAAATTGCTTCAAACAAGCGAATTATCGCGAAACAACACCTGCTCGAATCGAACAAAAACTGTGCCCTGCGGTCTCTACTGAGCCTCAGAGACGCTTTGAGACAAGTGTTACACAAATCAGAGAATGTGAGAAATTAGATTGAAATTGCTTCAAAGAAGCGAATTATCGCGAAACAACACCTGCTCGAATCCGACAAAAACTGTGCCCTGCCGCATTTATTTAGCCTCAGAGACGGTTTGAAACAATTGTTACAGAAATCAGACAATGTCAAAAATTAGAGTGAAATTGCTTCAAACAAGGGAATTATCGCGAAACAACACCTGCTCAAATCCAACAAAAACTTCGCCCTGCAGTCTCTACTGAGCCTCAGAGACCCTTTGAGACAAGTGTTACACAAATCAGAGAATGTGAGAAATTAGATTGAAATTGCTTCAAACAAGCGAATTATCGCGAAACAACACCTGCTCGAATCCGACAAAAACTATGCCCTGCCGACTCTATGTAGCCTCAGAGACGCTTTGAGACATGTGTTACAAAATTCAGAGAATGTCAAAAATTAGAGTGAAATTGCTTCAAACAAGCGAATTATCGCGAAACAACACCTTCTCGAATCCGACAAAAACCATGCCCTGCCGCATTTATTTAGCCTCAGAGACGGTTTGAAACAATTGTTACAGAAATCAGACAATGTCAAAAATTAGAGTGAAATTGCTTCAAACAAGCGAATTATCGCGTAACAACACCTGCTCAAATCCAAAAAAACTTCGCCCTGCCGTCTCTACTGAGCCTCAGAGACCCTTTGAGACAAGTGTTACAAAAATCAGAGAATGTCAAAAATTAGAGTGAAATTGCTTCAAACAAGCGAATTATCGCGAAACAACACCTGCTCGAATCCAACAAAAACTATGCCCTGCCGACTCTATTTAGCCTCAGAGACGCTTTGAGACAAGTGTTACAAAAATCAATGAATGTCGTAAATTAGAGTGAAATTGCTTCAAACAAGCGAATTATCGCGAAACAACACCTGCTCGAATCCAACAAAAACTGTGCCCTGCGGTCTCTACTGAGCCTCAGAGACGCTTTGAGACAAGTGTTACACAAATCAGAGAATGTGAGAAATTAGATTGAAATTGCTTCAAACAAGCGAATTATCGCGAAACAACACCTGCTCGAATCCGACAAAAACTGTGCCCTGCCGCATTTATTTAGCCTCAGAGACGGTTTGAAACAATTGTTACAGAAATCAGACAATGTCAAAAATTAGAGTGAAATTGCTTCAAACAAGCGAATTATCGCGAAACAACACCTGCTCAAATCCAACAAAAACTTCGCCCTGCCGTCTCTACTGAGCCTCAGAGACCCTTTGAGACAAGTGTTACAAAAATCAGAGAATGTCAAAAATTAGAGTGAAATTGCTTCAAACAAGCGAATTATCGCGAAACAACACCTGCTCGAATCCGACAAAAACTATGCCCTGCCGACACTATTTAGCCTCAGAGACGCTTTGAGACAAGTGTTACAAAAATCAAAGAATGTCGTAAATTAGATTGAAATTGCTTCAAACAAGCGAATTATCGCGAAACAACACCTGCTCGAATCCGACAAAAACTGTGCCCTGCCGCATTTATTTAGCCTCGGAGACGGTTTGAAACAATTGTTACAGAAATCAGACAATGTCAAAAATTAGAGTGAAATTGCTTCAAACAAGCGTATTATCGCGAAACAACACCTGTTCGAATCCAACTAAAACTGTGCCCTGCCGTCCTTACTGAGCCTCAGAGACGCTTTGAGACATGTGTTACAAAAATCAGAGGATGTCAAAAATTAGAGTGAAATTGCTTCAAACAAGCGAATTATCGCGAAACAACACCTTCTCTAATCCACAAAAACCATGCCCTGCCGACTCTATTTTGCCTCAGAGACGGTTTGAAACAATTGTTACAAAAATCAGAGAATGTGAAAAATTAGAGTGAAATTGCTTCAAACAAGCGAATTATCGCGAAACAACACCTGCTCGAATCGAACAAAAACTGTGCCCTGCTGTCTCTACTGAGCCTCAGAGACGCTTTGAGACAAGTGTTACACAAATCAGAGAATGTGAGAAATTAGATTGAAATTGCTTCAAAGAAGCGAATTATCGCGAAACAACACCTGCTCGAATCCGACAAAAACTGTGCCCTGCCGCATTTATTTAGCCTCAGAGACGGTTTGAAACAATTGTTACAGAAATCAGACAATGTCAAAAATTAGAGTGAAATTGCTTCAAACAAGCGAATTATCGCGAAACAACACCTGCTCAAATCCAACAAAAACTTCGCCCTGCCGTCTCTACTGAGCCTCACAGACCCTTTGAGACAAGTGTTACAAAAATCAGAGAATGTGAAAAATTAGAGTGAAATTGCTTCAAACAAGCGAATTATCGCGAAACAACACCTGCTCGAATCCAACAAAAACTATGCCCTGCCTACTCAATTTAGCCTCAGAGACGGTTTGAAACCATTGTTACAGATATCAGACAATGTCAAAAATTAGAGTGAAATTGCTTCAAACAAGCGAATTATCGCGAAACAACACCTGCTCGAATCCAACAAAAACTGCACCCTGCCGTCTCTACTGAGCCTCAGAGACGCTTTGAGACAAGTGTTACAAAAATCAGAGAATGTCAAAAATTAGAGTGAAATTGCTTCAAACAAGCGAATTATCGCGAAACACACCAGCTCGAATCCAACAATAATTGTGCCCTGCCGTCTCTATTAAGGCTCAGAGTCGCTTTGAGACAAGTGTTTTAAGAATCAGAGAATGTCGTAAATTACAGTGAAATTGCTTCAAACAAGCGAATTATCGCGAAACAACACCTGCTCGAATCCAACAATAACTGTGCCCTGCCGTCTCTATTGGGGCTCAGAGTCGCTTTGAGACAAGTGTTTTAAGAATCAGAGAATGTCATAAATGAGAGTGAAATTGCTTCAAACAAGCGAATTATCGCGAAACAACACCTGTTCGAATCCAACTAAAACTGTGCCCTGCCGTCCTTACTGAGTCTCAGAGACGCTTTGAGACATGTGTTACAAAAATCAGAGAATGTCAAAAATTAGAGTGAAACTGCTTCAAAAGAGCGAATTATCGCGAAACAACACCTTCTCGAATCCTACAAAAACCATGCCCTGCCGACACTATTTAGCCTCAGAGACGGTTTGAAACAATTGTTACAAAAATCAGAGAATGTGAAAAATTAGATTGAAATTGCTTCAAACAAGCGAATTATCGCGAAACAACACCTGCTCGAATCCGACAAAAACTGTGCCCTGCCGCATTTATTTAGCCTCAGAGACGGTTTGAAACAATTGTTACAGAAATCCGAGAATGTGAAAAATTAGAGTGAAATTGCTTCAAACAAGCGAATTATCGCGAAACAACACCTGCTCGAATCGAACAAAAACTGTGCCCTGCTGTCTCTACTGAGCCTCAGAGACGCTTTGAGACAAGTGTTACACAAATCAGAGAATGTGAGAAATTAGATTGAAATTGCTTCAAAGATGCGAATTATCGCGAAACAACACCTGCTCGAATCCGACAAAAACTGTGCCCTGCCGCATTTATTTAGCCTCAGAGACGGTTTGAAACAATTGTTACAGAAATCAGACAATGTAAAAAATTAGAGTGAAATTGCTTCAAACAAGCGAATTATCGCGAAACAACACCTGCTCAAATCCAACAAAAACTTCGCCCTGCCGTCTCTACTGAGCCTCAGAGACCCTTTGAGACAAGTGTTACAAAAATCAGAGAATGTCAAAAATTAGAGTGAAATTGCTTCAAACAAGCGAATTATCGCGAAACAACACCTGCTCGAATCCGACAAAAACTATGCCCTGCCGACACTATTTAGCCTCAGAGACGCTTTGAGACAAGTGTTACAAAAATCAAAGAATGTCGTAAATTAGATTGAAATTGCTTCAAACAAGCGAATTATCGCGAAACAACACCTGCTCGAATCCGACAAAAACTGTGCCCTGCCGCATTTATTTAGCCTCGGAGACGGTTTGAAACAATTGTTACAGAAATCAGACAATGTCAAAAATTAGAGTGAAATTGCTTCAAACAAGCGTATTATCGCGAAACAACACCTGTTCGAATCCAACTAAAACTGTGCCCTGCCGTCCTTACTGAGCCTCAGAGACGCTTTGAGACATGTGTTACAAAAATCAGAGGATGTCAAAAATTAGAGTGAAATTGCTTCAAACAAGCGAATTATCGCGAAACAACACCTGCTCGAATCCAACAAAAACTATGCCCTGCCGACTCTATTTAGCCTCAGAGACGCTATGAGACAAGTGTTACAAAAATCAAAGAATGTCGTAAATTAGAGTGAAATTGCTTCAAACAAGCGAATTATCGCGAAACAACACCTGCTCGAATCGAACAAAAACTGTGCCCTGCGGTCTCTACTGAGCCTCAGAGACGCTTTGAGACAAGTGTTACACAAATCAGAGAATGTGAGAAATTAGATTGAAATTGCTTCAAAGAAGCGAATTATCGCGAAACAACACCTGCTCGAATCCGACAAAAACTGTGCCCTGCCGCATTTATTTAGCCTCAGAGACGGTTTGAAACAATTGTTACAGAAATCAGACAATGTCAAAAATTAGAGTGAAATTGCTTCAAACAAGCGAATTATCGCGAAACAACACCTGCTCAAATCCAACAAAAACTTCGCCCTGCCGTCTCTACTGAGCCTCAGAGACCCTTTGAGACAAGTGTTACACAAATCAGAGAATGTGAGAAATTAGATTGAAATTGCTTCAAACAAGCGAATTATCGCGAAACAACACCTGCTCGAATCCGACAAAAACTATGCCCTGCCGACTCTATTTAGCCTCAGAGACGGTTTGAAACCATTGTTACAAAAATCAGAGAATGTGAAAAATTAGAGTGAAATTGCTTCAAACAAGCGAATTATCGCGAAACAACACCTGCTCGAATCCAACAAAAACTATGCCCTGCCGACTCTATTTAGCCTCAGAGACGGTTTGAAACCATTGTTACAGATATCAGACAATGTCAAAAATTAGAGTGAAATTGCTTCAAACAAGCGAATTATCGCGAAACAACACCTGCTCGAATCCAACAAAAACTGCGCCCTGCCGTCTCTACTGAGCCTCAGAGACGCTTTGAGACAAGTGTTACAAAAATCAGAGAATGTCAAAAATTAGAGTGAAATTGCTTCAAACAAGCGAATTATCGCGAAACAACACCTGCTCGAATCCAACAATAACTGTGCCCTGCCGTCTCTATTAAGGCTCAGAGTCGCTTTGAGACAAGTGTTACAAAAATCAGAGAATGTCGTAAATTAGAGTGAAATTGCTTCAAACAAGCGAATTATCGCGAAACAACACCTGCTCGAATCCAACAATAACTGTGCCCTGCCGTCTCTATTGGGGCTCAGAGTCGCTTTGAGACAAGTGTTTTAAGAATCAGAGAATGTCATAAATGAGAGTGAAATTGCTTTAAACAAGCGAATTATCGCGAAACAACACCTGCTCGAATCCAACAAAAACTGTGCCCTGCCGTCTCTACTGAGCCTCAGAGACGCTTTTAGACAAGTGTTACAAAAATCAGAGAATGTCGTAAATTAGAGTGAAATTGCTTCAAACAAGCGAATTATCGCGAAACAACACCTGTTCGAATCCGACAAAAACCATGCCCTCACGACTCTATTTAGCCTCAGAGACGGTTTGAAACAATTGTTACAAAAATCAGAGAATGTGAAAAATTAGAGTGAAATTGCTTCAAACAAGCGAATTATCGCGAAACAACACCTGCTCGAATCCAACAAAAACTATGCCCTGCCGACTCTATTTAGCCTCAGAGACGCTTTGAGACAAGTGTTACAAAAATCAAAGAATGTCGTAATTTAGAGTGAAATTGCTTCAAACAAGCGAATTATCGCGAAACAACACCTGCTCGAATCGAACAAAAACTGTTCCCTGCGGTTTCTACTGAGCCTCAGAGACGCTTTGAGACAAGTGTTACACAAATCAGAGAATGTGAGAAATTAGATTGAAATTGCTTCAAACAAGCGAATTATCGCGAAACAACACCTGCTCGAATCCGACAAAAACTGTGCCCTGCCGCATTTATTTAGCCTCAGAGACGGTTTGAAACAATTGTTACAGAAATCCGACAATGTCAAAAATTAGAGTTAAATTGCTTCAAACAAGCGAATTATCGCGAAACAACACGTGCCCGAATCCGACAAAAACTGTGCCCTGCCGCATTTATTTAGCCTCGGAGACGGTTTGAAACCATTGTTACAAAAATCAAAGAATGTCGTAAATTAGATTGAAATTGCTTCAAACAAGCGAATTATCGCGAAACAACACCTGCTCGAATCCGACAAAAACTGTGCCCTGCCGCATTTATTTAGCCTCGGAGACGGTTTGAAACCATTGTTACAAAAATCAGAGAATGTGAAAAATTAGAGTGAAATTGCTTCAAACAAGCGAATTATCGCGAAACAACACCTGCTCAAATCCAACAAAAACTTCGCCCTGCCGTCTCTACTGAGCCTCAGAGACGCTTTGAGACAAGTGTTACAAAAATCAAAGAATGTCGTAAATTAGAGTGAAATTGCTTCAAACAAGCGAATTATCGCGAAACAACACCTTCTCGAATCCGACAAAAACTATGCCCTGCCGACTCTATTTAGCCTCAGAGACGGTTTGAAACCATTGTTACAAAAATCAGAGAATGTGAAAAATTAGAGTGAAATTGCTTCACACAAGCGAATTATCGCGAAACAACACCTGCTCGAATCCAACAAAAACTGTGCCCTGCCGTCTCTACTGAGCCTCAGAGACGCTTTGAGACAACTGTTTCAAAAATCAGAGAATGTCATAAATTAAGTGAAATTGCTTCAAACAAGCGAATTATCGCGAAACAACACCTGCTCGAATCCGACAAAAACTGTGCCCTGCCGTCTCTATTGAGGCTCAGAGTCGCTTTGAGACAAGTGTTACAAAAATCAAAGAATGTCGTAAATTAGAGTGAAATTACTTCAAACAAGCGAATTATCGCGAAACAACACCTGCTCGAATCCGACAAAAACTATGCCCTGCCGACTCTATTTAGCCTCAGAGACAGTTTGAAACCATTGTTACAAAAATCAGAGAATGTGAAAAATTAGAGTGAAATTGCTTCAAACAAGCGAATTATCGCGAAACAACACCTGCTCAAATCCAACAAAAACTTCGCCCTGCCGTCTCTACTGAGCCTCAGAGACGCTTTGAGACAAGTGTTACAAAAATCAAAGAATGTCGTAAATTAGAGTGAAATTACTTCAAACAAGCGAATTATCGCGAAACAACACCTGCTCGAATCCGACAAAAACTATGCCCTGCCGACTCTATTTAGCCTCAGAGACGGTTTGAAACCATTGTTACAAAAATCAGAGAATGTGAAAAATTAGAGTGAAATTGCTTCAAACAAGCGAATTATCGCGAAACAACACCTGCTCAAATCCAACAAAAACTTCGCCCTGCCGTCTCTACTGAGCCTCAGAGACGCTTTGAGACAAGTGTTACAAAAATCAAAGAATGTCGTAAATTAGAGTGAAATTGCTTCAAACAAGCGAATTATCGCGAAACAACACCTTCTCGAATCCGACAAAAACCATGCCCTGCCGCATTTATTTAGCCTCAGAGACGGTTTGAAACAATTGTTACAGAAATCAGACAATGTCAAAAATTAGAGTGAAATTGCTTCAAACAAGCGAATTATCGCGTAACAACACCTGCTCAAATCCAACAAAAACTTCGCCCTGCCGTTTCTACTGAGCCTCAGAGACGCTTTGAGACAAGTGTTACAAAAATCAAAGAATGTCGTAAATTAGAGTGAAATTACTTCAAACAAGCGAATTATCGCGAAACAACACCTGCTCGAATCCGACAAAAACTATGCCCTGCCGACTCTATTTAGCCTCAGAGACGGTTTGAAACCATTGTTACAAAAATCAGAGAATGTGAAAAATTAGAGTGAAATTGCTTCACACAAGCGAATTATCGCGAAACAACACCTGCTCGAATCCAACAAAAACTGTGCCCTGCCGTCTCTACTGAGCCTCAGAGACGCTTTGAGACAAGTGTTTCAAAAATCAGAGAATGTCATAAATTAAGTGAAATTGCTTCAAACAAGCGAATTATCGCGAAACAACACCTGCTCGAATCCAACAAAAACTATGCCCTGCCGACTCTATTTAGCCTCAGAGACGCTTTGAGACAAGTGTTACAAAAATCAAAGAATGTCGTAAATTAGAGTGAAATTGCTTCAAACAAGCGAATTATCGCGAAACAACACCTGCTCGAATCCAACAAAAACTGTGCCCTGCGGTCACTACTGAGCCTCAGAGACGCTTTGAGACAAGTGTTACAAAAATCAGAGAATGTCAAAAATTAGAGTGAAATTGCTTTAAACAAGCGAATTATCGCGAAACAACACCTGCTCGAATCCGACAAAAACTGTGCCCTGCCGCATTTATTTAGCCTCAGAGACGGTTTGAAACAATTGTTACAGAAATCAGACAATGTCAAAAATTAGAGTGAAATTGCTTCAAACAAGCGAATTATCGCGAAACAACACCTGCTCAAATCCAACAAAAACTTCGCCGTGCCGTCTCTACTGAGCCTCAGAGACCCTTTGAGACAAGTGTTACAAAAATCAGAGAATGTCAAAAATTAGAGTGAAATTGCTTCAAACAAGCGAATTATCGCGAAACAACACCTGCTCGAATCCGACAAAAACTATGCCCTGCCGACTCTATTTAGCCTCAGAGACGGTTTGAAACCATTGTTACAAAAATCAGAGAATTTGAAAAATTAGAGTGAAATTGCTTCACACAAGCGAATTATCGCGAAACAACACCTGCTCGAATCCGGCAAAAACTGTGCCCTGCCGCATTTATTTAGCCTCAGAGACGGTTTGAAACAATTGTTACAGAAATCCGACAATGTCAAAAATTAGAGTGAAATTGCTTCAAACAAGCGAATTATCGCGAAACAACACCTGCTCAAATCCAACAAAAACTTCGCCCTGCCGTCTCTACTGAGCCTCAGAGACGCTTTGAGACAAGTGTTACAAAAATCAAAGAATGTCGTAAATTAGAGTGAAATTGCTTCAAACAAGCGAATTATCGCGAAACAACACCTTCTCGAATCCGACAAAAACCATGCCCTGCCGCATTTATTTAGCCTCAGAGACGGTTTGAAACAATTGTTACAGAAATCAGACAATGTCAAAAATTAGAGTGAAATTGCTTCAAACAAGCGAATTATCGCGTAACAACACCTGCTCAAATCCAACAAAAACTTCGCCCTGCCGTCTCTACTGGGCCTCAGAGACGCTTTGAGACAAGTGTTACAAAAATCAAAGAATGTCGTAAATTAGAGTGAAATTACTTCAAACAAGCGAATTATCGCGAAACAACACCTGCTCGAATCCGACAAAAACTATGCCCTGCCGACTCTATTTAGCCTCAGAGACGGTTTGAAACCATTGTTACAAAAATCAGAGAATGTGAAAAATTAGAGTGAAATTGCTTCACACAAGCGAATTATCGCGAAACAACACCTGCTCGAATCCAACAAAAACTGTGCCCTGCCGTCTCTACTGAGCCTCAGAGACGCTTTGAGACAAGTGTTTCAAAAATCAGAGAATGTCATAAATTAAGTGAAATTGCTTCAAACAAGCGAATTATCGCGAAACAACACCTGCTCGAATCCGACAAAAACTGTGCCCTGCCGCATTTATTTAGCCTCAGAGACGGTTTGAAACAATTGTTACAGAAATCCGACAGTCAAAAATTAGAGTGAAATTGCTTCAAACAAGCGAATTATCGCGAAACAACACCTGCCCGAATCCAACAAAATCTGCGCCCTGCCGTCTCTACTGAGCCTCAGAGACCCTTTGAGACAAGTGTTACAAAAATCAGAGAATGTCAAAAATTAGAGTGAAAATACTTCAAACAAGCGAATTATCGCGAAACAACACCTGCTCGAATCCGACAAAAACTATGCCCTGCGGACTCTATTTAGCCTCAGAGACGGTTTGAAACCATTGTTACAAAAATCAGAGAATGTGAAAAATTAGAGTGAAATTGCTTCACACAAGCGAATTATCGCGAAACAACACCTGCTCGAATCCAACAAAAACTGTGCCCTGCCGTCTCTACTGAGCCTCAGAGACGCTTTGAGACAAGTGTTTCAAAAATCAGAGAATGTCATAAATTAAGTGAAATTGCTTCAAACAAGCGAATTATCGCGAAACAACACCTGCTCGAATCCGACAAAAACTGTGCCCTGCCGCATTTATTTAGCCTCAGAGACGGTTTGAAACAATTGTTACAGAAATCCGACAGTCAAAAATTAGAGTGAAATTGCTTCAAACAAGCGAATTATCGCGAAACAACACCTGCCCGAATCCAACAAAATCTGCGCCCTGCCGTCTCTACTGAGCCTCAGAGACCCTTTGAGACAAGTGTTACAAAAATCAGAGAATGTCAAAAATTAGAGTGAAAATACTTCAAACAAGCGAATTATCGCGAAACAACACCTTCTCGAATCCGACAAAAACCATGCCCTGCCGCATTTATTTAGCCTCAGAGACGGTTTGAAACAATTGTTACAGAAATCAGACAATGTCAAAAATTAGAGTGAAATTGCTCAAACAAGCGAATTATCGCGTAACAACACCTGCTCAAATCCAAAAAAACTTCGCCCTGCCGTCTCTACTGAGCCTCAGAGACCCTTTGAGACATGTGTTACAAAAATTAGAGAATGTCAAAAATTAGAGTGAAATTGCTTCAAACAAGCGAATTATCGCGAAACAACACCTGCTCGAATCCAACAAAAACTATGCCCTGCCGACTCTATTTAGCCTCAGAGACCCTTTGATACAAGTGTTACAAAAATCAGAGAATGTCAAAAATTAGAGTGAAAATGCTTCAAACAAGTGAATTATCGCGAAACAACACCTGCTCGAATCCGACAAAAACTATGCCCTGCCGACTCTATTTAGCCTCAGAGAGGGTTTGAAACCATTGTTACAAAAATCAGAGAATGTGAAAAATGAGAGTGAAATTGCTTCAAACAAGCGAATTATCGCGAAACAACACCTGCTCGAATCCAACAAAAACTGTGCCCTGCTGTCTCCACTGCGCCTCAGAGACGCTTTGAGACAAGTGTTACAAAATTATAGAATGTCGTAAATTAGAGTGAAATTACTTCAAACAAGCGAATTATCGCGAAACAACACCTGCTCGAATCCGACAAAAACTATGCCCTGCCGTCTCTACTGAGCCTCAGAGACGCTTTTAGACAAGTGTTACAAAAATCAAAGAATGTCGTAAATTAGAGTGAAATTGCTTCAAACAAGCGAATTATCGCGAAACAACACCTGTTCGAATCCAACTAAAACTGTGCCCTGCCGTCTCTACTGAGCCTCAGAGACCCTTTGAGACAAGTGTTACAAAAATCAGAGAATGTCAAAAATTAGAGTGAAAATACTTCAAACAAGCGAATTATCGCGAAACAACACCTGCTCGAATCCGACAAAAACTATGCCCTGCGGACTCTATTTAGCCTCAGAGAGGGTTTGAAACCATTGTTACAAAAATCAGAGAATGTGAAAAATTAGAGTGAAATTGCTTCAAACAAGCGAATTATCGCGAAACAACACCTGCTCAAATCCAACAAAAACTTCGCCCTGCCGTCTCTACTGAGCCTCAGAGACCCTTTGAGACAAGTGTTACAAAAATCAGAGAATGTCAAAAATTAGAGTGAAATTGCTTCAAACAAGCGAATTATCGCGAAACAACACCTGCTCGAATCCGACAAAAACTATGCCCTGCCGACACTATTTAGCCTCAGAGACGCTTTGAGACAAGTGTTACAAAAATCAAAGAATGTCGTAAATTAGATTGAAATTGCTTCAAACAAGCGAATTATCGCGAAACAACACCTGCTCGAATCCGACAAAAACTGTGCCCTGCCGCATTTATTTAGCCTCGGAGACGGTTTGAAACAATTGTTACAGAAATCAGACAATGTCAAAAATTAGAGTGAAATTGCTTCAAACAAGCGTATTATCGCGAAACAACACCTGTTCGAATCCAACTAAAACTGTGCCCTGCCGTCCTTACTGAGCCTCAGAGACGCTTTGAGACATGTGTTACAAAAATCAGAGGATGTCAAAAATTAGAGTGAAATTGCTTCAAACAAGCGAATTATCGCGAAACAACACCTGCTCGAATCCAACAAAAACTATGCCCTGCCGACTCTATTTAGCCTCAGAGACGCTATGAGACAAGTGTTACAAAAATCAAAGAATGTCGTAAATTAGAGTGAAATTGCTTCAAACAAGCGAATTATCGCGAAACAACACCTGCTCGAATCGAACAAAAACTGTGCCCTGCGGTCTCTACTGAGCCTCAGAGACGCTTTGAGACAAGTGTTACACAAATCAGAGAATGTGAGAAATTAGATTGAAATTGCTTCAAAGAAGCGAATTATCGCGAAACAACACCTGCTCGAATCCGACAAAAACTGTGCCCTGCCGCATTTATTTAGCCTCAGAGACGGTTTGAAACAATTGTTACAGAAATCAGACAATGTCAAAAATTAGAGTGAAATTGCTTCAAACAAGCGAATTATCGCGAAACAACACCTGCTCAAATCCAACAAAAACTTCGCCCTGCCGTCTCTACTGAGCCTCAGAGACCCTTTGAGACAAGTGTTACACAAATCAGAGAATGTGAGAAATTAGATTGAAATTGCTTCAAACAAGCGAATTATCGCGAAACAACACCTGCTCGAATCCGACAAAAACTATGCCCTGCCGACTCTATTTAGCCTCAGAGACGGTTTGAAACCATTGTTACAAAAATCAGAGAATGTGAAAAATTAGAGTGAAATTGCTTCAAACAAGCGAATTATCGCGAAACAACACCTGCTCGAATCCAACAAAAACTATGCCCTGCCGACTCTATTTAGCCTCAGAGACGGTTTGAAACCATTGTTACAGATATCAGACAATGTCAAAAATTAGAGTGAAATTGCTTCAAACAAGCGAATTATCGCGAAACAACACCTGCTCGAATCCAACAAAAACTGCGCCCTGCCGTCTCTACTGAGCCTCAGAGACGCTTTGAGACAAGTGTTACAAAAATCAGAGAATGTCAAAAATTAGAGTGAAATTGCTTCAAACAAGCGAATTATCGCGAAACAACACCTGCTCGAATCCAACAATAACTGTGCCCTGCCGTCTCTATTAAGGCTCAGAGTCGCTTTGAGACAAGTGTTACAAAAATCAGAGAATGTCGTAAATTAGAGTGAAATTGCTTCAAACAAGCGAATTATCGCGAAACAACACCTGCTCGAATCCAACAATAACTGTGCCCTGCCGTCTCTATTGGGGCTCAGAGTCGCTTTGAGACAAGTGTTTTAAGAATCAGAGAATGTCATAAATGAGAGTGAAATTGCTTTAAACAAGCGAATTATCGCGAAACAACACCTGCTCGAATCCAACAAAAACTGTGCCCTGCCGTCTCTACTGAGCCTCAGAGACGCTTTTAGACAAGTGTTACAAAAATCAGAGAATGTCGTAAATTAGAGTGAAATTGCTTCAAACAAGCGAATTATCGCGAAACAACACCTGTTCGAATCCGACAAAAACCATGCCCTCACGACTCTATTTAGCCTCAGAGACGGTTTGAAACAATTGTTACAAAAATCAGAGAATGTGAAAAATTAGAGTGAAATTGCTTCAAACAAGCGAATTATCGCGAAACAACACCTGCTCGAATCCAACAAAAACTATGCCCTGCCGACTCTATTTAGCCTCAGAGACGCTTTGAGACAAGTGTTACAAAAATCAAAGAATGTCGTAATTTAGAGTGAAATTGCTTCAAACAAGCGAATTATCGCGAAACAACACCTGCTCGAATCGAACAAAAACTGTTCCCTGCGGTTTCTACTGAGCCTCAGAGACGCTTTGAGACAAGTGTTACACAAATCAGAGAATGTGAGAAATTAGATTGAAATTGCTTCAAACAAGCGAATTATCGCGAAACAACACCTGCTCGAATCCGACAAAAACTGTGCCCTGCCGCATTTATTTAGCCTCGGAGACGGTTTGAAACAATTGTTACAGAAATCAGACAATGTCAAAAATTAGAGTGAAATTGCTTCAAACAAGCGTATTATCGCGAAACAACACCTGTTCGAATCCAACTAAAACTGTGCCCTGCCGTCCTTACTGAGCCTCAGAGACGCTTTGAGACATGTGTTACAAAAATCAGAGGATGTCAAAAATTAGAGTGAAATTGCTTCAAACAAGCGAATTATCGCGAAACAACACCTGCTCGAATCCAACAAAAACTATGCCCTGCCGACTCTATTTAGCCTCAGAGACGCTATGAGACAAGTGTTACAAAAATCAAAGAATGTCGTAAATTAGAGTGAAATTGCTTCAAACAAGCGAATTATCGCGAAACAACACCTGCTCGAATCGAACAAAAACTGTGCCCTGCGGTCTCTACTGAGCCTCAGAGACGCTTTGAGACAAGTGTTACACAAATCAGAGAATGTGAGAAATTAGATTGAAATTGCTTCAAAGAAGCGAATTATCGCGAAACAACACCTGCTCGAATCCGACAAAAACTGTGCCCTGCCGCATTTATTTAGCCTCAGAGACGGTTTGAAACAATTGTTACAGAAATCAGACAATGTCAAAAATTAGAGTGAAATTGCTTCAAACAAGCGAATTATCGCGAAACAACACCTGCTCAAATCCAACAAAAACTTCGCCCTGCCGTCTCTACTGAGCCTCAGAGACCCTTTGAGACAAGTGTTACACAAATCAGAGAATGTGAGAAATTAGATTGAAATTGCTTCAAACAAGCGAATTATCGCGAAACAACACCTGCTCGAATCCGACAAAAACTATGCCCTGCCGACTCTATTTAGCCTCAGAGACGGTTTGAAACCATTGTTACAAAAATCAGAGAATGTGAAAAATTAGAGTGAAATTGCTTCAAACAAGCGAATTATCGCGAAACAACACCTGCTCGAATCCAACAAAAACTATGCCCTGCCGACTCTATTTAGCCTCAGAGACGGTTTGAAACCATTGTTACAGATATCAGACAATGTCAAAAATTAGAGTGAAATTGCTTCAAACAAGCGAATTATCGCGAAACAACACCTGCTCGAATCCAACAAAAACTGCGCCCTGCCGTCTCTACTGAGCCTCAGAGACGCTTTGAGACAAGTGTTACAAAAATCAGAGAATGTCAAAAATTAGAGTGAAATTGCTTCAAACAAGCGAATTATCGCGAAACAACACCTGCTCGAATCCAACAATAACTGTGCCCTGCCGTCTCTATTAAGGCTCAGAGTCGCTTTGAGACAAGTGTTACAAAAATCAGAGAATGTCGTAAATTAGAGTGAAATTGCTTCAAACAAGCGAATTATCGCGAAACAACACCTGCTCGAATCCAACAATAACTGTGCCCTGCCGTCTCTATTGGGGCTCAGAGTCGCTTTGAGACAAGTGTTTTAAGAATCAGAGAATGTCATAAATGAGAGTGAAATTGCTTTAAACAAGCGAATTATCGCGAAACAACACCTGCTCGAATCCAACAAAAACTGTGCCCTGCCGTCTCTACTGAGCCTCAGAGACGCTTTTAGACAAGTGTTACAAAAATCAGAGAATGTCGTAAATTAGAGTGAAATTGCTTCAAACAAGCGAATTATCGCGAAACAACACCTGTTCGAATCCGACAAAAACCATGCCCTCACGACTCTATTTAGCCTCAGAGACGGTTTGAAACAATTGTTACAAAAATCAGAGAATGTGAAAAATTAGAGTGAAATTGCTTCAAACAAGCGAATTATCGCGAAACAACACCTGCTCGAATCCAACAAAAACTATGCCCTGCCGACTCTATTTAGCCTCAGAGACGCTTTGAGACAAGTGTTACAAAAATCAAAGAATGTCGTAATTTAGAGTGAAATTGCTTCAAACAAGCGAATTATCGCGAAACAACACCTGCTCGAATCGAACAAAAACTGTTCCCTGCGGTTTCTACTGAGCCTCAGAGACGCTTTGAGACAAGTGTTACACAAATCAGAGAATGTGAGAAATTAGATTGAAATTGCTTCAAACAAGCGAATTATCGCGAAACAACACCTGCTCGAATCCGACAAAAACTGTGCCCTGCCGCATTTATTTAGCCTCAGAGACGGTTTGAAACAATTGTTACAGAAATCCGACAATGTCAAAAATTAGAGTTAAATTGCTTCAAACAAGCGAATTATCGCGAAACAACACGTGCCCGAATCCGACAAAAACTGTGCCCTGCCGCATTTATTTAGCCTCGGAGACGGTTTGAAACCATTGTTACAAAAATCAAAGAATGTCGTAAATTAGATTGAAATTGCTTCAAACAAGCGAATTATCGCGAAACAACACCTGCTCGAATCCGACAAAAACTGTGCCCTGCCGCATTTATTTAGCCTCGGAGACGGTTTGAAACCATTGTTACAAAAATCAGAGAATGTGAAAAATTAGAGTGAAATTGCTTCAAACAAGCGAATTATCGCGAAACAACACCTGCTCAAATCCAACAAAAACTTCGCCCTGCCGTCTCTACTGAGCCTCAGAGACGCTTTGAGACAAGTGTTACAAAAATCAAAGAATGTCGTAAATTAGAGTGAAATTGCTTCAAACAAGCGAATTATCGCGAAACAACACCTTCTCGAATCCGACAAAAACTATGCCCTGCCGACTCTATTTAGCCTCAGAGACGGTTTGAAACCATTGTTACAAAAATCAGAGAATGTGAAAAATTAGAGTGAAATTGCTTCACACAAGCGAATTATCGCGAAACAACACCTGCTCGAATCCAACAAAAACTGTGCCCTGCCGTCTCTACTGAGCCTCAGAGACGCTTTGAGACAACTGTTTCAAAAATCAGAGAATGTCATAAATTAAGTGAAATTGCTTCAAACAAGCGAATTATCGCGAAACAACACCTGCTCGAATCCGACAAAAACTGTGCCCTGCCGTCTCTATTGAGGCTCAGAGTCGCTTTGAGACAAGTGTTACAAAAATCAAAGAATGTCGTAAATTAGAGTGAAATTACTTCAAACAAGCGAATTATCGCGAAACAACACCTGCTCGAATCCGACAAAAACTATGCCCTGCCGACTCTATTTAGCCTCAGAGACAGTTTGAAACCATTGTTACAAAAATCAGAGAATGTGAAAAATTAGAGTGAAATTGCTTCAAACAAGCGAATTATCGCGAAACAACACCTGCTCAAATCCAACAAAAACTTCGCCCTGCCGTCTCTACTGAGCCTCAGAGACGCTTTGAGACAAGTGTTACAAAAATCAAAGAATGTCGTAAATTAGAGTGAAATTACTTCAAACAAGCGAATTATCGCGAAACAACACCTGCTCGAATCCGACAAAAACTATGCCCTGCCGACTCTATTTAGCCTCAGAGACGGTTTGAAACCATTGTTACAAAAATCAGAGAATGTGAAAAATTAGAGTGAAATTGCTTCAAACAAGCGAATTATCGCGAAACAACACCTGCTCAAATCCAACAAAAACTTCGCCCTGCCGTCTCTACTGAGCCTCAGAGACGCTTTGAGACAAGTGTTACAAAAATCAAAGAATGTCGTAAATTAGAGTGAAATTGCTTCAAACAAGCGAATTATCGCGAAACAACACCTTCTCGAATCCGACAAAAACCATGCCCTGCCGCATTTATTTAGCCTCAGAGACGGTTTGAAACAATTGTTACAGAAATCAGACAATGTCAAAAATTAGAGTGAAATTGCTTCAAACAAGCGAATTATCGCGTAACAACACCTGCTCAAATCCAACAAAAACTTCGCCCTGCCGTTTCTACTGAGCCTCAGAGACGCTTTGAGACAAGTGTTACAAAAATCAAAGAATGTCGTAAATTAGAGTGAAATTACTTCAAACAAGCGAATTATCGCGAAACAACACCTGCTCGAATCCGACAAAAACTATGCCCTGCCGACTCTATTTAGCCTCAGAGACGGTTTGAAACCATTGTTACAAAAATCAGAGAATGTGAAAAATTAGAGTGAAATTGCTTCACACAAGCGAATTATCGCGAAACAACACCTGCTCGAATCCAACAAAAACTGTGCCCTGCCGTCTCTACTGAGCCTCAGAGACGCTTTGAGACAAGTGTTTCAAAAATCAGAGAATGTCATAAATTAAGTGAAATTGCTTCAAACAAGCGAATTATCGCGAAACAACACCTGCTCGAATCCAACAAAAACTATGCCCTGCCGACTCTATTTAGCCTCAGAGACGCTTTGAGACAAGTGTTACAAAAATCAAAGAATGTCGTAAATTAGAGTGAAATTGCTTCAAACAAGCGAATTATCGCGAAACAAAACCTGCTCGAATCCAACAAAAACTGTGCCCTGCGGTCACTACTGAGCCTCAGAGACGCTTTGAGACAAGTGTTACAAAAATCAGAGAATGTCAAAAATTAGAGTGAAATTGCTTTAAACAAGCGAATTATCGCGAAACAACACCTGCTCGAATCCGACAAAAACTGTGCCCTGCCGCATTTATTTAGCCTCAGAGACGGTTTGAAACAATTGTTACAGAAATCAGACAATGTCAAAAATTAGAGTGAAATTGCTTCAAACAAGCGAATTATCGCGAAACAACACCTGCTCAAATCCAACAAAAACTTCGCCGTGCCGTCTCTACTGAGCCTCAGAGACCCTTTGAGACAAGTGTTACAAAAATCAGAGAATGTCAAAAATTAGAGTGAAATTGCTTCAAACAAGCGAATTATCGCGAAACAACACCTGCTCGAATCCGACAAAAACTATGCCCTGCCGACTCTATTTAGCCTCAGAGACGGTTTGAAACCATTGTTACAAAAATCAGAGAATTTGAAAAATTAGAGTGAAATTGCTTCACACAAGCGAATTATCGCGAAACAACACCTGCTCGAATCCGGCAAAAACTGTGCCCTGCCGCATTTATTTAGCCTCAGAGACGGTTTGAAACAATTGTTACAGAAATCCGACAATGTCAAAAATTAGAGTGAAATTGCTTCAAACAAGCGAATTATCGCGAAACAACACCTGCTCAAATCCAACAAAAACTTCGCCCTGCCGTCTCTACTGAGCCTCAGAGACGCTTTGAGACAAGTGTTACAAAAATCAAAGAATGTCGTAAATTAGAGTGAAATTGCTTCAAACAAGCGAATTATCGCGAAACAACACCTTCTCGAATCCGACAAAAACCATGCCCTGCCGCATTTATTTAGCCTCAGAGACGGTTTGAAACAATTGTTACAGAAATCAGACAATGTCAAAAATTAGAGTGAAATTGCTTCAAACAAGCGAATTATCGCGTAACAACACCTGCTCAAATCCAACAAAAACTTCGCCCTGCCGTCTCTACTGGGCCTCAGAGACGCTTTGAGACAAGTGTTACAAAAATCAAAGAATGTCGTAAATTAGAGTGAAATTACTTCAAACAAGCGAATTATCGCGAAACAACACCTGCTCGAATCCGACAAAAACTATGCCCTGCCGACTCTATTTAGCCTCAGAGACGGTTTGAAACCATTGTTACAAAAATCAGAGAATGTGAAAAATTAGAGTGAAATTGCTTCACACAAGCGAATTATCGCGAAACAACACCTGCTCGAATCCAACAAAAACTGTGCCCTGCCGTCTCTACTGAGCCTCAGAGACGCTTTGAGACAAGTGTTTCAAAAATCAGAGAATGTCATAAATTAAGTGAAATTGCTTCAAACAAGCGAATTATCGCGAAACAACACCTGCTCGAATCCGACAAAAACTGTGCCCTGCCGCATTTATTTAGCCTCAGAGACGGTTTGAAACAATTGTTACAGAAATCCGACAGTCAAAAATTAGAGTGAAATTGCTTCAAACAAGCGAATTATCGCGAAACAACACCTGCCCGAATCCAACAAAATCTGCGCCCTGCCGTCTCTACTGAGCCTCAGAGACCCTTTGAGACAAGTGTTACAAAAATCAGAGAATGTCAAAAATTAGAGTGAAAATACTTCAAACAAGCGAATTATCGCGAAACAACACCTGCTCGAATCCGACAAAAACTATGCCCTGCGGACTCTATTTAGCCTCAGAGACGGTTTGAAACCATTGTTACAAAAATCAGAGAATGTGAAAAATTAGAGTGAAATTGCTTCACACAAGCGAATTATCGCGAAACAACACCTGCTCGAATCCAACAAAAACTGTGCCCTGCCGTCTCTACTGAGCCTCAGAGACGCTTTGAGACAAGTGTTTCAAAAATCAGAGAATGTCATAAATTAAGTGAAATTGCTTCAAACAAGCGAATTATCGCGAAACAACACCTGCTCGAATCCGACAAAAACTGTGCCCTGCCGCATTTATTTAGCCTCAGAGACGGTTTGAAACAATTGTTACAGAAATCCGACAGTCAAAAATTAGAGTGAAATTGCTTCAAACAAGCGAATTATCGCGAAACAACACCTGCCCGAATCCAACAAAATCTGCGCCCTGCCGTCTCTACTGAGCCTCAGAGACCCTTTGAGACAAGTGTTACAAAAATCAGAGAATGTCAAAAATTAGAGTGAAAATACTTCAAACAAGCGAATTATCGCGAAACAACACCTTCTCGAATCCGACAAAAACCATGCCCTGCCGCATTTATTTAGCCTCAGAGACGGTTTGAAACAATTGTTACAGAAATCAGACAATGTCAAAAATTAGAGTGAAATTGCTCAAACAAGCGAATTATCGCGTAACAACACCTGCTCAAATCCAAAAAAACTTCGCCCTGCCGTCTCTACTGAGCCTCAGAGACCCTTTGAGACATGTGTTACAAAAATTAGAGAATGTCAAAAATTAGAGTGAAATTGCTTCAAACAAGCGAATTATCGCGAAACAACACCTGCTCGAATCCAACAAAAACTATGCCCTGCCGACTCTATTTAGCCTCAGAGACCCTTTGATACAAGTGTTACAAAAATCAGAGAATGTCAAAAATTAGAGTGAAAATGCTTCAAACAAGTGAATTATCGCGAAACAACACCTGCTCGAATCCGACAAAAACTATGCCCTGCCGACTCTATTTAGCCTCAGAGAGGGTTTGAAACCATTGTTACAAAAATCAGAGAATGTGAAAAATGAGAGTGAAATTGCTTCAAACAAGCGAATTATCGCGAAACAACACCTGCTCGAATCCAACAAAAACTGTGCCCTGCTGTCTCCACTGCGCCTCAGAGACGCTTTGAGACAAGTGTTACAAAATTATAGAATGTCGTAAATTAGAGTGAAATTACTTCAAACAAGCGAATTATCGCGAAACAACACCTGCTCGAATCCGACAAAAACTATGCCCTGCCGTCTCTACTGAGCCTCAGAGACGCTTTTAGACAAGTGTTACAAAAATCAAAGAATGTCGTAAATTAGAGTGAAATTGCTTCAAACAAGCGAATTATCGCGAAACAACACCTGTTCGAATCCAACTAAAACTGTGCCCTGCCGTCTCTACTGAGCCTCAGAGACCCTTTGAGACAAGTGTTACAAAAATCAGAGAATGTCAAAAATTAGAGTGAAAATACTTCAAACAAGCGAATTATCGCGAAACAACACCTGCTCGAATCCGACAAAAACTATGCCCTGCGGACTCTATTTAGCCTCAGAGAGGGTTTGAAACCATTGTTACAAAAATCAGAGAATGTGAAAAATTAGAGTGAAATTGCTTAAAACAAGCGAATTATCGCGAAACAACACCTGCTCGAATCCAACAAAAACTATGCCCTGCCGACTCTATTTAGCCTCAGAGACGCTTTGAGACAAGTGTTACAAAAATCAAAGAATGTCGTAAATTAGAGTGAAATTGCTTCAAACAAGCGAATTATCGCGAAACAACACCTGTTCGAATCCAACTAAAACTGTGCCCTGCCGTCCTTACTGAGTCTCAGAGACGCTTTGAGACATGTGTTACAAAAATCAGAGAATGTCAAAAATTAGAGTGAAATTGCTTCAAAAGAGCGAATTATCGCGAAACAACACCTTCTCGAATCCTACAAAACTCATGCCCTGCCGACACTATTTAGCCTCAGAGACGGTTTGAAACAATTGTTACAAAAATCAGAGAATGTGAAAAATTAGAGTGAAATTGCTTCAAACAAGCGAATTATCGCGAAACAACACCTGCTCGAATCCAACAAAAACTATGCCCTGCCGACTCTATTTAGCCTCAGAGACGCTATGAGACAAGTGTTACAAAAATCAAAGAATGTCGTAAGTTAGAGTGAAATTGCTTCAAACAAGCGAATTATCGCGAAACAACACCTGCTCGAATCCAACAAAAACTGTGCCCTGCCGTCTCTACTGAGCCTCAGAGACGCTTTTAGACAAGTGTTACAAAAATCAGAGAATGTCGTAAATTAGAGTGAAATTGCTTCAAACAAGCGAATTATCGCGAAACAACACCTGTTCGAATCGAACAAAAACTGTGCCCTGCGGTCTCTACTGAGCCTCAGAGACGCTTTGAGACAAGTGTTACACAAATCAGAGAATGTGAGAAATTAGATTGAAATTGCTTCAAAGAAGCGAATTATCGCGAAACAACACCTGCTCGAATCCGACAAAAACTGTGCCCTGCCGCATTTATTTAGCCTCAGAGACGGTTTGAAACAATTGTTACAGAAATCAGACAATGTCAAAAATTAGAGTGAAATTGCTTCAAACAAGCGAATTATCGCGAAACAACACCTGCTCAAATCCAACAAAAACTTCGCCCTGCCGTCTCTACTGAGCCTCAGAGACCCTTTGAGACAAGTGTTACACAAATCAGAGAATGTGAGAAATTAGATTGAAATTGCTTCAAACAAGCGAATTATCGCGAAACAACACCTGCTCGAATCCGACAAAAACTATGCCCTGCCGACTCTATTTAGCCTCAGAGACGGTTTGAAACCATTGTTACAAAAATCAGAGAATGTGAAAAATTAGAGTGAAATTGCTTCAAACAAGCGAATAATCGCGAAACAACACCTGCTCGAATCCAACAAAAACTATGCCCTGCCTACTCAATTTAGCCTCAGAGACGGTTTGAAACCATTGTTACAGATATCAGACAATGTCAAAAATTAGAGTGAAATTGCTTCAAGCAAGCGAATTATCGCGAAACAACACCTGCTCGAATCCGACAAAAACTGTGCCCTGCCGCATTTATTTAGCCTCAGAGACGGTTTGAAACAATTGTTACAGAAATCCGACAATGTCAAAAATTAGAGTGAAATTGCTTCAAACAAGCGAATTATCGCGAAACAACACCTGCTCGAATCCAACAATAACTGTGCCCTGCCGTCTCTATTGAGGCTCAGAGTCGCTTTGAGACAAGTGTTTTAAGAATCAGAGAATGTCGTAAATTAGAGTGAAATTACTTCAAACAAGCGAATTATCGCGAAACAACACCTGCTCGAATCCGACAAAAACTATGCCCTGCCGACTCAATTTAGCCTCAGAGACGGTTTGAAACCATTGTTACAAAAATCAGAGAATGTGAAAAATTAGAGTGAAATTGCTTCACACAAGCGAATTATCGCGAAACAACACCTGCTCGAATCCAAAAAAAACTGTGCCCTGCCGTCTCTACTGGGCCTCAGAGACGCTTTGAGACAAGTGTTTCAAAAATCAGAGAATGTCATAAATTAAGTGAAATTGCTTCAAACAGGCGAATTATCGCGAAACAACACCTGCTCGAATCCGACAAAAACTGTGCCCTGCCGCATTTATTTAGTCTCAGAGACGGTTTGAAACAATTGTTACAGAAATCCGACAATGTCAAAAATTAGAGTGAAATTGCTTCAAACAAGCGAATTATCGCGAAACAACACCTGCCCGAATCCAACAAAATCTGCGCCCTGCCGTCTCTACTGAGCCTCAGAGACGCTTTGAGACAAGTGTTACAAAAATCAGAGAATGTCAAAAATTAGAGTGAAATTGCTTCAAACAAGCGAATTATCGCGAAACAACACCTGCTCGAATCCAACAATAACTGTGCCCTGCCGTCTCTATTGAGGCTCAGAGTCGCTTTGAGACAAGTGTTTTAAGAATCAGAGAATGTCATAAATGAGAGTGAAATTGCTTCAAACAAGCGAATTATCGCAAAACAACACCTGCTCGAATCCAACAATAACTGTGCCCTGCCGTCTCTATTGAGGCTCAGAGTCGCTTTGAGACAAGTGTTTTAAGAATCAGAGAATTTCGTAAATTAGAGTGAAATTGCTTCAAACAAGCGAATTATGGCGAAACAACACCTGTTCGAATCCAACTAAAACTGTGCCCTGCCGTCCTTACTGAGCCTCAGAGACGCTTTGAGACATGTGTTACAAAAATCAGAGAATGTCAAAAATTAGAGTGAAATTGCTTCAAACAAGCGAATTATCGCGAAACAACACCTTCTCGAATCCGACAAAAACCATGCCCTGCCGCATTTATTTAGCCTCAGAGACGGTTTGAAACAATTGTTACAGAAATCAGACAATGTCAAAAATTAGAGTGAAATTGCTTCAAACAAGCGAATTATCGCGTAACAACACCTGCTCAAATCCAAAAAAACTTCGCCCTGCCGTCTCTACTGAGCCTCAGAGACCCTTTGAGACAAGTGTTACAAAAATCAGAGAATGTCAAAAATTAGAGTGAAATTGCTTCAAACAAGCGAATTATCGCGAAACAACACCTGCTCGAATCCAACAAAAACTATGCCCTGCCGACTCCATTTAGCCCCAGAGAGGGTTTGAAACCATTGTTACAAAAATCAGAGAATGTGAAAAATTAGAGTGAAATTGCTTCAAACAAGCGAATTATCGCGAAACAACACCTGCTCGAATCCAACAAAAACTGTGCCCTGAGACGCTTTGAGACAAGTGTTACAAAAATCAAAGAATGTCGTAAATTAGAGTGAAATTACTTCAAACAAGCGAATTATCGCGAAACAACACCTGCTCGAATCCGACAAAAACTATGCCCTGCCGACTCTATTTAGCCTCAGAGACGGTTTGAAACAATTGTTACAGAAATCCGACAATGTCAAAAATTAGAGTGAAATTGCTTCAAACAAGCGAATTATCGCGAAACAACACCTGCCCGAATCCAACAAAATCTGCGCCCTGCCGTCTCTACTGAGCCTCAGAGACGCTTTGAGACAAGTGTTACAAAAATCAGAGAATGTGAAAAATTAGAGTGAAATTGCTTCAAACAAGCGAATTATCGCGAAACAACACCTGCTCGAATCCAACAATAACTGTGCCCTGCCGTCTCTATTGAGGCTCAGAGTCGCTATGAGACAAGTGTTTTAAGAATCAGAGAATGTCATAAATGAGAGTGAAATTGCTTCAAACAAGCGAATTATCGCGAAACAACACCTGTTCGAATCCAACTAAAACTGTGCCCTGCCGTCCTTACTGAGCCTCAGAGACGCTTTGAGACATGTGTTACAAAAATCAGAGAATGTCAAAAATTAGAGTGAAATTGCTTCAAACAAGCGAATTGTCGCGAAACAACACCTCCTCGAATCCGACAAAAACCATGCCCTGCCGCATTTATTTAGCCTCAGAGACGGTTTGAAACAATTGTTACAGAAATCAGACAATGTCAAAAATTAGAGTGAAATTGCTTCAAACAAGCGAATTATCGCGTAACAACACCTGCTCAAATCCAACAAAAACTTCGCCCTGCCGTCTCTACTGAGCCTCAGAGACCCTTTGAGACAAGTGATACAAAAATCAGAGAATGTCAAAAATTAGAGTGAAATTGCTTCAAACAAGCGAATTATCGCGAAACAACACCTGCTCGAATCCGACAAAAACTATGCCCTGCCGACTCTATTTAGCCTCAGAGACGGTTTGAAACCATTGTTACAAAAATCAGAGAATGTGAAAAATTAGAGTGAAATTGCTTCAAACAAGCGAATTATCGCGAAACAACACCTGCTCAAATCCAACAAAAACTTCGCCCTGCCGTCTGTACTGAGCCTCAGAGACGCTTTGAGACAAGTGTTACAAAAATCAAAGAATGTCGTAAATTAGAGTGAAATTATTTCAAACAAGCGAATTATCGCGAAACAACACCTGCTCGAATCCGACAAAAACTATGCCCTGCCGACTCTATTTAGCCTCAGAGACGGTTTGAAACCATTGTTACAAAAATCAGAGAATGTGAAAAATTAGAGTGAAATTGCTTCAAACAAGCGAATTATCGCGAAACAACACCTGCTCAAATCCAACAAAAACTTCACCCTGCCGTCTCTACTGAGCCTCAGAGACGCTTTGAGACAAGTGTTACAAAAATCAAAGAATGTCGTAAATTAGAGTGAAATTGCTTCAAACAAGCGAATTATCGCGAAACATAACCTTCTCGAATCCGACAAAAACTATGCCCTGCCGACTCTATTTAGCCTCAGAGACGGTTTGAAACCATTGTTACAAAAATCAGAGAATGTGAAAAATTAGAGTGAAATTGCTTCACACAAGCGCATTATCGCGAAACAACACCTGCTCGAATCCAACAAAAACTGTGCCCTGCCGTCTCTACTGAGCCTCAGAGACGCTTTGAGACAACTGTTTCAAAAATCAGAGAATGTCATAAATTAAGTGAAATTGCTTAAAAACAAGCGAATTATCGCGAAACAACACCTGCTCGAATCCGACAAAAACTGTGCCCTGCCGCATTTATTTAGCCTCAGAGACGGTTTGAAACAATTGTTAAAGAAATCCGACAATGTCAAAAATTAGAGTGAAATTGCTTCAAACAAGCGAATTATCGCGAAACAACACCTGCCCGAATCCAACAAAATCTGCGCCCTGCCGTCTCTACTGAGCCTCAGAGACGCTTTGAGACAAGTGTTACAAAAATCAGAGAATGTCAAAAATTAGAGTGAAATTGCTTCAAACAAGCGAATTATCGCGAAACCACACCTGCTCGAATCCAACAATAACTGTGCCCTGCCGTCTCTATTGAGGCTCAGAGTCGCTTTGAGACAAGTGTTTTAAGAATCAGAGAATGTCGTAAATTAGAGTGAAATTGCTTCAAACAAGCGAATTATGGCGAAACAACACCTGTTCGAATCCAACTAAAACTGTGCCCTGCCGTCCTTACTGAGCCTCAGAGACGCTTTGAGACATGTGTTACAAAAATCAGAGAATGTCAAAAATTAGAGTGAAATTGCTTCAAACAAGCGAATTATCGCGAAAATACACCTTCTCGAATCCGACAAAAACCATGCCCTGCCGCATTTATTTAGCCTCAGAGACGGTTTGAAACAATTGTTACAGAAATCAGACAATGTCAAAAATTAGAGTGAAATTGCTCAAACAAGCGAATTATCGCGTAACAACACCTGCTCAAATCCAAAAAAACTTCGCCCTGCCGTCTCTACTGAGCCTCAGAGACCCTTTGAGACATGTGTTACAAAAATTAGAGAATGTCAAAAATTAGAGTGAAATTGCTTCAAACAAGCGAATTATCGCGAAACAACACCTGCTCGAATCCAACAAAAACTATGCCCTGCCGACTCTATTTAGCCTCAGAGACCCTTTGATACAAGTGTTACAAAAATCAGAGAATGTCAAAAATTAGAGTGAAAATGCTTCAAACAAGTGAATTATCGCGAAACAACACCTGCTCGAATCCGACAAAAACTATGCCCTGCCGACTCTATTTAGCCTCAGAGAGGGTTTGAAACCATTGTTACAAAAATCAGAGAATGTGAAAAATGAGAGTGAAATTGCTTCAAACAAGCGAATTATCGCGAAACAACACCTGCTCGAATCCAACAAAAACTGTGCCCTGCTGTCTCCACTGCGCCTCAGAGACGCTTTGAGACAAGTGTTACAAAATTATAGAATGTCGTAAATTAGAGTGAAATTACTTCAAACAAGCGAATTATCGCGAAACAACACCTGCTCGAATCCGACAAAAACTATGCCCTGCCGTCTCTACTGAGCCTCAGAGACGCTTTTAGACAAGTGTTACAAAAATCAAAGAGTGTCGTAAATTAGAGTGAAATTGCTTCAAACAAGCGAATTATCGCGAAACAACACCTGTTCGAATCCAACTAAAACTGTGCCCTGCCGTCTCTACTGAGCCTCAGAGACCCTTTGAGACAAGTGTTACAAAAATCAGAGAATGTCAAAAATTAGAGTGAAAATACTTCAAACAAGCGAATTATCGCGAAACAACACCTGCTCGAATCCGACAAAAACTATGCCCTGCGGACTCTATTTAGCCTCAGAGAGGGTTTGAAACCATTGTTACAAAAATCAGAGAATGTGAAAAATTAGAGTGAAATTGCTTAAAACAAGCGAATTATCGCGAAACAACACCTGCTCGAATCCAACAAAAACTATGCCCTGCCGACTCTATTTAGCCTCAGAGACGCTTTGAGACAAGTGTTACAAAAATCAAAGAATGTCGTAAATTAGAGTGAAATTGCTTCAAACAAGCGAATTATCGCGAAACAACACCTGTTCGAATCCAACTAAAACTGTGCCCTGCCGTCCTTACTGAGTCTCAGAGACGCTTTGAGACATGTGTTACAAAAATCAGAGAATGTCAAAAATTAGAGTGAAATTGCTTCAAAAGAGCGAATTATCGCGAAACAACACCTTCTCGAATCCTACAAAACTCATGCCCTGCCGACACTATTTAGCCTCAGAGACGGTTTGAAACAATTGTTACAAAAATCAGAGAATGTGAAAAATTAGAGTGAAATTGCTTCAAACAAGCGAATTATCGCGAAACAACACCTGCTCGAATCCAACAAAAACTATGCCCTGCCGACTCTATTTAGCCTCAGAGACGCTATGAGACAAGTGTTACAAAAATCAAAGAATGTCGTAAGTTAGAGTGAAATTGCTTCAAACAAGCGAATTATCGCGAAACAACACCTGCTCGAATCCAACAAAAACTGTGCCCTGCCGTCTCTACTGAGCCTCAGAGACGCTTTTAGACAAGTGTTACAAAAATCAGAGAATGTCGTAAATTAGAGTGAAATTGCTTCAAACAAGCGAATTATCGCGAAACAACACCTGTTCGAATCGAACAAAAACTGTGCCCTGCGGTCTCTACTGAGCCTCAGAGACGCTTTGAGACAAGTGTTACACAAATCAGAGAATGTGAGAAATTAGATTGAAATTGCTTCAAAGAAGCGAATTATCGCGAAACAACACCTGCTCGAATCCGACAAAAACTGTGCCCTGCCGCATTTATTTAGCCTCAGAGACGGTTTGAAACAATTGTTACAGAAATCAGACAATGTCAAAAATTAGAGTGAAATTGCTTCAAACAAGCGAATTATCGCGAAACAACACCTGCTCAAATCCAACAAAAACTTCGCCCTGCCGTCTCTACTGAGCCTCAGAGACCCTTTGAGACAAGTGTTACACAAATCAGAGAATGTGAGAAATTAGATTGAAATTGCTTCAAACAAGCGAATTATCGCGAAACAACACCTGCTCGAATCCGACAAAAACTATGCCCTGCCGACTCTATTTAGCCTCAGAGACGGTTTGAAACCATTGTTACAAAAATCAGAGAATGTGAAAAATTAGAGTGAAATTGCTTCAAACAAGCGAATAATCGCGAAACAACACCTGCTCGAATCCAACAAAAACTATGCCCTGCCTACTCAATTTAGCCTCAGAGACGGTTTGAAACCATTGTTACAGATATCAGACAATGTCAAAAATTAGAGTGAAATTGCTTCAAGCAAGCGAATTATCGCGAAACAACACCTGCTCGAATCCGACAAAAACTGTGCCCTGCCGCATTTATTTAGCCTCAGAGACGGTTTGAAACAATTGTTACAGAAATCCGACAATGTCAAAAATTAGAGTGAAATTGCTTCAAACAAGCGAATTATCGCGAAACAACACCTGCTCGAATCCAACAATAACTGTGCCCTGCCGTCTCTATTGAGGCTCAGAGTCGCTTTGAGACAAGTGTTTTAAGAATCAGAGAATGTCGTAAATTAGAGTGAAATTACTTCAAACAAGCGAATTATCGCGAAACAACACCTGCTCGAATCCGACAAAAACTATGCCCTGCCGACTCAATTTAGCCTCAGAGACGGTTTGAAACCATTGTTACAAAAATCAGAGAATGTGAAAAATTAGAGTGAAATTGCTTCACACAAGCGAATTATCGCGAAACAACACCTGCTCGAATCCAAAAAAAACTGTGCCCTGCCGTCTCTACTGGGCCTCAGAGACGCTTTGAGACAAGTGTTTCAAAAATCAGAGAATGTCATAAATTAAGTGAAATTGCTTCAAACAGGCGAATTATCGCGAAACAACACCTGCTCGAATCCGACAAAAACTGTGCCCTGCCGCATTTATTTAGTCTCAGAGACGGTTTGAAACAATTGTTACAGAAATCCGACAATGTCAAAAATTAGAGTGAAATTGCTTCAAACAAGCGAATTATCGCGAAACAACACCTGCCCGAATCCAACAAAATCTGCGCCCTGCCGTCTCTACTGAGCCTCAGAGACGCTTTGAGACAAGTGTTACAAAAATCAGAGAATGTCAAAAATTAGAGTGAAATTGCTTCAAACAAGCGAATTATCGCGAAACAACACCTGCTCGAATCCAACAATAACTGTGCCCTGCCGTCTCTATTGAGGCTCAGAGTCGCTTTGAGACAAGTGTTTTAAGAATCAGAGAATGTCATAAATGAGAGTGAAATTGCTTCAAACAAGCGAATTATCGCAAAACAACACCTGCTCGAATCCAACAATAACTGTGCCCTGCCGTCTCTATTGAGGCTCAGAGTCGCTTTGAGACAAGTGTTTTAAGAATCAGAGAATTTCGTAAATTAGAGTGAAATTGCTTCAAACAAGCGAATTATGGCGAAACAACACCTGTTCGAATCCAACTAAAACTGTGCCCTGCCGTCCTTACTGAGCCTCAGAGACGCTTTGAGACATGTGTTACAAAAATCAGAGAATGTCAAAAATTAGAGTGAAATTGCTTCAAACAAGCGAATTATCGCGAAACAACACCTTCTCGAATCCGACAAAAACCATGCCCTGCCGCATTTATTTAGCCTCAGAGACGGTTTGAAACAATTGTTACAGAAATCAGACAATGTCAAAAATTAGAGTGAAATTGCTTCAAACAAGCGAATTATCGCGTAACAACACCTGCTCAAATCCAAAAAAACTTCGCCCTGCCGTCTCTACTGAGCCTCAGAGACCCTTTGAGACAAGTGTTACAAAAATCAGAGAATGTCAAAAATTAGAGTGAAATTGCTTCAAACAAGCGAATTATCGCGAAACAACACCTGCTCGAATCCAACAAAAACTATGCCCTGCCGACTCCATTTAGCCCCAGAGAGGGTTTGAAACCATTGTTACAAAAATCAGAGAATGTGAAAAATTAGAGTGAAATTGCTTCAAACAAGCGAATTATCGCGAAACAACACCTGCTCGAATCCAACAAAAACTGTGCCCTGAGACGCTTTGAGACAAGTGTTACAAAAATCAAAGAATGTCGTAAATTAGAGTGAAATTACTTCAAACAAGCGAATTATCGCGAAACAACACCTGCTCGAATCCGACAAAAACTATGCCCTGCCGACTCTATTTAGCCTCAGAGACGGTTTGAAACAATTGTTACAGAAATCCGACAATGTCAAAAATTAGAGTGAAATTGCTTCAAACAAGCGAATTATCGCGAAACAACACCTGCCCGAATCCAACAAAATCTGCGCCCTGCCGTCTCTACTGAGCCTCAGAGACGCTTTGAGACAAGTGTTACAAAAATCAGAGAATGTGAAAAATTAGAGTGAAATTGCTTCAAACAAGCGAATTATCGCGAAACAACACCTGCTCGAATCCAACAATAACTGTGCCCTGCCGTCTCTATTGAGGCTCAGAGTCGCTATGAGACAAGTGTTTTAAGAATCAGAGAATGTCATAAATGAGAGTGAAATTGCTTCAAACAAGCGAATTATCGCGAAACAACACCTGTTCGAATCCAACTAAAACTGTGCCCTGCCGTCCTTACTGAGCCTCAGAGACGCTTTGAGACATGTGTTACAAAAATCAGAGAATGTCAAAAATTAGAGTGAAATTGCTTCAAACAAGCGAATTGTCGCGAAACAACACCTCCTCGAATCCGACAAAAACCATGCCCTGCCGCATTTATTTAGCCTCAGAGACGGTTTGAAACAATTGTTACAGAAATCAGACAATGTCAAAAATTAGAGTGAAATTGCTTCAAACAAGCGAATTATCGCGTAACAACACCTGCTCAAATCCAACAAAAACTTCGCCCTGCCGTCTCTACTGAGCCTCAGAGACCCTTTGAGACAAGTGATACAAAAATCAGAGAATGTCAAAAATTAGAGTGAAATTGCTTCAAACAAGCGAATTATCGCGAAACAACACCTGCTCGAATCCGACAAAAACTATGCCCTGCCAACTCTATTTAGCCTCAGAGACGGTTTGAAACCATTGTTACAAAAATCAGAGAATGTGAAAAATTAGAGTGAAATTGCTTCAAACAAGCGAATTATCGCGAAACAACACCTGCTCAAATCCAACAAAAACTTCGCCCTGCCGTCTGTACTGAGCCTCAGAGACGCTTTGAGACAAGTGTTACAAAAATCAAAGAATGTCGTAAATTAGAGTGAAATTATTTCAAACAAGCGAATTATCGCGAAACAACACCTGCTCGAATCCGACAAAAACTATGCCCTGCCGACTCTATTTAGCCTCAGAGACGGTTTGAAACCATTGTTACAAAAATCAGAGAATGTGAAAAATTAGAGTGAAATTGCTTCAAACAAGCGAATTATCGCGAAACAACACCTGCTCAAATCCAACAAAAACTTCACCCTGCCGTCTCTACTGAGCCTCAGAGACGCTTTGAGACAAGTGTTACAAAAATCAAAGAATGTCGTAAATTAGAGTGAAATTGCTTCAAACAAGCGAATTATCGCGAAACATAACCTTCTCGAATCCGACAAAAACTATGCCCTGCCGACTCTATTTAGCCTCAGAGACGGTTTGAAACCATTGTTACAAAAATCAGAGAATGTGAAAAATTAGAGTGAAATTGCTTCACACAAGCGCATTATCGCGAAACAACACCTGCTCGAATCCAACAAAAACTGTGCCCTGCCGTCTCTACTGAGCCTCAGAGACGCTTTGAGACAACTGTTTCAAAAATCAGAGAATGTCATAAATTAAGTGAAATTGCTTAAAAACAAGCGAATTATCGCGAAACAACACCTGCTCGAATCCGACAAAAACTGTGCCCTGCCGCATTTATTTAGCCTCAGAGACGGTTTGAAACAATTGTTAAAGAAATCCGACAATGTCAAAAATTAGAGTGAAATTGCTTCAAACAAGCGAATTATCGCGAAACAACACCTGCCCGAATCCAACAAAATCTGCGCCCTGCCGTCTCTACTGAGCCTCAGAGACGCTTTGAGACAAGTGTTACAAAAATCAGAGAATGTCAAAAATTAGAGTGAAATTGCTTCAAACAAGCGAATTATCGCGAAACCACACCTGCTCGAATCCAACAATAACTGTGCCCTGCCGTCTCTATTGAGGCTCAGAGTCGCTTTGAGACAAGTGTTTTAAGAATCAGAGAATGTCGTAAATTAGAGTGAAATTGCTTCAAACAAGCGAATTATGGCGAAACAACACCTGTTCGAATCCAACTAAAACTGTGCCCTGCCGTCCTTACTGAGCCTCAGAGACGCTTTGAGACATGTGTTACAAAAATCAGAGAATGTCAAAAATTAGAGTGAAATTGCTTCAAACAAGCGAATTATCGCGAAAATACACCTTCTCGAATCCGACAAAAACCATGCCCTGCCGCATTTATTTAGCCTCAGAGACGGTTTGAAACAATTGTTACAGAAATCAGACAATGTCAAAAATTAGAGTGAAATTGCTCAAACAAGCGAATTATCGCGTAACAACACCTGCTCAAATCCAAAAAAACTTCGCCCTGCCGTCTCTACTGAGCCTCAGAGACCCTTTGAGACATGTGTTACAAAAATTAGAGAATGTCAAAAATTAGAGTGAAATTGCTTCAAACAAGCGAATTATCGCGAAACAACACCTGCTCGAATCCAACAAAAACTATGCCCTGCCGACTCTATTTAGCCTCAGAGACCCTTTGATACAAGTGTTACAAAAATCAGAGAATGTCAAAAATTAGAGTGAAAATGCTTCAAACAAGTGAATTATCGCGAAACAACACCTGCTCGAATCCGACAAAAACTATGCCCTGCCGACTCTATTTAGCCTCAGAGAGGGTTTGAAACCATTGTTACAAAAATCAGAGAATGTGAAAAATGAGAGTGAAATTGCTTCAAACAAGCGAATTATCGCGAAACAACACCTGCTCGAATCCAACAAAAACTGTGCCCTGCTGTCTCCACTGCGCCTCAGAGACGCTTTGAGACAAGTGTTACAAAATTATAGAATGTCGTAAATTAGAGTGAAATTGCTTCAAACAAGCGAATTATCGCGAAACAACACCTGCCCGAATCCGACAAAAACTGTGCCCTGCCGCATTTATTTAGCCTCGGAGACGGTTTGAAACCATTGTTACAAAAATCAAAGAATGTCGTAAATTAGATTGAAATTGCTTCAAACAAGCGAATTATCGCGAAACAACACCTGCTCGAATCCGACAAAAACTGTGCCCTGCCGCATTTATTTAGCCTCGGAGACGGTTTGAAACCATTGTTACAAAAATCAGAGAATGTGAAAAATTAGAGTGAAATTGCTTCAAACAAGCGAATTATCGCGAAACAACACCTGCTCAAATCCAACAAAAACTTCGCCCTGCCGTCTCTACTGAGCCTCAGAGACGCTTTGAGACAAGTGTTACAAAAATCAAAGAATGTCGTAAATTAGAGTGAAATTGCTTCAAACAAGCGAATTATCGCGAAACAACACCTTCTCGAATCCGACAAAAACTATGCCCTGCCGACTCTATTTAGCCTCAGAGACGGTTTGAAACCATTGTTACAAAAATCAGAGAATGTGAAAAATTAGAGTGAAATTGCTTCACACAAGCGAATTATCGCGAAACAACACCTGCTCGAATCCAACAAAAACTGTGCCCTGCCGTCTCTACTGAGTCTCAGAGACGCTTTGAGACAACTGTTTCAAAAATCAGAGAATGTCATAAATTAAGAGAAATTGCTTCAAACAAGCGAATTATCGCGAAACAACACCTGCTCGAATCCGACAAAAACTGTGCCCTGCCGCATTTATTTAGCCTCAGAGACGGTTTGAAACAATTGTTACAGAAATCCGACAATGTCAAAAATTAGAGTGAAATTGCTTCAAACAAGCGAATTATCGCGAAACAACACCTGCCCGAATCCAACAAAATCTGCGCCCTGCCGTCTCTACTGAGCCTCAGAGACGCTTTGAGACAAGTGTTACAAAAATCAGAGAATGTCAAAAATTAGAGTGAAATTGCTTCAAACAAGCGAATTATCGCGAAACAACACCAGCTCGAATCCAACAATAACTGTGCCCTGCCGTCTCTATTGAGGCTCAGAGTCGCTTTGAGACAAGTGTTTTAAGAATCAGAGAATGTCGTAAATTAGAGTGAAATTGCTTCAAACAAGCGAATTATGGCGAAACAACACCTGTTCGAATCCAACTAAAACTGTGCCCTGCCGTCCTTACTGAGCCTCAGAGACGCTTTGAGACATGTGTTACAAAAATCAGAGAATGTCAAAAATTAGAGTGAAATTGCTTCAAACAAGCGAATTATCGCGAAACAACACCTTCTCGAATCCGACAAAAACCATGCCCTGCCGCATTTATTTAGCCTCAGAGACGGTTTGAAACAATTGTTACAGAAATCAGACAATGTCAAAAATTAGAGTGAAATTGCTCAAACAAGCGAATTATCGCGTAACAACACCTGCTCAAATCCAAAAAAACTTCGCCCTGCCGTCTCTACTGAGCCTCAGAGACCCTTTGAGACATGTGTTACAAAAATTAGAGAATGTCAAAAATTAGAGTGAAATTGCTTCAAACAAGCGAATTATCGCGAAACAACACCAGCTCGAATCCAACAAAAACTATGCCCTGCCGACTCTATTTAGCCTCAGAGACCCTTTGATACAAGTGTTACAAAAATCAGAGAATGTCAAAAATTAGAGTGAAAATGCTTCAAACAAGCGAATTATCGCGAAACAACACCTGCTCGAATCCGACAAAAACTATGCCCTGCCGACTCTATTTAGCCTCAGAGAGGGTTTGAAACCATTGTTACAAAAATCAGAGAATGTGAAAAATTAGAGTGAAATTGCTTCAAACAAGCGAATTATCGCGAAACAACACCTGCTCGAATCCAACAAAAACTGTGCCCTGCTGTCTCCACTGCGCCTCAGAGACGCTTTGAGACAAGTGTTACAAAATTATAGAATGTCGTAAATTAGAGTGAAATTACTTCAAACAAGCGAATTATCGCGAAACAACACCTGCTCGAATCCGACAAAAACTGTGCCCTGCCGCATTTATTTAGCCTCAGAGACGGTTTGAAACAATTGTTACAGAAATCCGACAATGTCAAAAATTAGAGTGAAATTGCTTCAAACAAGCGAATTATCGCGAAACAACACCTGCCCGAATCCAACAAAATCTGCGCCCTGCCGTCTCTACTGAGCCTCAGAGACGCTTTGAGACAAGTGTTACAAAAATCAGAGAATGTCAAAAATTAGAGTGAAATTGCTTCAAACAAGCGAATTATCGCGAAACAACACCTGCTCGAATCCAACAATAACTGTGCCCTGCCGTCTCTATTGAGGCTCAGAGTCGCTTTGAGACAAGTGTTTTAAGAATCAGAGAATGTCATAAATGAGAGTGAAATTGCTTCAAACAAGCGAATTATCGCGAAACAACACCTGCTCGAATCCAACAATAACTGTGCCCTGCCGTCTCTATTGAGGCTCAGAGTCGCTTTGAGACAAGTGTTTTAAGAATCAGAGAATGTCGTAAATTAGAGTGAAATTGCTTCAAACAAGCGAATTATGGCGAAACAACACCTGTTCGAATCCAACTAAAACTGTGCCCTGCCGTCCTTACTGAGCCTCAGAGACGCTTTGAGACATGTGTTACAAAAATCAGAGAATGTCAAAAATTAGAGTGAAATTGCTTCAAACAAGCGAATTATCGCGAAACAACACCTTCTCGAATCCGACAAAAACCATGCCCTGCCGCATTTATTTAGCCTCAGAGACGGTTTGAAACAATTGTTACAGAAATCAGACAATGTCAAAAATTAGAGTGAAATTGCTTCAAACAAGCGAATTATCGCGTAACAACACCTGCTCAAATCCAAAAAAACTTCGCCCTGCCGTCTCTACTGAGCCTCAGAGACCATTTGAGACAAGTGTTACAAAAATCAGAGAATGTCAAAAATTAGAGTGAAATTGCTTCAAACAAGCGAATTATCGCGAAACAACACCTGCTCGAATCCAACAAAAACTATGCCCTGCCGACTCTATTTAGCCTCAGAGACGCTTTGAGACAAGTGTTACAAAAATCAATGAATGTCGTAAATTAGAGTGAAATTGCTTCAAACAAGCGAATTATCGCGAAACAAGACCTGCTCGAATCCAACAAAAACTGTGCCCTGCGGTCTCTACTGAGCCTCAGAGACGCTTTGAGACAAGTGTTACACAAATCAGAGAATGTGAGAAATTAGATTGAAATTGCTTCAAACAAGCGAATTATCGCGAAACAACACCTGCTCGAATCCGACAAAAACTGTGCCCTGCCGCATTTATTTAGCCTCAGAGACAGTTTGAAACAATTGTTACAGAAATCAGACAATGTCAAAAATTAGAGTGAAATTGCTTCAAACAAGCGAATTATCGCGAAACAACACCTGCTCAAATCCAACAAAAACTTCGCCCTGCCGTCTCTACTGAGCCTCAGAGACCCTTTGAGACAAGTGTTACAAAAATCAGAGAATGTCAAAAATTAGAGTGAAATTGCTTCAAACAAGCGAATTATCGCGAAACAACACCTGCTCGAATCCGACAAAAACTATGCCCTGCCGAATCTATTTAGCCTCAGAGACGCTTTGAGACAAGTGTTACAAAAATCAGAGAATGTCAAAAATTAGAGTGAAATTGCTTCAAACAAGCGAATTATCGCGAAACAACACCTGCTCGAATCCGACAAAAACTGTGCCCTGCCGCATTTATTTAGCCTCGGAGACGGTTTGAAACAATTGTTACAGAAATCAGACAATGTCAAAAATTAGAGTGAAATTGCTTCAAACAAGCGTATTATCGCGAAACAACACCTGTTCGAATCCAACTAAAACTGTGCCCTGCCGTCCTTACTGAGCCTCAGAGACGCTTTGAGACATGTGTTACAAAAATCAGAGGATGTCAAAAATTAGAGTGAAATTGCTTCAAACAAGCGAATTATCGCGAAACAACACCTTCTCGAATCCGACAAAAACCATGCCCTGCCGACTCTATTTTGCCTCAGAGACGGTTTGAAACAATTGTTACAAAAATCAGAGAATGTGAAAAATTAGAGTGAAATTGCTTCAAACAAGCGAATTATCGCGAAACAACACCTGCTCGAATCGAACAAAAACTGTGCCCTGCTGTCTCTACTGAGCCTCAGAGACGCTTTGAGACAAGTGTTACACAAATCAGAGAATGTGAGAAATTAGATTGAAATTGCTTCAAAGAAGCGAATTATCGCGAAACAACACCTGCTCGAATCCGACAAAAACTGTGCCCTGCCGCATTTATTTAGCCTCAGAGACGGTTTGAAACAATTGTTACAGAAATCAGACAATGTCAAAAATTAGAGTGAAATTGCTTCAAACAAGCGAATTATCGCGAAACAACACCTGCTCAAATCCAACAAAAACTTCGCCCTGCCGTCTCTACTGAGCCTCACAGACCCTTTGAGACAAGTGTTACAAAAATCAGAGAATGTGAAAAATTAGAGTGAAATTGCTTCAAACAAGCGAATTATCGCGAAACAACACCTGCTCGAATCCGACAAAAACTGTGCCCTGCCGCATTTATTTAGCCTCAGAGACGGTTTGAAACAATTGTTACAGAAATCAGACAATGTCAAAAATTAGAGTGAAATTGCTTCAAACAAGCGAATTATCGCGAAACAACACCTGCTCAAATCCAACAAAAACTTCGCCCTGCCGTCTCTACTGAGCCTCACAGACCCTTTGAGACAAGTGTTACAAAAATCAGAGAATGTGAAAAATTAGAGTGAAATTGCTTCAAACAAGCGAATTATCGCGAAACAACACCTGCTCGAATCCGACAAAAACTGTGCCCTGCCGCATTTATTTAGCCTCAGAGACGGTTTGAAACAATTGTTACAGAAATCAGACAATGTCAAAAATTAGAGTGAAATTGCTTCAAAAGAGCGAATTATCGCGAAACAACACCTTCTCGAATCCTACAAAAACCATGCCCTGCCGACACTATTTAGCCTCAGAGACGGTTTGAAACAATTGTTACAAAAATCAGAGAATGTGAAAAATTAGAGTGAAATTGCTTCAAACAAGCGAATTATCGCGAAACAACACCTGCTCGAATCCAACAAAAACTATGCCCTGCCGACTCTATTTAGCCTCAGAGACGCTTTGAGACAAGTGTTACAAAAATCAAAGAATGTCGTAAATTAGATTGAAATTGCTTCAAACAAGCGAATTATCGCGAAACAACACCTGCTCGAATCCGACAAAAACTGTGCCCTGCCGCATTTATTTAGCCTCGGAGACGGTTTGAAACAATTGTTACAGAAATCAGACAATGTCAAAAATTAGAGTGAAATTGCTTCAAACAAGCGTATTATCGCGAAACAACACCTGTTCGAATCCAACTAAAACTGTGCCCTGCCGTCCTTACTGAGCCTCAGAGACGCTTTGAGACATGTGTTACAAAAATCAGAGGATGTCAAAAATTAGAGTGAAATTGCTTCAAACAAGCGAATTATCGCGAAACAACACCTTCTCGAATCCGACAAAAACCATGCCCTGCCGACTCTATTTTGCCTCAGAGACGGTTTGAAACAATTGTTACAAAAATCAGAGAATGTGAAAAATTAGAGTGAAATTGCTTCAAACAAGCGAATTATCGCGAAACAACACCTGCTCGAATCCGACAAAAACTGTGCCCTGCCGCATTTATTTAGCCTCAGAGACGGTTTGAAACAATTGTTACAGAAATCAGACAATGTCAAAAATTAGAGTGAAATTGCTTCAAACAAGCGAATTATCGCGAAACAACACCTGCTCAAATCCAACAAAAACTTCGCCCTGCCGTCTCTACTGAGCCTCAGAGACCCTTTGAGACAAGTGTTACAAAAATCAGAGAATGTCAAAAATTAGAGTGAAATTGCTTCAAACAAGCGAATTATCGCGAAACAACACCTGCTCGAATCCAACAAAAACTATGCCCTGCCGACTCCATTTAGCCCCAGAGAGGGTTTGAAACCATTGTTACAAAAATCAGAGAATGTGAAAAATTAGAGTGAAATTGCTTCAAACAAGCGAATTATCGCGAAACAACACCTGCTCGAATCCAACAAAAACTGTGCCCTGAGACGCTTTGAGACAAGTGTTACAAAAATCAAAGAATGTCGTAAATTAGAGTGAAATTACTTCAAACAAGCGAATTATCGCGAAACAACACCTGCTCGAATCCGATAAAAACTATGCCCTGCCGACTCTATTTAGCCTCAGAGACGGTTTGAAACAATTGTTACAGAAATCCGACAATGTCAAAAATTAGAGTGAAATTGCTTCAAACAAGCGAATTATCGCGAAACAACACCTGCCCGAATCCAACAAAATCTGCGCCCTGCCGTCTCTACTGAGCCTCAGAGACGCTTTGAGACAAGTGTTACAAAAATCAGAGAATGTGAAAAATTAGAGTGAAATTGCTTCAAACAAGCGAATTATCGCGAAACAACACCTGCTCGAATCCAACAATAACTGTGCCCTGCCGTCTCTATTGAGGCTCAGAGTCGCTATGAGACAAGTGTTTTAAGAATCAGAGAATGTCATAAATGAGAGTGAAATTGCTTCAAACAAGCGAATTATCGCGAAACAACACCTGTTCGAATCCAACTAAAACTGTGCCCTGCCGTCCTTACTGAGCCTCAGAGACGCTTTGAGACATGTGTTACAAAAATCAGAGAATGTCAAAAATTAGAGTGAAATTGCTTCAAACAAGCGAATTGTCGCGAAACAACACCTCCTCGAATCCGACAAAAACCATGCCCTGCCGCATTTATTTAGCCTCAGAGACGGTTTGAAACAATTGTTACAGAAATCAGACAATGTCAAAAATTAGAGTGAAATTGCTTCAAACAAGCGAATTATCGCGTAACAACACCTGCTCAAATCCAACAAAAACTTCGCCCTGCCGTCTCTACTGAGCCTCAGAGACCCTTTGAGACAAGTGATACAAAAATCAGAGAATGTCAAAAATTAGAGTGAAATTGCTTCAAACAAGCGAATTATCGCGAAACAACACCTGCTCGAATCCGACAAAAACTATGCCCTGCCGACTCTATTTAGCCTCAGAGACGGTTTGAAACCATTGTTACAAAAATCAGAGAATGTGAAAAATTAGAGTGAAATTGCTTCAAACAAGCGAATTATCGCGAAACAACACCTGCTCAAATCCAACAAAAACTTCGCCCTGCCGTCTGTACTGAGCCTCAGAGACGCTTTGAGACAAGTGTTACAAAAATCAAAGAATGTCGTAAATTAGAGTGAAATTATTTCAAACAAGCGAATTATCGCGAAACAACACCTGCTCGAATCCGACAAAAACTATGCCCTGCCGACTCTATTTAGCCTCAGAGACGGTTTGAAACCATTGTTACAAAAATCAGAGAATGTGAAAAATTAGAGTGAAATTGCTTCAAACAAGCGAATTATCGCGAAACAACACCTGCTCAAATCCAACAAAAACTTCACCCTGCCGTCTCTACTGAGCCTCAGAGACGCTTTGAGACAAGTGTTACAAAAATCAAAGAATGTCGTAAATTAGAGTGAAATTGCTTCAAACAAGCGAATTATCGCGAAACATAACCTTCTCGAATCCGACAAAAACTATGCCCTGCCGACTCTATTTAGCCTCAGAGACGGTTTGAAACCATTGTTACAAAAATCAGAGAATGTGAAAAATTAGAGTGAAATTGCTTCACACAAGCGCATTATCGCGAAACAACACCTGCTCGAATCCAACAAAAACTGTGCCCTGCCGTCTCTACTGAGCCTCAGAGACGCTTTGAGACAACTGTTTCAAAAATCAGAGAATGTCATAAATTAAGTGAAATTGCTTAAAAACAAGCGAATTATCGCGAAACAACACCTGCTCGAATCCGACAAAAACTGTGCCCTGCCGCATTTATTTAGCCTCAGAGACGGTTTGAAACAATTGTTACAGAAATCCGACAATGTCAAAAATTAGAGTGAAATTGCTTCAAACAAGCGAATTATCGCGAAACAACACCTGCCCGAATCCAACAAAATCTGCGCCCTGCCGTCTCTACTGAGCCTCAGAGACGCTTTGAGACAAGTGTTACAAAAATCAGAGAATGTCAAAAATTAGAGTGAAATTGCTTCAAACAAGCGAATTATCGCGAAACCACACCTGCTCGAATCCAACAATAACTGTGCCCTGCCGTCTCTATTGAGGCTCAGAGTCGCTTTGAGACAAGTGTTTTAAGAATCAGAGAATGTCGTAAATTAGAGTGAAATTGCTTCAAACAAGCGAATTATGGCGAAACAACACCTGTTCGAATCCAACTAAAACTGTGCCCTGCCGTCCTTACTGAGCCTCAGAGACGCTTTGAGACATGTGTTACAAAAATCAGAGAATGTCAAAAATTAGAGTGAAATTGCTTCAAACAAGCGAATTATCGCGAAAATACACCTTCTCGAATCCGACAAAAACCATGCCCTGCCGCATTTATTTAGCCTCAGAGACGGTTTGAAACAATTGTTACAGAAATCAGACAATGTCAAAAATTAGAGTGAAATTGCTCAAACAAGCGAATTATCGCGTAACAACACCTGCTCAAATCCAAAAAAACTTCGCCCTGCCGTCTCTACTGAGCCTCAGAGACCCTTTGAGACATGTGTTACAAAAATTAGAGAATGTCAAAAATTAGAGTGAAATTGCTTCAAACAAGCGAATTATCGCGAAACAACACCTGCTCGAATCCAACAAAAACTATGCCCTGCCGACTCTATTTAGCCTCAGAGACCCTTTGATACAAGTGTTACAAAAATCAGAGAATGTCAAAAATTAGAGTGAAAATGCTTCAAACAAGTGAATTATCGCGAAACAACACCTGCTCGAATCCGACAAAAACTATGCCCTGCCGACTCTATTTAGCCTCAGAGAGGGTTTGAAACCATTGTTACAAAAATCAGAGAATGTGAAAAATGAGAGTGAAATTGCTTCAAACAAGCGAATTATCGCGAAACAACACCTGCTCGAATCCAACAAAAACTGTGCCCTGCTGTCTCCACTGCGCCTCAGAGACGCTTTGAGACAAGTGTTACAAAATTATAGAATGTCGTAAATTAGAGTGAAATTACTTCAAACAAGCGAATTATCGCGAAACAACACCTGCTCGAATCCGACAAAAACTATGCCCTGCCGACTCTATTTAGCCTCAGAGACGGTTTGAAACCATTGTTACAAAAATCAGAGAATGTGAAAAATTAGAGTGAAATTGCTTCACACAAGCGAATTATCGCGAAACAACACCTGCTCGAATCCAACAAAAACTGTGCCCTGCCGTCTCTACTGAGCCTCAGAGACGCTTTGAGACAAGTGTTTCAAATATCAGGGAATGTCATAAATTAGAGTGAAATTGCTTCAAACAAGCGAATTATCGCGAAACAACACCTGCTCGAATCCGACAAAAACTGTGCCCTGCCGCATTTATTTAGCCTCAGAGACGGTTTGAAACAATTGTTACAGAAATCCGACAATGTCAAAAATTAGAGTGAAATTGCTTCAAACAAGCGAATTATCGCGAAACAACACCTGCCCGAATCCAACAAAATCTGCGCCCTGCCGTCTCTACTGAGCCTCAGAGACGCTTTGAGACAAGTGTTACAAAAATCAGAGAATGTCAAAAATTAGAGTGAAATTGCTTCAAACAAGCGAATTATCGCGAAACAACACCTGCTCGAATCCAACAATAACTGTGCCCTGCCGTCTCTATTGAGGCTCAGAGTCGCTTTGAGACAAGTGTTTTAAGAATCAGAGAATGTCATAAATGAGAGTGAAATTGCTTCAAACAAGCGAATTATCGCGAAACAACACCTGCTCGAATCCAACAATAACTGTGCCCTGCCGTCTCTATTGAGGCTCAGAGTCGCTTTGAGACAAGTGTTTTAAGAATCAGAGAATGTCGTAAATTAGAGTGAAATTGCTTCAAACAAGCGAATAATGGCGAAACAACACCTGTTCGAATCCAACTAAAACTGTGACCTGCCGTCCTTACTGAGCCTCAGAGACGCTTTGAGACATGTGTTACAAAATTCAGAGAATGTCAAAAATTAGAGTGAAATTGCTTCAAACAAGCGAATTATCGCGAAACAACACCTTCTCGAATCCGACAAAAACCATGCCCTGCCGCATTTATTTAGCCTCAGAGACGGTTTGAAACAATTGTTACAGAAATCAGACAATGTCAAAAATTAGAGTAAAATTGCTTCAAACAAGCGAATTATCGCGTAACAACACCTGCTCAAATCCAAAAAAACTTCGCCCTGCCGTCTCTACTGAGCCTCAGAGACCCTTTGAGACAAGTGTTACAAAAATCAGAGAATGTCAAAAATTAGAGTGAAAAATGCTTCAAACAAGCGAATTATCGCGAAACAACACCTGCTCGAATCCAACAAAAACTATGCCCTGCCGACTCTATTTAGCCTCAGAGACGCTTTGAGACAAGTGTTACAAAAATCAATGAATGTCGTAAATTAGAGTGAAATTGCTTCAAACAAGCGAATTATCGCGAAACAACACCTGCTCGAATCCAACAAAAACTGTGCCCTGCGGTCTCTACTGAGCCTCAGAGACGCTTTGAGACAAGTGTTACACAAATCAGAGAATGTGAGAAATTAGATTGAAATTGCTTCAAACAAGCGAATTATCGCGAAACAACACCTGCTCGAATCCGACAAAAACTGTGCCCTGCCGCATTTATTTAGCCTCAGAGACGGTTTGAAACAATTGTTACAGAAATCAGACAATGTCAAAAATTAGAGTGAAATTGCTTCAAACAAGCGAATTATCGCGAAACAACACCTGCTCAAATCCAACAAAAACTTCGCCCTGCCGTCTCTACTGAGCCTCAGAGACCCTTTGAGACAAGTGTTACAAAAATCAGAGAATGTCAAAAATTAGAGTGAAATTGCTTCAAACAAGCGAATTATCGCGAAACAACACCTGCTCGAATCCGACAAAAACTATGCCCTGCCGACTGTATTTAGCCTCAGAGACGCTTTGAGACAAGTGTTACAAAAATCAAAGAATGTCGTAAATTAGATTGAAATTGCTTCAAACAAGCGAATTATCGCGAAACAACACCTGCTCGAATCCGACAAAAACTGTGCCCTGCCGCATTTATTTAGCCTCGGAGACGGTTTGAAACAATTGTTACAGAAATCAGACAATGTCAAAAATTAGAGTGAAATTGCTTCAAACAAGCGTATTATCGCGAAACAACACCTTCTCGAATCCGACAAAAACCATGCCCTGCCGACTCTATTTTGCCTCAGAGACGGTTTGAAACAATTGTTACAAAAATCAGACAATGTGAAAAATTAGAGTGAAATTGCTTCAAACAAGCGAATTATCGCGAAACAACACCTGCTCGAATCGAACAAAAACTGTGCCCTGCTGTCTCTACTGAGCCTCAGAGACGCTTTGAGACAAGTGTTACACAAATCAGAGAATGTGAGAAATTAGATTGAAATTGCTTCAAAGAAGCGAATTATCGCGAAACAACACCTGCTCGAATCCGACAAAAACTGTGCCCTGCCGCATTTATTTAGCCTCAGAGACGGTTTGAAACAATTGTTACAGAAATCAATGTCAAAAATTAGAGTGAAATTGCTTCAAACAAGCGAATTATCGCGAAACAACACCTGCTCAAATCCAACAAAAACTTCGCCCTGCCGTCTCTAGTGAGCCTCACAGACCCTTTGAGACAAGTGTTACAAAAATCAGAGAATGTGAAAAATTAGAGTGAAATTGCTTCAAACAAGCGAATTATCGCGAAACAACACCTGCTCGAATCCAACAAAAACTATGCCCTGCCTACTCAATTTAGCCTCAGAGACGGTTTGAAACCATTGTTACAGATATCAGACAATGTCAAAAATTAGAGTGAAATTGCTTCAAACAAGCGAATTATCGCGAAACAACACCTGCTCGAATCCAACAAAAACTGCACCCTGCCGTCTCTACTGAGCCTCAGAGACGCTTTGAGACAAGTGTTACAAAAATCAGAGAATGTCAAAAATTAGAGTGAAATTGCTTCAAACAAGCGAATTATCGCGAAACAACACCAGCTCGAATCCAACAATAATTGTGCCCTGCCGTCTCTATTAAGGCTCAGAGTCGCTTTGAGACAAGTGTTTTAAGAATCAGAGAATGTCGTAAATTACAGTGAAATTGCTTCAAACAAGCGAATTATCGCGAAACAACACCTGCTCGAATCCAACAATAACTGTGCCCTGCCGTCTCTATTGGGGCTCAGAGTCGCTTTGAGACAAGTGTTTTAAGAATCAGAGAATGTCATAAATGAGAGTGAAATTGCTTCAAACAAGCGAATTATCGCGAAACAACACCTGTTCGAATCCAACTAAAACTGTGCCCTGCCGTCCTTACTGAGTCTCAGAGACGCTTTGAGACATGTGTTACAAAAATCAGAGAATGTCAAAAATTAGAGTGAAATTGCTTCAAAAGAGCGAATTATCGCGAAACAACACCTTCTCGAATCCTACAAAACTCATGCCCTGCCGACACTATTTAGCCTCAGAGACGGTTTGAAACAATTGTTACAAAAATCAGAGAATGTGAAAAATTAGAGTGAAATTGCTTCAAACAAGCGAATTATCGCGAAACAACACCTGCTCGAATCCAACAAAAACTATGCCCTGCCGACTCTATTTAGCCTCAGAGACGCTATGAGACAAGTGTTACAAAAATCAAAGAATGTCGTAAGTTAGAGTGAAATTGCTTCAAACAAGCGAATTATCGCGAAACAACACCTGCTCGAATCCGACAAAAACTGTGCCCTGCCGCATTTATTTAGCCTCGGAGACGGTTTGAAACAATTGTTACAGAAATCAGACAATGTCAAAAATTAGAGTGAAATTGCTTCAAACAAGCGTATTATCGCGAAACAACACCTTCTCGAATCCGACAAAAACCATGCCCTGCCGACTCTATTTTGCCTCAGAGACGGTTTGAAACAATTGTTACAAAAATCAGACAATGTGAAAAATTAGAGTGAAATTGCTTCAAACAAGCGAATTATCGCGAAACAGCACCTGCTCGAATCCAACAATAACTGTGCCCTGCCGTCTCTATTAAGGCTCAGAGACGCTTTGAGACAAGTGTTACACAAATCAGAGAATGTGAGAAATTAGATTGAAATTGCTTCAAAGAAGCGAATTATCGCGAAACAACACCTGCTCGAATCCGACAAAAACTGTGCCCTGCCGCATTTATTTAGCCTCAGAGACGGTTTGAAACAATTGTTACAGAAATCAGACAATGTCAAAAATTAGAGTGAAATTGCTTCAAACAAGCGAATTATCGCGAAACAACACCTGCTCAAATCCAACAAAAACTTCGCCCTGCCGTCTCTACTGAGCCTCAGAGACCCTTTGAGACAAGTGTTACACAAATCAGAGAATGTGAGAAATTAGATTGAAATTGCTTCAAACAAGCGAATTATCGCGAAACAACACCTGCTCGAATCCGACAAAAACTATGCCCTGCCGACTCTATTTAGCCTCAGAGACGGTTTGAAACCATTGTTACAAAAATCAGAGAATGTGAAAAATTAGAGTGAAATTGCTTCAAACAAGCGAATAATCGCGAAACAACACCTGCTCGAATCCAACAAAAACTATGCCCTGCCTACTCAATTTAGCCTCAGAGACGGTTTGAAACCATTGTTACAGATATCAGACAATGTCAAAAATTAGAGTGAAATTGCTTCAAAGAAGCGAATTATCGCGAAACAACACCTGCTCGAATCCAACAAAAACTGCACCCTGCCGTCTCTATTAAGGCTCAGAGTCGCTTTGAGACAAGTGTTTTAAGAATCAGAGAATGTCGTAAATTACAGTGAAATTGCTTCAAACAAGCGAATTATCGCGAAACAACACCTGCTCGAATCCAACAATAACTGTGCCCTGCCGTCTCTATTGGGGCTCAGAGTCGCTTTGAGACAAGTGTTTTAAGAATCAGAGAATGTCATAAATGAGAGTGAAATTGCTTCAAACAAGCGAATTATCGCGAAACAACACCTGTTCGAATCCAACTAAAACTGTGCCCTGCCGTCCTTACTGAGTCTCAGAGACGCTTTGAGACATGTGTTACAAAAATCAGAGAATGTCAAAAATTAGAGTGAAATTGCTTCAAAAGAGCGAATTATCGCGAAACAACACCTTCTCGAATCCTACAAAAACCATGCCCTGCCGACACTATTTAGCCTCAGAGACGGTTTGAAACAATTGTTACAAAAATCAGAGAATGTGAAAAATTAGAGTGAAATTGCTTCAAACAAGCGAATTATCGCGAAACAACACCTGCTCGAATCCAACAAAAACTATGCCCTGCCGACTCTATTTAGCCTCAGAGACGGTTTGAAACCATTGTTACAGATATCAGACAATGTCAAAAATTAGAGTGAAATTGCTTCAAACAAGCGAATTATCGCGAAACAACACCTGCTCGAATCCAAAAAAAACTGCGCCCTGCCGTCTCTACTGAGCCTCAGAGACGCTTTGAGACAAGTGTTACAAAAATCAGAGAATGTCAAAAATTAGAGTGAAATTGCTTCAAACAAGCGAATTATCGCGAAACAGCACCTGCTCGAATCCAACAATAACTGTGCCCTGCCGTCTCTATTAAGGCTCAGAGTCGCTTTGAGACAAGTGTTACAAAAATCAGAGAATGTCGTAAATTAGAGTGAAATTGCTTCAAACAAGCGAATTATCGCGAAACAACACCTGCTCGAATCCAACAATAACTGTGCCCTGCCGTCTCTATTGGGGCTCAGAGTCGCTTTGAGACAAGTGTTTTAAGAATCAGAGAATGTCATAAATGAGAGTGAAATTGCTTTAAACAAGCGAATTATCGCGAAACAACACCTGCTCGAATCCAACAAAAACTGTGCCCTGCCGTCCTTACTGAGCCTCAGAGACGCTTTGAGACATGTGTTAAAAAATCAGAGAATGTCAAAAATTAGAGTGAAATTGCTGCAAAAGAGCGAATTATCGCGAAACAACACCTTCTCGAATCCGACAAAAACCATGCCCTGCCGACTCTATTTAGCCTCAGAGACGGTTTGAAACAATTGTTACAAAAATCAGAGAATGTGAAAAATTAGAGTGAAATTGCTTCAAACAAGCGAATTATCGCGAAACAACACCTGCTCGAATCCAACAAAAACTATGCCCTGCCGACTCTATTTAGCCTCAGAGACGCTTTGAGACAAGTGTTACAAAAATCAAAGAATGTCGTAAATTAGAGTGAAATTGCTTCAAACAAGCGAATTATCGCGAAACAACACCTGCTCGAATCGAACAAAAACTGTGCCCTGCGGTTTCTACTGAGCCTCAGAGACGCTTTGAGACAAGTGTTACACAAATCAGAGAATGTGAGAAATTAGATTGAAATTGCTTCAAACAAGCGAATTATCGCGAAACAACACCTGCTCGAATCCGACAAAAACTGTGCCCTGCCGCATTTATTTAGCCTCAGAGACGGTTTGAAACAATTGTTACAGAAATCCGACAATGTCAAAAATTAGAGTTAAATTGCTTCAAACAAGCGAATTATCGCGAAACAACACCTGCCCGAATCCGACAAAAACTGTGCCCTGCCGCATTTATTTAGCCTCGGAGACGGTTTGAAACCATTGTTACAAAAATCAAAGAATGTCGTAAATTAGATTGAAATTGCTTCAAACAAGCGAATTATCGCGAAACAACACCTGCTCGAATCCGACAAAAACTGTGCCCTGCCGCATTTATTTAGCCTCGGAGACGGTTTGAAACCATTGTTACAAAAATCAGAGAATGTGAAAAATTAGAGTGAAATTGCTTCAAACAAGCGAATTATCGCGAAACAACACCTGCTCAAATCCAACAAAAACTTCGCCCTGCCGTCTCTACTGAGCCTCAGAGACGCTTTGAGACAAGTGTTACAAAAATCAAAGAATGTCGTAAATTGGAGTGAAATTGCTTCAAACAAGCGAATTATCGCGAAACAACACCTTCTCGAATCCGACAAAAACTATGCCCTGCCGACTCTATTTAGCCTCAGAGACGGTTTGAAACCATTGTTACAAAAATCAGAGAATGTGAAAAATTAGAGTGAAATTGCTTCACACAAGCGAATTATCGCGAAACAACACCTGCTCGAATCCAACAAAAACTGTGCCCTGCCGTCTCTACTGAGTCTCAGAGACGCTTTGAGACAACTGTTTCAAAAATCAGAGAATGTCATAAATTAAGAGAAATTGCTTCAAACAAGCGAATTATCGCGAAACAACACCTGCTCGAATCCGACAAAAACTGTGCCCTGCCGCATTTATTTAGCCTCAGAGACGGTTTGAAACAATTGTTACAGAAATCCGACAATGTCAAAAATTAGAGTGAAATTGCTTCAAACAAGCGAATTATCGCGAAACAACACCTGCCCGAATCCAACAAAATCTGCGCCCTGCCGTCTCTACTGAGCCTCAGAGACGCTTTGAGACAAGTGTTACAAAAATCAGAGAATGTCAAAAATTAGAGTGAAATTGCTTCAAACAAGCGAATTATCGCGAAACAACACCAGCTCGAATCCAACAATAACTGTGCCCTGCCGTCTCTATTGAGGCTCAGAGTCGCTTTGAGACAAGTGTTTTAAGAATCAGAGAATGTCGTAAATTAGAGTGAAATTGCTTCAAACAAGCGAATTATGGCGAAACAACACCTGTTCGAATCCAACTAAAACTGTGCCCTGCCGTCCTTACTGAGCCTCAGAGACGCTTTGAGACATGTGTTACAAAAATCAGAGAATGTCAAAAATTAGAGTGAAATTGCTTCAAACAAGCGAATTATCGCGAAACAACACCTTCTCGAATCCGACAAAAACCATGCCCTGCCGCATTTATTTAGCCTCAGAGACGGTTTGAAACAATTGTTACAGAAATCAGACAATGTCAAAAATTAGAGTGAAATTGCTCAAACACGCGAATTATCGCGTAACAACACCTGCTCAAATCCAAAAAAACTTCGCCCTGCCGTCTCTACTGAGCCTCAGAGACCCTTTGAGACATGTGTTACAAAAATTAGAGAATGTCAAAAATTAGAGTGAAATTGCTTCAAACAAGCGAATTATCGCGAAACAACACCAGCTCGAATCCAACAAAAACTATGCCCTGCCGACTCTATTTAGCCTCAGAGACCCTTTGATACAAGTGTTACAAAAATCAGAGAATGTCAAAAATTAGAGTGAAAATGCTTCAAACAAGCGAATTATCGCGAAACAACACCTGCTCGAATCCGACAAAAACTATGCCCTGCCGACTCTATCTAGCCTCAGAGAGGGTTTGAAACCATTGTTACAAAAATCAGAGAATGTGAAAAATTAGAATGAAATTGCTTCAAACAAGCGAATTATCGCGAAACAACACCTGCTCGAATCCAACAAAAACTGTGCCCTGCTGTCTCCACTGCGCCTCAGAGACGCTTTGAGACAAGTGTTACAAAATTATAGAATGTCGTAAATTAGAGTGAAATTACTTCAAACAAGCGAATTATCGCGAAACAACACCTGCTCGAATCCGACAAAAACTGTGCCCTGCCGCATTTATTTAGCCTCAGAGACGGTTTGAAACAATTGTTACAGAAATCCGACAATGTCAAAAATTAGAGTGAAATTGCTTCAAACAAGCGAATTATCGCGAAACAACACCTGCCCGAATCCAACAAAATCTGCGCCCTGCCGTCTCTACTGAGCCTCAGAGACGCTTTGAGACAAGTGTTACAAAAATCAGAGAATGTCAAAAATTAGAGTGAAATTGCTTCAAACAAGCGAATTATCGCGAAACAACACCTGCTCGAATCCAACAATAACTGTGCCCTGCCGTCTCTATTGAGGCTCAGAGTCGCTTTGAGACAAGTGTTTTAAGAATCAGAGAATGTCATAAATGAGAGTGAAATTGCTTCAAACAAGCGAATTATCGCGAAACAACACCTGCTCGAATCCAACAATAACTGTGCCCTGCCGTCTCTATTGAGGCTCAGAGTCGCTTTGAGACAAGTGTTTTAAGAATCAGAGAATGTCGTAAATTAGAGTGAAATTGCTTCAAACAAGCGAATTATGGCGAAACAACACCTGTTCGAATCCAACTAAAACTGTGCCCTGCCGTCCTTACTGAGCCTCAGAGACGCTTTGAGACATGTGTTACAAAAATCAGAGAATGTCAAAAATTAGAGTGAAATTGCTTCAAACAAGCGAATTATCGCGAAACAACACCTTCTCGAATCCGACAAAAACCATGCCCTGCCGCATTTATTTAGCCTCAGAGACGGTTTGAAACAATTGTTACAGAAATCAGACAATGTCAAAAATTAGAGTGAAATTGCTTCAAACAAGCGAATTATCGCGTAACAACACCTGCTCAAATCCAAAAAAACTTCGCCCTGCCGTCTCTACTGAGCCTCAGAGACCATTTGAGACAAGTGTTACAAAAATCAGAGAATGTCAAAAATTAGAGTGAAATTGCTTCAAACAAGCGAATTATCGCGAAACAACACCTGCTCGAATCCAACAAAAACTATGCCCTGCCGACTCTATTTAGCCTCAGAGACGCTTTGAGACAAGTGTTACAAAAATCAATGAATGTCGTAAATTAGAGTGAAATTGCTTCAAACAAGCGAATTATCGCGAAACAAGACCTGCTCGAATCCAACAAAAACTGTGCCCTGCGGTCTCTACTGAGCCTCAGAGACGCTTTGAGACAAGTGTTACACAAATCAGAGAATGTGAGAAATTAGATTGAAATTGCTTCAAACAAGCGAATTATCGCGAAACAACACCTGCTCGAATCCGACAAAAACTGTGCCCTGCCGCATTTATTTAGCCTCAGAGACAGTTTGAAACAATTGTTACAGAAATCAGACAATGTCAAAAATTAGAGTGAAATTGCTTCAAACAAGCGAATTATCGCGAAACAACACCTGCTCAAATCCAACAAAAACTTCGCCCTGCCGTCTCTACTGAGCCTCAGAGACCCTTTGAGACAAGTGTTACAAAAATCAGAGAATGTCAAAAATTAGAGTGAAATTGCTTCAAACAAGCGAATTATCGCGAAACAACACCTGCTCGAATCCGACAAAAACTATGCCCTGCCGACTCTATTTAGCCTCAGAGACGCTTTGAGACAAGTGTTACAAAAATCAGAGAATGTCAAAAATTAGAGTGAAATTGCTTCAAACAAGCGAATTATCGCGAAACAACACCTGCTCGAATCCGACAAAAACTGTGCCCTGCCGCATTTATTTAGCCTCGGAGACGGTTTGAAACAATTGTTAAAGAAATCAGACAATGTCAAAAATTAGAGTGAAATTGCTTCAAACAAGCGTATTATCGCGAAACAACACCTGTTCGAATCCAACTAAAACTGTGCCCTGCCGTCCTTACTGAGCCTCAGAGACGCTTTGAGACATGTGTTACAAAAATCAGAGGATGTCAAAAATTAGAGTGAAATTGCTTCAAACAAGCGAATTATCGCGAAACAACACCTTCTCGAATCCGACAAAAACCATGCCCTGCCGACTCTATTTTGCCTCAGAGACGGTTTGAAACAATTGTTACAAAAATCAGAGAATGTGAAAAATTAGAGTGAAATTGCTTCAAACAAGCGAATTATCGCGAAACAACACCTGCTCGAATCGAACAAAAACTGTGCCCTGCTGTCTCTACTGAGCCTCAGAGACGCTTTGAGACAAGTGTTACACAAATCAGAGAATGTGAGAAATTAGATTGAAATTGCTTCAAAGAAGCGAATTATCGCGAAACAACACCTGCTCGAATCCGACAAAAACTGTGCCCTGCCGCATTTATTTAGCCTCAGAGACGGTTTGAAACAATTGTTACAGAAATCAGACAATGTCAAAAATTAGAGTGAAATTGCTTCAAACAAGCGAATTATCGCGAAACAACACCTGCTCAAATCCAACAAAAACTTCGCCCTGCCGTCTCTACTGAGCCTCACAGACCCTTTGAGACAAGTGTTACAAAAATCAGAGAATGTGAAAAATTAGAGTGAAATTGCTTCAAACAAGCGAATTATCGCGAAACAACACCTGCTCGAATCCGACAAAAACTGTGCCCTGCCGCATTTATTTAGCCTCAGAGACGGTTTGAAACAATTGTTACAGAAATCAGACAATGTCAAAAATTAGAGTGAAATTGCTTCAAACAAGCGAATTATCGCGAAACAACACCTGCTCAAATCCAACAAAAACTTCGCCCTGCCGTCTCTACTGAGCCTCACAGACCCTTTGAGACAAGTGTTACAAAAATCAGAGAATGTGAAAAATTAGAGTGAAATTGCTTCAAACAAGCGAATTATCGCGAAACAACACCTGCTCGAATCCGACAAAAACTGTGCCCTGCCGCATTTATTTAGCCTCAGAGACGGTTTGAAACAGTTGTTACAGAAATCAGACAATGTCAAAAATTAGAGTGAAATTGCTTCAAAAGAGCGAATTATCGCGAAACAACACCTTCTCGAATCCTACAAAAACCATGCCCTGCCGACACTATTTAGCCTCAGAGACGGTTTGAAACAATTGTTACAAAAATCAGAGAATGTGAAAAATTAGAGTGAAATTGCTTCAAACAAGCGAATTATCGCGAAACAACACCTGCTCGAATCCAACAAAAACTATGCCCTGCCGACTCTATTTAGCCTCAGAGACGCTTTGAGACAAGTGTTACAAAAATCAAAGAATGTCGTAAATTAGATTGAAATTGCTTCAAACAAGCGAATTATCGCGAAACAACACCTGCTCGAATCCGACAAAAACTGTGCCCTGCCGCATTTATTTAGCCTCGGAGACGGTTTGAAACAATTGTTACAGAAATCAGACAATGTCAAAAATTAGAGTGAAATTGCTTCAAACAAGCGTATTATCGCGAAACAACACCTGTTCGAATCCAACTAAAACTGTGCCCTGCCGTCCTTACTGAGCCTCAGAGACGCTTTGAGACATGTGTTACAAAAATCAGAGGATGTCAAAAATTAGAGTGAAATTGCTTCAAACAAGCGAATTATCGCGAAACAACACCTTCTCGAATCCGACAAAAACCATGCCCTGCCGACTCTATTTTGCCTCAGAGACGGTTTGAAACAATTGTTACAAAAATCAGAGAATGTGAAAAATTAGAGTGAAATTGCTTCAAACAAGCGAATTATCGCGAAACAACACCTGCTCGAATCCGACAAAAACTGTGCCCTGCCGCATTTATTTAGCCTCAGAGACGGTTTGAAACAATTGTTACAGAAATCAGACAATGTCAAAAATTAGAGTGAAATTGCTTCAAACAAGCGAATTATCGCGAAACAACACCTGCTCAAATCCAACAAAAACTTCGCCCTGCCGTCTCTACTGAGCCTCACAGACCCTTTGAGACAAGTGTTACAAAAATCAGAGAATGTGAAAAATTAGAGTGAAATTGCTTCAAACAAGCGAATTATCGCGAAACAACACCTGCTCGAATCCAACAAAAACTATGCCCTGCCTACTCAATTTAGCCTCAGAGACGGTTTGAAACCATTGTTACAGATATCAGACAATGTCAAAAATTAGAGTGAAATTGCTTCAAACAAGCGAATTATCGCGAAACAACACCTGCTCGAATCCAACAAAAACTGCGCCCTGCCGTCTCTACTGAGCCTCAGAGACGCTTTGAGACAAGTGTTACAAAAATCAGAGAATGTCAAAAATTAGAGTGAAATTGCTTCAAACAAGCGAATTATCGCGAAACAACACCAGCTCGAATCCAACAATAATTGTGCCCTGCCGTCTCTATTAAGGCTCAGAGTCGCTTTGAGACAAGTGTTTTAAGAATCAGAGAATGTCGTAAATTACAGTGAAATTGCTTCAAACAAGCGAATTATCGCGAAACAACACCTGCTCGAATCCAACAATAACTGTGCCCTGCCGTCTCTATTGGGGCTCAGAGTCGCTTTGAGACAAGTGTTTTAAGAATCAGAGAATGTCGTAAATTACAGTGAAATTGCTTCAAACAAGCGAATTATCGCGAAACAACACCTGCTCGAATCCAACAATAACTGTGCCCTGCCGTCTCTATTGGGGCTCAGAGTCGCTTTGAGACAAGTGTTTTAAGAATCAGAGAATGTCATAAATGAGAGTGAAATTGCTTCAAACAAGCGAATTATCGCGAAACAACACCTGTTCGAATCCAACTAAAACTGTGCCCTGCCGTCCTTACTGAGTCTCAGAGACGCTTTGAGACATGTGTTACAAAAATCAGACAATGTCAAAAATTAGAGTGAAATTGCTTCAAAAGAGCGAATTATCGCGAAACAACACCTTCTCGAATCCTACAAAAACCATGCCCTGCCGACACTATTTAGCCTCAGAGACGGTTTGAAACAATTGTTACAAAAATCAGAGAATGTGAAAAATTAGAGTGAAATTGCTTCAAACAAGCGAATTATCGCGAAACAACACCTGCTCGAATCCAACAAAAACTATGCCCTGCCGACTCTATTTAGCCTCAGAGACGCTTTGAGACAAGTGTTACAAAAATCAAAGAATGTAGTAAATTAGATTGAAATTGCTTCAAACAAGCGAATTATCGCGAAACAACACCTGCTCGAATCCGACAAAAACTGTGCCCTGCCGCATTTATTTAGCCTCGGAGACGGTTTGAAACAATTGTTACAGAAATCAGACAATGTCAAAAATTAGAGTGAAATTGCTTCAAACAAGCGTATTATCGCGAAAGAACACCTGTTCGAATCCAACTCTAACTGTGCCCTGCCGTCCTTACTGAGCCTCAGAGACGCTTTGAGACATGTGTTACAAAAATCAGAGGATGTCAAAAATTAGAGTGAAATTGCTTCAAACAAGCGAATTATCGCGAAACAACACCTCGAATCCGACAAAAACCATGCCCTGCCGACTCTATTTTGCCTCAGAGACGGTTTGAAACAATTGTTACAAAAATCAGAGAATGTGAAAAATTAGAGTGAAATTGCTTCAAACAAGCGAATTATCGCGAAACAACACCTGCTCGAATCGAACAAAAACTGTGCCCTGCTGTCTCTACTGAGCCTCAGAGACGCTTTGAGACAAGTGTTACACAAATCAGAGAATGTGAGAAATTAGATTGAAATTGCTTCAAAGAAGCGAATTATTGCGAAACAACACCTGCTCGAATCCGACAAAAACTGTGCCGTGCCGCATTTATTTAGCCTCAGAGACGGTTTGAAACAATTGTTACAGAAATCAGACAATGTCAAAAATTAGAGTGAAATTGCTTCAAACAAGCGAATTATCGCGAAACAACACCTGCTCAAATCCAACATAAACTTCGCCCTGCCGTCTCTACTGAGCCTCACAGACCCTTTGAGACAAGTGTTACAAAAATCAGAGAATGTGAAAAATTAGAGTGAAATTGCTTCAAACAAGCGAATTATCGCGAAACAACACCTGCTCGAATCCAACAAAAACTATGCCCTGCCTACTCAATTTAGCCTCAGAGACGGTTTGAAACCATTGTTACAGATATCAGACAATGTCAAAAATTAGAGTGAAATTGCTTCAAACAAGCGAATTATCGCGAAACAACACCTGCTCGAATCCAACAAAAACTGCGCCCTGCCGTCTCTACTGAGCCTCAGAGACGCTTTGAGACAAGTGTTACAAAAATCAGAGAATGTCAAAAATTAGAGTGAAATTGCTTCAAACAAGCGAATTATCGCGAAACAACACCAGCTCGAATCCAACAATAATTGTGCCCTGCCGTCTCTATTAAGGCTCAGAGTCGCTTTGAGACAAGTGTTTTAAGAATCAGAGAATGTCGTAAATTACAGTGAAATTGCTTCAAACAAGCGAATTATCGCGAAACAACACCTGCTCGAATCCAACAATAACTGTGCCCTGCCGTCTCTATTGGGGCTCAGAGTCGCTTTGAGACAAGTGTTTTAAGAATCAGAGAATGTCATAAATGAGAGTGAAATTGCTTCAAACAAGCGAATTATCGCGAAACAACACCTGTTCGAATCCAACTAAAACTGTGCCCTGCCGTCCTTACTGAGTCTCAGAGACGCTTTGAGACATGTGTTACAAAAATCAGAGAATGTCAAAAATTAGAGTGAAATTGCTTCAAGAGCGAATTATCGCAAAACAACACCTTCTCGAATCCTACAAAAACCATGCCCTGCCGACACTATTTAGCCTCAGAGACGGTTTGAAACAATTGTTACAAAAATCAGAGAATGTGAAAAATTAGAGTGAAATTGCTTCAAACAAGCGAATTATCGCGAAACAACACCTGCTCGAATCCAACAAAAACTATGCCCTGCCGACTCTATTTAGCCTGAGACGCTATGAGACAAGTGTTACAAAAATCAAAGAATGTCGTAAATTAGAGTGAAATTGCTTCAAACAAGCGAATTATCGCGAAACAACACCTGCTCGAATCGAACAAAAACTGTGCCCTGCGGTCTCTACTGAGCCTCAGAGACGCTTTGAGACAAGTGTTACACAAATCAGAGAATGTGAGAAATTAGATTGAAATTGCTTCAAAGAAGCGAATTATCGCGAAACAACACCTGCTCGAATCCGACAAAAACTGTGCCCTGCCGCATTTATTTAGCCTCAGAGAAGGTTTGAAACAATTGTTACAGAAATCAGACAATGTCAAAAATTAGAGTGAAATTGCTTCAAACAAGCGAATTATCGCGAAACAACACCTGCTCAAATCCAACAAAAACTTCGCCCTGCCGTCTCTACTGAGCCTCAGAGACCCTTTGAGACAAGTGTTACACAAATCAGAGAATGTGAGAAATTAGATTGAAATAGCTTCAAACAAGCGAATTATCGCGAAACAACACCTGCTCGAATCCGACAAAAACTATGCCCTGCCGACTCTATTTAGCCTCAGAGACGGTTTGAAACCATTGTTACAAAAATCAGAGAATGTGAAAAATTAGAGTGAAATTGCTTCAAACAAGCGAATTATCGCGAAACAACACCTGCTCGAATCCAACAAAAACTATGCCCTGCCGACCCTATTTAGCCTCAGAGACGGTTTGAAACCATTGTTACAGATATCAGACAATGTCAAAAATTAGAGTGAAATTGCTTCAAACAAGCGAATTATCGCGAAACAACACCTGCTCGAATCCAACAAAAACTGCGCCCTGCCGTCTCTACTGAGCCTCAGAGACGCTTTGAGACAAGTGTTACAAAAATCAGAGAATGTCAAAAATTAGAGTGAAATTGCTTCAAACAAGCGAATTATCGCGCAACAACACCAGCTCGAATCCAACAATAATTGTGCCCTGCCGTCTCTATTAAGGCTCAGAGTCGCTTTGAGACAAGTGTTTTAAGAATCAGAGAATGTCGTAAATTACAGTGAAATTGCTTCAAACAAGCGAATTATCGCGAAACAACACCTGCTCGAATCCAACAATAACTGTGCCCTGCCGTCTCTATTGGGGCTCAGAGTCGCTTTGAGACAAGTGTTTTAAGAATCAGAGAATGTCATAAATGAGAGTGAAATTGCTTCAAACAAGCGAATTATCGCGAAACAACACCTGTTCGAATCCAACTAAAACTGTGCCCTGCCGTCCTTACTGAGTCTCAGAGACGCTTTGAGACATGTGTTACAAAAATCAGAGAATGTCAAAAATTAGAGTGAAATTGCTTCAAAAGAGCGAATTATCGCAAAACAACACCTTCTCGAATCCTACAAAAACCATGCCCTGCCGACACTATTTAGCCTCAGAGACGGTTTGAAACAATTGTTACAAAAATCAGAGAATGTGAAAAATTAGAGTGAAATTGCTTCAAACAAGCGAATTATCGCGAAACAACACCTGCTCGAATCCAACAAAAACTATGCCCTGCCGACTCTATTTAGCCTCAGAGACGCTATGAGACAAGTGTTACAAAAATCAAAGAATGTCGTAAATTAGAGTGAAATTGCTTCAAACAAGCGAATTATCGCGAAACAACACCTGCTCGAATCGAACAAAAACTGTGCCCTGCGGTCTCTACTGAGCCTCAGAGACGCTTTGAGACAAGTGTTACACAAATCAGAGAATGTGAGAAATTAGATTGAAATTGCTTCAAAGAAGCGAATTATCGCGAAACAACACCTGCTCGAATCCGACAAAAACTGTGCCCTGCCGCATTTATTTAGCCTCAGAGACGGTTTGAAACAATTGTTACAGAAATCAGACAATGTCAAAAATTAGAGTGAAATTGCTTCAAACAAGCGAATTATCGCGAAACAACACCTGCTCAAATCCAACAAAAACTTCGCCCTGCCGTCTCTACTGAGCCTCAGAGACCCTTTGAGACAAGTGTTACACAAATCAGAGAATGTGAGAAATTAGATTGAAATAGCTTCAAACAAGCGAATTATCGCGAAACAACACCTGCTCGAATCCGACAAAAACTATGCCCTGCCGACTCTATTTAGCCTCAGAGACGGTTTGAAACCATTGTTACAAAAATCAGAGAATGTGAAAAATTAGAGTGAAATTGCTTCAAACAAGCGAATTATCGCGAAACAACACCTGCTCGAATCGAACAAAAACTGTGCCCTGCTGTCTCTACTGAGCCTCAGAGACGCTTTGAGACAAGTGTTACACAAATCAGAGAATGTGAGAAATTAGATTGAAATTGCTTCAAAGAAGCGAATTATCGCGAAACAACACCTGCTCGAATCCGACAAAAACTGTGCCGTGCCGCATTTATTTAGCCTCAGAGACGGTTTGAAACAATTGTTACAGAAATCAGACAATGTCAAAAATTAGAGTGAAATTGCTTCAAACAAGCGAATTATCGCGAAACAACACCTGCTCAAATCCAACATAAACTTCGCCCTGCCGTCTCTACTGAGCCTCACAGACCCTTTGAGACAAGTGTTACAAAAATCAGAGAATGTGAAAAATTAGAGTGAAATTGCTTCAAACAAGCGAATTATCGCGAAACAACACCTGCTCGAATCCAACAAAAACTATGCCCTGCCTACTCAATTTAGCCTCAGAGACGGTTTGAAACCATTGTTACAGATATCAGACAATGTCAAAAATTAGAGTGAAATTGCTTCAAACAAGCGAATTATCGCGAAACAACACCTGCTCGAATCCAACAAAAACTGCGCCCTGCCGTCTCTACTGAGCCTCAGAGACGCTTTGAGACAAGTGTTACAAAAATCAGAGAATGTCAAAAATTAGAGTGAAATTGCTTCAAACAAGCGAATTATCGCGAAACAACACCAGCTCGAATCCAACAATAATTGTGCCCTGCCGTCTCTATTAAGGCTCAGAGTCGCTTTGAGACAAGTGTTTTAAGAATCAGAGAATGTCGTAAATTACAGTGAAATTGCTTCAAACAAGCGAATTATCGCGAAACAACACCTGCTCGAATCCAACAATAACTGTGCCCTGCCGTCTCTATTGGGGCTCAGAGTCGCTTTGAGACAAGTGTTTTAAGAATCAGAGAATGTCATAAATGAGAGTGAAATTGCTTCAAACAAGCGAATTATCGCGAAACAACACCTGTTCGAATCCAACTAAAACTGTGCCCTGCCGTCCTTACTGAGTCTCCGAGACGCTTTGAGACATGTGTTACAAAAATCAGAGAATGTCAAAAATTAGAGTGAAATTGCTTCAAGAGCGAATTATCGCAAAACAACACCTTCTCGAATCCTACAAAAACCATGCCCTGCCGACACTATTTAGCCTCAGAGACGGTTTGAAACAATTGTTACAAAAATCAGAGAATGTGAAAAATTAGAGTGAAATTGCTTCAAACAAGCGAATTATCGCGAAACAACACCTGCTCGAATCCAACAAAAACTATGCCCTGCCGACTCTATTTAGCCTGAGACGCTATGAGACAAGTGTTACAAAAATCAAAGAATGTCGTAAATTAGAGTGAAATTGCTTCAAACAAGCGAATTATCGCGAAACAACACCTGCTCGAATCGAACAAAAACTGTGCCCTGCGGTCTCTACTGAGCCTCAGAGACGCTTTGAGACAAGTGTTACACAAATCAGAGAATGTGAGAAATTAGATTGAAATTGCTTCAAAGAAGCGAATTATCGCGAAACAACACCTGCTCGAATCCGACAAAAACTGTGCCCTGCCGCATTTATTTAGCCTCAGAGACGGTTTGAAACAATTGTTACAGAAATCAGACAATGTCAAAAATTAGAGTGAAATTGCTTCAAACAAGCGAATTATCGCGAAACAACACCTGCTCAAATCCAACAAAAACTTCGCCCTGCCGTCTCTACTGAGCCTCAGAGACCCTTTGAGACAAGTGTTACACAAATCAGAGAATGTGAGAAATTAGATTGAAATAGCTTCAAACAAGCGAATTATCGCGAAACAACACCTGCTCGAATCCGACAAAAACTATGCCCTGCCGACTCTATTTAGCCTCAGAGACGGTTTGAAACCATTGTTACAAAAATCAGAGAATGTGAAAAATTAGAGTGAAATTGCTTCAAACAAGCGAATTATCGCGAAACAACACCTGCTCGAATCCAACAAAAACTATGCCCTGCCGACCCTATTTAGCCTCAGAGACGGTTTGAAACCATTGTTACAGATATCAGACAATGTCAAAAATTAGAGTGAAATTGCTTCAAACAAGCGAATTATCGCGAAACAACACCTGCTCGAATCCAACAAAAACTGCGCCCTGCCGTCTCTACTGAGCCTCAGAGACGCTTTGAGACAAGTGTTACAAAAATCAGAGAATGTCAAAAATTAGAGTGAAATTGCTTCAAACAAGCGAATTATCGCGAAACAACACCAGCTCGAATCCAACAATAATTGTGCCCTGCCGTCTCTATTAAGGCTCAGAGTCGCTTTGAGACAAGTGTTTTAAGAATCAGAGAATGTCGTAAATTACAGTGAAATTGCTTCAAACAAGCGAATTATCGCGAAACAACACCTGCTCGAATCCAACAATAACTGTGCCCTGCCGTCTCTATTGGGGCTCAGAGTCGCTTTGAGACAAGTGTTTTAAGAATCAGAGAATGTCATAAATGAGAGCGAAATTGCTTCAAACAAGCGAATTATCGCGAAACAACACCTGTTCGAATCCAACTAAAACTGTGCCCTGCCGTCCTTACTGAGTCTCAGAGACGCTTTGAGACATGTGTTACAAAAATCAGAGAATGTCAAAAATTAGAGTGAAATTGCTTCAAAAGAGCGAATTATCGCAAAACAACACCTTCTCGAATCCTACAAAAACCATGCCCTGCCGACACTATTTAGCCTCAGAGACGGTTTGAAACAATTGTTACAAATATCAGAGAATGTGAAAAATTAGAGTGAAATTGCTTCAAACAAGCGAATTATCGCGAAACAACACCTGCTCGAATCCAACAAAAACTATGCCCTGCCGACTCTATTTAGCCTCAGAGACGCTATGAGACAAGTGTTACAAAAATCAAAGAATGTCGTAAATTAGAGTGAAATTGCTTCAAACAAGCGAATTATCGCGAAACAACACCTGCTCGAATCGAACAAAAACTGTGCCCTGCGGTCTCTACTGAGCCTCAGAGACGCTTTGAGACAAGTGTTACACAAATCAGAGAATGTGAGAAATTAGATTGAAATTGCTTCAAAGAAGCGAATTATCGCGAAACAACACCTGCTCGAATCCGACAAAAACTGTGCCCTGCCGCATTTATTTAGCCTCAGAGACGGTTTGAAACAATTGTTACAGAAATCAGACAATGTCAAAAATTAGAGTGAAATTGCTTCAAACAAGCGAATTATCGCGAAACAACACCTGCTCAAATCCAACAAAAACTTCGCCCTGCCGTCTCTACTGAGCCTCAGAGACCCTTTGAGACAAGTGTTACACAAATCAGAGAATGTGAGAAATTAGATTGAAATAGCTTCAAACAAGCGAATTATCGCGAAACAACACCTGCTCGAATCCGACAAAAACTATGCCCTGCCGACTCTATTTAGCCTCAGAGACGGTTTGAAACCATTGTTACAAAAATCAGAGAATGTGAAAAATTAGAGTGAAAGTGCTTCAAACAAGCGAATTATCGCGAAACAACACCTGCTCGAATCCAACAAAAACTATGCCCTGCCGACCCTATTTAGCCTCAGAGACGGTTTGAAACCATTGTTACAGATATCAGACAATGTCAAAAATTAGAGTGAAATTGCTTCAAACAAGCGAATTATCGCGAAACAACACCTGCTCGAATCCAACAAAAACTGCGCCCTGCCGTCTCTACTGAGCCTCAGAGACGCTTTGAGACAAGTGTTACAAAAATCAGAGAATGTCAAAAATTAGAGTGAAATTGCTTCAAACAAGCGAATTATCGCGAAACAACACCTGCTCGAATCCAACAAAAACTGCGCCCTGCCGTCTCTACTGAGCCTCAGAGACGCTTTGAGACAAGTGTTACAAAAATCAGAGAATGTCAAAAATTAGAGTGAAATTGCTTCAAACAAGCGAATTATCGCGAAACAACACCAGCTCGAATCCAACAATAATTGTGCCCTGCCGTCTCTATTAAGGCTCAGAGTCGCTTTGAGACAAGTGTTTTAAGAATCAGAGAATGTCGTAAATTACAGTGAAATTGCTTCAAACAAGCGAATTATCGCGAAACAACACCTGCTCGAATCCAACAATAACTGTGCCCTGCCGTCTCTATTGGGGCTCAGAGTCGCTTTGAGACAAGTGTTTTAAGAATCAGAGAATGTCATAAATGAGAGTGAAATTGCTTCAAACTAGCGAATTATCGCGAAACAACACCTGTTCGAATCCAACTAAAACTGTGCCCTGCCGTCCTTACTGAGTCTCAGAGACGCTTTGAGACATGTGTTACAAAAATCAGAGAATGTCAAAAATTAGAGTGAAATTGCTTCAAAAGAGCGAATTATCGCAAAACAACACCTTCTCGAATCCTACAAAAACCATGCCCTGCCGACACTATTTAGCCTCAGAGACGGTTTGAAACAATTGTTACAAAAATCAGAGAATGTGAAAAATTAGAGTGAAATTGCTTCAAACAAGCGAATTATCGCGAAACAACACCTGCTCGAATCCAACAAAAACTATGCCCTGCCGACTCTATTTAGCCTCAGAGACGCTATGAGACAAGTGTTACAAAAATCAAAGAATGTCGTAAATTAGAGTGAAATTGCTTCAAACAAGCGAATTATCGCGAAACAACACCTGCTCGAATCGAACAAAAACTGTGCCCTGCGGTCTCTACTGAGCCTCAGAGACGCTTTGAGACAAGTGTTACACAAATCAGAGAATGTGAGAAATTAGATTGAAATTGCTTCAAAGAAGCGAATTATCGCGAAACAACACCTGCTCGAATCCGACAAAAACTGTGCCCTGCCGCATTTATTTAGCCTCAGAGACGGTTTGAAACAATTGTTACAGAAATCAGACAATGTCAAAAATTAGAGTGAAATTGCTTCAAACAAGCGAATTATCGCGAAACAACACCTGCTCAAATCCAACAAAAACTTCGCCCTGCCGTCTCTACTGAGCCTCAGAGACCCTTTGAGACAAGTGTTACACAAATCAGAGAATGTGAGAAATTAGATTGAAATAGCTTCAAACAAGCGAATTATCGCGAAACAACACCTGCTCGAATCCGACAAAAACTATGCCCTGCCGACTCTATTTAGCCTCAGAGACGGTTTGAAACCATTGTTACAAAAATCAGAGAATGTGAAAAATTAGAGTGAAAGTGCTTCAAACAAGCGAATTATCGCGAAACAACACCTGCTCGAATCCAACAAAAACTATGCCCTGCCGACCCTATTTAGCCTCAGAGACGGTTTGAAACCATTGTTACAGATATCAGACAATGTCAAAAATTAGAGTGAAATTGCTTCAAACAAGCGAATTATCGCGAAACAACACCTGCTCGAATCCAACAAAAACTGCGCCCTGCCGTCTCTACTGAGCCTCAGAGACGCTTTGAGACAAGTGTTACAAAAATCAGAGAATGTCAAAAATTAGAGTGAAATTGCTTCAAACAAGCGAATTATCGCGAAACAACACCTGCTCGAATCCAACAAAAACTGCGCCCTGCCGTCTCTACTGAGCCTCAGAGACGCTTTGAGACAAGTGTTACAAAAATCAGAGAATGTCAAAAATTAGAGTGAAATTGCTTCAAACAAGCGAATTATCGCGAAACAACACCAGCTCGAATCCAACAATAATTGTGCCCTGCCGTCTCTATTAAGGCTCAGAGTCGCTTTGAGACAAGTGTTTTAAGAATCAGAGAATGTCGTAAATTACAGTGAAATTGCTTCAAACAAGCGAATTATCGCGAAACAACACCTGCTCGAATCCAACAATAACTGTGCCCTGCCGTCTCTATTGGGGCTCAGAGTCGCTTTGAGACAAGTGTTTTAAGAATCAGAGAATGTCATAAATGAGAGTGAAATTGCTTCAAACAAGCGAATTATCGCGAAACAACACCTGTTCGAATCCAACTAAAACTGTGCCCTGCCGTCCTTACTGAGTCTCAGAGACGCTTTGAGACATGTGTTACAAAAATCAGAGAATGTCAAAAATTAGAGTGAAATTGCTTCAAAAGAGCGAATTATCGCAAAACAACACCTTCTCGAATCCTACAAAAACCATGCCCTGCCGACACTATTTAGCCTCAGAGACGGTTTGAAACAATTGTTACAAAAATCAGAGAATGTGAAAAATTAGAGTGAAATTGCTTCAAACAAGCGAATTATCGCGAAACAACACCTGCTCGAATCCAACAAAAACTATGCCCTGCCGACTCTATTTAGCCTCAGAGACGCTATGAGACAAGTGTTACAAAAATCAAAGAATGTCGTAAATTAGAGTGAAATTGCTTCAAACAAGCGAATTATCGCGAAACAACACCTGCTCGAATCGAACAAAAACTGTGCCCTGCGGTCTCTACTGAGCCTCAGAGACGCTTTGAGACAAGTGTTACACAAATCAGAGAATGTGAGAAATTAGATTGAAATTGCTTCAAAGAAGCGAATTATCGCGAAACAACACCTGCTCGAATCCGACAAAAACTGTGCCCTGCCGCATTTATTTAGCCTCAGAGACGGTTTGAAACAATTGTTACAGAAATCAGACAATGTCAAAAATTAGAGTGAAATTGCTTCAAACAAGCGAATTATCGCGAAACAACACCTGCTCAAATCCAACAAAAACTTCGCCCTGCCGTCTCTACTGAGCCTCAGAGACCCTTTGAGACAAGTGTTACACAAATCAGAGAATGTGAGAAATTAGATTGAAATAGCTTCAAACAAGCGAATTATCGCGAAACAACACCTGCTCGAATCCGACAAAAACTATGCCCTGCCGACTCTATTTAGCCTCAGAGACGGTTTGAAACCATTGTTACAAAAATCAGAGAATGTGAAAAATTAGAGTGAAAGTGCTTCAAACAAGCGAATTATCGCGAAACAACACCTGCTCGAATCCAACAAAAACTATGCCCTGCCGACCCTATTTAGCCTCAGAGACGGTTTGAAACCATTGTTACAGATATCAGACAATGTCAAAAATTAGAGTGAAATTGCTTCAAACAAGCGAATTATCGCGAAACAACACCTGCTCGAATCCAACAAAAACTGCGCCCTGCCGTCTCTACTGAGCCTCAGAGACGCTTTGAGACAAGTGTTACAAAAATCAGAGAATGTCAAAAATTAGAGTGAAATTGCTTCAAACAAGCGAATTATCGCGAAACAACACCTGCTCGAATCCAACAATAACTGTGCCCTGCCGTCTCTATTAAGGCTCAGAGTCGCTTTGAGACAAGTGTTACAAAAATCAGAGAATGTCGTAAATTAGAGTGAAATTGCTTCAAACAATTGAATTATCGCGAAACAACACCAGCTCGAATCCAACAATAACTGTGCCCTGCCGTCTCTATTGGGGCTCAGAGTCGCTTTGAGACAAGTGTTTTAAGAATCAGAGAATGTCATAAATGAGAGTGAAATTGCTTTAAACAAGCGAATTATCGCGAAACAACACCTGCTCGAATCCAACAAAAACTGTGCCCTGCCGTCTCTACTGAGCCTCAGAGACGCTTTTAGACAAGTGTTACAAAAATCAGAGTATGTCGTAAATTAGAGTGAAATTGCTTCAAACAAGCGAATTATCGCGAAACAACACCTGTTCGAATCCAACTAAAACAGTGCCCTGCCGTCCTTACTGAGCCTCAGAGACGCTTTGAGACATGTGTTACAAAAATCAGAGAATGTCAAAAATTAGAGTGAAATTGCTTCAAAAGAGCGAATTATCGCGAAACAACACCTTCTCGAATCCGACAAAAACCATGCCCTGCCGACTCTATTTAGCCCCAGAGACGGTTTGAAACAATTGTTACAAAAATCAGAGAATGTGAAAAATTAGAGTGAAATTGCTTCAAACAAGCGAATTATCGCGAAACAACACCTGCTCGAATCCAACAAAAACTATGCCCTGCCGACTCTATTTCGCCTCAGAGACGCTTTGAGACAAGTGTTACAAAAATCAAAGAATGTCGTAAATTAGAGTGAAATTGCTTCAAACAAGCGAATTATCGCGAAACAACACCTGCTCTAATCGAACAAAAACTGTGCCCTGCGGTTTCTACTGAGCCTCAGAGACGCTTTGAGACAAGTGTTACACAAATCAGAGAATGTGAGAAATTAGATTGAAATTGCTTCAAACAAGCGAATTATCGCGAAACAACACCTGCTCGAATCCGACAAAAACTGTGCCCTGCCGCATTTATTTAGCCTCAGAGACGGTTTGAAACAATTGTTACAGAAATCCGACAATGTCAAAAATTAGAGTTAAATTGCTTCAAACAAGCGAATTATCGCGAAACAACACCTGCCCGAATCCAACAAAAACTGCGCCCTGCCGTCTCTACTGAGCCTCAGAGACGCTTTGAGACAAGTGTTACAAAAATCAGAGAATGTCGTAAATTAGAGTGAAATTGCTTCAAACAAGCGAATTATCGCGAAACAACACCTGCTCGAATCCAACAATAACTGCCCTGCCGTCTCTATTGGGGCTCAGAGTCGCTTTGAGACAAGTGTTTTAAGAATCAGAGAATGTCATAAATGAGAGTGAAATTGCTTCAAACAAGCGAATTATCGCGAAACAACACCTGCTCAAATCCAACAAAAACTTCGCCCTGCCGTCTCTACTGAGCCTCGCAGACCCTTTGAGACAAGTGTTACAAAAATCAGAGAATGTGAAAAATTAGAGTGAAATTGCTCCAAACAAGCGAATTATCGCGAAACAACACCTGCTCCAATCCAACAAAAACTATGCCCTGCCTACTCAATTTAGCCTCAGAGACGGTTTGAAACCATTGTTACGATATCAGACAATGTCAAAAATTAGAGTGAAATTGCTTCAAACAAGCGAATTATCGCGAAACAACACCTGCTCGAATCCAACAAAAACTGCGCCCTGCCGTCTCTACTGAGCCTCAGAGACGCTTTGAGACAAGTGTTACAAAAATCAGAGAATGTCAAAAATTAGAGTGAAATTGCTTCAAACAAGCGAATTATCGCGAAACAACACCTGCTCGAATCCAACAATAATTATGCCCTGCCGTCTCTATTAAGGCTCAGAGTCGCTTTGAGACAAGTGTTTTAAGAATCAGAGAATGTCGTAAATTACAGTGAAATTGCTTCAAACAAGCGAATTATCGCGAAACAACACCTGCTCGAATCCAACAATAACTGTGCCCTGCCGTCTCTATTGGGGCTCAGAGTCGCTTTGAGACAAGTGTTTTAAGAATCAGAGAATGTCATAAATGAGAGTGAAATTGCTTCAAACAAGCGAATTATCGCGAAACAACACCTGTTCGAATCCAACTAAATCTGTGCCCTGCCGTCCTTACTGAGTCTCAGAGACGCTTTGAGACATGTGTTACAAAAATCAGAGAATGTCAAAAATTAGAGTGAAATTGCTTCAAAAGAGCGAATTATCGCGAAACAACACCTTCTCGAATCCTACAAAAACCATGCCCTGCCGACACTATTTAGCCTCAGAGACGGTTTGAAACAATTGTTACAAAAATCAGAGAATGTGAAAAATTAGAGTGAAATTGCTTCAAACAAGCGAATTATCGCGAAACAACACCTGCTCGAATCCAACAAAAACTATGCCCTGCCGACTCTATTTAGCCTCAGAGACGCTATGAGACAAGTGTTACAAAAATCAAACAATGTCGTAAATTAGAGTGAAATTGCTTCAAACAAGCGAATTATCGCGAAACAACACCTGCTCGAATCGAACAAAAACTGTGCCCTGCGGTCTCTACTGAGCCTCAGAGACGCTTTGAGACAAGTGTTACACAAATCAGAGAATGTGAGAAATTAGATTGATATTGCTTCAAACAAGCGAATTATCGCGAAACAACACCTGCTCGAATCCGACAAAAACTGTGCCCTGCCGCATTTATTTAGCCTCAGAGACGGTTTGAAACAATTGTTACAGAAATCAGACAATGTCAAAAATTAGAGTGAAATTGCTTCAAACAAGCGAACTATCGCGAAACAACACCTGCTCAAATCCAACAAAAACTTCGCCCTGCCGTCTCTACTGAGCCTCAGAGACCCTTTGAGACAAGTGTTACACAAATCAGAGAATGTGAGAAATTAGATTGAAATTGCTTCAAACAAGCGAATTATCGCGAAACAACACCTGCTCGAATCCAACAATAACTGTTCCCTGCCGTCTCTATTGAGGCTCAGAGTCGCTTTGAGACAAGTGTTTTAAGAATCAGAGAATGTCATAAATGAGAGTGAAATTGCTTCAAACAAGCGAATTATCGCGAAACAACACCTGCTCGAATCCAACAATAACTGTGCCCTGCCGTCTCTACTAAGGCTCAGAGTCGCTTTGTGACAAGTGTTTTAAGAATCAGAGAATTTCGTAAATTAGAGTGAAATTGCTTCAAACAAGCGAATTATCGCGAAACAACACCTGCTCGAATCCAACAAAAACTGTGCCCTGCCATCTCTACTGAGCCTCACAGACGCTTTGAGACAAGTGTTACAAAAATCAGAGAATGTGAGAAATTAGATTGAAATTGCTTATAACAAGCGAATTATCGCGAAACAACACCTGCTCGAATCCAACAAAAACTGTGCCCTGCCATCTCTACTGAGCCTCACAGACGGTTTGAAACAATTGTTACAGAAATCAGACAATGTCAAAAATTAGAGGGAAATTGCTTCAAACAAGCGAATTATCGCGAAACAACACCTGCTCGAATCGAACAAAAACTGTGCCCTGCGGTCTCTACTGAGCCTCAGAGACGCTTTGAGACAAGTGTTACACAAATCAGAGAATGTGAGAAATTAGATTGAAATTGCTTCAAACAAGCGAATTATCGCGAAACAACACCTGCTCGAATCCGACAAAAACTGTGCCCTGCCGCATTTATTTAGCCTCAGAGACGGTTTGAAACAATTGTTACAGAAATCAGACAATGTCAAAAATTAGAGTGAAATTGCTTCAAACAAGCGAATTATCGCGAAACAACACCTGCTCAAATCCAACAAAAACTTCGCCCTGCCGTCTCTACTGAGCCTCAGAGACCCTTTGAGACAAGTGTTACACAAATCAGAGAATGTGAGAAATTAGATTGAAATTGCTTCAAACAAGCGAATTCTCGCGAAACAACACCTGCTCGAATCCGACAAAAACTATGCCCTGCCGACTCTATTTAGCCTCAGAGACGGTTTGAAACCATTGTTACAAAAATCAGAGAATGTGAAAAATTAGAGTGAAATTGCTTCAAACAAGCGAATTATCGCGAAACAACACCTGCTCGAATCCAACAAAAACTGCGCCCTGCCGTCTCTACTGAGCCTCAGAGACGCTTTGAGACAAGTGTTACAAAAATCAGTGAATGTCAAAAATTAGAGTGAAATTGCTTCAAACAAGCGAATTATCGCGAAACAACACCTGCTCGAATCCAACAATAACTGTGCCCTGCCGTCTCTACTAAGGCTCAGAGTCGCTTTGTGACAAGTGTTTTAAGAATCAGAGAATTTCGTAAATTAGAGTGAAATTGCTTCAAACAAGCGAATTATCGCGAAACAACACCTGCTCGAATCCAACAAAAACTGTGCCCTGCCATCTCTACTGAGCCTCACAGACGCTTTTAGACAAGTGTTACAAAAATCAGAGAATGTGAGAATTTAGATTGAAATTGCTTATAACAAGCGAATTATCGCGAAACACCACCTGCTCGAATCCAACAAAAACTGTGCCCTGCCATCTCTACTGAGCCTCACAGACGGTTTGAAACAATTGTTACAGAAATCAGACAATGTCAAAAATTAGAGGGAAATTGCTTCAAACAAGCGAATTATCGCGAAACAACACCTGCTCGAATCCAACAAAAACTGCGCCCCGCCGTCTCTACTGAGCCTCAGAGACCCTTTGAGACAAGTGTTACAAAAGTCAGAGAATGTCAAAAATTAGAGTGAAATTCCTTCAAACAAGCGAATTATCGCAAAACAACACCTGCTCGAATCCGACAAAAACTGTGCCCTGCCGCATTTATTTAGCCTCAGAGACGGTTTGAAACAATTGTTACAGAAATCCGACAATGTCAAAAATTAGAGTTAAATTGCTTCAAACAAGCGAATTATCGCGAAACAACACCTGCTCAAATCCAACAAAAACTTCGCCCTGCCGTCTCTACTGAGCCTCAGAGACGCTTTTAGACAAGTGTTACAAAAATCAGAGTATGTCGTAAATTAGAGTGAAATTGCTTCAAACAAGCGAATTATCGCGAAACAACACCTGTTCGAATCCAACTAAAACTGTGCCCTGCCGTCCTTACTGAGCCTCAGAGACGCTTTGAGACATGTGTTACAAAAATCAGAGAATGTCAAAAATTAGAGTGAAATTGCTTCAAAAGAGCGAATTATCGCGAAACAACACCTTCTCGAATCCGACAAAAACCATGCCCTGCCGACTCTATTTAGCCCCAGAGACGGTTTGAAACAATTGTTACAAAAATCAGAGAATGTGAAAAATTAGAGTGAAATTGCTTCAAACAAGCGAATTATCGCGAAACAACACCTGCTCGAATCCAACAAAAACTATGCCCTGCCGACTCTATTTCGCCTCAGAGACGCTTTGAGACAAGTGTTACAAAAATCAAAGAATGTCGTAAATTAGAGTGAAATTGCTTCAAACAAGCGAATTATCGCGAAACAACACCTGCTCTAATCGAACAAAAACTGTGCCCTGCGGTTTCTACTGAGCCTCAGAGACGCTTTGAGACAAGTGTTACACAAATCAGAGAATGTGAGAAATTAGATTGAAATTGCTTCAAACAAGCGAATTATCGCGAAACAACACCTGCTCGAATCCGACAAAAACTGTGCCCTGCCGCATTTATTTAGCCTCAGAGACGGTTTGAAACAATTGTTACAGAAATCCGACAATGTCAAAAATTAGAGTTAAATTGCTTCAAACAAGCGAATTATCGCGAAACAACACCTGCCCGAATCCAACAAAAAGTGCGCCCTGCCGTCTCTACTGAGCCTCAGAGACGCTTTGAGACAAGTGTTACAAAAATCAGAGAATGTCGTAAATTAGAGTGAAATTGCTTCAAACAAGCGAATTATCGCGAAACAACACCTGCTCGAATCCAACAATAACTGCCCTGCCGTCTCTATTGGGGCTCAGAGTCGCTTTGAGACAAGTGTTTTAAGAATCAGAGAATGTCATAAATGAGAGTGAAATTGCTTCAAACAAGCGAATTATCGCGAAACAACACCTGCTCAAATCCAACAAAAACTTCGCCCTGCCGTCTCTACTGAGCCTCGCAGACCCTTTGAGACAAGTGTTACAAAAATCAGAGAATGTGAAAAATTAGAGTGAAATTGCTCCAAACAAGCGAATTATCGCGAAACAACACCTGCTCCAATCCAACAAAAACTATGCCCTGCCTACTCAATTTAGCCTCAGAGACGGTTTGAAACCATTGTTACAGATATCAGACAATGTCAAAAATTAGAGTGAAATTGCTTCAAACAAGCGAATTATCGCGAAACAACACCTGCTCGAATCCAACAAAAACTGCGCCCTGCCGTCTCTACTGAGCCTCAGAGACGCTTTGAGACAAGTGTTACAAAAATCAGAGAATGTCAAAAATTAGAGTGAAATTGCTTCAAACAAGCGAATTATCGCGAAACAACACCTGCTCGAATCCAACAATAATTATGCCCTGCCGTCTCTATTAAGGCTCAGAGTCGCTTTGAGACAAGTGTTTTAAGAATCAGAGAATGTCGTAAATTACAGTGAAATTGCTTCAAACAAGCGAATTATCGCGAAACAACACCTGCTCGAATCCAACAATAACTGTGCCCTGCCGTCTCTATTGGGGCTCAGAGTCGCTTTGAGACAAGTGTTTTAAGAATCAGAGAATGTCATAAATGAGAGTGAAATTGCTTCAAACAAGCGAATTATCGCGAAACAACACCTGTTCGAATCCAACTAAATCTGTGCCCTGCCGTCCTTACTGAGTCTCAGAGACGCTTTGAGACATGTGTTACAAAAATCAGAGAATGTCAAAAATTAGAGTGAAATTGCTTCAAAAGAGCGAATTATCGCGAAACAACACCTTCTCGAATCCTACAAAAACCATGCCCTGCCGACACTATTTAGCCTCAGAGACGGTTTGAAACAATTGTTACAAAAATCAGAGAATGTGAAAAATTAGAGTGTAATTGCTTCAAACAAGCGAATTATCGCGAAACAACACCTGCTCGAATCCAACAAAAACTATGCCCTGCCGACTCTATTTAGCCTCAGAGACGCTATGAGACAAGTGTTACAAAAATCAAACAATGTCGTAAATTAGAGTGAAATTGCTTCAAAGAAGCGAATTATCGCGAAACAACACCTGCTCGAATCGAACAAAAACTGTGCCCTGCGGTCTCTACTGAGCCTCAGAGACGCTTTGAGACAAGTGTTACACAAATCAGAGAATGTGAGAAATTAGATTGAAATTGCTTCAAACAAGCGAATTATCGCGAAACAACACCTGCTCGAATCCGACAAAAACTGTGCCCTGCCGCATTTATTTAGCCTCAGAGACGGTTTGAAACAATTGTTACAGAAATCAGACAATGTCAAAAATTAGAGTGAAATTGCTTCAAACAAGCGAATTATCGCGAAACAACACCTGCTCAAATCCAACAAAAACTTCGCCCTGCCGTCTCTACTGAGCCTCAGAGACCCTTTGAGACAAGTGTTACACAAATCAGAGAATGTGAGAAATTAGATTGAAATTGCTTCAAACAAGCGAATTATCGCGAAACAACACCTGCTCGAATCCAACAATAACTGTTCCCTGCCGTCTCTATTGAGGCTCAGAGTCGCTTTGAGACAAGTGTTTTAAGAATCAGAGAATGTCATAAATGAGAGTGAAATTGCTTCAAACAAGCGAATTATCGCGAAACAACACCTGCTCGAATCCAACAATAACTGTGCCCTGCCGTCTCTACTAAGGCTCAGAGTAGCTTTGTGACAAGTGTTTTAAGAATCAGAGAATTTCGTAAATTAGAGTGAAATTGCTTCAAACAAGCGAATTATCGCGAAACAACACCTGCTCGAATCCAACAAAAACTGTGCCCTGCCATCTCTACTGAGCCTCACAGACGCTTTGAGACAAGTGTTACAAAAATCAGAGAATGTGAGAAATTAGATTGAAATTGCTTATAACAAGCGAATTATCGCGAAACAACACCTGCTCGAATCCAACAAAAACTGTGCCCTGCCATCTCTACTGAGCCTCACAGACGGTTTGAAACAATTTTTACAGAAATCAGACAATGTCAAAAATTAGAGGGAAATTGCTTCAAACAAGCGAATTATCGCGAAACAACACCTGCTCGAATCGAACAAAAACTGTGCCCTGCGGTCTCTACTGAGCCTCAGAGACGCTTTGAGACAAGTGTTACACAAATCAGAGAATGTGAGAAATTAGATTGAAATTGCTTCAAACAAGCGAATTATCGCGAAACAACACCTGCTCGAATCCGACAAAAACTGTGCCCTGCCGCATTTATTTAGCCTCAGAGACGGTTTGAAACAATTGTTACAGAAATCAGACAATGTCAAAAATTAGAGTGAAATTGCTTCAAACAAGCGAATTATCGCGAAACAACACCTGCTCAAATCCAACAAAAACTTCGCCCTGCCGTCTCTACTGAGCCTCAGAGACCCTTTGAGACAAGTGTTACACAAATCAGAGAATGTGAGAAATTAGATTGAAATTGCTTCAAACAAGCGAATTATCGCGAAACAACACCTGCTCGAATCCGACAAAAACTATGCCCTGCCGACTCTATTTAGCCTCAGAGACGGTTTGAAACCATTGTTACAAAAATCAGAGAATGTGAAAAATTAGAGTGAAATTGCTTCAAACAAGCGAATTATCGCGAAACAACACCTGCTCGAATCCAACAAAAACTGCGCCCTGCCGTCTCTACTGAGCCTCAGAGACGCTTTGAGACAAGTGTTACAAAAATCAGTGAATGTCAAAAATTAGAGTGAAATTGCTTCAAACAAGCGAATTATCGCGAAACAACACCTGCTCGAATCCAACAATAACTGTGCCCTGCCGTCTCTATTAAGGCTCAGAGTCGCTTTGAGACAAGTGTTTTAAGAATCAGAGAATGTCGTAAATTACAGTGAAATTGCTTCAAACAAGCGAATTATCGCGAAACAACACCTGCTCGAATCCAACAATAACTGTGCCCTGCCGTCTCTACTAAGGCTCAGAGTCGCTTTGTGACAAGTGTTTTAAGAATCAGAGAATTTCGTAAATTAGAGTGGAATTGCTTCAAACAAGCGAATTATCGCGAAACAACACCTGCTCGAATCCAACAAAAACTGTGCCCTGCCATCTCTACTGAGCCTCACAGACGCTTTGAGACAAGTGTTACAAAAATCAGAGAATGTGAGAATTTAGATTGAAATTGCTTATAACAAGCGAATTATCGCGAAACAACACCTGCTCGAATCCAACAAAAACTGTGCCCTGCCATCTCTACTGAGCCTCACAGACGGTTTGAAACAATTGTTACAGAAATCAGACAATGTCAAAAATTAGAGGGAAATTGCTTCAAACAAGCGAATTATCGCGAAACAACACCTGCTCGAATCCAACAAAAACTGCGCCCCGCCGTCTCTACTGAGCCTCAGAGACCCTTTGAGACAAGTGTTACAAAAGTCAGAGAATGTCAAAAATTAGAGTGAAATTCCTTCAAACAAGCGAATTATCGCAAAACAACACCTGCTCGAATCCGACAAAAACTGTGCCCTGCCGCATTTATTTAGCCTCAGAGACGGTTTGAAACAATTGTTACAGAAATCCGACAATGTCAAAAATTAGAGTTAAATTGCTTCAAACAAGCGAATTATCGCGAAACAACACCTGCTCAAATCCAACAAAAACTTCGCCCTGCCGTCTCTACTGAGCCTCAGAGACCCTTTGAGACAAGTGTTACAAAAATCAGAGAATGTCAAAAATTAGAGTGAAATTGCTTCAAATAAGCGAATTATCGCGAAACAACACCTGCTTGAATCCAACAAAAACTGTGCCCTGCTGTCTCTACCGAGCCTCAGAGACGCTTTTAGACAAGTGTTACAAAAATCAGAGAATGTCATAAATTAGAGTGAAATTGCTTCAAACAGACGAATTATCGCGAAACAACACCTGCTCGAATCCGACAAAAACTGTGCCCTGCCGCATTTATTTAGCCTCAGAGACGGTTTGAAACAATTGTCACAGAAATCCGACAATGTCAAAAATTAGAGTTAAATTGCTTCAAACAAGCGAATTATCGCGAAACAACACCTGCCCGAATCCAACAAAAACTGCGCCCTGCCGTCTCTACTGAGCCTCAGAGACGCTTTGAGACAAGTGTTACAAAAATCAGAGAATGTCGTAAATTAGAGTGAAATTGCTTCAAACAAGCGAATTATCGCGAAACAACACCTGCTCGAATCCAACAAAAACTGCGCCCTGCCGTCTCTACTGAGCCTCAGAGACGCTTTGAGACAAGTGTTACAAAAATCAGAGAATGTCAAAAATTAGAGTGAAATTGCTTCAAACAAGCGAATTATCGCGAAACAACACCTGCTCGAATCCAACAATAACTGTGCCCTGCCGTCTCTATTAAGGCTCAGAGTCGCTTTGAGACAAGTGTTACAAAAATCAGAGAATGTCGTAAATTAGAGTGAAATTGCTTCAAACAATTGAATTATCGCGAAACAACACCTGCTCGAATCCAACAATAACTGTGCCCTGCCGTCTCTATTGGGGCTCAGAGTCGCTTTGAGACAAGTGTTTTAAGAATCAGAGAATGTCATAAATGAGAGTGAAATTGCTTTAAACAAGCGAATTATCGCGAAACAACACCTGCTCGAATCCAACAAAAACTGTGCCCTGCCGTCTCTACTGAGCCTCAGAGACGCTTTTAGACAAGTGTTACAAAAATCAGAGAATGTCGTAAATTAGAGTGAAATTGCTTCAAACAAGCGAATTATCGCGAAACAACACCTGTTCGAATCCAACTAAAACTGTGCCCTGCCGTCCTTACTGAGCCTCAGAGACGCTTTGAGACATGTGTTACAAAAATCAGAGAATGTCAAAAATTAGAGTGAAATTGCTTCAAAAGAGCGAATTATCGCGAAACAACACCTTCTCGAATCCGACAAAAACCATGCCCTGCCGACTCTATTTAGCCCCAGAGACGGTTTGAAACAATTGTTACAAAAATCAGAGAATGTGAAAAATTAGAGTGAAATTGCTTCAAACAAGCGAATTATCGCGAAACAACACCTGCTCGAATCCAACAAAAACTATGCCCTGCCGACTCTATTTCGCCTCAGAGACGCTTTGAGACAAGTGTTACAAAAATCAAAGAATGTCGTAAATTAGAGTGAAATTGCTTCAAACAAGCGAATTATCGCGAAACAACACCTGCTCTAATCGAACAAAAACTGTGCCCTGCGGTTTCTACTGAGCCTCAGAGACGCTTTGAGACAAGTGTTACACAAATCAGAGAATGTGAGAAATTAGATTGAAATTGCTTCAAACAAGCGAATTATCGCGAAACAACACCTGCTCGAATCCGACAAAAACTGTGCCCTGCCGCATTTATTTAGCCTCAGAGACGGTTTGAAACAATTGTTACAGAAATCCGACAATGTCAAAAATTAGAGTTAAATTGCTTCAAACAAGCGAATTATCGCGAAACAACACCTGCCCGAATCCAACAAAAACTGCGCCCTGCCGTCTCTACTGAGCCTCAGAGACGCTTTGAGACAAGTGTTACAAAAATCAGAGAATGTCGTAAATTAGAGTGAAATTGCTTCAAACAAGCGAATTATCGCGAAACAACACCTGCTCGAATCCAACAATAACTGCCCTGCCGTCTCTATTGGGGCTCAGAGTCGCTTTGAGACAAGTGTTTTAAGAATCAGAGAATGTCATAAATGAGAGTGAAATTGCTTCAAACAAGCGAATTATCGCGAAACAACACCTGCTCAAATCCAACAAAAACTTCGCCCTGCCGTCTCTACTGAGCCTCGCAGACCCTTTGAGACAAGTGTTACAAAAATCAGAGAATGTGAAAAATTAGAGTGAAATTGCTCCAAACAAGCGAATTATCGCGAAACAACACCTGCTCCAATCCAACAAAAACTATGCCCTGCCTACTCAATTTAGCCTCAGAGACGGTTTGAAACCATTGTTACAGATATCAGACAATGTCAAAAATTAGAGTGAAATTGCTTCAAACAAGCGAATTATCGCGAAACAACACCTGCTCGAATCCAACAAAAACTGCGCCCTGCCGTCTCTACTGAGCCTCAGAGACGCTTTGAGACAAGTGTTACAAAAATCAGAGAATGTCAAAAATTAGAGTGAAATTGCTTCAAACAAGCGAATTATCGCGAAACAACACCTGCTCGAATCCAACAATAATTATGCCCTGCCGTCTCTATTAAGGCTCAGAGTCGCTTTGAGACAAGTGTTTTAAGAATCAGAGAATGTCGTAAATTACAGTGAAATTGCTTCAAACAAGCGAATTATCGCGAAACAACACCTGCTCGAATCCAACAATAACTGTGCCCTGCCGTCTCTATTGGGGCTCAGAGTCGCTTTGAGACAAGTGTTTTAAGAATCAGAGAATGTCATAAATGAGAGTGAAATTGCTTCAAACAAGCGAATTATCGCGAAACAACACCTGTTCGAATCCAACTAAATCTGTGCCCTGCCGTCCTTACTGAGTCTCAGAGACGCTTTGAGACATGTGTTACAAAAATCAGAGAATGTCAAAAATTAGAGTGAAATTGCTTCAAAAGAGCGAATTATCGCGAAACAACACCTTCTCGAATCCTACAAAAACCATGCCCTGCCGACACTATTTAGCCTCAGAGACGGTTTGAAACAATTGTTACAAAAATCAGAGAATGTGAAAAATTAGAGTGAAATTGCTTCAAACAAGCGAATTATCGCGAAACAACACCTGCTCGAATCCAACAAAAACTATGCCCTGCCGACTCTATTTAGCCTCAGAGACGCTATGAGACAAGTGTTACAAAAATCAAACAATGTCGTAAATTAGAGTGAAATTGCTTCAAACAAGCGAATTATCGCGAAACAACACCTGCTCGAATCGAACAAAAACTGTGCCCTGCGGTCTCTACTGAGCCTCAGAGACGCTTTGAGACAAGTGTTACACAAATCAGAGAATGTGATAAATTAGATTGAAATTGCTTCAAACAAGCGAATTATCGCGAAACAACACCTGCTCGAATCCGACAAAAACTGTGCCCTGCCGCATTTATTTAGCCTCAGAGACGGTTTGAAACAATTGTTACAGAAATCAGACAGTCAAAAATTAGAGTGAAATTGCTTCAAACAAGCGAATTATCGCGAAACAACACCTGCTCAAATCCAACAAAAACTTCGCCCTGCCGTCTCTACTGAGCCTCAGAGACCCTTTGAGACAAGTGTTACACAAATCAGAGAATGTGAGAAATTAGATTGAAATTGCTTCAAACAAGCGAATTATCGCGAAACAACACCTGCTCGAATCCAACAATAACTGTTCCCTGCCGTCTCTATTGAGGCTCAGAGTCGCTTTGAGACAAGTGTTTTAAGAATCAGAGAATGTCATAAATGAGAGTGAAATTGCTTCAAACAAGCGAATTATCGCGAAACAACACCTGCTCGAATCCAACAAAAACTGCGCCCTGCCGTCTCTACTGAGCCTCAGAGACGCTTTGAGACAAGTGTTACAAAAATCAGAGAATGTCAAAAATTAGAGTGAAATTGCTTCAAACAAGCGAATTATCGCGAAACAACACCTGCTCGAATCCAACAATAACTGTGCCCTGCCGTCTCTATTAAGGCTCAGAGTCGCTTTGAGACAAGTGTTTTAAGAAACAGAGAATGTCGTAAATTACAGTGAAATTGCTTCAAACAAGCGAATTATCGCGAAACAACACCTGCTCGAATCCAACAATAACTGTGCCCTGCCGTCTCTACTAAGGCTCAGAGTCGCTTTGTGACAAGTGTTTTAAGAATCAGAGAATTTCGTAAATTAGAGTGAAATTGCTTCAAACAAGCGAATTATCGCGAAACAACACCTGCTCGAATCCAACAAAAACTGTGCCCTGCCATCTCTACTGAGCCTCACAGACGCTTTGAGACAAGTGTTACAAAAATCAGAGAATGTGAGAAATTAGATTGAAATTGCTTATAACAAGCGAATTATCGCGAAACAACACCTGCTCGAATCCAACAAAAACTGTGCCCTGCCATCTCTACTGAGCCTCACAGACGGTTTGAAACAATTGTTACAGAAATCAGACAATGTCAAAAATTAGAGGGAAATTGCTTCAAACAAGCGAATTATCGCGAAACAACACCTGCTCGAATCGAACAAAAACTGTGCCCTGCGGTCTCTACTGAGCCTCAGAGACGCTTTGAGACAAGTGTTACACAAATCAGAGAATGTGAGAAATTAGATTGAAATTGCTTCAAACAAGCGAATTATCGCGAAACAACACCTGCTCGAATCCGACAAAAACTGTGCCCTGCCGCATTTATTTAGCCTCAGAGACGGTTTGAAACAATTGTTACAGAAATCAGACAATGTCAAAAATTAGAGTGAAATTGCTTCAAACAAGCGAATTATCGCGAAACAACACCTGCTCAAATCCAACAAAAACTTCGCCCTGCCGTCTCTACTGAGCCTCAGAGACCCTTTGAGACAAGTGTTACACAAATCAGAGAATGTGAGAAATTAGATTGAAATTGCTTCAAACAAGCGAATTATCGCGAAACAACACCTGCTCGAATCCGACAAAAACTATGCCCTGCCGACTCTATTTAGCCTCAGAGACGGTTTGAAACCATTGTTACAAAAATCAGAGAATGTGAAAAATTAGAGTGAAATTGCTTCAAACAAGCGAATTATCGCGAAACAACACCTGCTCGAATCCAACAAAAACTGCGCCCTGCCGTCTCTACTGAGCCTCAGAGACGCTTTGAGACAAGTGTTACAAAAATCAGTGAATGTCAAAAATTAGAGTGAAATTGCTTCAAACAAGCGAATTATCGCGAAACAACACCTGCTCGAATCCAACAATAACTGTGCCCTGCCGTCTCTATTAAGGCTCAGAGTCGCTTTGAGACAAGTGTTTTAAGAATCAGAGATTGTCGTAAATTACAGTGAAATTGCTTCAAACAAGCGAATTATCGCGAAACAACACCTGCTCGAATCCAACAATAACTGTGCCCTGCCGTCTCTACTAAGGCTCAGAGTCGCTTTGTGACAAGTGTTTTAAGAATCAGAGAATTTCGTAAATTAGAGTGAAATTGCTTCAAACAAGCGAATTATCGCGAAACAACACCTGCTCGAATCCAACAAAAACTGTGCCCTGCCATCTCTACTGAGCCTCACAGACGCTTTGAGACAAGTGTTACAAAAATCAGAGAATGTGAGAATTTAGATTGAAATTGCTTATAACAAGCGAATTATCGCGAAACAACACCTGCTCGAATCCAACAAAAACTGTGCCCTGCCATCTCTACTGAGCCTCACAGACGGTTTGAAACAATTGTTACAGAAATCAGACAATGTCAAAAATTAGAGTTAAATTGCTTCAAACAAGCGAATTATCGCGAAACAACACCTGCTCAAATCCAACAAAAACTTCGCCCTGCCGTCTCTACTGAGCCTCAGAGACCCTTTGAGACAAGTGTTACAAAAATCAGAGAATGTCAAAAATTAGAGTGAAATTGCTTCAAATAAGCGAATTATCGCGAAACAACACCTGCTTGAATCCAACAAAAACTGTGCCCTGCTGTCTCTACCGAGCCTCAGAGACGCTTTTAGACAAGTGTTACAAAAATCAGAGAATGTCATAAATTAGAGTGAAATTGCTTCAAACAGACGAATTATCGCGAAACAACACCTGCTCGAATCCGACAAAAACTGTGCCCTGCCGCATTTATTTAGCCTCAGAGACGGTTTGAAACAATTGTCACAGAAATCCGACAATGTCAAAAATTAGAGTTAAATTGCTTCAAACAAGCGAATTATCGCGAAACAACACCTGCCCGAATCCAACAAAAACTGCGCCCTGCCGTCTCTACTGAGCCTCAGAGACGCTTTGAGACAAGTGTTACAAAAATCAGAGAATGTCGTAAATTAGAGTGAAATTGCTTCAAACAAGCGAATTATCGCGAAACAACACCTGCTCGAATCCAACAATAACTGTGCCCTGCCGTCTCTACTGAGCCTCAGAGACCCTTTGAGACAAGTGTTACACAAATCAGAGAATGTGAGAAATTAGATTGAAATTGCTTCAAACAAGCGAATTATCGCGAAACAACACCTGCTCGAATCCGACAAAAACTATGCCCTGCCGACTCTATTTAGCCTCAGAGACGGTTTGAAACCATTGTTACAAAAATCAGAGAATGTGAAAAATTAGAGTGAAATTGCTTCAAACAAGCGAATTATCGCGAAACAACACCTGCTCGAATCCAACAAAAACTGCGCCCTGCCGTCTCTACTGAGCCTCAGAGACGCTTTGAGACAAGTGTTACAAAAATCAGTGAATGTCAAAAATTAGAGTGAAATTGCTTCAAACAAGCGAATTATCGCGAAACAACACCTGCTCGAATCCAACAATAACTGTGCCCTGCCGTCTCTATTAAGGCTCAGAGTCGCTTTGAGACAAGTGTTTTAAGAATCAGAGAATGTCGTAAATTACAGTGAAATTGCTTCAAACAAGCGAATTATCGCGAAACAACACCTGCTCGAATCCAACAATAACTGTGCCCTGCCGTCTCTACTAAGGCTCAGAGTCGCTTTGTGACAAGTGTTTTAAGAATCAGAGAATTTCGTAAATTAGAGTGAAATTGCTTCAAACAAGCGAATTATCGCGAAACAACACCTGCTCGAATCCAACAAAAACTGTGCCCTGCCATCTCTACTGAGCCTCACAGACGCTTTGAGACAAGTGTTACAAAAATCAGAGAATGTGAGAAATTAGATTGAAATTGCTTATAACAAGCGAATTATCGCGAAACAACACCTGCTCGAATCCAACAAAAACTGTGCCCTGCCATCTCTACTGAGCCTCACAGACGGTTTGAAACAATTGTTACAGAAATCAGACAATGTCAAAAATTAGAGGGAAATTGCTTCAAACAAGCGAATTATCGCGAAACAACACCTGCTCGAATCCAACAAAAACTGCGCCCCGCCGTCTCTACTGAGCCTCAGAGACCCTTTGAGACAAGTGTTACAAAAGTCAGAGAATGTCAAAAATTAGAGTGAAATTCCTTCAAACAAGCGAATTATCGCGAAACAACACCTGCTCGAATCCGACAAAAACTGTGCCCTGCCGCATTTATTTAGCCTCAGAGACGGTTTGAAACAATTGTTACAGAAATCCGACAATGTCAAAAATTAGAGTTAAATTGCTTCAAACAAGCGAATTATCGCGAAACAACACCTGCTCAAATCCAACAAAAACTTCGCCCTGCCGTCTCTACTGAGCCTCAGAGACCCTTTGAGACAAGTGTTACAAAAATCAGAGAATGTCAAAAATTAGAGTGAAATTGCTTCAAATAAGCGAATTATCGCGAAACAACACCTGCTTGAATCCAACAAAAACTGTGCCCTGCTGTCTCTACCGAGCCTCAGAGACGCTTTTAGACAAGTGTTACAAAAATCAGAGAATGTCATAAATTAGAGTGAAATTGCTTCAAACAGACGAATTATCGCGAAACAACACCTGCTCGAATCCGACAAAAACTGTGCCCTGCCGCATTTATTTAGCCTCAGAGACGGTTTGAAACAATTGTCACAGAAATCCGACAATGTCAAAAATTAGAGTTAAATTGCTTCAAACAAGCGAATTATCGCGAAACAACACCTGCTTGAATCCAACAAAAACTGTGCCCTGCTGTCTCTACCGAGCCTCAGAGACGCTTTGAGACAAGTGTTACAAAAATCAGAGAATGTCGTAAATTAGAGTGAAATTGCTTCAAACAAGCGAATTATCGCGAAACAACACCTGCTCGAATCCAACAATAACTGTGCCCTGCCGTCTCTATTGGGGCTCAGAGTCGCTTTGAGACAAGTGTTTTAAGAATCAGAGAATGTCATAAATGAGAGTGAAATTGCTTCAAACAAGCGAATTATCGCGAAACAACACCTGCTCGAATCCAACAAAAACTGTGCCCTGCCGTCTCTACTGAGCCTCAGAGACGCTTTTAGACAAGTGTTACAAAAATCAGAGAATGTCGTAAATTAGAGTGAAATTGCTTCAAACAAGCGAATTATCGCGAAACAACACCTGTTCGAATCCAACTAAAACTGTGCCCTGCCGTCCTTACTGAGCCTCAGAGACGCTTTGAGACATGTGTTACAAAAATCAGAGAATGTCAAAAATTAGAGTGAAATTGCTTCAAAAGAGCGAATTATCGCGAAACAACACCTCGAATCCGACAAAAACCATGCCCTGCCGACTCTATTTAGCCTCAGAGACGGTTTGAAACAATTGTTACAAAAATCAGAGAATGTGAAAAATTAGAGTGAAATTGCTTCAAACAAGCGAATTATCGCGAAACAACACCTGCTCGAATCCAGCAAAAACTATGCCCTGCCGACTCTATTTAGCCTCAGAGACGCTTTGAGACAAGTGTTACAAAAATCAAAGAATGTCGTAAATTAGAGTGAAATTGCTTCAAACAAGCGAATTATCGCGAAACAACACCTGCTCGAATCGAACAAAAACTGTGCCCTGCGGTCTCTACTGAGCCTCAGAGACGCTTTGAGACAAGTGTTACACAAATCAGAGAATGTGAGAAATTAGATTGAAATTGCTTCAAACAAGCGAATTATCGCGAAACAACACCTGCTCGAATCCGACAAATACTGTGCCCTGCCGCATTTATTTAGCCTCAGAGACGGTTTGAAACAATTGTTACAGAAATCCGACAATGTCAAAAATTAGAGTTAAATTGCTTCAAACAAGCGAATTATCGCGAAACAACACCTGCCCGAATCCAACAAAAACTGCACCCTGCCGTCTCTACTGAGCCTCAGAGACGCTTTGAGACAAGTGTTACAAAAATCAGAGAATGTCGTAAATTAGAGTGAAATTGCTTCAAACAAGCGAATTATCGCGAAACAACACCTGCTCGAATCCAACAATAACTGCCCTGCCGTCTCTATTGGGGCTCAGAGTCGCTTTGAGACAAGTGTTTTAAGAACCAGAGAATGTCATAAATGAGAGTGAAATTGCTTCAAACAAGCGAATTATCGCGAAACAACACCTGCTCGAATCCAACAAAAACTGTGCCCTGCCGTCTCTACTGAGCCTCAGAGACGCTTTTAGACAAGTGTTACAAAAATCAGAGAATGTCGTAAATTAGAGTGAAATTGCTTCAAACAAGCGAATTATCGCGAAACAACACCTGTTCGAATCCAACTAAAACTGAGCCCTGCCGTCCTTACTGAGCCTCAGAGACGCTTTGAGACATGTGTTACAAAAATCAGAGAATGTCAAAAATTAGAGTGAAATTGCTTCAAAAGAGCGAATTATCGCGAAACAACACCTTCTCGAATCCGACAAAAACCATGCCCTGCCGACTCTATTTAGCCTCAGAGACGGTTTGAAACAATTGTTACAAAAATCAGAGAATGTGAAAAATTAGAGTGAAATTGCTTCAAACAAGCGAATTATCGCGAAACAACACCTGCTCGAATCCAACAAAAACTATGCCCTCCCGACTCTATTTAGCCTCAGAGACGCTTTGAGACAAGTGTTACAAAAATCAAAGAATGTCGTAAATTAGAGTGAAATTCTTCAAACAAGCGAATTATCGCGAAACAACACCTGCCCGAATCGAACAAAAACTGTGCCCTGCTGTCTCTACTGAGCCTCAGAGACGCTTTGAGACAAGTGTTACACAAATCAGAGAATGTGAGAAATTAGATTGAAATTGCTTCAAACAAGCGAATTATCGCGAAACAACACCTGCTCGAATCCGACAAAAACTGTGCCCTGCCGCATTTATTTAGCCTCAGAGACGGTTTGAAACAATTGTTACAGAAATCAGACAATGTCAAAAATTAGAGTGAAATTGCTTCAAACAAGCGAATTATCGCGAAACAACACCTGCTCAAATCCAACAAAAACTTCGCCCTGCCGTCTCTACTGAGCCTCACAGACCCTTTGAGACAAGTGTTACAAAAATCAGAGAATGTGAAAAATTAGAGTGAAATTGCTTCAAACAAGCGAATTATCGCGAAACAACACCTGCTCGAATCCAACAAAAACTATGCCCTGCCAACTCAATTTAGCCTCAGAGACGGTTTGAAACCATTGTTACAGATATCAGACAGTCAAAAATTAGAGTGAAATTGCTTCAAACAAGCGAATTATCGCGAAACAACACCTGCTCAAATCCAACAAAAACTTCGCCCTGCCGTCTCTACTGAGCCTCAGAGACCCTTTGAGACAAGTGTTACACAAATCAGAGAATGTGAGAAATTAGATTGAAATTGCTTCAAACAAGCGAATTATCGCGAAACAACACCTGCTCGAATCCAACAATAACTGTTCCCTGCCGTCTCTATTGAGGCTCAGAGTCGCTTTGAGACAAGTGTTTTAAGAATCAGAGAATGTCATAAATGAGAGTGAAATTGCTTCAAACAAGCGAATTATCGCGAAACAACACCTGCTCGAATCCAACAAAAACTGCGCCCTGCCGTCTCTACTGAGCCTCAGAGACGCTTTGAGACAAGTGTTACAAAAATCAGAGAATGTCAAAAATTAGAGTGAAATTGCTTCAAACAAGCGAATTATCGCGAAACAACACCTGCTCGAATCCAACAATAACTGTGCCCTGCCGTCTCTATTAAGGCTCAGAGTCGCTTTGAGACAAGTGTTTTAAGAAACAGAGAATGTCGTAAATTACAGTGAAATTGCTTCAAACAAGCGAATTATCGCGAAACAACACCTGCTCGAATCCAACAATAACTGTGCCCTGCCGTCTCTACTAAGGCTCAGAGTCGCTTTGTGACAAGTGTTTTAAGAATCAGAGAATTTCGTAAATTAGAGTGAAATTGCTTCAAACAAGCGAATTATCGCGAAACAACACCTGCTCGAATCCAACAAAAACTGTGCCCTGCCATCTCTACTGAGCCTCACAGACGCTTTGAGACAAGTGTTACAAAAATCAGAGAATGTGAGAAATTAGATTGAAATTGCTTATAACAAGCGAATTATCGCGAAACAACACCTGCTCGAATCCAACAAAAACTGTGCCCTGCCATCTCTACTGAGCCTCACAGACGGTTTGAAACAATTGTTACAGAAATCAGACAATGTCAAAAATTAGAGGGAAATTGCTTCAAACAAGCGAATTATCGCGAAACAACACCTGCTCGAATCGAACAAAAACTGTGCCCTGCGGTCTCTACTGAGCCTCAGAGACGCTTTGAGACAAGTGTTACACAAATCAGAGAATGTGAGAAATTAGATTGAAATTGCTTCAAACAAGCGAATTATCGCGAAACAACACCTGCTCGAATCCGACAAAAACTGTGCCCTGCCGCATTTATTTAGCCTCAGAGACGGTTTGAAGCAATTGTTACAGAAATCAGACAATGTCAAAAATTAGAGTGAAATTGCTTCAAACAAGCGAATTATCGCGAAACAACACCTGCTCAAATCCAACAAAAACTTCGCCCTGCCGTCTCTACTGAGCCTCAGAGACCCTTTGAGACAAGTGTTACACAAATCAGAGAATGTGAGAAATTAGATTGAAATTGCTTCAAACAAGCGAATTATCGCGAAACAACACCTGCTCGAATCCGACAAAAACTATGCCCTGCCGACTCTATTTAGCCTCAGAGACGGTTTGAAACCATTGTTACAAAAATCAGAGAATGTGAAAAATTAGAGTGAAATTGCTTCAAACAAGCGAATTATCGCGAAACAACACCTGCTCGAATCCAACAAAAACTGTGCCCTGCCATCTCTACTGAGCCTCACAGACGGTTTGAAACAATTGTTACAGAAATCAGACAATGTCAAAAATTAGAGTTAAATTGCTTCAAACAAGCGAATTATCGCGAAACAACACCTGCTCAAATCCAACAAAAACTTCGCCCTGCCGTCTCTACTGAGCCTCAGAGACCCTTTGAGACAAGTGTTACAAAAATCAGAGAATGTCAAAAATTAGAGTGAAATTGCTTCAAATAAGCGAATTATCGCGAAACAACACCTGCTTGAATCCAACAAAAACTGTGCCCTGCTGTCTCTACCGAGCCTCAGAGACGCTTTTAGACAAGTGTTACAAAAATCAGAGAATGTCATAAATTAGAGTGAAATTGCTTCAAACAGACGAATTATCGCGAAACAACACCTGCTCGAATCCGACAAAAACTGTGCCCTGCCGCATTTATTTAGCCTCAGAGACGGTTTGAAACAATTATCACAGAAATCCGACAATGTCAAAAATTAGAGTTAAATTGCTTCAAACAAGCGAATTATCGCGAAACAACACCTGCCCGAATCCAACAAAAACTGCGCCCTGCCGTCTCTACTGAGCCTCAGAGACGCTTTGAGACAAGTGTTACAAAAATCAGAGAATGTCGTAAGATAGAGTGAAATTGCTTCAAACAAGCGAATTATCGCGAAACAACACCTGCTCGAATCCAACAATAACTGTGCCCTGCCGTCTCTACTGAGCCTCAGAGACCCTTTGAGACAAGTGTTACACAAATCAGAGAATGTGAGAAATTAGATTGAAATTGCTTCAAACAAGCGAATTATCGCGAAACAACACCTGCTCGAATCCGACAAAAACTATGCCCTGCCGACTCTATTTAGCCTCAGAGACGGTTTGAAACCATTGTTACAAAAATCAGAGAATGTGAAAAATTAGAGTGAAATTGCTTCAAACAAGCGAATTATCGCGAAACAACACCTGCTCGAATCCAACAAAAACTGCGCCCTGCCGTCTCTACTGAGCCTCAGAGACGCTTTGAGACAAGTGTTACAAAAATCAGTGAATGTCAAAAATTAGAGTGAAATTGCTTCAAACAAGCGAATTATCGCGAAACAACACCTGCTCGAATCCAACAATAACTGTGCCCTGCCGTCTCTATTAAGGCTCAGAGTCGCTTTGAGACAAGTGTTTTAAGAATCAGAGAATGTCGTAAATTACAGTGAAATTGCTTCAAACAAGCGAATTATCGCGAAACAACACCTGCTCGAATCCAACAATAACTGTGCCCTGCCGTCTCTACTAAGGCTCAGAGTCGCTTTGTGACAAGTGTTTTAAGAATCAGAGAATTTCGTAAATTAGAGTGAAATTGCTTCAAACAAGCGAATTATCGCGAAACAACACCTGCTCGAATCCAACAAAAACTGTGCCCTGCCATCTCTACTGAGCCTCACAGACGCTTTGAGACAAGTGTTACAAAAATCAGAGAATGTGAGAAATTAGATTGAAATTGCTTATAACAAGCGAATTATCGCGAAACAACACCTGCTCGAATCCAACAAAAACTGTGCCCTGCCATCTCTACTGAGCCTCACAGACGGTTTGAAACAATTGTTACAGAAATCAGACAATGTCAAAAATTAGAGGGAAATTGCTTCAAACAAGCGAATTATCGCGAAACAACACCTGCTCGAATCCAACAAAAACTGCGCCCCGCCGTCTCTACTGAGCCTCAGAGACCCTTTGAGACAAGTGTTACAAAAGTCAGAGAATGTCAAAAATTAGAGTGAAATTCCTTCAAACAAGCGAATTATCGCGAAACAACACCTGCTCGAATCCGACAAAAACTGTGCCCTGCCGCATTTATTTAGCCTCAGAGACGGTTTGAAACAATTGTTACAGAAATCCGACAATGTCAAAAATTAGAGTTAAATTGCTTCAAACAAGCGAATTATCGCGAAACAACACCTGCTCAAATCCAACAAAAACTTCGCCCTGCCGTCTCTACTGAGCCTCAGAGACCCTTTGAGACAAGTGTTACAAAAATCAGAGAATGTCAAAAATTAGAGTGAAATTGCTTCAAATAAGCGAATTATCGCGAAACAACACCTGCTTGAATCCAACAAAAACTGTGCCCTGCTGTCTCTACCGAGCCTCAGAGACGCTTTTAGACAAGTGTTACAAAAATCAGAGAATGTCATAAATTAGAGTGAAATTGCTTCAAACAGACGAATTATCGCGAAACAACACCTGCTCGAATCCGACAAAAACTGTGCCCCGCCGCATTTATTTAGCCTCAGAGACGGTTTGAAACAATTGTCACAGAAATCCGACAATGTCAAAAATTAGAGTTAAATTGCTTCAAACAAGCGAATTATCGCGAAACAACACCTGCTCGAATCCAGCAAAAACTATGCCCTGCCGACTCTATTTAGCCTCAGAGACGCTTTGAGACAAGTGTTACAAAAATCAAAGAATGTCGTAAATTAGAGTGAAATTGCTTCAAACAAGCGAATTATCGCGAAACAACACCTGCTCGAATCGAACAAAAACTGTGCCCTGCGGTCTCTACTGAGCCTCAGAGACGCTTTGAGACAAGTGTTACACAAATCAGAGAATGTGAGAAATTAGATTGAAATTGCTTCAAACAAGCGAATTATCGCGAAACAACACCTGCTCGAATCCGACAAAAACTGTGCCCTGCCGCATTTATTTAGCCTCAGAGACGGTTTGAAACAATTGTTACAGAAATCCGACAATGTCAAAAATTAGAGTTAAATTGCTTCAAACAAGCGAATTATCGCGAAACAACACCTGCCCGAATCCAACAAAAACTGCACCCTGCCGTCTCTACTGAGCCTCAGAGACGCTTTGAGACAAGTGTTACAAAAATCAGAGAATGTCGTAAATTAGAGTGAAATTGCTTCAAACAAGCGAATTATCGCGAAACAACACCTGCTCGAATCCAACAATAACTGCCCTGCCGTCTCTATTGGGGCTCAGAGTCGCTTTGAGACAAGTGTTTTAAGAACCAGAGAATGTCATAAATGAGAGTGAAATTGCTTCAAACAAGCGAATTATCGCGAAACAACACCTGTTCGAATCCAACTAAAACTGAGCCCTGCCGTCCTTACTGAGCCTCAGAGACGCTTTTAGACAAGTGTTACAAAAATCAGAGAATGTCGTAAATTAGAGTGAAATTGCTTCAAACAAGCGAATTATCGCGAAACAACACCTGCTCGAATCCAACAATAACTGCCCTGCCGTCTCTATTGGGGCTCAGAGTCGCTTTGAGACAAGTGTTTTAAGAACCAGAGAATGTCATAAATGAGAGTGAAATTGCTTCAAACAAGCGAATTATCGCGAAACAACACCTGCTCGAATCCAACAATAACTGCCCTGCCGTCTCTATTGGGGCTCAGAGTCGCTTTGAGACAAGTGTTTTAAGAACCAGAGAATGTCATAAATGAGAGTGAAATTGCTTCAAACAAGCGAATTATCGCGAAACAACACCTGCTCGAATCCAACAAAAACTGTGCCCTGCCGTCTCTACTGAGCCTCAGAGACGCTTTTAGACAAGTGTTACAAAAATCAGAGAATGTCGTAAATTAGAGTGAAATTGCTTCAAAAGAGCGAATTATCGCGAAACAACACCTTCTCGAATCCGACAAAAACCATGCCCTGCCGACTCTATTTAGCCTCAGAGACGGTTTGAAACAATTGTTACAAAAATCAGAGGATGTGAAAAATTAGAGTGAAATTGCTTCAAACAAGCGAATTATCGCGAAACAACACCTGCTCGAATCCAACAAAAACTATGCCCTCCCGACTCTATTTAGCCTCAGAGACGCTTTGAGACAAGTGTTACAAAAATCAAAGAATGTCGTAAATTAGAGTGAAATTCTTCAAACAAGCGAATTATCGCGAAACAACACCTGCCCGAATCGAACAAAAACTGTGCCCTGCTGTCTCTACTGAGCCTCAGAGACGCTTTGAGACAAGTGTTTTAAGAACCAGAGAATGTCATAAATGAGAGTGAAATTGCTTCAAACAAGCGAATTATCGCGAAACAACACCTGCTCGAATCCAACAAAAACTGTGCCCTGCCGTCTCTACTGAGCCTCAGAGACGCTTTTAGACAAGTGTTACAAAAATCAGAGAATGTCGTAAATTAGAGTGAAATTGCTTCAAACAAGCGAATTATCGCGAAACAACACCTGCTCGAATCCAACAATAACTGCCCTGCCGTCTCTATTGGGGCTCAGAGTCGCTTTGAGACAAGTGTTTTAAGAACCAGAGAATGTCATAAATGAGAGTGAAATTGCTTCAAACAAGCGAATTATCGCGAAACAACACCTGCTCGAATCCAACAAAAACTGTGCCCTGCCGTCTCTACTGAGCCTCAGAGACGCTTTTAGACAAGTGTTACAAAAATCAGAGAATGTCGTAAATTAGAGTGAAATTGCTTCAAAAGAGCGAATTATCGCGAAACAACACCTTCTCGAATCCGACAAAAACCATGCCCTGCCGACTCTATTTAGCCTCAGAGACGGTTTGAAACAATTGTTACAAAAATCAGAGGATGTGAAAAATTAGAGTGAAATTGCTTCAAACAAGCGAATTATCGCGAAACAACACCTGCTCGAATCCAACAAAAACTATGCCCTCCCGACTCTATTTAGCCTCAGAGACGCTTTGAGACAAGTGTTACAAAAATCAAAGAATGTCGTAAATTAGAGTGAAATTCTTCAAACAAGCGAATTATCGCGAAACAACACCTGCCCGAATCGAACAAAAACTGTGCCCTGCTGTCTCTACTGAGCCTCAGAGACGCTTTGAGACAAGTGTTACACAAATCAGAGAATGTGAGAAATTAGATTGAAATTGCTTCAAACAAGCGAATTATCGCGAAACAACACCTGCTCGAATCCGACAAAAACTGTGCCCTGCCGCATTTATTTAGCCTCAGAGACGGTTTGAAACAATTGTTACAGAAATCAGACAATGTCAAAAATTAGAGTGAAATTGCTTCAAACAAGCGAATTATCGCGAAACAACACCTGCTCAAATCCAACAAAAACTTCGCCCTGCCGTCTCTACTGAGCCTCACAGACCCTTTGAGACAAGTGTTACAAAAATCAGAGAATGTGAAAAATTAGAGTGAAATTGCTTCAAACAAGCGAATTATCGCGAAACAACACCTGCTCGAATCCAACAAAAACTATGCGCTGCCAACTCAATTTAGCCTCAGAGACGGTTTGAAACCATTGTTACAGATATCAGACAATGTGAAAAATTAGAGTGAAATTGCTTCAAACAAGCGAATTATCGCGAAACAACACCTGCTCGAATCCAACAAAAACTGCGCCCTGCCGTCTCTACTGAGCCTCAGAGAAGCTTTGAGACAAGTGTTACAAAAATCAGAGAATGTCAAAAATTAGAGTGAAATTGCTTCAAACAAGCGAATTATCGCGAAACAACACCTGCTCGAATCCAACAATAACTGTGCCCTGCCGTCTCTATTGAGGCTCAGAGTCGCTTTGAGACAAGTGTTTTAAGAATCAGAGAATGTCGTAAATTACAGTGAAATTGCTTCAAACAAGCGAATTATCGCGAAACAACACCTGCTCCAATCCAACAAAAACTGTGCCCTGCCGTCTCTATTAAGGCTCAGAGTCGCTTTGAGACAAGTGTTTTAAGAATCAGAGAATGTGGTAAATTAGAGTGAAATTGCTTCAAACAAGCGAATTATCGCGAAACAACACCTGCTCGAATCCAACAAAAACTGTGCCCTGCCATCTCTACTGAGCCTCAGAGACGCTTTGAGACAAGTGTTACAAAAATCAGAGAATGTGAGAAATTAGATTGAAATTGCTTATAACAACCGAATTATCGCGAAACAACACCTGCTCGAATCCGACAAAAACTGTGCCCTGCCGCATTTATTTAGCCTCAGAGACGGTTTGAAACAATTGTTACAGAAATCAGACAATGTCAAAAATTAGAGGGAAATTGCTTCAAACAAGCGTATTATCGCGAAACAACACCTGCTCGAATCCAACAAAAACTATGCCCTGCTGACTCTATTTAGCCTTAGAGACGGTTTGAAACAATTGTTACAGAAATCCGACAATGTCAAAAATTAGAGTTAAATTGCTTCAAACAAGCGAATTATCGCGAAACAACACCTGCTCGAATCCAACAATAACTGTGCCCTGCCGTCTCTATTGAGGCTCAGAGTCGCTTTGAGACAAGTGTTTTAAGAATCAGAGAATGTCATAAATGAGAGTGAAATTGCTTCAAAAAAGCGAATTATCGCGAAACAACACCTGCTCGAATCCAACAAAAACTGTGCCCTGCCGTCTCTACTGAGCCTCAGAGAGGCTTTTAGACAAGTGTTACAAAAATCAGAGAATGTCGTAAATTAGAGTGAAATTGCTTCAAACAAGCGTATTATCGCGAAACAACACCTGTTCGAATCCAACTAAAACTGTGCCCTGCCGTCCTTACTGAGCCTCAGAGACGCTTTGAGACATGTGTTACAAAAATCAGAGAATGTCAAAAATTAGAGTGAAATTGCTTCAAAAGAGCGAATTTTCGCGAAACAACACCTCGAATCCGACAAAAACCATGCCCTGCCGACTCTATTTAGCCTCAGAGACGGTTTGAAACAATTGTTACAAAAATCAGAGAATGTGAAAAATTAGAGTGAAATTGCTTCAAACAAGCGAATTATCGCGAAACAACACCTGCTCGAATCCAGCAAAAACTATGCCCTGCCGACTCTATTTAGCCTCAGAGACGCTTTGAGACAAGTGTTACAAAAATCAAAGAATGTCGTAAATTAGAGTGAAATTGCTTCAAACAAGCGAATTATCGCGAAACAACACCTGCTCGAATCGAACAAAAACTGTGCCCTGCGGTCTCTACTGAGCCTCAGAGACGCTTTGAGACAAGTGTTACACAAATCAGAGAATGTGAGAAATTAGATTGAAATTGCTTCAAACAAGCGAATTATCGCGAAACAACACCTGCTCGAATCCGACAAAAACTGTGCCCTGCCGCATTTATTTAGCCTCAGAGACGGTTTGAAACAATTGTTACAGAAATCCGACAATGTCAAAAATTAGAGTTAAATTGCTTCAAACAAGCGAATTATCGCGAAACAACACCTGCCCGAATCCAACAAAAACTGCACCCTGCCGTCTCTACTGAGCCTCAGAGACGCTTTGAGACAAGTGTTACAAAAATCAGAGAATGTCGTAAATTAGAGTGAAATTGCTTCAAACAAGCGAATTATCGCGAAACAACACCTGCTCGAATCCAACAATAACTGCCCTGCCGTCTCTATTGGGGCTCAGAGTCGCTTTGAGACAAGTGTTTTAAGAACCAGAGAATGTCATAAATGAGAGTGAAATTGCTTCAAACAAGCGAATTATCGCGAAACAACACCTGCTCGAATCCAACAAAAACTGTGCCCTGCCGTCTCTACTGAGCCTCAGAGACGCTTTTAGACAAGTGTTACAAAAATCAGAGAATGTCGTAAATTAGAGGGAAATTGCTTCAAACAAGCGAATTATCGCGAAACAACACCTGTTCGAATCCAACTAAAACTGAGCCCTGCCGTCCTTACTGAGCCTCAGAGACGCTTTGAGACATGTGTTACACAAATCAGAGAATGTGAGAAATTAGATTGAAATTGCTTCAAACAAGCGAATTATCGCGAAACAACACCTGCTCGAATCCGACAAAAACTGTGCCCTGCCGCATTTATTTAGCCTCAGATTCGGTTTGAAACAATTGTTACGGAAATCAGACAATGTCAAAAATTAGAGTGAAATTGCTTCAAACAAGCGAATTATCGCGAAACAACACCTGCTCAAATCCAACAAAAACTTCGCCCTGCCGTCTCTACTGAGCCTCACAGACCCTTTGAGACAAGTGTTACAAAAATCAGAGAATGTGAAAAATTAGAGTGAAATTTCATTAAACAAGCGAATTATCGCGAAACAACACCTGCTCGAATCCAACAAAAACTATGCCCTGCCAACTCAATTTAGCCTCAGAGACGGTTTGAAACCATTGTTACAGATATCAGACAATGTGAAAAATTAGAGTGAAATTGCTTCAAACAAGCGAATTTTCGCGAAACAACACCTGCTCGAATCCAACAAAACTGCGCCCTGCCGTCTCTACTGAGCCTCAGAGAAGCTTTGAGACAAGTGTTACAAAAATCAGAGAATGTCAAAAATTAGAGTGAAATTGCTTCAAACAAGCGAATTATCGCGAAACAACACCTGCTCGAATCCAACAATAACTGTGCCCTGCCGTCTCTATTAAGGCTCAGAGTCGCTTTGAGACAAGTGTTTTAAGAATCAGAGAATGTCGTAAATTACAGTGAAATTGCTTCAAACAAGCGAATTATCGCGAAACAACACCTGCTCCAATCCAACAAAAACTGTGCCCTGCCGTCTCTATTAAGGCTCAGAGTCGCTTTGAGACAAGTGTTTTAAGAATCAGAGATTGTGGTAAATTAGAGTGAAATTGCTTCAAACAAGCGAATTATCGCGAAACAACACCTGCTCGAATCCAACAAAAACTGTGCCCTGCCATCTCTACTGAGCCTCAGAGACGCTTTGAGACAAGTGTTACAAAAATCAGAGAATGTGAGAAATTAGATTGAAATTGCTTATAACAACCGAATTATCGCGAAACAACACCTGCTCGAATCCGACAAAAACTGTGCCCTGCCGCATTTATTTAGCCTCAGAGACGGTTTGAAACAATTGTTACAGAAATCAGACAATGTCAAAAATTAGAGGGAAATTGCTTCAAACAAGCGTATTATCGCGAAACAACACCTGCTCGAATCCAACAAAAACTATGCCCTGCCGACTCTATTTAGCCTTAGAGACGGTTTGAAACAATTGTTACAGAAATCCGACAATGTCAAAAATTAGAGTTAAATTGCTTCAAACAAGCGAATTATCGCGAAACAACACCTGCTCGAATCCAACAATAACTGTGCCCTGCCGTCTCTATTGAGGCTCAGAGTCGCTTTGAGACAAGTGTTTTAAGAATCAGAGAATGTCATAAATGAGAGTGAAATTGCTTCAAAAAAGCGAATTATCGCGAAACAACACCTGCTCGAATCCAACAAAAACTGTGCCCTGCCGTCTCTACTGAGCCTCAGAGACGCTTTTAGACAAGTGTTACAAAAATCAGAGAATGTCGTAAATTAGAGTGAAATTGCTTCAAACAAGCGTATTATCGCGAAACAACACCTGTTGGAATCCAACTAAAACTGTGCCCTGCCGTCCTTACTGAGCCTCAGAGACGCTTTGAGACATGTGTTACAAAAATCAGAGGATGTCAAAAATTAGAGTGAAATTGCTTCAAACAAGCGAATTATCGCGAAACAACACCTTCTCGAATCCGACAAAAACCATGCCCTGCCGACTCTATTTTGCCTCAGAGACGGTTTGAAACAATTGTTACAAAAATCAGAGAATGTGAAAAATTAGAGTGAAATTGCTTCAAACAAGCGAATTATCGCGAAACAACACCTGCTCGAATCCAACAAAAACTGTGCCCTGCTGTCTCTACTGAGCCTCAGAGACGCTTTGAGACAAGTGTTACAAAAATCAAAGAATGTCGTAAATTAGAGTGAAATTGCTTCAAACAAGCGAATTATCGCGAAACAACACCTGCTCGAGTCCAACAAAAACTCTGCCCTGCGGTCTCTACTGAGCCTCGGAGACCCTTTGAGACAAGTGTTACACAAATCAGAGAATGTGAGAAATTAGATTGAAATTGCTTCAAACAAGCGAATTATCGCGAAACAACACCTGCTCGAATCCGACAAAAACTGTGCCCTGCTGCATTTATTTAGCCTCAGAGACGGTTTGAAACAATTGTTACAGAAATCAGACAATGTCAATAATTAGAGTGAAATTGCTTCAAACAAGCGAATTATCGCGTAACAACACCTGCTCAAATCCAACAAAAACTTCGCCCTGCCGTCTCTACTGAGCCTCAGAGACCCTTTGAGACAAGTGTTACAAAAATCAGAGAATGTCAAAAATTAGAGTGAAATTGCTTCAAACAAGCGAATTATCTGGAAACAACACCTGCTCGAATCCGACAAAAACTATGCCCTGCCGACTCTATTTAGCCTCAGAGAGGGTTTGAAACCATTGTTACAAAAATCAGAGAATGTGAAAAATTAGAGTGAAATTGCTTCAAACAAGCGAATTATCGCGAAACAACACCTGCTCGAATCCAACAAAAACTATGCCCTGCCGACTCTATTTAGCCTCAGAGAGGGTTTGAAACCATTGTTACAAAAATCAGAGAATGTGAAAAATTAGAGTGAAATTGCTTCAAACAAGCGAATTATCGCGAAACAACACCTGCTCGAATCCAACAAAAACTATGCCCTGCCGACTCTATTTAGCCTCAGAGACCCTTTGAGACAAGTGTTACAAAAATCAGAGAATGTCAAAAATTAGAGTGAAATTGCTTCAAACAAGCGAATTATCGCGAAACAACACCTGCTCGAATCCAACAAAAACTATGCCCTGCCGACTCTATTTAGCCTCAGAGACGCTTTGAGACAAGTGTTACAAAAATCAAAGCATGTCGTAAATTAGAGTGAAATTGCTTCAAATAAGCGAATTATCGCGAAACAACACCTGCTCGAATCCAACAAAAACTGTGCCCTGCGGACTCTACTGAGCCTCAGAGACGCTTTGAGACAAGTGTTACACAAATCAGAGAATGTGAGAAATTAGATTGAAATTGCTCCAGACAAGCGAATTATCGCGAAACAACACCTGCTCGAATCCGACAAAAACTTCGCCCTGCCGTCTCTACTGAGCCTCAGAGACCCTTTGAGACAAGTGTTACAAAAATCAGAGAATGTCAAAAATTAGAGTGAAATTGCTTCAAACAAGCGAATTATCTGGAAACAACACCTGCTCGAATCCGACAAAAACTATGCCCTGCCGACTCTATTTAGCCTCAGAGACGGTTTGAAACCATTGTTCCAAAAATCAGAGAATGTGAAAAATTAGAGTGAAATTGCTTCAAACAAGCGAATTATCGCGAAACAACACCTGCTCGAATCCAACAAAAACTATGCCCTGCCGACTCTATTTAGCCTCAGAGACCCTTTGAGACAAGTGTTACAAAAATCAGAGAATGTCAAAAATTAGAGTGAAATTGCTTCAAACAAGCGAATTATCGCGAAACAACACCTGCTCGAATCCGACAAAAACTATGCCCTGCCGACTCTATTTAGCCTCAGAGAGGGTTTGAAACCATTGTTACAAAAATCAGAGAATGTGAAAAATTAGAGTGAAATTGCTTCAAACAAGCGAATTATCGCGAAACAACACCTGCTCGAATCCAACAAAAACTATGCCCTGCCGACTCTATTTAGCCTCAGAGACCCTTTGAGACAAGTGTTACAAAAATCAGAGAATGTCAAAAATTAGAGTGAAATTGCTTCAAACAAGCGAATTATCGCGAAACAACACCTGCTCGAGTCCAACAAAAACTCTGCCCTGCGGTCTCTACTGAGCCTCGGAGACCCTTTGAGACAAGTGTTACACAAATCAGAGAATGTGAGAAATTAGATTGAAATTGCTTCAAACAAGCGAATTATCGCGAAACAACGCCTGCTCGAATCCAACAAAAACTATGCCCTGCCGACTCTATTTAGCCTCAGAGACCCTTTGAGACAAGTGTTACAAAAATCAGAGAATGTCAAAAATTAGAGTGAAATTGCTTCAAACAAGCGAATTATCGCGAAACAACACCTGCTCGAATCCGACAAAAACTATGCCCTGCCGACTCTATTTAGCCTCAGAGAGGGTTTGAAACCATTGTTACAAAAATCAGAGAATGTGAAAAATTAGAGTGAAATTGCTTCAAACAAGCGAATTATCGCGAAACAACACCTGCTCGAATCCAACAAAAACTATGCCCTGCCGACTCTATTTAGCCTCAGAGACCCTTTGAGACAAGTGTTACGAAAATCAGAGAATGTCAAAAATTAGAGTGAAATTGCTTCAAACAAGCGAATTATCGCGAAACAACACCTGCTCGAATCCAACAAAAACTATGCCCTGCCGACTCTATTTAGCCTCAGAGACGCTTTGAGACAAGTGTTACAAAAATCAAAGCATGTCGTAAATTAGAGTGAAATTGCTTCAAATAAGCGAATTATCGCGAAACAACACCTGCTCGAATCCAACAAAAACTGTGCCCTGCGGACTCTACTGAGCCTCAGAGACGCTTTGAGACAAGTGTTACACAAATCAGAGAATGTGAGAAATTAGATTGAAATTGCTCCAAACAAGCGAATTATCGCGAAACAACACCTGCTCGAATCCGACAAAAACTGTGCCCTGCCGCATTTATTTAGCCTCAGAGACGGTTTGAAACAATTGTTACAGAAATCAGACAATGTCAAAATTTAGAGTGAAATTGCTTCAAACAAGCGAATTATCGCGAAACAACACCTGCTCAAATCCAACAAAAACTTCGCCCTGCCGTCTCTACTGAGCCTCAGAGACCCTTTGAGACAAGTGTTACAAAAATCAGAGAATGTCAAAAATTAGAGTGAAATTGCTTCAAACAAGCGAATTATCGCGAAACAACACCTGCTCGAATCCGACAAAAACTATGCCCTGCCGACTCTATTTAGGCTCTGAGACGGTTTGAAACCATTGTTACAAAAATCAGACAATGTGAAAAATTAGAGTGAAAAAGCTTCAAACAAGCGAATTATCGCGAAACAACACCTGGTCGAATCCAACAAAAACTATGCCCTGCCGACTCTATTTAGCCTTAGAGACGGTTTGAAACCATTGTTACAAAAATCAGAGAATGTGAAAAATTAGAGTGAAATATCTTCAAATAAGCGAATTATCGCGAAACAACACCTGCTTGAATCCAACAAAAACTGTGCCCTGCCGTCTCTACTGAGCCTCAGAGACGCTTTGAGACAACTGTTACAAAAATCAGAGAATGTCATAAATTAGAGTGAAATTGCTTCAAACAAGCGAATTATCGCGAAACAACACCTGCTCGAATCCGACAAAAACTGTGCCCTGCCGCATTTATTTAGCCTCAGAGACGGTTTGAAACAATTGTTACAGAAATCCGACAATGTCAAAAATTAGAGTTAAATTGCTTCAAACAAGCGAATTATCGCGAAACAACACCTGCCCGAATCCAACACTAACTGCGCCCTGCCGTCTCTACTGAGCCTCAGAGACGCTTTGAGACAAGTGTTACAAAAATCAGAGAATGTGAAAAATTAGAGTGAAATTGCTTCAAACAAGCGAATTATCGCGAAACAACACCTGCTCGAATCCAACAATAACTGTGCCCTGCCGTCTCTATTGAGGCTCAGAGTCGCTTTGAGACAAGTGTTTTAAGAATCAGAGAATGTCATAAATGAGAGTGAAATTGCTTCAAACAAGCGAATTATCGCGAAACAACACCTGCTCGAATCCAACAATAACTGTGCCCTGCCGTCTCTATTGAGGCTCAGAGTCGCTTTGAGACAAGTGTTTTAAGAATCAGAGAATGTCATAAATGAGAGTGAAATTGCTTCAAACAAGCGAATTATCGCGAAACAACACCTGTTCGAATCCAACTAAAACTGTGCTCTGCCGTCCTTACTGAGCCTCAGAGACGCTTTGCGACATGTGTTACAAAAATCAGAGAATGTCAAAAATTAGAGTGAAATTGCTTCAAACAAGCGAATTATCGCGAAACAACACCTTCTCGAATCCGACAAAAACCATGCCCTGCCGACTCTATTTAGCCTCAGAGACGGTTTGAAACAATTGTTACAAAAATCAGAGAATGTGAAAAATTAGAGTGAAATTGCTTCACACAAGCGAATTATCGCGAAACAACACCTGCTCGAATCCAACAAAAACTGTGCCCTGCCGTCTCTACTGAGCCTCAGAGACGCCTTGAGACAAGTGTTTCAAAAATCAGAGAATGTCATAAATTAGAGTGAAATTGCTTCAAACAAGCGAATTATCGCGAAACAACAATTGCTCGAATCCGACAAAAACTGCGCCCTGCCGTCTCTACTGAGCCTCAGAGACGCTTTGAGACAAGTGTTACAAAAATTAGAGAATGTGAAAAATTAGAGTGAAATTGCTTCAAACAAGCGAATTATCGCGAAACAACACCTGCTCGAATCCAACAATAACTGTGCCCTGCCGTCTCTATTGAGGCTCAGAGTCGCTTTGAGACAAGTGTTTTAAGAATCAGAGAATGTCATAAATGAGAGTGAAATTGCTTCAAACAAGCGAATTATCGCGAAACAACACCTGCTCGAATCCAACAAAAACTGTGCCCTGCCGTCCTTACTGAGCCTCAGAGACGCTTTGAGACATGTGTTACAAAAATCAGAGAATGTCAAAAATTAGAGTGAAATTGCTTCAAACAAGCGAATTATCGCGAAACAACACCTGCCCGAATCCAACAAAATCTGCGCCCTGCCGTCTCTACTGAGCCTCAGAGACGCTTTGAGACAAGTGTTACAAAAATTAGAGAATGTGAAAAATTAGAGTGAAATTGCTTCAAACAAGCGAATTATCGCGAAACAACACCTGCTCGAATCCAACAATAACTGTGCCCTGCCGTCTCTATTGAGGCTCAGAGTCGCTTTGAGACAAGTGTTTTAAGAATCAGAGAATGTCATAAATGAGAGTGAAATTGCTTCAAACAAGCGAATTATCGCGAAACAACACCTGCTCGAATCCAACAAAAACTGTGCCCTGCCGTCCTTACTGAGCCTCAGAGACGCTTTGAGACATGTGTTATAAAAATCAGAGAATGTCAAAAATTAGAGTGAAATTGCTTCAAACAAGCGAATTATCGCGAAACAACACCTTCTCGAGACCGACAAAAACCATGCCCTGCCGCATTTATTTAGCCTCAGAGACGGTTTGAAACAATTGTTACAGAAATCAGACAATGTCAAAAATTAGAGTGAAATTGCTTCAAACAAGCGAATTATCGCGTAACAACACCTGCTCAAATCCAACAAAAACTTCGCCCTGCCGTCTCTACTGAGCCTCAGAGACCCTTTGAGACAAGTGTTACAAAAATTAGAGAATGTCAAAAATTAGAGTGAAATTGCTTCAAACAAGCGAATTATCGCGAAACAACACCTGCTCGAATCCGACAAAAACTATGCCCTGCCGACTCTATTTAGCCTCAGAGACGTTTTGAAACCATTGTTACAAAAATCAGAGAATGTGAAAAATTAGAGTGAAATTGCTTCAAACAAGCGAATTATCGCGAAACAACACCTGCTCAAATCCAACAAAAACTTCGCCCTGCCGTCTCTACTGAGCCTCAGAGACGCTTTGAGACAAGTGTTACAAAAATCAAAGAATGTCGTAAATTAGAGTGAAATTACTTGAAACTAGCGAATTATCGCGAAACAACACCTGCTCGAATCCGACAAAAACTATGCCCTGCCGACTCTATTTAGCCTCAGAGACGGTTTGAAACCATTGTTACAAAAATCAGAGAATGTGAAAAATTAGAGTGAAATTGCTTCAAACAAGCGAATTATCGCGAAACAACACCTGCTCAAATCCAACAAAAACTTCGCCCTGCCGTCTCTACTGAGCCTCAGAGACGCTTTGAGACAAGTGTTACAAAAATCAAAGAATGTCGTAAATTAGAGTGAAATTGCTTCAAACAAGCGAATTATCGCGAAACAACACCTTCTCGAATCCGACAAAAACCATGCCCTGCCGCATTTATTTAGCCTCAGAGACGGTTTGAAACAATTGTTACAGAAATCAGACAATGTCAAAAATTAGAGTGAAATTGCTTCAAACAAGCGAATTATCGCGTAACAACACCTGCTCAAATCCAACAATAACTTCGCCCTGCCGTTTCTACTGAGCCTCAGAGACGCTTTGAGACAAGTGTTACAAAAATCAAAGAATGTCGTAAATTAGAGTGAAATTACTTCAAACAAGCGAATTATCGCGAAACAACACCTGCTCGAATCCGACAAAAACTATGCCCTGCCGACTCTATTTAGCCTCAGAGACGGTTTGAAACCATTGTTACAAAAATCAGAGAATGTGAAAAATTAGAGTGAAATTGCTTCACACAAGCGAATTATCGCGAAACAACAATTGCTCGAATCCGACAATAACTGTGCCCTGCCGTCTCTATTGAGGCTCAGAGTCGCTTTGAGACAAGTGTTTTAAGAATCAGAGAATGTCATAAATGAGAGTGAAATTGCTTCAAACAAGCGAATTATCGCAAAACAACACCTGCTCGAATCCAACAATAACTGTGCCCTGCCGTCTCTATTGAGGCTCAGAGTCGCTTTGAGACAAGTGTTTTAAGAATCAGAGAATTTCGTAAATTAGAGTGAAATTGCTTCAAACAAGCGAATTATGGCGAAACAACACCTGTTCGAATCCAACAAAAACTGTGCCCTGCCGTCCTTACTGAGCCTCAGAGACGCTTTGAGACATGTGTTACAAAAATCAGAGAATGTCAAAAATTAGAGTGAAATTGCTTCAAACAAGCGAATTATCGCGAAACAACACCTTCTCGAATCCGACAAAAACCATGCCCTGCCGCATTTATTTAGCCTCAGTGACGGTTTGAAACAATTGTTACAGAAATCAGACAATGTCAAAAATTAGAGTGAAATTGCTTCAAACAAGCGAATTATCGCGTAACAACACCTGCTCAAATCCAAAAAAACTTCGCCCTGCCGTCTCTACTGAGCCTCAGAGACCCTTTGAGACAAGTGTTACAAAAATCAGAGAATGTCAAAAATTAGAGTGAAATTGCTTCAAACAAGCGAATTATCGCGAAACAACACCTGCTCGAATCCAACAAAAACTATGCCCTGCCGACTCTATTTAGCCTCAGAGACCCTTTGAGACAAGTGTTACAAAAATCAGAGAATGTCAAAAATTAGAGTGAAAATGCTTCAAACAAGCGAATTATCGCGAAACAACACCTGCTCGAATCCGACAAAAACTATGCCCTGCCGACTCTATTTAGCCTCAGAGAGGGTTTGAAACCATTGTTACAAAAATCAGAGAATGTGAAAAATTAGAGTGAAATTGCTTCAAACAAGCGAATTATCGCGAAACAACACCTGCTCGAATCCAACAAAAACTGTGCCCTGCTGTCTCCACTGAGCCTCAGAGACGCTTTGAGACAAGTGTTACAAAAATCAAAGAATGTCGTAAATTAGAGTGAAATTACTTCAAACAAGCGAATTATCGCGTAACAACACCTGCTCAAATCCAACAAAAACTTCGCCCTGCCGTCTCTACTGTGCCTCAGAGACCCTTTGAGACAAGTGTTACAAAAATCAGAGAATGTCAAAAATTAGAGTGAAATTGCTTCAAACAAGCGAATTATCGCGAAACAACACCTGCTCGAATCCGACAAAAACTATGCCCTGCCGACTCTATTTAGCCTCAGAGACGGTTTGAAACCATTGTTACAAAAATCAGAGAATGTGAAAAATTAGAGTGAAATTGCTTCAAACAAGCGAATTATCGCGAAACAACACCTGCTCAAATCCAACAAAAACTTCGCCCTGCCGTCTGTACTGAGCCTCAGAGACGCTTTGAGACAAGTGTTACAAAAATCAAAGAATGTCGTAAATTAGAGTGAAATTATTTCAAACAAGCGAATTATCGCGAAACAACACCTGCTCGAATCCGACAAAACTATGCCCTGCCGACTCTATTTAGCCTCAGAGACGGTTTGAAACCATTGTTACAAAAATCAGAGAATGTGAAAAATTAGAGTGAAATTGCTTCAAACAAGCGAATTATCGCGAAACAACACCTGCTCAAATCCAACAAAAACTTCGCCCTGCCGTCTCTACTGAGCCTCAGAGACGCTTTGAGACAAGTGTTACAAAAATCAAAGAATGTCGTAAATTAGAGTGAAATTGCTTCAAACAAGCGAATTATCGCGAAACAACACCTTCTCGAATCCGACAAAAACTATGCCCTGCCGACTCTATTTAGCCTCAGAGACGGTTTGAAACCATTGTTACAAAAATCAGAGAATGTGAAAAATTAGAGTGAAATTGCTTCACACAAGCGAATTATCGCGAAACAACACCTGCTCGAATCCAACAAAAACTGTGCCCTGCCGTCTCTACTGAGCCTCAGAGACGCTTTGAGACAACTGTTTCAAAAATCAGAGAATGTCATAAATTAAGTGAAATTGCGTCAAACAAGCGAATTATCGCGAAACAACACCTGCTCGAATCCGACAAAAACTGTGCCCTGCCGCATTTATTTAGCCTCAGAGACGGTTTGAAACAATTGTTACAGAATTCCGACAATGTCAAAAATTAGAGTGAAATTGCTTCAAACAAGCGAATTATCGCGAAACAACACCTGCCCGAATCCAACAAAATCTGCGCCCTGCCGTCTCTACTGAGCCTCAGAGACGCTTTGAGACAAGTGTTACAAAAATCAGAGAATGTCCAAAATTAGAGTGAAATTGCTTCAAACAAGCGAATTATCGCGAAACAACACCTGCTCGAATCCAACAATAACTGTGCCCTGCCGTCTCTATTGAGGCTCAGAGTCGCTTTGAGACAAGTGTTTTAAGAATCAGAGAATGTCGTAAATTAGAGTGAAATTGCTTCAAACAAGCGAATTATGGCGAAACAACACCTGTTCGAATCCAACTAAAACTGTGCCCTGCCGTCCTTACTGAGCCTCAGAGACGCTTTGAGACATGTGTTACAAAAATCAGAGAATGTCAAAAATTAGAGTGAAATTGCTTCAAACAAGCGAATTATCGCGAAACAACACCTTCTCGAATCCGACAAAAACCATGCCCTGCCGCATTTATTTAGCCTCAGAGACGGTTTGAAACAATTGTTACAGAAATCAGACAATGTCAAAAATTAGAGTGAAATTGCTCAAAGAAGCGAATTATCGCGTAACAACACCTGCTCAAATCCAAAAAAACTTCGCCCTGCCGTCTCTACTGAGCCTCAGAGACCCTTTGAGACATGTGTTACAAAAATTAGAGAATGTCAAAAATTAGAGTGAAATTGCTTCAAACAAGCGAATTATCGCGAAACAACACCTGCTCGAATCCAACAAAAACTATGCCCTGCCGACTCTATTTAGCCTCAGAGACCCTTTGATACAAGTGTTACAAAAATCAGAGAATGTCAAAAATTAGAGTGAAAATGCTTCAAACAAGCGAATTATCGCGAAACAACACCTGCTCGAATCCGACAAAAACTATGCCCTGCCGACTCTATTTAGCCTCAGAGAGGGTTTGAAACCATTGTTACAAAAATCAGAGAATGTGAAAAATTAGAGTGAAATTGCTTCAAACAAGCAAATTATCGCGAAACAACACCTGCTCGAATCCAACAAAAACTGTGCCCTGCTGTCTCCACTGCGCCTCAGAGACGCTTTGAGACAAGTGTTACAAAATTATAGAATGTCGTAAATTAGAGTGAAATTACTTCAAACAAGCGAATTATCGCGAAACAACACCTGCTCGAATCCGACAAAAACTATGCCCTGCCGACTCTATTTAGCCTCAGAGACGGTTTGAAACCATTGTTACAAAAATCAGAGAATGTGAAAAATTAGAGTGAAATTGCTTCACACAAGCGAATTATCGCGAAACAACACCTGCTCGAATCCAACAAAAACTGTGCCCTGCCGTCTCTACTGAGCCTCAGAGACGCTTTGAGACAAGTGTTTCAAAAATCAGGGAATGTCATAAATTAGAGTGAAATTGCTTCAAACAAGCGAATTATCGCGAAACAACACCTGCTCGAATCCGACAAAAACTGTGCCCTGCCGCATTTAATTAGCCTCAGAGACGGTTTGAAACAATTGTTACAGAAATCCGACAATGTCAAAAATTAGAGTGAAATTGCTTCAAACAAGCGAATTATCGCGAAACAACACCTGCCCGAATCCAACAAAATCTGCGCCCTGCCGTCTCTACTGAGCCTCAGAGACGCTTTGAGACAAGTGTTACAAAAATCAGAGAATGTCAAAAATTAGAGTGAAATTGCTTCAAACAAGCGAATTATCGCGAAACAACACCTGCTCGAATCCAACAATAACTGTGCCCTGCCGTCTCTATTGAGGCTCGGAGTCGCTTTGAGACAAGTGTTTTAAGAATCAGAGAATGTCATAAATGAGAGTGAAATTGCTTCAAACAAGCGAATTATCGCGAAACAACACCTGCTCGAATCCAACAATAACTGTGCCCTGCCGTCTCTATTGAGGCTCAGAGTCGCTTTGAGACAAGTGTTTTAAGAATCAGAGAATGTCGTAAATTAGAGTGAAATTGCTTCAAACAAGCGAATTATGGCGAAACAACACCTGTTCGAATCCAACTAAAACTGTACCCTGCCGTCCTTACTGAGCCTCAGAGACGCTTTGAGACATGTGTTACAAAAATCAGAGAATGTCAAAAATTAGAGTGAAATTGCTTCAAACAAGCGAATTATCGCGAAAGAACACCTTCTCGAATCCGAAAAAAACCATGCCCTGCCGCATTTATTTAGCCTCAGAGACGGTTTGAAACAATTGTTACAGAAATCAGACAATGTCAAAAATTAGAGTGAAATTGCTTCAAACAAGCGAATTATCGCGTAACAACACCTGCTCAAATCCAAAAAAACTTCGCCCTGCCGTCTCTACTGAGCCTCAGAGACCCTTTGAGACAAGTGTTACAAAAATCAGAGAATGTCAAAAATTAGAGTGAAATTGCTTCAAACAAGCGAATTATCGCGAAACAACACCTGCTCAAATCCAACAAAAACTATGCCCTGCCGACTCTATTTAGCCTCAGAGACGCTTTGAGACAAGTGTTACAAAAATCAATGAATGTCGTAAATTAGAGTGAAATTGCTTCAAACAAGCGAATTATCGCGAAACAACACCTGCTCGAATCCAACAAAAACTGTGCCCTGCGGTCTCTACTGAGCCTCAGAGACGCTTTGAGACAAGTGTTACACAAATCAGAGAATGTGAGAAATTAGATTGAAATTGCTTTAAACAAGCGAATTATCGCGAAACAACACCTGCTCGAATCCGACAAAAACTGTGCCCTGCCGCATTTATTTAGCCTCAGAGACGGTTTGAAACAATTGTTACAGAAATCAGACAATGTCAAAAATTAGAGTGAAATTGCTTCAAACAAGCGAATTATCGCGAAACAACACCTGCTCAAATCCAACAAAAACTTCGCCCTGCCGTCTCTACTGAGCCTCAGAGACCCTTTGAGACAAGTGTTACAAAAATCAGAGAATGTCAAAAATTAGAGTGAAATTGCTTCAAACAAGCGAATTATCGCGAAACAACACCTGCTCGAATCCGACAAAAACTATGCCCTGCCGACTCTATTTAGCCTCAGAGACGCTTTGAGACAAGTGTTACAAAAATCAAAGAATGTCGTAAATTAGAGTGAAATTGCTTCAAACAAGCGAATTATCGCGAAACAACACCTGCTCGAATCCAACCAAAACTGTGCCCTGCGGTCTCTACTGAGCCTCAGAGACGCTTTGAGACAAGTGTTACACAAATCAGAGAATGTGAGAAATTAGATTGAAATTGCTTCAAACAAGCGAATTATCGCGAAACAACACCTGCTCGAATCCGACAAAAACTATGCCCTGCCGACTCTATTTAGCCTCAGAGACGGTTTGAAACCATTGTTACAAAAATCAGAGAATGTGAAAAATTAGAGTGAAATTGCTTCAAACACGCGAATTATCGCGAAACAACACCTGCTCGAATCCAACAAAAACTATGCCCTGCCGACTCTATTTAGCCTTAGAGACAGTTTGAAACCATTGTTACAAAAATCAGGGAATGTCATAATCTAAGTGAAATTGCTTCAAACAAGCGAATTATCGCGAAACAACACCTGCTCGAATCCGACAAAAACTGTGCCCTGCCGCATTTATTTAGCCTCGGAGACGGTTTGAAACAATTGTTACAGAAATCCGACAATGTCAAACATTAGAGTGAAATTGCTTCAAACAAGCGAATTATCGCGAAACAACACCTGCCCGAATCCAACAAAATCTGCGCCCTGCCGTCTCTACTGAGCCTCAGAGACGCTTTGAGACAAGTGTTACAAAAATCAGAGAATGTCAAAAATTAGAGTGAAATTGCTTCAAACAAGCGAATTATCGCGAAACAACACCTGCTCGAATCCAACAATAACTGTGCCCTGGCGTCTCTATTGAGGCTCAGAGTCGCTTTGAGACAAGTGTTTTAAGAATCAGAGAATGTCATAAATGAGAGTGAAATTGCTTCAAACAAGCGAATTATCGCGAAACAACACCTGCTCGAATCCAACAAAAACTGTGCCCTGCCGTCTCTACTGAGCCTCAGAGACGCTTTTAGACAAGTGTTACAAAAATCAGAGAATGTCGTAAATTAGAGTGAAATTGCTTCAAACAAGCGAATTATGGCGAAACAACACCTGTTCGAATCCAACTAAAACTGTGCCCTGCCGTCCTTACTGAGCCTCAGAGACGCTTTGAGACATGTGTTACAAAAATCAGAGAATGTCAAAAATTAGAGTGAAATTGCTTCAAACAAGCGAATTATCGCGAAACAACACCTTCTCGAATCCGACAAAAACCATGCCCTGCCGCATTTATTTAGCCTCAGAGACGGTTTGAAACAATTGTTACAGAAATCAGACAATGTCAAAAATTAGAGTGAAATTGCTTCAAACAAGCGAATTATCGCGTAACAACACCTGCTCAAATCCAACAAAAACTTCGCCCTGCCGTCTCTACTGAGCCTCAGAGACCCTTTGAGACAAGTGTTACAAAAATCAGAGAATGTCAAAAATTAGAGTGAAATTGCTTCAAACAAGCGAATTATCGCGAAACAACACTTGCTCGAATCCGACAAAAACTATGCCCTGCCGACTCTATTTAGCCTCAGAGACGGTTTGAAACCATTGTTACAAAAATCAGAGAATGTGAAAAATTAGAGTGAAATTGCTTCAAACAAGCGAATTATCGCGAAACAACACCTGCTCAAATCCAACAAAAACTTCGCCCTGCCGTCTCTACTGAGCCTCAGAGACGCTTTGAGACAAGTGTTACAAAAATCAAAGAATGTCGTAAATTAGAGTGAAATTACTTCAAACAAGCGAATTATCGCGAAACAACACCTGCTCGAATCCGACAAAAACTATGCCCTGCCGACTCTATTTAGCCTCAGAGACGGTTTGAAACCATTGTTACAAAAATCAGAGAATGTGAAAAATTAGAGTGAAATTGCTTCAAACAAGCGAATTATCGCGAAACAACACCTGCTCAAATCCAACAAAAACTTCGCCCTGCCGTCTCTACTGAGCCTCAGAGACGCCTTGAGACAAGTGTTTCAAAAATCAGAGAATGTCATAAATTAGAGTGAAATTGCTTCAAGCAAGCGAATTATCGCGAAACAACACCTGCTCGAATCCGACAAAAACTGCGCCCTGCCGTCTCTACTGAGCCTCAGAGACGCTTTGAGACAAGTGTTACAAAAATCAGAGAATGTCAAAAATTAGAGTGAAATTGCTTCAAACAAGCGAATTATCGCGAAACAACACCTGCTCGAATCCAACAATAACTGTGCCCTGCCGTCTCTATTGAGGCTCAGAGTCGCTTTGAGACAAGTGTTTTAAGAATCAGAGAATGTCGTAAATTAGAGTGAAATTACTTCAAACAAGCGAATTATCGCGAAACAACACCTGCTCGAATCCGACAAAAACTATGCCCTGCCGACTCTATTTAGCCTCAGAGACGGTTTGAAACCATTGTTACAAAAATCAGAGAATGTGAAAAATTAGAGTGAAATTGCTTCACACAAGCGAATTATCGCGAAACAACACCTGCTCGAATCCAACAAAAACTGTGCCCTGCCGTCTCTACTGAGCCTCAGAGACGCTTTGAGACAAGTGTTTCAAAAATCAGAGAATGTCATAAATTAAGTGAAATTGCTTCAAACAAGCGAATTATCGCGAAACAACACCTGCTCGAATCCGACAAAAACTGTGCCCTGCCGCATTTATTTAGCCTCAGAGACGGTTTGAAACAATTGTTACAGAAATCCGACAATGTCAAAAATTAGAGTGAAATTGCTTCAAACAAGCGAATTATCGCGAAACAACACCTGCCCGAATCCAACAAAATCTGCGCCCTGCCGTCTCTACTGAGCCTCAGAGACGCTTTGAGACAAGTGTTACAAAAATCAGAGAATGTCAAAAATTAGAGTGAAAATACTTCAAACAAGCGAATTATCGCGAAACAACACCTGCTCGAATCCGACAAAAACTATGCCCTGCCGACTCTATTTAGCCTCAGAGAGGGTTTGAAACCATTGTTACAAAAATCAGAGAATGTGAAAAATTAGAGTGAAATTGCTTAAAACAAGCGAATTATCGCGAAACAACAGCTGCTCGAATCCAACAAAAACTATGCCCTGCCGACTCTATTTAGACTCAGAGACCCTTTGAGACAAGTGTTACAAAAATCAGAGAATGTCAAAAATTAGAGTGAAAATACTTCAAACAAGCGAATTATCGCGAAACAACACCTGCTCGAATCCGACAAAAACTATGCCCTGCCGACTCTATTTAGCCTCAGAGAGGGTTTGAAACCATTGTTACAAAAATCAGAGAATGTGAAAAATTAGAGTGAAATTGCTTAAAACAAGCGAATTATCGCGAAACAACACCTGCTCGAATCCAACAAAAACTATGCCCTGCCGACTCTATTTAGCCTCAGAGACGCTTTGAGACAAGTGTTACAAAAATCAAAGAATGTCGTAAATTAGAGTGAAATTGCTTCAAACAAGCGAATTATCGCGAAACAACACCTGCTCGAATCCAACAAAAACTGTGCCCTGCGGTCACTACTGAGCCTCAGAGACGCTTTGAGACAAGTGTTACACAAATCAGAGAATGTGAGAAATTAGATTGAAATTGCTTTAAACAAGCGAATTATCGCGACACAACACCTGCTCGAATCCGACAAAAACTGTGCCCTGCCGCATTTATTTAGCCTCAGAGACGGTTTGAAACAATTGTTACAGAAATCAGACAATGTCAAAAATTAGAGTGAAATTGCTTCAAACAAGCGAATTATCGCGAAACAACACCTGCTCAAATCCAACAAAAACTTCGCCCTGCCGTCTCTACTGAGCCTCAGAGACCCTTTGAGACAAGTGTTACAAAAATCAGAGAATGTCAAAAATTAGAGTGAAATTGCTTCAAACAAGCGAATTATCGCGAAACAACACCTGCTCGAATCCGACAAAAACTATGCCCTGCCGACTCTATTTAGCCTCAGAGACGCTTTGAGACAAGTGTTACAAAAATCAAAGAATGTCGTAAATTAGAGTGAAATTGCTTCAAACAAGCGAATTATCGCGAAACAACACCTGCTCGAATCCAACCAAAACTGTGCCCTGCGGTCTCTACTGAGCCTCAGAGACGCTTTGAGACAAGTGTTACACAAATCAGGGAATGTGAGAAATTAGATTGAAATTGCTTCACACAAGCGAATTATCGCGAAACAACACCTGCTCGAATCCGACAAAAACTGTGCCCTGCCGCATTTATTTAGCCTCAGAGACGGTTTGAAACAATTGTTACAGAAATCAGACAATGTCAAAAATTAGAGTGAAATTGCTTCAAACAAGCGAATTATCGCGAAACAACACCTGCTCAAATCCAACAAAAACTTCGCCCTGCCGTCTCTACTGAGCCTCAGAGACCCTTTGAGACAAGTGTTACAAAAATCAGAGAATGTCAAAAATTAGAGTGAAATTGCTTCAAACAGGCGAATTATCGCGAAACAAGACCTGCTCGAATCCGACAAAAACTATGCCCTGCCGACTCTATTTAGCCTCAGAGACGGTTTGAAACCATTGTTACAAAAATCAGAGAATGTGAAAAATTAGAGTGAAATTGCTTCAAACAAGCGAATTATCGCGAAACAACACCTGCTCGAATCCAACAAAAACTGTGCCCTGCCGCATTTATTTAGCCTCAGAGACGGTTTGAAACAATTGTTACAGAAATCCGACAATGTCAAAAATTAGAGTGAAATTGCTTCAAACAAGCGAATTATCGCGAAACAACACCTGCCCGAATCCAACAAAATCTGCGCCCTGCCGTCTCTACTGAGCCTCAGAGACGCTTTGAGACAAGTGTTACAAAAAGCAGAGAATGTCAAAAATTAGAGTGAAATTGCTTCAAACAAGCGAATTATCGCGAAACAACACCTGCTCGAATCCAACAATAACTGTGCCCTGCCGTCTCTATTGAGGCTCAGAGTCGCTTTGAGACAAGTGTTTTAAGAATCAGAGAATGTCGTAAATTAGAGTGAAATTACTTCAAACAAGCGAATTATCGCGAAACAACACCTGCTCGAATCCGACAAAAACTATGCCCTGCCGACTCTATTTAGCCTCAGAGACGGTTTGAAACCATTGTTACAAAAATCAGAGAATGTGAAAAATTAGAGTGAAATTGCTTCACACAAGCGAATTATCGCGAAACAACACCTGCTCGAATCCAACAAAAACTGTGCCCTGCCGTCTCTACTGAGCCTCAGAGACGCTTTGAGACAAGTGTTACAAAAATCAGAGAATGTCAAAAATTAGAGTGAAAATACTTCAAACAAGCGAATTATCGCGAAACAACACCTGCTCGAATCCGACAAAAACTATGCCCTGCCGACTCTATTTAGCCTCAGAGAGGGTTTGAAACCATTGTTACAAAAATCAGAGAATGTGAAAAATTAGAGTGAAATTGCTTAAAACAAGCGAATTATCGCGAAACAACACCTGCTCGAATCCAACAAAAACTATGCCCTGCCGACTCTATTTAGACTCAGAGACCCTTTGAGACAAGTGTTACAAAAATCAGAGAATGTCAAAAATTAGAGTGAAAATACTTCAAACAAGCGAATTATCGCGAAACAACACCTGCTCGAATCCGACAAAAACTATGCCCTGCCGACTCTATTTAGCCTCAGAGAGGGTTTGAAACCATTGTTACAAAAATCAGAGAATGTGAAAAATTAGAGTGAAATTGCTTAAAACAAGCGAATTATCGCGAAACAACACCTGCTCGAATCCAACAAAAACTATGCCCTGCCGACTCTATTTAGCCTCAGAGACGCTTTGAGACAAGTGTTACAAAAATCAAAGAATGTCGTAAATTAGAGTGAAATTGCTTCAAACAAGCGAATTATTGCGAAACAACACCTGCTCGAATCCAACAAAAACTGTGCCCTGCGGTCACTACTGAGCCTCAGAGACGCTTTGAGACAAGTGTTACACAAATCAGAGAATGTGAGAAATTAGATTGAAATTGCTTTAAACAAGCGAATTATCGCGAAACAACACCTGCTCGAATCCGACAAAAACTGTGCCTTGCCGCATTTATTTAGCCTCAGAGACGGTTTGAAACAATTGTTACAGAAATCAGACAATGTCAAAAATTAGAGTGAAATTGCTTCAAACAAGCGAATTATCGCGAAACAACACCTGCTCAAATCCAACAAAAACTTCGCCCTGCCGTCTCTACTGAGCCTCAGAGACCCTTTGAGACAAGTGTTACAAAAATCAGAGAATGTCAAAAATTAGAGTGAAATTGCTTCAAACAAGCGAATTATCGCGAAACAACACCTGCTCGAATCCGACAAAAACTATGCCCTGCCGACTCTATTTAGCCTCAGAGACGCTTTGAGACAAGTGTTACAAAAATCAAAGAATGTCGTAAATTAGAGTGAAATTGCTTCAAACAAGCGAATTATCGCGAAACAACACCTGCTCGAATCCAACCAAAACTGTGCCCTGCGGTCTCTACTGAGCCTCAGAGACGCTTTGAGACAAGTGTTACACAAATCAGAGAATGTGAGAAATTAGATTGAAATTGCTTCAAACAAGCGAATTATCGCGAAACAACACCTGCTCGAATCCGACAAAAACTATGCCCTGCCGACTCTATTTAGCCTCAGAGACGGTTTGAAACCATTGTTACAAAAATCAGAGAATGCGAAAAATTAGAGTGAAATTGCTTCAAACAAGCGAATTATCGCGAAACAACACCTGCTCGAATCCAACAAAAACTATGCCCTGCCGACTCTATTTAGCCTTAGAGACAGTTTGAAACCATTGTTACAAAAATCAGAGAATGTGAAAAATTAAAGTGAAATATCTTCAAATAAGCGAATTATCGCGAAACAACACCTGCTCGAATCCAACAAAAACTGTGCCCTGCCGTCTCTACTGAGCCTCAGAGACGCCTTGAGACAAGTGTTTCAAAAATCAGAGAATGTCATAAATTAGAGTGAAATTGCTTCAAGCAAGCGAATTATCGCGAAACAACACCTGCTCGAATCCGACAAAAACTGTGCCCTGCCGCATTTATTTAGCCTCAGAGACGGTTTGAAACAATTGCTACAGAAATCCGACAATGTCAAAAATTAGAGTGAAATTGCTTCAAACAAGCGAATTATCGCGAAACAACACCTGCCCGAATCCAACAAAATCTGCGCCCTGCCGTCTCTACTGAGCCTCAGAGACGCTTTGAGACAAGTGTTACAAAAAGCAGAGAATGTCAAAAATTAGAGTGAAATTGCTTCAAACAAGCGAATTATCGCGAAACAACACCTGCTCGAATCCAACAATAACTGTGCCCTGCCGTCTCTATTGAGGCTCAGAGTCGCTTTGAGACAAGTGTTTTAAGAATCAGAGAATGTCGTAAATTAGAGTGAAATTACTTCAAACAAGCGAATTATCGCGAAACAACACCTGCTCGAATCCGACAAAAACTATGCCCTGCCGACTCTATTTAGCCTCAGAGACGGTTTGAAACCATTGTTACAAAAATCAGAGAATGTGAAAAATTCGAGTGAAATTGCTTCACACAAGCGAATTATCGCGAAACAACACCTGCTCGAATCCAACAAAAACTGTGCCCTGCCGTCTCTACTGAGCCTCAGAGACGCTTTGAGACAAGTGTTTCAAAAATCAGAGAATGTCATAATCTAAGTGAAATTGCTTCAAACAAGCGAATTATCGCGAAACAACACCTGCTCGAATCCGACAAAAACTGTGCCCTGCCGCATTTATTTAGCCTCAGAGACGGTTTGAAACAATTGTTACAGAAATCCGACAATGTCAAAAATTAGAGTGAAATTGCTTCAAACAAGCGAATTATCGCGAAACAACACCTGCCCGAATCCAACAAAATCTGCGCCCTGCCGTCTCTACTGAGCCTCAGAGACGCTTTGAGACAAGTGTTACAAAAATCAGAGAATGTCAAAAATTAGAGTGAAATTGCTTCAAACAAGCGAATTATCGCGAAACAACACCTGCTCGAATCCAACAATAACTGTGCCCTGGCGTCTCTATTGAGGCTCAGAGTCGCTTTGAGACAAGTGTTTTAAGAATCAGAGAATGTCATAAATGAGAGTGAAATTGCTTCAAACAAGCGAATTATCGCGAAACAACACCTGCTCGAATCCAACAAAAACTGTGCCCTGCCGTCTCTACTGAGCCTCAGAGACGCTTTTAGACAAGTGTTACAAAAATCAGAGAATGTCGTAAATTAGAGTGAAATTGCTTCAAACAAGCGAATTATGGCGAAACAACACCTGTTCGAATCCAACTAAAACTGTGCCCTGCCGTCCTTACTGAGCCTCAGAGACGCTTTGAGACATGTGTTACAAAAATCAGAGAATGTCAAAAATTAGAGTGAAATTGCTTCAAACAAGCGAATTATCGCGAAACAACACCTTCTCGAATCCGACAAAAACCATGCCCTGCCGCATTTATTTAGCCTCAGAGACGGTTTGAAACAATTGTTACAGAAATCAGACAATGTCAAAAATTAGAGTGAAATTGCTTCAAACAAGCGAATTATCGCGTAACAACACCTGCTCAAATCCAACAAAAACTTCGCCCTGCCGTCTGTACTGAGCCTCAGAGACCCTTTGAGACAAGTGTTACAAAAATCAGAGAATGTCAAAAATTAGAGTGAAATTGCTTCAAACAAGCGAATTATCGCGAAACAACACCTGCTCGAATCCGACAAAAACTATGCCCTGCCGACTCTATTTAGCCTCAGAGACGGTTTGAAACCATTGTTACAAAAATCAGAGAATGTGAAAAATTAGAGTGAAATTGCTTCAAACAAGCGAATTATCGCGAAACAACACCTGCTCAAATCCAACAAAAACTTCGCCCTGCCGTCTCTACTGAGCCTCAGAGACGCTTTGAGACAAGTGTTACAAAAATCAAAGAATGTCGTAAATTAGAGTGAAATTACTTCAAACAAGCGAATTATCGCGAAACAACACCTGCTCGAATCCGACAAAAACTATGCCCTGCCGACTCTATTTAGCCTCAGAGACGGTTTGAAACCATTGTTACAAAAATCAGAGAATGTGAAAAATTAGAGTGAAATTGCTTCAAACAAGCGAATTATCGCGAAACAACACCTGCTCAAATCCAACAAAAACTTCGCCCTGCCGTCTCTACTGAGCCTCAGAGACGCTTTGAGACAAGTGTTACAAAAATCAAAGAATGTCGTAAATTAGAGTGAAATTGCTTCAAACAAGCGAATTATCGCGAAACAACACCTTCTCGAATCCGACAAAAACCATGCCCTGCCGCATTTATTTAGCCTCAGAGACGGTTTGAAACAATTGTTACAGAAATCAGACAATGTCAAAAATTAGAGTGAAATTGCTTCAAACAAGCGAATTATCGCGTAACAACACCTGCTCAAATCCAACAAAAACTTCGCCCTGCAGTTTCTACTGAGCCTCAGAGACGCTGTGAGACAAGTGTTACAAAAATCAAAGAATGTCGTAAATTAGAGTGAAATTACTTCAAACAAGCGAATTATCGCGAAACAACACCTGCTCGAATCCGACAAAAACTATGCCCTGCCGACTCTATTTAGCCTCAGAGACGGTTTGAAACCATTGTTACAAAAATCAGAGAATGTGAAAAATTAGAGTGAAATTGCTTCATACAAGCGAATTATCGCGAAACAACACCTGCTCGAATCCAACAAAAACTGTGCCCTGCCGTCTCTACTGAGCCTCAGAGACGCTTTGAGACAAGTGTTTCAAAAATCAGAGAATGTCATAAATTAAGTGAAATTGCTTCAAACAAGCGAATTATCGCGAAACAACACCTGCTCGAATCCGACAAAAACTGTGCCCTGCCGCATTTATTTAGCCTCAGAGACGGTTTGAAACAATTGTTACAGAAATCCGACAATGTCAAAAATTAGAGTGAAATTGCTTCAAACAAGCGAATTATCGCGAAACAACACCTGCCCGAATCCAACAAAATCTGCGCCCTGCCGTCTCTACTGAGCCTCAGAGACGCTTTGAGACAAGTGTTACAAAAATCAGAGAATGTCAAAAATTAGAGTGAAAATACTTCAAACAAGCGAATTATCGCGAAACAACACCTGCTCGAATCCGACAAAAACTATGCCCTGCCGACTCTATTTAGCCTCAGAGAGGGTTTGAAACCATTGTTACAAAAATCAGAGAATGTGAAAAATTAGAGTGAAATTGCTTCAAACAAGCGAATTATCGCGAAACAACACCTGCTCGAATCCAACAAAAACTATGCCCTGCCGACTCTATTTAGACTCAGAGACCCTTTGAGACAAGTGTTACAAAAATCAGAGAATGTCAAAAATTAGAGTGAAAATACTTCAAACAAGCGAATTATCGCGAAACAACACCTGCTCGAATCCGACAAAAACTATGCCCTGCCGACTCTATTTAGCCTCAGAGAGGGTTTGAAACCATTGTTACAAAAATCAGAGAATGTGAAAAATTAGAGTGAAATTGCTTAAAACAAGCGAATTATCGCGAAACAACACCTGCTCGAATCCAACAAAAACTATGCCCTGCCGACTCTATTTAGCCTCAGAGACGCTTTGAGACAAGTGTTACAAAAATCAAAGAATGTCGTAAATTAGAGTGAAATTGCTTCAAACAAGCGAATTATCGCGAAACAACACCTGCTCGAATCCAACAAAAACTGTGCCCTGCGGTCACTACTGAGCCTCAGAGACGCTTTGAGACAAGTGTTACACAAATCAGAGAATGTGAGAAATTAGATTGAAATTGCTTTAAACAAGCGAATTATCGCGAAACAACACCTGCTCGAATCCGACAAAAACTGTGCCCTGCCGCATTTATTTAGCCTCAGAGACGGTTTGAAACAATTGTTACAGAAATCAGACAATGTCAAAAATTAGAGTGAAATTGCTTCAAACAAGCGAATTATCGCGAAACAACACCTGCTCAAATCCAACAAAAACTTCGCCCTGCCGTCTCTACTGAGCCTCAGAGACCCTTTGAGACAAGTGTTACAAAAATCAGAGAATGTCAAAAATTAGAGTGAAATTGCTTCAAACAAGCGAATTATCGCGAAACAACACCTGCTCGAATCCCACAAAAACTATGCCCTGCCGACTCTATTTAGCCTCAGAGACGCTTTGAGACAAGTGTTACAAAAATCAAAGAATGTCGTAAATTAGAGTGAAATTGCTTCAAACAAGCGAATTATCGCGAAACAACACCTGCTCGAATCCATCCAAAACTGTGCCCTGCGGTCTCTACTGAGCCTCAGAGACGCTTTGAGACAAGTGTTACACAAATCAGAGAATGTGAGAAATTAGATTGAAATTGCTTCAAACAAGCGAATTATCGCGAAACAACACCTGCTCGAATCCGACAAAAACTGTGCCCTGCCGCATTTATTTAGCCTCAGAGACGGTTTGAAACAATTGTTACAGAAATCAGACAATGTCAAAAATTAGAGTGAAATTGCTTCAAACAAGCGAATTATCGCGAAACAACACCCGCTCAAATCCAACAAAAACTTCGCCCTGCCGTCTCTACTGAGCCTCAGAGACCCTTTGAGACAAGTGTTACAAAAATCAGAGAATGTCAAAAATTAGAGTGAAATTGCTTCAAACAAGCGAATTATCGTGAAACAAGACCTGCTCGAATCCGACAAAAACTATGCCCTGCCGACTCTATTTAGCCTCAGAGACGGTTTGAAACCATTGTTACAAAAATCAGAGAATGTGAAAAATTAGAGTGAAATTGCTTCAAACAAGCGAATTATCGCGAAACAATACCTGCTCGAATCCAACAAAAACTATGCCCTGCCGACTCTATTTAGCCTTAGAGACAGTTTGAAACCATTGTTACAAAAATCAGAGAATGTGAAAAATTAAAGTGAAATATCTTCAAATAAGCGAATTATCGCGAAACAACACCTGCTCGAATCCAACAAAAACTGTGCCCTGCCGTCTCTACTGAGCCTCAGAGACGCCTTGAGACAAGTGTTTCAAAAATCAGAGAATGTCATAAATTAGAGTGAAATTGCTTCAAGCAAGCGAATTATCGCGAAACAACACCTGCTCGAATCCGACAAAAACTGTGCCCTGCCGCATTTATTTAGCCTCAGAGACGGTTTGAAACAATTGTTACAGAAATCCGACAATGTCAAAAATTAGAGTGAAATTGCTTCAAACAAGCGAATTATCGCGAAACAACACCTGCTCGAATCCAACAATAACTGTGCCCTGCCGTCTCTATTGAGGCTCAGAGTCGCTTTGAGACAAGTGTTTTAAGAATCAGAGAATGTCGTAAATTAGAGTGAAATTACTTCAAACAAGCGAATTATCGCGAAACAACACCTGCTCGAATCCGACAAAAACTATGCCCTGCCGACTCTATTTAGCCTCAGAGACGGTTTGAAACCATTGTTACAAAAATCAGAGAATGTGAAAAATTAGAGTGAAATTGCTTCACACAAGCGAATTATCGCGAAACAACACCTGCTCGAATCCAACAAAAACTGTGCCCTGCCGTCTCTACTGAGCCTCAGAGACGCTTTGAGACAAGTGTTTCAAAAATCAGAGAATGTCATAAATTAAGTGAAATTGCTTCAAACAAGCGAATTATCGCGAAACAACACCTGCTCGAATCCGACAAAAACTGTGCCCTGCCGCATTTATTTAGTCTCAGAGACGGTTTGAAACAATTGTTACAGAAATCCGACAATGTCAAAAATTAGAGTGAAATTGCTTCAAACAAGCGAATTATCGCGAAACAACACCTGCCCGAATCCAACAAAATCTGCGCCCTGCCGTCTCTACTGAGCCTCAGAGACGCTTTGAGACAAGTGTTACAAAAATCAGAGAATGTCAAAAATTAGAGTGAAATTGCTTCAAACAAGCGAATTATCGTGAAACAAGACCTGCTCAAATCCGACAAAAACTATGCCCTGCCGACTCTATTTAGCCTCAGAGACGGTTTGAAACCATTGTTACAAAAATCAGAGAATGTGAAAAATTAGAGTGAAATTGCTTCAAACAAGCGAATTATCGCGAAACAATACCTGCTCGAATCCAACAAAAACTATGCCCTGCCGACTCTATTTAGCCTTAGAGACAGTTTGAAACCATTGTTACAAAAATCAGAGAATGTGAAAAATTAAAGTGAAATATCTTCAAATAAGCGAATTATCGCGAAACAACACCTGCTCGAATCCAACAAAAACTGTGCCCTGCCGTCTCTACTGAGCCTCAGAGACGCCTTGAGACAAGTGTTTCAAAAATCAGAGAATGTCATAAATTAGAGTGAAATTGCTTCAAGCAAGCGAATTATCGCGAAACAACACCTGCTCGAATCCGACAAAAACTGTGCCCTGCCGCATTTATTTAGCCTCAGAGACGGTTTGAAACAATTGTTACAGAAATCCGACAATGTCAAAAATTAGAGTGAAATTGCTTCAAACAAGCGAATTATCGCGAAACAACACCTGCTCGAATCCGACAAAAACTGTGCCCTGCCGCATTTATTTAGTCTCAGAGACGGTTTGAAACAATTGTTACAGAAATCCGACAATGTCAAAAATTAGAGTGAAATTGCTTCAAACAAGCGAATTATCGCGAAACAACACCTGCCCGAATCCAACAAAATCTGCGCCCTGCCGTCTCTACTGAGCCTCAGAGACGCTTTGAGACAAGTGTTACAAAAATCAGAGAATGTCAAAAATTAGAGTGAAATTGCTTCAAACAAGCGAATTATCGCGAAACAACACCTGCTCGAATCCAACAATAACTGTGCCCTGCCGTCTCTATTGAGGCTCAGAGTCGCTTTGAGACAAGTGTTTTAAGAATCAGAGAATGTCATAAATGAGAGTGAAATTGCTTCAAACAAGCGAATTATCGCAAAACAACACCTGCTCGAATCCAACAATAACTGTGCCCTGCCGTCTCTATTGAGGCTCAGAGTCGCTTTGAGACAAGTGTTTTAAGAATCAGAGAATTTCGTAAATTAGAGTGAAATTGCTTCAAACAAGCGAATTATGGCGAAACAACACCTGTTCGAATCCAACAAAAACTGTGCCCTGCCGTCCTTACTGAGCCTCAGAGACGCTTTGAGACATGTGTTACAAAAATCAGAGAATGTCAAAAATTAGAGTGAAATTGCTTCAAACAAGCGAATTATCGCGAAACAACACCTTCTCGAATCCGACAAAAACCATGCCCTGCCGCATTTATTTAGCCTCAGTGACGGTTTGAAACAATTGTTACAGAAATCAGACAATGTCAAAAATTAGAGTGAAATTGCTTCAAACAAGCGAATTATCGCGTAACAACACCTGCTCAAATCCAAAAAAACTTCGCCCTGCCGTCTCTACTGAGCCTCAGAGACCCTTTGAGACAAGTGTTACAAAAATCAGAGAATGTCAAAAATTAGAGTGAAATTGCTTCAAACAAGCGAATTATCGCGAAACAACACCTGCTCGAATCCAACAAAAACTATGCCCTGCCGACTCTATTTAGCCTCAGAGACCCTTTGAGACAAGTGTTACAAAAATCAGAGAATGTCAAAAATTAGAGTGAAAATGCTTCAAACAAGCGAATTATCGCGAAACAACACCTGCTCGAATCCGACAAAAACTATGCCCTGCCGACTCTATTTAGCCTCAGAGAGGGTTTGAAACCATTGTTACAAAAATCAGAGAATGTGAAAAATTAGAGTGAAATTGCTTCAAACAAGCGAATTATCGCGAAACAACACCTGCTCGAATCCAACAAAAACTGTGCCCTGCTGTCTCCACTGAGCCTCAGAGACGCTTTGAGACAAGTGTTACAAAAATCAAAGAATGTCGTAAATTAGAGTGAAATTACTTCAAACAAGCGAATTATCGCGTAACAACACCTGCTCAAATCCAACAAAAACTTCGCCCTGCCGTCTCTACTGAGCCTCAGAGACCCTTTGAGACAAGTGTTACAAAAATCAGAGAATGTCAAAAATTAGAGTGAAATTGCTTCAAACAAGCGAATTATCGCGAAACAACACCTGCTCGAATCCGACAAAAACTATGCCCTGCCGACTCTATTTAGCCTCAGAGACGGTTTGAAACCATTGTTACAAAAATCAGAGAATGTGAAAAATTAGAGTGAAATTGCTTCAAACAAGCGAATTATCGCGAAACAACACCTGCTCAAATCCAACAAAAACTTCGCCCTGCCGTCTGTACTGAGCCTCAGAGACGCTTTGAGACAAGTGTTACAAAAATCAAAGAATGTCGTAAATTAGAGTGAAATTATTTCAAACAAGCGAATTATCGCGAAACAACACCTGCTCGAATCCGACAAAACTATGCCCTGCCGACTCTATTTAGCCTCAGAGACGGTTTGAAACCATTGTTACAAAAATCAGAGAATGTGAAAAATTAGAGTGAAATTGCTTCAAACAAGCGAATTATCGCGAAACAACACCTGCTCAAATCCAACAAAAACTTCGCCCTGCCGTCTCTACTGAGCCTCAGAGACGCTTTGAGACAAGTGTTACAAAAATCAAAGAATGTCGTAAATTAGAGTGAAATTGCTTCAAACAAGCGAATTATCGCGAAACAACACCTTCTCGAATCCGACAAAAACTATGCCCTGCCGACTCTATTTAGCCTCAGAGACGGTTTGAAACCATTGTTACAAAAATCAGAGAATGTGAAAAATTAGAGTGAAATTGCTTCACACAAGCGAATTATCGCGAAACAACACCTGCTCGTATCCAACAAAAACTGTGCCCTGCCGTCTCTACTGAGCCTCAGAGACGCTTTGAGACAACTGTTTCAAAAATCAGAGAATGTCATAAATTAAGTGAAATTGCGTCAAACAAGCGAATTATCGCGAAACAACACCTGCTCGAATCCGACAAAAACTGTGCCCTGCCGCATTTATTTAGCCTCAGAGACGGTTTGAAACAATTGTTACAGAATTCCGACAATGTCAAAAATTAGAGTGAAATTGCTTCAAACAAGCGAATTATCGCGAAACAACACCTGCCCGAATCCAACAAAATCTGCGCCCTGCCGTCTCTACTGAGCCTCAGAGACGCTTTGAGACAAGTGTTACAAAAATCAGAGAATGTCAAAAATTAGAGTGAAATTGCTTCAAACAAGCGAATTATCGCGAAACAACACCTGCTCGAATCCAACAATAACTGTGCCCTGCCGTCTCTATTGAGGCTCAGAGTCGCTTTGAGACAAGTGTTTTAAGAATCAGAGAATGTCGTAAATTAGAGTGAAATTGCTTCAAACAAGCGAATTATGGCGAAACAACACCTGTTCGAATCCAACTAAAACTGTGCCCTGCCGTCCTTACTGAGCCTCAGAGACGCTTTGAGACATGTGTTACAAAAATCAGAGAATGTCAAAAATTAGAGTGAAATTGCTTCAAACAAGCGAATTATCGCGAAACAACACCTTCTCGAATCCGACAAAAACCATGCCCTGCCGCATTTATTTAGCCTCAGAGACGGTTTGAAACAATTGTTACAGAAATCAGACAATGTCAAAAATTAGAGTGAAATTGCTCAAAGAAGCGAATTATCGCGTAACAACACCTGCTCAAATCCAAAAAAACTTCGCCCTGCCGTCTCTACTGAGCCTCAGAGACCCTTTGAGACATGTGTTACAAAAATTAGAGAATGTCAAAAATTAGAGTGAAATTGCTTCAAACAAGCGAATTATCGCGAAACAACACCTGCTCGAATCCAACAAAAACTATGCCCTGCCGACTCTATTTAGCCTCAGAGACCCTTTGATACAAGTGTTACAAAAATCAGAGAATGTCAAAAATTAGAGTGAAAATGCTTCAAACAAGCGAATTATCGCGAAACAACACCTGCTCGAATCCGACAAAAACTATGCCCTGCCGACTCTATTTAGCCTCAGAGAGGGTTTGAAACCATTGTTACAAAAATCAGAGAATGTGAAAAATTAGAGTGAAATTGCTTCAAACAAGCAAATTATCGCGAAACAACACCTGCTCGAATCCAACAAAAACTGTGCCCTGCTGTCTCCACTGCGCCTCAGAGACGCTTTGAGACAAGTGTTACAAAATTATAGAATGTCGTAAATTAGAGTGAAATTACTTCAAACAAGCGAATTATCGCGAAACAACACCTGCTCGAATCCGACAAAAACTATGCCCTGCCGACTCTATTTAGCCTCAGAGACGGTTTGAAACCATTGTTACAAAAATCAGAGAATGTGAAAAATTAGAGTGAAATTGCTTCACACAAGCGAATTATCGCGAAACAACACCTGCTCGAATCCAACAAAAACTGTGCCCTGCCGTCTCTACTGAGCCTCAGAGACGCTTTGAGACAAGTGTTTCAAAAATCAGGGAATGTCATAAATTAGAGTGAAATTGCTTCAAACAAGCGAATTATCGCGAAACAACACCTGCTCGAATCCGACAAAAACTGTGCCCTGCCGCATTTAATTAGCCTCAGAGACGGTTTGAAACAATTGTTACAGAAATCCGACAATGTCAAAAATTAGAGTGAAATTGCTTCAAACAAGCGAATTATCGCGAAACAACACCTGCCCGAATCCAACAAAATCTGCGCCCTGCCGTCTCTACTGAGCCTCAGAGACGCTTTGAGACAAGTGTTACAAAAATCAGAGAATGTCAAAAATTAGAGTGAAATTGCTTCAAACAAGCGAATTATCGCGAAACAACACCTGCTCGAATCCAACAATAACTGTGCCCTGCCGTCTCTATTGAGGCTCGGAGTCGCTTTGAGACAAGTGTTTTAAGAATCAGAGAATGTCATAAATGAGAGTGAAATTGCTTCAAACAAGCGAATTATCGCGAAACAACACCTGCTCGAATCCAACAATAACTGTGCCCTGCCGTCTCTATTGAGGCTCAGAGTCGCTTTGAGACAAGTGTTTTAAGAATCAGAGAATGTCGTAAATTAGAGTGAAATTGCTTCAAACAAGCGAATTATGGCGAAACAACACCTGTTCGAATCCAACTAAAACTGTACCCTGCCGTCCTTACTGAGCCTCAGAGACGCTTTGAGACATGTGTTACAAAAATCAGAGAATGTCAAAAATTAGAGTGAAATTGCTTCAAACAAGCGAATTATCGCGAAAGAACACCTTCTCGAATCCGAAAAAAACCATGCCCTGCCGCATTTATTTAGCCTCAGAGACGGTTTGAAACAATTGTTACAGAAATCAGACAATGTCAAAAATTAGAGTGAAATTGCTTCAAACAAGCGAATTATCGCGTAACAACACCTGCTCAAATCCAAAAAAACTTCGCCCTGCCGTCTCTACTGAGCCTCAGAGACCCTTTGAGACAAGTGTTACAAAAATCAGAGAATGTCAAAAATTAGAGTGAAATTGCTTCAAACAAGCGAATTATCGCGAAACAACACCTGCTCGAATCCAACAAAAACTATGCCCTGCCGACTCTATTTAGCCTCAGAGACGCTTTGAGACAAGTGTTACAAAAATCAATGAATGTCGTAAATTAGAGTGAAATTGCTTCAAACAAGCGAATTATCGCGAAACAACACCTGCTCGAATCCAACAAAAACTGTGCCCTGCGGTCTCTACTGAGCCTCAGAGACGCTTTGAGACAAGTGTTACACAAATCAGAGAATGTGAGAAATTAGATTGAAATTGCTTCAAACAAGCGAATTATCGCGAAACAACACCTGCTCGAATCCGACAAAAACTGTGCCCTGCCGCATTTATTTAGCCTCAGAGACGGTTTGAAACAATTGTTACAGAAATCAGACAATGTCAAAAATTAGAGTGAAATTGCTTCAAACAAGCGAATTATCGCGAAACAACACCTGCTCAAATCCAACAAAAACTTCGCCCTGCCGTCTCTACTGAGCCTCAGAGACCCTTTGAGACAAGTGTTACAAAAATCAGAGAATGTCAAAAATTAGAGTGAAATTGCTTCAAACAAGCGAATTATCGCGAAACAACACCTGCTCGAATCCGACAAAAACTATGCCCTGCCGACTCTATTTAGCCTCAGAGACGCTTTGAGACAAGTGTTACAAAAATCAAAGAATGTCGTAAATAAGATTGAAATTGCTTCAAACAAGCGAATTATCGCGAAACAACACCTGCTCGAATCCGACAAAAACTGTGCCCTGCCGCATTTATTTAGCCTCGGAGACGGTTTGAAACAATTGTTACAGAAATCAGACAATGTCAAAAATTAGAGTGAAATTGCTTCAAACAAGCGTATTATCGCGAAACAACACCTGTTCGAATCCAACTAAAACTGTGCCCTGCCGTCCTTACTGAGCCTCAGAGACGCTTTGAGACATGTGTTACAAAAATCAGAGGATGTCGAAAATTAGAGTGAAATTGCTTCAAACAAGCGAATTATCGCGAAACAACACCTTCTCGAATCCGACAAAAACCATGCCCTGCCGACTCTATTTTGCCTCAGAGACGGTTTGAAACAATTGTTACAAAAATCAGAGAATGTGAAAAATTAGAGTGAAATTGCTTCAAACAAGCGAATTATCGCGAAACAACACCTGCTCGAGTCCAACAAAAACTCTGCCCTGCGGTCTCTACTGAGCCTCGGAGACCCTTTGAGACAAGTGTTACACAAATCAGAGAATGTGAGAAATTAGATTGAAATTGCTTCAAACAAGCGAATTATCGCGAAACAACACCTGCTCGAATCCGACAAAAACTGTGCCCTGCTGCATTTATTTAGCCTCAGAGACGGTTTGAAACAATTGTTACAGAAATCAGACAATGTCAAAAATTAGAGTGAAATTGCTTCAAACAAGCGAATTATCGCGTAACAACACCTGCTCAAATCCAACAAAAACTTCGCCCTGCCGTCTCTACTGAGCCTCAGAGACCCTTTGAGACAAGTGTTGCAAAAATCAGAGAATGTCAAAAATTAGAGTGAAATTGCTTCAAACAAGCGAATTATCTGGAAACAACACCTGCTCGAATCCGACAAAAACTATGCCCTGCCGACTCTATTTAGCCTCAGAGACGGTTTGAAACCATTGTTCCAAAAATCAGAGAATGTGAAAAATTAGAGTGAAATTGCTTCAAACAAGCGAATTATCGCGAAACAACACCTGCTCGAATCCAACAAAAACTATGCCCTGCCGACTCTATTTAGCCTCAGAGACGCTTTGAGACAAGTGTTACAAAAATCAGAGAATGTCAAAAATTAGAGTGAAATTGCTTCAAACAAGCGAATTATCGCGAAACAACACCTGCTCGAATCCGACAAAAACTATGCCCTGCCGACTCTATTTAGCCTCAGAGAGGGTTTGAAACCATTGTTACAAAAATCAGAGAATGTGAAAAATTAGAGTGAAATTGCTTCAAACAAGCGAATTATCGCGAAACAACACCTGCTCGAATCCAACAAAAACTATGCCCTGCCGACTCTATTTAGCCTCAGAGACCCTTTGAGACAAGTGTTACAAAAATCAGAGAATGTCAAAAATTAGAGTGAAATTGCTTCAAACAAGCGAATTATCGCGAAACAACACCTGCTCGAATCCAACAAAAACTATGCCCTGCCGACTCTATTTAGCCTCAGAGACGCTTTGAGACAAGTGTTACAAAAATCAAAGCATGTCGTAAATTAGAGTGAAATTGCTTCAAATAAGCGAATTATCGCGAAACAACACCTGCTCGAATCCAACAAAAACTGTGCCCTGCGGACTCTACTGAGCCTCAGAGACGCTTTGAGACAAGTGTTACACAAATCAGAGAATGTGAAAAATTAGATTGAAATTGCTCCAAACAAGCGAATTATCGCGAAACAACACCTGCTCGAATCCGACAAAAACTGTGCCCTGCCGCATTTATTTAGCCTCAGAGACGGTTTGAAACAATTGTTACAGAAATCAGACAATGTCAAAAATTAGAGTGAAATTGCTTCAAACAAGCGAATTATCGCGAAACAACACCTGCTCAAATCCAACAAGAACTTCGCCCTGCCGTCTCTACTGAGCCTCAGAGACCCTTTGAGACAAGTGTTACAAAAATCAGAGAATGTCAAAAATTAGAGTGAAATTGCTTCAAACAAGCGAATTATCGCGAAACAACACCTGCTCGAATCCGACAAAAACTATGCCCTGCCGACTCTATTTAGGCTCTGAGACGGTTTGAAACCATTGTTACAAAAATCAGACAATGTGAAAAATTAGAGTGAAAAAGCTTCAAACAAGCGAATTATCGCGAAACAACACCTGCTCGAATCCAACAATAACTGTGCCCTGCCGTCTCTATTGAGGCTCAGAGTCGCTTTGAGACTAGTGTTATAAGAATCAGAGAATGTCATAAATGAGAGTGAAATTGCTTCAAACAAGCGAATTATCGCGAAACAACACCTGCTCGAATCCAACAATAACTGTGCCCTGCCGTCTCTATTGAGGCTCAGAGTCGCTTTGAGACAAGTGTTTTAAGAGTCAGAGAATGTCATAAATGAGAGTGAAATTGCTTCAAACAAGCGAATTATCGCGAAACAACACCTGTTCGAATCCAACTAAAACTGTGCCCTGCCGTCCTTACAGAGCCTCAGAGACGCTTTGAGACATCTGTTACAAAAATCAGAGAATGTCAAAAATTAGAGTGAAATTGCTTCAAACAAGCGAATTATCGCGAAACAACACTTTCTCGAATCCGACAAAAACCATGCCCTGCCGACTCTATTTAGCCTCAGAGACGGTTTGAAACAATTGTTACAAAAATCAGAGAATGTGAAAAATTAGAGTGAAATTGCTTCACACAAGCGAATTATCGCGAAACAACACCTGCTCGAATCCAACAAAAACTGTGCCCTGCCGTCTCTACTGAGCCTCAGAGACGCCTTGAGACAAGTGTTTCAAAAATCAGAGAATGTCATAAATTAGAGTGAAATTGCTTCAAACAAGCGAATTATCGCGAAACAACAATTGCTCGAATCCGACAAAAACTGTGCCCTGCCGCATTTATTTAGCCTCAGAGACGGTTTGAAACAATTGTTACAGAAATCCGACAATGTCAAAAATTAGAGTGAAATTGCTTCAAACAAGCGAATTATCGCGAAACAACACCTGCCCGAATCCAACAAAATCTGCGCCCTGCCGTCTCTACTGAGCCTCAGAGACGCTTTGAGACAAGTGTTACAAAAATTAGAGAATGTGAAAAATTAGAGTGAAATTGCTTCAAACAAGCGAATTATCGCGAAACAACACCTGCTCGAATCCAACAAAAACTATGCCCTGCCGACTCTATTTAGCCTCAGAGACCCTTTGAGACAAGTGTTACAAAAATCAGAGAATGTCAAAAATTAGAGTGAAATTGCTTCATACAAGCGAATTATCGCGAAACAACACCTGCTCGAATCCGACAAAAACTATGCCCTGCCGACTCTATTTAGCCTCAGAGAGGGTTTGAAACCATTGTTACAAAAATCAGAGAATGTGAAAAATTAGAGTGAAATTGCTTCAAACAAGCGAATTATCGCGAAACAACACCTGCTCGAATCCAACAAAAACTATGCCCTGCCGACTCTATTTAGCCTCAGAGACCCTTTGAGACAAGTGTTACAAAAATCAGAGAATGTCAAAAATTAGAGTGAAATTGCTTCAAACAAGCGAATTATCGCGAAACAACACCTGCTCGAATCCAACAAAAACTATGCCCTGCCGACTCTATTTAGCCTCAGAGACGCTTTGAGACAAGTGTTACAAAAATCAAAGCATGTCGTAAATTAGAGTGAAATTGCTTCAAATAAGCGAATTATCGCGAAACAACACCTGCTCGAATCCAACAAAAACTGTGCCCTGCGGACTCTACTGAGCCTCAGAGACGCTTTGAGACAAGTGTTACACAAATCAGAGAATGTGAAAAATTAGATTGAAATTGCTCCAAACAAGCGAATTATCGCGAAACAACACCTGCTCGAATCCGACAAAAACTGTGCCCTGCCGCATTTATTTAGCCTCAGAGACGGTTTGAAACAATTGTTACAGAAATCAGACAATGTCAAAAATTAGAGTGAAATTGCTTCAAACAAGCGAATTATCGCGAAACAACACCTGCTCAAATCCAACAAGAACTTCGCCCTGCCGTCTCTACTGAGCCTCAGAGACCCTTTGAGACAAGTGTTACAAAAATCAGAGAATGTCAAAAATTAGAGTGAAATTGCTTCAAACAAGCGAATTATCGCGAAACAACACCTGCTCGAATCCGACAAAAACTATGCCCTGCCGACTCTATTTAGGCTCTGAGACGGTTTGAAACCATTGTTACAAAAATCAGACAATGTGAAAAATTAGAGTGAAAAAGCTTCAAACAAGCGAATTATCGCGAAACAACACCTGCTCGAATCCAACAAAAACTATGCCCTGCCGACTCTATTTAGCCTTAGAGACGGTTTGAAACCATTGTTACAAAAATCAGAGAATGTGAAAAATTAGAGTGAAATATCTTCAAATAAGCGAATTATCGCGAAACAACACCTGCTTGAATCCAACAAAAACTGTGCCCTGCCGTCTCTACTGAGCCTCAGAGACGCTTTGAGACAAGTGTTACAAAAATCAGAGAATGTCATAAATTAGAGTGAAATTGCTTCAAACAAGCGAATTATCGCGAAACAACACCTGCTCGAATCCGACAAAAACTGTGCCCTGCCGCATTTATTTAGCCTCAGAGACGGTTTGAAACAATTGTTACAGAAATCCGACAATGTCAAAAATTAGAGTTAAATTGCTTCAAACAAGCGAATTATCGCGAAACAACAAATGCCCGAATCCAACAAAAACTGCGCCCTGCCGTCTCTACTGAGCCTCAGAGACGCTTTGAGACAAGTGTTACAAAAATCAGAGAATGTCAAAAATTAGAGTGAAATTGCTTCAAACAAGCGAATTATCGCGAAACAACACCTGCTCGAATCCAACAATAACTGTGCCCTGCCGTCTCTTAATTGAGGCTCAGAGTCGCTTTGAGACTAGTGTTATAAGAATCAGAGAATGTCATAAATGAGAGTGAAATTGCTTCAAACAAGCGAATTATCGCGAAACAACACCTGCTCGAATCCAACAATAACTGTGCCCTGCCGTCTCTATTGAGGCTCAGAGTCGCTTTGAGACAAGTGTTTTAAGAGTCAGAGAATGTCATAAATGAGAGTGAAATTGCTTCAAACAAGCGAATTATCGCGAAACAACACCTGTTCGAATCCAACTAAAACTGTGCCCTGCCGTCCTTACTGAGCCTCAGAGACGCTTTGAGACATCTGTTACAAAAATCAGAGAATGTCAAAAATTAGAGTGAAATTGCTTCAAACAAGCGAATTATCGCGAAACAACACCTTCTCGAATCCGACAAAAACCATGCCCTGCCGACTCTATTTAGCCTCAGAGACCCTTTGAGACAAGTGTTACAAAAATCAGAGAATGTCAAAAATTAGAGTGAAATTGCTTCAAACAAGCGAATTATCGCGAAACAACACCTGCTCGAATCCAACAAAAACTATGCCCTGCCGACTCTATTTAGCCTCAGAGACGCTTTGAGACAAGTGTTACAAAAATCAAAGCATGTCGTAAATTAGAGTGAAATTGCTTCAAATAAGCGAATTATCGCGAAACAACACCTGCTCGAATCCAACAAAAACTGTGCCCTGCGGACTCTACTGAGCCTCAGAGACGCTTTGAGACAAGTGTTACACAAATCAGAGAATGTGAAAAATTAGATTGAAATTGCTCCAAACAAGCGAATTATCGCGAAACAACACCTGCTCGAATCCGACAAAAACTGTGCCCTGCCGCATTTATTTAGCCTCAGAGACGGTTTGAAACAATTGTTACAGAAATCAGACAATGTCAAAAATTAGAGTGAAATTGCTTCAAACAAGCGAATTATCGCGAAACAACACCTGCTCAAATCCAACAAGAACTTCGCCCTGCCGTCTCTACTGAGCCTCAGAGACCCTTTGAGACAAGTGTTACAAAAATCAGAGAATGTCAAAAATTAGAGTGAAATTGCTTCAAACAAGCGAATTATCGCGAAACAACACCTGCTCGAATCCGACAAAAACTATGCCCTGCCGACTCTATTTAGGCTCTGAGACGGTTTGAAACCATTGTTACAAAAATCAGACAATGTGAAAAATTAGAGTGAAAAAGCTTCAAACAAGCGAATTATCGCGAAACAACACCTGCTCGAATCCAACAAAAACTATGCCCTGCCGACTCTATTTAGCCTTAGAGACGGTTTGAAACCATTGTTACAAAAATCAGAGAATGTGAAAAATTAGAGTGAAATATCTTCAAATAAGCGAATTATCGCGAAACAACACCTGCTTGAATCCAACAAAAACTGTGCCCTGCCGTCTCTACTGAGCCTCAGAGACGCTTTGAGACAAGTGTTACAAAAATCAGAGAATGTCATAAATTAGAGTGAAATTGCTTCAAACAAGCGAATTATCGCGAAACAACACCTGCTCGAATCCGACAAAAACTGTGCCCTGCCGCATTTATTTAGCCTCAGAGACGGTTTGAAACAATTGTTACAGAAATCCGACAATGTCAAAAATTAGAGTTAAATTGCTTCAAACAAGCGAATTATCGCGAAACAACAAATGCCCGAATCCAACAAAAACTGCGCCCTGCCGTCTCTACTGAGCCTCAGAGACGCTTTGAGACAAGTGTTACAAAAATCAGAGAATGTCAAAAATTAGAGTGAAATTGCTTCAAACAAGCGAATTATCGCGAAACAACACCTGCTCGAATCCAACAATAACTGTGCCCTGCCGTCTCTTAATTGAGGCTCAGAGTCGCTTTGAGACTAGTGTTATAAGAATCAGAGAATGTCATAAATGAGAGTGAAATTGCTTCAAACAAGCGAATTATCGCGAAACAACACCTGCTCGAATCCAACAATAACTGTGCCCTGCCGTCTCTATTGAGGCTCAGAGTCGCTTTGAGACAAGTGTTTTAAGAGTCAGAGAATGTCATAAATGAGAGTGAAATTGCTTCAAACAAGCGAATTATCGCGAAACAACACCTGTTCGAATCCAACTAAAACTGTGCCCTGCCGTCCTTACTGAGCCTCAGAGACGCTTTGAGACATCTGTTACAAAAATCAGAGAATGTCAAAAATTAGAGTGAAATTGCTTCAAACAAGCGAATTATCGCGAAACAACACCTTCTCGAATCCGACAAAAACCATGCCCTGCCGACTCTATTTAGCCTCAGAGACGGTTTGAAACAATTGTTACAAAAATCAGAGAATGTGAAAAATTAGAGTGAAATTCCTTCACACAAGCGAATTATCGCGAAACAACACCTGCTCGAATCCAACAAAAACTGTGCCCTGCCGTCTCTACTGAGCCTCAGAGACGCCTTGAGACAAGTGTTTCAAAAATCAGAGAATGTCATAAATTAGAGTGAAATTGCTTCAAACAAGCGAATTATCGCGAAACAATAATTGCTCGAATCCGACAAAAACTGTGCCCTGCCGCATTTATTTAGCCTCAGAGACGGTTTGAAACAATTGTTACAGAAATCCGACAATGTCAAAAATTAGAGTGAAATTGCTTCAAACAAGCGAATTATCGCGAAACAACACCTGCCCGAATCCAACAAAATCTGCGCCCTGCCGTCACTACTGAGCCTCAGAGACGCTTTGAGACAAGTGTTACAAAAATTAGAGAATGTGAAAAATTAGAGTGAAATTGCTTCAAACAAGCGAATTATCGCGAAACAACACCTGCTCGAATCCAACAATAACTGTGCCCTGCCGTCTCTATTGAGGCTCAGAGTCGCTTTGAGACAAGTGTTTTAAGAATCAGAGAATGTCATAAATGAGAGTGAAATTGCTTCAAACAAGCGAATTATCGCGAAACAACACCTGCTCGAATCCAACAAAAACTGTGCCCTGCCGTCTCTACTGAGCCTCAGAGACGCTTTTAGACAAGTGTTACAAAAATCAGAGAATGTCGTAAATTAGAGTGAAATTGCTTCAAACAAGCGAATTATGGCGAAACAACACCTGTTCGAATCCAACTAAAACTGTGCCCTGCCGTCCTTACTGAGCCTCAGAGACGCTTTGAGACATGTGTTACAAAAATCAGAGAATGTCAAAAATTAGAGTGAAATTGCTTCAAACAAGCGAATTATCGCGAAACAACACCTTCTCGAATCCGACAAAAACCATGCCCTGCCGCATTTATTTAGCCTCAGAGACGGTTTGAAATAATTGTTACAGAAATCAGACAATGTCAAAAATTAGAGTGAAATTGCTTCAAACAAGCGAATTATCGCGTAACAACACCTGCTCAAATCCAACAAAAACTTCGCCCTGCCGTCTCTACTGAGCCTCAGAGACCCTTTGAGACAAGTGTTACAAAAATCAGAGAATGTCAAAAATTAGAGTGAAATTGCTTCAAACAAGCGAATTATCGCGAAACAACACCTGCTCGAATCCGACAAAAACTATGCCCAGCCGAATCTATTTAGCCTCAGAGACGGTTTGAAACCATTGTTACAAAAATCAGAGAATGTGAAAAATTAGAGTGAAATTGCTTCAAACAAGCGAATTATCGCGAAACAACACCTGCTCAAATCCAACAAAAACTTCGCCCTGCCGTCTCTACTGAGCCTCAGAGACGCTTTGAGACAAGTGTTACAAAAATCAAAGAATGTCGTAAATTAGAGTGAAATTACTTCAAACAAGCGAATTATCGCGAAACAACACCTGCTCGAATCCGACAAAAACTATGCCCTGCCGACTCTATTTAGCCTCAGAGACGGTTTGAAACCATTGTTACAAAAATCAGAGAATGTGAAAAATTAGAGTGAAATTGCTTCAAACAAGCGAATTATCGCGAAACAACACCTGCTCAAATCCAACAAAAACTTCGCCCTGCCGTCTCTACTGAGCCTCAGAGACGCTTTGAGACAAGTGTTATGAAAATCAAAGAATGTCGTAAATTAGAGTGAAATTGCTTCAAACAAGCGAATTATCGCGAAACAACACCTTCTCGAATCCGACAAAAACCATGCCCTGCCGCATTTATTTAGCCTCAGAGACGGTTTGAAACAATTGTTACAGAAATCAGACAATGTCAAAAATTAGAGTGAAATTGCTTCAAACAAGCGAATTATCGCGTAACAACACCTGCTCAAATCCAACAATAACTTCGCCCTGCCGTTTCTACTGAGCCTCAGAGACGCTTTGAGACAAGTGTTACAAAAATCAAAGAATGTCGTAAATTAGAGTGAAATTACTTCAAACAAGCGAATTATCGCGAAACAACACCTGCTCGAATCCGACAAAAACTATGCCCTGCCGACTCTATTTAGCCTCAGAGACGGTTTGAAACCATTGTTACAAAAATCAGAGAATGTGAAAAATTAGAGTGAAATTGCTTCACACAAGCGAATTATCGCGAAACAACACCTGCTCGAATCCAACAAAAACTGTGCCCTGCCGTCGCTACTGAGCCTCAGAGACGCTTTGAGACAAGTGTTTCAAAAATCAGAGAATGTCATAAATTAAGTGAAATTGCTTCAAACAAGCGAATTATCGCGAAACAACACCTGCTCGAATCCGACAAAAACTGTGCCCTGCCGCATTTATTTAGCCTCAGAGACGGTTTGAAACAATTGTTACAGAAATCCGACAATGTCAAAAATTAGAGTGAAATTGCTTCAAACAAGCGAATTATCGCGAAACAACACCTGCCCGAATCCAACAAAATCTGCGCCCTGCCGTCTCTACTGAGCCTCAGAGACGCTTTGAGACAAGTGTTACAAAAATCAGAGAATGTCAAAAATTAGAGTGAAAATACTTCAAACAAGCGAATTATCGCGAAACAACACCTGCTCGAATCCGACAAAAACTATGCCCTGCCGACTCTATTTAGCCTCAGAGAGGGTTTGAAACCATTGTTACAAAAATCAGAGAATGTGAAAAATTAGAGTGAAATTGCTTAAAACAAGCGAATTATCGCGAAACAACACCTGCTCGAATCCAACAAAAACTATGCCCTGCCGACTCTATTTAGACTCAGAGACCCTTTGAGACAAGTGTTACAAAAATCAGAGAATGTCAAAAATTAGAGTGAAAATACTTCAAACAAGCGAATTATCGCGAAACAACACCTGCTCGAATCCGACAAAAACTATGCCCTGCCGACTCTATTTAGCCTCAGAGAGGGTTTGAAACCATTGTTACAAAAATCAGAGAATATGAAAAATTAGAGTGAAATTGCTTAAAACAAGCGAATTATCGCGAAACAACACCTGCTCGAATCCAACAAAAACTATGCCCTGCCGACTCTATTTAGCCTCAGAGACGCTTTGAGAAAAGTGTTACAAAAATCAAAGAATGTCGTAAATTAGAGTGAAATTGCTTCAAACAAGCGAATTATCGCGAAACAACACCTGCTCGAATCCAACAAAAACTGTGCCCTGCGCTCACTACTGAGCCTCAGAGACGCTTTGAGACAAGTGTTACACAAATCAGAGAATGTGAGAAATTAGATTGAAATTGCTTTAAACAAGCGAATTATCGCGAAATAACACCTGCTCGAATCCGACAATAACTGTGCCCTGCCGCATTTATTTAGCCTCAGAGACGGTTTGAAACAATTGTTACAGAAATCAGACAATGTCAAAAATTAGAGTGAAATTGCTTCAAACAAGCGAATTATCGCGAAACAACACCTGCTCAAATCCAAAAAAACTTCGCCCTGCCGTCTCTACTGAGCCTCAGAGACCCTTTGAGACAAGTGTTACAAAAATCAGAGAATGTCAAAAATTAGAGTGAAATTGCTTCAAACAAGCGAATTATCGCGAAACAACACATGCTCGAATCCGACAAAAACTATGCCCTGCCGACTCTATTTAGCCTCAGAGACGCTTTGAGACAAGTGTTACAAAAATCAAAGAATGTCGTAAATTAGAGTGAAATTGCTTCAAACAAGCGAATTATCGCGAAACAACACCTGCTCGAATCCGACAAAAACTGTGCCCTGCCGCATTTATTTAGCCTCAGAGACGGTTTGAAACAATTGTTACAGAAATCAGACAATGTCAAAAATTAGAGTGAAATTGCTTCAAACAAGCGAATTATCGCGAAACAACACCTGCTCAAATCCAACAAAAACTTCGCCCTGCCGTCTCTACTGAGCCTCAGAGACCGTTTGAGACAAGTGTTACAAAAATCAGAGAATGTCAAAAATTAGAGTGAAATTGCTTCAAACAAGCGAATTATCGCGAAACAAGACCTGCTCGAATCCGACAAAAACTATGCCCTGCCGACTCTATTTAGCCTCAGAGACGGTTTGAAACCATTGTTACAAAAATCAGAGAATGTGAAAAATTAGAGTGAAATTGCTTCAAACAAGCGAATTATCGCGAAACAACACCTGCTCGAATCCAACAAAAACTATGCCCTGCCGACTCTATTTAGCCTTAGAGACAGTTTGAAACCATTGTTACAAAAATCAGAGAATGTGAAAAATTAAAGTGAAATATCATCAAATAAGCGAATTATCGCGAAACAACACCTGCTCGAATCCAACAAAAACTGTGCCCTGCCGTCTCTACTGAGCCTCAGAGACGCCTTGAGACAAGTGTTTCAAAAATCAGAGAATGTCATAAATTAGAGTGAAATTGCTTCAAGCAAGCGAATTATCGCGAAACAACACCTGCTCGAATCCGTCAAAAACTGTGCCCTGCCGCATTTATTTAGCCTCAGAGACGGTTTGAAACAATTGTTACAGAAATCCGACAATGTCAAATATTAGAGTGAAATTGCTTCAAACAAGCGAATTATCGCGAAACAACACCTGCCCGAATCCAACAAAATCTGCGCCCTGCCGTCTCTACTGAGCCTGAGAGACGCTTTGAGACAAGTGTTACAAAAATCAGAGAATGTCAAAAATTAGAGTGAAATTGCTTCAAACAAGCGAATTATCGCGAAACAACACCTGCTCGAATCCAACAATAACTGTGCCCTGCCGTCTCTATTGAGGCTCAGAGTCGCTTTGAGACAAGTGTTTTAAGAATCAGAGAATGTCGTAAATTAGAGTGAAATTACTTCAAACAAGCGAATTATCGCGAAACAACACCTGCTCGAATCCGACAAAAACTATGCCCTGCCGACTCTATTTAGCCTCAGAGACGGTTTGAAACCATTGTTACAAAAATCAGAGAATGTGAAAAATTAGAGTGAAATTGCTTCACACAAGCGAATTATCGCGAAACAACACCTGCTCGAATCCAACAAAAACTGTGCCCTGCCGTCTCTACTGAGCCTCAGAGACGCTTTGAGACAAGTGTTTCAAAAATCAGAGAATGTCATAAATTAAGTGAAATTGCTTCAAACAAGCGAATTATCGCGAAACAACACCTGCTCGAATCCGACAAAAACTGTGCCCTGCCGCATTTATTTAGCCTCAGAGACGGTTTGAAACAATTGTTACAGAAATCCGACAATGTCAAAAATTAGAGTGAAATTGCTTCAAACAAGCGAATTATCGCGAAACAACACCTGCCCGAATCCAACAAAATCTGCGCCCTGCCGTCTCTACTGAGCCTCAGAGACGCTTTGAGACAAGTGTTACAAAAATCAGAGAATGTCAAAAATTAGAGTGAAAATACTTCAAACAAGCGAATTATCGCGAAACAACACCTGCTCGAATCCGACAAAAACTATGCCCTGCCGACTCTATTTAGCCTCAGAGAGGGTTTGAAACCATTGTTACAAAAATCAGAGAATGTGAAAAATTAGAGTGAAATTGCTTAAAACAAGCGAATTATCGCGAAACAACACCTGCTCGAATCCAACAAAAACTATGCCCTGCCGACTCTATTTAGACTCAGAGACCCTTTGAGACAAGTGTTACAAAAATCAGAGAATGTCAAAAATTAGAGTGAAAATACTTCAAACAAGCGAATTATCGCGAAACAACACCTGCTCGAATCCGACAAAAACTATGCCCTGCCGACTCTATTTAGCCTCAGAGAGGGTTTGAAACCATTGTTACAAAAATCAGAGAATGTCAAAAATTAGAGTGAAATTGCTTAAAACAAGCGAATTATCGCGAAACATCACCTGCTCGAATCCAACAAAAACTATGCCCTGCCGACTCTATTTAGCCTCAGAGACGCTTTGAGACAAGTGTTACAAAAATCAAAGAATGTCGTAAATTAGAGTGAAATTGCTTCAAACAAGCGAATTATCGCGAAACAACACCTGCTCGAATCCAACAAAAACTGTGCCCTGCGGTCACTACTGAGCCTCAGAGACGCTTTGAGACAAGTGTTACACAAATCAGAGAATGTGAGAAATTAGATTGAAATTGCTTTAAACAAGCGAATTATCGCGAAACAACACCTGCTCGAATCCGACAAAAACTGTGCCCTGCCGCATTTATTTAGCCTCAGAGACGGTTTGAAACAATTGTTACAGAAATCAGACAATGTCAAAAATTAGAGTGAAATTGCTTCAAACAAGCGAATTATCGCGAAACAACACCTGCTCGAATCCGACAAAAACTATGCCCTGCCGACTCTATTTAGCCTCAGAGACGCTTTGAGACAAGTGTTACAAAAATCAAAGAATGTCGTAAATTAGAGTGAAATTGCTTCAAACAAGCGAATTATCGCGAAACAACACCTGCTCGAATCCAACCAAAACTGTGCCCTGCGGTCTCTACTGAGCCTCAGAGACGCTTTGAGACAAGTGTTACACAAATCAGAGAATGTGAGAAATTAGATTGAAATTGCTTCAAACAAGCGAATTATCGCGAAACAACACCTGCTCGAATCCGACAAAAACTGTGCCCTGCCGCATTTATTTAGCCTCAGAGACGGTTTGAAACAATTGTTACAGAAATCAGACAATGTCAAAAATTAGAGTGAAATTGCTTCAAACAAGCGAATTATCGCGAAACAACACCTGCTCAAATCCAACAAAAACTTCGCCCTGCCGTCTCTACTGAGCCTCAGAGACCCAATGAGACAAGTGTTACAAAAATCAGAGAATGTGAAAAATTAGAGTGAAATTGCTTCAAACAGGCGAATTATCGCGAAACAAGACCTGCTCGAATCCGACAAAAACTATGCCCTGCCGACTCTATTTAGCCTCAGAGACGGTTTGAAACCATTGTTACAAAAATCAGAGAATGTGAAAAATTAGAGTGAAATTGCTTCAAACAAGCGAATTATCGCGAAACAACACCTGCTCGAATCCAACAAAAACTATGCCCTGCCGACTCTATTTAGCCTTAGAGACAGTTTGAAACCATTGTTACAAAAATCAGAGAATGTGAAAAATTAAAGTGAAATATCTTCAAATAAGCGAATTATCGCGAAACAACACCTGCTCGAATCCAACAAAAACTGTGCCCTGCCGTCTCTACTGAGCCTCAGAGACGCCTTGAGACAAGTGTTTCAAAAATCAGAGAATGTCATAAATTAGAGTGAAATTGCTTCAAGCAAGCGAATTATCGCGAAACAACACCTGCTCGAATCCGACAAAAACTGTGCCCTGCCGCATTTATTTAGCCTCAGAGACGGTTTGAAACAATTGTTACAGAAATCCGACAATGTCAAAAATTAGAGTGAAATTGCTTCAAACAAGCGAATTATCGCGAAACAACACCTGCCAGAATCCAACAAAATCTGCGCCCTGCCGTCTCTACTGAGCCTCAGAGACGCTTTGAGACAAGTGTTACAAAAAGCAGAGAATGTCAAAAATTAGAGTGAAATTGCTTCAAACAAGCGAATTATCGCGAAACAACACCTGCTCGAATCCAACAATAACTGTGCCCTGCCGTCTCTATTGAGGCTCAGAGTCGCTTTGAGACAAGTGTTTTAAGAATCAGAGAATGTCGTAAATTAGAGTGAAATTACTTCAAACAAGCGAATTATCGCGAAACAACACCTGCTCGAATCCGACAAAAACTATGCCCTGCCGACTCTATTTAGCCTCAGAGACGGTTTGAAACCATTGTTACAAAAATCAGAGAATGTGAAAAATTAGAGTGAAATTGCTTCACACAAGCGAATTATCGCGAAACAACACCTGCTCGAATCCAACAAAAACTGTGCCCTGCCGTCTCTACTGAGCCTCAGAGACGCTTTGAGACAAGTGTTTCAAAAATCAGAGAATGTCATAAATTAAGTGAAATTGCTTCAAACAAGCGAATTATCGCGAAACAACACCTGCTCGAATCCGACAAAAACTGTGCCCTGCCGCATTTATTTAGCCTCAGAGACGGTTTGAAACAATTGTTACAGAAATCCGACAATGTCAAAAATTAGAGTGAAATTGCTTCAAACAAGCGAATTATCGCGAAACAACACCTGCCCGAATCCAACAAAATCTGCGCCCTGCCGTCTCTACTGAGCCTCAGAGACGCTTTGAGACAAGTGTTACAAAAATCAGAGAATGTCAAAAATTAGAGTGAAATTGCTTCAAACAAGCGAATTATCGCGAAACAACACCTGCTCGAATCCAACAATAACTGTGCCCTGCCGTGTCTATTGTGGCTCAGAGTCGCTTTGAGACAAGTGTTTTAAGAATCAGAGAATGTCATAAATGAGAGTGAAATTGCTTCAAACAAGCGAATTATCGCGAAACAACACCTGCTCGAATCCAACAAAAACTGTTCCCTGCCGTCTCTACTGAGCCTCAGAGACGCTTTTAGACAAGTGTTACAAAAATCAGAGAATGTCGTAAATTAGAGTGAAATTGCTTCAAACAAGCGAATTATGGCGAAACAACACCTGTTCGAATCCAACTAAAACTGTGCCCTGCCGTCCTTACTGAGCCTCAGAGACGCTTTGAGACATGTGTTACAAAAATCAGAGAATGTCAAAAATTAGAGTGAAATTGCTTCAAACAAGCGAATTATCGCGAAACAACACCTTCTCGAATCCGACAAAAACCATGCCCTGCCGCATTTATTTAGCCTCAGAGACGGTTTGAAACAATTGTTACAGAAATCAGACAATGTCAAAAATTAGAGTGAAATTGCTTCAAACAAGCGAATTATCGCGTAACAACACCTGCTCAAATCCAACAAAAACTTCGCCCTGCCGTCTCTACTGAGCCTCAGAGACCCTTTGAGACAAGTGTTACAAAAATCAGAGAATGTCAAAAATTAGAGTGAAATTGCTTCAAACAAGCGAATTATCGCGAAACAACACCTGCTCGAATCCGACAAAAACTATGCCCTGCCGACTCTATTTAGCCTCAGAGACGGTTTGAAACCATTGTTACAAAAATCAGAGAATGTGAAAAATTAGAGTGAAATTGCTTCAAACAAGCGAATTATCGCGAAACAACACCTGCTCAAATCCAACAAAAACTTCGCCCTGCCGTCTCTACTGAGCCTCAGAGACGCTTTGAGACAAGTGTTACAAAAATCAAAGAATGTCGTAAATTAGAGTGAAATTACTTCAAACAAGCGAATTATCGCGAAACAACACCTGCTCGAATCCGACAAAAACTATGCCCTGCCGACTCTATTTAGCCTCAGAGACGGTTTGAAACCATTGTTACAAAAATCAGAGAATGTGAAAAATTAGAGTGAAATTGCTTCAAACAAGCGAATTATCGCGAAACAACACCTGCTCAAATCCAACAAAAACTTCGCCCTGCCGTCTCTACTGAGCCTCAGAGACGCTTTGAGACAAGTGTTACAAAAATCAAAGAATGTTGTAAATTAGAGTGAAATTGCTTCAAACAAGCGAATTATCGCAAAACAACACCTTCTCGAATCCGACAAAAACCATGCCCTGCCGCATTTATTTAGCCTCAGAGACGGTTTGAAACAATTGTTACAGAAATCAGACAATGTCAAAAATTAGAGTGAAATTGCTTCAAATAAGCGAATTATCGCGTAACAACACCTGCTCAAATCCAACAATAACATCGCCCTGCCGTTTCTACTGAGCCTCAGAGACGCTTTGAGACAAGTGTTTCAAAAATCAGAGAATGTCATAAATTAAGTGAAATTGCTTCAAACAAGCGAATTATCGCGAAACAACACCTGCTCGAATCCGACAAAAACTGTGCCCTGCCGCATTTATTTAGCCTCAGAGACGGTTTGAAACAATTGTTACAGAAATCCGACAATGTCAAAAATTAGAGTGAAATTGCTTCAAACAAGCGAATTATCGCGAAACAACACCTGCCCGAATCCAACAAAATCTGCGCCCTGCCGTCTCTACTGAGCCTCAGAGACGCTTTGAGACAAGTGTTACAAAAATCAGAGAATGTCAAAAATTAGAGTGAAAATACTTCAAACAAGCGATTTATCGCGAAACAACACCTGCTCGAATCCGACAAAAACTATGCCCTGCCGACTCTATTTAGCCTCAGAGAGGGTTTGAAACCATTGTTACAAAAATCAGAGAATGTGAAAAATTAGAGTGAAATTGCTTAAAACAAGCGAATTATCGCGAAACAACACCTGCTCGAATCCAACAAAAACTATGCCCTGCCGACTCTATTTAGACTCAGAGACCCTTTGAGACAAGTGTTACAAAAATCAGAGAATGTCAAAAATTAGAGTGAAAATACTTCAAACAAGCGAATTATCGCGAAACAACACCTGCTCGAATCCGACAAAAACTATGCCCTGCCGACTCTATTTAGCCTCAGAGAGGGTTTGAAACCATTGTTACAAAAATCAGAGGACGTGAAAAATTAGAGTGAAATTGCTTCAAACAAGCGAATTATCGCGAAACAACACCTGCTCGAATCCATCCAAAACTGTGCCCTGCGGTCTCTACTGAGCCTCAGAGACGCTTTGAGACAAGTGTTACACAAATCAGAGAATGTGAGAAATTAGATTGAAATTGCTTCAAACAAGCGAATTATCGCAAAACAACACCTGCTCGAATCCGACAAAAACTATGCCCTGCCGACTCTATTTAGCCTCAGAGAGGGTTTGAAACCATTGTTACAAAAATCAGAGAATGTGAAAAATTAGAGTGAAATTGCTTCAAACAAGCGAATTATCGCGAAACAACACCTGCTCGAATCCATCCAAAACTGTGCCCTGCGGTCTCTACTGAGCCTCAGAGACGCTTTGAGACAAGTGTTACACAAATCAGAGAATGTGAGAAATTAGAGTGAAATTGCTTAAAACAAGCGAATTATCGCGAAACAACACCTGCTCGAATCCAACAAAAACTATGCCCTGCCGACTCTATTTAGACTCAGAGACCCTTTGAGACAAGTGTTACAAAAATCAGAGAATGTCAAAAATTAGAGTGAAAATACTTCAAACAAGCGAATTATCGCGAAACAACACCTGCTCGAATCCGACAAAAACTATGCCCTGCCGACTCTATTTAGCCTCAGAGACGCTTTGAGACAAGTGTTACAAAAATCAAAGAATGTCGTAAATTAGAGTGAAATTGCTTCAAACAAGCGAATTATCGCGAAACAACACCTGCTCGAATCCATCCAAAACTGTGCCCTGCGGTCTCTACTGAGCCTCAGAGACGCTTTGAGACAAGTGTTACACAAATCAGAGAATGTGAGAAATTAGATTGAAATTGCTTCAAACAAGCGAATTATCGCGAAACAACACCTGCTCGAATCCGACAAAAACTGTGCCCTGCCGCATTTATTTAGCCTCAGAGACGGTTTGAAACAATTGTTACAGAAATCAGACAATGTCAAAAATTAGAGTGAAATTGCTTCAAACAAGCGAATTATCGCGAAACAACACCTGCTCAAATCCAACAAAAACTTCGCCCTGCCGTCTCTACTGAGCCTCAGAGACCCTTTGAGACAAGTGTTACAAAAATCAGAGAATGTCAAAAATTAGAGTGAAATTGCTTCAAACAAGCGAATTATCGCGAAACAAGACCTGCTCGAATCCGACAAAAACTATGCCCTGCCGACTCTATTTAGCCTCAGAGACGGTTTGAAACCATTGTTACAAAAATCAGAGAATGTGAAAAATTAGAGTGAAATTGCTTCAAACAAGCGAATTATCGCGAAACAATACCTGCTCGAATCCAACAAAAACTATGCCCTGCCGACTCTATTTAGCCTTAGAGACAGTTTGAAACCATTGTTACAAAAATCAGAGAATGTGAAAAATTAAAGTGAAATATCTTCAAATAAGCGAATTATCGCGAAACAACACCTGCTCGAATCCAACAAAAACTGTGCCCTGCCGTCTCTACTGAGCCTCAGAGACGCCTTGAGACAAGTGTTTCAAAAATCAGAGAATGTCATAAATTAGAGTGAAATTGCTTCAAGCAAGCGAATTATCGCGAAACAACACCTGCTCGAATCCGACAAAAACTGTGCCCTGCCGCATTTATTTAGCCTCAGAGACGGTTTGAAACAATTGTTATAGAAATCCGACAATGTCAAAAATTGGAGTGAAATTGCTTCAAACAAGCGAATTATCGCGAAACAACACCTGCTCGAATCCAACAATAACTGTGCCCTGCCGTCTCTATTGAGGCTCAGAGTCGCTTTGAGACAAGTGTTTTAAGAATCAGAGAATGTCGTAAATTAGAGTGAAATTACTTCAAACAAGCGAATTATCGCGAAACAACACCTGCTCGAATCCGACAAAAACTATGCCCTGCCGACTCTATTTAGCCTCAGAGACGGTTTGAAACCATTGTTACAAAAATCAGAGAATGTGAAAAATTAGAGTGAAATTGCTTCACACAAGCGAATTATCGCGAAACAACACCTGCTCGAATCCAACAAAAACTGTGCCCTGCCGTCTCTACTGAGCCTCAGAGACGCTTTGAGACAAGTGTTACACAAATCAGAGAATGTGAGAAATTAGATTGAAATTGCTTTAAACAAGCGAATTATCGCGAAACAACACCTGCTCGAATCCGACAAAAACTGTGCCCTGCCGCATTTATTTAGCCTCAGAGACGGTTTGAAACAATTGTTACAGAAATCAGACAATGTCAAAAATTAGAGTGAAATTGCTTCAAACAAGCGAATTATCGCGAAACAACACCTGCTCAAATCCAACAAAAACTTCGCCCTGCCGTCTCTACTGAGCCTCAGAGACCCTTTGAGACAAGTGTTACAAAAATCAGAGAATGTCAAAAATTAGAGTGAAATTGCTTCAAACAAGCGAATTATCGCGAAACAACACCTGCTCGAATCCGACAAAAACTATGCCCTGCCGACTCTATTTAGCCTCAGAGACGCTTTGAGACAAGTGTTACAAAAATCAAAGAATGTCGTAAATTAGAGTGAAATTGCTTCAAACAAGCGAATTATCGCGAAACAACACCTGCTCGAATCCAACCAAAACTGTGCCCTGCGGTCTCTACTGAGCCTCAGAGACGCTTTGAGACAAGTGTTACACAAATCAGAGAATGTGAGAAATTAGATTGAAATTGCTTCAAACAAGCGAATTATCGCGAAACAACACCTGCTCGAATCCGACAAAAACTGTGCCCTGCCGCATTTATTTAGCCTCAGAGACGGTTTGAAACAATTGTTACAGAAATCAGACAATGTCAAAAATTAGAGTGAAATTGCTTCAAACAAGCGAATTATCGCGAAACAACACCTGCTCAAATCCAACAAAAACTTCGCCCTGCCGTCTCTACTGAGCCTCTGAGACCCTTTGAGACAAGTGTTACAAAAATCAGAGAATGTCAAAAATTAGAGTGAAACTGCTTCAAACAGGCGAATTATCGCGAAACAAGACCTGCTCGAATCCGACAAAAACTATGCCCTGCCGACTCTATTTAGCCTCAAAGACGGTTTGAAACCATTGTTACAAAAATCAGAGAATGTGAAAAATTAGAGTGAAATTGCTTCAAACAAGCGAATTATCGCGAAACAACACCTGCTCGAATCCAACAAAAACTATGCCCTGCCGACTCTATTTAGCCTTAGAGACAGTTTGAAACCATTGTTACAAAAATCAGAGAATGTGAAAAATTAAAGTGAAATATCTTCAAATAAGCGAATTATCGCGAAACAACACCTGCTCAAATCCAACAAAAACTTCGCCCTGCCGTCTCTACTGAGCCTCAGAGACCCTTTGAGACAAGTGTTACAAAAATCAGAGAATGTCAAAAATTAGAGTGAAATTGCTTCAAACAAGCGAATTATCGCGAAACAAGACCTGCTCGAATCCGACAAAAACTATGCCCTGCCGACTCTATTTAGCCTCAGAGACGGTTTGAAACCATTGTTACAAAAATCAGAGAATGTGAAAAATTAGAGTGAAATTGCTTCAAACAAGCGAATTATCGCGAAACAATACCTGCTCGAATCCAACAAAAACTATGCCCTGCCGACTCTATTTAGCCTTAGAGACAGTTTGAAACCATTGTTACAAAAATCAGAGAATGTGAAAAATTAAAGTGAAATATCTTCAAATAAGCGAATTATCGCGAAACAACACCTGCTCGAATCCAACAAAAACTGTGCCCTGCCGTCTCTACTGAGCCTCAGAGACGCCTTGAGACAAGTGTTTCAAAAATCAGAGAATGTCATAAATTAGAGTGAAATTGCTTCAAGCAAGCGAATTATCGCGAAACAACACCTGCTCGAATCCGACAAAAACTGTGCCCTGCCGCATTTATTTAGCCTCAGAGACGGTTTGAAACAATTGTTATAGAAATCCGACAATGTCAAAAATTAGAGTGAAATTGCTTCAAACAAGCGAATTATCGCGAAACAACACCTGCTCGAATCCAACAATAACTGTGCCCTGCCGTCTCTATTGAGGCTCAGAGTCGCTTTGAGACAAGTGTTTTAAGAATCAGAGAATGTCGTAAATTAGAGTGAAATTACTTCAAACAAGCGAATTATCGCGAAACAACACCTGCTCGAATCCGACAAAAACTATGCCCTGCCGACTCTATTTAGCCTCAGAGACGGTTTGAAACCATTGTTACAAAAATCAGAGAATGTGAAAAATTAGAGTGAAATTGCTTCACACAAGCGAATTATCGCGAAACAACACCTGCTCGAATCCAACAAAAACTGTGCCCTGCCGTCTCTACTGAGCCTCAGAGACGCTTTGAGACAAGTGTTACACAAATCAGAGAATGTGAGAAATTAGATTGAAATTGCTTTAAACAAGCGAATTATCGCGAAACAACACCTGCTCGAATCCGACAAAAACTGTGCCCTGCCGCATTTATTTAGCCTCAGAGACGGTTTGAAACAATTGTTACAGAAATCAGACAATGTCAAAAATTAGAGTGAAATTGCTTCAAACAAGCGAATTATCGCGAAACAACACCTGCTCAAATCCAACAAAAACTTCGCCCTGCCGTCTCTACTGAGCCTCAGAGACCCTTTGAGACAAGTGTTACAAAAATCAGAGAATGTCAAAAATTAGAGTGAAATTGCTTCAAACAAGCGAATTATCGCGAAACAACACCTGCTCGAATCCGACAAAAACTATGCCCTGCCGACTCTATTTAGCCTCAGAGACGCTTTGAGACAAGTGTTACAAAAATCAAAGAATGTCGTAAATTAGAGTGAAATTGCTTCAAACAAGCGAATTATCGCGAAACAACACCTGCTCGAATCCAACCAAAACTGTGCCCTGCGGTCTCTACTGAGCCTCAGAGACGCTTTGAGACAAGTGTTACACAAATCAGAGAATGTGAGAAATTAGATTGAAATTGCTTCAAACAAGCGAATTATCGCGAAACAACACCTGCTCGAATCCGACAAAAACTGTGCCCTGCCGCATTTATTTAGCCTCAGAGACGGTTTGAAACAATTGTTACAGAAATCAGACAATGTCAAAAATTAGAGTGAAATTGCTTCAAACAAGCGAATTATCGCGAAACAACACCTGCTCAAATCCAACAAAAACTTCGCCCTGCCGTCTCTACTGAGCCTCTGAGACCCTTTGAGACAAGTGTTACAAAAATCAGAGAATGTCAAAAATTAGAGTGAAACTGCTTCAAACAGGCGAATTATCGCGAAACAAGACCTGCTCGAATCCGACAAAAACTATGCCCTGCCGACTCTATTTAGCCTCAAAGACGGTTTGAAACCATTGTTACAAAAATCAGAGAATGTGAAAAATTAGAGTGAAATTGCTTCAAACAAGCGAATTATCGCGAAACAACACCTGCTCGAATCCAACAAAAACTATGCCCTGCCGACTCTATTTAGCCTTAGAGACAGTTTGAAACCATTGTTACAAAAATCAGAGAATGTGAAAAATTAAAGTGAAATATCTTCAAATAAGCGAATTATCGCGAAACAACACCTGCTCGAATCCAACAAAAACTGTGCCCTGCCGTCTCTACTGAGCCTCAGAGACGCCTTGAGACAAGTGTTTCAAAAATCAGAGAATGTCATAAATTAGAGTGAAATTGCTTCAAGCAAGCGAATTATCGCGAAACAACACCTGCTCGAATCCGACAAAAACTGTGCCCTGCCGCATTTATTTAGCCTCAGAGACGGTTTGAAACAATTGTTACAGAAATCCGACAATGTCAAAAATTAGAGTGAAATTGCTTCAAACAAGCGAATTATCGCGAAACAACACCTGCCCGAATCCAACAAAATCTGCGCCCTGCCGTCTCTACTGAGCCTCAGAGACGCTTTGAGACAAGTGTTACAAAAAGCAGAGAATGTCAAAAATTAGAGTGAAATTGCTTCAAACAAGCGAATTATCGCGAAACAACACCTGCTCGAATCCAACAATAACTGTGCATTGCCGTCTCTATTGAGGCTCAGAGTCGCTTTGAGACAAGTGTTACAAAAAGCAGAGAATGTCAAAAATTAGAGTGAAATTGCTTCAAACAAGCGAATTATCGCGAAACAACACCTGCTCGAATCCAACAAAAACTATGCCCTGCCGACTCTATTTAGCCTTAGAGACAGTTTGAAACCATTGTTACAAAAATCAGAGAATGTGAAAAATTAAAGTGAAATATCTTCAAATAAGCGAATTATCGCGAAACAACACCTGCTCGAATCCAACAAAAACTGTGCCCTGCCGTCTCTACTGAGCCTCAGAGACGCCTTGAGACAAGTGTTTCAAAAATCAGAGAATGTCATAAATTAGAGTGAAATTGCTTCAAGCAAGCGAATTATCGCGAAACAACACCTGCTCGAATCCGACAAAAACTGTGCCCTGCCGCATTTATTTAGCCTCAGAGACGGTTTGAAACAATTGTTACAGAAATCCGACAATGTCAAAAATTAGAGTGAAATTGCTTCAAACAAGCGAATTATCGCGAAACAACACCTGCCCGAATCCAACAAAATCTGCGCCCTGCCGTCTCTACTGAGCCTCAGAGACGCTTTGAGACAAGTGTTACAAAAAGCAGAGAATGTCAAAAATTAGAGTGAAATTGCTTCAAACAAGCGAATTATCGCGAAACAACACCTGCTCGAATCCAACAATAACTGTGCATTGCCGTCTCTATTGAGGCTCAGAGTCGCTTTGAGACAAGTGTTTTAAGAATCAGAGAATGTCGTAAATTAGAGTGAAATTACTTCAAACAAGCGAATTATCGCGAAACAACACCTGCTCGAATCCGACAAAAACTATGCCCTATCGACTCTATTTAGCCTCAGAGACGGTTTGAAACCATTGTTACAAAAATCAGAGAATGTGAAAAATTAGAGTGAAATTGCTTCACACAAGCGAATTATCGCGAAACAACACCTGCTCGAATCCAACAAACGCTGTGCCCTGCCGTCTCTACTGAGCCTCAGAGACGCTTTGAGACTAGTGTTTCAAAAATCAGAGAATGTCATAAATTAAGTGAAATTGCTTCAAACAAGCGAATTATCGCGAAACAACACCTGCTCGAATCCGACAAAAACTGTGCCCTGCCGTCTCTACTGAGCCTCAGAGACGCTTTGAGACAAGTGTTACAAAAATCAGAGAATGTCAAAAATTAGAGTGAAATTGCTTCAAACAAGCGAATTATCGCGAAACAACACCTGCTCGAATCCAACAATAACTGTGCCCTGCCGTCTCTATTGAGGCTCAGAGTCGCTTTGAGACAAGTGTTTTAAGAATCAGAGAATGTCATAAATGAGAGTGAAATTGCCTCAAACAAGCGAATTATCGCGAAACAACACCTGCTCGAATCCAACAAAAACTGTGCCCTGCCGTCTCTACTGAGCCTCAGAGACGCTTTTAGACAAGTGTTACAAAAATCAGAGAATGTCGTAAATTAGAGTGAAATTGCTTCAAACAAGCGAATTATGGCGAAACAACACCTGTTCGAATCCAACTAAAACTGTGCCCTGCCGTCCTTACTGAGCCTCAGAGACGCTTTGAGACATGTGTTACAAAAATCAGAGAATGTCAAAAATTAGAGTGAAATTGCTTCAAACAAGCGAATTATCGCGAAACAACACCTTCTCGAATCCGACAAAAACCATGCCCTGCCGCATTTATTTAGCCTCAGAGACGGTTTGAAACAATTGTTACAGAAATCAGACAATGTCAAAAATTAGAGTGAAATTGCTTCAAACAAGCGAATTATCGCGTAACAACACCTGCTCAAATCCAACAAAAACTTCGCCCTGCCGTCTCTACTGAGCCTCAGAGACCCTTTGAGACAAGTGTTACAAAAATCAGAGAATGTCAAAAATTAGAGTGAAATTGCTTCAAACAAGCGAATTATCGCGAAACAACACCTGCTCGAATCCGACAAAAACTATGCCCTGCCGACTCTATTTAGCCTCAGAGACGGTTTGAAACCATTGTTACAAAAATCAGAGAATGTGAAAAATTAGAGTGAAATTGCTTCAAACAAGCGAATTATCGCGAAACAACACCTGCTCAAATCCAACAAAAACTTCGCCCTGCCGTCTCTACTGAGCCTCAGAGACGCTTTGAGACAAGTGTTACAAAAATCAAAGAATGTCGTAAATTAGAGTGAAATTACTTCAAACAAGCGAATTATCGCGAAACAACACCTGCTCGAATCCGACAAAAACTATGCCCTGCCGACTCTATTTAGCCTCAGAGACGGTTTGAAACCATTGTTACAAAAATCAGAGAATGCGAAAAATTAGAGTGAAATTGCTTCAAACAAGCGAATTATCGCGAAACAACACCTGCTCGAATCCAACAAAAACTGTGCCCTGCCGTCTCTACTGAGCCTCAGAGACGCTTTGAGACAAGTGTTTCAAAAATCAGAGAATGTCATAAATTAAGTGAAATTGCTTCAAACAAGCGAATTATCGCGAAACAACACCTGCTCGAATCCGACAAAAACTGTGCCCTGCCGCATTTATTTAGCCTCAGAGACGGTTTGAAACAATTGTTACAGAAATCCGACAATGTCAAAATTTAGAGTGAAATTGCTTCAAACAAGCGAATAATCGCGAAACAACACCTGCCCGAATCCAACAAAATCTGCGCCCTGCCGTCTCTACTGAGCCTCAGAGACGCTTTGAGACAAGTGTTACAAAAATCAGAGAATGTCAAAAATTAGAGTGAAAATACTTCAAACAAGCGAATTATCGCGAAACAACACCTGCTCGAATCCGACAAAAACTATGCCCTGCCGACTCTATTTAGCCTCAGAGAGGGTTTGAAACCATTGTTACAAAAATCAGAGAATGTGAAAAATTAGAGTGAAATTGCTTAAAACAAGCGAATTATCGCGAAACAACACCTGCTCGAATCCAACAAAAACTGTGCCCTGCGGTCTCTACTAAGCCTCAGAGACGCTTTGAGACAAGTGTTACACAAATCAGAGAATGTGAGAAATTAGATTGAAATTGCTTCAAACAAGCGAATTATCGCGAAACAACACCTGCTCGAATCCGACAAAAACTATGCCCTGCCGACTCTATTTAGCCTCAGAGAGGGTTTGAAACCATTGTTACAAAAATCAGAGAATGTGAAAAATTAGAGTGAAATTGCTTCAAACAAGCGAATTATCGCGAAACAACACCTGCTCGAATCCATCCAAAACTGTGCCCTGCGGTCTCTGCTGAGCCTCAGAGACGCTTTGAGACAAGTGTTACACAAATCAGAGAATGTGAGAAATTAGAGTGAAATTGCTTAAAACAAGCGAATTATCGCGAAACAACACCTGCTCGAATCCAACAAAAACTATGCCCTGCCGACTCTATTTAGACTCAGAGACCCTTTGAGACAAGTGTTACAAAAATCAGAGAATGTCAAAAATTAGAGTGAAATTGCTTCAAACAAACGAATTATCGCGAAACAACACCTTCTCGAATCCGACAAAAACCATGCCCTGCCGCATTTATGTAGCCTCAGAGACGGTTTGAAACAATTGTTACAGAAATCAGACAATGTCAAAAATTAGAGTGAAATTGCTTCAAACAAGCGAATTATCGCGTAACAACACCTTCTCGAATCCGACAAAAACCATGCCCTGCCGCATTTATTTAGCCTCAGAGACGGTTTGAAACAATTGTTACAGAAATCAGACAATGTCAAAAATTAGAGTGAAATTGCTTCAAACAAGCGAATTATCGCGTAACAACACCTGCTCAAATCCAACAAAAACTTCGCCCTGCCGTCTCTACTGAGCCTCAGAGACCCTTTGAGACAAGTGTTACAAAAATCAGAGAATGTCAAAAATTAGAGTGAAATTGCTTCAAACAAGCGAATTATCGCGAAACAACACCTGCTCGAATCCGACAAAAACTATGCCCTGCCGACTCTATTTAGCCTCAGAGACGGTTTGAAACCATTGTTACAAAAATCAGAGAATGTGAAAAATTAGAGTGAAATTGCTTCAAACAAGCGAATTATCGCGAAACAACACCTGCTCAAATCCAACAAAAACTTCGCCCTGCCGTCTCTACTGAGCCTCAGAGACGCTTTGAGACAAGTGTTACAAAAATCAAAGAATGTCGTAAATTAGAGTGAAATTACTTCAAACAAGCGAATTATCGCGAAACAACACCTGCTCGAATCCGACAAAAACTAAGCCCTGCCGACTCTATTTAGCCTCAGAGACGGTTTGAAACCATTGTTACAAAAATCAGAGAATGCGAAAAATTAGAGTGAAATTGCTTCACACAAGCGAATTATCGCGAAACAACACCTGCTCGAATCCAACAAAAACTGTGCCCTGCTGTCTCTACTGAGCCTCAGAGACGCTTTGAGACAAGTGTTTCAAAAATCAGAGAATGTCATAAATTAAGTGAAATTGCTTCAAACAAGCGAATTATCGCGAAACAACACCTGCTCGAATCCGACAAAAACTGTGCCCTGCCGCATTTATTTAGCCTCAGAGACGGTTTGAAACAATTGTTACAGAAATCCGACAATGTCAAAATTTAGAGTGAAATTGCTTCAAACAAGCGAATAATCGCGAAACAACACCTGCCCGAATCCAACAAAATCTGTGCCCTGCCGTCTCTACTGAGCCTCAGAGACGCTTTGAGACAAGTGTTACAAAAATCAGAGAATGTCAAAAATTAGAGTGAAAATACTTCAAACAAGCGAATTATCGCGAAACAACACCTGCTCGAATCCGACAAAAACTATGCCCTGCCGACTCTATTTAGCCTCAGAGAGGGTTTGAAACCATTGTTACAAAAATCAGAGAATGTGAAAAATTAGAGTGAAATTGCTTAAAACAAGCGAATTATCGCGAAACAACACCTGCTCGAATCCAACAAAAACTATGCCCTGCCGACTCTATTTGAGACTCAGAGACCCTTTGAGACAAGTGTTACAAAAATCAGAGAATGTCAAAAATTAGAGTGAAAATACTTCAAACAAGCGAATTATCGCGAAACAACACCTGCTCGAATCCGACAAAAACTATGCCCTGCCGACTCTATTTAGCCTCAGAGAGGGTTTGAAACCATTGTTACAAAAATCAGAGAATGTGAAAAATTAGAGTGAAATTGCTTCAAACAAGCGAATTATCGCGAAACAACACCTGCTCGAATCCATCCAAAACTGTGCCCTGCGGTCTCTACTGAGCCTCAGAGACGCTTTGAGACAAGTGTTACACAAATCAGAGAATGTGAGAAATTAGATTGAAATTGCTTCAAACAAGCGAATTATCGCGAAACAACACCTGCTCGAATCCGACAAAAACTATGCCCTGCCGACTCTATTTAGCCTCAGAGAGGGTTTGAAACCATTGTTACAAAAATCAGAGAATGTGAAAAATTAGAGTGAAATTGCTTCAAACAAGCGAATTATCGCGAAACAACACCTGCTCGAATCCATCCAAAACTGTGCCCTGCGGTCTCTGCTGAGCCTCAGAGACGCTTTGAGACAAGTGTTACACAAATCAGAGAATGTGAGAAATTAGAGTGAAATTGCTTAAAACAAGCGAATTATCGCGAAACAACACCTGCTCGAATCCAACAAAAACTATGCCCTGCCGACTCTATTTAGACTCAGAGACCCTTTGAGACAAGTGTTACAAAAATCAGAGAATGTCAAAAATTAGAGTGAAATTGCTTCAAACAAACGAATTATCGCGAAACAACACCTTCTCGAATCCGACAAAAACCATGCCCTGCCGCATTTATTTAGCCTCAGAGACGGTTTGAAACAATTGTTACAGAAATCAGACAATGTCAAAAATTAGAGTGAAATTGCTTCAAACAAGCGAATTATCGCGTAACAACACCTGCTCAAATCCAACAAAAACTTCGCCCTGCCGTCTCTACTGAGCCTCAGAGACCCTTTGAGACAAGTGTTACAAAAATCAGAGAATGTGAAAAATTAGAGTGAAATTGCTTCAAACAAGCGAATTATCGCGAAACAACACCTGCTCGAATCCGACAAAAACTATGCCCTGCCGACTCTATTTAGCCTCAGAGACGGTTTGAAACCATTGTTACAAAAATCAGAGAATGTGAAAAATTAGAGTGAAATTGCTTCAAACAAGCGAATTATCGCGAAACAACACCTGCTCAAATCCAACAAAAACTTCGCCCTGCCGTCTCTACTGAGCCTCAGAGACCCTTTGAGACAAGTGTTACAAAAATCAGAGAATGTCAAAAATTAGAGTGAAATTGCTTCAAACAAGCGAATTATCGCGAAACAAGACCTGCTCGAATCCGACAAAAACTATGCCCTGCCGACTCTATTTAGCCTCAGAGACGGTTTGAAACCATTGTTACAAAAATCAGAGAATGTGAAAAATTAGAGTGAAATTGCTTCAAACAAGCGAATTATCGCGAAACAATACCTGCTCGAATCCAACAAAAACTATGCCCTGCCGACTCTATTTAGCCTTAGAGACAGTTTGAAACCATTGTTACAAAAATCAGAGAATGTGAAAAATTAAAGTGAAACATCTTCAAATAAGCGAATTATCGCGAAACAACACCTGCTCGAATCCAACAAAAACTGTGCCCTGCCGTCTCTACTGAGCCTCAGAGACGCCTTGAGACAAGTGTTTCAAAAATCAGAGAATGTCATAAATTAGAGTGAAATTGCTTCAAGCAAGCGAATTATCGCGAAACAACACCTGCTCGAATCCGACAAAAACTGTGCCCTGCCACATTTATTTAGCCTCAGAGACGGTTTGAAACAATTGTTACAGAAATCCGACAATGTCAAAAATTAGAGTGAAATTGCTTCAAACAAGCGAATGATCGCGAAACAACACCTGCTCGAATCCAACAATAACTGTGCCCTGCCGTCTCTATTGAGGCTCAGAGTCGCTTTGAGACAAGTGTTTTAAGAATCAGAGAATGTCGTAAATTAGAGTGAAATTACTTCAAACAAGCGAATTATCGCGAAACAACACCTGCTCGAATCCGACAAAAACTATGCCCTGCCGACTCTATTTAGCCTCAGAGACGGTTTGAAACCATTGTTACAAAAATCAGAGAATGTGAAAAATTAGAGTGAAATTGCTTCACACAAGCGAATTATCGCGAAACAACACCTGCTCGAATCCAACAAAAACTGTGCCCTGCCGTCTCTACTGAGCCTCAGAGGCGCTTTGAGACAAGTGTTTCAAAAATCAGAGAATGTCATAAATTAAGTGAAATTGCTTCAAACAAGCGAATTATCGCGAAACAACACCTGCTCGAATCCGACAAAAACTGTGCCCTGCCGCATTTATTTAGTCTCAGAGACGGTTTGAAACAATTGTTACAGAAATCCGACAATGTCAAAAATTAGAGTGAAATTGCTTCAAACAAGCGAATTATCGCGAAACAACACCTGCCCGAATCCAGCAAAATCTGCGCCCTGCCGTCTCTACTGAGCCTCAGAGACGCTTTGAGACAAGTGTTACAAAAATCAGAGAATGTCAAAAATTAGAGTGAAATTGCTTCAAACAAGCGAATTATCGCGAAACAACACCTGCTCGAATCCAACAATAACTGTGCCCTGCCGTCTCTATTGAGGCTCAGAGTCGCTTTGAGACAAGTGTTTTAAGAATCAGAGAATGTCATAAATGAGAGTGAAATTGCTTCAAACAAGCGAATTATCGCAAAACAACACCTGCTCGAATCCAACAATAACTGTGCCCTGCCGTCTCTATTGAGGCTCAGAGTCGCTTTGAGACAAGTGTTTTAAGAATCAGAGAATTTCGTAAATTAGAGTGAAATTGCTTCAAACAAGCGAATTATGGCGAAACAACACCTGTTCGAATCCAACTAAAACTGTGCCCTGCCGTCCTTACTGAGCCTCAGAGACGCTTTGAGACATGTGTTACAAAAATCAGAGAATGTCAAAAATTAGAGTGAAATTGCTTCAAACAAGCGAATTATCGCGAAACAACACCTTCTCGAATCCGACAAAAACCATGCCCTGCCGCATTTATTTAGCCTCAGAGACGGTTTGAAACAATTGTTACAGAAATCAGACAATGTCAAAAATTAGAGTGAAATTGCTTCAAACAAGCGAATTATCGCGTAACAACACCTGCTCAAATCCAAAAAAACTTCGCCCTGCCGTCTCTACTGAGCCTCAGAGACCCTTTGAGACAAGTGTTACAAAAATCAGAGAATGTCAAAAATTAGAGTGAAATTGCATCAAACAAGCGAATTATCGCGAAACAACACCTGCTCGAATCCAACAAAAAATATGCCCTGCCGACTCTATTTAGCCTCAGAGACCCTTTGAGACAAGTGTTACAAAAATCAGAGAATGTCAAAAATTAGAGTGAAAATGCTTCAAACAAGCGAATTATCGCGAAACAACACCTGCTCGAATCCGACAAAAACTATGCCCTGCCGACTCTATTTAGTCTCAGAGAGGGTTTGAAACCATTGTTACAAAAATCAGAGAATGTGAAAAATTAGAGTGAAATTGCTTCAAACAAGCGAATTATCGCGAAACAACACCTGCTCGAATCCAACAAAAACTGTGCCCTGCTGTCTCCACTGAGCCTCAGAGACGCTTTGAGACAAGTGTTACAAAAATCAAAGAATGTCGTAAATTAGAGTGAAATTACTTCAAACAAGCGAATTTTCGCGAAACAACACCTGCTCGAATCCGACAAAAACTATGCCCTGCCGACTCTATTTAGCCTCAGAGACGGTTTGAAACAATTGTTACAGAAATCCGACAATGTCAAAAATTAGAGTGAAATTGCTTCAAACAAGCGAATTATCGCGAAACAACACCTGCCCGAATCCAACAAAATCTGCGCCCTGCCGTCTCTACTGAGCCTCAGAGACGCTTTGAGACAAGTGTTACAAAAATCAGAGAATGTGAAAAATTAGAGTGAAATTGCTTCAAACAAGCGAATTATCGCGAAACAACACCTGCTCGAATCCAACAATAACTGTGCCCTGCCGTCTCTATTGAGGCTCAAAGTCGCTTTGAGACAAGTGTTTTAAGAATCAGAGAATGTCATAAATGAGAGTGAAATTGCTTCAAACAAGCGAATTATCGCGAAACAACACCTGTTCGAATCCAACTAAAACTGTGCCCTGCCGTCCTTACTGAGCCTCAGAGACGCTTTGAGACATGTGTTACAAAAATCAGAGAATGTCAAAAATTAGAGTGAAATTGCTTCAAACAAACGAATTATCGCGAAACAACACCTTCTCGAATCCGACAAAAACCATGCCCTGCCGCATTTATTTAGCCTCAGAGACGGTTTGAAACAATTGTTACAGAAATCAGACAATGTCAAAAATTAGAGTGAAATTGCTTCAAACAAGCGAATTATCGCGTAACAACACCTGCTCAAATCCAACAAAAACTTCGCCCTGCCGTCTCTACTGAGCCTCAGAGACCCTTTGAGACAAGTGTTACAAAAATCAGAGAATGTGAAAAATTAGAGTGAAATTGCTTCAAACAAGCGAATTATCGCGAAACAACACCTGCTCGAATCCGACAAAAACTATGCCCTGCCGACTCTATTTAGCCTCAGAGACGGTTTGAAACCATTGTTACAAAAATCAGAGAATGTGAAAAATTAGAGTGAAATTGCTTCAAACAAGCGAATTATCGCGAAACAACACCTGCTCAAATCCAACAAAAACTTCGCCCTGCCGTCTCTACTGAGCCTCAGAGACCCTTTGAGACAAGTGTTACAAAAATCAGAGAATGTCAAAAATTAGAGTGAAATTGCTTCAAACAAGCGAATTATCGCGAAACAAGACCTGCTCGAATCCGACAAAAACTATGCCCTGCCGACTCTATTTAGCCTCAGAGACGGTTTGAAACCATTGTTACAAAAATCAGAGAATGTGAAAAATTAGAGTGAAATTGCTTCAAACAAGCGAATTATCGCGAAACAATACCTGCTCGAATCCAACAAAAACTATGCCCTGCCGACTCTATTTAGCCTTAGAGACAGTTTGAAACCATTGTTACAAAAATCAGAGAATGTGAAAAATTAAAGTGAAATATCTTCAAATAAGCGAATTATCGCGAAACAACACCTGCTCGAATCCAACAAAAACTGTGCCCTGCCGTCTCTACTGAGCCTCAGAGACGCCTTGAGACAAGTGTTTCAAAAATCAGAGAATGTCATAAATTAGAGTGAAATTGCTTCAAGCAAGCGAATTATCGCGAAACAACACCTGCTCGAATCCGACAAAAACTGTGCCCTGCCGCATTTATTTAGCCTCAGAGACGGTTTGAAACAATTGTTACAGAAATCCGACAATGTCAAAAATTAGAGTGAAATTGCTTCAAACAAGCGAATGATCGCGAAACAACACCTGCTCGAATCCAACAATAACTGTGCCCTGCCGTCTCTATTGAGGCTCAGAGTCGCTTTGAGACAAGTGTTTTAAGAATCAGAGAATGTCGTAAATTAGAGTGAAATTACTTCAAACAAGCGAATTATCGCGAAACAACACCTGCTCGAATCCGACAAAAACTATGCCCTGCCGACTCTATTTAGCCTCAGAGACGGTTTGAAACCATTGTTACAAAAATCAGAGAATGTGAAAAATTAGAGTGAAATTGCTTCACACAAGCGAATTATCGCGAAACAACACCTGCTCGAATCCAACAATAACTGTGCCCTGCCGTCTCTATTGAGGCTCAGAGTCGCTTTGAGACAAGTGTTTTAAGAATCAGAGAATGTCATAAATGAGAGTGAAGTTGCTTCAAACAAGCGAATTATCGCGAAACAACACCTGCTCGAATCCAACAATAACTGTGCCCTGCCGTCTCTATTGAGGCTCAGAGTCGCTTTGAGACAAGTGTTTTAAGAATCAGAGAATGTCATAAATGAGAGTGAAGTTGCTTCAAACAAGCGAATTATCGCGAAACAACACCTGCTCGAATCCAACAATAACTGTGCCCTGCCGTCTCTATTGAGGCTCAGAGTCGCTTTGAGACAAGTGTTTTAAGAATCAGAGAATGTCGTAAATTAGAGTGAAATTGCTTCAAACAAGCGAATTATGGCGAAACAACACCCGTTCGAATCCAACTAAAACTGTGCCCTGCCGTCCTTACTGAGCCTCAGAGACGCTTTGAGACATGTGTTACAAAAATCAGAGAATGTCAAAAATTAGAGTGAAATTGCTTCAAACAAGCGAATTATCGCGAAACAACACCTTCTCGAATCCGACAAAAACCATGCCCTGCCGCATTTATTTAGCCTCGGAGACGGTTTGAAACAATTGTTACAGAAATCCGACAATGTCAAAAATTAGAGTGAAATTGCTTCAAACAAGCGAATTATCGCGAAACAACACCTGCCCGAATCCAACAAAATCTGCGCCCTGCCGTCTCTACTGAGCCTCAGAGACGCTTTGAGACAAGTGTTACAAAAATCAGAGAATGTCAAAAATTAGAGTGAAATTGCTTCAAACAAGCGAATTATCGCGAAACAACACCTGCTCGAATCCAACAATAACTGTGCCCTGCCGTCTCTATTGAGGCTCAGAGTCGCTTTGAGACAAGTGTTTTAAGAATCAGAGAATGTCATAAATGAGAGTGAAGTTGCTTCAAACAAGCGAATTATCGCGAAACAACACCTGCTCGAATCCAACAATAACTGTGCCCTGCCGTCTCTATTGAGGCTCAGAGTCGCTTTGAGACAAGTGTTTTAAGAATCAGAGAATGTCGTAAATTAGAGTGAAATTGCTTCAAACAAGCGAATTATGGCGAAACAACACCCGTTCGAATCCAACTAAAACTGTGCCCTGCCGTCCTTACTGAGCCTCAGAGACGCTTTGAGACATGTGTTACAAAAATCAGAGAATGTCAAAAATTAGAGTGAAATTGCTTCAAACAAGCGAATTATCGCGAAACAACACCTTCTCGAATCCGACAGAAACCATGCCCTGCCGCATTTATTTAGCCTCAGAGACGGTTTGAAACAATTGTTACAGAAATCAGACAATGTCAAAAATTAGAGTGAAATTGCTCAAACAAGCGAATTATCGCGTAACAACACCTGCTCAAATCCAAAAAAACTTCGCCCTGCCGTCTCTACTGAGCCTCAGAGACCCTTTGAGACATGTGTTACAAAAATTAGAGAATGTCAAAAATTAGAGTGAAATTGCTTCAAACAAGCGAATTATCGCGAGACAACACCTGCTCGAATCCAACAAAAACTATGCCCTGCCGACTCTATTTAGCCTCAGAGACCCTTTGATACAAGTGTTACAAAAATCAGAGAATGTGAAAAATTAGAGTGAAAATGCTTCAAACAAGCGAATTATCGCGAAACAACACCTGCTCGAATCCGACAAAAACTATGCCCTGCCGCATTTATTTAGCCTCAGAGACGGTTTGAAACCATTGTTACAAAAATCAGAGAATGTGAAAAATTAGAGTGAAATTGCTTCAAACAAGCGAATTATCGCGAAACAACACCTGCTCGAATCCAACAAAAACTGTGCCCTGCTGTCTCCACTGCGCCTCAGAGACGCTTTGAGACAAGTGTTACAAAATTATAGAATGTCGTAAATTAGAGTGAAATTACTTCAAACAAGCGAATTATCGCGAAACAACACCTGCTCGAATCCGACAAAAACTATGCCCTGACGACTCTATTTAGCCTCAGAGACGGTTTGAAACCATTGTTACAAAAATCAGAGAATGTGAAAAATTAGAGTGAAATTGCTTCACACAAGTGAATTATCGCGAAACAACACCTGCTCGAATCCAACAAAAACTGTGCCCTGCCGTCTCTACTGAGCCTCAGAGACGCTTTGAGACAAGTGTTTCAAAAATCAGGGAATGTCATAAATTAGAGTGAAATTGCTTCAAACAAGCGAATTATCGCGAAACAACACCTGCTCGAATCCGACAAAAACTGTGCCCTGCCGCATTTATTTAGCCTCAGAGACGGTTTGAAACAATTGTTACAGAAATCCGACAATGTCAAAAATTAGAGTGAAATTGCTTCAAACAAGCGAATTATCGCGAAACAACACCTGCCCGAATCCAACAAAATCTGCGCCCTGCCGTCTCTACTGAGCCTCAGAGACGCTTTGAGACAAGTGTTACAAAAATCAGAGAATGTCAAAAATTAGAGTGAAATTGCTTCAAACAAGCGAATTATCGCGAAACAACACCTGCTCGAATCCAACAATAACTGTGCCTTGCCGTCTCTATTGAGGCTCAGAGTCGCTTTGAGACAAGTGTTTTAAGAATCAGAGAATGTCATAAATGAGAGTGAAATTGCTTCAAACAAGCGAATTATCGCGAAACAACACCTGCTCGAATCCAACAATAACTGTGCCCTGCCGTCTCTATTGAGGCTCAGAGTCGCTTTGAGACAAGTGTTTTAAGAATCAGAGAATGTCGTAAATTAGAGTGAAATTGCTTCAAACAAGCGAATTATGGCGAAACAACACCTGTTCGAATCCAACTAAAACTGTGCCCTGCCGTCCTTACTGAGCCTCAGAGACGCTTTGAGACATGTGTTACAAAAATCAGAGAATGTCAAAAATTAGAGTGAAATTGCTTCAAACAAGCGAATTATCGCGAAACAACACCTTCTCGAATCCGACAAAAACTTCGCCCTGCCGTCTCTACTGAGCCTCAGAGACCCTTTGAGACAAGTGTTACAAAAATCAGAGAATGTCAAAAATTAGAGTGAAATTGCTTCAAACAAGCGAATTATCGCGAAACAACACCTGCTCGAATCCAACAAAAACTATGCCCTGCCGACTCTATTTAGCCTCAGAGACGCTTTGAGACAAGTGTTACAAAAATCAATGAATGTCGTAAATTAGAGTGAAATTGCTTCAAACAAGCGAATTATCGCGAAACAACACCTGCTCGAATCCAACAAAAACTGTGCCCTGCGGTCTCTACTGAGCCTCAGAGACGCTTTGAGACAAGTGTTACACAAATCAGAGAATGTGAGAAATTAGATTGAAATTGCTTCAAACAAGCGAATTATCGCGAAACAACACCTGCTCGAATCCGACAAAAACTGTGCCCTGCCGCATTTATTTAGCCTCAGAGACGGTTTGAAACAATTGTTACAGAAATCAGACAATGTCAAAAATTAGAGTGAAATTGCTTCAAACAAGCGAATTATCGCGAAACAACACCTGCTCAAATCCAACAAAAACTTCGCCCTGCCGTCTCTACTGAGCCTCAGAGACCCTTTGAGACAAGTGTTACAAAAATCAGAGAATGTCAAAAATTAGAGTGAAATTGCTTCAAACAAGCGAATTATCGCGAAACAACACCTGCTCAAATCCGACAAAAACTATGCCCTGCCGACTCTATTTAGCCTCAGAGACGCTTTGAGACAAGTGTTACAAAAATCAAAGAATGTCGTAAATTAGATTGAAATTGCTTCAAACAAGCGAATTATCGCGAAACAACACCTGCTCGAATCCGACAAAAACTATGCCCTGCCGACTCTATTTAGCCTCAGAGACGGTTTGAAACCATTGTTACAAAAATCAGAGAATGTGAAAAATTAGAGTGAAATTGCTTCACACAAGCGAATTATCGCGAAACAACACCTGCTCGAATCCAACAATAACTGTGCCCTGCCGTCTCTATTGAGGCTCAGAGTCGCTTTGAGACAAGTGTTTTAAGAATCAGAGAATGTCATAAATGAGAGTGAAGTTGCTTCAAACAAGCGAATTATCGCGAAACAACACCTGCTCGAATCCAACAATAACTGTGCCCTGCCGTCTCTATTGAGGCTCAGAGTCGCTTTGAGACAAGTGTTTTAAGAATCAGAGAATGTCATAAATGAGAGTGAAGTTGCTTCAAACAAGCGAATTATCGCGAAACAACACCTGCTCGAATCCAACAATAACTGTGCCCTGCCGTCTCTATTGAGGCTCAGAGTCGCTTTGAGACAAGTGTTTTAAGAATCAGAGAATGTCGTAAATTAGAGTGAAATTGCTTCAAACAAGCGAATTATGGCGAAACAACACCCGTTCGAATCCAACTAAAACTGTGCCCTGCCGTCCTTACTGAGCCTCAGAGACGCTTTGAGACATGTGTTACAAAAATCAGAGAATGTCAAAAATTAGAGTGAAATTGCTTCAAACAAGCGAATTATCGCGAAACAACACCTTCTCGAATCCGACAAAAACCATGCCCTGCCGCATTTATTTAGCCTCGGAGACGGTTTGAAACAATTGTTACAGAAATCCGACAATGTCAAAAATTAGAGTGAAATTGCTTCAAACAAGCGAATTATCGCGAAACAACACCTGCCCGAATCCAACAAAATCTGCGCCCTGCCGTCTCTACTGAGCCTCAGAGACGCTTTGAGACAAGTGTTACAAAAATCAGAGAATGTCAAAAATTAGAGTGAAATTGCTTCAAACAAGCGAATTATCGCGAAACAACACCTGCTCGAATCCAACAATAACTGTGCCCTGCCGTCTCTATTGAGGCTCAGAGTCGCTTTGAGACAAGTGTTTTAAGAATCAGAGAATGTCATAAATGAGAGTGAAGTTGCTTCAAACAAGCGAATTATCGCGAAACAACACCTGCTCGAATCCAACAATAACTGTGCCCTGCCGTCTCTATTGAGGCTCAGAGTCGCTTTGAGACAAGTGTTTTAAGAATCAGAGAATGTCGTAAATTAGAGTGAAATTGCTTCAAACAAGCGAATTATGGCGAAACAACACCCGTTCGAATCCAACTAAAACTGTGCCCTGCCGTCCTTACTGAGCCTCAGAGACGCTTTGAGACATGTGTTACAAAAATCAGAGAATGTCAAAAATTAGAGTGAAATTGCTTCAAACAAGCGAATTATCGCGAAACAACACCTTCTCGAATCCGACAGAAACCATGCCCTGCCGCATTTATTTAGCCTCAGAGACGGTTTGAAACAATTGTTACAGAAATCAGACAATGTCAAAAATTAGAGTGAAATTGCTCAAACAAGCGAATTATCGCGTAACAACACCTGCTCAAATCCAAAAAAACTTCGCCCTGCCGTCTCTACTGAGCCTCAGAGACCCTTTGAGACATGTGTTACAAAAATTAGAGAATGTCAAAAATTAGAGTGAAATTGCTTCAAACAAGCGAATTATCGCGAGACAACACCTGCTCGAATCCAACAAAAACTATGCCCTGCCGACTCTATTTAGCCTCAGAGACCCTTTGATACAAGTGTTACAAAAATCAGAGAATGTCAAAAATTAGAGTGAAAATGCTTCAAACAAGCGAATTATCGCGAAACAACACCTGCTCGAATCCGACAAAAACTATGCCCTGCCGCATTTATTTAGCCTCAGAGACGGTTTGAAACCATTGTTACAAAAATCAGAGAATGTGAAAAATTAGAGTGAAATTGCTTCAAACAAGCGAATTATCGCGAAACAACACCTGCTCGAATCCAACAAAAACTGTGCCCTGCTGTCTCCACTGCGCCTCAGAGACGCTTTGAGACAAGTGTTACAAAATTATAGAATGTCGTAAATTAGAGTGAAATTACTTCAAACAAGCGAATTATCGCGAAACAACACCTGCTCGAATCCGACAAAAACTATGCCCTGACGACTCTATTTAGCCTCAGAGACGGTTTGAAACCATTGTTACAAAAATCAGAGAATGTGAAAAATTAGAGTGAAATTGCTTCACACAAGCGAATTATCGCGAAACAACACCTGCTCGAATCCAACAAAAACTGTGCCCTGCCGTCTCTACTGAGCCTCAGAGACGCTTTGAGACAAGTGTTTCAAAAATCAGGGAATGTCATAAATTAGAGTGAAATTGCTTCAAACAAGCGAATTATCGCGAAACAACACCTGCTCGAATCCGACAAAAACTGTGCCCTGCCGCATTTATTTAGCCTCAGAGACGGTTTGAAACAATTGTTACAGAAATCCGACAATGTCAAAAATTAGAGTGAAATTGCTTCAAACAAGCGAATTATCGCGAAACAACACCTGCCCGAATCCAACAAAATCTGCGCCCTGCCGTCTCTACTGAGCCTCAGAGACGCTTTGAGACAAGTGTTACAAAAATCAGAGAATGTCAAAAATTAGAGTGAAATTGCTTCAAACAAGCGAATTATCGCGAAACAACACCTGCTCGAATCCAACAATAACTGTGCCCTGCCGTCTCTATTGAGGCTCAGAGTCGCTTTGAGACAAGTGTTTTAAGAATCAGAGAATGTCATAAATCAGAGTGAAATTGCTTCAAACAAGCGAATTATCGCGAAACAACACCTGCTCGAATCCAACAATAACTGTGCCCTGCCGTCTCTATTGAGGCTCAGAGTCGCTTTGAGGCAAGTGTTTTAAGAATCAGAGAATGTCGTAAATTAGAGTGAAATTGCTTCAAACAAGCGAATTATGGCGAAACAACACCTGTTCGAATCCAACTAAAACTGTGCCCTGCCGTCCTTACTGAGCCTCAGAGACGCTTTGAGACATGTGTTACAAAAATCAGAGAATGTCAAAAATTAGAGTGAAATTGCTTCAAACAAGCGAATTATCGCGAAACAACACCTTCTCGAATCCGACAAAAACTTCGCCCTGCCGTCTCTACTGAGCCTCAGAGACCCTTTGAGACAAGTGTTACAAAAATCAGAGAATGTCAAAAATTAGAGTGAAATTGCTTCAAACAAGCGAATTATCGCGAAACAACACCTGCTCGAATCCAACAAAAACTATGCCCTGCCGACTCTATTTAGCCTCAGAGACGCTTTGAGACAAGTGTTACAAAAATCAATGAATGTCGTAAATTAGAGTGAAATTGCTTCAAACAAGCGAATTATCGCGAAACAACACCTGCTCGAATCCAACAAAAACTGTGCCCTGCGGTCTCTACTGAGCCTCAGAGACGCTTTGAGACAAGTGTTACACAAATCAGAGAATGTGAGAAATTAGATTGAAATTGCTTCAAACAAGCGAATTATCGCGAAACAACACCTGCTCGAATCCGACAAAAACTGTGCCCTGCCGCATTTATTTAGCCTCAGAGACGGTTTGAAACAATTGTTACAGAAATCAGACAATGTCAAAAATTAGAGTGAAATTGCTTCAAACAAGCGAATTATCGCGAAACAACACCTGCTCAAATCCAACAAAAACTTCGCCCTGCCGTCTCTACTGAGCCTCAGAGACCCTTTGAGACAAGTGTTACAAAAATCAGAGAATGTCAAAAATTAGAGTGAAATTGCTTCAAACAAGCGAATTATCGCGAAACAACACCTGCTCAAATCCGACAAAAACTATGCCCTGCCGACTCTATTTAGCCTCAGAGACGCTTTGAGACAAGTGTTACAAAAATCAAAGAATGTCGTAAATTAGATTGAAATTGCTTCAAACAAGCGAATTATCGCGAAACAACACCTGCTCGAATCCGACAAAAACTGTGCCCTGCCGCATTTATTTAGCCTCGGAGACGGTTTGAAACAATTGTTACAGAAATCAGACAATGTCAAAAATTAGAGTGAAATTGCTTCAAACAAGCGAATTATCGCGAAACAACGCCTGCTCAAATCCAACAAAAACTTCGCCCTGCCGTCTCTACTGAGCCTCAGAGACCCTTTGAGGCAAGTGTTACAAAAATCAGAGAATGTCAAAAATTAGAGTGAAATTGCTTCAAACAAGCGAATTATCGCGAAACAACACCTGCTCGAATCCGACAAAAACTATGCCCTGCCGCATTTATTTAGCCTAAGAGACGGTTTGAAACAATTGTTACAGAAACCCGACAATGTCAAAAATTAGAGTGAAATTGCTTCAAACAAGCGAATTATCGCGAAACAACACCTGCTCGAATCCAACAATAACTGTGCCCTGCCGTCTCTATTGAGGCTCAGAGTCGCTTTGAGACAAGTGTTTTAAGAATCAGAGAATGTCATAAATGAGAGTGAAATTGCTTCAAACAAGCGAATTATCGCGAAACAACACCTGCTCGAATCCAACAATAACTGTGCCCTGCCGTCTCTATTGAGGCTCAGAGTCGCTTTGAGACAAGTGTTTTAAGAATCAGAGAATGTCGTAAATTAGAGTGAAATTGCTTCAAACAAGCGAATTATGGCGAAACAACACCTGTTCGAATCCAACTAAAACTGTGCCCTGCCGTCCTTACTGAGCCTCAGAGACGCTTTGAGACATGTGTTACAAAAATCAGAGAATGTCAAAAATTAGAGTGAAATTGCTTCAAACAAGCGAATTATCGCGAAACAACACCTTCTCGAATCCGACAAAAACCATGCCCTGCCGCATTTATTTAGCCTCAGAGACGGTTTGAAACAATTGTTACAGAAATCAGACAATGTCAAAAATTAGAGTGAAATTGCTTCAAACAAGCGAATTATCGCGTAACAACACCTGCTCAAATCCAAAAAAACTTCGCCCTGGCGTCTCTATTTAGCCTCAGAGACCCTTTGAGACAAGTGTTACAAAAATCAGAGAATGTCAAAAATTAGAGTGAAAATGCTTCAAACAAGCGAATTATCGCGAAACAACACCTGCTCGAATCCGACAAAAACTATGCCCTGCCGACTCTATTTAGCCTCAGAGAGGGTTTGAAACCATTGTTACAAAAATATGAGAATGTGAAAAATTAGAGTGAAATTGCTTAAAACAAGCGAATTATCGCGAAACAACACCTGCTCGAATCCAACAAAAACTATGCCCTGCCGACTCTATTTAGCCTCAGAGACGCTTTGAGACAAGTGTTACAAAAATCAAAGAATGTCGTAAATTAGAGTGAAATTGCTTCAAACAAGCGAATTATCGCGAAACAACACCTGCTCGAATCCAACAAAAACTGTGCCCTGCGGTCTCTACTGAGCCTCAGAGACGCTTTGAGACAAGTGTTACACAAATCAGAGAATGTGAGAAATTAGATTGAAATTGCTTCAAACAAGCGAATTATCGCGAAACAACACCTGCTCGAATCCGACAAAAACTGTGCCCTGCCGCATTTATTTAGCCTCAGAGACGGTTTGAAACAATTGTTACAGAAATCAGACAATGTCAAAAATTAGAGTGAAATTGCTTCAAACAAGCGAATTATCGCGAAACAACACCTGCTCAAATCCAACAAAAACTTCGCCCTGCCGTCTCTACTGAGCCTCAGAGACCCTTTGAGACAAGTGTTACAAAAATCAGAGAATGTCAAAAATTAGAGTGAAACTGCTTCAAACAAGCGAATTATCGCGAAACAACACCTGCTCGAATCCGACAAAAACTATGCCCTGCCGACTCTATTTAGCCTCAGAGACGCTTTGAGACAAGTGTTACAAAAATCAAAGAATGTCGTAAATTAGAGTGAAATTGCTTCAAACAAGCGAATTATCGCGAAACAACACCTGCTCGAATCCAACCAAAACTGTGCCCTGCGGTCTCTACTGAGCCTCAGAGACGCTTTGAGACAAGTGTTACACAAATCAGAGAATGTGAGAAATTAGATTGAAATTGCTTCAAACAAGCGAATTATCGCGAAACAACACCTGCTCGAATCCGACAAAAACTGTGCCCTGCCGCATTTATTTAGCCTCGGAGACGGTTTGAAACAATTGTTACAGAAATCAGACAATGTCAAAAATTAGAGTGAAATTGCTTCAAACAAGCGAATTATCGCGAAACAACACCTGCTCAAATCCAACAAAAACTTCGCCCTGCCGTCTCTACTGAGCCTCAGAGACCCTTTGAGACAAGTGTTACAAAAATCAGAGAATGTCAAAAATTAGAGTGAAATTGCTTCAAACAAGCGAATTATCGCGAAACAACACCTGCTCGAATCCGACAAAAACTATGCCCTGCCGACTCTATTTAGCCTCAAGGACGGTTTGAAACCATTGTTACAAAAATCAGAGAATGTGAAAAATTAGAGTGAAATATCTTCAAATAAGCGAATTATCGCGAAACAACACCTGCTTGAATCCAACAAAAACTGTGCCCTGCTGTCTCTACCGAGCCTCAGAGACGCTTTGAGACAAGTGTTACAAAAATCAGAGAATGTCATAAATTAGAGTGAAATTGCTTCAAACAAGCGAATTATCGCGAAACAACACCTGGTCGAATCCAACAAAAACTGTGCCCTGCCGACTCTATTTAGCCTCAGAGACGGTTTGAAACAATTGTTACAAAAATCAGAGAATGTGAAAAATTAGAGTGAAATTGCTTCACACAAGCGAATTATCGCGAAACAACACCTGCTCGAATCCAACAATAACTGTGCCCTGCCGTCTCTATTGAGGCTCAGAGTCGCTTTGAGACAAGTGTTTTAAGAATCAGAGAATGTCGTAAATTAGAGTGAAATTGCTTCACACAAGCGAATTATCGCGAAACAACACCTGCTCGAATCCAACAAAAACTGTGCCCTGCCGTCTCTACTGAGCCTCAGAGACGCTTTGAGACAAGTGTTTCAAAAATCAGGGAATGTCATAAATTAGAGTGAAATTGCTTCAAACAAGCGAATTATCGCGAAACAACACCTGTTCGAATCCGACAAAAACTGTGCCCTGCCGCATTTATTTAGCCTCAGAGACGGTTTGAAACAATTGTTACAGAAATCCGACAATGTCAAAAATTAGAGTGAAATTGCTTCAAACAAGCGAATTATCGCGAAACAACACCTGCCCGAATCCAACAAAATCTGCGCCCTGCCGTCTCTACTGAGCCTCAGAGACGCTTTGAGACAAGTGTTACAAAAATCAGAGAATGTCAAAAATTAGAGTGAAATTGCTTCAAACAAGCGAATTATCGCGAAACAACACCTGCTCGAATCCAACAATAACTGTGCCCTGCCGTCTCTATTGAGGCTCAGAGTCGCTTTGAGACAAGTGTTTTAAGAATCAGAGAATGTCGTAAATTAGAGTGAAATTGCTTCAAACAAGCGAATTATGGCGAAACAACACCTGTTCGAATCCAACTAAAACTGTGCCCTGCCGTCCTTGCTGAGCCTCAGAGACGCTTTGAGACATGTGTTACAAAAATCAGAGAATGTCAAAAATTAGAGTGAAATTGCTTCAAACAAGCGAATTATCGCGAAACAACACCTTCTCGAATCCGACAAAAACCATGCCCTGCCGCATTTATTTAGCCTCAGAGACGGTTTGAAACAATTGTTACAGAAATCAGACAATGTCAAAAATTAGAGTGAAATTGCTTCAAACAAGCGAATTATCGCGTAACAACACCTGCTCAAATCCAAAAAAACTTCGCCCTGCCGTCTCTACTGAGCCTCAGAGACCCTTTGAGACAAGTGTTACAAAAATCAGAGAATGTCAAAAATTAGAGTGAAATTGCTTCAAACAAGCGAATTATCGCGAAACAACACCTGCTCGAATCCAACAAAAACTATGCCCTGCCGACTCTATTTAGCCTCAGAGACGCTTTGAGACAAGTGTTACAAAAATCAAAGAATGTCGTAAATTAGAGTGAAATTGCTTCAAACAAGCGAATTATCGCGAAACAACACCTGCTCGAATCGAACAAAAACTGTGCCCTGCGGTCTCTACTGAGCCTCAGAGACGCTTTGAGACAAGTGTTACACAAATCAGAGAATGTGAGAAATTAGATTGAAATTGCTTCAAACAAGCGAATTATCGCGAAACAACACCTGCTCGAATCCGACAAAAACTGTGCCCTGCCGCATTTATTTAGCCTCAGAGACGGTTTGAAACAATTGTTTCAGAAATCAGACAATGTCAAAAATTAGAGTGAAATTGCTTCAAACAAGCGAATTATCGCGAAACAACACCTGCTCAAATCCAACAAAAACTTCGCCCTGCCGTCTCTACTGAGCCTCAGAGACCCTTTGAGACAAGTGTTACAAAAATCAGAGAATGTCAAAAATTAGAGTGAAATTGCTTCAAACAAGCGAATTATCGCGAAACAACACCTGCTCGAATCCGACAAAAACTATGCCCTGCCGACTCTATTTAGCCTCAGAGACGCTTTGAGACAAGTGTTACAAAAATCAAAGAATGTAAATTAGAGTGAAATTGCTTCAAACAAGCGAATTATCGCGAAACAACACCTGCTCGAATCCAACCAAAACTGTGCCCTGCGGTCTCTACTGAGCCTCAGAGACGCTTTGAGACAAGTGTTACACAAATCAGAGAATGTGAGAAATTAGATTGAAATTGCTTCAAACAAGCGAATTATCGCGTAACAACACCTGCTCAAATCCAAAAAAACTTCGCCCTGCCGTCTCTACTGAGCCTCAGAGACCCTTTGAGACAAGTGTTACAAAAATCAGAGAATGTCAAAAATTAGAGTGAAATTGCTTCAAACAAGCGAATTATCGCGAAACAACACCTGCTCGAATCCAACAAAAACTATGCCCTGCCGACTCTATTTAGCCTCAGAGACCCTTTGAGACAAGTGTTAGAAAAATCAGAGAATGTCAAAAATTAGAGTGAAAATGCTTCAAACAAGCGAATTATCGCGAAACAACACCTGCTCGAATCCGACAAAAACTATGCACTGCCGACTCTATTTAGCCTCAGAGACGGTTTGAAACCATTGTTACAAAAATCAGAGAATGTGAAAAATTAGAGTGAAATTGCTTCACACAAGCGAATTATCGCGAAACAACACCTGCTCGAATCCAACAAAAACTGTGCCCTGCCGTCTCTACTGAGCCTCAGAGACGCTTTGAGACAAGTGTTTCAAAAATCAGGGAATGTCATAAATTAGAGTGAAATTGCTTCAAACAAGCGAATTATCGCGAAACAACACCTGCTCGAATCCGACAAAAACTGTGCCCTGCCGCATTTATTTAGCCTCAGAGACGGTTTGAAACAATTGTTACAGAAATCCGACAATGTCAAAAATTAGAGTGAAATTGCTTCAAACAAGCGAATTATCGCGAAACAACACCTGCCCGAATCCAACAAAATCTGCGCCCTGCCGTCTCTACTGAGCCTCAGAGACGCTTTGAGACAAGTGTTACAAAAATCAGAGAATGTCAAAAATTAGAGTGAAATTGCTTCAAACAAGCGAATTATCGCGAAACAACACCTGCTCGAATCCAACAATAACTGTGCCCTGCCGTCTCTATTGAGGCTCAGAGTCGCTTTGAGACAAGTGTTTTAAGAATCAGAGAATGTCATAAATGAGAGTGAAATTGCTTCAAACAAGCGAATTATCGCGAAACAACACCTGCTCGAATCCAACAATAACTGTGCCCTGCCGTCTCTATTGAGGCTCAGAGTCGCTTTGAGACAAGTGTTTTAAGAATCAGAGAATGTCTTAAATTAGAGTGAAATTGCTTCAAACAAGCGAATTATGGCGAAACAACACCTGTTCGAATCCAACTAAAACTGTGCCCTGCCGTCCTTACTGAGCCTCAGAGACGCTTTGAGACATGTGTTACAAAAATCAGAGAATGTCAAAAATTAGAGTGAAATTGCTTCAAACAAGCGAATTATCGCGAAACAACACCTTCTCGAATCCGACTAAAACCATGCCCTGCCGCATTTATTTAGCCTCAGAGACGGTTTGAAACAATTGTTACAGAAAGCAGACAATGTCAAAAATTAGAGTGAAATTGCTTCAAACAAGCGAATTATCGCGTAACAACACCTGCTCAAATCCAAAAAAACTTCGCCCTGCCGTCTCTACTGAGCCTCAGAGACCCTTTGAGACAAGTGTTACAAAAATCAGAGAATGTCAAAAATTAGAGTGAAATTGCTTCAAACAAGCGAATTATCGCGAAACAACACCTGCTCGAATCCACCAAAAACTATGCCCTGCCGACTCTATTTAGCCTCAGAGACGCTTTGAGACAAGTGTTACAAAAATCAATGAATGTCGTAAATTAGAGTGAAATTGCTTCAAACAAGCGAATTATCGCGAAACAACACCTGCTCGAATCCAACAAAAACTGTGCCCTGCGGTCTCTACTGAGCCTCAGAGACGCTTTGAGACAAGTGTTACACAAATCAGAGAATGTCAAAAATTAGAGTGAAATTGCTTCAAACAAGCGAATTATCGCGAAACAACACCTGCTCGAATCCGACAAAAACTGTGCCCTGCCGCATTTATTTAGCCTCAGAGACGGTTTGAAACAATTGTTACAGAAATCAGACAATGTCAAAAATTAGAGTGAAATTGCTTCAAACAAGCGAATTATCGCGAAACAACACCTGCTCAAATCCAACAAAAACTTCGCCCTGCCGTCTCTACTGAGCCTCAGAGATCCTTTGAGACAAGTGTTACAAAAATCAGAGAATGTCAAAAATTAGAGTGAAATTGCTTCAAACAAGCGAATTATCGCGAAACAACACCTGCTCGAATCCGACAAAAACTATGCCCTGCCGACTCTATTTAGCCTCAGAGACGCTTTGAGACAAGTGTTACAAAAATCAAAGAATGTCGTAAATTAGATTGAAATTGCTTCAAACAAGCGAATTATCGCGAAACAACACCTGCTCGAATCCGACAAAAACTGTGCCCTGCCGCATTTATTTAGCCTCGGAGACGGTTTGAAACAATTGTTACAGAAATCAGACAATGTCAAAAATTAGAGTGAAATTGCTTCAAACAAGCGAATTATCGCGAAACAACACCTGCTCAAATCCAACAAAAACTTCGCCCTGCCGTCTCTACTGAGCCTCAGAGACCCTTTGAGACAAGTGTTACAAAAATCAGAGAATGTCAAAAATTAGAGTGAAATTGCTTCAAACAAGCGAATTATCGCGAAACAACACCTGCTCGAATCCGACAAAAACTATGCCCTGCCGCATTTATTTAGCCTCAGAGACGGTTTGAAACAATTGTTACAGAAATCCGACAATGTCAAAAATTAGAGTGAAATTGCTTCAAACAAGCGAATTATCGCGAAACAACACCTGCTCGAATCCAACAATAACTGTGCCCTGCCGTCTCTATTGAGGCTCAGAGTCGCTTTGAGACAAGTGTTTTAAGAATCAGAGAATGTCATAAATGAGAGTGAAATTGCTTCAAACAAGCGAATTATCGCGAAACAACACCTGCTCGAATCCAACAATAACTGTGCCCTGCCGTCTCTATTGAGGCTCAGAGTCGCTTTGAGACAAGTGTTTTAAGAATCAGAGAATGTCGTAAATTAGAGTGAAATTGCTTCAAACAAGCGAATTATGGCGAAACAACACCTGTTCGAATCCAACTAAAACTGTGCCCTGCCGTCCTTACTGAGCCTCAGAGACGCTTTGAGACATGTGTTACAAAAATCAGAGAATGTCAAAAATTAGAGTGAAATTGCTTCAAACAAGCGAATTATCGCGAAACAACACCTTCTCGAATCCGACAAAAACCATGCCCTGCCGCATTTATTTAGCCTCAGAGACGGTTTGAAACAATTGTTACAGAAATCAGACAATGTCAAAAATTAGAGTGAAATTGCTTCAAACAAGCGAATTATCGCGTAACAACACCTGCTCAAATCCAAAAAAACTTCGCCCTGCCGTCTCTACTGAGCCTCAGAGACCCTTTGAGACAAGTGTTACAAAAATCAGAGAATGTCAAAAATTAGAGTGAAATTGCTTCAAACAAGCGAATTATCGCGAAACAACACCTGCTCGAATCCAACAAAAACTATGCCCTGCCGACTCTATTTAGCCTCAGAGACGCTTTGAGACAAGTGTTACAAAAATCAATGAATGTCGTAAATTAGAGTGAAATTGCTTCAAACAAGCGAATTATCGCGAAACAACACCTGCTCGAATCCAACAAAAACTGTGCCCTGCGGTCTCTACTGAGCCTCAGAGACGCTTTGAGACAAGTGTTACACAAATCAGAGAATGTGAGAAATTAGATTGAAATTGCTTCAAACAAGCGAATTATCGCGAAACAACACCTGCTCGAATCCGACAAAAACTGTGCCCTGCCGCATTTATTTAGCCTCAGAGACGGTTTGAAACAATTGTTACAGAAATCAGACAATGTCAAAAATTAGAGTGAAATTGCTTCAAACAAGCGAATTATCGCGAAACAACACCTGCTCAAATCCAACAAAAACTTCGCCCTGCCGTCTCTACTGAGCCTCAGAGACCCTTTGAGACAAGTGTTACAAAAATCAGAGAATGTCAAAAATTAGAGTGAAATTGCTTCAAACAAGCGAATTATCGCGAAACAACACCTGCTCGAATCCGACAAAAACTATGCCCTGCCGACTCTATTTAGCCTCAGAGACGCTTTGAGACAAGTGTTACAAAAATCAAAGAATGTCGTAAATTAGATTGAAATTGCTTCAAACAAGCGAATTATCGCGAAACAACACCTGCTCGAATCCGACAAAAACTGTGCCCTGCCGCATTTATTTAGCCTCGGAGACGGTTTGAAACAATTGTTACAGAAATCAGACAATGTCAAAAATTAGAGTGAAATTGCTTCAAACAAGCGAATTATCGCGAAACAACACCTGCTCAAATCCAACAAAAACTTCGCCCTGCCGTCTCTACTGAGCCTCAGAGACCCTTTGAGACAAGTGTTACAAAAATCAGAGAATGTCAAAAATTAGAGTGAAATTGCTTCAAACAAGCGAATTATCGCGAAACAACACCTGCTCGAATCCGACAAAAACTATGCCCTGCCGCATTTATTTAGCCTCAGAGACGGTTTGAAACAATTGTTACAGAAATCCGACAATGTCAAAAATTAGAGTGAAATTGCTTCAAACAAGCGAATTATCGCGAAACAACACCTGCTCGAATCCAACAATAACTGTGCCCTGCCGTCTCTATTGAGGCTCAGAGTCGCTTTGAGACAAGTGTTTTAAGAATCAGAGAATGTCATAAATGAGAGTGAAATTGCTTCAAACAAGCGAATTATCGCGAAACAACACCTGCTCGAATCCAACAATAACTGTGCCCTGCCGTCTCTATTGAGGCTCAGAGTCGCTTTGAGACAAGTGTTTTAAGAATCAGAGAATGTCGTAAATTAGAGTGAAATTGCTTCAAACAAGCGAATTATGGCGAAACAACACCTGTTCGAATCCAACTAAAACTGTGCCCTGCCGTCCTTACTGAGCCTCAGAGACGCTTTGAGACATGTGTTACAAAAATCAGAGAATGTCAAAAATTAGAGTGAAATTGCTTCAAACAAGCGAATTATCGCGAAACAACACCTTCTCGAATCCGACAAAAACCATGCCCTGCCGCATTTATTTAGCCTCAGAGACGGTTTGAAACAATTGTTACAGAAATCAGACAATGTCAAAAATTAGAGTGAAATTGCTTCAAACAAGCGAATTATCGCGTAACAACACCTGCTCAAATCCAAAAAAACTTCGCCCTGCCGTCTCTACTGAGCCTCAGAGACCCTTTGAGACAAGTGTTACAAAAATCAGAGAATGTCAAAAATTAGAGTGAAATTGCTTCAAACAAGCGAATTATCGCGAAACAACACCTGCTCGAATCCGACAAAAACTATGCCCTGCCGACTCTATTTAGCCTCAGAGAGGGTTTGAAACCATTGTTACAAAAATATGAGAATGTGAAAAATTAGAGTGAAATTGCTTAAAACAAGCGAATTATCGCGAAACAACACCTGCTCGAATCCAACAAAAACTATGCCCTGCCGACTCTATTTAGCCTCAGAGACGCTTTGAGACAAGTGTTACAAAAATCAAAGAATGTCGTAAATTAGAGTGAAATTGCTTCAAACAAGCGAATTATCGCGAAACAACACCTGCTCGAATCCAACAAAAACTGTGCCCTGCGGTCTCTACTGAGCCTCAGAGACGCTTTGAGACAAGTGTTACACAAATCAGAGAATGTGAGAAATTAGATTGAAATTGCTTCAAACAAGCGAATTATCGCGAAACAACACCTGCTCGAATCCGACAAAAACTGTGCCCTGCCGCATTTATTTAGCCTCAGAGACGGTTTGAAACAATTGTTACAGAAATCAGACAATGTCAAAAATTAGAGTGAAATTGCTTCAAACAAGCGAATTATCGCGAAACAACACCTGCTCAAATCCAACAAAAACTTCGCCCTGCCGTCTCTACTGAGCCTCAGAGACCCTTTGAGACAAGTGTTACAAAAATCAGAGAATGTCAAAAATTAGAGTGAAATTGCTTCAAACAAGCGAATTATCGCGAAACAACACCTGCTCGAATCCGACAAAAACTATGCCCTGCCGACTCTATTTAGCCTCAGAGACGCTTTGAGACAAGTGTTACAAAAATCAAAGAATGTCGTAAATTAGAGTGAAATTGCTTCAAACAAGCGAATTATCGTGAAACAACACCTGCTCGAATCCAACCAAAACTGTGCCCTGCGGTCTCTACTGAGCCTCAGAGACGCTTTGAGACAAGTGTTACACAAATCAGAGAATGTGAGAAATTAGATTGAAATTGCTTCAAACAAGCGAATTATCGCGAAACAACACCTGCTCGAATCCGACAAAAACTGTGCCCTGCCGCATTTATTTAGCCTCGGAGACGGTTTGAAACAATTGTTACAGAAATCAGACAATGTCAAAAATTAGAGTGAAATTGCTTCAAACAAGCGAATTATCGCGAAACAACACCTGCTCAAATCCAACAAAAACTTCGCCCTGCCGTCTCTACTGAGCCTCAGAGACCCTTTGAGACAAGTGTTACAAAAATCAGAGAATGTCAAAAATTAGAGTGAAATTGCTTCAAACAAGCGAATTATCGCGAAACAACACCTGCTCGAATCCGACAAAAACTATGCCCTGCCGACTCTATTTAGCCTCAGAGACGGTTTGAAACCATTGTTACAAAAATCAGAGAATGTGAAAAATTAGAGTGAAATATCTTCAAATAAGCGAATTATCGCGAAACAACACCTGCTTGAATCCAACAAAAACTGTGCCCTGCTGTCTCTACCGAGCCTCAGAGACGCTTTGAGACAAGTGTTACAAAAATCAGAGAATGTCATAAATTAGAGTGAAATTGCTTCAAACAAGCGAATTATCGCGAAACAACACCTGGTCGAATCCAACAAAAACTGTGCCCTGCCGACTCTATTTAGCCTCAGAGACGGTTTGAAACAATTGTTACAAAAATCAGAGAATGTGAAAAATTAGAGTGAAATTGCTTCACACAAGCGAATTATCGCGAAACAACACCTGCTCGAATCCAACAATAACTGTGCCCTGCCGTCCCTATTGAGGCTCAGAGTCGCTTTGAGACAAGTGTTTTAAGAATCAGAGAATGTCGTAAATTAGAGTGAAATTGCTTCACACAAGCGAATTATCGCGAAACAACACCTGCTCGAATCCAACAAAAACTGTGCCCTGCCGTCTCTACTGAGCCTCAGAGACGCTTTGAGACAAGTGTTTCAAAAATCAGGGAATGTCATAAATTAGAGTGAAATTGCTTCAAACAAGCGAATTATCGCGAAACAACACCTGTTCGAATCCGACAAAAACTGTGCCCTGCCGCATTTATTTAGCCTCAGAGACGGTTTGAAACAATTGTTACAGAAATCCGACAATGTCAAAAATTAGAGTGAAATTGCTTCAAACAAGCGAATTATCGCGAAACAACACCTGCCCGAATCCAAAAAAATCTGCGCCCTGCCGTCTCTACTGAGCCTCAGAGACGCTTTGAGACAAGTGTTACAAAAATCAGAGAATGTCAAAAATTAGAGTGAAATTGCTTCAAACAAGCGAATTATCGCGAAACAACACCTGCTCGAATCCAACAATAACTGTGCCCTGCCGTCTCTATTGAGGCTCAGAGTCGCTTTGAGACAAGTGTTTTAAGAATCAGAGAATGTCGTAAATTAGAGTGAAATTGCTTCAAACAAGCGAATTATGGCGAAACAACACCTGTTCGAATCCAACTAAAACTGTGCCCTGCCGTCCTTGCTGAGCCTCAGAGACGCTTTGAGACATGTGTTACAAAAATCAGAGAATGTCAAAAATTAGAGTGAAATTGCTTCAAACAAGCGAATTATCGCGAAACAACACCTTCTCGAATCCGACAAAAACCATGCCCTGCCGCATTTATTTAGCCTCAGAGACGGTTTGAAACAATTGTTACAGAAATCAGACAATGTCAAAAATTAGAGTGAAATTGCTTCAAACAAGCGAATTATCGCGTAACAACACCTGCTCAAATCCAAAAAAACTTCGCCCTGCCGTCTCTACTGAGCCTCAGAGACCCTTTGAGACAAGTGTTACAAAAATCAGAGAATGTCAAAAATTAGAGTGAAATTGCTTCAAACAAGCGAATTATCGCGAAACAACACCTGCTCGAATCCAACAAAAACTATGCCCTGCCGACTCTATTTAGCCTCAGAGACGCTTTGAGACAAGTGTTACAAAAATCAAAGAATGTCGTAAATTAGAGTGAAATTGCTTCAAACAAGCGAATTATCGCGAAACAACACCTGCTCGAATCGAACAAAAACTGTGCCCTGCGGTCTCTACTGAGCCTCAGAGACGCTTTGAGACAAGTGTTACACAAATCAGAGAATGTGAGAAATTAGATTGAAATTGCTTCAAACAAGCGAATTATCGCGAAACAACACCTGCTCGAATCCGACAAAAACTGTGCCCTGCCGCATTTATTTAGCCTCAGAGACGGTTTGAAACAATTGTTTCAGAAATCAGACAATGTCAAAAATTAGAGTGAAATTGCTTCAAACAAGCGAATTATCGCGAAACAACACCTGCTCAAATCCAACAAAAACTTCGCCCTGCCGTCTCTACTGAGCCTCTGAGACCCTTTGAGACAAGTGTTACAAAAATCAGAGAATGTCAAAAATTAGAGTGAAATTGCTTCAAACAAGCGAATTATCGCGAAACAACACCTGCTTGAATCCGACAAAAACTATGCCCTGCCGACTCTATTTAGCCTCAGAGACGCTTTGAGACAAGTGTTACAAAAATCAAAGAATGTAAATTAGAGTGAAATTGCTTCAAACAAGCGAATTATCGCGAAACAACACCTGCTCGAATCCAACCAAAACTGTGCCCTGCGGTCTCTACTGAGCCTCAGAGACGCTTTGAGACAAGTGTTACACAAATCAGAGAATGTGAGAAATTAGATTGAAATTGCTTCAAACAAGCGAATTATCGCGTAACAACACCTGCTCAAATCCAAAAAAACTTCGCCCTGCCGTCTCTACTGAGCCTCAGAGACCCTTTGAGACAAGTGTTACAAAAATCAGAGAATGTCAAAAATTAGAGTGAAATTGCTTCAAACAAGCGAATTATCGCGAAACAACACCTGCTCGAATCCAACAAAAACTATGCCCTGCCGACTCTATTTAGCCTCAGAGACCCTTTGAGACAAGTGTTAGAAAAATCAGAGAATGTCAAAAATTAGAGTGAAAATGCTTCAAACAAGCGAATTATCGCGAAACAACACCTGCTCGAATCCGACAAAAACTATGCACTGCCGACTCTATTTAGCCTCAGAGACGGTTTGAAACCATTGTTACAAAAATCAGAGAATGTGAAAAATTAGAGTGAAATTGCTTCACACAAGCGAATTATCGCGAAACAACACCTGCTCGAATCCAACAAAAACTGTGCCCTGCCGTCTCTACTGAGCCTCAGAGACGCTTTGAGACAAGTGTTTCAAAAATCAGGGAATGTCATAAATTAGAGTGAAATTGCTTCAAACAAGCGAATTATCGCGAAACAACACCTGCTCGAATCCGACAAAAACTGTGCCCTGCCGCATTTATTTAGCCTCAGAGACGGTTTGAAACAATTGTTACAGAAATCCGACAATGTCAAAAATTAGAGTGAAATTGCTTCAAACAAGCGAATTATCGCGAAACTACACCTGCCCGAATCCAACAAAATCTGCGCCCTGCCGTCTCTACTGAGCCTCAGAGACGCTTTGAGACAAGTGTTACAAAAATCAGAGAATGTCAAAAATTAGAGTGAAATTGCTTCAAACAAGCGAATTATCGCGAAACAACACCTGCTCGAATCCAACAATAACTGTGCCCTGCCGTCTCTATTGAGGCTCAGAGTCGCTTTGAGACAAGTGTTTTAAGAATCAGAGAATGTCATAAATGAGAGTGAAATTGCTTCAAACAAGCGAATTATCGCGAAACAACACCTGTTCGAATCCAACAATAACTGTGCCCTGCCGTCTCTATTGAGGCTCAGAGTCGCTTTGAGACAAGTGTTTTAAGAATCAGAGAATGTCTTAAATTAGAGTGAAATTGCTTCAAACAAGCGAATTATGGCGAAACAACACCTGTTCGAATCCAACTAAAACTGTGCCCTGCCGTCCTTACTGAGCCTCAGAGACGCTTTGAGACATGTGTTACAAAAATCAGAGAATGTCAAAAATTAGAGTGAAATTGCTTCAAACAAGCGAATTATCGCGAAACAACACCTTCTCGAATCCGACAAAAACCATGCCCTGCCGCATTTATTTAGCCTCAGAGACGGTTTGAAACAATTGTTACAGAAAGCAGACAATGTCAAAAATTAGAGTGAAATTGCTTCAAACAAGCGAATTATCGCGTAACAACACCTGCTCAAATCCAAAAAAACTTCGCCCTGCCGTCTCTACTGAGCCTCAGAGACCCTTTGAGACAAGTGTTACAAAAATCAGAGAATGTCAAAAATTAGAGTGAAATTGCTTCAAACAAGCGAATTATCGCGAAACAACACCTGCTCGAATCCAACAAAAACTATGCCCTGCCGACTCTATTTAGCCTCAGAGACGCTTTGAGACAAGTGTTACAAAAATCAATGAATGTCGTAAATTAGAGTGAAATTGCTTCAAACAAGCGAATTATCGCGAAACAACACCTGCTCGAATCCAACAAAAACTGTGCCCTGCGGTCTCTACTGAGCCTCAGAGACGCTTTGAGACAAGTGTTACACAAATCAGAGAATGTGAGAAATTAGATTGAAATTGCTTCAAACAAGCGAATTATCGCGAAACAACACCTGCTCGAATCCGACAAAAACTGTGCCCTGCCGCATTTATTTAGCCTCAGAGACGGTTTGAAACAATTGTTTCAGAAATCAGACAATGTCAAAAATTAGAGTGAAATTGCTTCAAACAAGCGAATTATCGCGAAACAACACCTGCTCAAATCCAACAAAAACTTCGCCCTGCCGTCTCTACTGAGCCTCAGAGACCCTTTGAGACAAGTGTTACAAAAATCAGAGAATGTCAAAAATTAGAGTGAAATTGCTTCAAACAAGCGAATTATCGCGAAACAACACCTGCTCGAATCCGACAAAAACTATGCCCTGCCGACTCTATTTAGCCTCAGAGACGCTTTGAGACAAGTGTTACAAAAATCAAAGAATGTAAATTAGAGTGAAATTGCTTCAAACAAGCGAATTATCGCGAAACAACACCTGCTCGAATCCAACCAAAACTGTGCCCTGCGGTCTCTACTGAGCCTCAGAGACGCTTTGAGACAAGTGTTACACAAATCAGAGAATGTGAGAAATTAGATTGAAATTGCTTCAAACAAGCGAATTATCGCGTAACAACACCTGCTCAAATCCAAAAAAACTTCGCCCTGCCGTCTCTACTGAGCCTCAGAGACCCTTTGAGACAAGTGTTACAAAAATCAGAGAATGTCAAAAATTAGAGTGAAATTGCTTCAAACAAGCGAATTATCGCGAAACAACACCTGCTCGAATCCAACAAAAACTATGCCCTGCCGACTCTATTTAGCCTCAGAGACCCTTTGAGACAAGTGTTAGAAAAATCAGAGAATGTCAAAAATTAGAGTGAAAATGCTTCAAACAAGCGAATTATCGCGAAACAACACCTGCTCGAATCCGACAAAAACTATGCACTGCCGACTCTATTTAGCCTCAGAGACGGTTTGAAACCATTGTTACAAAAATCAGAGAATGTGAAAAATTAGAGTGAAATTGCTTCACACAAGCGAATTATCGCGAAACAACACCTGCTCGAATCCAACAAAAACTGTGCCCTGCCGTCTCTACTGAGCCTCAGAGACGCTTTGAGACAAGTGTTTCAAAAATCAGGGAATGTCATAAATTAGAGTGAAATTGCTTCAAACAAGCGAATTATCGCGAAACAACACCTGCTCGAATCCGACAAAAACTGTGCCCTGCCGCATTTATTTAGCCTCAGAGACGGTTTGAAACAATTGTTACAGAAATCCGACAATGTCAAAAATTAGAGTGAAATTGCTTCAAACAAGCGAATTATCGCGAAACAACACCTGCCCGAATCCAACAAAATCTGCGCCCTGCCGTCTCTACTGAGCCTCAGAGACGCTTTGAGACAAGTGTTACAAAAATCAGAGAATGTCAAAAATTAGAGTGAAATTGCTTCAAACAAGCGAATTATCGCGAAACAACACCTGCTCGAATCCAACAATAATTGTGCCCTGCCGTCTCTATTGAGGCTCAGAGTCGCTTTGAGACAAGTGTTTTAAGAATCAGAGAATGTCATAAATGAGAGTGAAATTGCTTCAAACAAGCGAATTATCGCGAAACAACACCTGCTCGAATCCAACAATAACTGTGCCCTGCCGTCTCTATTGAGGCTCAGAGTCGCTTTGAGACAAGTGTTTTAAGAATCAGAGAATGTCTTAAATTAGAGTGAAATTGCTTCAAACAAGCGAATTATGGCGAAACAACACCTGTTCGAATCCAACTAAAACTGTGCCCTGCCGTCCTTACTGAGCCTCAGAGACGCTTTGAGACATGTGTTACAAAAATCAGAGAATGTCAAAAATTAGAGTGAAATTGCTTCAAACAAGCGAATTATCGCGAAACAACACCTTCTCGAATCCGACTAAAACCATGCCCTGCCGCATTTATTTAGCCTCAGAGACGGTTTGAAACAATTGTTACAGAAAGCAGACAATGTCAAAAATTAGAGTGAAATTGCTTCAAACAAGCGAATTATCGCGTAACAACACCTGCTCAAATCCAAAAAAACTTCGCCCTGCCGTCTCTACTGAGCCTCAGAGACCCTTTGAGACAAGTGTTACAAAAATCAGAGAATGTCAAAAATTAGAGTGAAATTGCTTCAAACAAGCGAATTATCGCGAAACAACACCTGCTCGAATCACCCAAAAACTATGCCCTGCCGACTCTATTTAGCCTCAGAGACGCTTTGAGACAAGTGTTACAAAAATCAATGAATGTCGTAAATTAGAGTGAAATTGCTTCAAACAAGCGAATTATCGCGAAACAACACCTGCTCGAATCCAACAAAAACTGTGCCCTGCGGTCTCTACTGAGCCTCAGAGACGCTTTGAGACAAGTGTTACACAAATCAGAGAATGTGAGAAATTAGATTGAAATTGCTTCAAACAAGCGAATTATCGCGAAACAACACCTGCTCGAATCCGACAAAAACTGTGCCCTGCCGCATTTATTTAGCCTCAGAGACGGTTTGAAACAATTGTTACAGAAATCAGACAATGTCAAAAATTAGAGTGAAATTGCTTCAAACAAGCGAATTATCGCGAAACAACACCTGCTCAAATCCAACAAAAACTTCGCCCTGCCGTCTCTACTGAGCCTCAGAGATCCTTTGAGACAAGTGTTACAAAAATCAGAGAATGTCAAAAATTAGAGTGAAATTGCTTCAAACAAGCGAATTATCGCGAAACAACACCTGCTCGAATCCGACAAAAACTATGCCCTGCCGACTCTATTTAGCCTCAGAGACGCTTTGAGACAAGTGTTACAAAAATCAAAGAATGTCGTAAATTAGATTGAAATTGCTTCAAACAAGCGAATTATCGCGAAACAACACCTGCTCGAATCCGACAAAAACTGTGCCCTGCCGCATTTATTTAGCCTCGGAGACGGTTTGAAACAATTGTTACAGAAATCAGACAATGTCAAAAATTAGAGTGAAATTGCTTCAAACAAGCGAATTATCGCGAAACAACACCTGCTCAAATCCAACAAAAACTTCGCCCTGCCGTCTCTACTGAGCCTCAGAGACCCTTTGAGACAAGTGTTACAAAAATCAGAGAATGTCAAAAATTAGAGTGAAATTGCTTCAAACAAGCGAATTATCGCGAAACAACACCTGCTCGAATCCGACAAAAACTATGCCCTGCCGCATTTATTTAGCCTCAGAGACGGTTTGAAACAATTGTTACAGAAATCCGACAATGTCAAAAATTAGAGTGAAATTGCTTCAAACAAGCGAATTATCGCGAAACAACACCTGCTCGAATCCAACAATAACTGTGCCCTGCCGTCTCTATTGAGGCTCAGAGTCGCTTTGAGACAAGTGTTTTAAGAATCAGAGAATGTCATAAATGAGAGTGAAATTGCTTCAAACAAGCGAATTATCGCGAAACAACACCTGCTCGAATCCAACAATAACTGTGCCCTGCCGTCTCTATTGAGGCTCAGAGTCGCTTTGAGACAAGTGTTTTAAGAATCAGAGAATGTCGTAAATTAGAGTGAAATTGCTTCAAACAAGCGAATTATGGCGAAACAACACCTGTTCGAATCCAACTAAAACTGTGCCCTGCCGTCCTTACTGAGCCTCAGAGACGCTTTGAGACATGTGTTACAAAAATCAGAGAATGTCAAAAATTAGAGTGAAATTGCTTCAAACAAGCGAATTATCGCGAAACAACACCTTCTCGAATCCGACAAAAACCATGCCCTGCCGCATTTATTTAGCCTCAGAGACGGTTTGAAACAATTGTTACAGAAAGCAGACAATGTCAAAAATTAGAGTGAAATTGCTTCAAACAAGCGAATTATCGCGTAACAACACCTGCTCAAATCCAAAAAAACTTCGCCCTGCCGTCTCTACTGAGCCTCAGAGACCCTTTGAGACAAGTGTTACAAAAATCAGAGAATGTCAAAAATTAGAGTGAAATTGCTTCAAACAAGCGAATTATCGCGAAACAACACCTGCTCGAATCCAACAAAAACTATGCCCTGCCGACTCTATTTAGCCTCAGAGACGCTTTGAGACAAGTGTTACAAAAATCAATGAATGTCGTAAATTAGAGTGAAATTGCTTCAAACAAGCGAATTATCGCGAAACAACACCTGCTCGAATCCAACAAAAACTGTGCCCTGCGGTCTCTACTGAGCCTCAGAGACGCTTTGAGACAAGTGTTACACAAATCAGAGAATGTGAGAAATTAGATTGAAATTGCTTCAAACAAGCGAATTATCGCGAAACAACACCTGCTCGAATCCGACAAAAACTGTGCCCTGCCGCATTTATTTAGCCTCAGAGACGGTTTGAAACAATTGTTACAGAAATCAGACAATGTCAAAAATTAGAGTGAAATTGCTTCAAACAAGCGAATTATCGCGAAACAACACCTGCTCAAATCCAACAAAAACTTCGCCCTGCCGTCTCTACTGAGCCTCAGAGACCCTTTGAGACAAGTGTTACAAAAATCAGAGAATGTCAAAAATTAGAGTGAAATTGCTTCAAACAAGCGAATTATCGCGAAACAACACCTGCTCGAATCCGACAAAAACTATGCCCTGCCGACTCTATTTAGCCTCAGAGACGCTTTGAGACAAGTGTTACAAAAATCAAAGAATGTCGTAAATTAGATTGAAATTGCTTCAAACAAGCGAATTATCGCGAAACAACACCTGCTCGAATCCGACAAAAACTGTGCCCTGCCGCATTTATTTAGCCTCGGAGACGGTTTGAAACAATTGTTACAGAAATCAGACAATGTCAAAAATTAGAGTGAAATTGCTTCAAACAAGCGAATTATCGCGAAACAACACCTGCTCAAATCCAACAAAAACTTCGCCCTGCCGTCTCTACTGAGCCTCAGAGACCCTTTGAGACAAGTGTTACAAAGATCAGAGAATGTCAAAAATTAGAGTGAAATTGCTTCAAACAAGCGAATTATCGCGAAACAACACCTGCTCGAATCCGACAAAAACTATGCCCTGCCGCATTTATTTAGCCTCAGAGACGGTTTGAAACAATTGTTACAGAAATCCGACAATGTCAAAAATTAGAGTGAAATTGCTTCAAACAAGCGAATTATCGCGAAACAACACCTGCTCGAATCCAACAATAACTGTGCCCTGCCGTCTCTATTGAGGCTCAGAGTCGCTTTGAGACAAGTGTTTTAAGAATCAGAGAATGTCGTAAATTAGAGTGAAATTGCTTCAAACAAGCGAATTATGGCGAAACAACACCTGTTCGAATCCAACTAAAACTGTGCCCTGCCGTCCTTACTGAGCCTCAGAGACGCTTTGAGACATGTGTTACAAAAATCAGAGAATGTCAAAAATTAGAGTGAAATTGCTTCAAACAAGCGAATTATCGCGAAACAACACCTTCTCGAATCCGACAAAAACCATGCCCTGCCGCATTTATTTAGCCTCAGAGACGGTTTGAAACAATTGTTACAGAAATCAGACAATGTCAAAAATTAGAGTGAAATTGCTTCAAACAAGCGAATTATCGCGTAACAACACCTGCTCAAATCCAAAAAAACTTCGCCCTGCCGTCTCTACTGAGCCTCAGAGACCCTTTGAGACAAGTGTTACAAAAATCAGAGAATGTCAAAAATTAGAGTGAAATTGCTTCAAACAAGCGAATTATCGCGAAACAACACCTGCTCGAATCCAACAAAAACTATGCCCTGCCGACTCTATTTAGCCTCAGAGACGCTTTGAGACAAGCGTTACAAAAATCAATGAATGTCGTAAATTAGAGTGAAATTGCTTCAAACAAGCGAATTATCGCGAAACAACACCTGCTCGAATCCAACAAAAACTGTGCCCTGCGGTCTCTACTGAGCCTCAGAGACGCTTTGAGACAAGTGTTACACAAATCAGAGAATGTGAGAAATTAGATTGAAATTGCTTCAAACAAGCGAATTATCGCGAAACAACACCTGCTCGAATCCGACAAAAACTGTGCCCTGCCGCATTTATTTAGCCTCAGAGACGGTTTGAAACAATTGTTACAGAAATCAGACAATGTCAAAAATTAGAGTGAAATTGCTTCAAACAAGCGAATTATCGCGAAACAACACCTGCTCAAATCCAACAAAAACTTCGCCCTGCCGTCTCTACTGAGCCTCAGAGACCCTTTGAGACAAGTGTTACAAAAATCAGAGAATGTCAAAAATTAGAGTGAAATTGCTTCAAACAAGCGAATTATCGCGAAACAACACCTGCTCGAATCCGACAAAAACTATGCCCTGCCGACTCTATTTAGCCTCAGAGACGCTTTGAGACAAGTGTTACAAAAATCAAAGAATGTCGTAAATTAGATTGAAATTGCTTCAAACAAGCGAATTATCGCGAAACAACACCTGCTCGAATCCGACAAAAACTGTGCCCTGCCGCATTTATTTAGCCTCGGAGACGGTTTGAAACAATTGTTACAGAAATCAGACAATGTCAAAAATTAGAGTGAAATTACTTCAAACAAGCGAATTATCGCGAAACAACACCTGCTCAAATCCAACAAAAACTTCGCCCTGCCGTCTCTACTGAGCCTCAGAGACCCTTTGAGACAAGTGTTACAAAAATCAGAGAATGTCAAAAATTAGAGTGAAATTGCTTCAAACAAGCGAATTATCGCGAAACAACACCTGCTCGAATCCGACAAAAACTATGCCCTGCCGCATTTATTTAGCCTCAGAGACGGTTTGAAACAATTGTTACAGAAATCCGACAATGTCAAAAATTAGAGTGAAATTGCTTCAAACAAGCGAATTATCGCGAAACAACACCTGCTCGAATCCAACAATAACTGTGCCCTGCCGTCTCTATTGAGGCTCAGAGTCGCTTTGAGACAAGTGTTTTAAGAATCAGAGAATGTCATAAATGAGAGTGAAATTGCTTCAAACAAGCGAATTATCGCGAAACAACACCTGCTCGAATCCAACAATAACTGTGCCCTGCCGTCTCTATTGAGGCTCAGAGTCGCTTTGAGACAAGTGTTTTAAGAATCAGAGAATGTCGTAAATTAGAGTGAAATTGCTTCAAACAAGCGAATTATGGCGAAACAACACCTGTTCGAATCCAACTAAAACTGTGCCCTGCCGTCCTTACTGAGCCTCAGAGACGCTTTGAGACATGTGTTACAAAAATCAGAGAATGTCAAAAATTAGAGTGAAATTGCTTCAAACAAGCGAATTATCGCGAAACAACACCTTCTCGAATCCGACAAAAACCATGCCCTGCCGCATTTATTTAGCCTCAGAGACGGTTTGAAACAATTGTTACAGAAATCAGACAATGTCAAAAATTAGAGTGAAATTGCTTCAAACAAGCGAATTATCGCGTAACAACACCTGCTCAAATCCAAAAAAACTTCGCCCTGCCGTCTCTACTGAGCCTCAGAGACCCTTTGAGACAAGTGTTACAAAAATCAGAGAATGTCAAAAATTAGAGTGAAATTGCTTCAAACAAGCGAATTATCGCGAAACAACACCTGCTCGAATCCAACAAAAACTATGCCCTGCCGACTCTATTTAGCCTCAGAGACCCTTTGAGACAAGTGTTACAAAAATCAGAGAATGTCAAAAATTAGAGTGAAAATGCTTCAAACAAGCGAATTATCGCGAAACAATTCCTGCTCGAATCCGACAAAAACTATGCCCTGCCGACTCTATTTAGCCTCAGAGAGGGTTTGAAACCATTGTTACAAAAATCAGAGAATGTGAAAAATTAGAGTGAAATTGCTTCAAACAAGCGAATTATCGCGAAACAACACCTGCTCGAATCCAACAAAAACTGTGCCCTGCTGTCTCCACTGAGCCTCAGAGACGCTTTGAGACAAGTGTTACAAAATTTTAGAATGTCGTAAATTAGAGTGAAATTACTTCAAACAAGCGAATTATCGCGAAACAACACCTGCTCGAATCCGACAAAAACTATGCCCTGCCGACTCTATTTAGCCTCAGAGACGGTTTGAAACCATTGTTACAAAAATCAGAGAATGTGAAAAATTAGAGTGAAATTGCTTCACACAAGCGAATTATCGCGAAACAACACCTGCTCGAATCCAACAAAAACTGTGCCCTGCCGTCTCTACTGAGCCTCAGAGACGCTTTGAGACAAGTGTTTCAAAAATCAGGGAATGTCATAAATTAGAGTGAAATTGCTTCAAACAAGCGAATTATCGCGAAACAACACCTGCTCGAATCCGACAAAAACTGTGCCCTGCCGCATTTATTTAGCCTCAGAGACGGTTTGAAACAATTGTTACAGAAATCCGACAATGTCAAAAATTAGAGTGAAATTGCTTCAAAGAAGCGAATTATCGCGAAACAACACCTGCCCGAATCCAACAAAATCTGTGCCCTGCCGACTCTATTTAGCCTCAGAGACCCTTTGAGACAAGTGTTAGGAAAATCAGAGAATGTCAAAAATTAGAGTGAAAATGCTTCAAACAAGCGAATTATCGCGAAACAACACCTGCTCGAATCCGACAAAAACTATGCACTGCCGACTCTATTTAGCCTCAGAGACGGTTTGAAACCATTGTTACAAAAATCAGAGAATGTGAAAAATTAGAGTGAAATTGCTTCACACAAGCGAATTATCGCGAAACAACACCTGCTCGAATCCAACAAAAACTGTGCCCTGCCGTCTCTACTGAGCCTCAGAGACGCTTTGAGACAAGTGTTTCAAAAATCAGGGAATGTCATAAATTAGAGTGAAATTGCTTCAAACAAGCGAATTATCGCGAAACAACACCTGCTCGAATCCGACAAAAACTGTGCCCTGCCGCATTTATTTAGCCTCAGAGACGGTTTGAAACAATTGTTACAGAAATCCGACAATGTCAAAAATTAGAGTGAAATTGCTTCAAACAAGCGAATTATCGCGAAACAACACCTGCCCGAATCCAACAAAATCTGCGCCCTGCCGTCTCTACTGAGCCTCAGAGACGCTTTGAGACAAGTGTTACAAAAATCAGAGAATGTCAAAAATTAGAGTGAAATTGCTTCAAACAAGCGAATTATCGCGAAACAACACCTGCTCGAATCCAACAATAACTGTGCCCTGCCGTCTTTATTGAGGCTCAGAGTCGCTTTGAGACAAGTGTTTTAAGAATCAGAGAATGTCATAAATGAGAGTGAAATTGCTTCAAACAAGCGAATTATCGCGAAACAACACCTGCTCGAATCCAACAATAACTGTGCCCTGCCGTCTCTATTGAGGCTCAGAGTCGCTTTGAGACAAGTGTTTTAAGAATCAGAGAATGTCTTAAATTAGAGTGAAATTGCTTCAAACAAGCGAATTATGGCGAAACAACACCTGTTCGAATCCAACTAAAACTGTGCCCTGCCGTCCTTACTGAGCCTCAGAGACGCTTTGAGACATGTGTTACAAAAATCAGAGAATGTCAAAAATTAGAGTGAAATTGCTTCAAACAAGCGAATTATCGCGAAACAACACCTTCTCGAATCCGACTAAAACCATGCCCTGCCGCATTTATTTAGCCTCAGAGACGGTTTGAAACAATTGTTACAGAAAGCAGACAATGTCAAAAATTAGAGTGAAATTGCTTCAAACAAGCGAATTATCGCGTAACAACACCTGCTCAAATCCAAAAAAACTTCGCCCTGCCGTCTCTACTGAGCCTCAGAGACCCTTTGAGACAAGTGTTACAAAAATCAGAGAATGTCAAAAATTAGAGTGAAATTGCTTCAAACAAGCGAATTATCGCGAAACAACACCTGCTCGAATCCACCAAAAACTATGCCCTGCCGACTCTATTTAGCCTCAGAGACGCTTTGAGACAAGTGTTACAAAAATCAATGAATGTCGTAAATTAGAGTGAAATTGCCTCAAACAAGCGAATTATCGCGAAACAACACCTGCTCGAATCCAACAAAAACTGTGCCCTGCGGTCTCTACTGAGCCTCAGAGACGCTTTGAGACAAGTGTTACACAAATCAGAGAATGTGAGAAATTAGATTGAAATTGATTCAAACAAGCGAATTATCGCGAAACAACACCTGCTCGAATCCGACAAAAACTGTGCCCTGCCGCATTTATTTAGCCTCAGAGACGGTTTGAAACAATTGTTACAGAAATCAGACAATGTCAAAAATTAGAGTGAAATTGCTTCAAACAAGCGAATTATCGCGAAACAACACCTGCTCAAATCCAACAAAAACTTCGCCCTGCCGTCTCTACTGAGCCTCAGAGATCCTTTGAGACAAGTGTTACAAAAATCAGAGAATGTCAAAAATTAGAGTGAAATTGCTTCAAACAAGCGAATTATCGCGAAACAACACCTGCTCGAATCCGACAAAAACTATGCCCTGCCGACTCTATTTAGCCTCAGAGACGCTTTGAGACAAGTGTTACAAAAATCAAAGAATGTCGTAAATTAGATTGAAATTGCTTCAAACAAGCGAATTATCGCGAAACAACACCTGCTCGAATACGACAAAAGCTGTGCCCTGCCGCATTTATTTAGCCTCGGAGACGGTTTGAAACAATTGTTACAGAAATCAGACAATGTCAAAAATTAGAGTGAAATTGCTTCAAACAAGCGAATTATCGCGAAACAACACCTGCTCAAATCCAACAAAAACTTCGCCCTGCCGTCTCTACTGAGCCTCAGAGACCCTTTGAGACAAGTGTTACAAAAATCAGAGAATGTCAAAAATTAGAGTGAAATTGCTTCAAACAAGCGAATTATCGCGAAACAACACCTGCTCGAATCCGACAAAAACTATGCCCTGCCGCATTTATTTAGCCTCAGAGACGGTTTGAAACAATTGTTACAGAAATCCGACAATGTCAAAAATTAGAGTGAAATTGCTTCAAACAAGCGAATTATCGCGAAACAACACCTGCTCGAATCCAACAATAACTGTGCCCTGCCGTCTCTATTGAGGCTCAGAGTCGCTTTGAGACAAGTGTTTTAAGAATCAGAGAATGTCATAAATGAGAGTGAAATTGCTTCAAACAAGCGAATTATCGCGAAACAACACCTGCTCGAATCCAACAATAACTGTGCCCTGCCGTCTCTATTGAGGCTCAGAGTCGCTTTGAGACAAGTGTTTTAAGAATCAGAGAATGTCGTAAATTAGAGTGAAATTGCTTCAAACAAGCGAATTATGGCGAAACAACACCTGTTCGAATCCAACTAAAACTGTGCCCTGCCGTCCTTACTGAGCCTCAGAGACGCTTTGAGACATGTGTTACAAAAATCAGAGAATGTCAAAAATTAGAGTGAAATTGCTTCAAACAAGCGAATTATCGCGAAACAACACCTTCTCGAATCCGACAAAAACCATGCCCTGCCGCATTTATTTAGCCTCAGAGACGGTTTGAAACAATTGTTACAGAAAGCAGACAATGTCAAAAATTAGAGTGAAATTGCTTCAAACAAGCGAATTATCGCGTAACAACACCTGCTCAAATCCAAAAAAACTTCGCCCTGCCGTCTCTACTGAGCCTCAGAGACCCTTTGAGACAAGTGTTACAAAAATCAGAGAATGTCAAAAATTAGAGTGAAATTGCTTCAAACAAGCGAATTATCGCGAAACAACACCTGCTCGAATCCAACAAAAACTATGCCCTGCCGACTCTATTTAGCCTCAGAGACGCTTTGAGACAAGTGTTACAAAAATCAATGAATGTCGTAAATTAGAGTGAAATTGCTTCAAACAAGCGAATTATCGCGAAACAACACCTGCTCGAATCCAACAAAAACTGTGCCCTGCGGTCTCTACTGAGCCTCAGAGACGCTTTGAGACAAGTGTTACACAAATCAGAGAATGTGAGAAATTAGATTGAAATTGCTTCAAACAAGCGAATTATCGCGAAACAACACCTGCTCGAATCCGACAAAAACTGTGCCCTGCCGCATTTATTTAGCCTCAGAGACGGTTTGAAACAATTGTTACAGAAATCAGACAATGTCAAAAATTAGAGTGAAATTGCTTCAAACAAGCGAATTATCGCGAAACAACACCTGCTCAAATCCAACAAAAACTTCGCCCTGCCGTCTCTACTGAGCCTCAGAGACCCTTTGAGACAAGTGTTACAAAAATCAGAGAATGTCAAAAATTAGAGTGAAATTGCTTCAAACAAGCGAATTATCGCGAAACAACACCTGCTCGAATCCGACAAAAACTATGCCCTGCCGACTCTATTTAGCCTCAGAGACGCTTTGAGACAAGTGTTACAAAAATCAAAGAATGTCGTAAATTAGATTGAAATTGCTTCAAACAAGCGAATTATCGCGAAACAACACCTGCTCGAATCCGACAAAAACTGTGCCCTGCCGCATTTATTTAGCCTCGGAGACGGTTTGAAACAATTGTTACAGAAATCAGACAATGTCAAAAATTAGAGTGAAATTGCTTCAAACAAGCGAATTATCGCGAAACAACACCTGCTCAAATCCAACAAAAACTTCGCCCTGCCGTCTCTACTGAGCCTCAGAGACCCTTTGAGACAAGTGTTACAAAAATCAGAGAATGTCAAAAATTAGAGTGAAATTGCTTCAAACAAGCGAATTATCGCGAAACAACACCTGCTCGAATCCGACAAAAACTATGCCCTGCCGCATTTATTTAGCCTCAGAGACGGTTTGAAACAATTGTTACAGAAATCCGACAATGTCAAAAATTAGAGTGAAATTGCTTCAAACAAGCGAATTATCGCGAAACAACACCTGCTCGAATCCAACAATAACTGTGCCCTGCCGTCTCTATTGAGGCTCAGAGTCGCTTTGAGACAAGTGTTTTAAGAATCAGAGAATGTCGTAAATTAGAGTGAAATTGCTTCAAACAAGCGAATTATGGCGAAACAACACCTGTTCGAATCCAACTAAAACTGTGCCCTGCCGTCCTTACTGAGCCTCAGAGACGCTTTGAGACATGTGTTACAAAAATCAGAGAATGTCAAAAATTAGAGTGAAATTGCTTCAAACAAGCGAATTATCGCGAAACAACACCTTCTCGAATCCGACAAAAACCATGCCCTGCCGCATTTATTTAGCCTCAGAGACGGTTTGAAACAATTGTTACAGAAAGCAGACAATGTCAAAAATTAGAGTGAAATTGCTTCAAACAAGCGAATTATCGCGTAACAACACCTGCTCAAATCCAAAAAAACTTCGCCCTGCCGTCTCTACTGAGCCTCAGAGACCCTTTGAGACAAGTGTTACAAAAATCAGAGAATGTCAAAAATTAGAGTGAAATTGCTTCAAACAAGCGAATTATCGCGAAACAACACCTGCTCGAATCCAACAAAAACTATGCCCTGCCGACTCTATTTAGCCTCAGAGACGCTTTGAGACAAGTGTTACAAAAATCAATGAATGTCGTAAATTAGAGTGAAATTGCTTCAAACAAGCGAATTATCGCGAAACAACACCTGCTCGAATCCAACAAAAACTGTGCCCTGCGGTCTCTACTGAGCCTCAGAGACGCTTTGAGACAAGTGTTACACAAATCAGAGAATGTGAGAAATTAGATTGAAATTGCTTCAAACAAGCGAATTATCGCGAAACAACACCTGCTCGAATCCGACAAAAACTGTGCCCTGCCGCATTTATTTAGCCTCAGAGACGGTTTGAAACAATTGTTACAGAAATCAGACAATGTCAAAAATTAGAGTGAAATTGCTTCAAACAAGCGAATTATCGCGAAACAACACCTGCTCAAATCCAACAAAAACTTCGCCCTGCCGTCTCTACTGAGCCTCAGAGACCCTTTGAGACAAGTGTTACAAAAATCAGAGAATGTCAAAAATTAGAGTGAAATTGCTTCAAACAAGCGAATTATCGCGAAACAACACCTGCTCGAATCCGACAAAAACTATGCCCTGCCGACTCTATTTAGCCTCAGAGACGCTTTGAGACAAGTGTTACAAAAATCAAAGAATGTCGTAAATTAGATTGAAATTGCTTCAAACAAGCGAATTATCGCGAAACAACACCTGCTCGAATCCGACAAAAACTGTGCCCTGCCGCATTTATTTAGCCTCGGAGACGGTTTGAAACAATTGTTACAGAAATCAGACAATGTCAAAAATTAGAGTGAAATTGCTTCAAACAAGCGAATTATCGCGAAACAACACCTGCTCAAATCCAACAAAAACTTCGCCCTGCCGTCTCTACTGAGCCTCAGAGACCCTTTGAGACAAGTGTTACAAAAATCAGAGAATGTCAAAAATTAGAGTGAAATTGCTTCAAACAAGCGAATTATCGCGAAACAACACCTGCTCGAATCCGACAAAAACTATGCCCTGCCGCATTTATTTAGCCTCAGAGACGGTTTGAAACAATTGTTACAGAAATCCGACAATGTCAAAAATTAGAGTGAAATTGCTTCAAACAAGCGAATTATCGCGAAACAACACCTGCTCGAATCCAACAATAACTGTGCCCTGCCGTCTCTATTGAGGCTCAGAGTCGCTTTGAGACAAGTGTTTTAAGAATCAGAGAATGTCTTAAATTAGAGTGAAATTGCTTCAAACAAGCGAATTATGGCGAAACAACACCTGTTCGAATCCAACTAAAACTGTGCCCTGCCGTCCTTACTGAGCCTCAGAGACGCTTTGAGACATGTGTTACAAAAATCAGAGAATGTCAAAAATTAGAGTGAAATTGCTTCAAACAAGCGAATTATCGCGAAACAACACCTTCTCGAATCCGACAAAAACCATGCCCTGCCGCATTTATTTAGCCTCAGAGACGGTTTGAAACAATTGTTACAGAAAGCAGACAATGTCAAAAATTAGAGTGAAATTGCTTCAAACAAGCGAATTATCGCGTAACAACACCTGCTCAAATCCAAAAAAACTTCGCCCTGCCGTCTCTACTGAGCCTCAGAGACCCTTTGAGACAAGTGTTACAAAAATCAGAGAATGTCAAAAATTAGAGTGAAATTGCTTCAAACAAGCGAATTATCGCGAAACAACACCTGCTCGAATCCAACAAAAACTATGCCCTGCCGACTCTATTTAGCCTCAGAGACGCTTTGAGACAAGTGTTACAAAAATCAATGAATGTCGTAAATTAGAGTGAAATTGCTTCAAACAAGCGAATTATCGCGAAACAACACCTGCTCGAATCCAACAAAAACTGTGCCCTGCGGTCTCTACTGAGCCTCAGAGACGCTTTGAGACAAGTGTTACACAAATCAGAGAATGTGAGAAATTAGATTGAAATTGCTTCAAACAAGCGAATTATCGCGAAACAACACCTGCTCGAATCCGACAAAAACTGTGCCCTGCCGCATTTATTTAGCCTCAGAGACGGTTTGAAACAATTGTTACAGAAATCAGACAATGTCAAAAATTAGAGTGAAATTGCTTCAAACAAGCGAATTATCGCGAAACAACACCTGCTCAAATCCAACAAAAACTTCGCCCTGCCGTCTCTACTGAGCCTCAGAGACCCTTTGAGACAAGTGTTACAAAAATCAGAGAATGTCAAAAATTAGAGTGAAATTGCTTCAAACAAGCGAATTATCGCGAAACAACACCTGCTCGAATCCGACAAAAACTATGCCCTGCCGACTCTATTTAGCCTCAGAGACGCTTTGAGACAAGTGTTACAAAAATCAAAGAATGTCGTAAATTAGATTGAAATTGCTTCAAACAAGCGAATTATCGCGAAACAACACCTGCTCGAATCCGACAAAAACTGTGCCCTGCCGCATTTATTTAGCCTCGGAGACGGTTTGAAACAATTGTTACAGAAATCAGACAATGTCAAAAATTAGAGTGAAATTGCTTCAAACAAGCGAATTATCGCGAAACAACACCTGCTCAAATCCAACAAAAACTTCGCCCTGCCGTCTCTACTGAGCCTCAGAGACCCTTTGAGACAAGTGTTACAAAAATCAGAGAATGTCAAAAATTAGAGTGAAATTGCTTCAAACAAGCGAATTATCGCGAAACAACACCTGCTCGAATCCGACAAAAACTATGCCCTGCCGCATTTATTTAGCCTCAGAGACGGTTTGAAACAATTGTTACAGAAATCCGACAATGTCAAAAATTAGAGTGAAATTGCTTCAAACAAGCGAATTATCGCGAAACAACACCTGCTCGAATCCAACAATAACTGTGCCCTGCCGTCTCTATTGAGGCTCAGAGTCGCTTTGAGACAAGTGTTTTAAGAATCAGAGAATGTCGTAAATTAGAGTGAAATTGCTTCAAACAAGCGAATTATGGCGAAACAACACCTGTTCGAATCCAACTAAAACTGTGCCCTGCCGTCCTTACTGAGCCTCAGAGACGCTTTGAGACATGTGTTACAAAAATCAGAGAATGTCAAAAATTAGAGTGAAATTGCTTCAAACAAGCGAATTATCGCGAAACAACACCTTCTCGAATCCGACAAAAACCATGCCCTGCCGCATTTATTTAGCCTCAGAGACGGTTTGAAACAATTGTTACAGAAAGCAGACAATGTCAAAAATTAGAGTGAAATTGCTTCAAACAAGCGAATTATCGCGTAACAACACCTGCTCGAATCCAAAAAAACTTCGCCCTGCCGTCTCTACTGAGCCTCAGAGACCCTTTGAGACAAGTGTTACAAAAATCAGAGAATGTCAAAAATTAGAGTGAAATTGCTTCAAACAAGCGAATTATCGCGAAACAACACCTGCTCGAATCCAACAAAAACTATGCCCTGCCGACTCTATTTAGCCTCAGAGACGCTTTGAGACAAGTGTTACAAAAATCAATGAATGTCGTAAATTAGAGTGAAATTGCTTCAAACAAGCGAATTATCGCGAAACAACACCTGCTCGAATCCAACAAAAACTGTGCCCTGCGGTCTCTACTGAGCCTCAGAGACGCTTTGAGACAAGTGTTACACAAATCAGAGAATGTGAGAAATTAGATTGAAATTGCTTCAAACAAGCGAATTATCGCGAAACAACACCTGCTCGAATCCGACAAAAACTGTGCCCTGCCGCATTTATTTAGCCTCAGAGACGGTTTGAAACAATTGTTACAGAAATCAGACAATGTCAAAAATTAGAGTGAAATTGCTTCAAACAAGCGAATTATCGCGAAACAACACCTGCTCAAATCCAACAAAAACTTCGCCCTGCCGTCTCTACTGAGCCTCAGAGACCCTTTGAGACAAGTGTTACAAAAATCAGAGAATGTCAAAAATTAGAGTGAAATTGCTTCAAACAAGCGAATTATCGCGAAACAACACCTGCTCGAATCCGACAAAAACTATGCCCTGCCGACTCTATTTAGCCTCAGAGACGCTTTGAGACAAGTGTTACAAAAATCAAAGAATGTCGTAAATTAGATTGAAATTGCTTCAAACAAGCGAATTATCGCGAAACAACACCTGCTCGAATCCGACAAAAACTGTGCCCTGCCGCATTTATTTAGCCTCGGAGACGGTTTGAAACAATTGTTACAGAAATCAGACAATGTCAAAAATTAGAGTGAAATTGCTTCAAACAAGCGAATTATCGCGAAACAACACCTGCTCAAATCCAACAAAAACTTCGCCCTGCCGTCTCTACTGAGCCTCAGAGACCCTTTGAGACAAGTGTTACAAAAATCAGAGAATGTCAAAAATTAGAGTGAAATTGCTTCAAACAAGCGAATTATCGCGAAACAACACCTGCTCGAATCCGACAAAAACTATGCCCTGCCGCATTTATTTAGCCTCAGAGACGGTTTGAAACAATTGTTACAGAAATCCGACAATGTCAAAAATTAGAGTGAAATTGCTTCAAACAAGCGAATTATCGCGAAACAACACCTGCTCGAATCCAACAATAACTGTGCCCTGCCGTCTCTATTGAGGCTCAGAGTCGCTTTGAGACAAGTGTTTTAAGAATCAGAGAATGTCTTAAATTAGAGTGAAATTGCTTCAAACAAGCGAATTATGGCGAAACAACACCTGTTCGAATCCAACTAAAACTGTGCCCTGCCGTCCTTACTGAGCCTCAGAGACGCTTTGAGACATGTGTTACAAAAATCAGAGAATGTCAAAAATTAGAGTGAAATTGCTTCAAACAAGCGAATTATCGCGAAACAACACCTTCTCGAATCCGACAAAAACCATGCCCTGCCGCATTTATTTAGCCTCAGAGACGGTTTGAAACAATTGTTACAGAAATCAGACAATGTCAAAAATTACAGTGAAATTGCTTCAAACAAGCGAATTATCGCGTAACAACACCTGCTCAAATCCAAAAAAACTTCGCCCTGCCGTCTCTACTGAGCCTCAGAGACCCTTTGAGACAAGTGTTACAAAAATCAGAGAATGTCAAAAATTAGAGTGAAATTGCTTCAAACAAGCGAATTATCGCGAAACAACACCTGCTCGAATCCAACAAAAACTATGCCCTGCCGACTCTATTTAGCCTCAGAGACGCTTTGAGACAAGTGTTACAAAAATCAATGAATGTCGTAAATTAGAGTGAAATTGCTTCAAACAAGCGAATTATCGCGAAACAACACCTGCTCGAATCCAACAAAAACTGTGCCCTGCGGTCTCTACTGAGCCTCAGAGACGCTTTGAGACAAGTGTTACACAAATCAGAGAATGTGAGAAATTAGATTGAAATTGCTTCAAACAAGCGAATTATCGCGAAACAACACCTGCTATAATCCGACAAAAACTGTGCCCTGCCGCATTTATTTAGCCTCAGAGACGGTTTGAAACAATTGTTACAGAAATCAGACAATGTCAAAAATTAGAGTGAAATTGCTTCAAACAAGCGAATTATCGCGAAACAACACCTGCTCAAATCCAACAAAAACTTCGCCCTGCCGTCTCTACTGAGCCTCAGAGACCCTTTGAGACAAGTGTTACAAAAATCAGAGAATGTCAAAAATTAGAGTGAAATTGCTTCAAACAAGCGAATTATCGCGAAACAACACCTGCTCGAATCCGACAAAAACTATGCCCTGCCGACTCTATTTAGCCTCAGAGACGCTTTGAGACAAGTGTTACAAAAATCAAAGAATGTCGTAAATTAGATTGAAATTGCTTCAAACAAGCGAATTATCGCGAAACAACACCTGCTCGAATCCGACAAAAACTGTGCCCTGCCGCATTTATTTAGCCTCGGAGACGGTTTGAAAAAATTGTTACAGAAATCAGACAATGTCAAAAATTAGAGTGAAATTGCTTCAAACAAGCGAATTATCGCGAAACAACACCTGCTCAAATCCAACAAAAACTTCGCCCTGCCGTCTCTACTGAGCCTCAGAGACCCTTTGAGACAAGTGTTACAAAAATCAGAGAATGTCAAAAATTAGAGTGAAATTGCTTCAAACAAGCGAATTATCGCGAAACAACACCTGCTCGAATCCGACAAAAACTATGCCCTGCCGCATTTATTTAGCCTCAGAGACGGTTTGAAACAATTGTTTCAGAAATCCGACAATGTCAAAAATTAGAGTGAAATTGCTTCAAACAAGCGAATTATCGCGAAACAACACCTGCTCGAATCCAACAATAACTGTGCCCTGCCGTCTCTATTGAGGCTCAGAGTCGCTTTGAGACAAGTGTTTTAAGAATCAGAGAATGTCATAAATGAGAGTGAAATTGCTTCAAACAAGCGAATTATCGCGAAACAACACCTGCTCGAATCCAACAATAACTGTGCCCTGCCGTCTCTATTGAGGCTCAGAGTCGCTTTGAGACAAGTGTTTTAAGAATCAGAGAATGTCGTAAATTAGAGTGAAATTGCTTCAAACAAGCGAACTATGGCGAAACAACACCTGTTCGAATCCAACTAAAACTGTGCCCTGCCGTCCTTACTGAGCCTCAGAGACGCTTTGAGACATGTGTTACAAAAATCAGAGAATGTCAAAAATTAGAGTGAAATTGCTTCAAACAAGCGAATTATCGCGAAACAACACCTTCTCGAATCCGACAAAAACCATGCCCTGCCGCATTTATTTAGCCTCAGAGACGGTTTGAAACAATTGTTACAGAAATCAGACAATGTCAAAAATTAGAGTGAAATTGCTTCAAACAAGCGAATTATCGCGAAACAACACCTGCTCAAATCCAACAAAAACTTCGCCCTGCCGTCTCTACTGAGCCTCAGAGACCCTTTGAGACAAGTGTTACAAAAATCAGAGAATGTCAAAAATTAGAGTGAAATTGCTTCAAACAAGCGAATTATCGCGAAACAACACCTGCTCGAATCCGACAAAAACTATGCCCTGCCGCATTTATTTAGCCTCAGAGACGGTTTGAAACAATTGTTACAGAAATCCGACAATGTCAAAAATTAGAGTGAAATTGCTTCAAACAAGCGAATTATCGCGAAACAACACCTGCTCGAATCCAACAATAACTGTGCCCTGCCGTCTCTATTGAGGCTCAGAGTCGCTTTGAGACAAGTGTTTTAAGAATCAGAGAATGTCATAAATGAGAGTGAAATTGCTTCAAACAAGCGAATTATCGCGAAACAACACCTGCTCGAATCCAACAATAACTGTGCCCTGCCGTCTCTATTGAGGCTCAGAGTCGCTTTGAGACAAGTGTTTTAAGAATCAGAGAATGTCGTAAATTAGAGTGAAATTGCTTCAAACAAGCGAATTATGGCGAAACAACACCTGTTCGAATCCAACTAAAACTGTGCCCTGCCGTCCTTACTGAGCCTCAGAGACGCTTTGAGACATGTGTTACAAAAATCAGAGAATGTCAAAAATTAGAGTGAAATTGCTTCAAACAAGCGAATTATCGCGAAACAACACCTTCTCGAATCCGACAAAAACCATGCCCTGCCGCATTTATTTAGCCTCAGAGACGGTTTGAAACAATTGTTACAGAAAGCAGACAATGTCAAAAATTAGAGTGAAATTGCTTCAAACAAGCGAATTATCGCGTAACAACACCTGCTCAAATCCAAAAAAACTTCGCCCTGCCGTCTCTACTGAGCCTCAGAGACCCTTTGAGACAAGTGTTACAAAAATCAGAGAATGTCAAAAATTAGAGTGAAATTGCTTCAAACAAGCGAATTATCGCGAAACAACACCTGCTCGAATCCGACAAAAACTATGCCCTGCCGCATTTATTTAGCCTCAGAGACGGTTTGAAACAATTGTTTCAGAAATCCGACAATGTCAAAAATTAGAGTGAAATTGCTTTAAACAAGCGAATTATCGCGAAACAACACCTGCTCGAATCCAACAATAACTGTGCCCTGCCGTCTCTATTGAGGCTCAGAGTCGCTTTGAGACAAGTGTTTTAAGAATCAGAGAATGTCATAAATGAGAGTGAAATTGCTTCAAACAAGCGAATTATCGCGAAACAACACCTGCTCGAATCCAACAATAACTGTGCCCTGCCGTCTCTATTGAGGCTCAGAGTCGCTTTGAGACAAGTGTTTTAAGAATCAGAGAATGTCGTAAATTAGAGTGAAATTGCTTCAAACAAGCGAACTATGGCGAAACAACACCTGTTCGAATCCAACTAAAACTGTGCCCTGCCGTCCTTACTGAGCCTCAGAGACGCTTTGAGACATGTGTTACAAAAATCAGAGAATGTCAAAAATTAGAGTGAAATTGCTTCAAACAAGCGAATTATCGCGAAACAACACCTTCTCGAATCCGACAAAAACCATGCCCTGCCGCATTTATTTAGCCTCAGAGACGGTTTGAAACAATTGTTACAGAAATCAGACAATGTCAAAAATTAGAGTGAAATTGCTTCAAACAAGCGAATTATCGCGAAACAACACCTGCTCAAATCCAACAAAAACTTCGCCCTGCCGTCTCTACTGAGCCTCAGAGACCCTTTGAGACAAGTGTTACAAAAATCAGAGAATGTCAAAAATTAGAGTGAAATTGCTTCAAACAAGCGAATTATCGCGAAACAACACCTGCTCGAATCCGACAAAAACTATGCCCTGCCGCATTTATTTAGCCTCAGAGACGGTTTGAAACAATTGTTACAGAAATCCGACAATGTCAAAAATTAGAGTGAAATTGCTTCAAACAAGCGAATTATCGCGAAACAACACCTGCTCGAATCCAACAATAACTGTGCCCTGCCGTCTCTATTGAGGCTCAGAGTCGCTTTGAGACAAGTGTTTTAAGAATCAGAGAATGTCATAAATGAGAGTGAAATTGCTTCAAACAAGCGAATTATCGCGAAACAACACCTGCTCGAATCCAACAATAACTGTGCCCTGCCGTCTCTATTGAGGCTCAGAGTCGCTTTGAGACAAGTGTTTTAAGAATCAGAGAATGTCGTAAATTAGAGTGAAATTGCTTCAAACAAGCGAATTATGGCGAAACAACACCTGTTCGAATCCAACTAAAACTGTGCCCTGCCGTCCTTACTGAGCCTCAGAGACGCTTTGAGACATGTGTTACAAAAATCAGAGAATGTCAAAAATTAGAGTGAAATTGCTTCAAACAAGCGAATTATCGCGAAACAACACCTTCTCGAATCCGACAAAAACCATGCCCTGCCGCATTTATTTAGCCTCAGAGACGGTTTGAAACAATTGTTACAGAAAGCAGACAATGTCAAAAATTAGAGTGAAATTGCTTCAAACAAGCGAATTATCGCGTAACAACACCTGCTCAAATCCAAAAAAACTTCGCCCTGCCGTCTCTACTGAGCCTCAGAGACCCTTTGAGACAAGTGTTACAAAAATCAGAGAATGTCAAAAATTAGAGTGAAATTGCTTCAAACAAGCGAATTATCGCGAAACAACACCTGCTCGAATCCAACAAAAACTATGCCCTGCCGACTCTATTTAGCCTCAGAGACGCTTTGAGACAAGTGTTACAAAAATCAATGAATGTCGTAAATTAGAGTGAAATTGCTTCAAACAAGCGAATTATCGCGAAACAACACCTGCTCGAATCCAACAAAAACTGTGCCCTGCGGTCTCTACTGAGCCTCAGAGACGCTTTGAGACAAGTGTTACACAAATCAGAGAATGTGAGAAATTAGATTGAAATTGCTTCAAACAAGCGAATTATCGCGAAACAACACCTGCTCGAATCCGACAAAAACTGTGCCCTGCCGCATTTATTTAGCCTCAGAGACGGTTTGAAACAATTGTTACAGAAATCAGACAATGTCAAAAATTAGAGTGAAATTGCTTCAAACAAGCGAATTATCGCGAAACAACACCTGCTCAAATCCAACAAAAACTTCGCCCTGCCGTCTCTACTGAGCCTCAGAGACCCTTTGAGACAAGTGTTACAAAAATCAGAGAATGTCAAAAATTAGAGTGAAATTGCTTCAAACAAGCGAATTATCGCGAAACAACACCTGCTCGAATCCGACAAAAACTATGCCCTGCCGACTCTATTTAGCCTCAGAGACGCTTTGAGACAAGTGTTACAAAAATCAAAGAATGTCGTAAATTAGATTGAAATTGCTTCAAACAAGCGAATTATCGCGAAACAACACCTGCTCGAATCCGACAAAAACTGTGCCCTGCCGCATTTATTTAGCCTCGGAGACGGTTTGAAACAATTGTTACAGAAATCAGACAATGTCAAAAATTAGAGTGAAATTGCTTCAAACAAGCGAATTATCGCGAAACAACACCTGCTCAAATCCAACAAAAACTTCGCCCTGCCGTCTCTACTGAGCCTCAGAGACCCTTTGAGACAAGTGTTACAAAAATCAGAGAATGTCAAAAATTAGAGTGAAATTGCTTCAAACAAGCGAATTATCGCGAAACAACACCTGCTCGAATCCGACAAAAACTATGCCCTGCCGCATTTATTTAGCCTCAGAGACGGTTTGAAACAATTGTTACAGAAATCCGACAATGTCAAAAATTAGAGTGAAATTGCTTCAAACAAGCGAATTATCGCGAAACAACACCTGCTCGAATCCAACAATAACTGTGCCCTGCCGTCTCTATTGAGGCTCAGAGTCGCTTTGAGACAAGTGTTTTAAGAATCAGAGAATGTCTTAAATTAGAGTGAAATTGCTTCAAACAAGCGAATTATGGCGAAACAACACCTGTTCGAATCCAACTAAAACTGTGCCCTGCCGTCCTTACTGAGCCTCAGAGACGCTTTGAGACATGTGTTACAAAAATCAGAGAATGTCAAAAATTAGAGTGAAATTGCTTCAAACAAGCGAATTATCGCGAAACAACACCTTCTCGAATCCGACAAAAACCATGCCCTGCCGCATTTATTTAGCCTCAGAGACGGTTTGAAACAATTGTTACAGAAATCAGACAATGTCAAAAATTACAGTGAAATTGCTTCAAACAAGCGAATTATCGCGTAACAACACCTGCTCAAATCCAAAAAAACTTCGCCCTGCCGTCTCTACTGAGCCTCAGAGACCCTTTGAGACAAGTGTTACAAAAATCAGAGAATGTCAAAAATTAGAGTGAAATTGCTTCAAACAAGCGAATTATCGCGAAACAACACCTGCTCGAATCCAACAAAAACTATGCCCTGCCGACTCTATTTAGCCTCAGAGACGCTTTGAGACAAGTGTTACAAAAATCAATGAATGTCGTAAATTAGAGTGAAATTGCTTCAAACAAGCGAATTATCGCGAAACAACACCTGCTCGAATCCAACAAAAACTGTGCCCTGCGGTCTCTACTGAGCCTCAGAGACGCTTTGAGACAAGTGTTACACAAATCAGAGAATGTGAGAAATTAGATTGAAATTGCTTCAAACAAGCGAATTATCGCGAAACAACACCTGCTATAATCCGACAAAAACTGTGCCCTGCCGCATTTATTTAGCCTCAGAGACGGTTTGAAACAATTGTTACAGAAATCAGACAATGTCAAAAATTAGAGTGAAATTGCTTCAAACAAGCGAATTATCGCGAAACAACACCTGCTCAAATCCAACAAAAACTTCGCCCTGCCGTCTCTACTGAGCCTCAGAGACCCTTTGAGACAAGTGTTACAAAAATCAGAGAATGTCAAAAATTAGAGTGAAATTGCTTCAAACAAGCGAATTATCGCGAAACAACACCTGCTCGAATCCGACAAAAACTATGCCCTGCCGACTCTATTTAGCCTCAGAGACGCTTTGAGACAAGTGTTACAAAAATCAGAGAATGTCAAAAATTAGAGTGAAATTGCTTCAAACAAGCGAATTATCGCGAAACAACACCTGCTCGAATCCGACAAAAACTATGCCCTGCCGCATTTATTTAGCCTCAGAGACGGTTTGAAACAATTGTTTCAGAAATCCGACAATGTCAAAAATTAGAGTGAAATTGCTTCAAACAAGCGAATTATCGCGAAACAACACCTGCTCGAATCCAACAATAACTGTGCCCTGCCGTCTCTATTGAGGCTCAGAGTCGCTTTGAGACAAGTGTTTTAAGAATCAGAGAATGTCATAAATGAGAGTGAAATTGCTTCAAACAAGCGAATTATCGCGAAACAACACCTGCTCGAATCCAACAATAACTGTGCCCTGCCGTCTCTATTGAGGCTCAGAGTCGCTTTGAGACAAGTGTTTTAAGAATCAGAGAATGTCGTAAATTAGAGTGAAATTGCTTCAAACAAGCGAACTATGGCGAAACAACACCTGTTCGAATCCAACTAAAACTGTGCCCTGCCGTCCTTACTGAGCCTCAGAGACGCTTTGAGACATGTGTTACAAAAATCAGAGAATGTCAAAAATTAGAGTGAAATTGCTTCAAACAAGCGAATTATCGCGAAACAACACCTTCTCGAATCCGACAAAAACCATGCCCTGCCGCATTTATTTAGCCTCAGAGACGGTTTGAAACAATTGTTACAGAAATCAGACAATGTCAAAAATTAGAGTGAAATTGCTTCAAACAAGCGAATTATCGCGAAACAACACCTGCTCAAATCCAACAAAAACTTCGCCCTGCCGTCTCTACTGAGCCTCAGAGACCCTTTGAGACAAGTGTTACAAAAATCAGAGAATGTCAAAAATTAGAGTGAAATTGCTTCAAACAAGCGAATTATCGCGAAACAACACCTGCTCGAATCCGACAAAAACTATGCCCTGCCGACTCTATTTAGCCTCAGAGACGCTTTGAGACAAGTGTTACAAAAATCAAAGAATGTCGTAAATTAGAGTGAAATTGCTTCAAACAAGCGAATTATCGCGAAACAACACCTGCTCGAATCCAACCAAAACTGTGCCCTGCGGTCTCTACTGAGCCTCAGAGACGCTTTGAGACAAGTGTTACAAAAATCAGAGAATGTCAAAAATTAGAGTGAAATTGCTTCAAACAAGCGAATTATCGCGAAACAACACCTGCTCGAATCCGACAAAAACTATGCCCTGCCGACTCTATTTAGCCTCAGAGACGCTTTGAGACAAGTGTTACAAAAATCAAAGAATGTCGTAAATTAGATTGAAATTGCTTCAAACAAGCGAATTATCGCGAAACAACACCTGCTCGAATCCGACAAAAACTGTGCCCTGCCGCATTTATTTAGCCTCGGAGACGGTTTGAAAAAATTGTTACAGAAATCAGCCAATGTCAAAAATTAGAGTGAAATTGCTTCAAACAAGCGAATTATCGCGAAACAACACCTGCTCAAATCCAACAAAAACTTCGCCCTGCCGTCTCTACTGAGCCTCAGAGACCCTTTGAGACAAGTGTTACAAAAATCAGAGAATGTCAAAAATTAGAGTGAAATTGCTTCAAACAAGCGAATTATCGCGAAACAACACCTTTTCGAATCCGACAATAACTGTGCCCTGCCGTCTCTATTGAGGCTCAGAGTCGCTTTGAGACAAGTGTTTTAAGAATCAGAGAATGTCATAAATGAGAGTGAAATTGCTTCAAACAAGCGAATTATCGCGAAACAACACCTGCTCGAATCCAACAATAACTGTGCCCTGCCGTCACTATTGAGGCTCAGAGTCGCTTTGAGACAAGTGTTTTAAGAATCAGAGAATGTCGTAAATTAGAGTGAAATTGCTTCAAACAGGCGAATTATGGCGAAACAACACCTGTTCGAATCCAACTAAAACTGTGCCCTGCCGTCCTTACTGAGCCTCAGAGACGCTTTGAGACATGTGTTACAAAAATCAGAGAATGTCAAAAATTAGAGTGAAATTGCTTCAAACAAGCGAATTATCGCGAAACAACACCTTCTCGAATCCGACAAAAACCATGCCCTGCCGCATTTATTTAGCCTCAGAGACGGTTTGAAACAATTGTTACAGAAATCAGACAATGTCAAAAATTAGAGTGAAATTGCTTCAAACAAGCGAATTATCGCGTAACAACACCTGCTCAAATCCAAAAAAACTTCGCCCTGCCGTCTCTACTGAGCCTCAGAGACCCTTTGAGACAAGTGTTACAAAAATCAGAGAATGTCAAAAATTAGAGTGAAATTGCTTCAAACAAGCGAATTATCGCGAAACAACACCTGCTCGAATCCAACAAAAACTATGCCCTGCCGACTCTATTTAGCCTCAGAGACCCTTTGAGACAAGTGTTACAAAAATCAGAGAATGTCAAAAATTAGAGTGAAAATGCTTCAAACAAGCGAATTATCGCGAAACAACACCTGCTCGAATCCGACAAAAACTATGCCCTGCCGACTCTATTTAGCCTCAGAGAGGGTTTGAAACCATTGTTACAAAAATCAGAGAATGTGAAAAATTAGAGTGAAATTGCTTAAAACAAGCGAATTATCGCGAAACAACACCTGCTCGAATCCAACAAAAGCTATGCCCTGCCGACTCTATTTAGCCTCAGAGACGCTTTGAGACAAGTGTTACAAAAATCAAAGAATGTCGTAAATTAGAGTGAAATTGCTTCAAACAAGCGAATTATCGCGAAACAACACCTGCTCGAATCCAACAAAAACTGTGCCCTGAGGTCTCTACTGAGACTCAGAGACGCTTTGAGACAAGTGTTACACAAATCAGAGAATGTGAGAAATTAGATTGAAATTGCTTCAAACAAGCGAATTATCGCGAAACAACACCTGCTCGAATCCGACAAAAACTGTGCCCTGCCGCATTTATTTAGCCTCAGAGACGGTTTGAAACAATTGTTACAGAAATCAGACAATGTCAAAAATTAGAGTGAAATTGCTTCAAACAAGCGAATTATCGCGAAACAACACCTGCTCAAATCCAACAAAAACTTCGCCCTGCCGTCTCTACTGAGCCTCAGAGACCCTTTGAGACAAGTGTTACAAAAATCAGAGAATGTCAAAAATTAGAGTGAAATTGCTTCAAACAAGCGAATTATCGCGAAACAACACCTGCTCGAATCCGACAAAAACTATGCCCTGCCGACTCTATTTAGCCTCAGAGACGCTTTGAGACAAGTGTTACAAAAATCAAAGAATGTCGTAAATTAGAGTGAAATTGCTTCAAACAAGCGAATTATCGCGAAACAACACCTGCTCGAATCCAACCAAAACTGTGCCCTGCGGTCTCTACTGAGCCTCAGAGACGCTTTGAGACAAGTGTTACAAAAATCAGAGAATGTCAAAAATTAGAGTGAAATTGCTTCAAACAAGCGAATTATCCCGAAACAACACCTGCTCGAATCCGACAAAAACTATGCCCTGCCGACTCTATTTAGCCTCAGAGACGCTTTGAGACAAGTGTTACAAAAATCAAAGAATGTCGTAAATTAGATTGAAATTGCTTCAAACAAGCGAATTATCGCGAAACAACACCTGCTCGAATCCGACAAAAACTGTGCCCTGCCGCATTTATTTAGCCTCGGAGACGGTTTGAAAAAATTGTTACAGAAATCAGACAATGTCAAAAATTAGAGTGAAATTGCTTCAAACAAGCGAATTATCGCGAAACAACACCTGCTCAAATCCAACAAAAACTTCGCCCTGCCGTCTCTACTGAGCCTCAGAGACCCTTTGAGACAAGTGTTACAAAAATCAGAGAATGTGAAAAATTAGAGTGAAATTGCTTCAAACAAGCGAATTATCGCGAAACAACACCTGCTCGAATCCAACAAAAACTGTGCCCTGCGGTCTCTACTGAGCCTCAGAGACGCTTTGAGACAAGTGTTACACAAATCAGAGAATGTGAGAAATTAGATTGAAATTGCTTCAAACAAGCGAATTATCGCGAAACAACACCTGCTCGAATCCGACAAAAACTGTGCCCTGCCGCATTTATTTAGCCTCAGAGACGGTTTGAAACAATTGTTACAGAAATCAGACAATGTCAAAAATTAGAGTGAAATTGCTTCAAACAAGCGAATTATCGCGAAACAACACCTGCTCAAATCCAACAAAAACTTCGCCCTGCCGTCTCTACTGAGCCTCAGAGACGCTTTGAGACAAGTGTTACAAAAATCAAAGAATGTCGTAAATTAGAGTGAAATTGCTTCAAACAAGCGAATTATCGCGAAACAACACCTGCTCGAATCCAACCAAAACTGTGCCCTGCGGTCTCTACTGAGCCTCAGAGACGCTTTGAGACAAGTGTTACACAAATCAGAGAATGTGAGAAATTAGATTGAAATTGCTTCAAACAAGCGAATTATCGCGAAACAACACCTGCTCGAATCCGACAAAAACTGTGCCCTGCCGCATTTATTTAGCCTCGGAGACGGTTTGAAACAATTGTTACAGAAATCAGACAATGTCAAAAATTAGAGTGAAATTGCTTCAAACAAGCGAATTATCGCGAAACAACACCTGCTCAAATCCAACAAAAACTTCGCCCTGCCGTCTCTACTGAGCCTCAGAGACCCTTTGAGACAAGTGTTACAAAAATCAGAGAATGTCAAAAATTAGAGTGAAATTGCTTCAAACAAGCGAATTATCGCGAAACAACACCTGCTCGAATCCGACAAAAACTATGCCCTGCCGACTCTATTTAGCCTCAGAGACGGTTTGAAACCATTGTTACAAAAATCAGAGAATGTGAAAAATTAGAGTGAAATTGCTTCAAACAAGCGAATTATCGCGAAACAACACCTGCTCGAATCCAACAAAAACTATGCCCTGCCGACTCTATTTAGCCTTAGAGACAGTTTGAAACCATTGTTACAAAAATCAGAGAATGTGAAAAATTAGAGTAAAATATCTTCAAATAAGCGAATTATCGCGAAACAACACCTGCTTGAATCCAACAAAAACTGTGCCCTGCTGTCTCTACCGAGCCTCAGAGACGCTTTGAGACAAGTGTTACAAAAATCAGAGAATGTCATAAATTAGAGTGAAATTGCTTCAAACAAGCGAATTATCGCGAAACAACACCTGGTCGAATCCAACAAAAACTGTGCCCTGCCGACTCTATTTAGCCTCAGAGACGGTTTGAAACAATTGTTACAAAAATCAGAGAATGTGAAAAATTAGAGTGAAATTGCTTCACACAAGCGAATTATCGCGAAACAACACCTGCTCGAATCCAACAATAACTGTGCTCTGCCGTCTCTATTGAGCCTCAGAGTCGCTTTGAGACAAGTGTTTTAAGAATCAGAGAATGTCGTAAATTAGAGTGAAATTGCTTCACACAAGCGAATTATCGCGAAACAACACCTGCTTGAATCCAACAAAAACTGTGCCCTGCCGTCTCTACTGAGCCTCAGAGACGCTTTGAGACAAGTGTTTCAAAAATCAGGGAATGTCATAAATTAGAGTGAAATTGCTTCAAACAAGCGAATTATCGCGAAACAACACCTGCTCGAATCCGACAAAAACTGTGCCCTGCCGTCTCTATTGAGGCTCAGAGTCGCTTTGAGACAAGTGTTTTAAGAATCAGAGAATGTCCTAAATGAGAGTGAAATTGCTTCAAACAAGCGAATTATCGCGAAACAACACCTGCTCGAATCCAACAATAACTGTGCCCTGCCGTCTCTACTGAGCCTCAGAGACGCTTTGAGACAAGTGTTTCAAAAATCAGGGAATGTCATAAATTAGAGTGAAATTGCTTCAAACAAGCGAATTATCGCGAAACAACACCTGCTCGAATCCGACAAAAACTGTGCCCTGCCGTCTCTATTGAGGCTCAGAGTCGCTTTGAGACAAGTGTTTTAAGAATCAGAGAATGTCATAAATGAGAGTGAAATTGCTTCAAACAAGCGAATTATGGCGAAACAACACCTGTTCGAATCCAACTAAAACTGTGCCCTGCCGTCCTTGCTGAGCCTCAGAGACGGTTTGAAACAATTGTTACAGAAATCAGACAATGTCAAAAATTAGAGTGACATTGCTTCAAACAAGCGAATTATCGCGTAACAACACCTGCTCAAATCCAAAAAAACTTCGCCCTGCCGTCTCTACTGAGCCTCAGAGACCCTTTGAGACAAGTGTTACAAAAATCAGAGAATGTCAAAAATTAGAGTGAAATTGCTTCAAACAAGCGAATTATCGCGAAACAACACCTGCTCGAATCCAACAAAAACTATGCCCTGCCGACTCTATTTAGCCTCAGAGACGCTTTGAGACAAGTGTTACAAAAATCAAAGAATGTCGTAAATTAGAGTGAAATTGCTTCAAACAAGCGAATTATCGCGAAACAACACCTGCTCGAATCCAACAAAAACTGTGCCCTGCGGTCTCTACTGAGCCTCAGAGACGCTTTGAGACAAGTGTTACACAAATCAGAGAATGTGAGAAATTAGATTGAAATTGCTTCAAACAAGCGAATTATCGCGAAACAACACCTGCTCGAATCCGACAAAAACTGTGCCCTGCCGCATTTATTTAGCCTCAGAGACGGTTTGAAACAATTGTTTCAGAAATCAGACAATGTCAAAAATTAGAGTGAAATTGCTTCAAACAAGCGAATTATCGCGAAACAACACCTGCTCAAATCCAACAAAAACTTCGCCCTGCCGTCTCTACTGAGCCTCAGAGACCCTTTGAGACAAGTGTTACAAAAATCAGAGAATGTCAAAAATTAGAGTGAAATTGCTTCAAACAAGCGAATTATCGCGAAACAACACCTGCTCGAATCCGACAAAAACTATGCCCTGCCGACTCTATTTAGCCTCAGAGACGCTTTGAGACAAGTGTTACAAAAATCAAAGAATGTCGTAAATTAGAGTGAAATTGCTTCAAACAAGCGAATTATCGCGAAACAACACCTGCTCGAATCCAACCAAAACTGTGCCCTGCGGTCTCTACTGAGCCTCAGAGACGCTTTGAGACAAGTGTTACACAAATCAGAGAATGTGAGAAATTAGATTGAAATTGCTTCAAACAAGCGAATTATCGCGAAACAACACCTGCTCGAATCCGACAAAAACTGTGCCCTGCCGCATTTATTTAGCCTCGGAGACGGTTTGAAACAATTGTTACAGAAATCAGACAATGTCAAAAATTAGAGTGAAATTGCTTCAAACAAGCGAATTATCGCGAAACAACACCTGCTCAAATCCAACAAAAACTTCGCCCTGCCGTCTCTACTGAGCCTCAGAGACCCTTTGAGACAAGTGATACAAAAAACAGAGAATGTCAAAAATTAGAGTGAAATTGCTTCAAACAAGCGAATTATCGCGAAACAACACCTGCTCGAATCCGACAAAAACTATGCCCTGCCGACTCTATTTAGCCTCAGAGACGGTTTGAAACCATTGTTACAAAAATCAGAGAATGTGAAAAATTAGAGTGAAATTGCTTCAAACAAGCGAATTATCGCGAAACAACACCTGCTCGAATCCAACAAAAACTATGCCCTGCCGACTCTATTTAGCCTTAGAGACAGTTTGAAACCATTGTTACAAAAATCAGAGAATGTGAAAAATTAGAGTGAAATATCTACAAATAAGCGAATTATCGCGAAACAACACCTGCTTGAATCCAACAAAAACTGTGCCCTGCCGACTCTAGCCTCAGAGACGGTTTGAAACAATTGTTACAAAAATCAGAGAATTTGAAAAATTAGAGTGAAATTGCTTCACACAAGCGAATTATCGCGAATCCAACAAAAACTGTGCCCTGCCGTCTCTACTGAGCCTCAGAGACGCCTTGAGACAAGTGTTTCAAAAATCAGAGAATGTCATAAATTAGAGTGAAATTGCTTCAAACAAGCGAATTATCGCGAAACAACACCTGGTCGAATCCAACAAAAACTGTGCCCTACCGACTCTATTTAGCCTCAGAGACGGTTTGAAACAATTGTTACAAAAATCAGAGAATGTGAAAAATTAGAGTGAAATTGCTTCACACAAGCGAATTATCGCGAATCCAACAAAAACTGTGCCCTGCCGTCTCTACTGAGCCTCAGAGACGCCTTGAGACAAGTGTTTCAAAAATCAGAGAATGTCATAAATTAGAGTGAAATTGCTTCAAACAAGCGAATTATCGCGAAACAACAATTGCTCGAATCCGACAAGAACTGTGCCCTGCCGCATTTATTTAGCCTCAGAGACGGTTTGAAACAATTGTTACAGAAATCCGACAATGTCAAAAATTAGAGTGAAATTGCTTCAAACAAGCGAATTATCGCGAAACAACACCTGCCCGAATCCAACAAAATCTGCGCCCTGCCGTCTCTACTGAGCCTCAGAGACGCTTTGAGACAAGTGTTACAAAAATCAGAGAATGTGAAAAATTAGAGTGAAATTGCTTCAAACAAGCGAATTATCGCGAAACAACACCTGCTCGAATCCAACAATAACTGTGCCCTGCCGTCTCTATTGACGCTCAGAGTCGCTTTGAGACAAGTGTTTTAAGAATCAGAGAATGTCATAAATGAGAGTGAAATTGCTTCAAACAAGCGAATTATCGCGAAACAACACCTGCTCGAATCCAACAAAAACTGTGCCCTGCCGTCTCTACTGAGCCTCAGAGACGCTTTTAGACAAGTGTTACAAAAATCAGAGAATGTCGTAAATTAGAGTGAAATTGCTTCAAACAAGCGAATTATGGCGAAACAACACCTGTTCGAATCCAACTAAAACTGTGCCCTGCCGTCCTTACTGAGCCTCAGAGACGCTTTGAGACATGTGTTACAAAAATCAGAGAATGTCAAAAATTAGAGTGAAATTGCTTCAAACAAGCGAATTATCGCGAAACAACACCCTCTCGAATCCGACAAAAACCATGCCCTGCCGCATTTATTTAGCCTCAGAGACGGTTTGAAACAATTGTTACAGAAATCAGACAATGTCAAAAATTAGAGTGAAATTGCTTCAAACAAGCGAATTATCGCGAAACAACACCTGCTCGAATCCAACAATAACTGTGCCCTGCCGTCTCTATTGAGGCTCAGAGTCGCTTTGAGACAAGTGTTTTAAGAATCAGAGAATGTCATAAATGAGAGTGAAATTGCTTCAAACAAGCGAATTATCGCGAAACAACACCTGCTCGAATCCAACAATAACTGTGCCCTGCCGTCTCTATTGAGGCTCAGAGTCGCTTTGAGACAAGTGTTTTAAGAATCAGAGAATGTCGTAAATTAGAGTGAAATTGCTTCAAACAAGCGAATTATGGCGAAACCACACCTGTTCGAATCCAACTAAAACTGTGCCCTGCCGTCTCTACTGAGCCTCAGAGACGCTTTTAGACAAGTGTTACAAAAATCAGAGAATGTCGTAAATTAGAGTGAAATTGCTTCAAACAAGCGAATTATGGCGAAACAACACCTGTTCGAATCCAACTAAAACTGTGCCCTGCCGTCCTTACTGAGCCTCAGAGACGCTTTGAGACATGTGTTACAAAAATCAGAGAATGTCAAAAATTAGAGTGAAATTGCTTCAAACAAGCGAATTATCGCGAAACAACACCTGCTCGAATCCAACAAAAACCATGCCCTGCCGTCTCTACTGAGCCTCAGAGACCCTTTGAGACAAGTGTTACAAAAATCAGAGAATGTCAAAAATTAGAGTGAAATTGCTTCAAACAAGCGAATTATCGCGAAACAACACCTGCTCGAATCCAACAATAACTGTGCCCTGCCGTCTCTATTGAGGCTCAGAGTCGCTTTGAGACAAGTGTTTTAAGAATCAGAGAATGTCATAAATGAGAGTGAAATTGCTTCAAACAAGCGAATTATCGCGAAACAACACCTGCTCGAATCCAACAATAACTGTGCCCTGCCGTCTCTATTGAGGCTCAGAGTCGCTTTGAGACAAGTGTTTTAAGAATCAGAGAATGTCGTAAATTAGAGTGAAATTGCTTCAAACAAGCGAATTATGGCGAAACAACACCTGTTCGAATCCAACTAAAACTGTGCCCTGCCGTCTCTACTGAGCCTCAGAGACGCTTTTAGACAAGTGTTACAAAAATCAGAGAATGTCGTAAATTAGAGTGAAATTGCTTCAAACAAGCGAATTATGGCGAAACAACACCTGTTCGAATCCAACTAAAACTGTGCCCTGCCGTCCTTACTGAGCCTCAGAGACGCTTTGAGACATGTGTTACAAAAATCAGAGAATGTCAAAAATTAGAGTGAAATTGCTTCAAACAAGCGAATTATCGCGAAACAACACCTGCTCGAATCCAACAAAAACTATGCCCTGCCGACTCTATTTAGCCTCAGAGACGCTTTGAGACAAGTGTTACAAAAATCAAAGAATGTCGTAAATTAGAGTGAAATTGCTTCAAACAAGCGAATTATCGCGAAACAACACCTGCTCGAATCCAACAAAAACTGTGCCCTGCCGACTCTATTTAGCCTCAGAGACGGTTTGAAACAATTGTTACAAAAATCAGAGAATGTGAAAAATTAGAGTGAAATTGCTTCACACAAGCGAATTATCGCGAATCCAACAAAAACTGTGCCCTGCCGTCTCTACTGAGCCTCAGAGACGCCTTGAGACAAGTGTTTCAAAAATCAGAGAATGTCATAAATTAGAGTGAAATTGCTTCAAACAAGCGAATTATCGCGAAACAACAAATGCTCGAATCCGACAAGAACTGTGCCCTGCCGCATTTATTTAGCCTCAGAGACGGTTTGAAACAATTGTTACAGAAATCCGACAATGTCAAAAATTAGAGTGAAATTGCTTCAAACAAGCGAATTATCGCGAAACAACACCTGCCCGAATCCAACAAAATCTGCGCCCTGCGGTCTCTACTGAGCCTCAGAGACGCTTTGAGACAAGTGTTACAAAAATCAGAGAATGTGAAAAATTAGAGTGAAATTGCTTCAAACAAGCGAATTATCGCGAAACAACACCTGCTCGAATCCAACAATAACTGTGCCCTGCCGTCTCTATTGACGCTCAGAGTCGCTTTGAGACAAGTGTTTTAAGAATCAGAGAATGTCATAAATGAGAGTGAAATTGCTTCAAACAAGCGAATTATCGCGAAACAACACCTGCTCGAATCCAACAAAAACTGTGCCCTGCCGTCTCTACTGAGCCTCAGAGACGCTTTTAGACAAGTGTTACAAAAATCAGAGAATGTCGTAAATTAGAGTGAAATTGCTTCAAACAAGCGAATTATGGCGAAACAACACCTGTTCGAATCCAACTAAAACTGTGCCCTGCCGTCCTTACTGAGCCTCAGAGACGCTTTGAGACATGTGTTACAAAAATCAGAGAATGTCAAAAATTAGAGTGAAATTGCTTCAAACAAGCGAATTATCGCGAAACAACACCCTCTCGAATCCGACAAAAACCATGCCCTGCCGCATTTATTTAGCCTCAGAGACGGTTTGAAACAATTGTTACAGAAATCAGACAATGTCAAAAATTAGAGTGAAATTGCTTCAAACAAGCGAATTATCGCGAAACAACACCTGCTCAAATCCAACAAAAACTTCGCCCTGCCGTCTCTACTGAGCCTCAGAGACCCTTTGAGACAAGTGTTACAAAAATCAGAGAATGTCAAAAATTAGAGTGAAATTGCTTCAAACAAGCGAATTATCGCGAAACAACACCTGCTCGAATACAACAAAAACTATGCCCTGCCGACTCTATTTAGCCTCAGAGACCCTTTGAGACAAGTGTTACAAAAATCAGAGAATGTCAAAAATTAGAGTGAAAATGCTTCAAACAAGCAAATTATCGCGAAACAACACCTGCTCGAATCCGACAAAAACTATGCCCTGCCGACTCTATTTAGCCTCAGAGAGGGTTTGAAACCATTGTTACAAAAATCAGAGAATGTGAAAAATTAGAGTGAAATTGCTTAAAACAAGCGAATTATCGCAAAACAACACCTGCTCGAATCCAACAAAAACTATGCCCTGCCGACTCTATTTAGCCTCAGAGACGCTTTGAGACAAGTGTTACAAAAATCAAAGAATGTCGTAAATTAGAGTGAAATTGCTTCAAACAAGCGAATTATCGCGAAACAACACCTGCTCGAATCCAACAAAAACTGTGCCCTGCGGTCTCTACTGAGCCTCAGAGACGCTTTGAGACAAGTGTTACAAAAATCAGAGAATGTCAAAAATTAGAGTGAAATTGCTTCAAACAAGCGAATTATCGCGAAACAACACCTGCTCGAATCCAACAAAAACTATGCCCTGCCGACTCTATTTAGCCTCAGAGACCCTTTGAGACAAGTGTTACAAAAATCAGACAATGTCAAAAATTAGAGTGAAATTGCTTCAAACAAGCGAATTATCGCGAAACAACACCTGCTCAAATCCAACAAAAACTTCGCCCTGCCGTCTCTACTGAGCCTCAGAGACGCTTTGAGACAAGTGTTACAAAAATCAGAGAATGTCAAAAATTAGAGTGAAATTGCTTCAAACAAGCGAATTATCGCGAAACAACACCTGCTCGAATCCGACAAAAACTATGCCCTGCCGACTCTATTTAGCCTCAGAGACGCTTTGAGACAAGTGTTACAAAAATCAAAGAATGTCGTAAATTAGAGTGAAATTGCTTCAAACAAGCGAATTATCGCGAAACAACACCTGCTCGAATCCAACAAAAAATGGGCCCTGCGGTCTCTACTGAGCCTCAGAGACGCTTTGAGACAAGTGTTACACAAATCAGAGAATGTGAGAAATTAGATTGAAATTGCTTCAAACAAGCGAATTATCGCGAAACAACACCTGCTCGAATCCGACAAAAACTGTGCCCTGCCGCATTTATTTAGCCTCGGAGACGGTTTGAAACAATTGTTACAGAAATCAGACAATGTCAAAAATTAGAGTGAAATTGCTTCAAACAAGCGAATTATCGCGAAACAACACCTGCTCAAATCCAACAAAAACTTCGCCCTGCCGTCTCTACTGAGCCTCAGAGACCCTTTGAGACAAGTGTTACAAAAATCAGAGAATGTCAAAAATTAGAGTGAAATTGCTTCAAACAAGCGAATTATCGCGAAACAACACCTGCTCGAATCCAACAAAAACTGTGCCCTGCCGACTCTATTTAGCCTCAGAGACCCTTTGAGACAAGTGTTACAAAAATCAAAGAATGTCGTAAATTAGAGTGAAATTGCTTCAAACAAGCAAATTATCGCGAAACAACACCTGCTCGAATCCGACAAAAACTATGCATTGCCGACTCTATTTAGCCTCAGAGAGGGTTTGAAACCATTGTTACAAAAATCAGAGAATGTGAAAAATTAGAGTGAAATTGCTTAAAACAAGCGAATTATCGCGAAACAACACCTGCTCGAATCCAACAAAAACTATGCCCTGCCGACTCTATTTAGCCTCAGAGACGCTTTGAGACAAGTGTTACAAAAATCAGAGAATGTGAGAAATTAGATTGAAATTGCTTCAAACAAGCGAATTATCGCGAAACAACACCTGCTCGAATCCGACAAAAACTGTGCCCTGCCGCACTTATTTAGCCTCAGAGACGGTTTGAAACAATTGTTACAGAAATCAGACAATGTCAAAAATTAGAGTGAAATTGCTTCAAACAAGCGAATTATCGCGAAACAACACCTGCTCAAATCCAACAAAAACTTCGCCCTGCCGTCTCTACTGAGCCTCAGAGACCCTTTGAGACAAGTGTTACAAAAATCAGAGAATGTCAAAAATTAGAGTGAAATTGCTTCAAACAAGCGAATTATCGCGAAACAACACCTGCTCGAATCCGACAAAAACTATGCCCTGCCGACTCTATTTAGCCTCAGAGACGCTTTGAGACAAGTGTTACAAAAATCAAAGAATGTCGTAAATTAGAGTGAAATTGCTTCAAACAAGCGAATTATCGCGAAACAACACCTGCTCGAATCCAACCAAAACTGTGCCCTGCGGTCTCTACTGAGCCTCAGAGACGCTTTGAGACAAGTGTTACACAAATCAGAGAATGTGAGAAATTAGATTGAAATTGCTTCAAACAAGCGAATTATCGCGAAACAACACCTGCTCGAATCCGACAAAAACTGTGCCCTGCCGCATTTATTTAGCCTCGGAGACGGTTTGAAACAATTGTTACAGAAATCAGACAATGTCAAAAATTAGAGTGAAATTGCTTCAAACAAGCGAATTATCGCGAAACAACACCTGCTCAAATCCAACAAAAACTTCGCCCTGCCGTCTCTACTGAGCCTCAGAGACCCTTTGAGACAAGTGTTACAAAAATCAGAGAATGTCAAAAATTAGAGTGAAATTGCTTCAAACAAGCGAATTATCGCGAAACAACACCTGCTCGAATCCGACAAAAACTATGCCCTGCCGACTCTATTTAGCCTCAGAGACGGTTTGAAACCATTGTTACAAAAATCAGAGAATGTGAAAAATTAGAGTGAAATTGCTTCAAACAAGCGAATTATCGCGAAACAACACCTGCTCGAATCCAACAAAAACTATGCCCTGCCGACTCTATTTAGCCTTAGAGACAGTTTGAAACCATTGTTACAAAAATCAGAGAATGTGAAAAATTAGAGTGAAATATCTTCAAATAAGCGAATTATCGCGAAACAACACCTGCTTGAATCCAACAAAAACTGTGCCCTGCCGACTCTATTTAGCCTCAGAGACGGTTTGAAACAATTGTTACAAAAATCAGAGAATGTGAAAAATTAGAGTGAAATTGCTTCACACAAGCGAATCATCGCGAATCCAACAAAAACTGTGCCCTGCCGTCTCTACTGAGCCTCAGAGACGCCTTGAGACAAGTGTTTCAAAAATCAGAGAATGTCATAAATTAGAGTGAAATTGCTTCAAACAAGCGAATTATCGCGAAACAACACCTGGTCGAATCCAACAAAAACTGTGCCCTGCCGACTCTATTTAGCCTCAGAGACGGTTTGAAACAATTGTTACAAAAATCAGAGAATGTGAAAAATTAGAGTGAAATTGCTTCACACAAGCGAATTATCGCGAATCCAACAAAAACTGTGCCCTGCCGTCTCTACTGAGCCTCAGAGACGCCTTGAGACAAGTGTTTCAAAAATCAGAGAATGTCATAAATTAGAGTGAAATTGCTTCAAACAAGCGAATTATCGCGAAACAACAATTGCTCGAATCCGACAAGAACTGTGCCCTGCCGCATTTATTTAGCCTCAGAGATAGTTTGAAACAATTGTTACAGAAATCCGACAATGTCAAAAATTAGAGTGAAATTGCTTCAAACAAGCGAATTATCGCGAAACAACACCTGCCCGAATCCAACAAAATCTGCGCCCTGCCGTCTCTACTGAGCCTCAGAGACGCTTTGAGACAAGTGTTACAAAAATCAGAGAATGTGAAAAATTAGAGTGAAATTGCTTCAAACAAGCGAATTATCGCGAAACAACACCTGCTCGAATCCAACAATAACTGTGCCCTGCCGTCTCTATTGACGCTCAGAGTCGCTTTGAGACAAGTGTTTTAAGAATCAGAGAATGTCATAAATGAGAGTGAAATTGCTTCAAACAAGCGAATTATCGCGAAACAACACCTGCTCGAATCCAACAAAAACTGTGCCCTGCCGTCTCTACTGAGCCTCAGAGACGCTTTTAGACAAGTGTTACAAAAATCAGAGAATGTCGTAAATTAGAGTGAAATTGCTTCAAACAAGCGAATTATGGCGAAACAACACCTGTTCGAATCCAACTAAAACTGTGCCCTGCCGTCCTTACTGAGCCTCAGAGACGCTTTGAGACATGTGTTACAAAAATCAGAGAATGTCAAAAATTAGAGTGAAATTGCTTCAAACAAGCGAATTATCGCGAAACAACACCCTCTCGAATCCGACAAAAACCATGCCCTGCCGCATTTATTTAGCCTCAGAGACGGTTTGAAACAATTGTTACAGAAATCAGACAATGTCAAAAATTAGAGTGAAATTGCTTCAAACAAGCGAATTATCGCGAAACAACACCTGCTCAAATCCAACAAAAACTTCGCCCTGCCGTCTCTACTGAGCCTCAGAGACCCTTTGAGACAAGTGTTACAAAAATCAGAGAATGTCAAAAATTAGAGTGAAATTGCTTCAAACAAGCGAATTATCGCGAAACAACACCTGCTCGAATCCGACAAAAACTATGCCCTAACGCATTTATTTAGCCTCAGAGACGGTTTGAAACAATTGTTACAGAAATCCGACAATGTCAAAAATTAGAGTGAAATTGCTTCAAACAAGCGAATTATCGCGAAACAACACCTGCTCGAATCCAACAATAACTGTGCCCTGCCGTCTCTATTGAGGCTCAGAGTCGCTTTGAGACAAGTGTTTTAAGAATCAGAGAATGTCATAAATGAGAGTGAAATTGCTTCAAACAAGCGAATTATCGCGAAACAACACCTGCTCGAATCCAACAATAACTGTGCCCTGCCGTCTCTATTGAGGCTCAGAGTCGCTTTGAGACAAGTGTTTTAAGAATCAGAGTATGTCGTAAATTAGAGTGAAATTGCTTCAAACAAGCGAATTATGGCGAAACAACACCTGTTCGAATCCAACTAAAACTGTGCCCTGCCGTCCTTACGGAGCCTCAGAGACGCTTTGAGACATGTGTTACAAAAATCAGAGAATGTCAAAAATTAGAGTGAAATTGCTTCAAACAAGCGAATTATCGCGAAACAACACCTTCTCGAATCCGACAAAAACCATGCCCTGCCGCATTTATTTAGCCTCAGAGACGGTTTGAAACAATTGTTACAGAAATCAGACAATGTCAAAAATTAGAGTGAAATTGCTTCAAACAAGCGAATTATCGCGTAACAACACCTGCTCAAATCCAAAAAAACTTCGCCCTGCCGTCTCTACTGAGCCTCAGAGACCCTTTGAGACAAGTGTTACAAAAATCAGAGAATGTCAAAAATTAGAGTGAAATTGCTTCAAACAAGCGAATTATCGCGAAACAACACCTGCTCGAATACAACAAAAACTATGCCCTGCCGACTCTATTTAGCCTCAGAGACCCTTTGAGACAAGTGTTACAAAAATCAGAGAATGTCAAAAATTAGAGTGAAAATGCTTCAAACAAGCAAATTATCGCGAAACAACACCTGCTCGAATCCGACAAAAACTATGCCCTGCCGACTCTATTTAGCCTCAGAGAGGGTTTGAAACCATTGTTACAAAAATCAGAGAATGTGAAAAATTAGAGTGAAATTGCTTAAAACAAGCGAATTATCGCGAAACAACACCTGCTCGAATCCAACAAAAACTATGCCCTGCCGACTCTATTTAGCCTCAGAGACGCTTTGAGACAAGTGTTACAAAAATCAAAGAATGTCGTAAATTAGAGTGAAATTGCTTCAAACAAGCGAATTATGGCGAAACAACACCTGTTCGAATCCAACTAAAACTGTGCCCTGCCGTCCTTACTGAGCCTCAGAGACGCTTTGAGACATGTGTTACAAAAATCAGAGAATGTCAAAAATTAGAGTGAAATTGCTTCAAACAAGCGAATTATCGCGAAACAACACCCTCTCGAATCCGACAAAAACCATGCCCTGCCGCATTTATTTAGCCTCAGAGACGGTTTGAAACAATTGTTACAGAAATCAGACAATGTCAAAAATTAGAGTGAAATTGCTTCAAACAAGCGAATTATCGCGAAACAACACCTGCTCAAATCCAACAAAAACTTCGCCCTGCCGTCTCTACTGAGCCTCAGAGACCCTTTGAGACAAGTGTTACAAAAATCAGAGAATGTCAAAAATTAGAGTGTAATTGCTTCAAACAAGCGAATTATCGCGAAACAACACCTGCTCGAATCCGACAAAAACTATGCCCTAACGCATTTATTTAGCCTCAGAGACGGTTTGAAACAATTGTTACAGAAATCCGACAATGTCAAAAATTAGAGTGAAATTGCTTCAAACAAGCGAATTATCGCGAAACAACACCTGCTCGAATCCAACAATAACTGTGCCCTGCCGTCTCTATTGAGGCTCAGAGTCGCTTTGAGACAAGTGTTTTAAGAATCAGAGAATGTCATAAATGAGAGTGAAATTGCTTCAAACAAGCGAATTATCGCGAAACAACACCTGCTCGAATCCAACAATAACTGTGCCCTGCCGTCTCTATTGAGGCTCAGAGTCGCTTTGAGACAAGTGTTTTAAGAATCAGAGAATGTCGTAAATTAGAGTGAAATTGCTTCAAACAAGCGAATTATGGCGAAACAACACCTGTTCGAATCCAACTAAAACTGTGCCCTGCCGTCCTTACGGAGCCTCAGAGACGCTTTGAGACATGTGTTACAAAAATCAGAGAATGTCAAAAATTAGAGTGAAATTGCTTCAAACAAGCGAATTATCGCGAAACAACACCTTCTCGAATCCGACAAAAACCATGCCCTGCCGCATTTATTTAGCCTCAGAGACGGTTTGAAACAATTGTTACAGAAATCAGACAATGTCAAAAATTAGAGTGAAATTGCTTCAAACAAGCGAATTATCGCGTAACAACACCTGCTCAAATCCAAAAAAACTTCGCCCTGCCGTCTCTACTGAGCCTCAGAGACCCTTTGAGACAAGTGTTACAAAAATCAGAGAATGTCAAAAATTAGAGTGAAATTGCTTCAAACAAGCGAATTATCGCGAAACAACACCTGCTCGAATACAACAAAAACTATGCCCTGCCGACTCTATTTAGCCTCAGAGACCCTTTGAGACAAGTGTTACAAAAATCAGAGAATGTCAAAAATTAGAGTGAAAATGCTTCAAACAAGCAAATTATCGCGAAACAACACCTGCTCGAATCCGACAAAAACTATGCCCTGCCGACTCTATTTAGCCTCAGAGAGGGTTTGAAACCATTGTTACAAAAATCAGAGAATGTGAAAAATTAGAGTGAAATTGCTTAAAACAAGCGAATTATCGCGAAACAACACCTGCTCGAATCCAACAAAAACTATGCCCTGCCGACTCTATTTAGCCTCAGAGACGCTTTGAGACAAGTGTTACAAAAATCAAAGAATGTCGTAAATTAGATTGAAATTGCTTCAAACAAGCGAATTATCGCGAAACAACACCTGCTCGAATCCGACAAAAACTGTGCCCTGCCGCATTTATTTAGCCTCGGAGACGGTTTGAAAAAATTGTTACAGAAATCAGACAATGTCAAAAATTAGAGTGAAATTGCTTCAAACAAGCGAATTATCGCGAAACAACACCTGCTCAAATCCAACAAAAACTTCGCCCTGCCGTCTCTACTGAGCCTCAGAGACCCTTTGAGACAAGTGTTACAAAAATCAGAGAATGTCAAAAATTAGAGTGAAATTGCTTCAAACAAGCGAAATATCGCGAAACAACACCTGCTCGAATCCGACAAAAACTATGCCCTGCCGCATTTATTTAGCCTCAGAGACGGTTTGAAACAATTGTTTCAGAAATCCGACAATGTCAAAAATTAGAGTGAAATTGCTTCAAACAAGCGAATTATCGCGAAACAACACCTGCTCGAATCCATCAATAACTGTGCCCTGCCGTCTCTATTGAGGCTCAGAGTCGCTTTGAGACAAGTGTTTTAAGAATCAGAGAATGTCATAAATGAGAGTGAAATTGCTTCAAACAAGCGAATTATCGCGAAACAACACCTGCTCGAATCCAACAATAACTGTGCCCTGCCGTCTCTATTGAGGCTCAGAGTCGCTTTGAGACAAGTGTTTTAAGAATCAGAGAATGTCGTAAATTAGAGTGAAATTGCTTCAAACAAGCGAACTATGGCGAAACAACACCTGTTCGAATCCAACTAAAACTGTGCCCTGCCGTCCTTACTGAGCCTCAGAGACGCTTTGAGACATGTGTTACAAAAATCAGAGAATGTCAAAAATTAGAGTGAAATTGCTTCAAACAAGCGAATTATCGCGAAACAACACCTTCTCGAATCCGACAAAAACCATGCCCTGCCGCATTTATTTAGCCTCAGAGACGGTTTGAAACAATTGTTACAGAAATCAGACAATGTCAAAAATTAGAGTGAAATTGCTTCAAACAAGCGAATTATCGCGTAACAACACCTGCTCAAATCCAAAAAAACTTCGCCCTGCCGTCTCTACTGAGCCTCAGAGACCCTTTGAGACAAGTGTTACAAAAATCAGAGAATGTCAAAAATTAGAGTGAAATTGCTTCAAACAAGCGAATTATCGCGAAACAACACCTGCTCGAATCCAACAAAAACTATGCCCTGCGGACTCTATTTAGCCTCAGAGACCCTTTGAGACAAGTGTTACAAAAATCAGAGAATGTCAAAAATTAGAGTGAAAATGCTTCAAACAAGCGAATTATCGCGAAACAACACCTGCTCGAATCCGACAAAAACTATGCCCTGCCGACTCTATTTAGCCTCAGAGAGGGTTTGAAACCATTGTTACAAAAATCAGAGAATGTGAAAAATTAGAGTGAAATTGCTTAAAACAAGCGAATTATCGCGAAACAACACCTGCTCGAATCCAACAAAAGCTATGCCCTGCCGACTCTATTTAGCCTCAGAGACGCTTTGAGACAAGTGTTACAAAAATCAAAGAATGTCGTAAATTAGAGTGAAATTGCTTCAAACAAGCGAATTATCGCGAAACAACACCTGCTCGAATCCAACAAAAACTGTGCCCTGCGGTCTCTACTGAGACTCAGAGACGCTTTGAGACAAGTGTTACACAAATCAGAGAATGTGAGAAATTAGATTGAAATTGCTTCAAACAAGCGAATTATCGCGAAACAACACCTGCTCGAATCCGACAAAAACTGTGCCCTGCCGCATTTATTTAGCCTCAGAGACGGTTTGAAACAATTGTTACAGAAATCAGACAATGTCAAAAATTAGAGTGAAATTGCTTCAAACAAGCGAATTATCGCGAAACAACACCTGCTCAAATCCAACAAAAACTTCGCCCTGCCGTCTCTACTGAGCCTCAGAGACCCTTTGAGACAAGTGTTACAAAAATCAGAGAATGTCAAAAATTAGAGTGAAATTGCTTCAAACAAGCGAATTATCGCGAAACAACACCTGCTCGAATCCGACAAAAACTATGCCCTGCCGACTCTATTTAGCCTCAGAGACGCTTTGAGACAAGTGTTACAAAAATCAAAGAATGTCGTAAATTAGAGTGAAATTGCTTCAAACAAGCGAATTATCGCGAAACAACACCTGCTCGAATCCAACCAAAACTGTGCCCTGCGGTCTCTACTGAGCCTCAGAGACGCTTTGAGACAAGTGTTACAAAAATCAGAGAATGTCAAAAATTAGAGTGAAATTGCTTCAAACAAGCGAATTATCGCGAAACAACACCTGCTCGAATCCGACAAAAACTATGCCCTGCCGACTCTATTTAGCCTCAGAGACGCTTTGAGACAAGTGTTACAAAAATCAAAGAATGTCGTAAATTAGATTGAAATTGCTTCAAACAAGCGAATTATCGCGAAACAACACCTGCTCGAATCAGACAAAAACTGTGCCCTGCCGCATTTATTTAGCCTCGGAGACGGTTTGAAAAAATTGTTACAGAAATCAGCCAATGTCAAAAATTAGAGTGAAATTGCTTCAAACAAGCGAATTATCGCGAAACAACACCTGCTCAAATCCAACAAAAACTTCGCCCTGCCGTCTCTACTGAGCCTCAGAGACCCTTTGAGACAAGTGTTACAAAAATCAGAGAATGTCAAAAATTAGAGTGAAATTGCTTCAAACAAGCGAATTATCGCGAAACAACACCTGCTCGAATCCGACAATAACTGTGCCCTGCCGTCTCTATTGAGGCTCAGAGTCGCTTTGAGACAAGTGTTTTAAGAATCAGAGAATGTCATAAATGAGAGTGAAATTGCTTCAAACAAGCGAATTATCGCGAAACAACACCTGCTCGAATCCAACAATAACTGTGCCCTGCCGTCTCTATTGAGGCTCAGAGTCGCTTTGAGACAAGTGTTTTAAGAATCAGAGAATGTCGTAAATTAGAGTGAAATTGCTTCAAACAGGCGAATTATGGCGAAACAACACCTGTTCGAATCCAACTAAAACTGTGCCCTGCCGTCCTTACTGAGCCTCAGAGACGCTTTGAGACATGTGTTACAAAAATCAGAGAATGTCAAAAATTAGAGTGAAATTGCTTCAAACAAGCGAATTATCGCGAAACAACACCTTCTCGAATCCGACAAAAACCATGCCCTGCCGCATTTATTTAGCCTCAGAGACGGTTTGAAACAATTGTTACAGAAATCAGACAATGTCAAAAATTAGAGTGAAATTGCTTCAAACAAGCGAATTATCGCGTAACAACACCTGCTCAAATCCAAAAAAACTTCGCCCTGCCGTCTCTACTGAGCCTCAGAGACCCTTTGAGACAAGTGTTACAAAAATCAGAGAATGTCAAAAATTAGAGTGAAATTGCTTCAAACAAGCGAATTATCGCGAAACAACACCTGCTCGAATCCAACAAAAACTATGCCCTGCCGACTCTATTTAGCCTCAGAGACCCTTTGAGACAAGTGTTACAAAAATCAGAGAATGTCAAAAATTAGAGTGAAAATGCTTCAAACAAGCGAATTATCGCGAAACAACACCTGCTCGAATCCGACAAAAACTATGCCCTGCCGACTCTATTTAGCCTCAGAGAGGGTTTGAAACCATTGTTACAAAAATCAGAGAATGTGAAAAATTAGAGTGAAATTGCTTAAAACAAGCGAATTATCGCGAAACAACACCTGCTCGAATCCAACAAAAGCTATGCCCTGCCGACTCTATTTAGCCTCAGAGACGCTTTGAGACAAGTGTTACAAAAATCAAAGAATGTCGTAAATTAGAGTGAAATTGCTTCAAACAAGCGAATTATCGCGAAACAACACCTGCTCGAATCCAACAAAAACTGTGCCCTGAGGTCTCTACTGAGACTCAGAGACGCTTTGAGACAAGTGTTACACAAATCAGAGAATGTGAGAAATTAGATTGAAATTGCTTCAAACAAGCGAATTATCGCGAAACAACACCTGCTCGAATCCGACAAAAACTGTGCCCTGCCGCATTTATTTAGCCTCAGAGACGGTTTGAAACAATTGTTACAGAAATCAGACAATGTCAAAAATTAGAGTGAAATTGCTTCAAACAAGCGAATTATCGCGAAACAACACCTGCTCAAATCCAACAAAAACTTCGCCCTGCCGTCTCTACTGAGCCTCAGAGACCCTTTGAGACAAGTGTTACAAAAATCAGAGAATGTCAAAAATTAGAGTGAAATTGCTTCAAACAAGCGAATTATCGCGAAACAACACCTGCTCGAATCCGACAAAAACTATGCCCTGCCGACTCTATTTAGCCTCAGAGACGCTTTGAGACAAGTGTTACAAAAATCAAAGAATGTCGTAAATTAGAGTGAAATTGCTTCAAACAAGCGAATTATCGCGAAACAACACCTGCTCGAATCCAACCAAAACTGTGCCCTGCGGTCTCTACTGAGCCTCAGAGACGCTTTGAGACAAGTGTTACAAAAATCAGAGAATGTCAAAAATTAGAGTGAAATTGCTTCAAACAAGCGAATTATCCCGAAACAACACCTGCTCGAATCCGACAAAAACTATGCCCTGCCGACTCTATTTAGCCTCAGAGACGCTTTGAGACAAGTGTTACAAAAATCAAAGAATGTCGTAAATTAGATTGAAATTGCTTCAAACAAGCGAATTATCGCGAAACAACACCTGCTCGAATCCGACAAAAACTGTGCCCTGCCGCATTTATTTAGCCTCGGAGACGGTTTGAAAAAATTGTTACAGAAATCAGACAATGTCAAAAATTAGAGTGAAATTGCTTCAAACAAGCGAATTATCGCGAAACAACACCTGCTCAAATCCAACAAAAACTTCGCCCTGCCGTCTCTACTGAGCCTCAGAGACCCTTTGAGACAAGTGTTACAAAAATCAGAGAATGTCAAAAATTAGAGTGAAATTGCTTCAAACAAGCGAATTATCGCGAAACAACACCTGCTCGAATCCGACAAAAACTGCCCTGCCGCATTTATTTAGCCTCAGAGACGGTTTGAAACAATTGTTTCAGAAATCCGACAATGTCAAAAATTAGAGTGAAATTGCTTCAAACAAGCGAATTATCGCGAAACAACACCTGCTCGAATCCAACAATAACTGTGCCCTGCCGTCTCTATTGAGGCTCAGAGTCGCTTTGAGACAAGTGTTTTAAGAATCAGAGAATGTCATAAATGAGAGTGAAATTGCTTCAAACAAGCGAATTATCGCGAAACAACACCTGCTCGAATCCAACAATAACTGTGCCCTGCCGTCTCTATTGAGGCTCAGAGTCGCTTTGAGACAAGTGTTTTAAGAATCAGAGAATGTCGTAAATTAGAGTGAAATTGCTTCAAACAAGCGAATTATGGCGAAACAACACCTGTTCGAATCCAACTAAAACTGTGCCCTGCCGTCCTTACTGAGCCTCAGAGACGCTTTGAGACATGTGTTACAAAAATCAGAGAATGTCAAAAATTAGAGTGAAATTGCTTCAAACAAGCGAATTATCGCGAAACAACACCTTCTCGAATCCGACAAAAACCATGCCCTGCCGCATTTATTTAGCCTCAGAGACGGTTTGAAACAATTGTTACAGAAATCAGACAATGTCAAAAATTAGAGTGAAATTGCTTCAAACAAGCGTAACAACACCTGCTCAAATCCAAAAAAACTTCGCCCTGCCGTCTCTACTGAGCCTCAGAGACCCTTTGAGACAAGTGTTACAAAAATCAGAGAATGTCAAAAATTAGAGTGAAATTGCTTCAAACAAGCGAATTATCGCGAAACAACACCTGCTCGAATCCAACAAAAACTATGCCCTGCCGACTCTATTTAGCCTCAGAGACCCTTTGAGACAAGTGTTACAAAAATCAGAGAATGTCAAAAATTAGAGTGAAAATGCTTCAAACAAGCGAATTATCGCGAAACAACACCTGCTCGAATCCGACAAAAACTATGCCCTGCCGACTCTATTTAGCCTCAGAGAGGGTTTGAAACCATTGTTACAAAAATCAGAGAATGTGAAAAATTAGAGTGAAATTGCTTAAAACAAGCGAATTATCGCGAAACAACACCTGCTCGAATCCAACAAAAGCTATGCCCTGCCGACTCTATTTAGCCTCAGAGACGCTTTGAGACAAGTGTTACAAAAATCAAAGAATGTCGTAAATTAGAGTGAAATTGCTTCAAACAAGCGAATTATCGCGAAACAACACCTGCTCGAATCCAACAAAAACTGTGCCCTGAGGTCTCTACTGAGACTCAGAGACGCTTTGAGACAAGTGTTACACAAATCAGAGAATGTGAGAAATTAGATTGAAATTGCTTCAAACAAGCGAATTATCGCGAAACAACACCTGCTCGAATCCGACAAAAACTGTGCCCTGCCGCATTTATTTAGCCTCAGAGACGGTTTGAAACAATTGTTACAGAAATCAGACAATGTCAAAAATTAGAGTGAAATTGCTTCAAACAAGCGAATTATCGCGAAACAACACCTGCTCAAATCCAACAAAAACTTCGCCCTGCCGTCTCTACTGAGCCTCAGAGACCCTTTGAGACAAGTGTTACAAAAATCAGAGAATGTCAAAAATTAGAGTGAAATTGCTTCAAACAAGCGAATTATCGCGAAACAACACCTGCTCGAATCCGACAAAAACTATGCCCTGCCGACTCTATTTAGCCTCAGAGACGCTTTGAGACAAGTGTTACAAAAATCAAAGAATGTCGTAAATTAGAGTGAAATTGCTTCAAACAAGCGAATTATCGCGAAACAACACCTGCTCGAATCCAACCAAAACTGTGCCCTGCGGTCTCTACTGAGCCTCAGAGACGCTTTGAGACAAGTGTTACAAAAATCAGAGAATGTCAAAAATTAGAGTGAAATTGCTTCAAACAAGCGAATTATCCCGAAACAACACCTGCTCGAATCCGACAAAAACTATGCCCTGCCGACTCTATTTAGCCTCAGAGACGCTTTGAGACAAGTGTTACAAAAATCAAAGAATGTCGTAAATTAGATTGAAATTGCTTCAAACAAGCGAATTATCGCGAAACAACACCTGCTCGAATCCGACAAAAACTGTGCCCTGCCGCATTTATTTAGCCTCGGAGACGGTTTGAAAAAATTGTTACAGAAATCAGACAATGTCAAAAATTAGAGTGAAATTGCTTCAAACAAGCGAATTATCGCGAAACAACACCTGCTCAAATCCAACAAAAACTTCGCCCTGCCGTCTCTACTGAGCCTCAGAGACCCTTTGAGACAAGTGTTACAAAAATCAGAGAATGTCAAAAATTAGAGTGAAATTGCTTCAAACAAGCGAATTATCGCGAAACAACACCTGCTCGAATCCGACAAAAACTGCCCTGCCGCATTTATTTAGCCTCAGAGACGGTTTGAAACAATTGTTTCAGAAATCCGAATTTGTCAAAAATTAGAGTGAAATTGCTTCAAACAAGCGAATTATCGCGAAACAACACCTGCTCGAATCCAACAATAACTGTGCCCTGCCGTCTCTATTGAGGCTCAGAGTCGCTTTGAGACAAGTGTTTTAAGAATCAGAGAATGTCATAAATGAGAGTGAAATTGCTTCAAACAAGCGAATTATCGCGAAACAACACCTGCTCGAATCCAACAATAACTGTGCCCTGCCGTCTCTATTGAGGCTCAGAGTCGCTTTGAGACAAGTGTTTTAAGAATCAGAGAATGTCGTAAATTAGAGTGAAATTGCTTCAAACAAGCGAATTATGGCGAAACAACACCTGTTCGAATCCAACTAAAACTGTGCCCTGCCGTCCTTACTGAGCCTCAGAGACGCTTTGAGACATGTGTTACAAAAATCAGAGAATGTCAAAAATTAGAGTGAAATTGCTTCAAACAAGCGAATTATCGCGAAACAACACCTTCTCGAATCCGACAAAAACCATGCCCTGCCGCATTTATTTAGCCTCAGAGACGGTTTGAAACAATTGTTACAGAAATCAGACAATGTCAAAAATTAGAGTGAAATTGCTTCAAACAAGCGTAACAACACCTGCTCAAATCCAAAAAAACTTCGCCCTGCCGTCTCTACTGAGCCTCAGAGACCCTTTGAGACAAGTGTTACAAAAATCAGAGAATGTCAAAAATTAGAGTGAAATTGCTTCAAACAAGCGAATTATCGCGAAACAACACCTGCTCGAATCCAACAAAAACTATGCCCTGCCGACTCTATTTAGCCTCAGAGACCCTTTGAGACAAGTGTTACAAAAATCAGAGAATGTCAAAAATTAGAGTGAAAATGCTTCAAACAAGCGAATTATCGCGAAACAACACCTGCTCGAATCCGACAAAAACTATGCCCTGCCGACTCTATTTAGCCTCAGAGAGGGTTTGAAACCATTGTTACAAAAATCAGAGAATGTGAAAAATTAGAGTGAAATTGCTTAAAACAAGCGAATTATCGCGAAACAACACCTGCTCGAATCCAACAAAAGCTATGCCCTGCCGACTCTATTTAGCCTCAGAGACGCTTTGAGACAAGTGTTACAAAAATCAAAGAATGTCGTAAATTAGAGTGAAATTGCTTCAAACAAGCGAATTATCGCGAAACAACACCTGCTCGAATCCAACAAAAACTGTGCCCTGCGGTCTCTACTGAGCCTCAGAGACGCTTTGAGACAAGTGTTACACAAATCAGAGAATGTGAGAAATTAGATTGAAATTGCTTCAAACAAGCGAATTATCGCGAAACAACACCTGCTCGAATCCGACAAAAACTGTGCCCTGCCGCATTTATTTAGCCTCAGAGACGGTTTGAAACAATTGTTACAGAAATCAGACAATGTCAAAAATTAGAGTGAAATTGCTTCAAACAAGCGAATTATCGCGAAACAACACCTGCTCAAATCCAACAAAAACTTCGCCCTGCCGTCTCTACTGAGCCTCAGAGACCCTTTGAGACAAGTGTTACAAAAATCAGAGAATGTCAAAAATTAGAGTGAAATTGCTTCAAACAAGCGAATTATCGCGAAACAACACCTGCTCGAATCCGACAAAAACTATGCCCTGCGGACTCTATTTAGCCTCAGAGACGCTTTGAGACAAGTGTTACAAAAATCAAAGAATGTCGTAAATTAGAGTGAAATTGCTTCAAACAAGCGAATTATCGCGAAACAACACCTGCTCGAATCCAACCAAAACTGTGCCCTGCGGTCTCTACTGAGCCTCAGAGACGCTTTGAGACAAGTGTTACACAAATCAGAGAATGTGAGAAATTAGATTGAAATTGCTTCAAACAAGCGAATTATCGCGAAACAACACCTGCTCGAATCCGACAAAAACTGTGCCCTGCCGCATTTATTTAGCCTCGGAGACGGTTTGAAACAATTGTTACAGAAATCAGACAATGTCAAAAATTAGAGTGAAATTGCTTCAAACAAGCGAATTATCGCGAAACAACACCTGCTCAAATCCAACAAAAACTTCGCCCTGCCGTCTCTACTGAGCCTCAGAGACCCTTTGAGACAAGTGTTACAAAAATCAGAGAATGTCAAAAATTAGAGTGAAATTGCTTCAAACAAGCGAATTATCGCGAAACAACACCTGCTCGAATCCGACAAAAACTATGCCCTGCCGACTCTATTTAGCCTCAGAGACGGTTTGAAACCATTGTTACAAAAATCAGAGAATGTGAAAAATTAGAGTGAAATTGCTTCAAACAAGCGAATTATCGCGAAACAACACCTGCTCGAATCCAACAAAAACTATGCCCTGCCGACTCTATTTAGCCTTAGAGACAGTTTGAAACCCTTGTTACAAAAATCAGAGAATGTGAAAAATTAGAGTAAAATATCTTCAAATAAGCGAATTATCGCGAAACAACACCTGCTTGAATCCAACAAAAACTGTGCCCTGCTGTCTCTACCGAGCCTCAGAGACGCTTTGAGACAAGTGTTACAAAAATCAGAGAATGTCATAAATTAGAGTGAAATTGCTTCAAACAAGCGAATTATCGCGAAACAACACCTGGTCGAATCCAACAAAAACTGTGCCCTGCCGACTCTATTTAGCCTCAGAGACGGTTTGAAACAATTGTTACAAAAATCAGAGAATGTGAAAAATTAGAGTGAAATTGCTTCACACAAGCGAATTATCGCGAAACAACACCTGCTCGAATCCAACAATAACTGTGCTCTGCCGTCTCTATTGAGCCTCAGAGTCGCTTTGAGACAAGTGTTTTAAGAATCAGAGAATGTCGTAAATTAGAGTGAAATTGCTTCACACAAGCGAATTATCGCGAAACAACACCTGCTCGAATCCAACAAAAACTGTGCCCTGCCGTCTCTACTGAGCCTCAGAGACGCTTTGAGACAAGTGTTTCAAAAATCAGGGAATGTCATAAATTAGAGTGAAATTGCTTCAAACAAGCGAATTATCGCGAAACAACACCTGCTCGAATCCGACAAAAACTGTGCCCTGCCGTCTCTATTGAGGCTCAGAGTCGCTTTGAGACAAGTGTTTTAAGAATCAGAGAATGTCCTAAATGAGAGTGAAATTGCTTCAAACAAGCGAATTATCGCGAAACAACACCTGCTCGAATCCAACAATAACTGTGCCCTGCCGTCTCTATTGAGGCTCAGAGTCGCTTTGAGACAAGTGTTTTAAGAATCAGAGAATGTCATAAATGAGAGTGAAATTGCTTCAAACAAGCGAATTATGGCGAAACAACACCTGTTCGAATCCAACTAAAACTGTGCCCTGCCGTCCTTGCTGAGCCTCAGAGACGGTTTGAAACAATTGTTACAGAAATCAGACAATGTCAAAAATTAGAGTGAAATTGCTTCAAACAAGCGAATTATCGCGTAACAACACCTGCTCAAATCCAAAAAAACTTCGCCCTGCCGTCTCTACTGAGCCTCAGAGACCCTTTGAGACAAGTGTTACAAAAATCAGAGAATGTCAAAAATTAGAGTGAAATTGCTTCAAACAAGCGAATTATCGCGAAACAACACCTGCTCGAATCCAACAAAAACTATGCCCTGCCGACTCTATTTAGCCTCAGAGACGCTTTGAGACAAGTGTTACAAAAATCAAAGAATGTCGTAAATTAGAGTGAAATTGCTTCAAACAAGCGAATTATCGCGAAACAACACCTGCTCGAATCCAACAAAAACTGTGCCCTGCGGTCTCTACTGAGCCTCAGAGACGCTTTGAGACAAGTGTTACACAAATCAGAGAATGTGAGAAATTAGATTGAAATTGCTTCAAACAAGCGAATTATCGCGAAACAACACCTGCTCGAATCCGACAAAAACTGTGCCCTGCCGCATTTATTTAGCCTCAGAGACGGTTTGAAACAATTGTTTCAGAAATCAGACAATGTCAAAAATTAGAGTGAAATTGCTTCAAACAAGCGAATTATCGCGAAACAACACCTGCTCAAATCCAACAAAAACTTCGCCCTGCCGTCTCTACTGAGCCTCAGAGACCCTTTGAGACAAGTGTTACAAAAATCAGAGAATGTAAAAAATTAGAGTGAAATTGCTTCAAACAAGCGAATTATCGCGAAACAACACCTGCTCGAATCCGACAAAAACTATGCCCTGCCGACTCTATTTAGCCTCAGAGACGCTTTGAGACAAGTGTTACAAAAATCAAAGAATGTCGTAAATTAGAGTGAAATTGCTTCAAACAAGCGAATTATCGCGAAACAACACCTGCTCGAATCCAACCAAAACTGTGCCCTGCGGTCTCTACTGAGCCTCAGAGACGCTTTGAGACAAGTGTTACACAAATCAGAGAATGTGAGAAATTAGATTGAAATTGCTTCAAACAAGCGAATTATCGCGAAATAACACCTGCTCGAATCCGACAAAAACTGTGCCCTGCCGCATTTATTTAGCCTCGGAGACGGTTTGAAACAATTGTTACAGAAATCAGACAATGTCAAAAATTAGAGTGAAATTGCTTCAAACAAGCGAATTATCGCGAAACAACACCTGCTCAAATCCAACAAAAACTTCGCCCTGCCGTCTCTACTGAGCCTCAGAGACCCTTTGAGACAAGTGTTACAAAAATCAGAGAATGTCAAAAATTAGAGTGAAATTGCTTCAAACAAGCGAATTATCGCGAAACAACACCTGCTCGAATCCGACAAAAACTATGCCCTGCCGACTCTATTTAGCCTCAGAGACGCTTTGAGACAAGTGTTACAAAAATCAAAGAATGTCGTAAATTAGAGTGAAATTGCTTCAAACAAGCGAATTATCGCGAAACAACACCTGCTCGAATCCAACCAAAACTGTGCCCTGCGGTCTCTACTGAGCCTCAGAGACGCTTTGAGACAAGTGTTACACAAATCAGAGAATGTGAGAAATTAGATTGAAATTGCTTCAAACAAGCGAATTATCGCGAAACAACACCTGCTCGAATCCGACAAAAACTGTGCCCTGCCGCATTTATTTAGCCTCGGAGACGGTTTGAAACAATTGTTACAGAAATCAGACAATGTCAAAAATTAGAGTGAAATTGCTTCAAACAAGCGAATTATCGCGAAACAACACCTGCTCAAATCCAACAAAAACTTCGCCCTGCCGTCTCTACTGAGCCTCAGAGACCCTTTGAGACAAGTGTTACAAAAATCAGAGAATGTCAAAAATTAGAGTGAAATTGCTTCAAACAAGCGAATTATCGCGAAACAACACCTGCTCGAATCCGACAAAAACTATGCCCTGCCGACTCTATTTAGCCTCAGAGACGGTTTGAAACCATTGTTACAAAAATCAGAGAATGTGAAAAATTAGAGTGAAATTGCTTCAAACAAGCGAATTATCGCGAAACAACACCTGCTCGAATCCAACAAAAACTATGCCCTGCCGACTCTATTTAGCCTTAGAGACAGTTTGAAACCATTGTTACAAAAATCAGAGAATGTGAAAAATTAGAGTGAAATATCTACAAATAAGCGAATTATCGCGAAACAACACCTGCTTGAATCCAACAAAAACTGTGCCCTGCCGACTCTAGCCTCAGAGACGGTTTGAAACAATTGTTACAAAAATCAGAGAATGTGAAAAATTAGAGTGAAATTGCTTCACACAAGCGAATTATCGCGAATCCAACAAAAACTGTGCCCTGCCGTCTCTACTGAGCCTCAGAGACGCCTTGAGACAAGTGTTTCAAAAATCAGAGAATGTCATAAATTAGAGTGAAATTGCTTCAAACAAGCGAATTATCGCGAAACAACACCTGGTCGAATCCAACAAAAACTGTGCCCTACCGACTCTATTTAGCCTCAGAGACGGTTTGAAACAATTGTTACAAAAATCAGAGAATGTGAAAAATTAGAGTGAAATTGCTTCACACAAGCGAATTATCGCGAATCCAACAAAAACTGTGCCCTGCCGTCTCTACTGAGCCTCAGAGACGCCTTGAGACAAGTGTTTCAAAAATCAGAGAATGTCATAAATTAGAGTGAAATTGCTTCAAACAAGCGAATTATCGCGAAACAACAATTGCTCGAATCCGACAAGAACTGTGCCCTGCCGCATTTATTTAGCCTCAGAGACGGTTTGAAACAATTGTTACAGAAATCCGACAATGTCAAAAATTAGAGTGAAATTGCTTCAAACAAGCGAATTATCGCGAAACAACACCTGCCCGAATCCAACAAAATCTGCGCCCTGCCGTCTCTACTGAGCCTCAGAGACGCTTTGAGACAAGTGTTACAAAAATCAGAGAATGTGAAAAATTAGAGTGAAATTGCTTCAAACAAGCGAATTATCGCGAAACAACACCTGCTCGAATCCAACAATAACTGTGCCCTGCCGTCTCTATTGACGCTCAGAGTCGCTTTGAGACAAGTGTTTTAAGAATCAGAGAATGTCATAAATGAGAGTGAAATTGCTTCAAACAAGCGAATTATCGCGAAACAACACCTGCTCGAATCCAACAAAAACTGTGCCCTGCCGTCTCTACTGAGCCTCAGAGACGCTTTTAGACAAGTGTTACAAAAATCAGAGAATGTCGTAAATTAGAGTGAAATTGCTTCAAACAAGCGAATTATGGCGAAACAACACCTGTTCGAATCCAACTAAAACTGTGCCCTGCCGTCCTTACTGAGCCTCAGAGACGCTTTGAGACATGTGTTACAAAAATCAGAGAATGTCAAAAATTAGAGTGAAATTGCTTCAAACAAGCGAATTATCGCGAAACAACACCCTCTCGAATCCGACAAAAACCATGCCCTGCCGCATTTATTTAGCCTCAGAGACGGTTTGAAACAATTGTTACAGAAATCAGACAATGTCAAAAATTAGAGTGAAATTGCTTCAAACAAGCGAATTATCGCGAAACAACACCTGCTCAAATCCAACAAAAACTTCGCCCTGCCGTCTCTACTGAGCCTCAGAGACCCTTTGAGACAAGTGTTACAAAAATCAGAGAATGTCAAAAATTAGAGTGAACTTGCTTCAAACAAGCGAATTATCGCGAAACAACACCTGCTCGAATCCGACAAAAACTATGCCCTGCCGCATTTATTTAGCCTCAGAGACGGTTTGAAACAATTGTTACAGAAATCCGACAATGTCAAAAATTAGAGTGAAATTGCTTCAAACAAGCGAATTATCGCGAAACAACACCTGCTCGAATCCAACAATAACTGTGCCCTGCCGTCTCTATTGAGGCTCAGAGTCGCTTTGAGACAAGTGTTTTAAGAATCAGAGAATGTCATAAATGAGAGTGAAATTGCTTCAAACAAGCGAATTATCGCGAAACAACACCTGCTCGAATCCAACAATAACTGTGCCCTGCCGTCTCTATTGAGGCTCAGAGTCGCTTTGAGACAAGTGTTTTAAGAATCAGAGAATGTCGTAAATTAGAGTGAAATTGCTTCAAACAAGCGAATTATGGCGAAACAACACCTGTTCGAATCCAACTAAAACTGTGCCCTGCCGTCTCTACTGAGCCTCAGAGACGCTTTTAGACAAGTGTTACAAAAATCAGAGAATGTCGTAAATTAGAGTGAAATTGCTTCAAACAAGCGAATTATGGCGAAACAACACCTGTTCGAATCCAACTAAAACTGTGCCCTGCCGTCCTTACTGAGCCTCAGAGACGCTTTGAGACATGTGTTACAAAAATCAGAGAATGTCAAAAATTAGAGTGAAATTGCTTCAAACAAGCGAATTATCGCGAAACAACACCTGCTCGAATCCAACAAAAACTATGCCCTGCCGACTCTATTTAGCCTCAGAGACGCTTTGAGACAAGTGTTACAAAAATCAAAGAATGTCGTAAATTAGAGTGAAATTGCTTCAAACAAGCGAATTATCGCGAAACAACACCTGCTCGAATCCAACAAAAACTGTGCCCTGCCGACTCTATTTAGCCTCAGAGACGGTTTGAAACAATTGTTACAAAAATCAGAGAATGTGAAAAATTAGAGTGAAATTGCTTCACACAAGCGAATTATCGCGAATCCAACAAAAACTGTGCCCTGCCGTCTCTACTGAGCCTCAGAGACGCCTTGAGACAAGTGTTTCAAAAATCAGAGAATGTCATAAATTAGAGTGAAATTGCTTCAAACAAGCGAATTATCGCGAAACAACAAATGCTCGAATCCGACAAGAACTGTGCCCTGCCGCATTTATTTAGCCTCAGAGACGGTTTGAAACAATTGTTACAGAAATCCGACAATGTCAAAAATTAGAGTGAAATTGCTTCAAACAAGCGAATTATCGCGAAACAACACCTGCCCGAATCCAACAAAATCTGCGCCCTGCCGTCTCTACTGAGCCTCAGAGACGCTTTGAGACAAGTGTTACAAAAATCAGAGAATGTGAAAAATTAGAGTGAAATTGCTTCAAACAAGCGAATTATCGCGAAACAACACCTGCTCGAATCCAACAATAACTGTGCCCTGCCGTCTCTATTGACGCTCAGAGTCGCTTTGAGACAAGTGTTTTAAGAATCAGAGAATGTCATAAATGAGAGTGAAATTGCTTCAAACAAGCGAATTATCGCGAAACAACACCTGCTCGAATCCAACAAAAACTGTGCCCTGCCGTCTCTACTGAGCCTCAGAGACGCTTTTAGACAAGTGTTACAAAAATCAGAGAATGTCGTAAATTAGAGTGAAATTGCTTCAAACAAGCGAATTATGGCGAAACAACACCTGTTCGAATCCAACTAAAACTGTGCCCTGCCGTCCTTACTGAGCCTCAGAGACGCTTTGAGACATGTGTTACAAAAATCAGAGAATGTCAAAAATTAGAGTGAAATTGCTTCAAACAAGCGAATTATCGCGAAACAACACCCTCTCGAATCCGACAAAAACCATGCCCTGCCGCATTTATTTAGCCTCAGAGACGGTTTGAAACAATTGTTACAGAAATCAGACAATGTCAAAAATTAGAGTGAAATTGCTTCAAACAAGCGAATTATCGCGAAACAACACCTGCTCAAATCCAACAAAAACTTCGCCCTGCCGTCTCTACTGAGCCTCAGAGACCCTTTGAGACAAGTGTTACAAAAATCAGAGAATGTCAAAAATTAGAGTGAAAATGCTTCAAACAAGCAAATTATCGCGAAACAACACCTGCTCGAATCCGACAAAAACTATGCCCTGCCGACTCTATTTAGCCTCAGAGAGGGTTTGAAACCATTGTTACAAAAATCAGAGAATGTGAAAAATTAGAGTGAAATTGCTTAAAACAAGCGAATTATCGCAAAACAACACCTGCTCGAATCCAACAAAAACTATGCCCTGCCGACTCTATTTAGCCTCAGAGACGCTTTGAGACAAGTGTTACAAAAATCAAAGAATGTCGTAAATTAGAGTGAAATTGCTTCAAACAAGCGAATTATCGCGAAACAACACCTGCTCGAATCCAACAAAAACTGTGCCCTGCGGTCTCTACTGAGCCTCAGAGACGCTTTGAGACAAGTGTTACAAAAATCAGAGAATGTCAAAAATTAGAGTGAAATTGCTTCAAACAAGCGAATTATCGCGAAACAACACCTGCTCGAATCCAACAAAAACTATGCCCTGCCGACTCTATTTAGCCTCAGAGACCCTTTGAGACAAGTGTTACAAAAATCAGACAATGTCAAAAATTAGAGTGAAATTGCTTCAAACAAGCGAATTATCGCGAAACAACACCTGCTCAAATCCAACAAAAACTTCGCCCTGCCGTCTCTACTGAGCCTCAGAGACGCTTTGAGACAAGTGTTACAAAAATCAGAGAATGTCAAAAATTAGAGTGAAATTGCTTCAAACAAGCGAATTATCGCGAAACAACACCTGCTCGAATCCGACAAAAACTATGCCCTGCCGACTCTATTTAGCCTCAGAGACGCTTTGAGACAAGTGTTACAAAAATCAAAGAATGTCGTAAATTAGAGTGAAATTGCTTCAAACAAGCGAATTATCGCGAAACAACACCTGCTCGAATCCAACAAAAAATGGGCCCTGCGGTCTCTACTGAGCCTCAGAGACGCTTTGAGACAAGTGTTACACAAATCAGAGAATGTGAGAAATTAGATTGAAATTGCTTCAAACAAGCGAATTATCGCGAAACAACACCTGCTCGAATCCGACAAAAACTGTGCCCTGCCGCATTTATTTAGCCTCGGAGACGGTTTGAAACAATTGTTACAGAAATCAGACAATGTCAAAAATTAGAGTGAAATTGCTTCAAACAAGCGAATTATCGCGAAACAACACCTGCTCAAATCCAACAAAAACTTCGCCCTGCCGTCTCTACTGAGCCTCAGAGACCCTTTGAGACAAGTGTTACAAAAATCAGAGAATGTCAAAAATTAGAGTGAAATTGCTTCAAACAAGCGAATTATCGCGAAACAACACCTGCTCGAATCCAACAAAAACTGTGCCCTGCCGACTCTATTTAGCCTCAGAGACCCTTTGAGACAAGTGTTACAAAAATCAGACAATGTCAAAAATTAGAGTGAAAATGCTTCAAACAAGCAAATTATCGCGAAACAACACCTGCTCGAATCCGACAAAAACTATGCATTGCCGACTCTATTTAGCCTCAGAGAGGGTTTGAAACCATTGTTACAAAAATCAGAGAATGTGAAAAATTAGAGTGAAATTGCTTAAAACAAGCGAATTATCGCGAAACAACACCTGCTCGAATCCAACAAAAACTATGCCCTGCCGACTCTATTTAGCCTCAGAGACGCTTTGAGACAAGTGTTACAAAAATCAAAGAATGTCGTAAATTAGAGTGAAATTGCTTCAAACAAGCGAATTATCGCGAAACAACACCTGCTCGAATCCAACAAAAACTGTGCCCTGCGGTCTCTACTGAGCCTCAGAGACGCTTTGAGACAAGTGTTACACAAATCAGAGAATGTGAGAAATTAGATTGAAATTGCTTCAAACAAGCGAATTATCGCGAAACAACACCTGCTCGAATCCGACAAAAACTGTGCCCTGCCGCACTTATTTAGCCTCAGAGACGGTTTGAAACAATTGTTACAGAAATCAGACAATGTCAAAAATTAGAGTGAAATTGCTTCAAACAAGCGAATTATCGCGAAACAACACCTGCTCAAATCCAACAAAAACTTCGCCCTGCCGTCTCTACTGAGCCTCAGAGACCCTTTGAGACAAGTGTTACAAAAATCAGAGAATGTCAAAAATTAGAGTGAAATTGCTTCAAACAAGCGAATTATCGCGAAACAACACCTGCTCGAATCCGACAAAAACTATGCCCTGCCGACTCTATTTAGCCTCAGAGACGCTTTGAGACAAGTGTTACGAAAATCAAAGAATGTCGTAAATTAGAGTGAAATTGCTTCAAACAAGCGAATTATCGCGAAACAACACCTGCTCGAATCCAACCAAAACTGTGCCCTGCGGTCTCTACTGAGCCTCAGAGACGCTTTGAGACAAGTGTTACACAAATCAGAGAATGTGAGAAATTAGATTGAAATTGCTTCAAACAAGCGAATTATCGCGAAACAACACCTGCTCGAATCCGACAAAAACTGTGCCCTGCCGCATTTATTTAGCCTCGGAGACGGTTTGAAACAATTGTTACAGAAATCAGACAATGTCAAAAATTAGAGTGAAATTGCTTCAAACAAGCGAATTATCGCGAAACAACACCTGCTCAAATCCAACAAAAACTTCGCCCTGCCGTCTCTACTGAGCCTCAGAGACCCTTTGAGACAAGTGTTACAAAAATCAGAGAATGTCAAAAATTAGAGTGAAATTGCTTCAAACAAGCGAATTATCGCGAAACAACACCTGCTCGAATCCGACAAAAACTATGCCCTGCCGACTCTATTTAGCCTCAGAGACGGTTTGAAACCATTGTTACAAAAATCAGAGAATGTGAAAAATTAGAGTGAAATTGCTTCAAACAAGCGAATTATCGCGAAACAACACCTGCTCGAATCCAACAAAAACTATGCCCTGCCGACTCTATTTAGCCTTAGAGACAGTTTGAAACCATTGTTACAAAAATCAGAGAATGTGAAAAATTAGAGTGAAATATCTTCAAATAAGCGAATTATCGCGAAACAACACCTGCTTGAATCCAACAAAAACTGTGCCCTGCCGACTCTATTTAGCCTCAGAGACGGTTTGAAACAATTGTTACAAAAATCAGAGAATGTGAAAAATTAGAGTGAAATTGCTTCACACAAGCGAATCATCGCGAATCCAACAAAAACTGTGCCCTGCCGTCTCTACTGAGCCTCAGAGACGCCTTGAGACAAGTGTTTCAAAAATCAGAGAATGTCATAAATTAGAGTGAAATTGCTTCAAACAAGCGAATTATCGCGAAACAACACCTGGTCGAATCCAACAAAAACTGTGCCCTGCCGACTCTATTTAGCCTCAGAGACGGTTTGAAACAATTGTTACAAAAATCAGAGAATGTGAAAAATTAGAGTGAAATTGCTTCACACAAGCGAATTATCGCGAATCCAACAAAAACTGTGCCCTGCCGTCTCTACTGAGCCTCAGAGACGCCTTGAGACAAGTGTTTCAAAAATCAGAGAATGTCATAAATTAGAGTGAAATTGCTTCAAACAAGCGAATTATCGCGAAACAACAATTGCTCGAATCCGACAAGAACTGTGCCCTGCCGCATTTATTTAGCCTCAGAGATAGTTTGAAACAATTGTTACAGAAATCCGACAATGTCAAAAATTAGAGTGAAATTGCTTCAAACAAGCGAATTATCGCGAAACAACACCTGCCCGAATCCAACAAAATCTGCGCCCTGCCGTCTCTACTGAGCCTCAGAGACGCTTTGAGACAAGTGTTACAAAAATCAGAGAATGTGAAAAATTAGAGTGAAATTGCTTCAAACAAGCGAATTATCGCGAAACAACACCTGCTCGAATCCAACAATAACTGTGCCCTGCCGTCTCTATTGACGCTCAGAGTCGCTTTGAGACAAGTGTTTTAAGAATCAGAGAATGTCATAAATGAGAGTGAAATTGCTTCAAACAAGCGAATTATCGCGAAACAACACCTGCTCGAATCCAACAAAAACTGTGCCCTGCCGTCTCTACTGAGCCTCAGAGACGCTTTTAGACAAGTGTTACAAAAATCAGAGAATGTCGTAAATTAGAGTGAAATTGCTTCAAACAAGCGAATTATGGCGAAACAACACCTGTTCGAATCCAACTAAAACTGTGCCCTGCCGTCCTTACTGAGCCTCAGAGACGCTTTGAGACATGTGTTACAAAAATCAGAGAATGTCAAAAATTAGAGTGAAATTGCTTCAAACAAGCGAATTATCGCGAAACAACACCCTCTCGAATCCGACAAAAACCATGCCCTGCCGCATTTATTTAGCCTCAGAGACGGTTTGAAACAATTGTTACAGAAATCCGACAATGTCAAAAATTAGAGTGAAATTGCTTCAAACAAGCGAATTATCGCGAAACAACACCTGCTCGAATCCAACAATAACTGTGCCCTGCCGTCTCTATTGAGGCTCAGAGTCGCTTTGAGACAAGTGTTTTAAGAATCAGAGAATGTCATAAATGAGAGTGAAATTGCTTCAAACAAGCGAATTATCGCGAAACAACACCTGCTCGAATCCAACAATAACTGTGCCCTGCCGTCTCTATTGAGGCTCAGAGTCGCTTTGAGACAAGTGTTTTAAGAATCAGAGAATGTCGTAAATTAGAGTGAAATTGCTTCAAACAAGCGAATTATGGCGAAACAACACCTGTTCGAATCCAACTAAAACTGTGCCCTGCCGTCCTTACGGAGCCTCAGAGACGCTTTGAGACATGTGTTACAAAAATCAGAGAATGTCAAAAATTAGAGTGAAATTGCTTCAAACAAGCGAATTATCGCGAAACAACACCTTCTCGAATCCGACAAAAACCATGCCCTGCCGCATTTATTTAGCCTCAGAGACGGTTTGAAACAATTGTTACAGAAATCAGACAATGTCAAAAATTAGAGTGAAATTGCTTCAAACAAGCGAATTATCGCGTAACAACACCTGCTCAAATCCAAAAAAACTTCGCCCTGCCGTCTCTACTGAGCCTCAGAGACCCTTTGAGACAAGTGTTACAAAAATCAGAGAATGTCAAAAATTAGAGTGAAATTGCTTCAAACAAGCGAATTATCGCGAAACAACACCTGCTCGAATACAACAAAAACTATGCCCTGCCGACTCTATTTAGCCTCAGAGACCCTTTGAGACAAGTGTTACAAAAATCAGAGAATGTCAAAAATTAGAGTGAAAATGCTTCAAACAAGCAAATTATCGCGAAACAACACCTGCTCGAATCCGACAAAAACTATGCCCTGCCGACTCTATTTAGCCTCAGAGAGGGTTTGAAACCATTGTTACAAAAATCAGAGAATGTGAAAAATTAGAGTGAAATTGCTTAAAACAAGCGAATTATCGCGAAACAACACCTGCTCGAATCCAACAAAAACTATGCCCTGCCGACTCTATTTAGCCTCAGAGACGCTTTGAGACAAGTGTTACAAAAATCAAAGAATGTCGTAAATTAGAGTGAAATTGCTTCAAACAAGCGAATTATGGCGAAACAACACCTGTTCGAATCCAACTAAAACTGTGCCCTGCCGTCCTTACTGAGCCTCAGAGACGCTTTGAGACATGTGTTACAAAAATCAGAGAATGTCAAAAATTAGAGTGAAATTGCTTCAAACAAGCGAATTATCGCGAAACAACACCCTCTCGAATCCGACAAAAACCATGCCCTGCCGCATTTATTTAGCCTCAGAGACGGTTTGAAACAATTGTTACAGAAATCAGACAATGTCAAAAATTAGAGTGAAATTGCTTCAAACAAGCGAATTATCGCGAAACAACACCTGCTCAAATCCAACAAAAACTTCGCCCTGCCGTCTCTACTGAGCCTCAGAGACCCTTTGAGACAAGTGTTACAAAAATCAGAGAATGTCAAAAATTAGAGTGTAATTGCTTCAAACAAGCGAATTATCGCGAAACAACACCTGCTCGAATCCGACAAAAACTATGCCCTAACGCATTTATTTAGCCTCAGAGACGGTTTGAAACAATTGTTACAGAAATCCGACAATGTCAAAAATTAGAGTGAAATTGCTTCAAACAAGCGAATTATCGCGAAACAACACCTGCTCGAATCCAACAATAACTGTGCCCTGCCGTCTCTATTGAGGCTCAGAGTCGCTTTGAGACAAGTGTTTTAAGAATCAGAGAATGTCATAAATGAGAGTGAAATTGCTTCAAACAAGCGAATTATCGCGAAACAACACCTGCTCGAATCCAACAATAACTGTGCCCTGCCGTCTCTATTGAGGCTCAGAGTCGCTTTGAGACAAGTGTTTTAAGAATCAGAGAATGTCGTAAATTAGAGTGAAATTGCTTCAAACAAGCGAATTATGGCGAAACAACACCTGTTCGAATCCAACTAAAACTGTGCCCTGCCGTCCTTACGGAGCCTCAGAGACGCTTTGAGACATGTGTTACAAAAATCAGAGAATGTCAAAAATTAGAGTGAAATTGCTTCAAACAAGCGAATTATCGCGAAACAACACCTTCTCGAATCCGACAAAAACCATGCCCTGCCGCATTTATTTAGCCTCAGAGACGGTTTGAAACAATTGTTACAGAAATCAGACAATGTCAAAAATTAGAGTGAAATTGCTTCAAACAAGCGAATTATCGCGTAACAACACCTGCTCAAATCCAAAAAAACTTCGCCCTGCCGTCTCTACTGAGCCTCAGAGACCCTTTGAGACAAGTGTTACAAAAATCAGAGAATGTCAAAAATTAGAGTGAAATTGCTTCAAACAAGCGAATTATCGCGAAACAACACCTGCTCGAATACAACAAAAACTATGCCCTGCCGACTCTATTTAGCCTCAGAGACCCTTTGAGACAAGTGTTACAAAAATCAGAGAATGTCAAAAATTAGAGTGAAAATGCTTCAAACAAGCAAATTATCGCGAAACAACACCTGCTCGAATCCGACAAAAACTATGCCCTGCCGACTCTATTTAGCCTCAGAGAGGGTTTGAAACCATTGTTACAAAAATCAGAGAATGTGAAAAATTAGAGTGAAATTGCTTAAAACAAGCGAATTATCGCGAAACAACACCTGCTCGAATCCAACAAAAACTATGCCCTGCCGACTCTATTTAGCCTCAGAGACGCTTTGAGACAAGTGTTACAAAAATCAAAGAATGTCGTAAATTAGAGTGAAATTGCTTCAAACAAGCGAATTATCGCGAAACAACACCTGCTCGAATCCAACAAAAACAGTGCCCTGGGGTCTCTACTGAGCCTCAGAGACGCTTTGAGACAAGTGTTACACAAATCAGAGAATGTGAGAAATTAGATTGAAATTGCTTCAAACAAGCGAATTATCGCGAAACAACACCTGCTCGAATCCGACAAAAACTGTGCCCTGCCGCACTTATTTAGCCTCAGAGACGGTTTGAAACAATTGTTACAGAAATCAGACAATGTCAAAAATTAGAGTGAAATTGCTTCAAACAAGCGAATTATCGCGAAACAACACCTGCTCAAATCCAACAAAAACTTCGCCCTGCCGTCTCTACTGAGCCTCAGAGACCCTTTGAGACAAGTGTTACAAAAATCAGAGAATGTCAAAAATTAGAGTGAAATTGCTTCAAACAAGCGAATTATCGCGAAACAACACCTGCTCGAATCCGACAAAAACAATGCCCTGCCGACTCTATTTAGCCTCAGAGACGCTTTGAGACAAGTGTTACAAAAATCAAAGAATGTCGTAAATTAGAGTGAAATTGCTTCAAACAAGCGAATTATCGCGAAACAACACCTGCTCGAATCCAACCAAAACTGTGCCCTGCGGTCTCTACTGAGCCTCAGAGACGCTTTGAGACAAGTGTTACACAAATCAGAGAATGTGAGAAATTAGATTGAAATTGCTTCAAACAAGCGAATTATCGCGAAACAACACCTGCTCGAATCCGACAAAAACTGTGCCCTGCCGCATTTATTTAGCGTCGGAGACGGTTTGAAACAATTGTTACAGAAATCAGACAATGTCAAAAATTAGAGTGAAATTGCTTCAAACAAGCGAATTATCGCGAAACAACACCTGCTCAAATCCAACAAAAACTTCGCCCTGCCGTCTCTACTGAGCCTCAGAGACCCTTTGAGACAAGTGTTACAAAAATCAGAGAATGTCAAAAATTAGAGTGAAATTGCTTCAAACAAGCGAATTATCGCGAAACAACACCTGCTCGAATCCGACAAAAACTATGCCCTGCCGACTCTATTTAGCCTCAGAGACGGTTTGAAACCATTGTTACAAAAATCAGAGAATGTGAAAAATTAGAGTGAAATTGCTTCAAACAAGCGAATTATCGCGAAACAACACCTGCTCGAATCCAACAAAAACTATGCCCTGCCGACTCTATTTAGCCTTAGAGACAGTTTGAAACCATTGTTACAAAAATCAGAGAATGTGAAAAATTAGAGTGAAATATCTTCAAATAAGCGAATTATCGCGAAACAACACCTGCTTGAATCCAACAAAAACTGTGCCCTGCCGACTCTATTTAGCCTCAGAGACGGTTTGAAACAATTGTTACAAAAATCAGAGAATGTGAAAAATTAGAGTGAAATTGCTTCACACAAGCGAATTATCGCGAATCCAACAAAAACTGTGCCCTGCCGTCTCTACTGAGCCTCAGAGACGCCTTGAGACAAGTGTTTCAAAAATCAGAGAATGTCATAAATTAGAGTGAAATTGCTTCAAACAAGCGAATTATCGCGAAACAACACCTGGTCGAATCCAACAAAAACTGTGCCCTGCCGACTCTATTTAGCCTCAGAGACGGTTTGAAACAATTGTTACAAAAATCAGAGAATGTGAAAAATTAGAGTGAAATTGCTTCACACAAGCGAATTATCGCGAATCCAACAAAAACTGTGCCCTGCCGTCTCTACTGAGCCTCAGAGACGCCTTGAGACAAGTGTTTCAAAAATCAGAGAATGTCATAAATTAGAGTGAAATTGCTTCAAACAAGCGAATTATCGCGAAACAACAATTGCTCGAATCCGACAAGAACTGTGCCCTGCCGCATTTATTTAGCCTCAGAGACGGTTTGAAACAATTGTTACAGAAATCCGACAATGTCAAAAATTAGAGTGAAATTGCTTCAAACAAGCGAATTATCGAGAAACAACACCTGCCCGAATCCAACAAAATCTGCGCCCTGCCGTCTCTACTGAGCCTCAGAGACGCTTTGAGACAAGTGTTACAAAAATCAGAGAATGTGAAAAATTAGAGTGAAATTGCTTCAAACAAGCGAATTATCGCGAAACAACACCTGCTCGAATCCAACAATAACTGTGCCCTGCCGTCTCTACTGAGCCTCAGAGACGCTTTTAGACAAGTGTTACAAAAATCAGAGAATGTCGTAAATTAGAGTGAAATTGCTTCAAACAAGCGAATTATGGCGAAACAACACCTGTTCGAATCCAACTAAAACTGTGCCCTGCCGTCCTTACTGAGCCTCAGAGACGCTTTGAGACATGTGTTACAAAAATCAGAGAATGTCAAAAATTAGAGTGAAATTGCTTCAAACAAGCGAATTATCGCGAAACAACACCTGCTCGAATCCGACAAAAACTATGCCCTGCCGCATTTATTTAGCCTCAGAGACGGTTTGAAACAATTGTTACAGAAATCCGACAATGTCAAAAATTAGAGTGAAATTGCTTCAAACAAGCGAATTATCGCGAAACAACACCTGCTCGAATCCAACAATAACTGTGCCCTGCCGTCTCTATTGAGGCTCAGAGTCGCTTTGAGACAAGTGTTTTAAGAATCAGAGAATGTCGTAAATTAGAGTGAAATTGCTTCAAACAAGCGAATTATGGCGAAACAACACCTGTTCGAATCCAACTAAAACTGTGCCCTGCCGTCCTTACTGAGCCTCAGAGACGCTTTGAGACATGTGTTACAAAAATCAGAGAATGTCAAAAATTAGAGTGAAATTGCTTCAAACAAGCGAATTATCGCGAAACAACACCTTCTCGAATCCGACAAAAACCATGCCCTGCCGCATTTATTTAGCCTCAGAGACGGTTTGAAACAATTGTTACAGAAATCAGACAATGTCAAAAATTAGAGTGAAATTGCTTCAAACAAGCGAATTATCGCGTAACAACACCTGCTCAAATCCAAAAAAACTTCGCCCTGCCGTCTCTACTGAGCCTCAGAGACCCTTTGAGACAAGTGTTACAAAAATCAGAGAATGTCAAAAATTAGAGTCAAATTGCTTCAAACAAGCGAATTATCGCGAAACAACACCTGCTCGAATACAACAAAAACTATGCCCTGCCGACTCTATTTAGCCTCAGAGACCCTTTGAGACAAGTGTTACAAAAATCAGAGAATGTCAAAAATTAGAGTGAAAATGCTTCAAACAAGCAAATTATCGCGAAACAACACCTGCTCGAATCCGACAAAAACTATGCCCTGCCGACTCTATTTAGCCTCAGAGAGGGTTTGAAACCATTGTTACAAAAATCAGAGAATGTGAAAAATTAGAGTGAAATTGCTTAAAACAAGCGAATTATCGCGAAACAACACCTGCTCGAATCCAACAAAAACTATGCCCTGCCGACTCTATTTAGCCTCAGAGACGCTTTGAGACAAGTGTTACAAAAATCAAAGAATGTCGTAAATTAGAGTGAAATTGCTTCAAACAAGCGAATTATCGCGAAACAACACCTGCTCGAATCCAACAAAAACTGTGCCCTGCGGTCTCTACTGAGCCTCAGAGACGCTTTGAGACAAGTGTTACACAAATCAGAGAATGTGAGAAATTAGATTGAAATTGCTTCAAACAAGCGAATTATCGCGAAACAACACCTGCTCGAATCCGACAAAAACTGTGCCCTGCCGCACTTATTTAGCCTCAGAGACGGTTTGAAACAATTGTTACAGAAATCAGACAATGTCAAAAATTAGAGTGAAATTGCTTCAAACAAGCGAATTATCGCGAAACAACACCTGCTCAAATCCAACAAAAACTTCGCCCTGCCGTCTCTACTGAGCCTCAGAGACCCTTTGAGACAAGTGTTACAAAAATCAGAGAATGTCAAAAATTAGAGTGAAATTGCTTCAAACAAGCGAATTATCGCGAAACAACACCTGCTCGAATCCGACAAAAACTATGCCCTGCCGCATTTATTTAGCCTCAGAGACGGTTTGAAACAATTGTTACAGAAATCCGACAATGTCAAAAATTAGAGTGAAATTGCTTCAAACAAGCGAATTATCGCGAAACAACACCTGCTCGAATCCAACAATAACTGTGCCCTGCCGTCTCTATTGAGGCTCAGAGTCGCTTTGAGACAAGTGTTTTAAGAATCAGAGAATGTCGTAAATTAGAGTGAAATTGCTTCAAACAAGCGAATTATGGCGAAACAACACCTGTTCGAATCCAACTAAAACTGTGCCCTGCCGTCCTTACTGAGCCTCAGAGACGCTTTGAGACATGTGTTACAAAAATCAGAGAATGTCAAAAATTAGAGTGAAATTGCTTCAAACAAGCGAATTATCGCGAAACAACACCTTCTCGAATCCGACAAAAACCATGCCCTGCCGCATTTATTTAGCCTCAGAGACGGTTTGAAACAATTGTTACAGAAATCAGACAATGTCAAAAATTAGAGTGAAATTGCTTCAAACAAGCGAATTATCGCGTAACAACACCTGCTCAAATCCAAAAAAACTTCGCCCTGCCGTCTCTACTGAGCCTCAGAGACCCTTTGAGACAAGTGTTACAAAAATCAGAGAATGTCAAAAATTAGAGTCAAATTGCTTCAAACAAGCGAATTATCGCGAAACAACACCTGCTCGAATACAACAAAAACTATGCCCTGCCGACTCTATTTAGCCTCAGAGACCCTTTGAGACAAGTGTTACAAAAATCAGAGAATGTCAAAAATTAGAGTGAAAATGCTTCAAACAAGCAAATTATCGCGAAACAACACCTGCTCGAATCCGACAAAAACTATGCCCTGCCGACTCTATTTAGCCTCAGAGAGGGTTTGAAACCATTGTTACAAAAATCAGAGAATGTGAAAAATTAGAGTGAAATTGCTTAAAACAAGCGAATTATCGCGAAACAACACCTGCTCGAATCCAACAAAAACTATGCCCTGCCGACTCTATTTAGCCTCAGAGACGCTTTGAGACAAGTGTTACAAAAATCAAAGAATGTCGTAAATTAGAGTGAAATTGCTTCAAACAAGCGAATTATCGCGAAACAACACCTGCTCGAATCCAACAAAAACTGTGCCCTGCGGTCTCTACTGAGCCTCAGAGACGCTTTGAGACAAGTGTTACACAAATCAGAGAATGTGAGAAATTAGATTGAAATTGCTTCAAACAAGCGAATTATCGCGAAACAACACCTGCTCGAATCCGACAAAAACTGTGCCCTGCCGCACTTATTTAGCCTCAGAGACGGTTTGAAACAATTGTTACAGAAATCAGACAATGTCAAAAATTAGAGTGAAATTGCTTCAAACAAGCGAATTATCGCGAAACAACACCTGCTCAAATCCAACAAAAACTTCGCCCTGCCGTCTCTACTGAGCCTCAGAGACCCTTTGAGACAAGTGTTACAAAAATCAGAGAATGTCAAAAATTAGAGTGAAATTGCTTCAAACAAGCGAATTATCGCGAAACAACACCTGCTCGAATCCGACAAAAACTATGCCCTGCCGACTCTATTTAGCCTCAGAGACGCTTTGAGACAAGTGTTACAAAAATCAAAGAATGTCGTAAATTAGAGTGAAATTGCTTCAAACAAGCGAATTATCGCGAAAGAACACCTGCTCGAATCCAACCAAAACTGTGCCCTGCGGTCTCTACTGAGCCTCAGAGACGCTTTGAGACAAGTGTTACACAAATCAGAGAATGTGAGAAATTAGATTGAAATTGCTTCAAACAAGCGAATTATCGCGAAACAACACCTGCTCGAATCCGACAAAAACTGTGCCCTGCCGCATTTATTTAGCGTCGGAGACGGTTTGAAACAATTGTTACAGAAATCAGACAATGTCAAAAATTAGAGTGAAATTGCTTCAAACAAGCGAATTATCGCGAAACAACACCTGCTCAAATCCAACAAAAACTTCGCCCTGCCGTCTCTACTGAGCCTCAGAGACCCTTTGAGACAAGTGTTACAAAAATCAGAGAATGTCAAAAATTAGAGTGAAATTGCTTCAAACAAGCGAATTATCGCGAAACAACACCTGCTCGAATCCGACAAAAACTATGCCCTGCCGACTCTATTTAGCCTCAGAGACGGTTTGAAACCATTGTTACAAAAATCAGAGAATGTGAAAAATTAGAGTGAAATTGCTTCAAACAAGCGAATTATCGCGAAACAACACCTGCTCGAATCCAACAAAAACTATTATGCCCTGCCGACTCTATTTAGCCTTAGAGACAGTTTGAAACCATTGTTACAAAAATCAGAGAATGTGAAAAATTAGAGTGAAATATCTTCAAATAAGCGAATTATCGCGAAACAACACCTGCTTGAATCCAACAAAAACTGTGCCCTGCCGACTCTATTTAGCCTCAGAGACGGTTTGAAACAATTGTTACAAAAATCAGAGAATGTGAAAAATTAGAGTGAAATTGCTTCACACAAGCGAATTATCGCGAATCCAACAAAAACTGTGCCCTGCCGTCTCTACTGAGCCTCAGAGACGCCTTGAGACAAGTGTTTCAAAAATCAGAGAATGTCATAAATTAGAGTGAAATTGCTTCAAACAAGCGAATTATCGCGAAACAACACCTGGTCGAATCCAACAAAAACTGTGCCCTGCCGACTCTATTTAGCCTCAGAGACGGTTTGAAACAATTGTTACAAAAATCAGAGAATGTGAAAAATTAGAGTGAAATTGCTTCACACAAGCGAATTATCGCGAATCCAACAAAAACTGCGCCCTGCCGTCTCTACTGAGCCTCAGAGACGCCTTGAGACAAGTGTTTCAAAAATCAGAGAATGTCATAAATTAGAGTGAAATTGCTTCAAACAAGCGAATTATCGCGAAACAACAATTGCTCGAATCCGACAAGAACTGTGCCCTGCCGCATTTATTTAGCCTCAGAGACGGTTTGAAACAATTGTTACAGAAATCCGACAATGTCAAAAATTAGAGTGAAATTGCTTCAAACAAGCGAATTAGCGCGAAACAACACCTGCCCGAATCCAACAAAATCTGCGCCCTGCCGTCTCTACTGAGCCTCAGAGACGCTTTGAGACAAGTGTTACAAAAATCAGAGAATGTGAAAAATTAGAGTGAAATTGCTTCAAACAAGCGAATTATCGCGAAACAACACCTGCTCGAATCCAACAATAACTGTGCCCTGCCGTCTCTATTGACGCTCAGAGTCGCTTTGAGACAAGTGTTTTAAGAATCAGAGAATGTCATAAATGAGAGTGAAATTGCTTCAAACAAGCGATTTATCGCGAAACAACACCTGCTCGAATCCAACAAAAACTGTGCCCTGCCGTCTCTACTGAGCCTCAGAGACGCTTTTAGACAAGTGTTACAAAAATCAGAGAATGTCGTAAATTAGAGTGAAATTGCTTCAAACAAGCGAATTATGGCGAAACAACACCTGTTCGAATCCAACTAAAACTGTGCCCTGCCGTCCTTACTGAGCCTCAGAGACGCTTTGAGACATGTGTTACAAAAATCAGAGAATGTCAAAAATTAGAGTGAAATTGCTTCAAACAAGCGAATTATCGCGAAACAACACCCTCTCGAATCCGACAAAAACCATGCCCTGCCGCATTTATTTAGCCTCAGAGACGGTTTGAAACAATTGTTACAGAAATCAGACAATGTCAAAAATTAGAGTGAAATTGCTTCAAACAAGCGAATTATCGCGAAACAACACCTGCTCAAATCCAACAAAAACTTCGCCCTGCCGTCTCTACTGAGCCTCAGAGACCCTTTGAGACAAGTGTTACAAAAATCAGAGAATGTCAAAAATTAGAGTGAAATTGCTTCAAACAAGCGAATTATCGCGAAACAACACCTGCTCGAATCCGACAAAAACTATGCCCTGCCGCATTTATTTAGCCTCAGAGACGGTTTGAAACAATTGTTACAGAAATCCGACAATGTCAAAAATTAGAGTGAAATTGCTTCAAACAAGCGAATTATCGCGAAACAACACCTGCTCGAATCCAACAATAACTGTGCCCTGCCGTCTCTATTGAGGCTCAGAGTCGCTTTGAGACAAGTGTTTTAAGAATCAGAGAATGTCATAAATGAGAGTGAAATTGCTTCAAACAAGCGAATTATCGCGAAACAACACCTGCTCGAATCCAACAATAACTGTGCCCTGCCGTCTCTATTGAGGCTCAGAGTCGCTTTGAGACAAGTGTTTTAAGAATCAGAGAATGTCCTAAATTAGAGTGAAATTGCTTCAAACAAGCGAATTATGGCGAAACAACACCTGTTCGAATCCAACTAAAACTGTGCCCTGCCGTCCTTACTGAGCCTCAGAGACGCTTTGAGACATGTGTTACAAAAATCAGAGAATGTCAAAAATTAGAGTGAAATTGCTTCAAACAAGCGAATTATCGCGAAACAACACCTTCTCGAATCCGACAAAAACCATGCCCTGCCGCATTTATTTAGCCTCAGAGACGGTTTGAAACAATTGTTACAGAAATCAGACAATGTCAAAAATTTGAGTGAAATTGCTTCAAACAAGCGAATTATCGCGTAACAACACCTGCTCAAATCCAAAAAAACTTCGCCCTGCCGTCTCTACTGAGCCTCAGAGTCCCTTTGAGACAAGTGTTACAAAAATCAGAGAATGTCAAAAATTAGAGTGAAATTGCTTCAAACAAGCGAATTATCGCCAAACAACACCTGCTCGAATCCAACAAAAACTATGCCCTGCCGACTCTATTTAGCCTCAGAGACCCTTTGAGACAAGTGTTACAAAAATCAGAGAATGTCAAAAATTAGAGTGAAAATGCTTCAAACAAGCGAATTAGCGCGAAACAACACCTGCTCGAATCCGACAAAAACTATGCCCTGCCGACTCTATTTTGCCTCAGAGAGGGTTTGAAACCATTGTTACAAAAATCAGAGAATGTGAAAAATTAGAGTGAAATTGCTTAAAACAAGCGAATTATCGCGAAACAACACCTGCTCGAATCCAACAAAAACTATGCCCTGCCGACTCTATTTAGCCTCAGAGACGCTTTGAGACAAGTGTTACAAAAATCAAAGAATGTCGTAAATTAGAGTGAAATTGCTTCAAACAAGCGAATTATCGCGAAACAACACCTGCTCGAATCCAACAAAAAATGGGCCCTGCGGTCTCTACTGAGCCTCAGAGACGCTTTGAGACAAGTGTTACACAAATCAGAGAATGTGAGAAATTAGATTGAAATTGCTTCAAACAAGCGAATTATCGCGAAACAACACCTGCTCGAATCCGACAAAAACTGTGCCCTGCCGCATTTATTTAGCCTCGGAGACGGTTTGAAACAATTGTTACAGAAATCAGACAATGTCAAAAATTAGAGTGAAATTGCTTCAAACAAGCGAATTATCGCGAAACAACACCTGCTCAAATCCAACAAAAACTTCGCCCTGCCGTCTCTACTGAGCCTCAGAGACCCTTTGAGACAAGTGTTACAAAAATCAGAGAATGTCAAAAATTAGAGTGAAATTGCTTCAAACAAGCGAATTATCGCGAAACAACACCTGCTCGAATCCGACAAAAACTATGCCCTGCCGCATTTATTTAGCCTCAGAGACGGTTTGAAACAATTGTTACAGAAATCCGACAATGTCAAAAATTAGAGTGAAATTGCTTCAAACAAGCGAATTATCGCGAAACAACACCTGCTCGAATCCAACAATAACTGTGCCCTGCCGTCTCTATTGAGGCTCAGAGTCGCTTTGAGACAAGTGTTTTAAGAATCAGAGAATGTCATAAATGAGAGTGAAATTGCTTCAAACAAGCGAATTATCGCGAAACAACACCTGCTCGAATCCAACAAAAACTATGCCCTGCCGACTCTATTTAGCCTCAGAGACCCTTTGAGACAAGTGTTACAAAAATCAGAGAATGTGAAAAATTAGAGTGAAATTGCTTCACACAAGCGAATTATCGCGAATCCAACAAAAACTGTGCCCTGCCGTCTCTACTGAGCCTCAGAGACGCCTTGAGACAAGTGTTTCAAAAATCAGAGAATGTCATAAATTAGAGTGAAATTGCTTCAAACAAGCGAATTATCGCGAAACAACACCTGGTCGAATCCAACAAAAACTGTGCCCTGCCGACTCTATTTAGCCTCAGAGACGGTTTGAAACAATTGTTACAAAAATCAGAGAATGTGAAAAATTAGAGTGAAATTGCTTCACACAAGCGAATTATCGCGAATCCAACAAAAACTGCGCCCTGCCGTCTCTACTGAGCCTCAGAGACGCCTTGAGACAAGTGTTTCAAAAATCAGAGAATGTCATAAATTAGAGTGAAATTGCTTCAAACAAGCGAATTATCGCGAAACAACAATTGCTCGAATCCGACAAGAACTGTGCCCTGCCGCATTTATTTAGCCTCAGAGACGGTTTGAAACAATTGTTACAGAAATCCGACAATGTCAAAAATTAGAGTGAAATTGCTTCAAACAAGCGAATTATCGCGAAACAACACCTGCCCGAATCCAACAAAATCTGCGCCCTGCCGTCTCTACTGAGCCTCAGAGACGCTTTGAGACAAGTGTTACAAAAATCAGAGAATGTGAAAAATTAGAGTGAAATTGCTTCAAACAAGCGAATTATCGCGAAACAACACCTGCTCGAATCCAACAATAACTGCATTTATTTAGCCTCAGAGACGGTTTGAAACAATTGTTACAGAAATCCGACAATGTCAAAAATTAGAGTGAAATTGCTTCAAACAAGCGAATTATCGCGAAACAACACCTGCTCAAATCCAAAAAAACTTCGCCCTGCCGTCTCTACTGAGCCTCAGAGACCCTTTGAGACAAGTGTTACAAAAATCAGAGAATGTCAAAAATTAGAGTGAAATTGCTTCAAACAAGCGAATTATCGCGAAACAACACCTGCTCGAATCCAACAAAAACTATGCCCTGCCGACTCTATTTAGCCTCAGAGACCCTTTGAGACAAGTGTTACAAAAATCAGAGAATGTCAAAAATTAGAGTGAAAATGCTTCAAACAAGCGAATTAGCGCGAAACAACACCTGCTCGAATCCGACAAAAACTATGCCCTGCCGACTCTATTTTGCCTCAGAGAGGGTTTGAAACCATTGTTACAAAAATCAGAGAATGTGAAAAATTAGAGTGAAATTGCTTAAAACAAGCGAATTATCGCGAAACAACACCTGCTCGAATCCAACAAAAACTATGCCCTGCCAACTCTATTTAGCCTCAGAGACGCTTTGAGACAAGTGTTACAAAAATCAAAGAATGTCGTAAATTAGAGTGAAATTGCTTCAAACAAGCGAATTATCGCGAAACAACACCTGCTCGAATCCAACAAAAAATGGGCCCTGCGGTCTCTACTGAGCCTCAGAGACGCTTTGAGACAAGTGTTACACAAATCAGAGAATGTGAGAAATTAGATTGGAATTGCTTCAAACAAGCGAATTATCGCGAAACAACACCTGCTCGAATCCGACAAAAACTGTGCCCTGCCGCATTTATTTAGCCTCGGAGACGGTTTGAAACAATTGTTACAGAAATCAGACAATGTCAAAAATTAGAGTGAAATTGCTTCAAACAAGCGAATTATCGCGAAACAACACCTGCTCAAATCCAACAAAAACTTCGCCCTGCCGTCTCTACTGAGCCTCAGAGACCCTTTGAGACAAGTGTTACAAAAATCAGAGAATGTCAAAAATTAGAGTGAAATTGCTTCAAACAAGCGAATTATCGCGAAACAACACCTGCTCGAATCCGACAAAAACTATGCCCTGCCGCATTTATTTAGCCTCAGAGACGGTTTGAAACAATTGTTACAGAAATCCGACAATGTCAAAAATTAGAGTGAAATTGCTTCAAACAAGCGAATTATCGCGAAACAACACCTGCTCGAATCCAACAATAACTGTGCCCTGCCGTCTCTATTGAGGCTCAGAGTCGCTTTGAGACAAGTGTTTTAAGAGTCAGAGAATGTCATAAATGAGAGTGAAATTGCTTCAAACAAGCGAATTATCGCGAAACAACACCTGCTCGAATCCAACAATAACTGTGCCCTGCCGTCTCTATTGAGGCTCAGAGTCGCTTTGAGACAAGTGTTTTAAGAATCAGAGAATGTCGTAAATTAGAGTGAAATTGCTTCAAACAAGCGAATTATGGCGAAACAACACCTGTTCGAATCCAACTAAAACTGTGCCCTGCCGTCCTTACTGAGCCTCAGAGACGCTTTGAGACATGTGTTACAAAAATCAGAGAATGTCAAAAATTAGAGTGAAATTGCTTCAAACAAGCGAATTATCGCGAAACAACACCTTCTCGAATCCGACAAAAGCCATGCCCTGCCGCATTTATTTAGCCTCAGAGACGGTTTGAAACAATTGTTACAGAAATCAGACAATGTCAAAAATTAGAGTGAAATTGCTTCAAACAAGCGAATTATCGCGTAACAACACCTGCTCAAATCCAAAAAAACTTCGCCCTGCCGTCTCTACTGAGCCTCAGAGACCCTTTGAGACAAGTGTTACAAAAATCAGAGAATGTCAAAAATTAGAGTGAAATTGCTTCAAACAAGCGAATTATCGCGAAACAACACCTGCTCGAATACAACAAAAACTATGCCCTGCCGACTCTATTTGGCCTCAGAGACCCTTTGAGACAAGTGTTACAAAAATCAGAGAATGTCAAAAATTAGAGTGAAAATGCTTCAAACAAGCAAATTATCGCGAAACAACACCTGCTCGAATCCGACAAAAACTATGCCCTGCCGACTCTATTTAGCCTCAGAGAGGGTTTGAAACCATTGTTACAAAAATCAGAGAATGTGAAAAATTAGAGTGAAATTGCTTCAAACAAGCGAATTATCGCGAAACAACACCTTCTCGAATCCGACAAAAACCATGCCCTGCCGCATTTATTTAGCCTCAGAGACGGTTTGAAACAATTGTTACAGAAATCAGACAATGTCAAAAATTAGAGTGAAATTGCTTCAAACAAGCGAATTATCGCGAAACAACACCTGCTCAAATCCAACAAAAACTTCGCCCTGCCGTCTCTACTGAGCCTCAGAGACCCTTTGAGACAAGTGTTACAAAAATCAGAGAATGTCAAAAATTAGAGTGAAATTGCTTCAAACAAGCGAATTATCGCGAAACAACACCTGCTCGAATCCGACAAAAACTATGCCCTGCCGACTCTATTTAGCCTCAGAGACGCTTTGAGACAAGTGTTACAAAAATCAAAGAATGTCGTAAATTAGAGTGAAATTGCTTCAAACAAGCGAATTATCGCGAAACAACACCTGCTCGAATCCAACCAAAACTGTGCCCTGCGGTCTCTACTGAGCCTCAGAGACGCTTTGAGACAAGTGTTACACAAATCAGAGAATGTGAGAAATTAGATTGAAATTGCTTCAAACAAGTGAATTATCGCGAAACAACACCTGCTCGAATCCGACAAAAACTGTGCCCTGCCGCATTTATTTAGCCTCGGAGACGGTTTGAAACAATTGTTACAGAAATCAGACAATGTCAAAAATTAGAGTGAAATTGCTTCAAACAAGCGAATTATCGCGAAACAACACCTGCTCAAATCCAACAAAAACTTCGCCCTGCGTCTCTACTGAGCCTCAGAGACCCTTTGAGACAAGTGTTACAAAAATCAGAGAATGTCAAAAATTAGAGTGAAATTGCTTCAAACAAGCGAATTATCGCGAAACAACACCTGCTCGAATCCGACAAAAACTATGCCCTGCCGACTCTATTTAGCCTCAGAGACGGTTTGAAACCATTGTTACAAAAATCAGAGAATGTGAAAAATTAGAGTGAAATTGCTTCAAACAAGCGAATTATCGCGAAACAACACCTGCTCGAATCCAACAAAAACTATGCCCTGCCGACTCTATTTAGCCTTAGAGACAGTTTGAAACCATTGTTACAAAAATCAGAGAATGTGAAAAATTAGAGTGAAATATCTTCAAATAAGCGAATTATCGCGAAACAACACCTGCTTGAATCCAACAAAAACTGTGCCCTGCCGACTCTATTTAGCCTCAGAGACGGTTTGAAACAATTGTTACAAAAATCAGAGAATGTGAAAAATTAGAGTGAAATTGCTTCACACAAGCGAATTATCGCGAATCCAACAAAAACTGTGCCCTGCCGTCTCTACTGAGCCTCAGAGACGCCTTGAGACAAGTGTTTCAAAAATCAGAGAATGTCATAAATTAGAGTGAAATTGCTTCAAACAAGCGAATTATCGCGAAACAACACCTGGTCGAATCCAACAAAAACTGTGCCCTGCCGACTCTATTTAGCCTCAGAGACGGTTTGAAACAATTGTTACAAAAATCAGAGAATGTGAAAAATTAGAGTGAAATTGCTTCACACAAGCGAATTATCGCGAATCCAACAAAAACTGTGCCCTGCCGTCTCTACTGAGCCTCAGAGACGCCTTGAGACAAGTGTTTCAAAAATCAGAGAATGTCATAAATTAGAGTGAAATTGCTTCAAACAAGCGAATTATCGCGAAACAACAATTGCTCGAATCCGACAAGAACTGTGCCCTGCCGCATTTATTTAGCCTCAGAGACGGTTTGAAACAATTGTTACAGAAATCCGACAATGTCAAAAATTAGAGTGAAATTGCTTCAAACAAGCGAATTATCGAGAAACAACACCTGCCCGAATCCAACAAAATCTGCGCCCTGCCGTCTCTACTGAGCCTCAGAGACGCTTTGAGACAAGTGTTACAAAAATCAGAGAATGTGAAAAATTAGGGTGAAATTGCTTCAAACAAGCGAATTATCGCGAAACAACACCTGCTCGAATCCAACAATAACTGTGCCCTGCCGTCTCTATTGACGCTCAGAGTCGCTTTGAGACAAGTGTTTTAAGAATCAGAGAATGTCATAAATGAGAGTGAAATTGCTTCAAACAAGCGAATTATCGCGAAACAACACCTGCTCGAATCCAACAAAAACTGTGCCCTGCCGTCTCTACTGAGCCTCAGAGACGCTTTTAGACAAGTGTTACAAAAATCAGAGAATGTCGTAAATTAGAGTGAAATTGCTTCAAACCAGCGAATTATGGCGAAACAACACCTGTTCGAATCCAACTAAAACTGTGCCCTGCCGTCCTTACTGAGCCTCAGAGACGCTTTGAGACATGTGTTACAAAAATCAGAGAATGTCAAAAATTAGAGTGAAATTGCTTCAAACAAGCGAATTATCGCGAAACAACACCCTCTCGAATCCGACAAAAACCATGCCCTGCCGCATTTATTTAGCCTCAGAGACGGTTTGAAACAATTGTTACAGAAATCAGACAATGTCAAAAATTAGAGTGAAATTGCTTCAAACAAGCGAATTATCGCGAAACAACACCTGCTCAAATCCAACAAAAACTTCGCCCTGCCGTCTCTACTGAGCCTCAGAGACCCTTTGAGACAAGTGTTACAAAAATCAGAGAATGTCAAAAATTAGAGTGAAATTGCTTCAAACAAGCGAATTATCGCGAAACAACACCTGCTCGAATCCGACAAAAACTATGCCCTGCCGCATTTATTTAGCCTCAGAGACGGTTTGAAACAATTGTTACAGAAATCCGACAATGTCAAAAATTAGAGTGAAATTGCTTCAAACAAGCGAATTATCGCGAAACAACACCTGCTCGAATCCAACAATAACTGTGCCCTGCCGTCTCTATTGAGGCTCAGAGTCGCTTTGAGACAAGTGTTTTAAGAATCAGAGAATGTCGTAAATTAGAGTGAAATTGCTTCAAACAAGCGAATTATGGCGAAACAACACCTGTTCGAATCCAACTAAAACTGTGCCCTGCCGTCCTTACTGAGCCTCAGAGACGCTTTGAGACATGTGTTACAAAAATCAGAGAATGTCAAAAATTAGAGTGAAATTGCTTCAAACAAGCGAATTATCGCGAAACAACACCTTCTCGAATCCGACAAAAACCATGCCCTGCCGCATTTATTTAGCCTCAGAGACGGTTTGAAACAATTGTTACAGAAATCAGACAATGTCAAAAATTAGAGTGAAATTGCTTCAAACAAGCGAATTATCGCGTAACAACACCTGCTCAAATCCAAAAAAACTTCGCCCTGCCGTCTCTACTGAGCCTCAGAGTCCCTTTGAGACAAGTGTTACAAAAATCAGAGAATGTCAAAAATTAGAGTGAAATTGCTTCAAACAAGCGAATTATCGCCAAACAACACCTGCTCGAATCCAACAAAAACTATGCCCTGCCGACTCTATTTAGCCTCAGAGACCCTTTGAGACAAGTGTTACAAAAATCAGAGAATGTCAAAAATTAGAGTGAAAATGCTTCAAACAAGCGAATTAGCGCGAAACAACACCTGCTCGAATCCGACAAAAACTATGCCCTGCCGACTCTATTTTGCCTCAGAGAGGGTTTGAAACCATTGTTACAAAAATCAGAGAATGTGAAAAATTAGAGTGAAATTGCTTAAAACAAGCGAATTATCGCGAAACAACACCTGCTCGAATCCAACAAAAACTATGCCCTGCCGACTCTATTTAGCCTCAGAGACGCTTTGAGACAAGTGTTACAAAAATCAAAGAATGTCGTAAATTAGAGTGAAATTGCTTCAAACAAGCGAATTATCGCGAAACAACACCTGCTCGAATCCAACAAAAACTGTGCCCTGCGGTCTCTACTGAGCCTCAGAGACGCTTTGAGACAAGTGTTACACAAATCAGAGAATGTGAGAAATTAGATTGAAATTGCTTCAAACAAGCGAATTATCGCGAAACAACACCTGCTCGAATCCGACAAAAACTGTGCCCTGCCGCATTTATTTAGCCTCAGAGACGGTTTGAAACAATTGTTACAGAAATCAGACAATGTCAAAAATTAGAGTGAAATTGCTTCAAACAAGCGAATTATCGCGAAACAACACCTGCTCAAATCCAACAAAAACTTCGCCCTGCCGTCTCTACTGAGCCTCAGAGACCCTTTGAGACAAGTGTTACAAAAATCAGAGAATGTCAAAAATTAGAGTGAAATTGCTTCAAACAAGCGAATTATCGCGAAACAACACCTGCTCGAATCCGACAAAAACTATGCCCTGCCGACTCTATTTAGCCTCAGAGACGCTTTGAGACAAGTGTTACAAAAATCAAAGAATGTCGTAAATTAGAGTGAAATTGCTTCAAACAAGCGAATTATCGCGAAACAACACCTGCTCGAATCCAACAAAAACTGTGCCCTGCGGTCTCTACTGAGCCTCAGAGACGCTTTGAGACAAGTGTTACACAAATCAGAGAATGTGAGAAATTAGATTGAAATTGCTTCAAACAAGCGAATTATCGTGAAACAACACCTGCTCGAATCCGACAAAAACTGTGCCCTGCCGCATTTATTTAGCCTCAGAGACGGTTTGAAACAATTGTTACAGAAATCAGACAATGTCAAAAATTAGAGTGAAATTGCTTCAAACAAGCGAATTATCGCGAAACAACACCTGCTCAAATCCAACAAAAACTTCGCCCTGCCGTCTCTACTGAGCCTCAGAGACCCTTTGAGACAAGTGTTACAAAAATCAGAGAATGTCAAAAATTAGAGTGAAATTGCTTCAAACAAGCGAATTATCGCGAAACAACACCTGCTCGAATCCGACAAAAACTATGCCCTGCCGCATTTATTTAGCCTCAGAGACGGTTTGAAACAATTGTTACAGAAATCCGACAATGTCAAAAATTAGAGTGAAATTGCTTCAAACAAGCGAATTATCGCGAAACAACACCTGCTCGAATCCAACAATAACTGTGCCCTGCCGTCTCTATTGAGGCTCAGAGTCGCTTTGAGACAAGTGTTTTAAGAATCAGAGAATGTCATAAATGAGAGTGAAATTGCTTCAAACAAGCGAATTATCGCGAAACAACACCTGCTCGAATCCAACAATAACTGTGCCCTGCCGTCTCTATTGAGGCTCAGAGTCGCTTTGAGACAAGTGTTTTAAGAATCAGAGAATGTCGTAAATTAGAGTGAAATTGCTTCAAACAAGCGAATTATGGCGAAACAACACCTGTTCGAATCCAACTAAAACTGTGCCCTGCCGTCCTTACTGAGCCTCAGAGACGCTTTGAGACATGTGTTACAAAAATCAGAGAATGTCAAAAATTAGAGTGAAATTGCTTCAAACAAGCGAATTATCGCGAAACAACACCTTCTCGAATCCGACAAAAACCATGCCCTGCCGCATTTATTTAGCCTCAGAGACGGTTTGAAACAATTGTTACAGAAATCAGACAATGTCAAAAATTAGAGTGAAATTGCTTCAAACAAGCGAATTATCGCGTAACAACACCTGCTCAAATCCAAAAAAACTTCGCCCTGCCGTCTCTACTGAGCCTCAGAGACCCTTTGAGACAAGTGTTACAAAAATCAGAGAATGTCAAAAATTAGAGTGAAATTGCTTCAAACAAGCGAATTATCGCGAAACAACACCTGCTCGAATACAACAAAAACTATGCCCTGCCGACTCTATTTAGCCTCAGAGACCCTTTGAGACAAGTGTTACAAAAATCAGAGAATGTCAAAAATTAGAGTGAAAATGCTTCAAACAAGCAAATTATCGCGAAACAACACCTGCTCGAATCCGACAAAAACTATGCCCTGCCGACTCTATTTAGCCTCAGAGAGGGTTTGAAACCATTGTTACAAAAATCAGAGAATGTGAAAAATTAGAGTGAAATTGCTTCAAACAAGCGAATTATCGCGAAACAACACCTTCTCGAATCCGACAAAAACCATGCCCTGCCGCATTTATTTAGCCTCAGAGACGGTTTGAAACAATTGTTACAGAAATCAGACAATGTCAAAAATTAGAGTGAAATTGCTTCAAACAAGCGAATTATCGCGAAACAACACCTGCTCAAATCCAACAAAAACTTCGCCCTGCCGTCTCTACTGAGCCTCAGAGACCCTTTGAGACAAGTGTTACAAAAATCAGAGAATGTCAAAAATTAGAGTGAAATTGCTTCAAACAAGCGAATTATCGCGAAACAACACCTGCTCGAATCCGACAAAAACTATGCCCTGCCGACTCTATTTAGCCTCAGAGACGCTTTGAGACAAGTGTTACAAAAATCAAAGAATGTCGTAAATTAGAGTGAAATTGCTTCAAACAAGCGAATTATCGCGAAACAACACCTGCTCGAATCCAACCAAAACTGTGCCCTGCGGTCTCTACTGAGCCTCAGAGACGCTTTGAGACAAGTGTTACACAAATAAGAGAATGTGAGAAATTAGATTGAAATTGCTTCAAACAAGCGAATTATCGCGAAACAACACCTGCTCGAATCCGACAAAAACTGTGCCCTGCCGCATTTATTTAGCCTCGGAGACGGTTTGAAACAATTGTTACAGAAATCAGACAATGTCAAAAATTAGAGTGAAATTGCTTCAAACAAGCGAATTATCGCGAAACAACACCTGCTCAAATCCAACAAAAACTTCGCCCTGCCGTCTCTACTGAGCCTCAGAGACCCTTTGAGACAAGTGTTACAAAAATCAGAGAATGTCAAAAATTAGAGTGAAATTGCTTCAAACAAGCGAATTATCGCGTAACAACACCTGCTCGAATCCGACAGAAACTATGCCCTGCCGACTCTATTTAGCCTCAGAGACGGTTTGAAACCATTGTTACAAAAATCAGAGAATGTGAAAAATTAGAGTGAAATTGCTTCAAACAAGCGAATTATCGCGAAACAACACCTGCTCGAATCCAACAAAAACTGCCCTGCCGACTCTATTTAGCCTTAGAGACAGTTTGAAACCATTGTTACAAAAATCAGAGAATGTGAAAAATTAGAGTGAAATATCTTCAAATAAGCGAATTATCGCGAAACAACACCTGCTTTAATCCAACAAAAACTGTGCCCTGCCGACTCTATTTAGCCTCAGAGACGGTTTGAAACAATTGTTACAAAAATCAGAGAATGTGAAAAATTAGAGTGAAATTGCTTCACACAAGCGAATTATCGCGAATCCAACAAAAACTGTGCCCTGCCGTCTCTACTGAGCCTCAGAGACGCCTTGAGACAAGTGTTTCAAAAATCAGAGAATGTCATAAATTAGAGTGAAATTGCTTCAAACAAGCGAATTATCGCGAAACAACACCTGGTCGAATCCAACAAAAACTGTGCCCTGCCGACTCTATTTAGCCTCAGAGACGGTTTGAAACAATTGTTACAAAAATCAGAGAATGTGAAAAATTAGAGTGAAATTGCTTCACACAAGCGAATTATCGCGAATCCAACAAAAACTGTGCCCTGCCGTCTCTACTGAGCCTCAGAGACGCCTTGAGACAAGTGTTTCAAAAATCAGAGAATGTCATAAATTAGAGTGAAATTGCTTCAAACAAGCGAATTATCGCGAAACAACAATTGCTCGAATCCGACAAGAACTGTGCCCTGCCGCATTTATTTAGCCTCAGAGACGGTTTGAAACAATTGTTACAGAAATCCGACAATGTCAAAAATTAGAGTGAAATTGCTTCAAACAAGCGAATTATCGAGAAACAACACCTGCCCGAATCCAACAAAATCTGCGCCCTGCCGTCTCTACTGAGCCTCAGAGACGCTTTGAGACAAGTGTTACAAAAATCAGAGAATGTGAAAAATTAGAGTGAAATTGCTTCAAACAAGCGAATTATCGCGAAACAACACCTGCTCGAATCCAACAATAACTGTGCCCTGCCGTCTCTATTGACGCTCAGAGTCGCTTTGAGACAAGTGTTTTAAGAATCAGAGAATGTCATAAATGAGAGTGAAATTGCTTCAAACAAGCGAATTATCGCGAAACAACACCTGCTCGGATCCAACAAAAACTGTGCCCTGCCGTCTCTACTGAGCCTCAGAGACGCTTTTAGACAAGTGTTACAAAAATCAGAGAATGTCGTAAATTAGAGTGAAATTGCTTCAAACAAGCGAATTATGGCGAAACAACACCTGTTCGAATCCAACTAAAACTGTGCCCTGCCGTCCTTACTGAGCCTCAGAGACGCTTTGAGACATGTGTTACAAAAATCAGAGAATGTCAAAAATTAGAGTGAAATTGCTTCAAACAAGCGAATTATCGCGAAACAACACCCTCTCGAATCCGACAAAAACCATGCCCTGCCGCATTTATTTAGCCTCAGAGACGGTTTGAAACAATTGTTACAGAAATCAGACAATGTCAAAAATTAGAGTGAAATTGCTTCAAACAAGCGAATTATCGCGAAACAACACCTGCTCAAATCCAACAAAAACTTCGCCCTGCCGTCTCTACTGAGCCTCAGAGACCCTTTGAGACAAGTGTTACAAAAATCAGAGAATGTCAAAAATTAGAGTGAAATTGCTTCAAACAAGCGAATTATCGCGAAACAACACCTGCTCGAATCCGACAAAAACTATGCCCTGCCGCATTTATTTAGCCTCAGAGACGGTTTGAAACAATTGTTACAGAAATCCGACAATGTCAAAAATTAGAGTGAAATTGCTTCAAACAAGCGAATTATCGCGAAACAACACCTGCTCGAATCCAACAATAACTGTGCCCTGCCGTCTCTATTGAGGCTCAGAGTCGCTTTGAGACAAGTGTTTTAAGAATCAGAGAATGTCGTAAATTAGAGTGAAATTGCTTCAAACAAGCGAATTATGGCGAAACAACACCTGTTCGAATCCAACTAAAACTGTGCCCTGCCGTCCTTACTGAGCCTCAGAGACGCTTTGAGACATGTGTTACAAAAATCAGAGAATGTCAAAAATTAGAGTGAAATTGCTTCAAACAAGCGAATTATCGCGAAACAACACCTTCTCGAATCCGACAAAAACCATGCCCTGCCGCATTTATTTAGCCTCAGAGACGGTTTGAAACAATTGTTACAGAAATCAGACAATGTCAAAAATTAGAGTGAAATTGCTTCAAACAAGCGAATTATCGCGTAACAACACCTGCTCAAATCCAAAAAAACTTCGCCCTGCCGTCTCTACTGAGCCTCAGAGTCCCTTTGAGACAAGTGTTACAAAAATCAGAGAATGTCAAAAATTAGAGTGAAATTGCTTCAAACAAGCGAATTATCGCCAAACAACACCTGCTCGAATCCAACAAAAACTATGCCCTGCCGACTCTATTTAGCCTCAGAGACCCTTTGAGACAAGTGTTACAAAAATCAGAGAATGTCAAAAATTAGAGTGAAAATGCTTCAAACAAGCGAATTAGCGCGAAACAACACCTGCTCGAATCCGACAAAAACTATGCCCTGCCGACTCTATTTTGCCTCAGAGAGGGTTTGAAACCATTGTTACAAAAATCAGAGAATGTGAAAAATTAGAGTGAAATTGCTTAAAACAAGCGAATTATCGCGAAACAACACCTGCTCGAATCCAACAAAAACTATGCCCTGCCGACTCTATTTAGCCTCAGAGACGCTTTGAGACAAGTGTTATCTAAATCAAAGAATGTCGTAAATTAGAGTGAAATTGCTTCAAACAAGCGAATTATCGCGAAACAACACCTGCTCGAATCCAACAAAAACTGTGCCCTGCGGTCTCTACTGAGCCTCAGAGACGCTTTGAGACAAGTGTTACACAAATCAGAGAATGTGAGAAATTAGATTGAAATTGCTTCAAACAAGCGAATTATCGCGAAACAACACCTGCTCGAATCCGACAAAAACTGTGCCCTGCCGCATTTATTTAGCCTCAGAGACGGTTTGAAACAATTGTTACAGAAATCAGACAATGTCAAAAATTAGAGTGAAATTGCTTCAAACAAGCGAATTATCGCGAAACAACACCTGCTCAAATCCAACAAAAACTTCGCCCTGCCGTCTCTACTGAGCCTCAGAGACCCTTTGAGACAAGTGTTACAAAAATCAGAGAATGTCAAAAATTAGAGTGAAATTGCTTCAAACAAGCGAATTATCGCGAAACAACACCTGCTCGAATCCGACAAAAACTATGCCCTGCCGACTCTATTTAGCCTCAGAGACGCTTTGAGACAAGTGTTACAAAAATCAAAGAATGTCGTAAATTAGAGTGAAATTGCTTCAAACAAGCGAATTATCGCGAAACAACACCTGCTCGAATCCAACAAAAACTGTGCCCTGCGGTCTCTACTGAGCCTCAGAGACGCTTTGAGACAAGTGTTACACAAATCAGAGAATGTGAGAAATTAGATTGAAATTGCTTCAAACAAGCGAATTATCGCGAAACAACACCTGCTCGAATCCGACAAAAACTGTGCCCTGCCGCATTTATTTAGCCTCAGAGACGGTTTGAAACAATTGTTACAGAAATCAGACAATGTCAAAAATTAGAGTGAAATTGCTTCAAACAAGCGAATTATCGCGAAACAACACCTGCTCAAATCCAACAAAAACTTCGCCCTGCCGTCTCTACTGAGCCTCAGAGACCCTTTGAGACAAGTGTTACAAAAATCAGAGAATGTCAAAAATTAGAGTGAAATTGCTTCAAACAAGCGAATTATCGCGAAACAACACCTGCTCGAATCCGAACAAAACTATGCCCTGCCGACTCTATTTAGCCTCAGAGACGCTTTGAGACAAGTGTTACAAAAATCAAAGAATGTCGTAAATTAGAGTGAAATTGCTTCAAACAAGCGAATTATCGCGAAACAACACCTGCTCGAATCCAACAAAAACTATGCCCTGCCGACTCTATTTAGCCTTAGAGACAGTTTGAAACCATTGTTACAAAAATCAGAGAATGTGAAAAATTAGAGTGAAATATCTTCAAATAAGCGAATTATCGCGAAACAACACCTGCTTGAATCCAACAAAAACTGTGCCCTGCCGACTCTATTTAGCCTCAGAGACGGTTTGAAACAATTGTTACAAAAATCAGAGAATGTGAAAAATTAGAGTGAAATTGCTTCACACAAGCGAATTATCGCGAATCCAACAAAAACTGTGCCCTGCCGTCTCTACTGAGCCTCAGAGACGCCTTGAGACAAGTGTTTCAAAAATCAGAGAATGTCATAAATTAGAGTGAAATTGCTTCAAACAAGCGAATTATCGCGAAACAACACCTGGTCGAATCCAACAAAAACTGTGCCCTGCCGACTCTATTTAGCCTCAGAGACGGTTTGAAACAATTGTTACAAAAATCAGAGAATGTGAAAAATTAGAGTGAAATTGCTTCACACAAGCGAATTATCGCGAATCCAACAAAAACTGTGCCCTGCCGTCTCTACTGAGCCTCAGAGACGCCTTGAGACAAGTGTTTCAAAAATCAGAGAATGTCATAAATTAGAGTGAAATTGCTTCAAACAAGCGAATTATCGCGAAACAACAATTGCTCGAATCCGACAAGAACTGTGCCCTGCCGCATTTATTTAGCCTCAGAGACGGTTTGAAACAATTGTTACAGAAATCCGACAATGTCAAAAATTAGAGTGAAATTGCTTCAAACAAGCGAATTATCGCGAAACAACACCTGCCCGAATCCAACAAAATCTGCGCCCTGCCGTCTCTACTGAGCCTCAGAGACGCTTTGAGACAAGTGTTACAAAAATCAGAGAATGTGAAAAATTAGAGTGAAATTGCTTCAAACAAGCGAATAATCGCGAAACAACACCTGCTCGAATCCAACAATAACTTTGCCCTGCCCTCTCTATTGAGGCTCAGAGTCGCTTTGAGACAAGTGTTTTAAGAATCAGAGAATGTCATAAATGAGAGTGAAATTGCTTCAAACAAGCGAATTATCGCGAAACAACACCTGCTCGAATCCAACAAAAACTGTGCCCTGCCGTCTCTACTGAGCCTCAGAGACGCTTTTAGACAAGTGTTACAAAAATCAGAGAATGTCGTAAATTAGAGTGAAATTGCTTCAAACAAGCGAATTATCGCGAAACAACACCTTCTCGAATCCGACAAGAACCATGCCCTGCCGCATTTATTTAGCCTCAGAGACGGTTTGAAACAATTGTTACAGAAATCAGACAATGTCAAAAATTAGAGTGAAATTGCTTCAAACAAGCGAATTATCGCGAAACAACACCTGCTCAAATCCAACAAAAACTTCGCCCTGCCGTCTCTACTGAGCCTCAGAGACCCTTTGAGACAAGTGTTAGTAAAATCAGAGAATGTCAAAAATTAGAGTGAAATTGCTTCAAACAAGCGAATTATCGCGAAACAACACCTGCTCGAATCCGACAAAAACTATGCCCTGCCGCATTTATTTAGCCTCAGAGACGGTTTGAAACAATTGTTACAGAAATCCGACAATGTCAAAAATTAGAGTGAAATTGCTTCAAACAAGCGAATTATCGCGAAACAACACCTGCTCGAATCCAACAATAACTGTGCCCTGCCGTCTCTATTGAGGCTCAGAGTCGCTTTGAGACAAGTGTTTTAAGAATCAGAGAATGTCATAAATGAGAGTGAAATTGCTTCAAACAAGCGAATTATCGCGAAACAACACCTGCTCGAATCCAACAATAACTGTGCCCTGCCGTCTCTATTGAGGCTCAGAGTCGCTTTGAGACAAGTGTTTTAAGAATCAGAGAATGTCGTAAATTAGAGTGAAATTGCTTCAAACAAGCGAATTATGGCGAAACAACACCTGTTCGAATCCAACTAAAACTGTGCCCTGCCGTCCTTACTGAGCCTCAGAGACGCTTTGAGACATGTGTTACAAAAATCAGAGAATGTCAAAAATTAGAGTGAAATTGCTTCAAACAAGCGAATTATCGCGAAACAACACCTTCTCGAATCCGACAAAAACCATGCCCTGCCGCATTTATTTAGCCTCAGAGACGGTTTGAAACAATTGTTACAGAAATCAGACAATGTCAAAAATTAGAGTGAAATTGCTTCAAACAAGCGAATTATCGCGTAACAACACCTGCTCAAATCCAACAAAAACTTCGCCCTGCCGTCTCTACTGAGCCTCAGAGACCCTTTGAGACAAGTGTTACAAGAATCAGAGAATGTCAAAAATTAGAGTGAAATTGCTTCAAACAAGCGAAATATCGCGAAACAACACCTGCTCGAATCCGACAAAAACTATGCCCTGCCGACTCTATTTAGCCTCAGAGACAACCGTTGAAACCATTGTTACAAAAATCAGAGAATGTGAAAAATTAGAGTGAAATTGCTTCAAACAAGCGAATTATCGCTAAACAACACCTGCTCAAATCCAACAAAAACTTCGCCCTGCCGTCTCTACTGAGCCTCAGAGATGCTTTGAGACAAGTGTTACAAAAATCAAAGAATGTCGTAAATTAGAGTGAAATTATTTCAAACAAGCGAATTATCGCGAAACAACACCTGCTCGAATCCGACAAAAACTATGCCCTGCCGACTCTATTTAGCCTCAGAGACGGTTTGAAACCATTGTTACAAAAATCAGAGAATGTGAAAAATTAGAGTGAAATTGCTTCAAACAAGCGAATTATCGCGAAACAACACCTGCTCAAATCCAACAAAAACTTCGCCCTGCCGTCTCTACTGAGCCTCAGAGACGCTTTGAGACAAGTGTTACAAAAATCAAAGAATGTCGTAAATTAGAGTGAAATTGCTTCAAACAAGCGAATTATCGCGAAACAACACCTTCCCGAATCCGACAAAAACCATGCCCTGCCGCATTTATTTAGCCTCAGAGACGGTTTGAAACAATTGTTACAGAAATCAGACAATGTCAAAAATTAGAGTGAAATTGCTTCAAACAAGCGAATTATCGCGTAACAACACCTGCTCAAATCCAACAATAACTTCGCCCTGCCGTCTCTACTGAGCCTCAGAGACGCTTTGAGACAAGTGTTACAAAAATCAAAGAATGTCGTAAATTAGAGTGAAATTACTTCAAACAAGCGAATTATCGCGAAACAACACCTGCTCGAATCCGACAAAAACTATGCCCTGCCGACTCTATTTAGCCTCAGAGACGGTTTGAAACCATTGTTACAAAAATCAGAGATTGTGAAAAATTAGAGTGAAATTGCTTCACACAAGCGAATTATCGCGAAACAACACCTGCTCGAATCCAACAAAAACTGTGCCCTGCCGTCTCTACTGAGCCTCAGAGACGCTTTGAGACAAGTGTTTCAAAAATCAGAGAATGTCATAAATTAAGTGAAATTGCTTCAAACAAGCGAATTATCGCGAAACAACACCTGCTCGAATCCGACAAAAACTGTGCCCTGCCGCATTTATTTAGCCTCAGAGACGGTTTGAAACAATTGTTACAGAAATCCGACAATGTCAAAAATTAGAGTGAAATTGCTTCAAACAAGCGAATTATCGCGAAACAACACCTGCCCGAATCCAACAAAATCTGCGCCCTGCCGTCTCTACTGAGCCTCAGAGACGCTTTGAGACAAGTGTTACAAAAATCAGAGAATGTCAAAAATTAGAGTGAAATTGCTTCAAACAAGCGAATTATCGCGAAACAACACCTGCTCGAATCCAACAATAACTGTGCCCTGCCGTCTCTATTGAGGCTCAGAGTCGCTTTGAGACAAGTGTTTTAAGAATCAGAGAATGTCGTAAATTAGAGTGAAATTGCTTCAAACAAGCGAATTATGGCGAAACAACACCTGTTCGAATCCAACTAAAACTGTGCCCTGCCGTCCTTACTGAGCCTCAGAGACGCTTTGAGACATGTGTTACAAAAATCAGAGAATGTCAAAAATTAGAGTGAAATTGCTTCAAACAAGCGAATTATCGCGAAACAACACCTTCTCGAATCCGACAAAAACCATGCCCTGCCGCATTTATTTAGCCTCAGAGACGGTTTGAAACAATTGTTACAGAAATCAGACAATGTCAAAAATTAGAGTGAAATTGCTTCAAACAAGCGAATTATCGCGTAACAACACCTGCTGAAATCCAAAAAAACTTCGCCCTGCCGTCTCTACTGAGCCTCAGAGACCCTTTCAGACAAGTGCTACAAAAATCAGAGAATGTCAAAAATTAGAGTGAAATTGCTTCAAACAAGCGAATTATCGCGAAACAACACCTGCTCGAATCCAACAAAAACTATGCCCTGCCGACTCTATTTAGCCTCAGAGACCCTTTGAGACAAGTGTTACAAAAATCAGAGAATGTCAAAAATTAGAGTGAAAATGCTTCAAAAAAGCGAATTATCGCGAAACAACACCTGCTCGAATCCGACAAAAACTATGCCCTGCCGACTCTATTTAGCCTCAGAGAGGGTTTGAAACCATTGTTACAAAAATCAGAGAATGTGAAAAATTAGAGTGAAATTGCTTCAAACAAGCGAATTATCGCGAAACAACACCTGCTCGAATCCAACAAAAACTGTGCCCTGCTGTCTCCACTGAGCCTCAGAGACGCTTTGAGACAAGTGTTACAAAAATCAAAGAATGTCGTAAATTAGAGTGAAATTACTTCAAACAAGCGAATTATCGCGAAACAACACCTGCTCGAATCCGACAAAAACTATGCCCTGCCGACTCTATTTAGCCTCAGAGACGGTTTGAAACCATTGTTACAAAAATCAGGGAATGTCATAAATTAGAGTGAAATTGCTTCAAACAAGCGAATTATCGCGAAACAACACCTGCTCGAATCCGACAAAAACTGTGCCCTGCCGCATTTATTTAGCCTCAGAGACGGTTTGAAACAATTGTTACAGAAATCCGACAATGTCAAAAATTAGAGTGAAATTGCTTCAAACAAGCGAATTATCGCGAAACAACACCTGCCCGAATCCAACAAAATCTGCGCCCTGCCGTCTCTACTGAGCCTCAGAGACGCTTTGAGACAAGTGTTACAAAAATCAGAGAATGTCAAAAATTAGAGTGAAATTGCTTCAAACAAGCGAATTATCGCGAAACAACACCCTCTCGAATCCAACAATAACTGTGCCCTGCCGTCTCTATTGAGGCTCAGAGACGCTTTGAGACAAGTGTTACAAAAATCAAAGAATGTCGTAAATTAGAGTGAAATTGCTTCAAACAAGCGAATTATCGCGAAACAACACCTTCCCGAATCCGACAAAAACCATGCCCTGCCGCATTTATTTAGCCTCAGAGACGGTTTGAAACAATTGTTACAGAAATCAGACAATGTCAAAAATTAGAGTGAAATTGCTTCAAACAAGCGAATTATCGCGTAACAACACCTGCTCAAATCCAACAATAACTTCGCCCTGCCGTCTCTACTGAGCCTCAGAGACGCTTTGAGATAAGTGTTACAAAAATCAAAGAATGTCGTAAATTAGAGTGAAATTACTTCAAACAAGCGAATTATCGCGAAACAACACCTGCTCGAATCCGACAAAAACTATGCCCTGCCGACTCTATTTAGCCTCAGAGACGGTTTGAAACCATTGTTACAAAAATCAGAGAATGTGAAAAATTAGAGTGAAATTGCTTCACACAAGCGAATTATCGCGAAACAACACCTGCTCGAATCCAACAAAAACTGTGCCCTGCCGTCTCTACTGAGCCTCAGAGACGCTTTGAGACAAGTGTTTCAAAAATCAGAGAATGTCATAAATTAAGTGAAATTGCTTCAAACAAGCGAATTATCGCGAAACAACACCTGCTCGAATCCGACAAAAACTGTGCCCTGCCGCATTTATTTAGCCTCAGAGACGGTTTGAAACAATTGTTACAGAAATCCGACAATGTCAAAAATTAGAGTGAAATTGCTTCAAACAAGCGAATTATCGCGAAACAACACCTGCCCGAATCCAACAAAATCTGCGCCCTGCCGTCTCTACTGAGCCTCAGAGACGCTTTGAGACAAGTGTTACAAAAATCAGAGAATGTCAAAAATTAGAGTGAAATTGCTTCAAACAAGCGAATTATCGCGAAACAACACCTGCTCGAATCCAACAATAACTGTGCCCTGCCGTCTCTATTGAGGCTCAGAGTCGCTTTGAGACAAGTGTTTTAAGAATCAGAGAATGTCGTAAATTAGAGTGAAATTGCTTCAAACAAGCGAATTATGGCGAAACAACACCTGTTCGAATCCAACTAAAACTGTGCCCTGCCGTCCTTACTGAGCCTCAGAGACGCTTTGAGACATGTGTTACAAAAATCAGAGAATGTCAAAAATTAGAGTGAAATTGCTTCAAACAAGCGAATTATCGCGAAACAACACCTTCTCGAATCCGACAAAAACCATGCCCTGCCGCATTTATTTAGCCTCAGAGACGGTTTGAAACAATTGTTACAGAAATCAGACAATGTCAAAAATTAGAGTGAAATTGCTTCAAACAAGCGAATTATCGCGTAACAACACCTGCTGAAATCCAAAAAAACTTCGCCCTGCCGTCTCTACTGAGCCTCAGAGACCCTTTCAGACAAGTGCTACAAAAATCAGAGAATGTCAAAAATTAGAGTGAAATTGCTTCAAACAAGCGAATTATCGCGAAACAACACCTGCTCGAATCCAACAAAAACTATGCCCTGCCGACTCTATTTAGCCTCAGAGACCCTTTGAGACAAGTGTTACAAAAATCAGAGAATGTCAAAAATTAGAGTGAAAATGCTTCAAAAAAGCGAATTATCGCGAAACAACACCTGCTCGAATCCGACAAAAACTATGCCCTGCCGACTCTATTTAGCCTCAGAGAGGGTTTGAAACCATTGTTACAAAAATCAGAGAATGTGAAAAATTAGAGTGAAATTGCTTCAAACAAGCGAATTATCGCGAAACAACACCTGCTCGAATCCAACAAAAACTGTGCCCTGCTGTCTCCACTGAGCCTCAGAGACGCTTTGAGACAAGTGTTACAAAAATCAAAGAATGTCGTAAATTAGAGTGAAATTACTTCAAACAAGCGAATTATCGCGAAACAACACCTGCTCGAATCCGACAAAAACTATGCCCTGCCGACTCTATTTAGCCTCAGAGACGGTTTGAAACCATTGTTACAAAAATCAGGGAATGTCATAAATTAGAGTGAAATTGCTTCAAACAAGCGAATTATCGCGAAACAACACCTGCTCGAATCCGACAAAAACTGTGCCCTGCCGCATTTATTTAGCCTCAGAGACGGTTTGAAACAATTGTTACAGAAATCCGACAATGTCAAAAATTAGAGTGAAATTGCTTCAAACAAGCGAATTATCGCGAAACAACACCTGCCCGAATCCAACAAAATCTGCGCCCTGCCGTCTCTACTGAGCCTCAGAGACGCTTTGAGACAAGTGTTACAAAAATCAGAGAATGTCAAAAATTAGAGTGAAATTGCTTCAAACAAGCGAATTATCGCGAAACAACACCCTCTCGAATCCAACAATAACTGTGCCCTGCCGTCTCTATTGAGGCTCAGAGACGCTTTGAGACAAGTGTTACAAAAATCAAAGAATGTCGTAAATTAGAGTGAAATTGCTTCAAACAAGCGAATTATCGCGAAACAACACCTTCCCGAATCCGACAAAAACCATGCCCTGCCGCATTTATTTAGCCTCAGAGACGGTTTGAAACAATTGTTACAGAAATCAGACAATGTCAAAAATTAGAGTGAAATTGCTTCAAACAAGCGAATTATCGCGTAACAACACCTGCTCAAATCCAACAATAACTTCGCCCTGCCGTCTCTACTGAGCCTCAGAGACGCTTTGAGATAAGTGTTACAAAAATCAAAGAATGTCGTAAATTAGAGTGAAATTACTTCAAACAAGCGAATTATCGCGAAACAACACCTGCTCGAATCCGACAAAAACTATGCCCTGCCGACTCTATTTAGCCTCAGAGACGGTTTGAAACCATTGTTACAAAAATCAGAGAATGTGAAAAATTAGAGTGAAATTGCTTCACACAAGCGAATTATCGCGAAACAACACCTGCTCGAATCCAACAAAAACTGTGCCCTGCCGTCTCTACTGAGCCTCAGAGACGCTTTGAGACAAGTGTTTCAAAAATCAGAGAATGTCATAAATTAAGTGAAATTGCTTCAAACAAGCGAATTATCGCGAAACAACACCTGCTCGAATCCGACAAAAACTGTGCCCTGCCGCATTTATTTAGCCTCAGAGACGGTTTGAAACAATTGTTACAGAAATCCGACAATGTCAAAAATTAGAGTGAAATTGCTTCAAACAAGCGAATTATCGCGAAACAACACCTGCCCGAATCCAACAAAATCTGCGCCCTGCCGTCTCTACTGAGCCTCAGAGACGCTTTGAGACAAGTGTTACAAAAATCAGAGAATGTCAAAAATTAGAGTGAAATTGCTTCAAACAAGCGAATTATCGCGAAACAACACCTGCTCGAATCCAACAATAACTGTGCCCTGCCGTCTCTATTGAGGCTCAGAGTCGCTTTGAGACAAGTGTTTTAAGAATCAGAGAATGTCATAAATGAGAGTGAAATTGCTTCAAACAAGCGAATTATCGCGAAACAACACCTGCTCGAATCCAACAATAACTGTGCCCTGCCGTCTCTATTGAGGCTCAGAGTCGCTTTGAGACAAGTGTTTTAAGAATCAGAGAATGTCGTAAATTAGAATGAAATTGCTTCAAACAAGCGAATTATGGCGAAACAACACCTGTTCGAATCCAACTAAAATTGTGCCCTGCCGTCCTTACTGAGCCTCAGAGACGCTTTGAGACATGTGTTACAAAAATCAGAGAATGTCAAAAATTAGAGTGAAATTGCTTCAAACAAGCGAATTATCGCGAAACAACACCTTCTCGAATCCGACAAAAACCATGCCCTGCCGCATTTATTTAGCCTCAGAGACGGTTTGAAACAATTGTTACAGAAATCAGACAATGTCAAAAATTAGAGTGAAATTGCTTCAAACAAGCGAATTATCGCGTAACAACACCTGCTGAAATCCAAAAAAACTTCGCCCTGCCGTCTCTACTGAGCCTCAGAGACCCTTTGAGACAAGTGTTACAAAAATCAGAGAATGTCAAAAATTAGAGTGAAATTGCTTCAAACAAGCGAATTATCGCGAAACAACACCTGCTCGAATCCAACAAAAACTATGCCCTGCCGACTCTATTTAGCCTCAGAGACCCTTTGAGACAAGTGTTACAAAAATAGAGTGAAAATGCTTCAAACAAGCGAATTATCGCGAAACAACACCTGCTCGAATCCGACAAAAACTATGCCCTGCCGACTCTATTTAGCCTCAGAGAGGGTTTGAAACCATTGTTACAAAAATCAGAGAATGTGAAAAATTAGAGTGAAATTGCTTCAAACAAGCGAATTATCGCGAAACAACACCTGCTCGAATCCAACAAAAACTGTGCCCTGCTGTCTCCACTGAGCCTCAGAGACGCTTTGAGACAAGTGTTACAAAAATCAAAGAATGTCGTAAATTAGAGTGAAATTACTTCAAACAAGCGAATTATCGCGAAACAACACCTGCTCGAATCCGACAAAAACTATGCCCTGCCGACTCTATTTAGCCTCAGAGACGGTTTGAAACCATTGTTACAAAAATCAGGGAATGTCATAAATTAGAGTGAAATTGCTTCAAACAAGCGAATTATCGCGAAACAACACCTGCTCGAATCCGACAAAAACTGTGCCCTGCCGCATTTATTTAGCCTCAGAGACGGTTTGAAACAATTGTTACAGAAATCCGACAATGTCAAAAATTAGAGTGAAATTGCTTCAAACAAGCGAATTATCGCGAAACAACACCTGCCCGAATCCAACAAAATCTGCGCCCTGCCGTCTCTACTGAGCCTCAGAGACGCTTTGAGACAAGTGTTACAAAAATCAGAGAATGTCAAAAATTAGAGTGAAATTGCTTCAAACAAGCGAATTATCGCGAAACAACACCTGCTCGAATCCAACAATAACTGTGCCCTGCCGTCTCTATTGAGGCTCAGAGTCGCTTTGAGACAAGTGTTTTAAGAATCAGAGAATGTCATAAATGAGAGTGAAATTGCTTCAAACAAGCGAATTATCGCGAAACAACACCTGCTCGAATCCAACAATAACTGTGCCCTGCCGTCTCTATTGAGGCTCAGAGTCGCTTTGAGACAAGTGTTTTAAGAATCAGAGAATGTCGTAAATTAGAGTGAAATTGCTTCAAACAAGCGAATTATGGCGAAACAACACCTGTTCGAATCCAACTAAAACTGTGCCCTGCCGTCCTTACTGAGCCTCAGAGACGCTTTGAGACATGTGTTACAAAAATCAGAGAATGTCAAAAATTAGAGTGAAATTGCTTCAAACAAGCGAATTATCGCGAAACAACACCTGCCCGAATCCAACAAAATCTGCGCCCTGCCGTCTCTACTGAGCCTCAGAGACGCTTTGAGACAAGTGTTACAAAAATCAGAGAATGTCAAAAATTAGAGTGAAATTGCTTCAAACAAGCGAATTATCGCGAAACAACACCTGCTCGAATCCAACAATAACTGTGCCCTGCCGTCTCTATTGAGGCTCAGAGTCGCTTTGAGACAAGTGTTTTAAGAATCAGAGAATGTCATAAATGAGAGTGAAATTGCTTCAAACAAGCGAATTATCGCGAAACAACACCTGCTCGAATCCAACAATAACTGTGCCCTGCCGTCTCTATTGAGGCTCAGAGTCGCTTTGAGACAAGTGTTTTAAGAATCAGAGAATGTCGTAAATTAGAGTGAAATTGCTTCAAACAAGCGAATTATGGCGAAACAACACCTGTTCGAATCCAACTAAAACTGTGCCCTGCCGTCCTTACTGAGCCTCAGAGACGCTTTGAGACATGTGTTACAAAAATCAGAGAATGTCAAAAATTAGAGTGAAATTGCTTCAAACAAGCGAATTAACGCGAAACAACACCTTCTCGAATCCGACAAAAACCATTCCCTGCCGCATTTATTTAGCCTCAGAGACGGTTTGAAACAATTGTTACAGAAATCAGACAATGTCAAAAATTAGAGTGAAATTGCTTCAAACAAGCGAATTATCGCGTAACAACACCTGCTCAAATCCAAAAAAACTTCGCCCTGCCGTCTCTACTGAGCCTCAGAGACCTTTTGAGACAAGTGTTACAAAAATCAGAGAATGTCAAAAATTAGAGTGAAATTGCTTCAAACAAGCGAATTATCGCGAAACAACACCTGCTCGAATCCAACAAAAACTATGTCCTACCGACTCTATTTAGCCTCAGAGACCCTTTGAGACAAGTGTTACAAAAATCAGAGAATGTCAAAAATTAGAGTGAAAATGCTTCAAACAAGCGAATTATCGCGAAACAACACCTGCTCGAATCCGACAAAAACTATGCCCTGCCGACTCTATTTAGCCTCAGAGAGGGTTTGAAACCATTGTTACAAAAATCAGAGAATGTGAAAGATTAGAGTGAAATTGCTTAAAACAAGCGAATTTTCGCGAAACAACACCTGCTCGAATCCAACAAAAACTATGCCCTGCCGACTCTATTTAGCCTCAGAGACGCTTTGAGACAAGTGTTACAAAAATCAAAGAATGTCGTAAATTAGAGTGAAATTGCTTCAAACAAGCGAATTATCGCGAAACAACACCTGCTTGAATCCAACAAAAAATGGGCCCTGCGGTCTCTACTGAGCCTCAGAGACGCTTTGAGACAAGTGTTACACAAATCAGAGAATGTGAGAAATTAGATTGAAATTGCTTCAAACAAGCGAATTATCGCGAAACAACACCTGCTCGAATCCGACAAAAACTGTGCCCTGCCGCATTTAGTTAGCCTCAGAGACGGTTTGAAACAATTGTTACAGAAATCAGACAATGTCAAAATTAGAGTGAAATTGCTTCAAACAAGCGAATTATCGCGAAACAACACCTGCTCAAATCCAACAAAAACTTCGCCCTGCCGTCTCTACTGAGCCTCAGAGACCCTTTGAGACAAGTGTTACAAAAATCAGAGAATGTCAAAAATTAGAGTGAAATTGCTTCAAACAAGCGAATTATCGCGAAACAACACCTGCTCGAATCCGACAAAAACTATGCCCTGCCGACTCTATTTAGCCTCAGAGACGCTTTGAGACAAGTGTTACAAAAATCAAAGAATGTCGTAAATTAGAGTGAAATTGCTTCAAACAAGCGAATTATCGCGAAACAACACCTGCTCGAATCCAACCAAAACTGTGCCCTGCGGTCTCTACTGAGCCTCAGAGACGCTTTGAGACAAGTGTTACACAAATCAGAGAATGTGAGAAATTAGATTGAAATTGCTTCAAACAAGCGAATTATCGCGAAACAACACCTGCTCGAATCCGACAAAAACTGTGCCCTGCCGCATTTATTTAGCCTCAGAGACGGTTTGAAACAATTGTTACAGAAATCAGACAATGTCAAAAATTAGAGTGAAATTGCTTCAAACAAGCGAATTATCGCGAAACAACACCTGCTCAAATCCAACAAAAACTTCGCCCTGCCGTCTCTACTGAGCCTCAGAGACCCTTTGAGACAAGTGTTACAAAAATCAGAGAATGTCAAAAATTAGAGTGAAATTGCTTCAAACAAGCGAATTATCGCGAAACAACACCTGCTCGAATCCGACAAAAACTATGCCCTGCCGACTCTATTTAGCCTCAGAGACGGTTTGAAACCATTGTTACAAAAATCAGAGAATGTGAAAAATTAGAGTGAAATTGCTTCAAACAAGCGAATTATCGCGAAACAACACCTGCTCGAATCCGACAAAAACTATGCCCTGCCGACTCTATTTAGCCTCAGAGACGGTTTGAAACCATTGTTACAAAAATCAGAGAATGTGAAAAATTAGAGTGAAATTGCTTCAAACAAGCGAATTATCGCGAAACAACACCTGCTCGAATCCAACAAAAACTATGCCCTGCCGACTCTATTTAGCCTTAGAGACAGTTTGAAACCATTGTTACAAAAATCAGAGAATGTGAAAAATTAGAGTGAAATATCTTCAAATAAGCGAATTATCGCGAAACAACACCTGGTTGAATCCAACAAAAACTGTGCCCTGCTGTCTCTACCGAGCCTCAGAGACGCTTTGAGACAAGTGTTACAAAAATCAGAGAATGTCATAATTAGAGTGAAATTGTTTCAAACAAGCGAATTATCGCGAAACAACACCTGGTCGAATCGAACAAAAACTGTGCCCTGCCGCATTTATTTAGCCTCAGAGACGGTTTGAAACAATTGTTACAGATATCAGACAATGTCAAAAATTAGAGTGAAATTGCTTCAAACAAGCGAATTATCGCGAAACAACACCTGCTCGAATCCGACAAAAAATATGCCCTGCCGACTCTATTTAGCCTCAGAGACGGTTTGAAACAATTGTTACAAAAATCAGAGAATGTGAAAAATTAGAGTGAAATTGCTTCAAATAAGCGAATTATCGCGAAACAACACATGCTTGAATCCAACAAAAACTGTGCCCTGCTGTCTCTACCGAGCCTCAGAGACGCTTTGAGACAAGTGTTACAAAAATCAGAGAATGTCATAAATTAGAGTGAAATTGCTTCAAACAAGCGAATTATCGCGAAACAACACCTGGTCGAATCCGACAGAAACTGTGCCCTGCCGCATTTATTTAGCCTCAGAGACGGTTTGAAACAATTGTTACAGATATCAGACAATGTCAAAAATTAGAGTGAAATTGCTTCAAACAAGCGAATTATCGCGAAACAACACCTGCTCGAATCCGACAAAAAATATGCCTTGCCGACTCTATTTAGCCTCAGAGACGGTTTGAAACAATTGTTACAAAAATCAGAGAATGTGAAAAATTAGAGTGAAATTGCTTCAAATAAGCGAATTATCGCGAAACAACACCTGCTTGAATCCAACAAAAACTGTGCCCTGCTGTCTCTACCGAGCCTCAGAGACGCTTTGAGACAAGTGTTACAAAAATCAGAGAATGTCAAAAATTAGAGTGAAATTGCTTCAAACAAGCGAATTAACGCGAAACAACACCTTCTCGAATCCTACAAAAACCATTCCCTGCCGCATTTATTTAGCCTCAGAGACGGTTTGAAACAATTGTTACAGAAATCAGACAATGTCAAAAATTAGAGTGAAATTGCTTCAAACAAGCGAATTATCGCGTAACAAAACCTGCTCAAATCCAAAAAAACTTCGCCCTGCCGTCTCTACTGAGCCTCAGAGACCTTTTGAGACAAGTGTTACAAAAATCAGAGAATGTCAAAAATTAGAGTGAAATTGCTTCAAACAAGCGAATTATCGCGAAACAACACCTGCTCGAATCCAACAAAAACTATGCCCTACCGACTCTATTTAGCCTCAGAGACCCTTTGAGACAAGTGTTACAAAAATCAGAGAATGTCAAAAATTAGAGTGAAAATGCTTCAAACAAGCGAATTATCGCGAAACAACACCTGCTCGAATCCGACAAAAACTATGCCCTGCCGACTCTATTTAGCCTCAGAGAGGGTTTGAAACCATTGTTACAAAAATCAGAGAATGTGAAAGATTAGAGTGAAATTGCTTAAAACAAGCGAATTTTCGCGAAACAACACCTGCTCGAATCCAACAAAAAATGGGCCCTGCGGTCTCTACTGAGCCTCAGAGACGCTTTGAGACAAGTGTTACACAAATCAGAGAATGTGAGAAATTAGATTGAAATTGCTTCAAACAAGCGAATTATCGCGAAACAACACCTGCTCGAATCCGACAAAAACTGTGCCCTGCCGCATTTAGTTAGCCTCAGAGACGGTTTGAAACAATTGTTACAGAAATCAGACAATGTCAAAATTAGAGTGAAATTGCTTCAAACAAGCGAATTATCGCGAAACAACACCTGCTCAAATCCAACAAAAACTTCGCCCTGCCGTCTCTACTGAGCCTCAGAGACCCTTTGAGACAAGTGTTACAAAAATCAGAGAATGTCAAAAATTAGAGTGAAATTGCTTCAAACAAGCGAATTATCGCGAAACAACACCTGCTCGAATCCGACAAAAACTATGCCCTGCCGCATTTATTTAGCCTCAGAGACGGTTTGAAACAATTGTTACAGAAATCAGACAATGTCAAAAATTAGAGTGAAATTGCTTCAAACAAGCGAATTATCGCGAAACAACACCTGCTCAAATCCAACAAAAACTTCGCCCTGCCGTCTCTACTGAGCCTCAGAGACCCTTTGAGACAAGTGTTACAAAAATCAGAGAATGTCAAAAATTAGAGTGAAATTGCTTCAAACAAGCGAATTATCGCGAAGCAGCACCTGCTCGAATCCAACAAAAACTATGCCCTGCCGACTCTATTTAGCCTTAGAGACAGTTTGAAACCATTGTTACAAAAATCAGAGAATGTGAAAAATTAGAGTGAAATATCTTCAAATAAGCGAATTATCGCGAAACAACACCTGGTTGAATCCAACAAAAACTGTGCCCTGCTGTCTCTACCGAGCCTCAGAGACGCTTTGAGACAAGTGTTACAAAAATCAGAGAATGTCATAATTAGAGTGAAATTGCTTCAAACAAGCGAATTATCGCGAAACAACACCTGGTCGAATCCAACAAAAACTGTGCCCTGCCGCATTTATTTAGCCTCAGAGACGGTTTGAAACAATTGTTACAGATATCAGACAATGTCAAAAATTAGAGTGAAATTGCTTCAAACAAGCGAATTATCGCGAAACAACACCTGCTCGAATCCGACAAAAAATATGCCCTGCCGACTCTATTTAGCCTCAGAGACGGTTTGAAACAATTGTTAAAAAAATCAGAGAATGTGAAAAATTAGAGTGAAATTGCTTCAAACAAGCGAATTATCGCGAAGCAGCACCTGCTCGAATCCAACAAAAACTATGCCCTGCCGACTCTATTTAGCCTTAGAGACAGTTTGAAACCATTGTTACAAAAATCAGAGAATGTGAAAAATTAGAGTGAAATATCTTCAAATAAGCGAATTATCGCGAAACAACACCTGGTTGAATCCAACAAAAACTGTGCCCTGCTGTCTCTACCGAGGCTCAGAGACGCTTTGAGACAAGTGTTACAAAAATCAAAGAATGTCGTAAATTAGAGTGAAATTGCTTCAAACAAGCGAATTATCGCGAAACAACACCTTCCCGAATCCGACAAAAACCATGCCCTGCCGCATTTATTTAGCCTCAGAGACGGTTTGAAACAATTGTTACAGAAATCAGACAATGTCAAAAATTAGAGTGAAATTGCTTCAAACAAGCGAATTATCGCGTAACAACACCTGCTCAAATCCAACAATAACTTCGCCCTGCCGTCTCTACTGAGCCTCAGAGACGCTTTGAGACAAGTGTTAAAAAATCAAAGAATGTCGTAAATTAGAGTGAAATTACTTCAAACAAGCGAATTATCGCGAAACAACACCTGCTCGAATCCGACAAAAACTATGCCCTGCCGACTCTATTTAGCCTCAGAGACGGTTTGAAACCATTGTTACAAAAATCAGAGAATGTGAAAAATTAGAGTGAAATTGCTTCACACAAGCGAATTATCGCGAAACAACACCTGCTCGAATCCAACAAAAACTGTGCCCTGCCGTCTCTACTGAGCCTCAGAGACGCTTTGAGACAAGTGTTTCAAAAATCAGAGAATGTCATAAATTAAGTGAAATTGCTTCAAACAAGCGAATTATCGCGAAACAACACCTGCTCGAATCCGACAAAAACTGTGCCCTGCCGCATTTATTTAGCCTCAGAGACGGTTTGAAACAATTGTTACAGAAATCCGACAATGTCAAAAATTAGAGTGAAATTGCTTCAAACAAGCGAATTATCGCGAAACAACACCTGCCCGAATCCAACAAAATCTGCGCCCTGCCGTCTCTACTGAGCCTCAGAGACGCTTTGAGACAAGTGTTACAAAAATCAGAGAATGTCAAAAATTAGAGTGAAATTGCTTCAAACAAGCGAATTATCGCGAAACAACACCTGCTCGAATCCAACAATAACTGTGCCCTGCCGTCTCTATTGAGGCTCAGAGTCGCTTTGAGACAAGTGTTTTAAGAATCAGAGAATGTCATAAATGAGAGTGAAATTGCTTCAAACAAGCGAATTATCGCGAAACAACACCTGCTCGAATCCAACAATAACTGTGCCCTGCCGTCTCTATTGAGGCTCAGAGTCGCTTTGAGACAAGTGTTTTAAGAATCAGAGAATGTCGTAAATTAGAATGAAATTGCTTCAAACAAGCGAATTATGGCGAAACAACACCTGTTCGAATCCAACTAAAACTGTGCCCTGCCGTCCTTACTGAGCCTCCGAGACGCTTTGAGACATGTGTTACAAAAATCAGAGAATGTCAAAAATTAGAGTGAAATTGCTTCAAACAAGCGAATTATCGCGAAACAACACCTTCTCGAATCCGACAAAAACCATGCCCTGCCGCATTTATTTAGCCTCAGAGACGGTTTGAAACAATTGTTACAGAAATCAGACAATGTCAAAAATTAGAGTGAAATTGCTTCAAACAAGCGAATTATCGCGTAACAACACCTGCTGAAATCCAAAAAAACTTCGCCCTGCCGTCTCTACTGAGCCTCAGAGACCCTTTGAGACAAGTGTTACAAAAATCAGAGAATGTCAAAAATTAGAGTGAAATTGCTTCAAACAAGCGAATTATCGCGAAACAACACCTGCTCGAATCCAACAAAAACTATGCCCTGCCGACTCTATTTAGCCTCAGAGACCCTTTGAGACAAGTGTTACAAAAATCAGAGAATGTCAAAAATTAGAGTGAAAATGCTTCAAACAAGCGAATTATCGCGAAACAACACCTGCTCGAATCCGACAAAAACTATGCCCTGCCGACTCTATTTAGCCTCAGAGAGGGTTTGAAACCATTGTTACAAAAATCAGAGAATGTGAAAAATTAGAGTGAAATTGCTTCAAACAAGCGAATTATCGCGAAACAACACCTGCTCGAATCCAACAAAAACTGTGCCCTGCTGTCTCCACTGAGCCTCAGAGACGCTTTGAGACAAGTGTTACAAAAATCAAAGAATGTCGTAAATTAGAGTGAAATTACTTCAAACAAGCGAATTATCGCGAAACAACACCTGCTCGAATCCGACAAAAACTATGCCCTGCCGACTCTATTTAGCCTCAGAGACGGTTTGAAACCATTGTTACAAAAATCAGGGAATGTCATAAATTAGAGTGAAATTGCTTCAAACAAGCGAATTATCGCGAAACAACACCTGCTCGAATCCGACAAAAACTGTGCCCTGCCGCATTTATTTAGCCTCAGAGACGGTTTGAAACAATTGTTACAGAAATCCGACAATGTCAAAAATTAGAGTGAAATTGCTTCAAACAAGCGAATTATCGCGAAACAACACCTGCCCGAATCCAACAAAATCTGCGCCCTGCCGTCTCTACTGAGCCTCAGAGACGCTTTGAGACAAGTGTTACAAAAATCAGAGAATGTCAAAAATTAGAGTGAAATTGCTTCAAACAAGCGAATTATCGCGAAACAACACCTGCTCGAATCCAACAATAACTGTGCCCTGCCGTCTCTATTGAGGCTCAGAGTCGCTTTGAGACAAGTGTTTTAAGAATCAGAGAATGTCATAAATGAGAGTGAAATTGATTCAAACAAGCGAATTATCGCGAAACAACACCTGCTCGAATCCAACAATAACTGTGCCCTGCCGTCTCTATTGAGGCTCAGAGTCGCTTTGAGACAAGTGTTTTAAGAATCAGAGAATGTCGTAAATTAGAGTGAAATTGCTTCAAACAAGCGAATTATGGCGAAACAACACCTGTTCGAATCCAACTAAAACTGTGCCCTGCCGTCCTTACTGAGCCTCAGAGACGCTTTGAGACATGTGTTACAAAAATCAGAGAATGTCAAAAATTAGAGTGAAATTGCTTCAAACAAGCGAATTATCGCGAAACAACACCTGCCCGAATCCAACAAAATCTGCGCCCTGCCGTCTCTACTGAGCCTCAGAGACGCTTTGAGACAAGTGTTACAAAAATCAGAGAATGTCAAAAATTAGAGTGAAATTGCTTCAAACAAGCGAATTATCGCAAAACAACACCTGCTCGAATCCAACAATAACTGTGCCCTGCCGTCTCTATTGAGAATGTCGTAAATTAGAGTGAAATTGCTTCAAACAAGCGAATTATGGCGAAACAACACCTGTTCGAATCCAACTAAAACTGTGCCCTGCCGTCCTTACTGAGCCTCAGAGACGCTTTGAGACATGTGTTACAAAAATCAGAGAATGTCAAAAATTAGAGTGAAATTGCTTCAAACAAGCGAATTAACGCGAAACAACACCTTCTCGAATCCGACAAAAACCATTCCCTGCCGCATTTATTTAGCCTCAGAGACGGTTTGAAACAATTGTTACAGAAATCAGACAATGTCAAAAATTAGAGTGAAATTGCTTCAAACAAGCGAATTATCGCGTAACAACACCTGCTCAAATCCAAAAAAACTTCGCCCTGCCGTCTCTACTGAGCCTCAGAGACCTTTTGAGACAAGTGTTACAAAAATCAGAGAATGTCAAAAATTAGAGTGAAATTGCTTCAAACAAGCGAATTATCGCGAAACAACACCTGCTCGAATCCAACAAAAACTATGTCCTACCGACTCTATTTAGCCTCAGAGACCCTTTGAGACAAGTGTTACAAAAATCAGAGAATGTCAAAAATTAGAGTGAAAATGCTTCAAACAAGCGAATTATCGCGAAACAACACCTGCTCGAATCCGACAAAAACTATGCCCTGCCGACTCTATTTAGCCTCAGAGAGGGTTTGAAACCATTGTTACAAAAATCAGAGAATGTGAAAGATTAGAGTGAAATTGCTTAAAACAAGCGAATTTTCGCGAAACAACACCTGCTCGAATCCAACAAAAACTATGCCCTGCCGACTCTATTTAGCCTCAGAGACGCTTTGAGACAAGTGTTACAAAAATCAAAGAATGTCGTAAATTAGAGTGAAATTGCTTCAAACAAGCGAATTATCGCGAAACAACACCTGCTCGAATCCAACAAAAAATGGGCCCTGCGGTCTCTACTGAGCCTCAGAGACGCTTTGAGACAAGTGTTACACAAATCAGAGAATGTGAGAAATTAGATTGAAATTGCTTCAAACAAGCGAATTATCGCGAAACAACACCTGCTCGAATCCGACAAAAACTGTGCCCTGCCGCATTTAGTTAGCCTCAGAGACGGTTTGAAACAATTGTTACAGAAATCAGACAATGTCAAAATTAGAGTGAAATTGCTTCAAACAAGCGAATTATCACGAAACAACACCTGCTCAAATCCAACAAAAACTTCGCCCTGCCGTCTCTACTGAGCCTCAGAGACCCTTTGAGACAAGTGTTACAAAAATCAGAGAATGTCAAAAATTAGAGTGAAATTGCTTCAAACAAGCGAATTATCGCGAAACAACACCTGCTCGAATCCGACAAAAACTATGCCCTGCCGACTCTATTTAGCCTCAGAGACGCTTTGAGACAAGTGTTACAAAAATCAAAGAATGTCGTAAATTAGAGTGAAATTGCTTCAAACAAGCGAATTATCGCGAAACAACACCTGCTCGAATCCAACAAAAACTATGCCCTGCCGACTCTATTTAGCCTTAGAGACAGTTTGAAACCATTGTTACAAAAATCAGAGAATGTGAAAAATTAGAGTGAAATATCTTCAAATAAGCGAATTATCGCGAAACAACACCTGGTTGAATCCAACAAAAACTGTGCCCTGCTGTCTCTACCGAGCCTCAGAGACGCTTTGAGACAAGTGTTACAAAAATCAGAGAATGTCATAATTAGAGTGAAATTGCTTCAAACAAGCGAATTATCGCGAAACAACACCTGGTCGAATCCAACAAAAACTGTGCCCTGCCGCATTTATTTAGCCTCAGAGACGGTTTGAAACAATTGTTACAGATATCAGACAATGTCAAAAATTAGAGTGAAATTGCTTCAAACAAGCGAATTATCGCGAAACAACACCTGCTCGAATCCGACAAAAAATATGCCCTGCCGACTCTATTTAGCCTCAGAGACGGTTTGAAACAATTGTTACAAAAATCAGAGAATGTGAAAAATTAGAGTGAAATTGCTTCAAATAAGCGAATTATCGCGAAACAACACATGCTTGAATCCAACAAAAACTGTGCCCTGCTGTCTCTACCGAGCCTCAGAGACGCTTTGAGACAAGTGTTACAAAAATCAGAGAATGTCATAAATTAGAGTGAAATTGCTTCAAACAAGCGAATTATCGCGAAACAACACCTGGTCGAATCCGACAGAAACTGTGCCCTGCCGCATTTATTTAGCCTCAGAGACGGTTTGAAACAATTGTTACAGATATCAGACAATGTCAAAAATTAGAGTGAAATTGCTTCAAACAAGCGAATTATCGCGAAACAACACCTGCTCGAATCCGACAAAAAATATGCCCTGCCGACTCTATTTAGCCTCAGAGACGGTTTGAAACAATTGTTACAAAAATCAGAGAATGTGAAAAATTAGAGTGAAATTGCTTCAAATAAGCGAATTATCGCGAAACAACACCTGCTTGAATCCAACAAAAACTGTGCCCTGCTGTCTCTACCGAGCCTCAGAGACGCTTTGAGACAAGTGTTACAAAAATCAGAGAATGTCAAAAATTAGAGTGAAATTGCTTCAAACAAGCGAATTAACGCGAAACAACACCTTCTCGAATCCTACAAAAACCATTCCCTGCCGCATTTATTTAGCCTCAGAGACGGTTTGAAACAATTGTTACAGAAATCAGACAATGTCAAAAATTAGAGTGAAATTGCTTCAAACAAGCGAATTATCGCGTAACAACACCTGCTCAAATCCAAAAAAACTTCGCCCTGCCGTCTCTACTGAGCCTCAGAGACCTTTTGAGACAAGTGTTACAAAAATCAGAGAATGTCAAAAATTAGAGTGAAATTGCTTCAAACAAGCGAATTATCGCGAAACAACACCTGCTCGAATCCAACAAAACTATGCCCTACCGACTCTATTTAGCCTCAGAGACCCTTTGAGACAAGTGTTACAAAAATCAGAGAATGTCAAAAATTAGAGTGAAAATGCTTCAAACAAGCGAATTATCGCGAAACAACACCTGCTCGAATCCGACAAAAACTATGCCCTGCCGACTCTATTTAGCCTCAGAGAGGGTTTGAAACCATTGTTACAAAAATCAGAGAATGTGAAAGATTAGAGTGAAATTGCTTAAAACAAGCGAATTTTCGCGAAACAACACCTGCTCGAATCCAACAAAAACTATGCCCTGCCGACTCTATTTAGCCTCAGAGACGCTTTGAGACAAGTGTTACAAAAATCAAAGAATGTCGTAAATTAGAGTGAAATTGCTTCAAACAAGCGAATTATCGCGAAACAACACCTGCTCGAATCCAACAAAAAATGGGCCCTGCGGTCTCTACTGAGCCTCAGAGACGCTTTGAGACAAGTGTTACACAAATCAGAGAATGTGAGAAATTAGATTGAAATTGCTTCAAACAAGCGAATTATCGCGAAACAACACCTGCTCGAATCCGACAAAAACTGTGCCCTGCCGCATTTAGTTAGCCTCAGAGACGGTTTGAAACAATTGTTACAGAAATCAGACAATGTCAAAATTAGAGTGAAATTGCTTCAAACAAGCGAATTATCGCGAAACAACACCTGCTCAAATCCAACAAAAACTTCGCCCTGCCGTCTCTACTGAGCCTCAGAGACCCTTTGAGACAAGTGTTACAAAAATCAGAGAATGTCAAAAATTAGAGTGAAATTGCTTCAAACAAGCGAATTATCGCGAAACAACACCTGCTCGAATCCGACAAAAACTATGCCCTGCCGCATTTATTTAGCCTCAGAGACGGTTTGAAACAATTGTTACAGAAATCAGACAATGTCAAAAATTAGAGTGAAATTGCTTCAAACAAGCGAATTATCGCGAAACAACACCTGCTCAAATCCAACAAAAACTTCGCCCTGCCGTCTCTACTGAGCCTCAGAGACCCTTTGAGACAAGTGTTACAAAAATCAGAGAATGTCAAAAATTAGAGTGAAATTGCTTCAAACAAGCGAATTATCGCGAAGCAGCACCTGCTCGAATCCAACAAAAACTATGCCCTGCCGACTCTATTTAGCCTTAGAGACAGTTTGAAACCATTGTTACAAAAATCAGAGAATGTGAAAAATTAGAGTGAAATATCTTCAAATAAGCGAATTATCGCGAAACAACACCTGGTTGAATCCAACAAAAACTGTGCCCTGCTGTCTCTACCGAGCCTCAGAGACGCTTTGAGACAAGTGTTACAAAAATCAGAGAATGTCATAATTAGAGTGAAATTGCTTCAAACAAGCGAATTATCGCGAAACAACACCTGGTCGAATCCAACAAAAACTGTGCCCTGCCGCATTTATTTAGCCTCAGAGACGGTTTGAAACAATTGTTACAGATATCAGACAATGTCAAAAATTAGAGTGAAATTGCTTCAAACAAGCGAATTATCGCGAAACAACACCTGCTCGAATCCGACAAAAAATATGCCCTGCCGACTCTATTTAGCCTCAGAGACGGTTTGAAACAATTGTTAAAAAAATCAGAGAATGTGAAAAATTAGAGTGAAATTGCTTCAAATAAGCGAATTATCGCGAAACAACACATGCTTGAATCCAACAAAAACTGTGCCCTGCTGTCTCTACCGAGCCTCAGAGACGCTTTGAGACAAGTGTTACAAAAATCAGAGAATGTCATAAATTAGAGTGAAATTGCTTCAAACAAGCAAATTATCGCGAAACAACACCTGGTCGAATCCGACAGAAACTGTGCCCTGCCGCATTTATTTAGCCTCAGAGACGGTTTGAAACAATTGTTACAGATATCAGACAATGTCAAAAATTAGAGTGAAATTGCTTCAAACAAGCGAATTATCGCGAAACAACACCTGCTCGAATCCGACAAAAAATATGCCCTGCCGACTCTATTTAGCCTCAGAGACGGTTTGAAACAATTGTTACAAAAATCAGAGAATGTGAAAAATTAGAGTGAAATTGCTTCAAATAAGCGAATTATCGCGAAACAACACCTGCTTGAATCCAACAAAAACTGTGCCCTGCTGTCTCTACCGAGCCTCAGAGACGCTTTGAGACAAGTGTTACAAAAATCAGAGAATGTCAAAAATTAGAGTGAAATTGCTTCAAACAAGCGAATTAACGCGAAACAACACCTTCTCGAATCCGACAAAAACCATTCCCTGCCGCATTTATTTAGCCTCAGAGACGGTTTGAAACAATTGTTACAGAAATCAGACAATGTCAAAAATCAGAGTGAAATTGCTTCAAACAAGCGAATTATCGCGAAACAACACCTGCTCGAATCCGACAAAAAATATGCCCTGCCGACTCTATTTAGCCTCAGAGACGGTTTGAAACAATTGTTACAAAAATCAGAGAATGTGAAAAATTAGAGTGAAATTGCTTCAAATAAGCGAATTATCGCGAAACAACACCTGCTTGAATCCAACAAAAACTGTGCCCTGCTGTCTCTACCGAGCCTCAGAGACGCTTTGAGACAAGTGTTACAAAAATCAGAGAATGTCAAAAATTAGAGTGAAATTGCTTCAAACAAGCGAATTAACGCGAAACAACACCTTCTCGAATCCTACAAAAACCATTCCCTGCCGCATTTATTTAGCCTCAGAGACGGTTTGAAACAATTGTTACAGAAATCAGACAATGTCAAAAATTAGAGTGAAATTGCTTCAAACAAGCGAATTATCGCGTAACAACACCTGCTCAAATCCAAAAAAACTTCGCCCTGCCGTCTCTACTGAGCCTCAGAGACCTTTTGAGACAAGTGTTACAAAAATCAGAGAATGTCAAAAATTACAGTGAAATTGCTTCAAACAAGCGAATTATCGCGAAACAACACCTGCTCGAATCCAACAAAAACTATGCCCTACCGACTCTATTTAGCCTCAGAGACCCTTTGAGACAAGTGTTACAAAAATCAGAGAATGTCAAAAATTAGAGTGAAAATGCTTCAAACAAGCGAATTATCGCGAAACAACACCTGCTCGAATCCGACAAAAACTATGCCCTGCCGACTCTATTTAGCCTCAGAGAGGGTTTGAAACCATTGTTACAAAAATCGGAGAATGTGAAAGATTAGAGTGAAATTGCTTAAAACAAGCGAATTTTCGCGAAACAACACCTGCTCGAATCCAACAAAAACTATGCCCTGCCGACTCTATTTAGCCTCAGAGACGCTTTGAGACAAGTGTTACAAAAATCAAAGAATGTCGTAAATTAGAGTGAAATTGCTTCAAACAAGCGAATTATCGCGAAACAACACCTGCTCGAATCCGACAAAAACTGTGCCCTGCCGCATTTAGTTAGCCTCAGAGACGGTTTGAAACAATTGTTACAGAAATCAGACAATGTCAAAATTAGAGTGAAATTGCTTCAAACAAGCAAATTATCGCGAAACAACACCTGCTCAAATCCAACAAAAACTTCGCCCTGCCGTCTCTACTGAGCCTCAGAGACCCTTTGAGACAAGTGTTACAAAAATCAGAGAATGTCAAAAATTAGAGTGAAATTGCTTCAAACAAGCGAATTATCGCGAAACAACACCTGCTCGAATCCGACAAAAACTATGCCCTGCCGCATTTATTTAGCCTCAGAGACGGTTTGAAACAATTGTTACAGAAATCAGACAATGTCAAAAATTAGAGTGAAATTGCTTCAAACAAGCGAATTATCGCGAAACAACACCTGCTCAAATCCAACAAAAACTTCGCCCTGCCGTCTCTACTGAGCCTCAGAGACCCTTTGAGACAAGTGTTACAAAAATCAGAGAATGTCAAAAATTAGAGTGAAATTGCTTCAAACAAGCGAATTATCGCGAAGCAGCACCTGCTCGAATCCAACAAAAACTATGCCCTGCCGACTCTATTTAGCCTTAGAGACAGTTTGAAACCATTGTTACAAAAATCAGAGAATGTGAAAAATTAGAGTGAAATATCTTCAAATAAGCGAATTATCGCGAAACAACACCTGGTTGAATCCAACAAAAACTGTGCCCTGCTGTCTCTACCGAGCCTCAGAGACGCTTTGAGACAAGTGTTACAAAAATCAGAGAATGTCATAATTAGAGTGAAATTGCTTCAAACAAGCGAATTATCGCGAAACAACACCTGGTCGAATCCAACAAAAACTGTGCCCTGCCGCATTTATTTAGCCTCAGAGACGGTTTGAAACAATTGTTACAGATATCAGACAATGTCAAAAATTAGAGTGAAATTGCTTCAAACAAGCGAATTATCGCGAAACAACACCTGCTCGAATCCGACAAAAAATATGCCCTGCCGACTCTATTTAGCCTCAGAGACGGTTTGAAACAATTGTTACAAAAATCAGAGAATGTGAAAAATTAGAGTGAAATTGCTTCAAATAAGCGAATTATCGCGAAACAACACCTGCTTGAATCCAACAAAAACTGTGCCCTGCTGTCTCTACCGAGCCTCAGAGACGCTTTGAGACAAGTGTTACAAAAATCAGAGAATGTCAAAAATTAGAGTGAAATTGCTTCAAACAAGCGAATTAACGCGAAACAACACCTTCTCGAATCCGACAAAAACCATTCCCTGCCGCATTTATTTAGCCTCAGAGACGGTTTGAAACAATTGTTACAGAAATCAGACAATGTCAAAAATTAGAGTGAAATTGCTTCAAACAAGCGAATTATCACGTAACAACACCTGCTCAAATCCAAAAAAACTTCGCCCTGCCGTCTCTACTGAGCCTCATAGACCTTTTGAGACAAGTGTTACAAAAATCAGAGAATGTCAAAAATTAGAGTGAAATTGCTTCAAACAAGCGAATTATCGCGAAACAACACCTGCTCGAATCCAACCAAAACTGTGCCCTGCGGTCTCTACTGAGCCTCAGAGACGCTTTGAGACAAGTGTTACACAAATCAGAGAATGTGAGAAATTAGATTGAAATTGCTTCAAACAAGCGAATTATCGCGAAACAACACCTGCTCGAATCCGACAAAAACTGTGCCCTGCCGCATTTATTTAGCCTCGGAGACGGTTTGAAACAATTGTTACAGAAATCAGACAATGTCAAAAATTAGAGTGAAATTGCTTCAAACAAGCGAATTATCGCGAAACAACACCTGCTCAAATCCAACAAAAACTTCGCCCTGCCGTCTCTACTGAGCCTCAGAGACCCTTTGAGACAAGTGTTACAAAAATCAGAGAATGTCAAAAATTAGAGTGAAATTGCTTCAAACAAGTGAATTATCGCGAAACAACACCTGCTCGAATCCGACAAAAACTATGCCCTGCCGACTCTATTTAGCCTCAGAGACGGTTTGAAACCATTGTTACAAAAATCAGAGAATGTGAAAAATTAGAGTGAAATTGCTTCAAACAAGCGAATTATCGCGAAACAACACCTGCTCGAATCCAACAAAAACTATGCCCTGCCGACTCTATTTAGCCTTAGAGACAGTTTGAAACCATTGTTACAAAAATCAGAGAATGTGAAAAATTAGAGTGAAATATCTTCAAATAAGCGAATTATCGCGAAACAACACCTGCTTGAATCCAACAAAAACTGTGCCCTGCCGACTCTATTTAGCGTCAGAGACGGTTTGAAACAATTGTTACAAAAATCAGAGAATGTGAAAAATTAGAGTGAAATTGCTTCACACAAGCGAATTATCGCGAATCCAACAAAAACTGTGCCCCGCCGTCTCTACTGAGCCTCAGAGACGCCTTGAGACAAGTGTTTCAAAAATCAGAGAATGTCATAAATTAGAGTGAAATTGCTTCAAACAAGCGAATTATCGCGAAACAACACCTGGTCGAATCCAACAAAAACTGTGCCCTGCCGACTCTATTTAGCCTCAGAGACGGTTTGAAACAATTGTTACAAAAATCAGAGAATGTGAAAAATTAGAGTGAAATTGCTTCACACAAGCGAATTATCGCGATTCCAACAAAAACTGTGCCCTGCCGTCTCTACTGAGCCTCAGAGACGCCTTGAGACAAGTGTTTCAAAAATCAGAGAATGTCATAAATTAGAGTGAAATTGCTTCAAACAAGCGAATTATCGCGAAACAACAATTGCTCGAATCCGACAAGAACTGTGCCCTGCCGCATTTATTTAGCCTCAGAGACGGTTTGAAACAATTGTTACAGAAATCCGACAATGTCAAAAATTAGAGTGAAATTGCTTCAAACAAGCGAATTATCGCGAAAGAACACCTGCCCGAATCCAACAAAATCTGCGCCCTGCCGTCTCTACTGAGCCTCAGAGACGCTTTGAGACAAGTGTTACAAAAATCAGAGAATGTGAAAAATTAGAGTGAAATTGCTTCAAACAAGCGAATAATCGCGAAACAACACCTGCTCGAATCCAACAATAACTGTGCCCTGCCGTCTCTATTGAGGCTCAGAGTCGCTTTGAGACAAGTGTTTTAAGAATCAGAGAATGTCATAAATGAGAGTGAAATTGCTTCAAACAAGCGAATTATCGCGAAACAACACCTTCTCGAATCCAACAAAAACTGTGCCCTGCCGTCTCTACTGAGCCTCAGAGACGCTTTTAGACAAGTGTTACAAAAATCAGAGAATGTCGTAAATTAGAGTGAAATTGCTTCAAACAAGCGAATTATCGCGAAACAACACCTTCTCGAATCCGACAAAAACCATGCCCTGCCGCATTTATTTAGCCTCAGAGACGGTTTGAAACAATTGTTACAGAAATCAGACAATGTCAAAAATTAGAGTGAAATTGCTTCAAACAAGCGAATTATCGCGAAACAACACCTGCTCAAATCCAACAAAAACTTCGCCCTGCCGTCTCTACTGAGCCTCAGAGACCCTTTGAGACAAGTGTTACAAAAATCAGAGAATGTCAAAAATTAGAGTGAAATTGCTTCAAACAAGCGAATTATCGCGAAACAACACCTGCTCGAATCCGACAAAAACTATGCCCTGCCGCATTTATTTAGCCTCAGAGACGGTTTGAAACAATTGTTACAGAAATCCGACAATGTCAAAAATTAGAGTGAAATTGCTTCAAACAAGCGAATTATCGCGAAACAACACCTGCTCGAATCCAACAATAACTGTGCCCTGCCGTCTCTATTGAGGCTCAGAGTCGCTTTGAGACAAGTGTTTTAAGAATCAGAGAATGTCGTAAATTAGAGTGAAATTGCTTCAAACAAGCGAATTATGGCGAAACAACACCTGTTCGAATCCAACTAAAACTGTGCCCTGCCGTCCTTACTGAGCCTCAGAGACGCTTTGAGACATGTGTTACAAAAATCAGAGAATGTCAAAAATTAGAGTGAAATTGCTTCAAACAAGCGAATTATCGCGAAACAACACCTTCTCGAATCCGACAAAAACCATGCCCTGCCGCATTTATTTAGCCTCAGAGACGGTTTGAAACAATTGTTACAGAAATCAGACAATGTCAAAAATTAGAGTGAAATTGCTTCAAACAAGCGAATTATCGCGTAACAACACCTGCTCAAATCCAAAAAAATTCGCCCTGCCGTCTCTACTGAGCCTCAGAGACCCTTTGAGACAAGTGTTACAAAAATCAGAGAATGTGAAAAATTAGAGTGAAATTGCTTCAAACAAGCGAATTATCGCGAAACAACACCTGCTCGAATCCAACAAAAACTGTGCCCTGCCGACTCTATTTAGCCTCAGAGACCCTTTGAGACAAGTGTTACAAAAATCAGAGAATGTCACAAATTAGAGTGAAAATGCTTCAAACAAGCGAATTATCGCGAAACAACACCTGCTCGAATCCGACAAAAACTATGCCCTGCCGACTCTATTTAGCCTCAGAGAGGGTTTGAAACCATTGTTACAAAAATCAGAGAATGTGAAAAATTAGAGTGAAATTGCTTAAAACAAGCGAATTATCGCGAAACAACACCTGCTCGAATCCAACAAAAACTATGCCCTGCCGACTCTATTTAGCCTCAGAGACGCTTTGAGACAAGTGTTACAAAAATCAAAGAATGTCGTAAATTAGAGTGAAATTGCTTCAAACAAGCGAATTATCGCGAAACAACACCTGCTCGAATCCAACAAAAACTGTGCCCTGCGGTCTCTACTGAGCCTCAGAGACGCTTTGAGACAAGTGTTACACAAATCAGAGAATGTGAGAAATTAGATTGAAATTGCTTCAAACAAGCGAATTATCGCGAAACAACACCTGCTCGAATCCGACAAAAACTGTGCCCTGCCGCATTTATTTAGCCTCAGAGACGGTTTGAAACAATTGTTACAGAAATCAGACAATGTCAAAAATTAGAGTGAAATTGCTTCAAACAAGCGAATTATCGCGAAACAACACCTGCTCAAATCCAACAAAAACTTCGCCCTGCCGTCTCTACTGAGCCTCAGAGACCCTTTGAGACAAGTGTTACAAAAATCAGAGAATGTCAAAAATTAGAGTGAAATTGCTTCAAACAAGCGAATTATCGCGAAACAACACCTGCTCGAATCCGACAAAAACTATGCCCTGCCGACTCTATTTAGCCTCAGAGACGCTTTGAGACAAGTGTTACAAAAATCAAAGAATGTCGTAAATTAGAGTGAAATTGCTTCAAACAAGCGAATTATCGCGAAACAACACCTGCTCGAATCCAACCAAAACTGTGCCCTGCGGTCTCTACTGAGCCTCAGAGACGCTTTGAGACAAGTGTTACACAAATCAGAGAATGTGAGAAATTAGATTGAAATTGCTTCGAACAAGCGAATTATCGCGAAACAACACCTGCTCGAATCCGACAAAAACTGTGCCCTGCCGCATTTATTTAGCCTCGGAGACGGTTTGAAACAATTGTTACAGAAATCAGACAATGTCAAAAATTAGAGTGAAATTGCTTCAAACAAGCGAATTATCGCGAAACAACACCTGCTCAAATCCAACAAAAACTTCGCCCTGCCGTCTCTACTGAGCCTCAGAGACCCTTTGAGACAAGTGTTACAAAAATCAGAGAATGTCAAAAATTAGAGTGAAATTGCTTCAAACAAGCGAATTATCGCGAAACAACACCTGCTCGAATCCGACAAAAACTATGCCCTGCCGACTCTATTTAGCCTCAGAGACGGTTTGAAACCATTGTTACAAAAATCAGAGAATGTGAAAAATTAGAGTGAAATTGCTTCAAACAAGCGAATTATCGCGAAACAACACCTGCTCGAATCCAACAAAAACTATGCCCTGCCGACTCTATTTAGCTTTAGAGACAGTTTGAAACCATTGTTACAAAAATCAGAGAATGTGAAAAATTAGAGTGAAATATCTTCAAATAAGCGAATTATCGCGAAACAACACCTGCTTGAATCCAACAAAAACTGTGCCCTGCCGACTCTATTTAGCCTCAGAGACGGTTTGAAACAATTGTTACAAAAATCAGAGAATGTGAAAAATTAGAGTGAAATGTCTTCACACAAGCGAATTATCGCAAATCCAACAAAAACTGTGCCCTGCCGTCTCTACTGAGCCTCAGAGACGCCTTGAGACAAGTGATTCAAAAATCAGAGAATGTCATAAATTAGAGTGAAATTGCTTCAAACAAGCGAATTATCGCGAAACAACACCTGGTCGAATCCAACAAAAACTGTGCCCTGCCGACTCTATTTAGCCTCAGAGACGGTTTGAAACAATTGTTACAAAAATCAGAGAATGTGAAAAATTAGAGTGAAATTGCTTCACACAAGCGAATTATCGCGAATCCAACAAAAACTGTGCCCTGCCGTCTCTACTGAGCCTCAGAGACGCCTTGAGACAAGTGTTTCAAAAATCAGAGAATGTCATAAATTAGAGTGAAATTGCTTCAAACAAGCGAATTATCGCGAAACAACAATTGCTCGAATCCGACAAGAACTGTGCCCTGCCGCATTTATTTAGCCTCAGAGACGGTTGGAAACAATTGTTACAAAAATCAGAGAATGTGAAAAATTAGAGTGAAATTGCTTCAAACAAGCGAATTATCGCGAAACAACACCTGCTCGAATCCAACAATAACTGTGCCCTGCCGTCTCTATTGAGGCTCAGAGTCGCTTTGAGACAAGTGTTTTAAGAATCAGAGAATGTCATAAATGAGAGTGAAATTGCTTCAAACAAGCGAATTATCGCGAAACAACACCTGCTCGAATCCAACAAAAACTGTGCCCTGCCGTCTCTACTGAGCCTCAGAGTCGCTTTTAGACAAGTGTTACAAAAATCAGAGAATGTCGTAAATTAGAGTGAAATTGCTTCAAACAAGCGAATTATGGCGAAACAACACCTGTTTGAATCCAACTAAAACTGTGCCCTGCCGTCCTTACTGAGCCTCAGAGACGCTTTGAGACATGTGTTACAAAAATCAGAGAATGTCAAAAATTAGAGTGAAATTGCTTCAAACAAGCGAATTATCGCGAAACAACACCTTCTCGAATCCGACAAAAACCATGCCCTGCCGCATTTATTTAGCCTCAGAGACGGTTTGAAACAATTGTTACAGAAATCAGACAATGTCAAAAATTAGAGTGAAATTGCTTCAAACAAGCGAATTATCGCGTAACAACACCTGCTCAAATCCAACAAAAACTTCGCCCTGCCGTCTCTACTGAGCCTCAGAGACCCTTTGAGACAAGTGTTACAAGAATCAGAGAATGTCCAAAATTAGAGTGAAATTGCTTCAAACAAGCGAATTATCGCGAAACAACACCTGCTCGAATCCGACAAAAACTATGCCCTGCCGACTCTATTTAGCCTCAGAGACGGTTTGAAACCATTGTTACAAAAATCAGAGAATGTGAAAAATTAGAGTGAAATTGCTTCAAACAAGCGAATTATCGCTAAACAACACCTGCTCAAATCCAACAAAAACTTCGCCCTGCCGTCTCTACTGAGCCTCAGAGACGCTTTGAGACAAGTGTTACAAAAATCAAAGAATGTCGTAAATTAGAATGCAATTATTTCAAACAAGCGAATTATCGCGAAACAACACCTGCTCGAATCCGACAAAAACTATGCCCTGCCGACTCTATTTAGCCTCAGAGACGGTTTGAAACCATTGTTACAAAAATCAGAGAATGTGAAAAATTAGAGTGAAATTGCTTCAAACAAGCGAATTATCGCGAAACAACACCTGCTCAAATCCAACAAAAACTTCGCCCTGCCGTCTCTACTGAGCCTCAGAGACCCTTTGAGACAAGTGTTACAAAAACCAGAGAATGTCAAAAATTAGAGTGAAATTGCTTCAAACAAGCGAATTATCGCGAAACAACACCTGCTCGAATCCGACAAAAACTATGCCCTGCCGACTCTATTTAGCCTCAGAGACGCTTTTAGACAAGTGTTACAAAAATCAAAGAATGTCGTAAATTAGAGTGAAATTGCTTCAAACAAGCGAATTATCGCGAAACAACACCTGCTCGAATCCAACCAAAACTGTGCCCTGCGGTCTCTACTGAGCCTCAGAGACGCTTTGAGACAAGTGTTACGCAAATCAGAGAATGTGAGAAATTAGATTGAAATTGCTTCAAACAAGCGAATTATCGCGAAACAACACCTGCTCGAATCCGACAAAAACTGTGCCCTGCCGCATTTATTTAGCCCCGGAGACGGTTTGAAACAATTGTTACAGAAATCAGACAATGTCAAAAATTAGAGTGAAATTGCTTCAAACAAGCGAATTATCGCGAAACAACACCTGCTCAAATCCAACAAAAACTTTGCCCTGCCGTCTCTACTGAGCCTCAGAGACCCTTTGAGACAAGTGTTACAAAAATCAGAGAATTTCAAAAATTAGAGTGAAATTGCTTCAAACAAGCGAATTATCGCGAAACAACACCTGCTCGAATCCGACAAAAACTATGCCCTGCCGACTCTATTTAGCCTCAGAGACGGTTTGAAACCATTGTTACAAAAATCAGAGAATGTGAAAAATTAGAGTGAAATTGCTTCAAACAAGCGAATTATCGCGAAACAACACCTGCTCGAATCCAACAAAAACTATGCCCTGCCGACTCTATTTAGCCTTAGAGACAGTTTGAAACCATTGTTACAAAAATCAGAGAATGTGAAAAATTAGAGTGAAATATCTTCAAATAAGCGAATTATCGCGAAACAACACCTGCTTGAATCCAACAAAAACTGTGCCCTGCCGACTCTATTTAGCCTCAGAGACGGTTTGAAACAATTGTTACAAAAATCAGAGAATGTGAAAAATTAGAGTGAAATTGCTTCACACAAGCGAATTATCGCGAATCCAACAAAAACTGTGCCCTGCCGTCTCTACTGAGCCTCAGAGACGCCTTGAGACAAGTGTTTCAAAAATCAGAGAATGTCATAAATTAGAGTGAAATTGCTTCAAACAAGCGAATTATCGCGAAACAACACCTGGTCGAATCCAACAAAAACTGTGCCCTGCCGACTCTATTTAGCCTCAGAGACGGTTTGAAACAATTGTTACAAAAATCAGAGAATGTGAAAAATTAGAGTGAAATTGCTTCACACAAGCGAATTATCGCGAATCCAACAAAAACTGTGCCCTGCCGTCTCTACTGAGCCTCAGAGACGCCTTGAGACAAGTGTTTCAAAAATCAGAGAATGTGATAAATTAGAGTGAAATTGCTTCAAACAAGCGAATTATCGCGAAACAACAATTGCTCGAATCCGACAAGAACTGTGCCCTGCCGCATTTATTTAGCCTCAGAGACGGTTTGAAACAATTGTTACAGAAATCCGACAATGTCAAAAATTAGAGTGAAATTGCTTCAAACAAGCGAATTATCGCGAAACAACACCTGCCCGAATCCAACAAAATCTGCGCCCTGCCGTCTCTACTGAGCCTCAGAGACGCTTTGAGACAAGTGTTACAAAAATCAGAGAATGTGAAAAATTAGAGTGAAATTGCTTCAAACAAGCGAATTATCGCGAAACAACACCTGCTCGAATCCAACAATAACTGTGCCCTGCCGTCTCTATTGAGGCTCAGAGTCGCTTTGAGACAAGTGTTTTAAGATTCAGAGAATGTCATAAATGAGAGTGAAATTGCTTCAAACAAGCGAATTATCGCGAAACAACACCTGCTCGAATCCAACAAAAACTGTGCCCTGCCGTCTCTACTGAGCCTCAGAGACGCTTTTAGACAAGTGTTACAAAAATCAGAGAAGGTCGTAAATTAGAGTGAAATTGCTTCAAACAAGCGAATTATGGCGAAACAACACCTGTTCGAATCCAACTAAAACTGTGCCCTGCCGTCCTTACTGAGCCTCAGAGACGCTTTGAGACATGTGTTACAAAAATCAGAGAATGTCAAAAATTAGAGTGAAATTGCTTCAAACAAGCGAATTATCGCGAAACAACACCTTCTCGAATCCGACAAAAACCATGCCCTGCCGCATTTATTTAGCCTCAGAGACGGTTTGAAACAATTGTTACAGAAATCAGACAATGTCAAAAATTAGAGTGAAATTGCTTCAAACAAGCGAATTATCGCGTAACAACACCTGCTCAAATCCAACAAAAACTTCGCCCTGCCGTCTCTACTGAGCCTCAGAGACCCTTTGAGACAAGTGTTACAAGAATCAGAGAATGTCAAAAATTAGAGTGAAATTGCTTCAAACAAGCGAATTATCGCGAAACAACACCTGCTCGAATCCGACAAAAACTATGCCCTGCCGACTCTATTTAGCCTCAGAGACAACCGTTGAAACCATTGTTACAAAAATCAGAGAATGTGAAAAATTAGAGTGAAATTGCTTCAAACAAGCGAATTATCGCTAAACAACACCTGCTCAAATCCAACAAAAACTTCGCCCTGCCGTCTCTACTGAGCCTCAGAGACGCTTTGAGACAAGTGTTACAAAAATCAAAGAATGTCGTAAATTAGAGTGAAATTATTTCAAACAAGCGAATTATCGCGAAACAACACCTGCTCGAATCCGACAAAAACTATGCCCTGCCGACTCTATTTAGCCTCAGAGACGGTTTGAAACCATTGTTAAAAAAATCAGAGAATGTGAAAAATTAGAGTGAAATTGCTTCAAACAAGCGAATTATCGCGAAACAACACCTGCTCAAATCCAACAAAAACTTCGCCCTGCCGTCTCTACTGAGCCTCAGAGACGCTTTGAGACAAGTGTTACAAAAATCAAAGAATGTCGTAAATTAGAGTGAAATTGCTTCAAACAAGCGAATTATCGCGAAACAACACCTTCCCGAATCCGACAAAAACCATGCCCTGCCGCATTTATTTAGCCTCAGAGACGGTTTGAAACAATTGTTACAGAAATCAGACAATGTCAAAAATTAGAGTGAAATTGCTTCAAACAAGCGAATTATCGCGTAACAACACCTGCTCAAATCCAACAATAACTTCGCCCTGCCGTCTCTACTGAGCCTCAGAGACGCTTTGAGACAAGTGTTACAAAAATCAAAGAATGTCGTAAATTAGAGTGAAATTACTTCAAACAAGCGAATTATCGCGAAACAACACCTGCTCGAATCCGACAAAAACTATGCCCTGCCGACTCTATTTAGCCTCAGAGACGGTTTGAAACCATTGTTACAAAAATCAGAGAATGTGAAAAATTAGAGTGAAATTGCTTCACACAAGCGAATTATCGCGAAACAACACCTGCTCGAATCCAACAAAAACTGTGCCCTGCCGTCTCTACTGAGCCTCAGAGACGCTTTGAGACAAGTGTTTCAAAAATCAGAGAATGTCATAAATTAAGTGAAATTGCTTCAAACAAGCGAATTATCGCGAAACAACACCTGCTCGAATCCGACAAAAACTGTGCCCTGCCGCATTTATTTAGCCTCAGAGACGGTTTGAAACAATTGTTACAGAAATCCGACAATGTCAAAAATTAGAGTGAAATTGCTTCAAACAAGCGAATTATCGCGAAACAACAAAACACTAGAGCAGCTGTTCCCTAGATCCTCCCAGTAATGGCCTACCGCGTCGTGCGTAGACCATTACGAGCCGCTTTCTGGAATGCCAACGGCGTCAGGGAACAACGTCCAGGCATTCTAGAATTTGTACAGTCCTACGGGATCGACATCCTCATGGTGACCGAAACACACCTGCATGCTGGTATACACTTCTCGCTGCCAAGTTACGTCGCCCATCGGTCTGATCGGGTCGGCCGACAGGGCGGAGGTACAGCAATCTTCATCAAAAGCATCATCACCCATACACCCTTCCCTCTTCCTGCCCTTCAACATGTGGAAGCTACTGCCATCAGGCTTGCCATTGGTGGTGTGGACACTTTGTTGATTGCGGCTTATGACCCTCCAGATCATCGCTTCTATGAAGCAGATTACACCACACTCCTCAACCTACACCCAGTAGTCTGCATCGCTGGAGATCTCAACGCGAAACATGGGCTCTGGCACAGTCGCATCAGCAACCAGAGGGGGCGAGGGCTCTACCGCCTCATCAGCGGAGACCCAAACCTCGTCGCGCACGGGCCGAGAGGTCCTACATTCCATCCGGCCCGCGGCAGGCCTGACGTCTTAGACATCATGATCACCAAGAACATGCCATTACATTTTGACCTCTCGGTAGTAAATGAGCTGGATTCTGACCATGACCCTGTTGTGGTAGATTCCACCATAGCCATGCCAGCTCTGTTAAACTCAGACTGGACATTTGAGACCGACTGGGATGCAGCAGTCCTAGAACTTAACCGTTCCGTCGACCCTCGACCTCGCATCGATGATATCGAGGCGCTGGAAGAGGCAGCGTCGGACTTTTCCCATCAGATCCTAAATGCGGTACGCGCACACACCCACCGCATTCCCACCAACACCCCAGACCCTAGAACCATACCAACAGAACTCCGACAGTTGATAAAAGCCAAGGCAACTGTTCGGAAGCTATGGCAGCGTTTCCGCCATCCCAGGATAGGAGCAGTCTACCAGAGGTTCAAATCCCTGGTAAGGCGACTGCTCCGTGCGCATAGAACATCAGCCTGGGAAAATACAATGCAAACTGTAGATCTACAGGAAAAGAAACCCTGGCGGATTATAAAGGCCTTGAGGAAGGACAAGGCCCTATACCAGCATCCTCTGCACGGCACTCGTGGGAGACTCGCTTTTGAGCCCGACGAGAAGGCCACTGTGTTCGCGGATCACCTTGAGGTACAGTTTGAACCCCGGGAGGACCCGCAAGACGAAGACTTTACCGAACTCGTGGATGCAACCGTGGATTACCTCTATGAGGAACCACGGCGGCTACATGAGAGAATCCATCTCCCTATAATCACCCCGAAAGCGGTGATTTCCGAAATCCTAAGTCTGAACCCACACAAATCCCCTGGACATGACGGCGTCACGGCGCTCATGCTTCAGCACCTACCCAAAAAGGCTGTGGTTCGTTTGACTCGGATCTTCAATGCATGCCTCCGTCTCCGCTACTTTCCGGTTTTCTGGAAGGAAGCGAGGGTGGTATGTCTATTGAAGCCGACCAAAAACCCAGTCTTTCCTAACAACTACCGTTCCATCAGCATTCTCCCAATCGTCTCAAAAGTTTTTGAGCGGTTGCTCCACTCCCGCCTATTACCTCTGTTTGAGGAGAGGCAACTCCTACCGGATCACCAGTTTGGTTTTCGTCGGGGTCATTCCACGTCCATGCAGTTGCTGCGTGTGGCCGAGATGGTATCCCTGGGATTCCAGGGAAACATCAAGACCGTAGCGGTGCTGCTGGATGTGGAAAAGGCTTTCGCCACAACTTGGCACCAGGGCCTTCTGTACAAACTTAAGCAGGCAAACATCCCTCCACCATATCTCACTATCCTTAGCAGTTTCCTTCAGGACCGCACTTTCAGAGTGAAAGTGGAAGGCAAACTGTCTACCAAAAGACAAATAGCGGCCGGAGTCCCAGAGGGCAGTGTACTCTCCCCGCTACTCTTCGCAGCTTACATGTCCGATTTCCCCACGGAACAACACACTGCGACCTGCCAGTATGCGGACGACGTCCTCATCATGGCACAGAACAAAAATGTGAGATATTGCCTCCCTCCCCTTCAACGACAACTCGACGCCGTCGACCGTTGGAGTGAAAAGTGGAGAATGGCTATTAGTCCGGGGAAAAGCTCCGCTCTCCTCCTTGGTAAGGTTCGCAATTGGCGACCGGATCGGTCACTTCGGCTCAGGCGGAGAAATATCCCATGGGTAACCTCTGCCAAATACTTAGGCGTCGTCCTCGATCGCGGGCTAACATACGCCCCACACGTCCGCGCAAAGGCCAAAGTTGGTCACGCTGCGCTCAGACAGCTCTACCCTATCCTCAGATCTACTATGCCAAACCACCTTAAATTAAGGATTTACCGGGCCATCATTCCGCCCATGATCCTTTATGGCTGCGAAGCCTGGGGATCAGCTGCACCTTCACATATCATCAAACTTCAGTCGGTGCAGAACAGGGCACTTAGAATGATCTTCAATACCGGACGTAGATTCCCGTCTCACATCCTACATACCCAAACAGGACTTCCTTACATCGAGGACATGGTAAAGGAGCGATCCCGAACCATGTACTCGAAAATCAACTCCCACACCAATCAGCTGGTACGGGTATTAGGTCAATATGACCACTTAGCACCTAGAAGAAAGAAAAGCTACCGCTTACCCAAGGACGTCCTTGGATAAGGGTAACGCCACTCCCATCCTCCAACACATCATTACCCATCACCTATTCCTGCCCCCTTTCTGTATCCTGAATTAGGTATACAGAAAGTAACCTTTGCCCAGAACAAACACGCACGACAATACACAGACAACCTCCCATATCGCACAGATAAAGCCGCAAGAGCGGCTAGGTGCTGTGCGAAAAGACACACCGTACAGGAGTACCTGTACGACCTGATAATGGTTCTGGTTCTGGCGAAACAACACCTGCCCGAATCCAACAAAATCTGCGCCCTGCCGTCTCTACTGAGCCTCAGAGACGCTTTGAGACAAGTGTTACAAAAATCAGAGAATGTCAAAAATTAGAGTGAAATTGCTTCAAACAAGCGAATTATCGCGAAACAACACCTGCTCGAATCCAACAATAACTGTGCCCTGCCGTCTCTATTGAGGCTCAGAGTCGCTTGGAGACAAGTGTTTTAAGAATCAGAGAATGTCATAAATGAGAGTGAAATTGCTTCAAACAAGCGAATTATCGCGAAACAACACCTGCTCGAATCCAACAATAACTGTGCCCTGCCGTCTCTATTGAGGCTCAGAGTCGCTTTGAGACAAGTGTTTTAAGAATCAGAGAATGTCGTAAATTAGAGTGAAATTGCTTCAAACAAGCGAATTATGGCGAAACAACACCTGTTCGAATCCAACTAAAACTGTGCCCTGCCGTCCTTACTGAGCCTCAGAGACGCTTTGAGACATGTGTTACAAAAATCAGAGAATGTCAAAAATTAGAGTGAAATTGCTTCAAACAAGCGAATTATCGCGAAACAACACCTTCTCGAATCCGACAAAAACCATGCCCTGCCGCATTTATTTAGCCTCAGAGACGGTTTGAAACAATTGTTACAGAAATCAGACAATGTCAAAAATTAGAGTGAAATTGCTTCAAACAAGCGAATTATCGCGTAACAACACCTGCTGAAATCCAAAAAAACTTCGCCCTGCCGTCTCTACTGAGCCTCAGAGACCCTTTGAGACAAGTGTTACAAAAATCAGAGAATGCCAAAAATTAGAGTGAAATTGCTTCAAACAAGCGAATTATCGCGAAACAACACCTGCTCGAATCCAACAAAAACTATGCCCTGCCGACTCTATTTAGCCTCAGAGACCCTTTGAGACAAGTGTTACAAAAATCAGAGAATGTCAAAAATTAGAGTGAAAATGCTTCAAACAAGCGAATTATCGCGAAACAACACCTGCTCGAATCCGACAAAAACTATGCCCTGCCGACTCTATTTAGCCTCAGAGAGGGTTTGAAACCATTGTTACAAAAATCAGAGAATGTGAAAAATTAGAGTGAAATTGCTTCAAACAAGCGAATTATCGCGAAACAACACCTGCTCGAATCCAACAAAAACTGTGCCCTGCTGTCTCCACTGAGCCTCAGAGACGCTTTGAGACAAGTGTTACAAAAATCAAAGAATGTCGTAAATTAGAGTGAAATTACTTCAAACAAGCGAATTATCGCGAAACAACACCTGCTCGAATCCGACAAAAACTATGCCCTGCCGACTCTATTTAGCCTCAGAGACGGTTTGAAACCATTGTTACAAATATCAGGGAATGTCATAAATTAGAGTGAAATTGCTTCAAACAAGCGAATTATCGCGAAACAACACCTGCTCGAATCCGACAAAAACTGTGCCCTGCCGCATTTATTTAGCCTCAGAGACGGTTTGAAACAATTGTTACAGAAATCCGACAATGTCAAAAATTAGAGTGAAATTGCTTCAAACAAGCGAATTATCGCGAAACAACACCTGCCCGAATCCAACAAAATCTGCGCCCTGCCGTCTCTACTGAGCCTCAGAGACGCTTTGAGACAAGTGTTACAAAAATCAGAGAATGTCAAAAATTAGAGTGAAATTGCTTCAAACAAGCGAATTATCGCGAAACAACACCTGCTCGAATCCAACAATAACTGTGCCCTGCCGTCTCTATTGAGGCTCAGAGTCGCTTTGAGACAAGTGTTTTAAGAATCAGAGAATGTCATAAATGAGAGTGAAATTGCTTCAAACAAGCGAATTATCGCGAAACAACACCTGCTCGAATCCAACAATAACTGTGCCCTGCCGTCTCTATTGAGGCTCAGAGTCGCTTTGAGACAAGTGTTTTAAGAATCAGAGAATGTCGTAAATTAGAGTGAAATTGCTTCAAACAAGCGAATTATGGCGAAACAACACCTGTTCGAATCCAACTAAAACTGTGCCCTGCCGTCCTTACTGAGCCTCAGAGACGCTTTGAGACATGTGTTACAAAAATCAGAGAATGTCAAAAATTAGAGTGAAATTGCTTCAAACAAGCGAATTAACGCGAAACAACACCTTCTCGAATCCGACAAAAACCATTCCCTGCCGCATTTATTTAGCCTCAGAGACGGTTTGAAACAATTGTTACAGAAATCAGACAATGTCAAAAATTAGAGTGAAATTGCTTCAAACAAGCGAATTATCGCGTAACAACACCTGCTCAAATCCAAAAAAACTTCGCCCTGCCGTCTCTACTGAGCCTCAGAGACCTTTTGAGACAAGTGTTACAAAAATCAGAGAATGTCAAAAATTAGAGTGAAATTGCTTCAAACAAGCGAATTATCGCGAAACAACACCTGCTCGAATCCAACAAAAACTATGCCCTACCGACTCTATTTAGCCTCAGAGACCCTTTGAGACAAGTGTTACAAAAATCAGAGAATGTCAAAAATTAGAGTGAAAATGCTTCAAACAAGCGAATTATCGCGAAACAACACCTGCTCGAATCCGACAAAAACTATGCCCTGCCGACTCTATTTAGCCTCAGAGAGGGTTTGAAACCATTGTTACAAAAATCAGAGAATGTGAAAGATTAGAGCGAAATTGCTTAAAACAAGCGAATTTTCGCGAAACAACACCTGCTCGAATCCAACAAAAACTATGCCCTGCCGACTCTATTTAGCCTCAGAGACGCTTTGAGACAAGTGTTACAAAAATCAAAGAATGTCGTAAATTAGAGTGAAATTGCTTAATACAAGCGAATTATCGCGAAACAACACCTGCTCGAATCCAACAAAAAATGGGCCCTGCGGTCTCTACTGAGCCTCAGAGACGCTTTGAGACAAGTGTTACACAAATCAGAGAATGTGAGAAATTATATTGAAATTGCTTCAAACAAGCGAATTATCGCGAAACAACACCTGCTCGAATCCGACAAAAACTGTGCCCTGCCGCATTTAGTTAGCCTCAGAGACGGTTTGAAACAATTGTTACAGAAATCAGACAATGTCAAAATTAGAGTGAAATTGCTTCAAACAAGCGAATTATCGCGAAACAACACCTGCTCAAATCCAACAAAAACTTCGCCCTGCCGTCTCTACTGAGCCTCAGAGACCCTTTGAGACAAGTGTTACAAAAATCAGAGAATGTCAAAAATTAGAGTGAAATTGCTTCAAACAAGCGAATTATCGCGAAACAACACCTGCTCGAATCCGACAAAAACTATGCCCTGCCGACTCTATTTAGCCTCAGAGACGCTTTGAGACAAGTGTTACAAAAATCAAAGAATGTCGTAAATTAGAGTGAAATTGCTTCAAACAAGCGAATTATCGCGAAACAACACCTGCTCGAATCCAACCAAAACTGTGCCCTGCGGTCTCTACTGAGCCACAGAGACGCTTTGAGACAAGTGTTACACAAATCAGAGAATGTGAGAAATTAGATTGAAATTGCTTCAAACAAGCGAATTATCGCGAAACAACACCTGCTCGAATCCGACAAAAACTGTGCCCTGCCGCATTTATTTAGCCTCAGAGACGGTTTGAAACAATTGTTACAGAAATCAGACAATGTCAAAAATTAGAGTGAAATTGCTTCAAACAAGCGAATTATCGCGAAACAACACCTGCTCAATTCCAACAAAAACTTCGCCCTGCCGTCTCTACTGAGCCTCAGAGACCCTTTGAGACAAGTGTTACAAAAATCAGAGAATGTCATAAATTAGAGTGAAATTGCTTCAAACAAGCGAATTATCGCGAAACAACACCTGCTCGAATCCGACAAAAACTATGCCCTGCCGATTCTATTTAGCCTCAGAGACGGTTTGAAACCATTGTTACAAAAATCAGAGAATGTGAAAAATTAGAGTGAAATTGCTTCAAACAAGCGAATTATCGCGAAACAACACCTGCTCGAATCCAACAAAAACTATGCCCTGCCGACTCTATTTAGCCTTAGAGACAGTTTGAAACCATTGTTACAAAAATCAGAGAATGTGAAAAATTAGAGTGAAATATCTTCAAATAAGCGAATTATCGCGAAACAACACCTGGTTGAATCCAACAAAAACTGTGCCCTGCTGTCTCTACCGAGCCTCAGAGACGCTTTGAGACAAGTGTTACAAAAATCAGAGAATGTCATAATTAGAGTGAAATTGCTTCAAACAAGCGAATTATCGCGAAACAACACCTGGTCGAATCCAACAAAAACTGTGCCCTGCCGCATTTATTTAGCCTCAGAGACGGTTTGAAACAATTGTTACAGATATCAGACAATGTCAAAAATTAGAGTGAAATTGCTTCAAACAAGCGAATTATCGCGAAACAACACCTGCTCGAATCCGACAAAAAATATGCCCTGCCGACTCTATTTAGCCTCAGAGACGGTTTGAAACAATTGTTACAAAAATCAGAGAATGTGAAAAATTAGAGTGAAATTGCTTCAAATAAGCGAATTATCGCGAAACAACACATGCTTGAATCCAACAAAAACTGTGCCCTGCTGTCTCTACCGAGCCTCAGAGACGCTTTGAGACAAGTGTTACAAAAATCAGAGAATGTCATAAATTAGAGTGAAATTGCTTCAAACAAGCGAATTATCGCGAAACAACACCTGGTCGAATCCGACAGAAACTGTGCCCTGCCGCATTTATTTAGCCTCAGAGACGGTTTGAAACAATTGTTACAGATATCAGACAATGTCAAAAATTAGAGTGAAATTGCTTCAAACAAGCGAATTATCGCGAAACAACACCTGCTCGAATCCGACAAAAAATATGCCCTGCCGACTCTATTTAGCCTCAGAGACGGTTTGAAACAATTGTTACAAAAATCAGAGAATGTGAAAAATTAGAGTGAAATTGCTTCAAATAAGCGAATTATCGCGAAACAACACCTGCTTGAATCCAACAAAAACTGTGCCCTGCTGTCTCTACCGAGCCTCAGAGACGCTTTGAGACAAGTGTTACAAAAATCAGAGAATGTCAAAAATTAGAGTGAAATTGCTTCAAACAAGCGAATTAACGCGAAACAACACCTTCTCGAATCCTACAAAAACCATTCCCTGCCGCATTTATTTAGCCTCAGAGACGGTTTGAAACAATTGTTACAGAAATCAGACAATGTCAAAAATTAGAGTGAAATTGCTTCAAACAAGCGAATTATCGCGTAACAACACCTGCTCAAATCCAAAAAAACTTCGCCCTGCCGTCTCTACTGAGCCTCAGAGACCTTTTGAGACAAGTGTTACAAAAATCAGAGAATGTCAAAAATTAGAGTGAAATTGCTTCAAACAAGCGAATTATCGCGAAACAACACCTGCTCGAATCCAACAAAACTGTGCCCTACCGACTCTATTTAGCCTCAGAGACCCTTTGAGACAAGTGTTACAAAAATCAGAGAATGTCAAAAATTAGAGTGAAAATGCTTCAAACAAGCGAATTATCGCGAAACAACACCTGCTCGAATCCGACAAAAACTATGCCCTGCCGACTCTATTTAGCCTCAGAGGGGGTTTGAAACCATTGTTACAAAAATCAGAGAATGTGAAAGATTAGAGTGAAATTGCTTAAAACAAGCGAATTTTCGCGAAACAACACCTGCTCGAATCCAACAAAAACTATGCCCTGCCGACTCTATTTAGCCTCAGAGACGCTTTGAGACAAGTGTTACAAAAATCAAAGAATGTCGTAAATTAGAGTGAAATTGCTTCAAACAAGCGAATTATCGCGAAACAACACCTGCTCGAATCCAACAAAAAATGGGCCCTGCGGTCTCTACTGAGCCTCAGAGACGCTTTGAGACAAGTGTTACACAAATCAGAGAATGTGAGAAATTAGATTGAAATTGCTTCAAACAAGCGAATTATCGCGAAACAACACCTGCTCGAATCCGACAAAAACTGTGCCCTGCCGCATTTAGTTAGCCTCAGAGACGGTTTGAAACAATTGTTACAGAAATCAGACAATGTCAAAATTAGAGTGAAATTCCTTCAAACAAGCGAATTATCGCGAAACAACACCTGCTCAAATCCAACAAAAACTTCGCCCTGCCGTCTCTACTGAGCCTCAGAGACCCTTTGAGACAAGTGTTACAAAAATCAGAGAATGTCAAAAATTAGAGTGAAATTGCTTCAAACAAGCGAATTATCGCGAAACAACACCTGCTCGAATCCGACAAAAACTATGCCCTGCCGCATTTATTTAGCCTCAGAGACGGTTTGAAACAATTGTTACAGAAATCAGACAATGTCAAAAATTAGAGTGAAATTGCTTCAAACAAGCGAATTATCGCGAAACAACACCTGCTCAAATCCAACAAAAACTTCGCCCTGCCGTCTCTACTGAGCCTCAGAGACCCTTTGAGACAAGTGTTACAAAAATCAGAGAATGTCAAAAATTAGAGTGAAATTGCTTCAAACAAGCGAATTATCGCGAAACAACACCTGCTCAAATCCAACAAAAACTTCGCCCTGCCGTCTCTACTGAGCCTCAGAAACCCTTTGAGACAAGTGTTACAAAAATCAGAGAATGTCAAAAATTAGAGTGAAATTGCTTCAAACAAGCGAATTATCGCGAAACAACACCTGCTCGAATCCGACAAAAACTATGCCCTGCCGACTCTATTTAGCCTCAGAGACGGTTTGAAACCATTGTTACAAAAATCAGAGAATGTGAAAAATTAGAGTGAAATTGCTTCAAACAAGCGAATTATCGCGAAACAGCACCTGCTCGAATCCAACAAAAACTATGCCCTGCCGACTCTATTTAGCCTTAGAGACAGTTTGAAACCATTGTTACAAAAATCAGAGAATGTGAAAAATTAGAGTGAAATATCTTCAAATAAGCGAATTATCGCGAAACAACACCTGGTTGAATCCAACAAAAACTGTGCCCTGCTGTCTCTACCGAGCCTCAGAGACGCTTTGAGACAAGTGTTACAAAAATCAGAGAATGTCATAATTAGAGTGAAATTGCTTCAAACAAGCGAATTATCGCGAAACAACACCTGGTCGAATCCAACAAAAACTGTGCCCTGCCGCATTTATTTAGCCTCAGAGACGGTTTGAAACAATTGTTACAGCTATCAGACAATGTCAAAAATTAGAGTGAAATTGCTTCAAACAAGCGAATTATCGCGAAACAACACCTGCTCGAATCCGACAAAAAATATGCCCTGCCGACTCTATTTAGCCTCAGAGACGGTTTGAAACAATTGTTACAAAAATCAGAGAATGTGAAAAATTAGAGTGAAATTGCTTCAAATAAGCGAATTATTGCGAAACAACACATGCTTGAATCCAACAAAAACTGTGCCCTGCTGTCTCTACCGAGCCTCAGAGACGCTTTGAGACAAGTGTTACAAAAATCAGAGAATGTCATAAATTAGAGTGAAATTGCTTCAAACAAGCGAATTATCGCGAAACAACACCTGGTCGAATCCGACAGAAACTGTGCCCTGCCGCATTTATTTAGCCTCAGAGACGGTTTGAAACAATTGTTACAGATATCAGACAATGTCAAAAATTAGAGTGAAATTGCTTCAAACAAGCGAATTATCGCGAAACAACACCTGCTCGAATCCGACAAAAAATATGCCCTGCCGACTCTATTTAGCCTCAGAGACGGTTTGAAACAATTGTTACAAAAATCAGAGAATGTGAAAAATTAGAGTGAAATTGCTTCAAATAAGCGAATTATCGCGAAACAACACCTGCTTGAATCCAACAAAAACTGTGCCCTGCTGTCTCTACCGAGCCTCAGAGACGCTTTGAGACAAGTGTTACAAAAATCAGAGAATGTCAAAAATTAGAGTGAAATTGCTTCAAACAAGCGAATTAACGCGAAACAACACCTTCTCGAATCCGACAAAAACCATTCCCTGCCGCATTTATTTAGCCTCAGAGACGGTTTGAAACAATTGTTACAGAAATCAGCCAATGTCAAAAATTAGAGTCAAATTGCTTCAAACAAGCGAATTATCGCGTAACAACACCTGCTCAAATCCAAAAAAACTTCGCCCTGCCGTCTCTACTGAGCCTCAGAGACCTTTTGAGACAAGTGTTACAAAAATCAGAGAATGTCAAAAATTAGAGTGAAATTGCTTCAAACAAGCGAATTATCGCGAAACAACACCTGCTCGAATCCAACAAAAACTATGCCCTACCGACTCTATTTAGCCTCAGAGACCCTTTGAGACAAGTGTTACAAAAATCAGAGAATGTCAAAAATTAGAGTGAAAATGCTTCAAACAAGCGAATTATCGCGAAACAACACCTGCTCGAATCCGACAAAAACTATGCCCTGCCGACTCTATTTAGCCTCAGAGAGGGTTTGAAACCATTGTTACAAAAATCAGAGAATGTGAAAGATTAGAGTGAAATTGCTTAAAACAAGCGAATTTTCGCGAAACAACACCTGCTCGAATCCAACAAAAACTATGCCCTGCCGACTCTATTTAGCCTCAGAGACGCTTTGAGACAAGTGTTACAAAAATCAAAGAATGTCGTAAATTAGAGTGAAATTGCTTCAAACAAGCGAATTATCGCGAAACAACACCTGCTCGAATCCAACAAAAAATGGGCCCTGCGGTCTCTACTGAGCCTCAGAGACGCTTTGAGACAAGTGTTACACAAATCAGAGAATGTGAGAAATTAGATTGAAATTGCTTCAAACAAGCGAATTATCGCGAAACAACACCTGCTCGAATCCGACAAAAACTGTGCCCTGCCGCATTTAGTTAGCCTCAGAGACGGTTTGAAACAATTGTTACAGAAATCAGACAATGTCAAAATTAGAGTGAAATTGCTTCAAACAAGCGAATTATCGCGAAACAACACCTGCTCAAATCCAACAAAAACTTCGCCCTGCCGTCTCTACTGAGCCTCAGAGACCCTTTGAGACAAGTGTTACAAAAATCAGAGAATGTCAAAAATTAGAGTGAAATTGCTTCAAACAAGCGAATTATCGCGAAACAACACCTGCTCGAATCCGACAAAAACTATGCCCTGCCGACTCTATTTAGCCTCAGAGACGCTTTGAGACAAGTGTTACAAAAATCAAAGAATGTCGTAAATTAGAGTGAAATTGCTTCAAACAAGCGAATTATCGCGAAACAACACCTGCTCGAATCCAACCAAAACTGTGCCCTGCGGTCTCTACTGAGCCTCAGAGACGCTTTGAGACAAGTGTTACACAAATCAGAGAATGTGAGAAATTAGATTGAAATTGCTTCAAACAAGCGAATTATCGCGAAACAACACCTGCTCGAATCCGACAAAAACTGTGCCCTGCCGCATTTATTTAGCCTCAGAGACGGTTTGAAACAATTGTTACAGAAATCAGACAATGTCAAAAATTAGAGTGAAATTGCTTCAAACAAGCGAATTATCGCGAAACAACACCTGCTCAAATCCAACAAAAACTTCGCCCTGCCGTCTCTACTGAGCCTCAGAGACCCTTTGAGACAAGTGTTACAAAAATCAGAGAATGTAAAAAATTAGAGTGAAATTGCTTCAAACAAGCGAATTATCGCGAAACAACACCTGCTCGAATCCGACAAAAACTATGCCCTGCCGACTCTATTTAGCCTCAGATACGGTTTGAAACCATTGTTACAAAAATCACAGAATGTGAAAAATTAGAGTGAAATTGCTTCAAACAAGCGAATTATCGCGAAACAACACCTGCTCGAATCCAACAAAAACTATGCCCTGCCGACTCTATTTAGCCTTAGAGACAGTTTGAAACCATTGTTACAAAAATCAGAGAATGTGAAAAATTAGAGTGAAATATCTTCAAATAAGCGAATTATCGCGAAACAACACCTGGTTGAATCCAACAAAAACTGTGCCCTGCTGTCTCTACCGAGCCTCAGAGACGCTTTGAGACAAGTGTTACAAAAATCAGAGAATGTCATAATTAGAGTGAAATTGCTTCAAACAAGCGAATTATCGCGAAACAACACCTGGTCGAATCCAACAAAAACTGTGCCCTGCCGCATTTATTTAGCCTCAGAGACGGTTTGAAACAATTGTTACAGATATCAGACAATGTCAAAAATTAGAGTGAAATTGCTTCAAACAAGCGAATTATCGCGAAACAACACCTGCTCGAATCCGACAAAAAATATGCCCTGCCGACTCTATTTAGCCTCAGAGACGGTTTGAAACAATTGTTACATAAATCAGAGAATGTGAAAAATTAGAGTGAAATTGCTTCAAATAAGCGAATTATCGCGAAACAACACATGCTTGAATCCAACAAAAACTGTGCCCTGCTGTCTCTACCGAGCCTCAGAGACGCTTTGAGACAAGTGTTACAAAAATCAGAGAATGTCATAAATTAGAGTGAAATTGCTTCAAACAAGCGAATTATCGCAGAAACAACACCTGGTCGAATCCGACAGAAACTGTGCCCTGCCGCATTTATTTAGCCTCAGAGACGGTTTGAAACAATTGTTACAGATATCAGACAATGTCAAAAATTAGAGTGAAATTGCTTCAAACAAGCGAATTATCGCGAAACAACACCTGCTCGAATCCGACAAAAAATATGCCCTGCCGACTCTATTTAGCCTCAGAGACGGTTTGAAACAATTGTTACAAAAATCAGAGAATGTGAAAAATTAGAGTGAAATTGCTTCAAATAAGCGAATTATCGCGAAACAACACCTGCTTGAATCCAACAAAAACTGTGCCCTGCTGTCTCTACCGAGCCTCAGAGACGCTTTGAGACAAGTGTTACAAAAATCAGAGAATGTCAAAAATTAGAGTGAAATTGCTTCAAACAAGCGAATTATCGCGAAACAACACCTGCTCAGATCCGACAAAAACTGTGCCCTGCCGTCTCTATTGAGGCTCAGAGTCGCTTTGAGACAAGTGTTTTAAGAATCAGAGAATGTCATAAATGAGAGTGAAATTGCTTCAAACAAGCGAATTATCGCGAAACAACACCTGCTCGAATCCAACAAAAACTGTGCCCTGCCGTCTCTACTGAGCCTCAGAGACGCTTTTAGACAAGTGTTATAAAAATCAGAGAATGTCATAAATTAGAGTGAAATTGCTTCAAACAAGCGAATTATCGCGAAACAACACCTGCTCGAATCCGACAAAAACTGTGCCCTGCCGCATTTATTTAGCCTCAGAGACGGTTTGAAACTATTGTTACAGAAATCCGACAATGTCAAAAATTAGAGTTAAATTGCTTCAAACAAGCGAATTATCGCGAAACAACACCTGTTCGAATCCAACTAAAACTGTGCCCTGCCGTCCTTACTGAGCCTCAGAGACGCTTTGAGACATGTGTTACAAAAATCAGAGAATGTCAAAAATTAGAGTGAAATTGCTTCAAACAAGCGAATTATCGCGAAACAACACCTTCTCGAATCCGACAAAAACCATGCCCTGCCGACTCTATTTAGCCTAAGAGACCGTTTGAAACAATTGCTACAAAAATCAGAGAATGTGAAAAATTAGAGTGAAATTGCTTCAAACAAGCGAATTATCGCGAAACAACACCTGCTCGAATCCAACAAAAACTGTGCCCTGCTGTCTCTACTGAGCCTCAGAGACGCTTTGAGACAAGTGTTACAAAAATCAAAGAATGTCAAAAATTAGAGTGAAATTGCTTCAAACAAGCGAATTATCGCGAAACAACACCTGCTCGAATCCGACAAAAACTGTGCCCTGCCGCATTTATTTTGCCTCAGAGACGGTTTGAAACAATTGTTACAGAAATCAGACAATGTCAAAAATTAGAGTGAAATTGCTTCAAACAAGCGAATTATTGCGAAACAACACCTGCTCAAATCCAACAAAAACTTCGCCCTGCCGTCTCTACTGAGCCTCAGAGACCCTTTGAGACAAGTGTTACAAAAATCAGAGAATGTCATAAATTAGACTGAATTTGCTTCAAACATACACATTTTCATTGTACATTCAAGAAATGTACATCAAAACATACACATTTTCATTGTACATTCAAGAAATGTACATCAAAACATACACATTTTCATTGTATATTCAAAGAATGTACATCAAAACATACAGATTTTCATTGTACATTCAAGAAATGTACATCAAAACACACACATTTTCATTGTTCATTCAAGAAATATACATCAAAACATACACATTTTCATTGTACAATCAAGAAATGTACATCAAAGCAAACACATTTTCATTGTACACTAAAGAAATGTACATCAAAACATACACATTTTCATTGTACATTCAAGAAATGCACATCCAAACATACACATTTTCATTGTACATTCAAGAAATATACATCAAAACATAGACATTTTCAGTGTACATTCAAAAAATGTACATCAAAACATACACATTTTCATTGTATATACCAGAAATGTACATCAAAACATACACTTTTTCATTGTATATACAAGAAATATACATCAAAACATACATATTTTCAGTGTACATTCAAGAAATGTACATGAAAACATATACATTTTCATTGTACATTCAAGAAATGTACATCAAAACATACACATTTTCATTGTACATTCAAGAAATGTACATCAAAACATACACATTTTCATTGTACATTCAAGAAATGTACATCAAAACATAAACATTTTCATTGTACATTCAAGGAATGTACATCAAAACATACACATTTTCAGTGTACATTCAAGAAATGTACATCAAAACATACACATTTTCAGTGTACATTCAAGAAATGTACATCAAAACATACACATTTTCATTGTACATTCAAGAACTGTACATCAAAACATACACATTTTCATTGTACATTCAAGAAATATACATCAAAACATACACATTTTCATTGTACATTCAAGAAATGTACATCAAAACCTACACATTTTCAGTGTACATTCAAGAAATGTACTTCAAAACATACACATTTTCATTGTACATTCAAGTAATGTACATCAAAACATACACATTTTCATTGTACATTCAAGAAATATACATCAAAACATACACATTTTCATTGTACATTCAAGAAATGTATATCAAAACATACACATTTTCATTGTACATTCAAGAAATGTACATCAAAACATACACATTTTCATTGTATATACAAGAAATGTACATCAAAACATACACATTTTCATTGTACATTCAAGAAATGTATATCAAAGCATACACATTTTCAGTGTACATTCAAGAAATGTACATCAAAACATACACATTTTCATTGTATATACAAGAAATGTACATCAAAACATACACATTTTCATTGTACACTAAAGAAATGTACATCAAAACATACTAATTTTCTTTGTACATTCAAGAAATATACATCAAAACATACACATTTTCATTGTACATTCAAGAAATGTACATCAAAACCTACACATTTTCAGTGTACATTCAAGAAATGTACATCAAAACATACACATTTTCATTGTACATTCAAGAAATGTACATCAAAACATACACATTTTCATTGTACACTCAAGAAATATACATCAAAACATACACATTTTCACTGTACATTCAAGAAATGTACATCAAAACATACACATTTTCACTGTACATTCTAGAAATATAAATCAAAACATACACATTTTCATTGTATATACAAGAAATGTACATCAAAACATATACATTTTCATTGTACATTCAAGAAATGTATATCAAAGCATACACATTTTCGGTGTACATTCAAGAAATGTACATCAAAACATACACATTTTCATTGTATATACAAGAAATGTACATCAAAACATACACATTTTCATTGTACACTAAAGAAATGTACATCAAAACATACACATTTTCAGTGTACATTCAAGAAATGTACATCAAAACATACACATTTTCATTGTACATTCAAGAAATGTAGATCAAAACATACACATTTTCATTGTACATTCAAGAAATGTACATCAAAACATACACATTTTCATTGTACACTCAAGAAATGTACATCAAAGCATACACATTTTCATTGTATATACAAGAAATGTACATCAAAACATACACATTTTCAGTGTACATTCAAGAAATGTATATCAAAACATACACATTTACAGTGTACATTCAAGAAAAGTACATCAAAACATACAAATTTTCATTGTATATACAAGAAATGTACATCAAAACATACACATTTTCATTGTACATTAAAGAAATGTACATCAAAACCTACACATTTTCAGTGTACATTCAAGAAATGTACTTCAAAACATACACATTTTCATTGTACACTCAAGAAATGCACATCAAAACATACAAATTTTCATTGTACATTCAAGAAATATACATCAAAACATACACATTTTCATTGTACATTCAAGAAATGTACATCAAAACATACACATTCTCATTGTACACTCAAGAAATGTACATCAAAACATACACATTTTCATTGTACATTCAAGAAATGTACATAAAAACATACACATTTTCATTGTATATACCAGAAATGTACATCAAAACATACACATTTTCATTGTATATACAAGAAATATAAATCAAAACATACACATTTTCATTGTATATACAAGAAATGTACATGAAAACATACACATTTTCATTGTACACTCAAGAAATGTACATCAAAAGATACACATTTTCAGTGCACATTCAAGAAATGTATACCAAATCATACACATTTTCATTTTACGTTCCAGAAATGTACATCAAAACATACACATTTTCAGGGTACATTCAAGAAATGTTTATCAAAAAATACACATTTTCAGTGTACATTCAAGAAATGTACATCAAAGCAAACACATTTTCATTGTACACTAAAGAGATGTACATCAAAACATACACATTTTCATTGTACATTAAAGAAATGCACATCAAAACATACACATTTTCATTGTACATTCAAGAAATATACATCAAAACATACACATTTACATTGTACATTCAAGAAATGTACATCAAAACATACACATTCTCATTGTACATTCAAGAAATGTACATCAAAACATACACATCTTGATTGTACACTCAAGAAATGTACATCAAAACATACACATTTTCATTGTACACTCTAGAAATGTACATAAAAAAATACACATTTTCAGTGTACATTGAAGAAATGTACATCAATGCAAACACATTTTCATTGTACACTAAAGAAATGTACATCAAAACATACACATTTTCATTGTACATTCAAGAAATGCACATCAAAACATACACATTTTCATTGTACATTCAAGAAATATACATCAAAACATACACATTTTCATTGTACATTCAAGAAATGTACATCAAAACATACACATTTTGATTGTACACTCAAGAAATGTACATCAAAACATACACATTTTCATTGTACACTCAAGAAATGTACATCAAAACATACACATTTTCATTGTACATTCAAGAAATGTATATCAAAACATACACATTTTCATTGTAATTTCAAGAAATGTACATCAAAACATACACATTTTCATTGTACATTCAAGAAATGTACATCAAAACATACACATTTTCATTGTACATTCAAAGAATGTACATCAAAACATACACACTTTCATTGTACATTCAAGAAATGTACATCAAAACACAGACATTTTCAGTGTACATTCAAGAAATATATGTCAAAACATACACATTTTCAGTGTACATTCAAGAAATGTACATCAAAACATACAAATTTTCATTGTATATTAAAGAAATGTACATAAAAACCTACACATTTTCAGTGTACATTCAAGAAATGTATATCAAAACATACACATTTTCAGTGTACATTCAAGAAATGTACATCAAAACATACACATTTTCATTGTACATTAAAGAAATGTACATCAAAACCTACACATTTTCAGTGTACATTCAAGAAATGTACATCAAAACATACACATTTTCATTGTACACTCAAGAAATGTAAATCAAAACATACACATTTTCAGTGTACATTCAAGAAATGTACATCAAAATATACACATTTTCATTGTATATACCAGAAATGTACATCAAAACATACACATTTTCATTGTATATACAAGAAATGTACATCAAAACATACACATTTTCATTGTACATTCAAGAAATGTACATCAAAACATACACATTTTCATTGTACATTCTAGAAATATAAATCAAAGCATACACATTTTCATTGTATATACAAGAAATGTACATCAAACCATACACATTTTCATTGTACATTCAAGAAATGTACATCAAAACATACACATTTTCATTGTACATTCTAGAAATATAAATCAAAACATACACATTTTCAGTGTACATTCAAGAAATGTACATCAAAACATACACATTTTCATTGTACATTCAAGAAATGTACATCAAAACATACACATTTTCATTGTATATTCTAGAAATATAAATCAAAACATACACATTTTCAATGCATATTCAAGAAATGTATATCAAATCATACACATTTTCATTTTACGTTCCAGAAATGTACATCAAAACATACACATTTTCAGTGTACATTCAAGAAATGTTATTCAAAAAATACACATTTTCAGTGTACATTCAAGAAATGTACATCAAAGCAAACACATTTTCATTGTACACTAAAGAAATGTACATCAAAACATACACATTTTCATTGTACATTCAAGAAATGCACATCAAAACATACACATTTTCATTGTACATTCAAGAAATATACATCAAAACATACACATTTTCATTGTACATTCAAGAAATGTACATCAAAACATACACATTTTCATTGTACACTCAAGAAATGTACATCAAAAAATACACATTTTCAGTGCACATTCAAGAAATGTACATCAAAGCAAACACATTTTCATTGTACACTAAGGAAATGTACATCAAAACATACACATTTTCATTGTACATTCAAGAAATGTACAACAAAACATACACATTCTCATTGTACATTCAAGAAATGTACATCAAAACATACGCATTTTCATTGTACATTCAAAGAATGTACATCAAAACATACACATTTTCATTGTACATTCAAGAAATGTACATCAAAACACACACATTTTCAGTGTACGTTCAAGAAATGTACATCAAAACATACAAATTTTCATTGTATATACAAGAAATGTACATCAAAACATACACATTTTCATTGTACATTAAAGAAATGTACATCAAAACCTACACATTTTCAGTGTACATTCAAGAAATGTACATCAAAACATACACATTTTCATTGTACATTCAAGAAATGTACATCAAAACCTACACATTTTCAGTGTATATTCAAAAAATGTACATCAAAACATACACATTTTCATTGTACATTCAAGAAATGTACATCAAAACATACACATTTTCATTGTACATTCAAGAAATGTACATCAAAACATATACATTTTCATTGTACATTCAAGAAATGTACATCAAAACATACACATTTTCATTGTACATTCAAGAAATGTACATCACAACATACACATTTTCATTGTACATTCAAGAAATGTACATCAAAACATAAACATTTTCATTGTACATTCAAGGAATGTACATCAAAACATACACATTTTCAGTGTGCATTCAAGAAATGTACATCAAAACATACACATTTTCAGTGTACATTCAAGAAATGTACATCAAAACATACACATTTTCATTGTACATTCAAGAAATATACATCAAAACATACACATTTTCATTGTACATTCAAGAAATGTACATCAAAACCTACACATTTTCAGTGTACATTCAAGAAATGTACATCAAAACATACACATTTTCATTGTACATTCAAGAAATGTACATCAAAACATACACATTTTCATTGTACATTCAAGAAATATACATCAAAACATACACATTTTCATTGTACATTCAAGAAATGTACATCAAAACATACACATTTTCATTGTACATTCAAGAAATGTACATCAAAACATACACATTTTCATTGTATATACAAGAAATGTACATCAAAACATACACATTTTCATTGTACATTCAAGAAATTTATATCAAAGCATACACATTTTCAGTGTACATTCAAGAAATGTACATCAAAACATACACATTTTCATTCTATATACAAGTAATGTACATCAAAACATACACATTTTCATTGTACACTAAAGAAATGTACATCAAAACATACTAATTTTCATTGTACATTCAAGAAATATACATCAAAACATACACATTTTCATTGTACATTCAAGAAATGTACATCAAAACCTACACATTTTCAGTGTACATTCAAGAAATGTACATCAAAACATACACATTTTCATTGTACATTCAAGAAATGTACATCAAAACATACACATTTTCATTGTACATTCAAGAAATATACATCAAAACATACACATTTTCATTGTACATTCAAGAAATGTACATCAAAACATACACATTTTCACTGTACATTCTAGAAATATAAATCAAAACATACACATTTTCATTGTATATACAAGAAATGTACATCAAAACATATACATTTTCATTGTACATTCAAGAAATATATATCAAAGCATACACATTTTCAGTGTACATTCAAGAAATGTACATCAAAACATACACATTTTCATTGTATATACAAGAAATGTACATCAAAACATACACATTTTCATTGTATACTAAAGAAATGTACATCAAAACATACACATTTTCAGTGTACATTCAAGAAATGTACATCAAAACATACACATTTTCATTGTACATTGAAGAAATGTAGATCAAAACATACACATTTTCATTGTACATTCAAGAAATGTACATCAAAACATACACATTTTCATTGTACACTCAAGAAATGTACATCAAAACATACACATTTTCATTGTATATACAAGAAATGTACATCAAAACATACACATTTTCAGTGTACATTCAAGAAATGTATATCAAAACATACACATTTACAGTGTACGTTCAAGAAAAGTACATCAAAACATACAAATTTTCATTGTATATACAAGAAATGTACATCAAAACATACACATTTTCATTGTACATTAAAGAAATGTACATCAAAACCTACACATTTTCAGTGTACATTCAAGAAATGTACATCAAAACATACACATTTTCATTGTACACTCAAGAAATGTACACCAAAACATACACATTTTCAGTGTACATTCAAGAAATGTACATCAAAACATACACATTTTCATTGTATATACCAGAAATGTACAAGAAAACATACACATTTTCATTGTATATACAAGAAATGTACATCAAAACATACACATTTTCAGTGTACATTCAAGAAATGTACATCAAAACATACACATTTTCATTGTACATTCAAGAAATGTACATAAAAACATACACATTTTCATTGTATATACCAGAAATGTACATCAAAACATACACATTTTCATTGTATATACAAGAAATATACATCAAAACATACACATTTTCATTGTATATTCAAGAAATGTACATGAAAACATACACATTTTCATTGTACACTCAAGAAATGTACATCAATAGATACACATTTTCAGTGCACATTCAAGAAATGTATATCAAATCATACACATTGTCATTTTACGTTCCAGAAATGTACATCAAAACATACACATTTTCAGGGTACATTCAAGAAATGTATATCAAAAAATACACATTTTCAGTGTACATTCAAGAAATGTACATCAAAGCAAACACATTTTCATTGTACACTAGAGAAATGTACATCAAAACATACACATTTTCATTGTACATTAAAGAAATGCACATCAAAACATACACATTTTCATTGTACATTCAAGAAATATACATCAAAACATACACATTTACATTGTACATTCAAGAAATGTACATCAAAACATACACATTCTCATGTACATTCAAGAAATGTACATCAAAACATACACATCTTGATTGTACACTCAAGAAATGTACATCAAAACATACACATTTTCATTGTACACTCTAGAAATGTACATCAAAAAATACACATTTTCAGTGTACATTGAAGAAATGTACATCAATGCAAACACATTTTCATTGTACACTAAAGAAATGTACATCAAAACATACACATTTTCATTGTACATTCAAGAAATGCACATCAAAACATACACATTTTCATTGTACATTCAAGAAATATACATCAAAACATACACATTTTCATTGTACACTCAAGAAATGTACATCAAAACATACACATTTTCATTGTACATTCAAGAAATGTATATCAAAACATACACATTTTCATTGTACATTCAAGAAATGTACATCAAAACATACACATGTTCATTGTACATTCAAGAAATGTACATCAAAACATACACATTTTCATTGTACATTCAAAGAATGTATATCAAAACATACACACTTTCATTGTACATTCAAGAAATGTACATCAAAACACAGTCATTTTCAGTGTACATTCAAGAAATGTATATCAAAACATACACATTTTCAGTGTACATTCAAGAAATGTACATGAAAACATACAAATTTTCATTGTATATTAAAGAAATGTACATCAACACCTACACATTTTCAGTGTACATTCAAGAAATGTATATCAAAACATACACATTTTCAGTGTACATTCAAGAAATGTACATCAAAACATACACATTTTCATTGTATATTAAAGAAATGTACATCAAAACCTACACATTTTCAGTGTACATTCAAGAAATGTATATCAAAGCATACACATTTTCATTGTACATTCAAGAAATGCACATCAAAACATACACATTTTCATTGTACATTCAAGAAATATACATCAAAACATACACATTTTCATTGTACACTCAAGAAATGTACATCAAAACATACACATTTTCATTGTACATTCAAGAAATGTACATCAAAACATACACATGTTCATTGTACATTCAAGAAATGTACATCAAAACATACACATTTTCGTTGTACATTCAAAGAATGTACATCAAAACATACACACTTTCATTGTACATTCAAGAAATGTACATCAAAACACAGACATTTTCAGTGTACATTCAAGAAATGTATATCAAAACATACACATTTTCAGTGTACATTCAAGAAATGTACATCAAAACATACAAATTTTCATTGTATATTAAAGAAATGTACATCAAAACCTACACATTTTCAGTGTACATTCAAGAAATGTATATCAAAACATACACATTTTCAGTGTACATTCAAGAAATGTACATCAAAACATACACATTTTCATTGTACATTAAAGAAATGTACATCAAAACCTACACATTTTCAGTGTACATTCAAGAAATGTACATCAAAACATACACATTTTCATTGTACACTCAAGAAATGTAAATCAAAACATACACATTTTCAGTGTACATTCAAGAAATGTACATCAAAATATACACATTTTCATTGTATATACCAGAAATGTACATCAAAACATACACATTTTCATTGTATATACAAGAAATGTACATCAAAACATACACATTTTCATTGTACATTCAAGAAATGTACATCAAAACATACACATTTTCATTGTACATTCTAGAAATATAAATCAAAGCATACACATTTTCATTGTATATACAAGAAATGTACATCAAAACATACACATTTTCATTGTACATTCAAGAAATGTACATCAAAACATACACATTTTCATTGTACATTCTAGAAATATAAATCAAAACATACACATTTTCAGTGTACATTCAAGAAATGTACATCAAAACATACACATTTTCATTGTACATTCAAGAAATGTACATCAAAACATACACATTTTCATTGTATATTCTAGAAATATAAATCAAAACATACACATTTTCAGTGCATATTCAAGAAATGTATATCAAATCATACACATTTTCATTTTACGTTCCAGAAATGTACATCAAAACATACACATTTTCAGTGTACATTCAAGAAACGTATTTCAAAAAATACACATTTTCAGTGTACATTCAAGAAATGTACATCAAAGCAAACACATTTTCATTGTACACTAAAGAAATGTACATCAAAACATACACATTTTCATTGTACATTCAAGAAATGCACATCAAAACATACACATTTTCATTGTACATTCAAGAAATATACATCAAAACATACACATTTTCATTGTACATTCAAGAAATGTACATCAAAACATACACATTTTCATTGTACACTCAAGAAATGTACATCAAAAAATACACATTTTCAGTGTACATTCAAGAAATGTACATCAAAGCAAACACATTTTCATTGTACACTAAGGAAATGTACATCAAAACATACACATTTTCATTGTACATTCAAGAAATGTACAACAAAACATACACATTTTCATTGTACATTCAAGAAATGTACATCAAAACATACACATTTTCATTGTACATTCAAAGAATGTACATCAAAACATACACATTTTCATTGTACATTCAAGAAATGTACATCAAAACACACACATTTTCAGTGTACATTCAAGAAATGTATATCAAAACATACACATTTTCAGTGTACATTCAAGAAATGTACATCAAAACATACAAATTTTCATTGTATATACAAGAAATGTACATCAAAACATACACATTTTCATTGTACATTAAAGAAATGTACATCAAAACCTACACATTTTCAGTGTACATTCAAGAAATGTACATCAAAACATACACATTTTCATTGTACATTCAAGAAATGTACATCAAAACCTACACATTTTCAGTGTACATTCAAGAAATGTACATCAAAACATACACATTTTCATTGTACATTCAAGAAATGTACATCAAAACATATACATTTTCATTGTACATTCAAGAAATGTACATCAAAACATACACATTTTCATTGTACATTCAAGAAATGTACATCAAAACATATACATTTTCATTGTACATTCAAGAAATGTACTTCAAAACATACACATTTTCATTGTACATTCAAGAAATGTACATCAAAACATACACATTTTCATTGTACATTCAAGAAATGTACATCAAAACATAAACATTTTCATTGTACATTCAAGGAATGTACATCAAAACATACACATTTTCAGTGTGCATTCAAGAAATGTACATCAAAACATACACATTTTCAGTGTACATTCAAGAAATGTACATCAAAACATACACATTTTCATTGTACATTCAAGAAATGTACATCAAAACATACACATTTTCATTGTACATTCAAGAAATATACATCAAAACATACACATTTTCATTGTACATTCAAGAAATGTACATCAAAACCTACACATTTTCAGTGTACATTCAAGAAATGTACATCAAAACATACACATTTTCATTGTACATTCAAGAAATGTACATCAAAACATACACATTTTCATTGTACATTCAAGAAATATACATCAAAACATACACATTTTCATTGTACATTCAAGAAATGTACATCAAAACATACACATTTTCATTGTACATTCAAGAAATGTACATCAAAACATACACATTTTCATTGTATATACAAGAAATGTACATCAAAACATACACATTTTCATTGTACATTCAAGAAATGTATATCAAAGCATACACATTTTCAGTGTACATTCAAGAAATGTACATCAAAACATACACATTTTCATTCTATATACAAGAAATGTACATCAAAACATACACATTTTCATTGTACACTAAAGAAATGTACATCAAAACATACTAATTTTCATTGTACATTCAAGAAATATACATCAAAACATACACATTTTCATTGTACATTCAAGAAATGTACATCAAAACCTACACATTTTCAGTGTACATTCAAGAAATGTACATCAAAACATACACATTTTCATTGTACATTCAAGAAATGTACATCAAAACATACACATTTTCATTGTACATTCAAGAAATATACATCAAAACATACACATTTTCATTGTACATTCAAGAAATGTACATCAAAACATACACATTTTCACTGTACATTCTAGAAATATAAATCAAAACATACACATTTTCATTGTATATACAAGAAATGTACATCAAAACATATACATTTTCATTGTACATTCAAGAAATGTATATCAAAGCATACACATTTTCAGTGTACATTCAAGAAATGTACATCAAAACATACACATTTTCATTGTATATACAAGAAATGTACATCAAAACATACACATTTTGATTGTACACTAAAGAAATGTACATCAAAACATACACATTTTCAGTGTACATTCAAGAAATGTACATCAAAACATACACATTTTCATTGTACATTCAAGAAATGTAGATCAAAACATACACATTTTCATTGTACATTCAAGAAATGTACATCAAAACATACACATTTTCATTGTACACTCAAGAAATGTACATCCAAACATACACATTTTCATTGTATATACAAGAAATGTACATCAAAACATACGCATTTTCAGTGTACATTCAAGAAATGTATATCAAAACATACACATTTACAGTGTACGTTCAAGAAAAGTACATCAAAACATAAAAATTTTCATTGTATATACAAGAAATGTACATCAAAACATACACATTTTCATTGTACATTAAAGAAATGTACATCAAAACCTACACATTTTCAGTGTACATTCAAGAAATGTACATCAAAACATACACATTTTCATTGTACACTCAAGAAATGTACATCAAAACATACACATTTTCAGTGTACATTCAAGAAATGTACATCAAAACATACACATTTTCATTGTATATACCCGAAATGTACAAGAAAACATACACATTTTCATTGTATATACAAGAAATGTACATCAAAACATACACAATTTCAGTGTACATTCAAGAAATGTACATCAAAACATACACATTTTCATTGTACATTCAAGAAATGTACATAAAAACATACACATTTTCATTGTATATACCAGAAATGTAAATCAAAACATACACATTTTCATTGTATATACAAGAAATATACATCAAAACATACACATTTTCATTGTATATACAAGAAATGTACATGAAAACATACACATTTTCATTGTACACTCAAGAAATGTACATCAAAAGATACACATCTTCAGTGCACATTCAAGAAATGTATATCAAATCATACACATTGTCATTTTACGTTCCAGAAATGTACATCAAAACATACACATTTTCAGGGTACATTCAAGAAATGTATATCAAAAAATACACATTTTCAGTGTACATTCAAGAAATGTACATCAAAACAAACACATTTTCATTGTACACTAAAGAAATGTACATCAAAACATACACATTTTCATTGTACATTAAAGAAATGCACATCAAAACATACACATTTTCATTGTACATTCAAGAAATATACATCAAAACATACACATTTACATTGTACATTCAAGAAATTTACATCAAAACATACACATACTCATTGTACATTCAAGAAATGTACATCAAAACATACACATTTTCATTGTACACTCTAGAAATGTACATCAAAAAATACACATTTTCAGTGTACATTGAAGAAATGTACATCATTGCAAACACATTTTCATTGTACACTAAAGAAATGTACATCAAAACATACACATTTTCATTGTACATTCAAGAAATGCACATCAAAACATACACATTTTCATTGTACATTCAAGAAATATACATCAAAACATACACATTTTCATTGTACATTCAAGAAATGTACATCAAAACATACACATTTTGATTGTACACTCAAGAAATGTACATCAAAACATACACATTTTCATTGTACACTCAAGAAATGTACATCAAAACATACACATTTTCATTGTACATTCAGGAAATGTATATCAAAACATACACATTTTCATTGTACATTCAAGAAATGTACATCAAAACATACACATGTTCATTGTACATTCAAGAAATGTACATCAAAACATACACATTTTCATTGTACATTCAAAGAATGTACATCAAAACATACACACTTTCATTGTACATTAAAGAAATGTACATCAAAACACAGACATTTTCAGTGTACATTCAAGAAATGTATATCAAAACATACACATTTTCAGTGTACATTCAAGAAATGTACATCAAAACATACAAATTTTCATTGTATATTAAAGAAATGTACATCAAAACCTACACATTTTCAGTGTACATTCAAGAAATGTATATCAAAACATACACATTTTCAGTGTACATTCAAGAGATGTACATTAAAACATACACATTTTCATTGTACATTAAAGAAATGTACATCAAAACCTACACATTTTCAGTGTACATTCAAGAAATGTACATCAAAACATACACATTTTCATTGTACACTCAAGAAATGTAAATTAAAACATACACATTTTCAGTGTACATTCAAGAAATGTACATCAAAATATACACATTTACATTGTATATACCAGAAATGTACATCAAAACATACACATTTTCATTGTATATACAAGAAATGTACATCAAAACATACACATTTTCATTGTACATTCAAGAAATGTACATCAAAACATACACATTTTCATTGTACATTCTAGAAATATAAATCAAAGCATACACATTTTCATTGTATATACAAGAAATGTACATCAAAACATACACATTTTCATTGTACATTCAAGAAATGTACATCAAAACATACACATTTTCATTGTACATTCTAGAAATATAAATCAAAACATACACATTTTCAGTGTACATTCAAGAAATGTACATCAAAACATACACATTTTCATTGTATATTCAAGAAATGTACATCAAAACATACACATTTTCATTGTACATTCTAGAAATATAAATCAAAACATACACATTTTCAGTGCATATTCAAGAAATGTATATCAAATCATACACATTTTCATTTTACGTTCCAGAAATGTACATCAAAACATACACATTTTCAGTGTACATTCAAGAAATGTATATCAAAACATACACATTTTCAGTGTACATTCAAGAAATGTACATCAAAACATACAAATTTTCATTGTATATTAAAGAAATGTACATCAAAACCTACACATTTTCAGTGTACATTCAAGAAATGTATATCAAAACATACACATTTTCAGTGTACATTCAAGAAATGTACATCAAAACATACACATTTTCATTGTACATTAAAGAAATGTACATCAAAACCTACACATTTTCAGTGTACATTCAAGAAATGTACATCAAAACATACACATTTTCATTGTACACTCAAGAAATGTAAATCAAAACATACACATTTTCAGTGTACATTCAAGAAATGTACATCAAAATATACACATTTTCATTGTATATACCAGAAATGTACATCAAAACATACACATTTTCATTGTATATACAAGAAATGTACATCAAAACATACACATTTTCATTGTACATTCAAGAAATGTACATCAAAACATACACATTTTCATTGTACATTCTAGAAATATAAATCAAAGCATACACATTTTCTTTGTATATACAAGAAATGTACATCAAAACATACACATTTTCATTGTACATTCAAGAAATGTACATCAAAACATACACATTTTCATTGTACATTCTAGAAATATAAATCAAAACATACACATTTTCAGTGTACATTCAAGAAATGTACATCAAAACATACACATTTTCATTGTACATTCAAGAAATGTACATCAAAACATACACATTTTCATTGTATATTCTAGAAATATAAATCAAAACATACACATTTTCAGTGCATATTCAAGAAATGTATATCAAATCATACACATTTTCATTTTACGTTCCAGAAATGTACATCAAAACATACACATTTTCAGTGTACATTCAAGAAACGTATTTCAAAAAATACACATTTTCAGTGTACATTCAAGAAATGTACATCAAAGCAAACACATTTTCATTGTACACTAAAGAAATGTACATCAAAACATACACATTTTCATTGTACATTCAAGAAATGCACATCAAAACATACACATTTTCATTGTACATTCAAGAAATATACATCAAAACATACACATTTTCATTGTACATTCAAGAAATGTACATCAAAACATACACATTTTCATTGTACACTCAAGAAATGTACATCAAAAAATACACATTTTCAGTGTACATTCAAGAAATGTACATCAAAGCAAACACATTTTCATTGTACACTAAGGAAATGTACATCAAAACATACACATTTTCATTGTACATTCAAGAAATGTACAACAAAACATACACATTTTCATTGTACATTCAAGAAATGTACATCAAAACATACACATTTTCATTGTACATTCAAAGAATGTACATCAAAACATACACATTTTCATTGTACATTCAAGAAATGTACATCAAAACACACACATTTTCAGTGTACATTCAAGAAATGTATATCAAAACATACACATTTTCAGTGTACATTCAAGAAATGTACATCAAAACATACAAATTTTCATTGTATATACAAGAAATGTACATCAAAACATACACATTTTCATTGTACATTAAAGAAATGTACATCAAAACCTACACATTTTCAGTGTACATTCAAGAAATGTACATCAAAACATACACATTTTCATTGTACATTCAAGAAATGTACATCAAAACCTACACATTTTCAGTGTACATTCAAGAAATGTACATCAAAACATACACATTTTCATTGTACATTCAAGAAATGTACATCAAAACATATACATTTTCATTGTACATTCAAGAAATGTACATCAAAACATACACATTTTCATTGTACATTCAAGAAATGTACATCAAAACATATACATTTTCATTGTACATTCAAGAAATGTACTTCAAAACATACACATTTTCATTGTACATTCAAGAAATGTACATCAAAACATACACATTTTCATTGTACATTCAAGAAATGTACATCAAAACATAAACATTTTCATTGTACATTCAAGGAATGTACATCAAAACATACACATTTTCAGTGTGCATTCAAGAAATGTACATCAAAACATACACATTTTCAGTGTACATTCAAGAAATGTACATCAAAACATACACATTTTCATTGTACATTCAAGAAATGTACATCAAAACATACACATTTTCATTGTACATTCAAGAAATATACATCAAAACATACACATTTTCATTGTACATTCAAGAAATGTACATCAAAACCTACACATTTTCAGTGTACATTCAAGAAATGTACATCAAAACATACACATTTTCATTGTACATTCAAGAAATGTACATCAAAACATACACATTTTCATTGTACATTCAAGAAATATACATCAAAACATACACATTTTCATTGTACATTCAAGAAATGTACATCAAAACATACACATTTTCATTGTACATTCAAGAAATGTACATCAAAACATACACATTTTCATTGTATATACAAGAAATGTACATCAAAACATACACATTTTCATTGTACATTCAAGAAATGTATATCAAAGCATACACATTTTCAGTGTACATTCAAGAAATGTACATCAAAACATACACATTTTCATTCTATATACAAGAAATGTACATCAAAACATACACATTTTCATTGTACACTAAAGAAATGTACATCAAAACATACTAATTTTCATTGTACATTCAAGAAATATACATCAAAACATACACATTTTCATTGTACATTCAAGAAATGTACATCAAAACCTACACATTTTCAGTGTACATTCAAGAAATGTACATCAAAACATACACATTTTCATTGTACATTCAAGAAATGTACATCAAAACATACACATTTTCATTGTACATTCAAGAAATATACATCAAAACATACACATTTTCATTGTACATTCAAGAAATGTACATCAAAACATACACATTTTCACTGTACATTCTAGAAATATAAATCAAAACATACACATTTTCATTGTATATACAAGAAATGTACATCAAAACATATACATTTTCATTGTACATTCAAGGAATGTATATCAAAGCATACACATTTTCAGTGTACATTCAAGAAATGTACATCAAAACATACACATTTTCATTGTATATACAAGAAATGTACATCAAAACATACACATTTTGATTGTACACTAAAGAAATGTACATCAAAACATACACATTTTCAGTGTACATTCAAGAAATGTACATCAAAACATACACATTTTCATTGTACATTCAAGAAATGTAGATCAAAACATACACATTTTCATTGTACATTCAAGAAATGTACATCAAAACATACACATTTTCATTGTACACTCAAGAAATGTACATCCAAACATACACATTTTCATTGTATATACAAGAAATGTACATCAAAACATACGCATTTTCAGTGTACATTCAAGAAATGTATATCAAAACATACACATTTACAGTGTACGTTCAAGAAAAGTACATCAAAACATACAAATTTTCATTGTATATACAAGAAATGTACATCAAAACATACACATTTTCATTGTACATTAAAGAAATGTACATCAAAACCTACACATTTTCAGTGTACATTCAAGAAATGTACATCAAAACATACACATTTTCATTGTACACTCAAGAAATGTACATCAAAACATACACATTTTCAGTGTACATTCAAGAAATGTACATCAAAACATACACATTTTCATTGTATATACCCGAAATGTACAAGAAAACATACACATTTTCATTGTATATACAAGAAATGTACATCAAAACATACACAATTTCAGTGTACATTCAAGAAATGTACATCAAAACATACACATTTTCATTGTACATTCAAGAAATGTACATAAAAACATACACATTTTCATTGTATATACCAGAAATGTAAATCAAAACATACACATTTTCATTGTATATACAAGAAATATACATCAAAACATACACATTTTCATTGTATATACAAGAAATGTACATGAAAACATACACATTTTCATTGTACACTCAAGAAATGTACATCAAAAGATACACATCTTCAGTGCACATTCAAGAAATGTATATCAAATCATACACATTGTCATTTTACGTTCCAGAAATGTACATCAAAACATACACATTTTCAGGGTACATTCAAGAAATGTATATCAAAAAATACACATTTTCAGTGTACATTCAAGAAATGTACATCAAAACAAACACATTTTCATTGTACACTAAAGAAATGTACATCAAAACATACACATTTTCATTGTACATTAAAGAAATGCACATCAAAACATACACATTTTCATTGTACATTCAAGAAATATACATCAAAACATACACATTTACATTGTACATTCAAGAAATTTACATCAAAACATACACATACTCATTGTACATTCAAGAAATGTACATCAAAACATACACATCTTGATTGTACACTCAAGAAATGTACATCAAAACATACACATTTTCATTGTACACTCTAGAAATGTACATCAAAAAATACACATTTTCAGTGTACATTGAAGAAATGTACATCATTGCAAACACATTTTCATTGTACACTAAAGAAATGTACATCAAAACATACACATTTTCATTGTACATTCAAGAAATGCACATCAAAACATACACATTTTCATTGTACATTCAAGAAATATACATCAAAACATACACATTTTCATTGTACATTCAAGAAATGTACATCAAAACATACACATTTTGATTGTACACTCAAGAAATGTACATCAAAACATACACATTTTCATTGTACACTCAAGAAATGTACATCAAAACATACACATTTTCATTGTACATTCAGGAAATGTATATCAAAACATACACATTTTCATTGTACATTCAAGAAATGTACATCAAAACATACACATGTTCATTGTACATTCAAGAAATGTACATCAAAACATACACATTTTCATTGTACATTCAAAGAATGTACATCAAAACATACACACTTTCATTGTACATTAAAGAAATGTACATCAAAACACAGACATTTTCAGTGTACATTCAAGAAATGTATATCAAAACATACACATTTTCAGTGTACATTCAAGAAATGTACATCAAAACATACAAATTTTCATTGTATATTAAAGAAATGTACATCAAAACCTACACATTTTCAGTGTACATTCAAGAAATGTATATCAAAACATACACATTTTCAGTGTACATTCAAGAGATGTACATCAAAACATACACATTTTCATTGTACATTAAAGAAATGTACATCAAAACCTACACATTTTCAGTGTACATTCAAGAAATGTACATCAAAACATACACATTTTCATTGTACACTCAAGAAATGTAAATTAAAACATACACATTTTCAGTGTACATTCAAGAAATGTACATCAAAATATACACATTTACATTGTATATACCAGAAATGTACATCAAAACATACACATTTTCATTGTATATACAAGAAATGTACATCAAAACATACACATTTTCATTGTACATTCAAGAAATGTACATCAAAACATACACATTTTCATTGTACATTCTAGAAATATAAATCAAAGCATACACATTTTCATTGTATATACAAGAAATGTACATCAAAACATACACATTTTCATTGTACATTCAAGAAATGTACATCAAAACATACACATTTTCATTGTACATTCTAGAAATATAAATCAAAACATACACATTTTCAGTGTACATTCAAGAAATGTACATCAAAACATACACATTTTCATTGTATATTCAAGAAATGTACATCAAAACATACACATTTTCATTGTACATTCTAGAAATATAAATCAAAACATACACATTTTCAGTGCATATTCAAGAAATGTATATCAAATCATACACATTTTCATTTTACGTTCCAGAAATGTACATCAAAACATACACATTTTCAGTGTACATTCAAGAAATGTATTTCAAAAAATACACATTTTCATTGTACATTCAAGAAATGTACATCAAAGCAAACACATTTTCATTGTACACTAAAGAAATGTACATCAAAACATACACATTTTAATTGTACATTCAAGAAATATACATCAAAACATACACATTTTCATTGTACATTCAAGAAATGTACATCAAAACATACACATTTTCATTGTACACTCAAGAAATGTACATCAAAAAATACACATTTTCAGTGTACATTCAAGAAATGTACATCAAAGCAAACACATTTTCATTGTACACTAAGGAAATGTACATCAAAACATACACATTTTCATTGTACATTCAAGAAATGTACATCAAAACATACACATTTTCATTGTACATTCAAGAAATGTACATCAAAACATACACATTTTCATTGTACATTCAAAGAATGTACATCAAAACATACACATTTTCATTGTACATTCAAGAAATGTACATCAAAACACACACAGTTTCAGTGTACATTCAAGAAATGTATATCAAAACATACACATTTTCAGTGTTCATTCAAGAAATGTACATCAAAACATTCAAATTTTCATTGTATATACAAGAAATGTACATCAAAACATACACATTTTCATTGTACATTAAAGAAATGTACATTTAAACCTACACATTTTCAGCGTACATTCAAGAAATGTACATCAAAACATACACATTTTCATTGTACACTCAAGAAATGTACATCAAAACATACACATTTTCAGTGAACATTCAAGAAATGCACATCAAAACATACACATTTTCAGTGTACATTCAAGAAATGTACATCAAAACATATACATTTTCATTGTATATACAAGAAATGTACATCAAAACATACACATTTTCATTGTACATTCAAGAAATGTATATCAAAACATACACATTTTCAGATTACATTCAAGAGATGTACATCAAAACATACACATTTTCATTGTATATACAAGAAATGTACATCAAAACATACACATTTTCAGTGTACATTCAAGAAATGTACATAAAAACATATATATTTTCATTGTATATACAAGAAATGTACATCAAAACATACACATTTTCAGTGTACATTCAAGAAACGTATATCAAAACATACACATTTACAGTGTACATTCAAGAAATGTATATCAAAACATACACATTTTCAGTGTACATTCCAGAAATGTACATCAAAACATACACATTTTCAGTGTACATTCAAGAAATGTACATCAAAAAATACACATTTTCAGTGTACATTCAAGAAATGTACATCAAAGCAAACACATTTTCATTGTACACTAAAGAAATGTACATCAAAACATACACATTTTCATTGTACATTCAAGAAATGCACATCAAAACATACAAATTTTCATTGTACATTCAAGAAATATACATCAAAACATACACATTTTCATTGTACATTCAAGAAATGTACATCAAAACATACACATTCTTATTGTACACTCAAGAAATGTACATCAAAACATACACATTTTCATTGTACATTCAAGAAATGTATATCAAAACATACACATTTTCACTGTACATTCAAGGAATGTACATCAAAACATACACATTTTCATTGTACATTCAAGAAATGTACATCAAAACACACACATTTTCAGTGTACATTCAAGAAATGTATATCAAACATACACATTTTCAGTGTACATTCAAGTAATATACATCAAAACATACAAATTTTCATTGTATATACAAGAAATGTACATCAAAACATACACATTTTCATTGTACATTAAAGAAATGTACATCAAAACCTACACATTTTCAGTGTACATTCAAGAAATGTACATCAAAATATACACATTTTCATTGTACACTCAAGAAATGTACATCAAAACATAGACATTTTCAGTGTACATTCAAAAAATGTACATCAAAACATACACATTTTCATTGTATATACCAGAAATGTACATCAAAACATACACTTTTTCATTGTATATACAAGAAATATACATCAAAACATACATATTTTCAGTGTACATTCAACAAATGTACATGAAAACATATACATTTTCATTGTACATTCAAGAAATGTACATCAAAACATACACATTTTCATTGTACATTCAAGAAATGTACATCAAAACATACACATTTTCATTGTACATTCAAGAAATGTACATCAAAACATAAACATTTTCATTGTACATTCAAGGAATGTACATCAAAACATACACATTTTCAGTGTGCATTCAAGAAATGTACATCAAAACATACACATTTTCAGTGTACATTCAAGAAATGTACATCAAAACATACACATTTTCATTGTACATTCAAGAAATGTACATCAAAACATACACATTTTCATTGTACATTCAAGAAATATACATCAAAACATACACATTTTCATTGTACATTCAAGAAATGTACATCAAAACCGACACATTTTCAGTGTACATTCAAGAAATGTACATCAAAACATACACATTTTCATTGTACATTCAAGAAATGTACATCAAAACATACACATTTTCATTGTACATTCAAGAAATATACATCAAAACATACACATTTTCATTGTACATTCAAGAAATGTACATCAAAACATACACATTTTCATTGTACATTCAAGAAATGTACATCAAAACATACACATTTTCATTGTATATACAAGAAATGTACATCAAAACATACACATTTTCATTGTACATTCAAGAAATGTATATCAAAGCATACACATTTTCAGTGTACATTCAAGAAATGTACATCAAAACATACACATTTTCATTGTATATACAAGAAATGTACATCAAAACATACACATTTTCATTGTACACTAGAGAAATGTACGTCAAAACATACTAATTTTCATTGTACATTCAAGAAATATACATCAAAACATACACATTTTCATTGTACATTCAAGAAATGAACATCAAAACCTACACATTTTCAGTGTACATTCAAGAAATGTACATCAAAACATACACATTTTCATTGTACATTCAAGAAATGTACATCAAAACATACACATTTTCATTGTACATTCAAGAAATATACATCAAAACATACACATTTTCATTGTACATTCAAGAAATGTACATCAAAACATACACATTTTCACTGTACATTCTAGAAATATAAATCAAAACATACACATTTTCATTGTATATACAAGAAATGTACATCAAAACATATACATTTTCATTCTACATTCAAGAAATGTATATCAAAGCATACACATTTTCAGTGTACATTCAAGAAATGTACATCAAAACATACACATTTTCATTGTATATACAAGAAATGTACATCAAAACATACACATTTTCATTGTACACTAAAGAAATGTACATCAAAGCATACACATTTTCAGTGTACATTCAAGAAATGTACATCAAAACATACACATTTTCATTGTACATTCAAGAAATGTAGATCAAAACATACACATTTTCATTGTACATTCAAGAAATGTACATTAAAACATACACATTTTCATTGTACACTCAAGAAATGTACATCAAAACATACACATTTTCATTGTATATACAAGAAATGTACATCAAAACATACACATTTTCAGTGTACATTCAAGAAATGTATATCAAAACATACACATTTACAGTGTACATTCAAGAAAAGTACATCAAAACATACAAATTTTCATTGTATATACAAGAAATGTACATCAAAACATACACATTTTCATTGTACATTAAAGAAATGTACATCAAAACCTACACATTTTCAGTGTACATTCAAGAAATGTACATCAAAACATACACATTTTCATTGTACACTAAGGAAATGTACATCAAAACATACACATTTTCAGTGTACATTCAAGAAATGTACATCAAAACATACACATTTTCATTGTATATACCAGAAATGTACATCAAAACATACACATTTTCATTGTATATACAAGAAATGTACATCAAAACATACACATTTTCGGTGCACATTCAAGAAATGTACATCAAAACATACACATTTTCATTGTACATTCAAGAAATGTACATAAAAACATACATATTTTCATTGTATATACCAGAAATGTACATCAAAACATACACATTTTCATTGTATATACAAGAAATATAAATCAAAACATACACATTTTCATTGTATATACAAGAAATGTACATGAAAACATACACATTTTCATTGTACACTCAAGAAATGTACATCAAAAGATACACATTTTCAGTGCACATTCAAGAAATGTATATCAAATCATACACATTTTCATTTTACGTTCCAGAAATGTACATCAAAACATACACATTTTCAGGGTACATTCAAGAAATGTATATCAAAAAATACACATTTTCAGTGTACATTCAAGAAATGTACATCAAAGCAAACACATTTTCATTGTACACTAAAGAAATGTACATCAAAACATACACATTTTCATTGTACGTTAAAGAAATGCACATCAAAACATACACATTTTCATTGTACATTCAAGAAATATACATCAAAACATACACATTTAAATTGTACATTCAAGAAATTTACATCAAAACATACACATTCTCATTGTATATTCAAGAAATGTACATCAAAAAATACACATCTTGATTGTACACTCAAGAAATGTACATCAAAACATACACATTTTCATTGTACACTCTAGAAATGTACATCAAAAAATACACATTTTCAGTGTACATTGAAGAAATGTACATCAATGCAAACACATTTTCATTGTACACTAAAGAAATGTACATCAAAACATACACATTTTCATTGTACATTCAAGAAATGCACATCAAAACATACACATTTTCATTGTACATTCAAGAAATATACATCAAAACATACACATTTTCATTGTACATTCAAGAAATGTACATCAAAACATACACATTTTGATTGTACACTCAAGAAATGTACATCAAAACATACACATTTTCATTGTACACTCAAGAAATGTACATCAAAACATACACATTTTCATTGTACATTCAAGAAATGTATATCAAAACATACACATTTTCATTGTACATTCAAGAAATGTACATCAAAACATACACATGTTCATTGTACATTCAAGAAATGTACATCAAAACATACACATTTTCATTGTACATTCAAAGAATGTACATCAAAACATACACACTTTCATTGTACATTCAAGAAATGTACATCAAAACACAGACATTTTCAGTGTACATTCAAGAAATGTATATCAAAACATACACATTTTCAGTGTACATTCAAGAAATGTACATCAAAACATACAAATTTTCATTGTATATTAAAGAAATGTACATCAAAACCTACACATTTTCAGTGTACATTCAAGAAATGTATATCAAAACATACACATTTTCAGTGTACATTCAAGAGATGTACATCAAAACATACACATTTTCATTGTACATTAAAGAAATGTACATCAAAACCTACACATTTTCAGTGTACATTCAAGAAATGTACATCAAAACATACACATTTTCATTGTACACTCAAGAAATGTAAATCAAAACATACACATTTTCAGTGTACATTCAAGAAATGTACATCAAAATATACACATTTACATTGTATATACCAGAAATGTACATCAAAACATACACATTTTCATTGTATATACAAGAAATGTACATCAAAACATACACATTTTCATTGTACATTCAAGAAATGTACATCCAAACATACACATTTTCATTGTACATTCTAGAAATATAAATCAAAGCATACACATTTTCATTGTATATACAAGAAATGTACATCAAAACATACACATTTGCATTGTACATTCAAGAAATGTACATCAAAACATACACATTTTCATTGTACATTCTAGAAATATAAATCAAAACATACACATTTTCAGTGTACATTCAAGAAATGTACATCAAAACATACACATTTTCATTGTATATTCAAGAAATGTACATCAAAACATACACATTTTCATTGTACATTCTAGAAATATAAATCAAAACATACACATTTTCAGTGCATATTCAAGAAATGTATATCAAATCATACACATTTTCATTTTACGTTCCAGAAATGTACATCAAAACATACACATTTTCAGTGTACATTCAAGAAATGTATTTCAAAAAATACACATTTTCAGTGTACATTCAAGAAATGTACATCAAAGCAAACACATTTTCATTGTACACTAAAGAAATGTACATCAAAACATACACATTTTCATTGTACATTCAAGAAATGCACATCAAAACATACACATTTTCATTGTACATTCAAGAAATATACATCAAAACATACACATTTTCATTTAACATTCAAGAAATGTACATCAAAACATACACATTTTCATTGTACACTCAAGAAATGTACATCAAAAAATACACATTTTCAGTGTACATTCAAGAAATGTACATCAAAGCAAACACATTTTCATTGTACACTAAGGAAATGTACATCAAAACATACACATTTTCATTGTACATTCAAGAAATGTACATCAAAACATACACATTTTCATTGTACATTCAAGAAATGTACATCAAAACATACACATTTTCATTGTACATTCAAGAAATGTACATCAAAACATAAACATTTTCATTGTACATTCAAGGAATGCACATCAAAACATACACATTTTCAGTGTGCATTCAAGAAATGTACATCAAAACATACACATTTTCAGTGTACATTCAACAAATGTACATCAAAACATACACATTTTCATTGTACATTCAAGAAATGTGCATCAAAACATACACATTTTCATTGTACATTCAAGAAATATACATCAAAACATACACATTTTCATTGTACATTCAAGAAATGTACATCAAAACCGACACATTTTCAGTGTACATTCAAGAAATGTACATCAAAACATACACATTTTCATTGTACATTCAAGAAATGTACATCAAAACATACACATTTTCATTGTACATTCAAGAAATATACATCAAAACATACACATTTTCATTGTACATTCAAGAAATGTACATCAAAACATACACATTTTCATTGTACATTCAAGAAATGTACATCAAAACATACACATTTTCATTGTATATACAAGAAATGTACATCAAAACATACATATTTTCATTGTACATTCAAGAAATGTATATCAAAGCATACACATTTTCAGTGTACATTCAAGAAATGTACATCAAAACATACACATTTTCATTGTATATACAAGAAATGTACATCAAAACATACACATTTTCATTGTACACTAGAGAAATGTACATCAAAACATACTAATTTTCATTGTACATTCAAGAAATATACATCAAAACATACACATTTTCATTGTACATTCAAGAAATGAACATCAAAACCTACACATTTTCAGTGTACATTCAAGAAATGTACATCAAAACATACACATTTTCATTGTACATTCAAGAAATGTACATCAAAACATACACATTTTCATTGTACATTCAAGAAATATACATCAAAACATACACATTTTCATTGTACATTCAAGAAATGTACATCAAAACATACACATTTTCACTGTACATTCTAGAAATATAAATCAAAACATACACATTTTCATTGTATATACAAGAAATGTACATCAAAACATATACACTTTCATTCTACATTCAAGAAATGTATATCAAAGCATACACATTTTCAGTGTACATTCAAGAAATGTACATCAAAACATACACATTTTCATTGTATATACAAGAAATGTACATCAAAACATACACATTTTCATTGTACACTAAAGAAATGTACATCAAAGCATACACATTTTCAGTGTACATTCAAGAAATGTACATCAAAACATACACATTTTCATTGTACATTCAAGAAATGTAGATCAAAACATACACATTTTCATTGTACATTCAAGAAATGTACATTAAAACATACACATTTTCATTGTACACTCAAGAAATGTACATCAAAACATACACATTTTCATTGTATATACAAGAAATGTACATCAAAACATACACATTTTCAGTGTACATTCAAGAAATGTATATCAAAACATACACATTTACAGTGTACATTCAAGAAAAGTACATCAAAACATACAAATTTTCATTGTATATACAAGAAATGTACATCAAAACATACACATTTTCATTGTACATTAAAGAAATGTACATCAAAACCTACACATTTTCAGTGTACATTCAAGAAATGTACATCAAAACATACACATTTTCATTGTACACTAAGGAAATGTACATCAAAACATACACATTTTCAGTGTACATTCAAGTAATGTACATCAAAACATACACATTTTCATTGTATATACCAGAAATGTACATCAAAACATACACATTTTCATTGTATATACAAGAAATGTACATCAAAACATACACATTTTCGGTGCACATTCAAGAAATGTACATCAAAACATACACATTTTCATTGTACATTCAAGAAATGTACATAAAAACATACACATTTTCATTGTATATACCAGAAATGTACATCAAAACATACACATTTTCATTGTATATACAAGAAATATAAATCAAAACATACACATTTTCATTGTATATACAAGAAATGTACATGAAAACATACACATTTTCATTGTACACTCAAGAAATGTACATCAAAAGATACACATTTTCAGTGCACATTCAAGAAATGTATATCAAATCATACACATTTTCATTTTACGTTCCAGAAATGTACATCAAAACATACACATTTTCAGGGTACATTCAAGAAATGTATATCAAAAAATACACATTTTCAGTGTACATTCAAGAAATGTACATCAAAGCAAACACATTTTCATTGTAAACTAAAGAAATGTACATCAAAACATACACATTTTCATTGTACATTAAAGAAATGCACATCAAAACATACACATTTTCATTGTACATTCAAGAAATATACATCAAAACATACACATTTACATTGTACATTCAAGAAATTTACATCAAAACATACACATTCTCATTGTACATTCAAGAAATGTACATCAAAACGTACACATCTTGATTGTACACTCAAGAAATGTACATCAAAACATACACATTTTCATTGTACACTCTAGAAATGTACATCAAAAAATACACATTTTCAGTGTACATTGAAGAAATGTACATCAATGCAAACACATTTTCATTGTACACTAAAGAAATGTACATCAAAACATACACATTTTCATTGTACACTCAAGAAATGCACATCAAAACATACACATTTTCATTGTACATTCAAGAAATATACATCAAAACATACACATTTTCATTGTACATTCAAGAAATGTACATCAAAACATAAACATTTTGATTGTACACTCAAGAAATGTACATCAAAACATACACATTTTCATTGTACACTCAAGAAATGTACATCAAAACATACACATTTTCATTGTACATTCAAGAAATGTATATCAAAACATACACATTTTCATTGTACATTCAAGAAATGTACATCAAAACATACACATGTTCATTGTACATTCAAGAAATGTACATCAAAACATACACATTTTCATTGTACATTCAAAGAATGTACATCAAAACATACACACTTTCATTGTACATTCAAGAAATGTACATCAAAACACAGACATTTTCAGTGTACATTCAAGAAATGTATATCAAAACATACAGATTTTCAGTGTACATTCAAGAAATGTACATCAAAACATACAAATTTTCATTGTATATTAAAGAAATGTACATCAAAACCTACACATTTTCAGTGTACATTCAAGAAATGTATATCAAAACATACACATTTTCAGTGTACATTCAAGAGATGTACATCAAAACATACACATTTTCATTGTACATTAAAGAAATGTACATCAAAACCTACACATTTTCAGTGTACATTCAAGAAATGTACATCAAAACATACACATTTTCATTGTACACTCAAGAAATGTACATCAAAACATACACATTTTCAGTGTACATTCAAGAAATGTACATCAAAATATACACATTTACATTGTATATACCAGAAATGTACATCAAAACATACACATTTTCATTGTATATACAAGAAATGTACATCAAAACATACACATTTTCATTGTACATTCAAGAAATGTACATCAAAACATACACATTTTCATTGTACATTCTAGAAATATAAATCAAAACATACACATTTTCAGTGTACATTCAAGAAATGTACATCAAAACATACACATTTTCATTGTATATTCAAGAAATGTACATCAAAACATACACATTTTCATTGTACATTCTAGAAATATAAATCAAAACATACACATTTTCAGTGCATATTCAAGAAATGTATATCAAATCATACACATTTTCATTTTACGTTCTAGAAATGTACATCAAAACATACACATTTTCAGTGTACATTCAAGAAATGTATTTCAAAAAATACACATTTTCAGTGTACATTCAAGAAATGTACATCAAAGCAAACACATTTTCATTGTACACTAAAGAAATGTACATCAAAACATACACATTTTCATTGTACATTCAAGAAATGCACATCAAAACATACACATTTTCATTGTACATTCAAGAAATATACATCAAAACATACACATTTTCATTGTACATTCAAGAAATGTACATCAAAACATACACATTTTCATTGTACACTCAAGAAATGTACATCAAAAAATACACATTTTCAGTGTACATTCAAGAAATGTACATCAAAGCAAACACATTTTCATTGTACACTAAGGAAATGTACATCAAAACATACACATTTTCATTGTACATTCAAGAAATGTACATCAAAACATACACATTTTCATTGTACATTCAAGAAATGTACATCAAAACATACACATTTTCATTGTACATTCAAAGAATGTACATCAAAACATACACATTTTCATTGTACATTCAAGAAATGTACATCAAAACACACACATTTTCAGTGTACATTCAAGAAATGTATATCAAAACATACACATTTTCAGTGTTCATTCAAGAAATGTACATCAAAACATTCAAATTTTCATTGCATATACAAGAAATGTACATCAAAACATACACATTTTCATTGTACATTAAAGAAATGTACATTTAAACCTACACATTTTCAGCGTACATTCAAGAAATGTACATCAAAACATACACATTTTCATTGTACACTCAAGAAATGTACATCAAAACATACACATTTTCAGTGAACATTCAAGAAATGCACATCAAAACATACACATTTTCAGTGTACATTCAAGAAATGTACATCAAAACATATACATTTTCATTGTATATACAAGAAATGTACATCAAAACATACACATTTTCATTGTACATTCAAGAAATGTATATCTAAACATACACATTTTCAGATTACATTCAAGAGATGTACATCAAAACATACACATTTTCATTGTATATACAAGAAATGTACATCAAAACATACACATTTTCAGTGTACATTCAAGAAATGTACATAAAAACATATACATTTTCATTGTATATACAAGAAATGTACATCAAAACATACACATTTTCAGTGTACATTCAAGAAACGTATATCAAAACATACACATTTACAGTGTACATTCAAGAAATGTATATCAAAACATACACATTTTCAGTGTACATTCCAGAAATGTACATCAAAACATACACATTTTCAGTGTACATTCAAGAAATGTACATCAAAAAATACACATTTTCAGTGTACATTCAAGAAATGTACATCAAAGCAAACACATTTTCATTGTACGCTAAAGAAATGTACATCAAAACATACACATTTTCATTGTACATTCAAGAAATGCACATCAAAACATACAAATTTTCATTGTACATTCAAGAAATATACATCAAAACATACACATTTTCATTGTACATTCAAGAAATGTACATCAAAACATACACATTCTTATTGTACACTCATGAAATGTACATCAAAACATACACATTTTCATTGTACATTCAAGAAATGTATATCAAAACATACACATTTTCACTGTACATTCAAGGAATGTACATCAAAACATACACATTTTCATTGTACATTCAAGAAATGTACATCAAAACACACACATTTTCAGTGTACATTTAAGAAATGTATATCAAACATACACATTTTCAGTGTACATTCAAGTAATGTACATCAAAACATACAAATTTTCATTGTATATACAAGAAATGTACATCAAAACATACACATTTTCATTGTACATTAAAGAAATGTACATCAAAACCTACACATTTTCAGTGTACATTCAAGAAATGTACATCAAAATATACACATTTTCATTGTACACTCAAGAAATGTACATCAAAACATAGACATTTTCAGTGTACATTCAAAAAATGTACATCAAAACATACACATTTTCATTGTATATACCAGAAATGTACATCAAAACATACACTTTTTCATTGTATATACAAGAAATATACATCAAAACATACATATTTTCAGTGTACATTCAACAAATGTACATGAAAACATATACATTTTCATTGTACATTCAAGAAATGTACATCAAAACATACACATTTTCATTGTACATTCAAGAAATGTACATCAAAACATACACATTTTCATTGTACATTCAAGAAATGTACATCAAAACATAAACATTTTCATTGTACATTCAAGGAATGTACATCAAAACATACACATTTTCAGTGTGCATTCAAGAAATGTACATCAAAACATACACATTTTCAGTGTACATTCAAGAAATGTACATCAAAACATACACATTTTCATTGTACATTCAAGAAATGTACATCAAAACATACACATTTTCATTGTACATTCAAGAAATATACATCAAAACATACACATTTTCATTGTACATTCAAGAAATGTACATCAAAACCTACACATTTTCAGTGTACATTCAAGAAATGTACATCAAAACATACACATTTTCATTGTACATTCAAGAAATGTACATCAAAACATACACATTTTCATTGTACATTCAAGAAATATACATCAAAACATACACATTTTCATTGTACATTCAAGAAATGTACATCAAAACATACACATTTTCATTGTACATTCAAGAAATGTACATCAAAACATACACATTTTCATTGTATATACAAGAAATGTACATCAAAACATACACATTTTCATTGTACATTCAAGAAATGTATATCAAAGCATACACATTTTCAGTGTACATTCAAGAAATGTACATCAAAACATACACATTTTCATTGTATATACAAGAAATGTACATCAAAACATACACATTTTCATTGTACACTAGAGAAATGTACATCAAAACATACTAATTTTCATTGTACATTCAAGAAATATACATCAAAACATACACATTTTCATTGTACATTCAAGAAATGAACATCAAAACCTACACATTTTCAGTGTACATTCAAGAAATGTACATCAAAACATACACATTTTCATTGTACATTCAAGAAATGTACATCAAAACATACACATTTTCATTGTACATTCAAGAAATATACATCAAAACATACACATTTTCATTGTACATTCAAGAAATGTACATCAAAACATACACATTTTCACTGTACATTCTAGAAATATAAATCAAAACATACACATTTTAATTGTATATACAAGAAATGTACATCAAAACATATACATTTTCATTCTACATTCAAGAAATGTATATCAAAGCATACACATTTTCAGTGTACATTCAAGAAATGTACATCAAAACATACACATTTTCATTGTATATACAAGAAATGTACATCAAAACATACACATTTTCATTGTACACTAAAGAAATGTACATCAAAGCATACACATTTTCAGTGTACATTCAAGAAATGTACATCAAAACATACACATTTTCATTGTACATTCAAGAAATATACATCAAAACATACACATTTTCATTGTACATTCAAGAAATGTACATCAAAACATACACATTTTCATTGTACATTCAAGAAATGTACATCAAAACATACACATTTTCATTGTACATTCAAGAAATATACATCAAAACATACACATTTTCATTGTAAATTCAAGAAATGTACATCAAAACCTACACATTTTCAGTGTACATTCAAGAAATGTACATCAAAACATACACATTTTCATTGTACATTCAAGAAATGTACATCAAAACATACACATTTTCATTGTACATTCAAGAAATATACATCAAAACATACACATTTTCATTGTACATTCAAGAAATGTACATCAAAACATACACATTTTCATTGTACATTCAAGAAATGTACATCAAAACATACACATTTTCATTGTATATACAAGAAATGTACATCAAAACATACACATTTTCATTGTACATTCAAGAAATGTATATCAAAGCATACACATTTTCAGTGTACATTCAAGAAATGTACATCAAAACATACACATTTTCATTGTATATACAAGAAATGTACATCAAAACATACACATTTTCATTGTACACTAGAGAAATGTACATCAAAACATACTAATTTTCATTGTACATTCAAGAAATATACATCAAAACATACACATTTTCATTGTACATTCAAGAAATGAACATCAAAACCTACACATTTTCAGTGTACATTCAAGAAATGTACATCAAAACATACACATTTTCATTGTACATTCAAGAAATGTACATCAGAACATACACATTTTCATTGTACATTCAAGAAATATACATCAAAACATACACATTTTCATTGTACATTCAAGAAATGTACATCAAAACATACACATTTTCATTGTACATTCAAGAAATGTACATCAAAACATACACATTTTCATTGTACATTCAAAGAATGTACATCAAAACATACACATTTTCATTGTACATTCAAGAAATGTACATCAAAACACACACATTTTCAGTGTACATTCAAGAAATGTATATCAAAACATACACATTTTCAGTGTTCATTCAAGAAATGTACATCAAAACATTCAAATTTTCATTGCATATACAAGAAATGTACATCAAAACATACACATTTTCATTGTACATTAAAGAAATGTACATTTAAACCTACACATTTTCAGCGTACATTCAAGAAATGTACATCAAAACATACACATTTTCATTGTACACTCAAGAAATGTACATCAAAACATACACATTTTCAGTGAACATTCAAGAAATGCACATCAAAACATACACATTTTCAGTGTACATTCAAGAAATGTACATCAAAACATATACATTTTCATTGTATATACAAGAAATGTACATCAAAACATACACATTTTCATTGTACATTCAAGAAATGTATATCTAAACATACACATTTTCAGATTACATTCAAGAGATGTACATCAAAACATACACATTTTCATTGTATATACAAGAAATGTACATCAAAACATACACATTTTCAGTGTACATTCAAGAAATGTACATAAAAACATATACATTTTCATTGTATATACAAGAAATGTACATCAAAACATACACATTTTCAGTGTACATTCAAGAAACGTATATCAAAACATACACATTTACAGTGTACATTCAAGAAATGTATATCAAAACATACACATTTTCAGTGTACATTCCAGAAATGTACATCAAAACATACACATTTTCAGTGTACATTCAAGAAATGTACATCAAAAAATACACATTTTCAGTGTACATTCAAGAAATGTACATCAAAGCAAACACATTTTCATTGTACACTAAAGAAATGTACATCAAAACATACACATTTTCATTGTACATTCAAGAAATGCACATCAAAACATACAAATTTTCATTGTACATTCAAGAAATATACATCAAAACATACACATTTTCATTGTACATTCAAGAAATGTACATCAAAACATACACATTCTTATTGTACACTCATGAAATGTACATCAAAACATACACATTTTCATTGTACATTCAAGAAATGTATATCAAAACATACACATTTTCACTGTACATTCAAGGAATGTACATCAAAACATACACATTTTCATTGTACATTCAAGAAATGTACATCAAAACACACACATTTTCAGTGTACATTCAAGAAATGTATATCAAACATACACATTTTCAGTGTACATTCAAGTAATGTACATCAAAACATACAAATTTTCATTGTATATACAAGAAATGTACATCAAAACATACACATTTTCATTGTACATTAAAGAAATGTACATCAAAACCTACACATTTTCAGTGTACATTCAAGAAATGTACATCAAAATATACACATTTTCATTGTACACTCAAGAAATGTACATCAAAACATAGACATTTTCAGTGTACATTCAAAAAATGTACATCAAAACATACACATTTTCATTGTATATACCAGAAATGTACATCAAAACATACACTTTTTCATTGTATATACAAGAAATATACATCAAAACATACATATTTTCAGTGTACATTCAACAAATGTACATGAAAACATATACATTTTCATTGTACATTCAAGAAATGTACATCAAAACATACACATTTTCACTGTACATTCAAGAAATGTACATCAAAACATACACATTTTCATTGTACATTCAAGAAATGTACATCAAAACATAAACATTTTCATTGTACATTCAAGGAATGTACATCAAAACATACACATTTTCAGTGTGCATTCAAGAAATGTACATCAAAACATACACATTTTCAGTGTACATTCAAGAAATGTACATCAAAACATACACATTTTCATTGTACATTCAAGAAATGTACATCAAAACATACACATTTTCATTGTACATTCAAGAAATATACATCAAAACATACACATTTTCATTGTACATTCAAGAAATGTACATCAAAACCTACACATTTTCAGTGTACATTCAAGAAATGTACATCAAAACATACACATTTTCATTGTACATTCAAGAAATGTACATCAAAACATACACATTTTCATTGTACATTCAAGAAATATACATCAAAACATACACATTTTCATTGTACATTCAAGAAATGTACATCAAAACATACACATTTTCATTGTACATTCAAGAAATGTACATCAAAACATACACATTTTCATTGTATATACAAGAAATGTACATCAAAACATACACATTTTCATTGTACATTCAAGAAATGTATATCAAAGCATACACATTTTCAGTGTACATTCAAGAAATGTACATCAAAACATACACATTTTCATTGTATATACAAGAAATGTACATCAAAACATACACATTTTCATTGTACACTAGAGAAATGTACATCAAAACATACTAATTTTCATTGTACATTCAAGAAATATACATCAAAACATACACATTTTCATTGTACATTCAAGAAATGAACATCAAAACCTACACATTTTCAGTGTACATTCAAGAAATGTACATCAAAACATACACATTTTCATTGTACATTCAAGAAATGTACATCAAAACATACACATTTTCATTGTACATTCAAGAAATATACATCAAAACATACACATTTTCATTGTACATTCAAGAAATGTACATCAAAACATACACATTTTCACTGTACATTCTAGAAATATAAATCAAAACATACACATTTTCATTGTATATACAAGAAATGTACATCAAAACATATACATTTTCATTCTACATTCAAGAAATGTATATCAAAGCATACACATTTTCAGTGTACATTCAAGAAATGTACATCAAAACATACACATTTTCATTGTATATACAAGAAATGTACATCAAAACATACACATTTTCATTGTACACTAAAGAGATGTACATCAAAGCATACACATTTTCAGTGTACATTCAAGAAATGTACATCAAAACATACACATTTTCATTGTACATTCAAGAAATGTACATTAAAACATACACATTTTCATTGTACACTCAAGAAATGTACATCAAAACATACACATTTTCATTGTATATACAAGAAATGTACATCAAAACATACACATTTTCAGTGTACATTCAAGAAATGTATATCAAAACATACACATTTACAGTGTACATTCAAGAAAAGTACATCAAAACATACAAATTTTCATTGTATATACAAGAAATGTACATCAAAACATACACATTTTCATTGTACATTAAAGAAATGTACATCAAAACCTACACATTTTCAGTGTACATTCAAGAAATGTACATCAAAACATACACATTTTCATTGTACACTAAGGAAATGTACATCAAAACATACACATTTTCAGTGTACATTCAAGAAATGTACATCAAAACATACACATTTTCATTGTATATACCAGAAATGTACATCAAAACATACACATTTTCATTGTATATACAAGAAATGTACATCAAAACATACACATTTTCGGTGCACATTCAAGAAATGTACATCAAAACATACACATTTTCATTGTACATTCAAGAAATTTACATAAAAACATACACATTTTCATTGTATATACCAGAAATGTACATCAAAACATACACATTTTCATTGTATATACAAGAAATATAAATCAAAACATACACATTTTCATTGTATATACAAGAAATGTACATGAAAACATACACATTTTCATTGTACACTCAAGAAATGTACATCAAAAGATACACATTTTCAGTGCACATTCAAGAAATGTATATCAAATCATACACATTTTCATTTTACGTTCCAGAAATGTACATCAAAACATACACATTTTCAGGGTACATTCAAGAAATGTATATCAAAAAATACACATTTTCAGTGTACATTCAAGAAATGTACATCAAAGCAAACACATTTTCATTGTACACTAAAGAAATGTACATCAAAACATACACATTTTCATTGTACATTAAAGAAATGCACATCAAAACATACACATTTTCATTGTACATTCAAGAAATATACATCAAAACATACACATTTACATTGTACATTCAAGAAATGTACATCAAAACATACACATTCTCATTGTACATTCAAGAAATGTACATCAAAACATACACATCTTGATTGTACACTCAAGAAATGTACATCAAAACATACACATTTTCATTGTACACTCTAGAAATGTACATCAAAAAATACACATTTTCAGTGTACATTGAAGAAATGTACATCAATGCAAACACATTTTCATTGTACACTAAAGAAATGTACATCAAAACATACACATTTTCATTGTACATTCAAGAAATGCACATCAAAACATACACATTTTCATTGTACATTCAAGAAATATACATCAAAACATACACATTTTCATTGTACATTCAAGAAATGTACATCAAAACATACACATTTTGATTGTACACTCAAGAAATGTACATCAAAACATACACATTTTCATTGTACACTCAAGACATGTACATCAAAACATACACATTTTCATTGTACATTCAAGAAATGTATATCAAAACATACACATTTTCATTGTACATTCAAGAAATGTACATCAAAACATACACATTTTCATTGTACATTCAAGAAATGTACATCAAAACATACACATTTTCATTGTACATTCAAAGAATGTACATCAAAACATACACACTTTCATTGTACATTCAAGAAATGTACATCAAAACACAGACATTTTCAGTGTACATTCAAGAAATGTATATCAAAACATACACATTTTCAGTGTACATTCAAGAAATGTACATCAAAACATACAAATTTTCATTGTATATTAAAGAAATGTACATCAAAACCTACACATTTTCAGTGTACATTCAAGAAATGTATATCAAAACATACACATTTTCAGTGTACATTCAAGAAATGTACATCAAAACATACACATTTTCATTGTACATTAAAGACATGTACATCAAAACCTACACATTTTCAGTGTACATACAAGAAATGTACATCAAAACATAAACATTTTCATTGTACACTCAAGAAATGTAAATCAAAACATACACATTTTCAGTGTACATTCAAGAAATGTACATCAAAATATACACATTTTCATTGTATATACCAGAAATGTACATCAAGACATACACATTTTCATTGTACATTCAAGAAATGTACATCAAAACATACACATTTTCATTGTACATTCTAGAAATATAAATCAAAGCATACACATTTTCATTGTATATACAAGAAATGTACAACAAAACATACACATTTTCATTGTACATTCAAGAAATGTACATCAAAACATACACATTTTCATTGTACATTCTAGAAATATAAATCAAAACATACACATTTTCAGTGTACATTCAAGAAATGTACATCAAAACATACACATTTTCATTGTACATTCAAGAAATGTACATCAAAACATACACATTTTCATTGTACATTCTAGAAATATAAATCAAAACATACACATTTTCAGTGGATATTCAAGAAATGTATATCAAATCATACACATTTTCATTTTACGTTCCAGAAATGTACATCAAAACATACACATTTTCAGTGTACATTCAAGAAATGTATTTCAAAAAATACACATTTTCAGTGTACATTCAAGGAATGTACATCAAAACATACACATTTTCATTGTACATTCAAGAAATGTACATAAAAACATACACATTTTCATTGTATATACCAGAAATGTACATCAAAACATACACATTTTCATTGTATATACAAGAAATATAAATCAAAACATACACATTTTCATTGTATATACAAGAAATGTACATGAAAACATACACATTTTCATTGTACACTCAAGAAATGTACATCAAAAGATACACATTTTCAGTGCACATTCAAGAAATGTATATCAAATCATACACATTTTCATTTTACGTTCCAGAAATGTACATCAAAACATACACATTTTCAGGGTACATTCAAGAAATGTATATCAAAAAATACACATTTTCAGTGTACATTCAAGAAATGTACATCAAAGCAAACACATTTTCATTGTAAACTAAAGAAATGTACATCAAAACATACACATTTTCATTGTACATTAAAGAAATGCACATCAAAACATACACATTTTCATTGTACATTCAAGAAATATACATCAAAACATACACATTTCCATTGTACATTCAACAAATTTACATCAAAACATACACATTCTCATTGTACATTCAAGAAATGTACATCAAAACATACACATCTTGATTGTACACTCAAGAAATGTACATCAAAACATACACATTTTCATTGTACACTCTAGAAATGTACATCAAAAACTACACATTTTCAGTGTACATTGAAGAAATGTACATCAATGCAAACACATTTTCATTGTACACTAAAGAAATGTACATCAAAACATACACATTTTCATTGTACATTCAAGAAATGCACATCAAAACATACACATTTTCATTGTACATTCAAGAAATATACATCAAAACATACACATTTTCATTGTACATTCAAGAAATGTACATCAAAACATAAACATTTTGATTGTACACTCAAGAAATGTACATCAAAACATACACATTTTCATTGTACACTCAAGAAATGTACATCAAAACATACACATTTTCATTGTACATTCAAGAAATGTATATCAAAACATACACATTTTCATTGTACATTCAAGAAATGTACATCAAAACATACACATGTTCATTGTACATTCAAGAAATGTACATCAAAACATACACATTTTCATTGTACATTCAAAGAATGTACATCAAAACATACACACTTTCATTGTACATTCAAGAAATGTACATCAAAACACAGACATTTTCAGTGTACATTCAAGAAATGTATATCAAAACATACAGATTTTCAGTGTACATTCAAGAAATGTACATCAAAACATACAAATTTTCATTGTATATTAAAGAAATGTACATCAAAACCTACACATTTTCAGTGTACATTCAAGAAATGTATATCAAAACATACACATTTTCAGTGTACATTCAAGAGATGTACATCAAAACATACACATTTTCATTGTACATTAAAGAAATGTACATCAAAACCTACACATTTTCAGTGTACATTCAAGAAATGTACATCAAAACATACACATTTTCATTGTAAACTCAAGAAATGTACATCAAAACATACACATTTTCAGTGTACATTCAAGAAATGTACATCAAAATATACACATTTACATTGTATATACCAGAAATGTACATCAAAACATACACATTCTCATTGTATATACAAGAAATGTACATCAAAACATACACATTTTCATTGTACATTCAAGAAATGTACATCAAAACATACACATTTTCATTGTACATTCTAGAAATATAAATCAAAGCATACACATTTTCATTGTATATACAAGAAATGTACATCAAAACATACACATTTTCATTGTACATTCAAGAAATGTACATCAAAACATACACATTTTCATTGTACATTCTAGAAATATAAATCAAAACATACACATTTTCAGTGTACATTCAAGAAATGTACATCAAAACATACACATTTTCATTGTATATTCAAGAAATGTACATCAAAACATACACATTTTCATTGTACATTCTAGAAATATAAATCAAAACATACACATTTTCAGTGCATATTCAAGAAATGTATATCAAATCATACACATTTTCATTTTACGTTCCAGAAATGTACATCAAAACATACACATTTTCAGTGTACATTCAAGAAATGTATTTCAAAAAATACACATTTTCAGTGTACATTCAAGAAATGTACATCAAAGCAAACACATTTTCATTGTACACTAAAGAAATGTACATCAAAACATACACATTTTCATTGTACATTCAAGAAATGCACATCAAAACATACACATTTTCATTGTACATTCAAGAAATATACATCAAAACATACACATTTTCATTGTACATTCAAGAAATGTACATCAAAACATACACATTTTCATTGTACACTCAAGAAATGTACATCAAAAAATACACATTTTCAGTGTACATTCAAGAAATGTACATCAAAGCAAACACATTTTCATTGTACACTAAGGAAATGTACATCAAAACATACACATTTTCATTGTACATTCAAGAAATGTACATCAAAACATACACATTTTCATTGTACATTCAAGAAATGTACATCAAAACATACACATTTTCATTGTACATTCAAAGAATGTACATCAAAACATACACATTTTCATTGTACATTCAAGAAATGTACATCAAAACACACACATTTTCAGTGTACATTCAAGAAATGTATATCAAAACATACACATTTTCAGTGTTCATTCAAGAAATGTACATCAAAACATTCAAATTTTCATTGCATATACAAGAAATGTACATCAAAACATACACATTTTCATTGTACATTAAAGAAATGTACATTTAAACCTACACATTTTCAGCGTACATTCAAGAAATGTACATCAAAACATACACATTTTCATTGTACACTCAAGAAATGTACATCAAAACATACACATTTTCAGTGAACATTCAAGAAATGCACATCAAAACATACACATTTTCAGTGTACATTCAAGAAATGTACATCAAAACATATACATTTTCATTGTATATACAAGAAATGTACATCAAAACATACACATTTTCATTGTACATTCAAGAAATGTATATCTAAACATACACATTTTCAGATTACATTCAAGAGATGTACATCAAAACATACACATTTTCATTGTATATACAAGAAATGTACATCAAAACATACACATTTTCAGTGTACATTCAAGAAATGTACATAAAAACATATACATTTTCATTGTATATACAAGAAATGTACATCAAAACATACACATTTTCAGTGTACATTCAAGAAACGTATATCAAAACATACACATTTACAGTGTACATTCAAGAAATGTATATCAAAACATACACATTTTCAGTGTACATTCCAGAAATGTACATCAAAACATACACATTTTCAGTGTACATTCAAGAAATGTACATCAAAAAATACACATTTTCAGTGTACATTCAAGAAATGTACATCAAAGCAAACACATTTTCATTGTACGCTAAAGAAATGTACATCAAAACATACACATTTTCATTGTACATTCAAGAAATGCACATCAAAACATACAAATTTTCATTGTACATTCAAGAAATATACATCAAAACATACACATTTTCATTGTACATTCAAGAAATGTACATCAAAACATACACATTCTTATTGTACACTCATGAAATGTACATCAAAACATACACATTTTCATTGTACATTCAAGAAATGTATATCAAAACATACACATTTTCAGTGTACATTCAAGTAATGTACATCAAAACATACAAATTTTCATTGTATATACAAGAAATGTACATCAAAACATACACATTTTCATTGTACATTAAAGAAATGTACATCAAAACCTACACATTTTCAGTGTACATTCAAGAAATGTACATCAAAATATACACATTTTCATTGTACACTCAACAAATGTACATGAAAACATATACATTTTCATTGTACATTCAAGAAATGTACATCAAAACATACACATTTTCATTGTACATTCAAGAAATGTACATCAAAACATACACATTTTCATTGTACATTCAAGAAATGTACATCAAAACATAAACATTTTCATTGTACATTCAAGGAATGTACATCAAAACATACACATTTTCAGTGTGCATTCAAGAAATGTACATCAAAACATACACATTTTCAGTGTACATTCAAGAAATGTACATCAAAACATACACATTTTCATTGTACATTCAAGAAATGTACATCAAAACATACACATTTTCATTGTACATTCAAGAAATATACATCAAAACATACACATTTTCATTGTACATTCAAGAAATGTACATCAAAACCTACACATTTTCAGTGTACATTCAAGAAATGTACATCAAAACATACACATTTTCATTGTACATTCAAGAAATGTACATCAAAACATACACATTTTCATTGTACATTCAAGAAATATACATCAAAACATACACATTTTCATTGTACATTCAAGAAATGTACATCAAAACATACACATTTTCATTGTACATTCAAGAAATGTACATCAAAACATACACTTTTTCATTGTATATACAAGAAATGTACATCAAAACATACACATTTTCATTGTACATTCAAGAAATGTATATCAAAGCATACACATTTTCAGTGTACATTCAAGAAATGTACATCAAAACATACACATTTTCATTGTATATACAAGAAATGTACATCAAAACATACACATTTTCATTGTACACTAGAGAAATGTACATCAAAACATACTAATTTTCATTGTACATTCAAGAAATATACATCAAAACATACACATTTTCATTGTACATTCAAGAAATGAACATCAAAACCTACACATTTTCAGTGTACATTCAAGAAATGTACATCAAAACATACACATTTTCATTGTACATTCAAGAAATGTACATCAAAACATACACATTTTCATTGTACATTCAAGAAATGTACATCAAAACATATACATTTTCATTGTATATACAAGAAATGTACATCAAAACATACACATTTTCATTGTACATTCAAGAAATGTATATCTAAACATACACATTTTCAGATTACATTCAAGAGATGTACATCAAAACATACACATTTTCATTGTATATACAAGAAATGTACATCAAAACATACACATTTTCAGTGTACATTCAAGAAATGTACATAAAAACATATACATTTTCATTGTATATACAAGAAATGTACATCAAAACATACACATTTTCAGTGTACATTCAAGAAACGTATATCAAAACATACACATTTACAGTGTACATTCAAGAAATGTATATCAAAACATACACATTTTCAGTGTACATTCCAGAAATGTACATCAAAACATACACATTTTCAGTGTACATTCAAGAAATGTACATCAAAAAATACACATTTTCAGTGTACATTCAAGAAATGTACATCAAAGCAAACACATTTTCATTGTACGCTAAAGAAATGTACATCAAAACATACACATTTTCATTGTACATTCAAGAAATGCACATCAAAACATACAAATTTTCATTGTACATTCAAGAAATATACATCAAAACATACACATTTTCATTGTACATTCAAGAAATGTACATCAAAACATACACATTCTTATTGTACACTCATGAAATGTACATCAAAACATACACATTTTCATTGTACATTCAAGAAATGTATATCAAAACATACACATTTTCACTGTACATTCAAGGAATGTACATCAAAACATACACATTTTCATTGTACATTCAAGAAATGTACATCAAAACACACACATTTTCAGTGTACATTCAAGAAATGTATATCAAACATACACATTTTCAGTGTACATTCAAGTAATGTACATCAAAACATACAAATTTTCATTGTATATACAAGAAATGTACATCAAAACATACACATTTTCATTGTACATTAAAGAAATGTACATCAAAACCTACACATTTTCAGTGTACATTCAAGAAATGTACATCAAAATATACACATTTTCATTGTACACTCAAGAAATGTACATCAAAACATAGACATTTTCAGTGTACATTCAAAAAATGTACATCAAAACATACACATTTTCATTGTATATACCAGAAATGTACATCAAAACATACACTTTTTCATTGTATATACAAGAAATATACATCAAAACATACATATTTTCAGTGTACATTCAACAAATGTACATGAAAACATATACATTTTCATTGTACATTCAAGAAATGTACATCAAAACATACACATTTTCATTGTACATTCAAGAAATGTACATCAAAACATACACATTTTCATTGTACATTCAAGAAATGTACATCAAAACATAAACATTTTGATTGTACATTCAAGGAATGTACATCAAAACATACACATTTTCAGTGTGCATTCAAGAAATGTACATCAAAACATACACATTTTCAGTGTACATTCAAGAAATGTACATCAAAACATACACATTTTCATTGTACATTCAAGAAATGTACATCAAAACATACACATTTTCATTGTACATTCAAGAAATATACATCAAAACATACACATTTTCATTGTACATTCAAGAAATGTACATCAAAACCTACACATTTTCAGTGTACATTCAAGAAATGTACATCAAAACATACACATTTTCATTGTACATTCAAGAAATGTACATCAAAACATACACATTTTCATTGTACATTCAAGAAATATACATCAAAACATACACATTTTCATTGTACATTCAAGAAATGTACATCAAAACATACACATTTTCATTGTACATTCAAGAAATGTACATCAAAACATACACATTTTCATTGTATATACAAGAAATGTACATCAAAACATACACATTTTCATTGTACATTCAAGAAATGTATATCAAAGCATACACATTTTCAGTGTACATTCAAGAAATGTACATCAAAACATACACATTTTCATTGTATATACAAGAAATGTACATCAAAACATACACATTTTCATTGTACACTAGAGAAATGTACATCAAAACATACTAATTTTCATTGTACATTCAAGAAATATACATCAAAACATACACATTTTCATTGTACATTCAAGAAATGAACATCAAAACCTACACATTTTCAGTGTACATTCAAGAAATGTACATCAAAACATACACATTTTCATTGTACATTCAAGAAATGTACATCAGAACATACACATTTTCATTGTACATTCAAGAAATATACATCAAAACATACACATTTTCATTGTACATTCAAGAAATGTACATCAAAACATACACATTTTCATTGTACATTCAAGAAATGTACATCAAAACATACACATTTTCATTGTACATTCAAAGAATGTACATCAAAACATACACATTTTCATTGTACATTCAAGAAATGTACATCAAAACACACACATTTTCAGTGTACATTCAAGAAATGTATATCAAAACATACACATTTTCAGTGTTCATTCAAGAAATGTACATCAAAACATTCAAATTTTCATTGCATATACAAGAAATGTACATCAAAACATACACATTTTCATTGTACATTAAAGAAATGTACATTTAAACCTACACATTTTCAGCGTACATTCAAGAAATGTACATCAAAACATACACATTTTCATTGTACACTCAAGAAATGTACATCAAAACATACACATTTTCAGTGAACATTCAAGAAATGCACATCAAAACATACACATTTTCAGTGTACATTCAAGAAATGTACATCAAAACATATACATTTTCATTGTATATACAAGAAATGTACATCAAAACATACACATTTTCATTGTACATTCAAGAAATGTATATCTAAACATACACATTTTCAGATTACATTCAAGAGATGTACATCAAAACATACACATTTTCATTGTATATACAAGAAATGTACATCAAAACATACACATTTTCAGTGTACATTCAAGAAATGTACATAAAAACATATACATTTTCATTGTATATACAAGAAATGTACATCAAAACATACACATTTTCAGTGTACATTCAAGAAACGTATATCAAAACATACACATTTACAGTGTACATTCAAGAAATGTATATCAAAACATACACATTTTCAGTGTACATTCCAGAAATGTACATCAAAACATACACATTTTCAGTGTACATTCAAGAAACGTATATCAAAACATACACATTTACAGTGTACATTCAAGAAATGTATATCAAAACATACACATTTTCATTGTAAATTCAAGAAATGTACATCAAAACCTACACATTTTCAGTGTACATTCAAGAAATGTACATCAAAACATACACATTTTCATTGTACATTCAAGAAATATACATCAAAACATACATATTTTCAGTGTACATTCAACAAATGTACATGAAAACATATACATTTTCATTGTACATTCAAGAAATGTACATCAAAACATACACATTTTCATTGTACATTCAAGAAATGTACATCAAAACATACACATTTTCATTGTACATTCAAGAAATGTACATCAAAACATAAACATTTTCATTGTACATTCAAGGAATGTACATCAAAACATACACATTTTCAGTGTGCATTCAAGAAATGTACATCAAAACATACACATTTTCAGTGTACATTCAAGAAATGTACATCAAAACATACACATTTTCATTGTACATTCAAGAAATGTACATCAAAACATACACATTTTCATTGTACATTCAAGAAATATACATCAAAACATACACATTTTCATTGTACATTCAAGAAATGTACATCAAAACCTACACATTTTCAGTGTACATTCAAGAAATGTACATCAAAACATACACATTTTCATTGTACATTCAAGAAATGTACATCAAAACATACACATTTTCATTGTACATTCAAGAAATATACATCAAAACATACACATTTTCATTGTACATTCAAGAAATGTACATCAAAACATACACATTTTCATTGTACATTCAAGAAATGTACATCAAAACATACACATTTTCATTGTATATACAAGAAATGTACATCAAAACATACACATTTTCATTGTACATTCAAGAAATGTATATCAAAGCATACACATTTTCAGTGTACATTCAAGAAATGTACATCAAAACATACACATTTTCATTGTATATACAAGAAATGTACATCAAAACATACACATTTTCATTGTACACTAGAGAAATGTACATCAAAACATACTAATTTTCATTGTACATTCAAGAAATATACATCAAAACATACACATTTTCATTGTACATTCAAGAAATGAACATCAAAACCTACACATTTTCAGTGTACATTCAAGAAATGTACATCAAAACATACACATTTTCATTGTACATTCAAGAAATGTACATCAAAACATACACATTTTCATTGTACATTCAAGAAATGTACATCAAAACATATACATTTTCATTGTATATACAAGAAATGTACATCAAAACATACACATTTTCATTGTACATTCAAGAAATGTATATCTAAACATACACATTTTCAGATTACATTCAAGAGATGTACATCAAAACATACACATTTTCATTGTATATACAAGAAATGTACATCAAAACATACACATTTTCAGTGTACATTCAAGAAATGTACATAAAAACATATACATTTTCATTGTATATACAAGAAATGTACATCAAAACATACACATTTTCAGTGTACATTCAAGAAACGTATATCAAAACACACACATTTACAGTGTACATTCAAGAAATGTATATCAAAACATACACATTTTCAGTGTACATTCCAGAAATGTACATCAAAACATACACATTTTCAGTGTACATTCAAGAAATGTACATCAAAAAATACACATTTTCAGTGTACATTCAAGAAATGTACATCAAAGCAAACACATTTTCATTGTACGCTAAAGAAATGTACATCAAAACATACACATTTTCATTGTACATTCAAGAAATGCACATCAAAACATACAAATTTTCATTGTACATTCAAGAAATATACATCAAAACATACACATTTTCATTGTACATTCAAGAAATGTACATCAAAACATACACATTCTTATTGTACACTCATGAAATGTACATCAAAACATACACACTTTCATTGTACATTCAAGAAATGTATATCAAAACATACACATTTTCACTGTACATTCAAGGAATGTACATCAAAACATACACATTTTCATTGTACATTCAAGAAATGTACATCAAAACACACACATTTTCAGTGTACATTCAAGAAATGTATATCAAACATACACATTTTCAGTGTACATTCAAGTAATGTACATCAAAACATACAAATTTTCATTGTATATACAAGAAATGTACATCAAAACATACACATTTTCATTGTACATTAAAGAAATGTACATCAAAACCTACACATTTTCAGTGTACATTCAAGAAATGTACATCAAAATATACACATTTTCATTGTACACTCAAGAAATGTACATCAAAACATAGACATTTTCAGTGTACATTCAAAAAATGTACATCAAAACATACACATTTTCATTGTATATACCAGAAATGTACATCAAAACATACACTTTTTCATTGTATATACAAGAAATATACATCAAAACATACATATTTTCAGTGTACATTCAACAAATGTACATGAAAACATATACATTTTCATTGTACATTCAAGAAATGTACATCAAAACATACACATTTTCATTGTACATTCAAGAAATGTACATCAAAACATACACATTTTCATTGTACATTCAAGAAATGTACATCAAAACATAAACATTTTCATTGTACATTCAAGGAATGTACATCAAAACATACACATTTTCAGTGTGCATTCAAGAAATGTACATCAAAACATACACATTTTCAGTGTACATTCAAGAAATGTACATCAAAACATACACATTTTCATTGTACATTCAAGAAATGTACATCAAAACATACACATTTTCATTGTACATTCAAGAAATATACATCAAAACATACACATTTTCATTGTACATTCAAGAAATGTACATCAAAACCTACACATTTTCAGTGTACATTCAAGAGATGTACATCAAAACATACACATTTTCATTGTACATTCAAGAAATGTACATCAAAACATACACATTTTCATTGTACATTCAAGAAATATACATCAAAACATACACATTTTCATTGTACATTCAAGAAATGTACATCAAAACATACACATTTTCATTGTACATTCAAGAAATGTACATCAAAACATACACATTTTCATTGTATATACAAGAAATGTACATCAAAACATACACATTTTCATTGTACATTCAAGAAATGTATATCAAAGCATACACATTTTCAGTGTACATTCAAGAAATGTACATCAAAACATACACATTTTCATTGTATATACAAGAAATGTACATCAAAACATACACATTTTCATTGTACACTAGAGAAATGTACATCAAAACATACTAATTTTCATTGTACATTCAAGAAATATACATCAAAACATACACATTTTCATTGTACATTCAAGAAATGAACAACAAAACCTACACATTTTCAGTGTACATTCAAGAAATGTACATCAAAACATACACATTTTCATTGTACATTCAAGAAATGTACATCAAAACATACACATTTTCATTGTACATTCAAGAAATATACATCAAAACATACACATTTTCATTGTACATTCAAGAAATGTACATCAAAACATACACATTTTCACTGTACATTCTAGAAATATAAATCAAAACATACACATTTTAATTGTATATACAAGAAATGTACATCAAAACATATACATTTTCATTCTACATTCAAGAAATGTATATCAAAGCATACACATTTTCAGTGTACATTCAAGAAATGTACATCAAAACATACACATTTTCATTGTATATACAAGAAATGTACATCAAAACATACACATTTTCATTGTACACTAAAGAAATGTACATCAAAGCATACACATTTTCAGTGTACATTCAAGAAATGTACATCAAAACATACACATTTTCATTGTACATTCAAGAAATATACATCAAAACATACACATTTTCATTGTACATTCAAGAAATGTACATCAAAACATACACATTTTCATTGTACATTCAAGAAATGTACATCAAAACATACACATTTTCATTGTACATTCAAGAAATATACATCAAAACATACACATTTTCATTGTAAATTCAAGAAATGTACATCAAAACCTACACATTTTCAGTGTACATTCAAGAAATGTACATCAAAACATACACATTTTCATTGTACATTCAAGAAATGTACATCAAAACATACACATTTTCATTGTACATTCAAGAAATATACATCAAAACATACACATTTTCATTGTACATTCAAGAAATGTACATCAAAACATACACATTTTGATTGTACATTCAAGAAATGTACATCAAAACATACACATTTTCATTGTATATACAAGAAATGTACATCAAAACATACACATTTTCATTGTACATTCAAGAAATGTATATCAAAGCATACACATTTTCAGTGTACATTCAAGAAATGTACATCAAAACATACACATTTTCATTGTATATACAAGAAATGTACATCAAAACATACACATTTTCATTGTACACTAGAGAAATGTACATCAAAACATACTAATTTTCATTGTACATTCAAGAAATATACATCAAAACATACACATTTTCATTGTACATTCAAGAAATGAACATCAAAACCTACACATTTTCAGTGTACATTCAAGAAATGTACATCAAAACATACACATTTTTATTGTACATTCAAGAAATGTACATCAGAACATACACATTTTCATTGTACATTCAAGAAATATACATCAAAACATACACATTTTCATTGTACATTCAAGAAATGTACATCAAAACATACACATTTTCATTGTACATTCAAGAAATGTACATCAAAACATACACATTTTCATTGTACATTCAAAGAATGTACATCAAAACATACACATTTTCATTGTACATTCAAGAAATGTACATCAAAACACACACATTTTCAGTGTACATTCAAGAAATGTATATCAAAACATACACATTTTCAGTGTTCATTCAAGAAATGTACATCAAAACATTCAAATTTTCATTGCATATACAAGAAATGTACATCAAAACATACACATTTTCATTGTACATTAAAGAAATGTACATTTAAACCTACACATTTTCAGCGTACATTCAAGAAATGTACATCAAAACATACACATTTTCATTGTACACTCAAGAAATGTACATCAAAACATACACATTTTCAGTGAACATTCAAGAAATGCACATCAAAACATACACATTTTCAGTGTACATTCAAGAAATGTACATCAAAACATATACATTTTCATTGTATATCAAAGAAATGTACATCAAAACATACACATTTTCATTGTACATTCAAGAAATGTATATCTAAACATACACATTTTCAGATTACATTCAAGAGATGTACATCAAAACATACACATTTTCATTGTATATACAAGAAATGTACATCAAAACATACACATTTTCAGTGTACATTCAAGAAATGTACATAAAAACATATACATTTTCATTGTATATACAAGAAATGTACATCAAAACATACACATTTTCAGTGTACATTCAAGAAACGTATATCAAAACATACACATTTACAGTGTACATTCAAGAAATGTATATCAAAACATACACATTTTCAGTGTACATTCCAGAAATGTACATCAAAACATACACATTTTCAGTGTACATTCAAGAAATGTACATCAAAAAATACACATTTTCAGTGTACATTCAAGAAATGTACATCAAAGCAAACACATTTTCATTGTACACTAAAGAAATGTACATCAAAACATACACATTTTCATTGTACATTCAAGAAATGCACATCAAAACATACAAATTTTCATTGTACATTCAAGAAATATACATCAAAACATACACATTTTCATTGTACATTCAAGAAATGTACATCAAAACATACACATTCTTATTGTACACTCATGAAATGTACATCAAAACATACACATTTTCATTGTACATTCAAGAAATGTATATCAAAACATACACATTTTCACTGTACATTCAAGGAATGTACATCAAAACATACACATTTTCATTGTACATTCAAGAAATGTACATCAAAACACACACATTTTCAGTGTACATTCAAGAAATGTATATCAAACATACACATTTTCAGTGTACATTCAAGTAATGTACATCAAAACATACAAATTTTCATTGTATATACAAGAAATGTACATCAAAACATACACATTTTCATTGTACATTAAAGAAATGTACATCAAAACCTACACATTTTCAGTGTACATTCAAGAAATGTACATCAAAATATACACATTTTCATTGTACACTCAAGAAATGTACATCAAAACATAGACATTTTCAGTGTACATTCAAAAAATGTACATCAAAACATACACATTTTCATTGTATATACCAGAAATGTACATTAAAACATACACTTTTTCATTGTATATACAAGAAATATACATCAAAACATACATATTTTCAGTGTACATTCAACAAATGTACATGAAAACATATACATTTTCATTGTACATTCAAGAAATGTACATCAAAACATACACATTTTCACTGTACATTCAAGAAATGTACATCAAAACATACACATTTTCATTGTACATTCAAGAAATGTACATCAAAACATAAACATTTTCATTGTACATTCAAGGAATGTACATCAAAACATACACATTTTCAGTGTGCATTCAAGAAATGTACATCAAAACATACACATTTTCAGTGTACATTCAAGAAATGTACATCAAAACATACACATTTTCATTGTACATTCAAGAAATGTACATCAAAACATACACATTTTCATTGTACATTCAAGAAATATACATCAAAACATACACATTTTCATTGTACATTCAAGAAATGTACATCAAAACCTACACATTTTCAGTGTACATTCAAGAAATGTACATCAAAACATACACATTTTCATTGTACATTCAAGAAATGTACATCAAAACATACACATTTTCATTGTACATTCAAGAAATATACATCAAAACATACACATTTTCATTGTACATTCAAGAAATGTACATCAAAACATACACATTTTCATTGTACATTCAAGAAATGTACATCAAAACATACACATTTTGATTGTATATACAAGAAATGTACATCAAAACATACACATTTTCATTTTACATTCAAGAAATGTATATCAAAGCATACACATTTTCAGTGTACATTCAAGAAATGTACATCAAAACATACACATTTTCATTGTATATACAAGAAATGTACATCAAAACATACACATTTTCATTGTACACTAGAGAAATGTACATCAAAACATACTAATTTTCATTGTACATTCAAGAAATATACATCAAAACATACACATTTTCATTGTACATTCAAGAAATGAACATCAAAACCTACACATTTTCAGTGTACATTCAAGAAATGTACATCAAAACATACACATTTTCATTGTACATTCAAGAAATGTACATCAAAACATACACATTTTCATTGTACATTCAAGAAATATACATCAAAACATACACATTTTCATTGTACATTCAAGAAATGTACATCAAAACATACACATTTTCACTGTACATTCTAGAAATATAAATCAAAACATACACATTTTCATTGTATATACAAGAAATGTACATCAAAACATATACATTTTCATTCTACATTCAAGAAATGTATATCAAAGCATACACATTTTCAGTGTACATTCAAGAAATGTACATCAAAACATACACATTTTCATTGTATATACAAGAAATGTACATCAAAACATACACATTTTCATTGTACACTAAAGAAATGTACATCAAAGCATACACATTTTCAGTGTACATTCAAGAAATGTACATCAAAACATACACATTTTCATTGTACATTCAAGAAATGTACATTAAAACATACATATTTTCAGTGTACATTCAACAAATGTACATGAAAACATATACATTTTCATTGTACATTCAAGAAATGTACATCAAAACATACACATTTTCATTGTACATTCAAGAAATGTACATCAAAACATACACATTTTCATTGTACATTCAAGAAATGTACATCAAAACATAAACATTTTCATTGTACATTCAAGGAATGTACATCAAAACATACACATTTTCAGTGTGCATTCAAGAAATGTACATCAAAACATACACATTTTCAGTGTACATTCAAGAAATGTACATCAAAACATACACATTTTCATTGTACATTCAAGAAATGTACATCAAAACATACACATTTTCATTGTACATTCAAGAAATATACATCAAAACATACACATTTTCATTGTACATTCAAGAAATGTACATCAAAACCTACACATTTTCAGTGTACATTCAAGAAATGTACATCAAAACATACACATTTTCATTGTACATTCAAGAAATGTACATCAAAACATACACATTTTCATTGTACATTCAAGAAATATACATCAAAACATACACATTTTCATTGTACATTCAAGAAATGTACATCAAAACATACACATTTTCATTGTACATTCAAGAAATGTACATCAAAACATACACATTTTCATTGTATATACAAGAAATGTACATCAAAACATACACATTTTCATTGTACATTCAAGAAATGTATATCAAAGCATACACATTTTCAGTGTACATTCAAGAAATGTACATCAAAACATACACATTTTCATTGTATATACAAGAAATGTACATCAAAACATACACATTTTCATTGTACACTAGAGAAATGTACATCAAAACATACTAATTTTCATTGTACATTCAAGAAATATACATCAAAACATACACATTTTCATTGTACATTCAAGAAATGAACATCAAAACCTACACATTTTCAGTGTACATTCAAGAAATGTACATCAAAACATACACATTTTCATTGTACATTCAAGAAATGTACATCAAAACATACACATTTTCATTGTACATTCAAGAAATGTACATCAAAACATATACATTTTCATTGTATATACAAGAAATGTACATCAAAACATACACATTTTCATTGTACATTCAAGAAATGTATATCTAAACATACACATTTTCAGATTACATTCAAGAGATGTACATCAAAACATACACATTTTCATTGTATATACAAGAAATGTACATCAAAACATACACATTTTCAGTGTACATTCAAGAAATGTACATAAAAACATATACATTTTCATTGTATATACAAGAAATGTACATCAAAACATACACATTTTCAGTGTACATTCAAGAAACGTATATCAAAACATACACATTTACAGTGTACATTCAAGAAATGTATATCAAAACATACACATTTTCAGTGTACATTCCAGAAATGTACATCAAAACATACACATTTTCAGTGTACATTCAAGAAATGTACATCAAAGCAAACACATTTTCATTGTACGCTAAAGAAATGTACATCAAAACATACACATTTTCATTGTACATTCAAGAAATGCACATCAAAACATACAAATTTTCATTGTACATTCAAGAAATATACATCAAAACATACACATTTTCATTGTACATTCAAGAAATGTACATCAAAACATACACATTCTTATTGTACACTCATGAAATGTACATCAAAACATACACATTTTCATTGTACATTCAAGAAATGTATATCAAAACATACACATTTTCACTGTACATTCAAGGAATGTACATCAAAACATACACATTTTCATTGTACATTCAAGAAATGTACATCAAAACACACACATTTTCAGTGTACATTCAAGAAATGTATATCAAACATACACATTTTCAGTGTACATTCAAGTAATGTACATCAAAACATACAAATTTTCATTGTATATACAAGAAATGTACATCAAAACATACACATTTTCATTGTACATTAAAGAAATGTACATCAAAACCTACACATTTTCAGTGTACATTCAAGAAATGTACATCAAAATATACACATTTTCATTGTACACTCAAGAAATGTACATCAAAACATAGACATTTTCAGTGTACATTCAAAAAATGTACATCAAAACATACACATTTTCATTGTATATACCAGAAATGTACATCAAAACATACACTTTTTCATTGTATATACAAGAAATATACATCAAAACATACATATTTTCAGTGTACATTCAACAAATGTACATGAAAACATATACATTTTCATTGTACATTCAAGAAATGTACATCAAAACATACACATTTTCATTGTACATTCAAGAAATGTACATCAAAACATACACATTTTCATTGTACATTCAAGAAATGTACATCAAAACATAAACATTTTCATTGTACATTCAAGGAATGTACATCAAAACATACACATTTTCAGTGTGCATTCAAGAAATGTACATCAAAACATACACATTTTCAGTGTACATTCAAGAAATGTACATCAAAACATACACATTTTCATTGTACATTCAAGAAATGTACATCAAAACATACACATTTTCATTGTACATTCAAGAAATATACATCAAAACATACACATTTTCATTGTACATTCAAGAAATGTACATCAAAACCTACACATTTTCAGTGTACATTCAAGAGATGTACATCAAAACATACACATTTTCATTGTACATTCAAGAAATGTACATCAAAACATACACATTTTCATTGTACATTCAAGAAATATACATCAAAACATACACATTTTCATTGTACATTCAAGAAATGTACATCAAAACATACACATTTTCATTGTACATTCAAGAAATGTACATCAAAACATACACATTTTCATTGTATATACAAGAAATGTACATCAAAACATACACATTTTCATTGTACATTCAAGAAATGTACATCAAAACATACACATTTTCATTGTACATTCAAGAAATGTACATCAAAACATACACATTTTCATTGTATATACAAGAAATGTACATCAAAACATACACATTTTCATTGTACATTCAAGAAATGTATATCAAAGCATACACATTTTCAGTGTACATTCAAGAAATGTACATCAAAACATACACATTTTCATTGTATATACAAGAAATGTACATCAAAACATACACATTTTCATTGTACACTAGAGAAATGTACATCAAAACATACTAATTTTCATTGTACATTCAAGAAATATACATCAAAACATACACATTTTCATTGTACATTCAAGAAATGAACATCAAAACCTACACATTTTCAGTGTACATTCAAGAAATGTACATCAAAACATACACATTTTCATTGTACATTCAAGAAATGTACATCAGAACATACACATTTTCATTGTACATTCAAGAAATATACATCAAAACATACACATTTTCATTGTACATTCAAGAAATGTACATCAAAACATACACATTTTCATTGTACATTCAAGAAATGTACATCAAAACATACACATTTTCATTGTACATTCAAAGAATGTACATCAAAACATACACATTTTCATTGTACATTCAAGAAATGTACATCAAAACACACACATTTTCAGTGTACATTCAAGAAATGTATATCAAAACATACACATTTTCAGTGTTCATTCAAGAAATGTACATCAAAACATTCAAATTTTCATTGCATATACAAGAAATGTACATCAAAACATACACATTTTCATTGTACATTAAAGAAATGTACATTTAAACCTACACATTTTCAGCGTACATTCAAGAAATGTACATCAAAACATACACATTTTCATTGTACACTCAAGAAATGTACATCAAAACATACACATTTTCAGTGAACATTCAAGAAATGCACATCAAAACATACACATTTTCAGTGTACATTCAAGAAATGTACATCAAAACATATACATTTTCATTGTATATACAAGAAATGTACATCAAAACATACACATTTTCATTGTACATTCAAGAAATGTATATCTAAACATACACATTTTCAGATTACATTCAAGAGATGTACATCAAAACATACACATTTTCATTGTATATACAAGAAATGTACATCAAAACATACACATTTTCAGTGTACATTCAAGAAATGTACATAAAAACATATACATTTTCATTGTATATACAAGAAATGTACATCAAAACATACACATTTTCAGTGTACATTCAAGAAACGTATATCAAAACATACACATTTACAGTGTACATTCAAGAAATGTATATCAAAACATACACATTTTCAGTGTACATTCCAGAAATGTACATCAAAACATACACATTTTCAGTGTACATTCAAGAAATGTACATCAAAAAATACACATTTTCAGTGTACATTCAAGAAATGTACATCAAAGCAAACACATTTTCATTGTACACTAAAGAAATGTACATCAAAACATACACATTTTCATTGTACATTCAAGAAATGCACATCAAAACATACAAATTTTCATTGTACATTCAAGAAATATACATCAAAACATACACATTTTCATTGTACATTCAAGAAATGTACATCAAAACATACACATTCTTATTGTACACTCATGAAATGTACATCAAAACATACACATTTTCATTGTACATTCAAGAAATGTATATCAAAACATACACATTTTCACTGTACATTCAAGGAATGTACATCAAAACATACACATTTTCATTGTACATTCAAGAAATGTACATCAAAACACACACATTTTCAGTGTACATTCAAGAAATGTATATCAAACATACACATTTTCAGTGTACATTCAAGTAATGTACATCAAAACATACAAATTTTCATTGTATATACAAGAAATGTACATCAAAACATACACATTTTCATTGTACATTAAAGAAATGTACATCAAAACCTACACATTTTCAGTGTACATTCAAGAAATGTACATCAAAATATACACATTTTCATTGTACACTCAAGAAATGTACATCAAAACATAGACATTTTCAGTGTACATTCAAAAAATGTACATCAAAACATACACATTTTCATTGTATATACCAGAAATGTACATTAAAACATACACTTTTTCATTGTATATACAAGAAATATACATCAAAACATACATATTTTCAGTGTACATTCAACAAATGTACATGAAAACATATACATTTTCATTGTACATTCAAGAAATGTACATCAAAACATACACATTTTCACTGTACATTCAAGAAATGTACATCAAAACATACACATTTTCATTGTACATTCAAGAAATGTACATCAAAACATAAACATTTTCATTGTACATTCAAGGAATGTACATCAAAACATACACATTTTCAGTGTGCATTCAAGAAATGTACATCAAAACATACACATTTTCAGTGTACATTCAAGAAATGTACATCAAAACATACACATTTTCATTGTACATTCAAGAAATGTACATCAAAACATACACATTTTCATTGTACATTCAAGAAATATACATCAAAACATACACATTTTCATTGTACATTCAAGAAATGTACATCAAAACCTACACATTTTCAGTGTACATTCAAGAAATGTACATCAAAACATACACATTTTCATTGTACATTCAAGAAATGTACATCAAAACATACACATTTTCATTGTACATTCAAGAAATATACATCAAAACATACACATTTTCATTGTACATTCAAGAAATGTACATCAAAACATACACATTTTCATTGTACATTCAAGAAATGTACATCAAAACATACACATTTTGATTGTATATACAAGAAATGTACATCAAAACATACACATTTTCATTTTACATTCAAGAAATGTATATCAAAGCATACACATTTTCAGTGTACATTCAAGAAATGTACATCAAAACATACACATTTTCATTGTATATACAAGAAATGTACATCAAAACATACACATTTTCATTGTACACTAGAGAAATGTACATCAAAACATACTAATTTTCATTGTACATTCAAGAAATATACATCAAAACATACACATTTTCATTGTACATTCAAGAAATGAACATCAAAACCTACACATTTTCAGTGTACATTCAAGAAATGTACATCAAAACATACACATTTTCATTGTACATTCAAGAAATGTACATCAAAACATACACATTTTCATTGTACATTCAAGAAATATACATCAAAACATACACATTTTCATTGTACATTCAAGAAATGTACATCAAAACATACACATTTTCACTGTACATTCTAGAAATATAAATCAAAACATACACATTTTCATTGTATATACAAGAAATGTACATCAAAACATATACATTTTCATTCTACATTCAAGAAATGTATATCAAAGCATACACATTTTCAGTGTACATTCAAGAAATGTACATCAAAACATACACATTTTCATTGTATATACAAGAAATGTACATCAAAACATACACATTTTCATTGTACACTAAAGAAATGTACATCAAAGCATACACATTTTCAGTGTACATTCAAGAAATGTACATCAAAACATACACATTTTCATTGTACATTCAAGAAATGTACATTAAAACATACATATTTTCAGTGTACATTCAACAAATGTACATGAAAACATATACATTTTCATTGTACATTCAAGAAATGTACATCAAAACATACACATTTTCATTGTACATTCAAGAAATGTACATCAAAACATACACATTTTCATTGTACATTCAAGAAATGTACATCAAAACATAAACATTTTCATTGTACATTCAAGGAATGTACATCAAAACATACACATTTTCAGTGTGCATTCAAGAAATGTACATCAAAACATACACATTTTCAGTGTACATTCAAGAAATGTACATCAAAACATACACATTTTCATTGTACATTCAAGAAATGTACATCAAAACATACACATTTTCATTGTACATTCAAGAAATATACATCAAAACATACACATTTTCATTGTACATTCAAGAAATGTACATCAAAACCTACACATTTTCAGTGTACATTCAAGAAATGTACATCAAAACATACACATTTTCATTGTACATTCAAGAAATGTACATCAAAACATACACATTTTCATTGTACATTCAAGAAATATACATCAAAACATACACATTTTCATTGTACATTCAAGAAATGTACATCAAAACATACACATTTTCATTGTACATTCAAGAAATGTACATCAAAACATACACATTTTCATTGTATATACAAGAAATGTACATCAAAACATACACATTTTCATTGTACATTCAAGAAATGTATATCAAAGCATACACATTTTCAGTGTACATTCAAGAAATGTACATCAAAACATACACATTTTCATTGTATATACAAGAAATGTACATCAAAACATACACATTTTCATTGTACACTAGAGAAATGTACATCAAAACATACTAATTTTCATTGTACATTCAAGAAATATACATCAAAACATACACATTTTCATTGTATATACAAGAAATGTACATGAAAACATACACATTTTCGGTGCACATTCAAGAAATGTACATCAAAACATACACATTTTCATTGTACATTCAAGAAATATACATCAAAACATACACATTTTCATTGTACATTCAAGAAATGTACATCAAAACCTACACATTTTCAGTGTACATTCTAGAGATGTACATCAAAACATACACATTTTCATTGTACATTCAAGAAATGTACATCAAAACATACACATTTTCATTGTACATTCAAGAAATATACATCAAAACATACACATTTTCATTGTACATTCAAGAAATGTACATCAAAACATACACATTTTCATTGTACATTCAAGAAATGTACATCAAAACATACACATTTTCATTGTATATACAAGAAATGTACATCAAAACATACACATTTTCATTGTACATTCAAGAAATGTACATCAAAACATACACATTTTCATTGTACATTCAAGAAATGTACATCAAAACATACACATTTTCATTGTATATACAAGAAATGTACATCAAAACATACACATTTTCATTGTACATTCAAGAAATGTATATCAAAGCATACACATTTTCAGTGTACATTCAAGAAATGTACATCAAAACATACACATTTTCATTGTATATACAAGAAATGTACATCAAAACATACACATTTTCATTGTACACTAGAGAAATGTACATCAAAACATACTAATTTTCATTGTACATTCAAGAAATATACATCAAAACATACACATTTTCATTGTACATTCAAGAAATGAACATCAAAACCTACACATTTTCAGTGTACATTCAAGAAATGTACATCAAAACATACACATTTTCATTGTACATTCAAGAAATGTACATCAGAACATACACATTTTCATTGTACATTCAAGAAATATACATCAAAACATACACATTTTCATTGTACATTCAAGAAATGTACATCAAAACATACACATTTTCATTGTACATTCAAGAAATGTACATCAAAACATACACATTTTCATTGTACATTCAAAGAATGTACATCAAAACATACACATTTTCATTGTACATTCAAGAAATGTACATCAAAACACACACATTTTCAGTGTACATTCAAGAAATGTATATCAAAACATACACATTTTCAGTGTTCATTCAAGAAATGTACATCAAAACATTCAAATTTTCATTGCATATACAAGAAATGTACATCAAAACATACACATTTTCATTGTACATTAAAGAAATGTACATTTAAACCTACACATTTTCAGCGTACATTCAAGAAATGTACATCAAAACATACACATTTTCATTGTACACTCAAGAAATGTACATCAAAACATACACATTTTCAGTGAACATTCAAGAAATGCACATCAAAACATACACATTTTCAGTGTACATTCAAGAAATGTACATCAAAACATATACATTTTCATTGTATATACAAGAAATGTACATCAAAACATACACATTTTCATTGTACATTCAAGAAATGTATATCTAAACATACACATTTTCAGATTACATTCAAGAGATGTACATCAAAACATACACATTTTCATTGTATATACAAGAAATGTACATCAAAACATACACATTTTCAGTGTACATTCAAGAAATGTACATAAAAACATATACATTTTCATTGTATATACAAGAAATGTACATCAAAACATACACATTTTCAGTGTACATTCAAGAAACGTATATCAAAACATACACATTTACAGTGTACATTCAAGAAATGTATATCAAAACATACACATTTTCAGTGTACATTCCAGAAATGTACATCAAAACATACACATTTTCAGTGTACATTCAAGAAATGTACATCAAAAAATACACATTTTCAGTGTACATTCAAGAAATGTACATCAAAGCAAACACATTTTCATTGTACACTAAAGAAATGTACATCAAAACATACACATTTTCATTGTACATTCAAGAAATGCACATCAAAACATACAAATTTTCATTGTACATTCAAGAAATATACATCAAAACATACACATTTTCATTGTACATTCAAGAAATGTACATCAAAACATACACATTCTTATTGTACACTCATGAAATGTACATCAAAACATACACATTTTCATTGTACATTCAAGAAATGTATATCAAAACATACACATTTTCACTGTACATTCAAGGAATGTACATCAAAACATACACATTTTCATTGTACATTCAAGAAATGTACATCAAAACACACACATTTTCAGTGTACATTCAAGAAATGTATATCAAACATACACATTTTCAGTGTACATTCAAGTAATGTACATCAAAACATACAAATTTTCATTGTATATACAAGAAATGTACATCAAAACATACACATTTTCATTGTACATTAAAGAAATGTACATCAAAACCTACACATTTTCAGTGTACATTCAAGAAATGTACATCAAAATATACACATTTTCATTGTACACTCAAGAAATGTACATCAAAACATAGACATTTTCAGTGTACATTCAAAAAATGTACATCAAAACATACACATTTTCATTGTATATACCAGAAATGTACATTAAAACATACACTTTTTCATTGTATATACAAGAAATATACATCAAAACATACATATTTTCAGTGTACATTCAACAAATGTACATGAAAACATATACATTTTCATTGTACATTCAAGAAATGTACATCAAAACATACACATTTTCACTGTACATTCAAGAAATGTACATCAAAACATACACATTTTCATTGTACATTCAAGAAATGTACATCAAAACATAAACATTTTCATTGTACATTCAAGGAATGTACATCAAAACATACACATTTTCAGTGTGCATTCAAGAAATGTACATCAAAACATACACATTTTCAGTGTACATTCAAGAAATGTACATCAAAACATACACATTTTCATTGTACATTCAAGAAATGTACATCAAAACATACACATTTTCATTGTACATTCAAGAAATATACATCAAAACATACACATTTTCATTGTACATTCAAGAAATGTACATCAAAACCTACACATTTTCAGTGTACATTCAAGAAATGTACATCAAAACATACACATTTTCATTGTACATTCAAGAAATGTACATCAAAACATACACATTTTCATTGTACATTCAAGAAATATACATCAAAACATACACATTTTCATTGTACATTCAAGAAATGTACATCAAAACATACACATTTTCATTGTACATTCAAGAAATGTACATCAAAACATACACATTTTGATTGTATATACAAGAAATGTACATCAAAACATACACATTTTCATTTTACATTCAAGAAATGTATATCAAAGCATACACATTTTCAGTGTACATTCAAGAAATGTACATCAAAACATACACATTTTCATTGTATATACAAGAAATGTACATCAAAACATACACATTTTCATTGTACACTAGAGAAATGTACATCAAAACATACTAATTTTCATTGTACATTCAAGAAATATACATCAAAACATACACATTTTCATTGTACATTCAAGAAATGAACATCAAAACCTACACATTTTCAGTGTACATTCAAGAAATGTACATCAAAACATACACATTTTCATTGTACATTCAAGAAATGTACATCAAAACATACACATTTTCATTGTACATTCAAGAAATATACATCAAAACATACACATTTTCATTGTACATTCAAGAAATGTACATCAAAACATACACATTTTCACTGTACATTCTAGAAATATAAATCAAAACATACACATTTTCATTGTACACTCAAGAAATGTACATCAAAACATATACATTTTCATTCTACATTCAAGAAATGTATATCAAAGCATACACATTTTCAGTGTACATTCAAGAAATGTACATCAAAACATACACATTTTCATTGTATATACAAGAAATGTACATCAAAACATACACATTTTCATTGTACACTAAAGAAATGTACATCAAAGCATACACATTTTCAGTGTACATTCAAGAAATGTACATCAAAACATACACATTTTCATTTTACATTCAAGAAATGTACATTAAAACATACATATTTTCAGTGTACATTCAACAAATGTACATGAAAACATATACATTTTCATTGTACATTCAAGAAATGTACATCAAAACATACACATTTTCATTGTACATTCAAGAAATGTACATCAAAACATACACATTTTCATTGTACATTCAAGAAATGTACATCAAAACATAAACATTTTCATTGTACATTCAAGGAATGTACATCAAAACATACACATTTTCAGTGTGCATTCAAGAAATGTACATCAAAACATACACATTTTCAGTGTACATTCAAGAAATGTACATCAAAACATACACATTTTCATTGTACATTCAAGAAATGTACATCAAAACATACACATTTTCATTGTACATTCAAGAAATATACATCAAAACATACACAGTTTCATTGTACATTCAAGAAATGTACATCAAAACCTACACATTTTCAGTGTACATTCAAGAAATGTACATCAAAACATACACATTTTCATTGTACATTCAAGAAATGTACATCAAAACATACACATTTTCATTGTACATTCAAGAAATATACATCAAAACATACACATTTTCATTGTACATTCAAGAAATGTACATCAAAACATACACATTTTCATTGTACATTCAAGAAATGTACATCAAAACATACACATTTTCATTGTATATACAAGAAATGTACATCAAAACATACACATTTTCATTATACATTCAAGAAATGTATATCAAAGCATACACATTTTCAGTGTACATTCAAGAAATGTACATCAAAACATACACATTTTCATTGTATATACAAGAAATGTACATCAAAACATACACATTTTCATTGTACACTAGAGAAATGTACATCAAAACATACTAATTTTCATTGTACATTCAAGAAATATACATCAAAACATACACATTTTCATTGTACATTCAAGAAATGAACATCAAAACCTACACATTTTCAGTGTACATTCAAGAAATGTACATCAAAACATACACATTTTCATTGTACATTCAAGAAATGTACATCAAAACATACACATTTTCATTGTACATTCAAGAAATGTACATCAAAACATATACATTTTCATTGTATATACAAGAAATGTACATCAAAACATACACATTTTCATTGTACATTCAAGAAATGTATATCTAAACATACACATTTTCAGATTACATTCAAGAGATGTACATCAAAACATACACATTTTCATTGTATATACAAGAAATGTACATCAAAACATACACATTTTCAGTGTACATTCAAGAAATGTACATAAAAACATATACATTTTCATTGTATATACAAGAAATGTACATCAAAACATACACATTTTCAGTGTACATTCAAGAAACGTATATCAAAACATACACATTTACAGTGTACATTCAAGAAATGTATATCAAAACATACACATTTTCAGTGTACATTCCAGAAATGTACATCAAAACATACACATTTTCAGTGTACATTCAAGAAATGTACATCAAAAAATACACATTTTCAGTGTACATTCAAGAAATGTACATCAAAGCAAACACATTTTCATTGTACGCTAAAGAAATGTACATCAAAACATACACATTTTCATTGTACATTCAAGAAATGCACATCAAAACATACAAATTTTCATTGTACATTCAAGAAATATACATCAAAACATACACATTTTCATTGTACATTCAAGAAATGTACATCAAAACATACACATTCTTATTGTACACTCATGAAATGTACATCAAAACATACACATTTTCATTGTACATTCAAGAAATGTATATCAAAACATACACATTTTCACTGTACATTCAAGGAATGTACATCAAAACATACACATTTTCATTGTACATTCAAGAAATGTACATCAAAACACACACATTTTCAGTGTACATTCAAGAAATGTATATCAAACATACACATTTTCAGTGTACATTCAAGTAATGTACATCAAAACATACAAATTTTCATTGTATATACAAGAAATGTACATCAAAACATACACATTTTCATTGTACATTAAAGAAATGTACATCAAAACCTACACATTTTCAGTGTACATTCAAGAAATGTACATCAAAATATACACATTTTCATTGTACACTCAAGAAATGTACATCAAAACATAGACATTTTAAGTGTACATTCAAGAAATGTACATCAAAACATACACATTTTCATTGTACACTAAGGAAATGTACATCAAAACATACACATTTTCAGTGTACATTCAAGAAATGTACATCAAAACATACACATTTTCATTGTATATACCAGAAATGTACATCAAAACATACACATTTTCATTGTATATACAAGAAATGTACATCAAAACATACACATTTTCGGTGCACATTCAAGAAATGTACATCAAAACATACACATTTTCATTGTACATTCAAGAAATGTACATAAAAACATACACATTTTCATTGTATATACCAGAAATGTACATCAAAACATACACATTTTCATTGTATATACAAGAAATATAAATCAAAACATACACATTTTCATTGTATATACAAGAAATGTACATGAAAACATACACATTTTCATTGTACACTCAAGAAATGTACATCAAAAGATACACATTTTCAGTGCACATTCAAGAAATGTATATCAAATCATACACATTTTCATTTTACGTTCCAGAAATGTACATCAAAACATACACATTTTCAGGGTACATTCAAGAAATGTATATCAAAAAATACACATTTTCAGTGTACATTCAAGAAATGTACATCAAAGCAAACACATTTTCATTGTACACTAAAGAAATGTACATCAAAACATACACATTTTCATTGTACATTAAAGAAATGCACATCAAAACATACACATTTTCATTGTACATTCAAGAAATATACATCAAAACATACACATTTACATTGTACATTCAAGAAATGTACATCAAAACATACACATTCTCATTGTACATTCAAGAAATGTACATCAAAACATACACATCTTGATTGTACACTCAAGAAATGTACATCAAAACATACACATTTTCATTGTACACTCTAGAAATGTACATCAAAAAATACACATTTTCAGTGTACATTGAAGAAATGTACATCAATGCAAACACATTTTCATTGTACACTAAAGAAATGTACATCAAAACATACACATTTTCATTGTACATTCAAGAAATGCACATCAAAACATACACATTTTCATTGTACATTCAAGAAATATACATCAAAACATACACATTTTCATTGTACATTCAAGAAATGTACATCAAAACATACACATTTTGATTGTACACTCAAGAAATGTACATCAAAACATACACATTTTCATTGTACACTCAAGACATGTACATCAAAACATACACATTTTCATTGTACATTCAAGAAATGTATATCAAAACATACACATTTTCATTGTACATTCAAGAAATGTACATCAAAACATACACATTTTCATTGTACATTCAAGAAATGTACATCAAAACATACACATTTTCATTGTACATTCAAAGAATGTACATCAAAACATACACACTTTCATTGTACATTCAAGAAATGTACATCAAAACACAGACATTTTCAGTGTACATTCAAGAAATGTATATCAAAACATACACATTTTCAGTGTACATTCAAGAAATGTACATCAAAACATACAAATTTTCATTGTATATTAAAGAAATGTACATCAAAACCTACACATTTTCAGTGTACATTCAAGAAATGTATATCAAAACATACACATTTTCAGTGTACATTCAAGAAATGTACATCAAAACATACACATTTTCATTGTACATTAAAGACATGTACATCAAAACCTACACATTTTCAGTGTACATTCAAGAAATGTACATCAAAACATACACATTTTCATTGTACACTCAAGAAATGTAAATCAAAACATACACATTTTCAGTGTACATTCAAGAAATGTACATCAAAATATACACATTTTCATTGTATATACCAGAAATGTACATCAAAACATACACATTTTCATTGTACATTCAAGAAATGTACATCAAAACATACACATTTTCATTGTACATTCTAGAAATATAAATCAAAGCATACACATTTTCATTGTATATACAAGAAATGTACAACAAAACATACACATTTTCATTGTACATTCAAGAAATGTACATCAAAACATACACATTTTCATTGTACATTCTAGAAATATAAATCAAAACATACACATTTTCAGTGTACATTCAAGAAATGTACATCAAAACATACACATTTTCATTGTACATTCAAGAAATGTACATCAAAACATACACATTTTCATTGTACATTCTAGAAATATAAATCAAAACATACACATTTTCAGTGCATATTCAAGAAATGTATATCAAATCATACACATTTTCATTTTACGTTCCAGAAATGTACATCAAAACATACACATTTTCAGTGTACATTCAAGAAATGTATTTCAAAAAATACACATTTTCAGTGTACATTCAAGGAATGTACATCAAAACATACACATTTTCAGTGTACATTCAAGAAATGTACATCAAAACATACACATTTTCAGTGTACATTCAAGAAATGTACATCAAAACATACACATTTTCATTGTACATACAAGAAATGTACATCAAAACATACACATTTTCATTGTACATATAAGAAATATACATCAAAACATACACATTTTCATTGTACATTCAAGAAATGTACATCAAAACATACACATTTTCAGTGTACATTCAAGAAATGTACATCAAAACATACACATTTTCATTGTACATTCAAGAAATGTACATCAAAACATACACATTTTCATTGTACATTCAAGAAATATACATCAAAACATACACATTTTCATTGTACATTCAAGAAATGTACATCAAAACATACACATTTTCATTGTACATTCAAGAAATGTACATCAAAACATACACATTTTCATTGTATTGTAACAAATTTAGCACATCTTTTTATTTTCTCAGCTTCAAGTACAGCCACACTACTAGTTTCTGTCTCTTAATCTTTCCAAACTCTCACACCATACTAGTTTCTGTCTCTTCATCTTCAACAACTCAAACTGTCTCTATGGCAACCTCCTTGAAAATCAAAGAGTCTTAATGACATGGAGAAGCCATGTCACACTGCTCCCTCCTCAGAGCTGGTCGTCCCGACCAGCACTATCACTGCGGCATCTCCCTTGCGCCCCGGTGGATTAACCCATCGAACCTCTTCTCCTGGTGGTCCACGAGGGCCTGGTGGTCCTGGTATACCTTGAGGTCCTGGGTTTCCATCTCTTCCAGGCATACCTTTAGTTCCAGGTTCACCATCTTTTCCCGACAATCCTGGAGGTCCAGTCATGCCTTTGTCTCCTGGAGGTCCCTGAGGTCCAGGTAACCCTTGTAGACCAATGAGACCACGGTGTCCTTTTGCACCCTTTGGACCTTCTTCTCCTCTATCACCCTTACCTCCCTCTGGCCCTGGAGGTCCTGGCTTTCCTCTAGCTCCCTGTGGCCCTTCTACACCCTGTGGTCCAGTTTCTCCTCGAAGACCCCGTTCTCCTGCTGGTCCTGGAGGTCCATTTGGACCAGGTGGCCCTGGAAGACCTGGTGCCCCTGGAGTTCCCGGAGGTCCTGAAGGTCCTACAGGTCCCTTATCTCCCGGTCTTCCTGCAATACCAGGTGTTCCTGCTTTACCTGGTGCTCCCTCTGGTCCCTGTTCTCCAATTGGTCCCGGTGGTCCTAGAGGTCCTGCAATACCTTGTGGTCCTGGAGGTCCTTCACTGCCTGGCTTCCCTGGTGGACCTGTCTCACCTTGTGCACCTCTCTGACCTCTGAGGCCAGCAGGTCCTGTTGGGCAGGGTAATCCTGGAAGTCCTCTGTCTCCTGGAGGGCCCTGTGGACCAGGTTGTCCTGGAGCTCCATGTTGTCCTTGAGAGCCTGAGTCACCCTTAGGTCCTTCAGGTCCTGGTGCACCAGCTTGTCCTGGAGGTCCTGGATTGCCCTGTTCACCTTTCATTCCTGGGAATCCACGTTCACCCTTCATTCCAGGCAACCCTACCAGACCCTGAGGGCCAGGGAATCCTTGTAAACCTTGAGGGCCAGTAGGACCTCGCTCTCCAGGGGGCACGATCCTAGGTATCGCTGTTGGATAGTGTCCCTTGGTCCAGGTAGGACGATGTATGCCATCCTGCTTCGAAATTCTGCAACAGTACCGCCGGTCTTGACGGTCCCTCGTCCAGTTGCCCTTCTTCCTGGTGTGTTGACGGATCATCCTGCGCACTTTGAAACGGCTCACTGGGTACCATGTCCGCCGACCTCTCTGGCGCACCTTCGCAGCCACCTTGCTTCCGATGGGTCCGGCAACAAACCCCACCACATCCGCGCGAGTCGCGTCCACCGCTGCACTCGTGTTCACTCGTGCTCGGCACGGCCTCTCCTGTATCCTGCCGTCCACGATGATGTCCACCATTCTTCCGTTCACGGCACTATGCGTCAGGTGATTGGATGGCCCCGACGGTCCCCCCATGTCACACGCCAAGTCGGTTCTCGCGTGTTGCTCGTTTGCTTGTGCGCTTCCCTGCTGATCGTCCGAAACGGGCGCAACTGTCGCCTCGGCCACTAGGTGCTCCCTCCCCGGCTCCGCGCTATTCCGTCTGCCCCTGGCATCCAGTACTTTGACGCTCTCGTCAACTCTTACTACCAGGGCGCCAAGACGTTCCCCGTCGTCCTCCACGACGTCCACGTGCTGGCAGAGGTCTTCCACCTTTTCGCCGAGTTGTTCCACGCCTTCCGTCACGCCAGCCAGTTGCCCGTCAATTTTCGCCGATAGCTCCGTCTTCATCTCTTTCAGCTCGGCAGCGAGGTTGTCGTTTCTCGTTTCCATTTTGGCAAATAATTCTTTCATCATTGCCATCATCCTGGTTTCCGAATATCCCACTTCCTGACACCAAATGTAACAAATTTAGCACATCTTTTTATTTTCTCAGCTTCAAGTACAGCCACACTACTAGTTTCTGTCTCTTAATCTTTCCAAACTCTCACACCATACTAGTTTCTGTCTCTTCATCTTCAACAACTCAAACTGTCTCTATGGCAACCTCCTTGAAAATCAAAGAGTCTTAATGACATGGAGAAGCCATGTCACAGTATATACAAGAAATGTACATCAAAACATACACATTTTCATTGTACATTCAAGAAATGTATATCAAAGCATACACATTTTCAGTGTACATTCAAGAAATGTACATCAAAACATACACATTTTCATTGTATATACAAGAAATGTACATCAAAACATACACATTTTCATTGTACACTAAAGAAATGTACATCAAAACATACTAATTTTCATTGTACATTCAAGAAATATACATCAAAACATACACATTTTCATTGTACATTCAAGAAATGTACATCAAAACCTACACATTTTCAGTGTACATTCAAGAAATGTACATCAAAACATACACATTTTCATTGTACATTCAAGAAATGTACATCAAAACATACACATTTTCATTGTACATTCAAGAAATATACATCAAAACATACACATTTTCATTGTACATTCAAGAAATGTACATCAAAACATACACATTTTCACTGTACATTCTAGAAATATAAATCAAAACATACACATTTTCATTGTATATACAAGAAATGTACTTCAAAACATATACATTTTCATTGTACATTCAAGAAATGTATATCAAAGCATACACATTTTCAGCGTACATTCAAGAAATGTACATCAAAACATACACATTTTCATTGTATATACAAGAAATGTACGTCAAAACATACACATTTTCATTGTACACTAAAGAAATGTACATCAAAACATACACACTTTCAGTGTACATTCAAGAAATGTACATCAAAACATACACATTTTCATTGTACATTCAAGAAATGTAGATCAAAACATACACATTTTCATTGTACATTCAAGAAATGTACATCAAAACATACACATTTTCATTGTACACTCAAGACATGTACATCAAAGCATAGACATTTTCATTGTATATACAAGAAACGTACATCAAAACATACACATTTTCAGTGTACATTCAAGAAATGTATATCAAAACATACACATTTACAGTGTACATTCAAGAAAAGTACATCAAAACATACAAATTTTCATTGTATATACAAGAAATGTACATCAAAACATACACATTTTCATTGTACATTAAAGAAATGTACATCAAAACCTACACATTTTCAGTGTACATTCAAGAAATATACATCAAAACATACACATTTTCATTGTACACTCAAGAAATGTACATCAAAACATACACATTTTCAGTGTACATTCAAGAAATGTACATCAAAACATACACATTTTCATTGTATATACCAGAAATGTACATCAAAACATACACATTTTCATTGTATATACAAGAAATGTACATCAAAACCTACACATTTTCAGTGTACATTCAAGAAATGTACATCAAAACATACACATTTTCATTGTACATTCAAGAAATGTACATAAAAACATACACATTTTCATTGTATATACCAGAAATGTACATCAAAACATACACATTTTCATTGTATATACAAGAAATATAAATCAAAACATACACATTTTCATTGTATATACAAGAAATGTACATGAAAACATACACATTTTCATTGTACACTCAAGAAATGTACATCAAAAGATACACATTTTCAGTGCACATTCAAGAAATGTATATCAAATCATACACATTTTCATTTTACGTTCCAGAAATGTACATCAAAACATACACATTTTCAGGGTACATTCAAGAAATGTATATCAAAAAATACACATTTTCAGTGTACATTCAAGAAATGTACATCAAAGCAAACACATTTTTATTGTACACTAAAGAAATGTACATCAAAACATACACATTTTCATTGTACATTAAAGAAATGCACATCAAAACATACACATTTTCATTGTACATTCAAGAAATATACATCAAAACATACACATTTACATTGTACATTCAAGAAATGTACATCAAAACATACACATTCTCATTGTACATTCAAGAAATGTACATCAAAACATACACATCTTGATTGTACACTCAAGAAATGTACATCAAAACATACACATTTTCATTGTACACTCTAGAAATGTACATAAAAAATTACACATTTTCAGTGTACATCGAAGAAATGTACATCAATGCAAACACATTTTCATTGTACACTAAAGAAATGTACATCAAAACATACACATTTTCATTGTACATTCAAGAAATGCACATCAAAACATACACATTTTCATTGTACATTCAAGAAATATACATCAAAACATACACATTTTCATTGTACATTCAAGAAATGTACATCAAAACATACACATTTTGATTGTACACTCAAGAAATGTACATCAAAACATACACATTTTCATTGTACACTCAAGAAATGTACATCAAAACATACACATTTTCATTGTACATTCAAGAAATGTATATCAAAACATACACATTTTCATTGTACATTCAAGAAATGTACATCAAAACATACACATTTTCATTGTACATTCAAGAAATGTACATCAAAACATACACATTTTCATTGTACATTCAAAGAATGTACATCAAAACATACACACTTTCATTGTACATTCAAGAAATGTACATCAAAACACAGACATTTTCAGTGTACATTCAAGAAATGTATATTAAAACATACACATTTTCAGTGTACATTCAAGAAATATATATCAAAACATACAAATTTTCATTGTATATTAAAGAAATGTACATCAAAACCTACACATTTTCAGTGTACATTCAAGAAATGTATATCAAAACATACACATTTTCAGTGTACATTCAAGAAATGTACATCAAAACATACACATTTTCATTGTACATTAAAGAAATGTACATCAAAACCTACACATTTTCAGTGTACATTCAAGAAATGTACATCAAAACATACACATTTTCATTGTACACTCAAGAAATGTAAATCAAAACATACACATTTTCAGTGTACATTCAAGAAATGTACATCAAAATATACACATTTTCATTGTATATACCAGAAATGTACATCAAAACATACACATTTTCATTGTATATACAAGAAATGTACATCAAAACATACACATTTTCATTGTACATTCAAGAACTGTACATCAAAACATACACATTTTCATTGTACATTCTAGAAATATAAATCAAAGCATACACATTTTCATTGTATATACAAGAAATGTACATCAAAACATACACATTTTCATTGTACATTCAAGAAATGTACATCAAAACATACACATTTTCATTGTACATTCTAGAAATATAAATCAAAACATACACATTTTCAGTGTACATTCAAGAAATGTACATCAAAACATAAACATTTTCATTGTACATTCAAGAAATGTACATCAAAACATACACATTTTCACTGTACATTCTAGAAATATAAATCAAAACATACACATTTTCAGTGCATATTCAAGAAATGTATATCAAATCATACACATTTTCATTTTACGTTCCAGAAATGTACATCAAAACATACACATTTTCAGTGTACATTCAAGAAATGTATTTCAAAAAATACACAATTTCAGTGTACATTCAAGAAATGTACATCAAAGCAAACACATTTTCATTGTACACTAAAGAAATGTACATCAAAACATACACATTTTCATTGTACATTCAAGAAATGTACATCAAAACATACACATTTTCATTGTACACTCAAGAAATGTACATCAAAAAATACACATTTTCAGTGTACATTCAAGAAATGTACATCAAAGCAAACACATTTTCATTGTACACTAAGCAAATGTACATCAAAACATACACATTTTCATTGTACATTCAAGAAATGTACATCAAAGCAAACACATTTTCATTGTACACTAAGGAAATGTACATCAAAACATACACATTTTCATTGTACATTCAAGAAATGTACATCAAAACATACACATTTTCATTGTACATTCAAGAAATGTACATCAAAACATACACATTTTCATTGTACATTCAAAGAATGTACATCAAAACATACACATTTTCATTGTACATTCAAGAAATGTACATCAAAACACACACATTTTCAGTGTACATTCAAGAAATGTATATCAAAACATACACATTTTCAGTGTACACTCTAGAAATGTACATCAAAACATACAAATTTTCATTGTATATACAAGAAATGTACATCAAAACATACACATTTTCATTGTACATTAAAGAAATGTACATCAAAACCTACACATTTTCAGCGTACATTCAAGAAATGTACATCAAAACATACACGTTTTCATTGTACACTCAAGAAATGTACATCAAAACATACACATTTTCAGTGTACATTCAAGAAATGTACATCAAAACATAAACATTTTCATTGTACATTCAAGAAATGTACATCAAAACATATACATTTTCATTGTATATACAAGAAATGTACATCAAAACATACACATTTTCATTGTACATTCAAGAAATGTATATCAAAACATACACATTTTCAGATTACATTCAAGAAATGTACATCAAAACATACACATTTCATTGTATATACAAGAAATGTACATCAAAACATACACATTTTCAGTGTACATTCAAGAAATGTACATAAAAACATATACATTTTCATTGTATATACAAGAAATGTACATCAAAACATACATATTTTCAGTGTACATTCAAGAAACGTATATCAAAACATACACATTTACAGTGTACATTCAAGAAATGTACATCAAAACATACACATTTTCAGTATACATTCAAGAAATGTACATGAAAACATATACATTTTCATTGTACATTCAAGAAATGTATATCAAAACATACACATTTTCAGTGTACATTCCAGAAATGTACATCAAAACGTACACATTTTCAGTGTACATTCAAGAAATGTATATCAAAAAATACACATTTTCAGTGAACATTCAAGAAATGTACATCAAAACATACACATTTTCATTGTACATTCAAGAAATGTACATCAAAACATACACATTTTCATTGTACATTCAAGAAATGCACATCAAAACATACACATTTTCATTGTACATTCAAGAAATATACATCAAAACATACACATTTTCATTGTACATTCAAGAAATGTACATCAAAACATACACATTTTCACTGTACATTCAAGGAATGTACATCAAAACATACACATTTTCATTGTACATTCAAGAAATGTACATCAAAACACACACATTTTCAGTGTACATTCAAGAAATGTATATCAAACATACACATTTTCAGTGTACATTCAAGTAATGTACATCAAAACATACAAATTTTCATTGTATATACAAGAAATGTACATCAAAACATACACATTTTCATTGTACATTCAAGTAATATACATCAAAACATACAAATTTTCATTGTATATACAAGAAATGTACATCAAAACATACACATTTTCATTGTACATTAAAGAAATGTACATCAAAACCTACACATTTTTAGTGTACATTCAAGAAATGTACATCAAAACATACACATTTTCATTGTACACTCAAGAAATGTACATCAAAACATAGACATATTCAGTGTACATTCAAAAAATGTACATCAAAACATACGCATTTTCATTGTATATACCAGAAATGTACATCAAAACATACACTTTTTCATTGTATATACAAGAAATATACATCAAAACATACATATTTTCAGTGTACATTCAAGAAATGTACATGAAAACATAAACATTTTCATTGTGCATTCAAGGAATGTACATCAAAACATACACATTTTCAGTGTACATTCAAGAAATGTACATCAAAACATACACATTTTCAGTGTACATTCAAGAAATGTACATCAAAACAAACACATTTTCATTGTACATTCAAGAAATGTACATCAAAACATACACATTTTCATTGTACATTCAAGAAATATACATCAAAACATACACATTTTCATTGTACATTCAAGATATGTATATCAAAACCTACACATTTTCAGTGTACATTCAAGAAATGTACATCAAAACATACACATTTTCATTGTACATTCAAGAAATGTACATCAAAACATACACATTTTCATTGTACATTCAAGAAATATACATCAAAACATACACATTTTCATTGTACATTAAAGAAATGTACATCAAAACATACACATTTTCATTGTACATTCAAGAAATGTACATCAAAACATACACATTTTCATTGTATATACAAGAAATGTACATCAAAACATACACATTTTCATTGTACATTCAAGAAATGTATATCAAAGCATACACATTTTCAGTGTACATTCAAGAAATGTACATCAAAACATACACATTTTCATTGTATATACAAGAAATGTACATCAAAACATACACATTTTCATTGTACACTAAAGAAATGTACATCAAAACATACTAATTTTCATTGTACATTCAAGAAATATACATCAAAACATACACATCTTCATTGTACATTCAAGAAATGTACATCAAAACCTACACATTTTCATTGTACATTCAAGAAATATACATCAAAACATACACATTTTCATTGTACATTCAAGATATGTACATAAAAACATACACATTTTCATTGTACATTCTAGAAATATAAATCAAAACATACACATTTTCATTGTACATTCAAGAAATGTAGATCAAAACATACACATTTTCATTGTACATTCAAGAAATATACATCAAAACATACACATTTTCATTGTACACTCAAGAAATGTACATCAAAACATACACATTTTCATTGTATATACAAGAAATGTACATCAGAACATACACATTTTCAGTGTACATTCAAGAAATGTAGGTCAAAACATACACATTTTCATTGTACATTCAAGAAATGTACATCAAAGCATACATATTTTCATTGTACACTCAAGAAATGTACATCAAAACATACACATTTTCATTGTATATACAAGAAATGTACATCAAAACATACACATTTTCAGTGTACATTCAAGAAATGTATATCAAAACATACACATTTACAGTGTACATTCAAGAAAAGTACATCAAAACATACAAATTTTCATTGTATATTAAAGAAATGTACATCAAAACATACACATTTTCATTGTACATTAAAGAAATGTACATCAAAACCTACACATTTTCAGTGTACATTCAAGAAATGTACATCAAAACATACACATTTTCATTGTACACTCAAGAAATGTACATCAAAACATACTCATTTTCAGTGTACATTCAAGAAATGTACATCAAAACATACACATTTTCATTGTATATACCAGAAATGTACATCAAAACATACACATTTTCATTGTATATACAAGAAATGCACATCAAAACATACACATTTTCAGTGTACATTCAAGAAATGTACATCAAAACATACACATTTTCCTTGTACATTCAAGAAATGTACATAAAAACATACACATTTTCATTGTATATACCAGAAATGTACATCAAAACATACACATTTTCATTGTATATACAAGAAATATAAATCAAAACATACACATTTTCATTGTATATACAAGAAATGTACATGAAAACATACACATTTTCATTGTACACTCAAGAAATGTACATCAAAAGATACACATTTTCAGTGCACATTCAAGAAATGTATATCAAATCATACACATTTTCATTTTACGTTCCAGAAATGTACATCAAAACATACACATTTTCAGGGTACATTCAAGAAATGTATATCAAAAAATACACATTTTCAGTGTACATTCAAGAAATGTACATCAAAGCAAACACATTTTCATTGTACACTAAAGAAATGTACATCAAAACATACACATTTTCATTGTACATTAAAGAAATGCACATCAAAACATACACATTTTCATTGTACATTCAAGAAATATACATCAAAACGTACACATTTACATTGTACATTCAAGAAATGTACATCAAAACATACACATTCTCATTGTACATTCAAGAAATGTACATCAAAACATACACATCTTGATTGTACACTCAAGAAATGTACATCAAAACATACACATTTTCATTGTACACTCTAGAAATGTACATCAAAAAATACACATTTTCAGTGTACATTGAAGAAATGTACATCAATGCAAACACATTTTCATTGTACACTAAAGAAATGTACATCAAAACATACACATTTTCATTGTACATTCAAGAAATGCACATCAAAACATACACATTTTCATTGTACATTCAAGAAATATACATCAAAACATACACATTTTCATTGTACATTCAAGAAATGTGCATCAAAACATACACATTTTGATTGTACACTCAAAGAATGTACATCAAAACATACACAATTTCATTGTACATTCAAGAAATGTACATCAAAACACAGACATTTTCAGTGTACATTCAAGAAATGTATATCAAAACATACACATTTTCAGTGTACATTCAAGAAATGTACATCAAAACATACAAATTTTCATTGTATATTAAAGAAATGTACATCAAAACCTACACATTTTCAGTGTACATTCAAGAAATGTATATCAAAACATACACATTTTCAGTGTACATTCAAGAAATGTACATCAAAACATACACATTTTCATTGTACATTAAAGAAATGTACATCAAAACATACACATTTTCATTGTACACTCAAGAAATGTAAATCAAAACATACACATTTTCAGTGTACATTCAAGAAATGTACATCAAAATATACACATTTTCATTGTATATACCAGAAATGTACATCAAAACATACACATTTTCATTGTATATACAAGAAATGTACATCAAAACATACACATTTTCATTGTACATTCAAGAACTGTACATCAAAACATACACATTTTCATTGTACATTCTAGAAATATAAATCAAAGCATACACATTTTCATTGTATATACAAGAAATGTACATCAAAACATACACATTTTCATTGTACATTCAAGAAATGTACATCAAAACATACACATTTTCATTGTACATTCTAGAAATATAAATCAAAACATACACATTTTCAGTGTACATTCAAGAAATGTACATCAAAACATAAACATTTTCATTGTACATTCAAGAAATGTACATCAAAACATACACATTTTCACTGTATATTCTAGAAATATAAATCAAAACATACACATTTTCAGTGCATATTCAAGAAATGTATATCAAATCATACACATTTTCATTTTACGTTCCAGAAATGTACATCAAAACATACACATTTTCAGTGTACATTCAAGAAATGTATTTCAAAAAATACACAATTTCAGTGTACATTCAAGAAATGTACATCAAAGCAAACACATTTTCATTGTACACTAAAGAAATGTACATCAAAACATACACATTTTCATTGTACATTCAAGAAATGTACATCGAAACATACACATTTTCATTGTACACTTAAGAAATGTACATCAAAAAATACACATTTTCAGTGTACATTCAAGAAATGTACATCAAAGCAAACACATTTTCATTGTACACTAAGCAAATGTACATCAAAACATACACATTTTCATTGTACATTCAAGAAATGTACATCAAAGCAAACACATTTTCATTGTACACTAAGGAAATGTACATCAAAACATACACATTTTCATTGTACATTCAAGAAATGTACATCAAAACATACACATTTTCATTGTACATTCAAGAAATGTACATCAAAACATACACATTTTCATTGTACATTCAAAGAATGTACATCAAAACATACACATTTTCATTGTACATTCAAGAAATGTACATCAAAACACACACATTTTCAGCGTACATTCAAGAAATGTACATCAAAACATACACGTTTTCATTGTACACTCAAGAAATGTACATCAAAACATACACATTTTCAGTGAACATTCAAGAAATGCACATCAAAACATACACATTTTCAGTGTACATTCAAGAAATGTACATCAAAACATATACATTTTCATTGTATATACAAGAAATGTACATCAAAACATACACATTTTCATTGTACATTCAAGAAATGTATATCAAAACATACACATTTTCAGATTACATTCAAGAAATGTACATCAAAACATACACATTTCATTGTATATACAAGAAATGTACATCAAAACATACACATTTTCAGTGTACATTCAAGAAATGTACATAAAAACATATACATTTTCATTGTATAAACAAGAAATGTACATCAAAACATACACATTTTCAGTGTACATTCAAGAAACGTATATCAAAACATACACATTTACAGTGTACATTCAAGAAATGTACATCAAAACATACACATTTTCAGTATACATTCAAGAAATGTACATGAAAACATATACATTTTCATTGTACATTCAAGAAATGTATATCAAAACATACACATTTTCAGTGTACATTCCAGAAATGTACATCAAAACATACACATTTTCAGTGTACATTCAAGAAATGTATATCAAAAAATACACATTTTCAGTGTACATTCAAGAAATGTACATCAAAACATACACATTTTCATTGTACATTCAAGAAATGTACATCAAAACATACACATTTTCATTGTACATTCAAGAAATATACATCAAAACATACACATTTTCATTGTACATTCAAGAAATGTACATCAAAACATACACATTCTCATTGTACATTCAAGAAATGTACAGCAAAACATACACATTTTCATTGTACATTCAAGAAATGTATATCAAAACATACAAATTTTCATTGTACATTCAAGAAATGTACATCAAAACATACACATTTTCATTGTACATTCAAGAAATGTACATCAAAACATACACATTTTCACTGTACATTCAAGGAATGTACATCAAAACATACACATTTTCATTGTACATTCAAGAAATGTACATCAAAACACACACATTTTCAGTGTACATTCAAGAAATGTATATCAAACATACACATTTTCAGTGTACATTCAAGTAATGTACATCAAAACATACAAATTTTCATTGTATATACAAGAAATGTACATCAAAACATACACATTTTCATTGTACATTCAAGTAATATACATCAAAACATACAAATTTTCATTGTATATACAAGAAATGTACATCAAAACATACACATTTTCATTGTACATTAAAGAAATGTACATCAAAACCTACACATTTTCAGTGTACATTCAAGAAATGTACATCAAAACATACACATTTTCATTGTACACTCAAGAAATGTACATCAAAACATAGACATTTTCAGTGTACATTCAAAAAATGTACATCAAAACATACGCATTTTCATTGTATATACCAGAAATGTACATCAAAACATACACTTTTTCATTGTATATACAAGAAATATACATCAAAACATACATATTTTCAGTGTACATTCAAGTAATGTACATGAAAACATATACATTTTCATTGTACATTCAAGAAATGTACATCAAAACATAAACATTTTCATTGTACATTCAAGGAATGTACATCAAAACATACACATTTTCAGTGTACATTCAAGAAATGTACATCAAAACATACACATTCTCAGTGTACATTCACGAAATGTACATCAAAACAAACACATTTTCATTGTACATTCAAGAAATGTACATCAAAACATACACATTTTCATTGTACATTCAAGAAATATACATCAAAACATACACATTTTCATTGTACATTCAAGATATGTACATCAAAACCTACACATTTTCAGTGTACATTCAAGAAATGTACATCAAAACATACACATTTTCATTGTACATTCAAGAAATGTACATCAAAACATACACATTTTCATTGTACATTAAAGAAATGTACATCAAAACCTACACATTTTCAGTGTACATTCAAGAAATGTACATCAAAACATACACATTTTCATTGTACACTCAAGAAATGTACATCAAAACATAGACATATTCAGTGTACATTCAAAAAATGTACATCAAAACATACGCATTTTCATTGTATATACCAGAAATGTACATCAAAACATACACTTTTTCATTGTATATACAAGAAATATACATCAAAACATACATATTTTCAGTGTATATACAAGAAGTGTACATCAAAACATACACATTTTCATTGTACACTAAAGAAATGTACATCAAAACATACTAATTTTCATTGTACATTCAAGAAATATACATCAAAACATACACATTTTCATTGTACATTCAAGAAATGTACATCAAAACCTACACATTTTCATTGTACATTCAAGAAATATACATCAAAACATACACATTTTCATTGTACATTCAAGAAATGTACATAAAAACATACACATTTTCATTGTACACTCAAGAAATGTACATCAAAACATACACATTTTCATTGTATATACAAGAAATGTACATCAAAACATACACATTTTCAGTGTACATTCAAGAAATGTAGATCAAAACATACACATTTTCATTGTACATTCAAGAAATGTACATCAAAACATACACATTTTCATTGTACACTCAAGAAATGTACATCAAAACATACACATTTTCATTGTATATACAAGAAATGTACATCAAAACATACACATTTTCAGTGTACATTCAAGAAATGTATATCAAAACATACACATTTACAGTGTACATTCAAGAAAAGTACATCAAAAAATACAAATTTTCAATGTATATACAGGAAATGTACATCAAAACATACACATTTTCATTGTACATTAAAGAAATGTACATCAAAACCTACACATTTTCAGTGTACATTCAAGAAATGTACATCAAAACATACACATTTTCATTGTACACTCAAGAAATGTACATCAAAACATACACATTTTCAGTGTACATTCAAGAAATGTACATCAAAACATACACATTTTCATTGTATATACCAGAAATGTACATCAAAACATACACATTTTCATTGTATATACAAGAAATGTACATCAAAACATACACATTTTCAGTGTACATTCAAGAAATGTACATCAAAACATACACATTTTCATTGTACATTCAAGAAATGTACATAAAAACATACACATTTTCATTGTATATACCAGAAATGTACATCAAAACATACACATTTTCATTGTATATACAAGAAATATAAATCAAAACATACACATTTTCATTGTATATACAAGAAATGTACATGAAAACATACACATTTTCATTGTACACTCAAGAAATGTACATCAAAAGATACACATTTTCAGTGAACATTCAAGAAATGTATATCAAATCATACACATTTTCATTTTACGTTCCAGAAATGTACATCAAAACATACACATTTTCAGGGTACATTCAAGAAATGTATATAAAAAAATACACATTTTCAGTGTACATTCAAGAAATGTACATCAAAGCAAACACATTTTCATTGTACACTAAAGAAATGTACATCAAAACATACACATTTTCATTGTACATTAAAGAAATGCACATCAAAACATACACATTTTCATTGTACATTCAAGAAATATACATCAAAACATACACATTTACATTGTACATTCAAGAAATGTACATCAAAACATACACATTCTCATTGTACATTCAAGAAATGTACATCAAAACATACACATCTTGATTGTACACTCAAGAAATGTACATCAAAACATACACATTTTCATTGTACACTCTAGAAATGTACATCAAAAAATACACATTTTCAGTGTACATTGAAGAAATGTACATCAATGCAAACACATTTTCATTGTACACTAAAGAAATGTACATCAAAACATACACATTTTCATTGTACATTCAAGAAATGCACATCAAAACATACACATTTTCATTGTACATTCAAGAAATGTACATCAAAACATACACATTTTCATTGTGCACTCAAGAAATGTACATCAAACCATACACATTTTCATTGTGAATTCAAGAAATGTATATCAAAACATACACATTTTCATTGTACATTCAAGAAATGTACATCAAAACATACACATTTTCATTGTACATTCAAGAAATGTACATCAAAACATACACATTTTCATTGTACATTCAAAGAATGTACATCAAAACATACACACTTTCATTGTACATTCAAGAAATGTACATCAAAACACAGACATTTTCAGGGTACATTCAAGAAATGTATATCAAAACATACACATTTTCAGTGTACATTCAAGAAATGTACATCAAAACATACAAATTTTCATTGTATATTAAAGAAATGTACATCAAAACCTACACATTTTCAGTGTACATTCAAGAAATGTATATCAAAACATACACATTTTCAGTGTACATTCAAGAAATGTACATCAAAACATACACATTTTCATTGTACATTAAAGAAATGTACATCAAAACCTACACATTTTCAGTGTACATTCAAGAAATGTACATCAAAACATACACATTTTCATTGTACACTCAAGAAATGTAAATCAAAACATACACATTTTCAGTGTACATTCAAGAAATGTACATCAAAATATACACATTTTCATTGTATATACCAGAAATGTACATCAAAACATACACATTTTCATTGTATATACAAGAAATGTACATCAAAACATACACATTTTCATTGTACATTCAAGAAATGTACATCAAAACATACACATTTTCATTGTACATTCTAGAAATATAAATCAAAGCATACACATTTTCATTGTATATACAAGAAATGTACATCAAAACATACACATTTTCATTGTACATTCAAGAAATGTACATCAAAACATACACATTTTCATTGTACATTCTAGAAATATAAATCAAAACATACACATTTTCAGTGTACATTCAAGAAATGTACATCAAAACATACACATTTTCATTGTACATTCAAGAAATGTACATCAAAACATACACATTTTCATTGTACATTCTAGAAATATAAATCAAAACATACACATTTTCAGTGCATATTCAAGAAATGTATATCAAATCATACACATTTTCATTTTACGTTCCAGAAATGTACATCAAAACATACACATTTTCAGTGTACATTCAAGAAATGTATTTCAAAAAATACACATTTTCAGTGTACATTCAAGAAATGTACATCAAAGCAAACACATTTTCATTGTACACTAAAGAAGTGTACATCAAAACATACACATTTTCATTGTACATTCAAGAAATGCACATCAAAACATACACATTTTCATTGTACATTCAAGAAATATACATCAAAACATACACATTTTCATTGTACATTCAAGAAATGTACATCAAAACATACACATTTTCATTGTACACTCAAGAAATGTACATCAAAAAATACACATTTTCAGTGTACATTCAAGAAATGTACATCAAAGCAAACACATTTTCATTGTACACTAAGGAAATGTACATCAAAACATACACATTTTCATTGTACATTCAAGAAATGTACATCAAAACATACACATTTTCATTGTACATTCAAGAAATGTACATCAAAACATACACATTTTCATTGTATATACCAGAAATGTACATCAAAACATACACATTTTCATTGTACATTCAAGAAATGTACATCAAAACACACACATTTTCAGTGTACATTCAAGAAATGTATATCAAAACATACACATTTTCAGTGTACATTCAAGAAATGTACATCAAAACATACAAATTTTCATTGTATATACAAGAAATGTACATCAAAACATACACATTTTCATTGTACATTAAAGAAATGTACATCAAAACCTACACATTTTCAGCGTACATTCAAGAAATGTACATGAAAGCATACACATTTTCATTGTACACTCAAGAAATGTACATCAAAACATACACATTTTCAGTGAACATTCAAGAAATGCACATCAAAACATACACATTTTCAGTGTACATTCAAGAAATGTACATCAAAACATATACATTTTCATTGTATATACAAGAAATGTACATCAAAACATACACATTTTCATTGTACATTCAAGAAATGTATATCAAAACATACACATTTTCAGATTACATTCAAGAAATGTACATCAAAACATACACATTTCATTGTATATACAAGAAATGTACATCAAAACATACACATTTTCAGTGTACATTCAAGAAATGTACATAAAAACATATACATTTTCATTGTATATACAAGAAATGTACATCAAAACATACACATTTTCAGTGTACATTCAAGAAACGTATATCAAAACATACACATTTACAGTGTACATTCAAGAAATGTACATCAAAACATACACATTTTCAGTATACATTCAAGAAATGTACATGAAAACATATACATTTTCATTGTACATTCAAGAAATGTATATCAAAACATACACATTTTCAGTGTACATTCCAGAAATGTACATCAAAACACACACATTTTCAGTGTACATTCAAGAAATGTATATCAAAAAATACACATTTTCAGTGTACATTCAAGAAATGTACATCAAAGCAAACACATTTTCATTGTACACTAAAGAAATGTACATCAAAACATTCACATTTTCATTGTACATTCAAGAAATGCACATCAAAACATACACATTTTCATTGTACATTCAAGAAATATACATCAAAACATACACATTTTCATTGTACATTCAAGAAATGTACATCAAAACATACACATTCTCATTGTACATTCAAGAAATGTACATCAAAACATACACATTTTCATTGTACACTCAAGAAATGTACATCAAAACATACACATTTTCATTGTACACTCAAGAAATGTACATCAAAACATACACATTTTCATTGTACATTCAAGAAATGTATATCAAAACATACACATTTTCATTGTACATTCAAGAAATGTACATCAAAACATACACATTTTCATTGTACATTCAAGAAATGTACATCAAAACATACACATTTTCACTGTACATTCAAGGAATGTACATCAAAACATACACATTTTCATTGTACATTCAAGAAATGTACATCAAAACACACACATTTTCAGTGTACATTCAAGAAATGTATATCAAACATACACATTTTCAGTGTACATTCAAGTAATATACATCAAAACATACAAATTTTCATTGTATATACAAGAAATGTACATCAAAACATACACATTTTCATTGTACATTAAAGAAATGTACATCAAAACCTACACATTTTCAGTGTACATTCAAGAAATGTACATCAAAACATACACATTTTCATTGTACACTCAAGAAATGTACATCAAAACATAGACATTTTCAGTGTACATTCAAAAAATGTACATCAAAACATACGCATTTTCATTGTATATACCAGAAATGTACATCAAAACATACACTTTTTCATTGTATATACAAGAAATATACATCAAAACATACATATTTTCAGTGTACATTCAAGAAATGTACATGAAAACATATACATTTTCATAGTACATTCAAGAAATGTACATCAAAAAATACACATTTTCATTGTACATTCAAGAAATGTACATCAAAGCATACACATTTTCATTGTACATTCAAGAAATGTACATCAAAACATAAACATTTTCATTGTACATTCAAGGAATGTACATCAAAACATACACATTTTCAGTGTACATTCAAGAAATGTACATCAAAACATACACATTTTCAGGGTACATTCAAGAAATGTACATCAAAACATACACATTTTCATTGTACATTCAAGAAATGTACATCAAAACATACACATTTTCATTGTACATTCAAGAAATATACATCAAAACATACACATTTTCATTGTACATTCAAGAAATGTACATCAAAACCTACACATTTTCAGTGTACATTCAAGAAATGTATATCAAAACATACACATTTTCAGTGTACATTCAAGAAATGTACATCAAAACATACACATTTTCATTGTACATTAAAGAAATGTACATCAAAACCTACACATTTTCAGTGTACATTCAAGAAATGTACATCAAAACATACACATTTTCATTGTACACTCAAGAAATGTAAATCAAAACATACACATTTTCAGTGTACATTCAAGAAATGTACATCAAAATATACACATTTTCATTGTATATACCAGAAATGTACATCAAAACATACACATTTTCATTGTACATTCAAGAAATGTACATCAAAACATACACATTTTCATTGTACATTCTAGAAATATAAATCAAAGCATACACATTTTCATTGTATATACAAGAAATGTACAACAAAACATACACATTTTCATTGTACATTCAAGAAATGTACATCAAAACATACACATTTTCATTGTACATTCTAGAAATATAAATCAAAACATACACATTTTCAGTGTACATTCAAGAAATGTACATCAAAACATACACATTTTCATTGTACATTCAAGAAATGTACATCAAAACATACACATTTTCATTGTATATACCAGAAATGTACATCAAAACATACACATTTTCATTGTACATTCAAGAAATGTACATCAAAACACACACATTTTCAGTGTACATTCAAGAAATGTATATCAAAACATACACATTTTCAGTGTACATTCAAGAAATGTACATCAAAACATACAAATTTTCATTGTATATACAAGAAATGTACATCAAAACATACACATTTTCATTGTACATTAAAGAAATGTACATCAAAACCTACACATTTTCAGCGTACATTCAAGAAATGTACATGAAAGCATACACATTTTCATTGTACACTCAAGAAATGTACATCAAAACATACACATTTTCAGTGAACATTCAAGAAATGCACATCAAAACATACACATTTTCAGTGTACATTCAAGAAATGTACATCAAAACATATACATTTTCATTGTATATACAAGAAATGTACATCAAAACATACACATTTTCATTGTACATTCAAGAAATGTATATCAAAACATACACATTTTCAGATTACATTCAAGAAATGTACATCAAAACATACACATTTCATTGTATATACAAGAAATGTACATCAAAACATACACATTTTCAGTGTACATTCAAGAAATGTACATAAAAACATATACATTTTCATTGTATATACAAGAAATGTACATCAAAACATACACATTTTCAGTGTACATTCAAGAAACGTATATCTAATCATACACATTTACAGTGTACATTCAAGAAATGTACATCAAAACATACACATTTTCAGTATACATTCAAGAAATGTACATGAAAACATATACATTTTCATTGTACATTCAAGAAATGTATATCAAAACATACACATTTTCAGTGTACATTCCAGAAATGTACATCAAAACACACACATTTTCAGTGTACATTCAAGAAATGTATATCAAAAAATACACATTTTCAGTGTACATTCAAGAAATGTACATCAAAGCAAACACATTTTCATTGTACACTAAAGAAATGTACATCAAAACATACACATTTTCATTGTACATTCAAGAAATGCACATCAATACATACACATTTTCATTGTACATTCAAGAAATATACATCAAAACATACACATTTTCATTGTACATTCAAGAAATGTACATCAAAACATACACATTCTCATTGTACATTCAAGAAATGTACATCAAAACATACACATTTTCATTGTACACTCAAGAAATGTACATCAAAACATACACATTTTCATTGTACACTCAAGAAATGTACATCAAAACATACACATTTTCATTGTACATTCAAGAAATGTATATCAAAACATACACATTTTCATTGTACATTCAAGAAATGTACATCAAAACATACACATTTTCATTGTACATTCAAGAAATGTACATCAAAACATACACATTTTCACTGTACATTCAAGGAATGTACATCAAAACATACACATTTTCATTGTACATTCAAGAAATGTACATCAAAACACACACATTTTCAGTGTACATTCAAGAAATGTATATCAAACATACACATTTTCAGTGTACATTCAAGTAATATACATCAAAACATACAAATTTTCATTGTATATACAAGAAATGTACATCAAAACATACACATTTTCATTGTACATTAAAGAAATGTACATCAAAACCTACACATTTTCAGTGTACATTCAAGAAATGTACATCAAAACATACACATTTTCATTGTACACTCAAGAAATGTACATCAAAACATAGACATTTTCAGTGTACATTCAAAAAATGTACATCAAAACATACGCATTTTCATTGTATATACCAGAAATGTACATCAAAACATACACTTTTTCATTGTATATACAAGAAATATACATCAAAACATACATATTTTCAGTGTACATTCAAGAAATGTACATGAAAACATATACATTTTCATTGTACATTCAAGAAATGTACATCAAAAAATACACATTTTCATTGTACATTCAAGAAATGTACATCAAAGCATACACATTTTCATTGTACATTCAAGAAATGTACATCAAAACATAAACATTTTCATTGTACATTCAAGGAATGTACATCAAAACATACACATTTTCAGTGTACATTCAAGAAATGTACATCAAAACATACACATTTTCAGGGTACATTCAAGAAATGTACATCAAAACATACACATTTTCATTGTACATTCAAGAAATGTACATCAAAACATACACATTTTCATTGTACATTCAAGAAATATACATCAAAACATACACATTTTCATTGTACATTCAAGAAATGTACATCAAAACCTACACATTTTCAGTGTACATTCAAGAAATGTATATCAAAACATACACATTTTCAGTGTACATTCAAGAAATGTACATCAAAACATACACATTTTCATTGTACATTAAAGAAATGTACATCAAAACCTACACATTTTCAGTGTACATTCAAGAAATGTACATCAAAACATACACATTTTCATTGTACACTCAAGAAATGTAAATCAAAACATACACATTTTCAGTGTACATTCAAGAAATGTACATCAAAATATACACATTTTCATTGTATATACCAGAAATGTACATCAAAACATACACATTTTCATTGTACATTCAAGAAATGTACATCAAAACATACACATTTTCATTGTACATTCTAGAAATATAAATCAAAGCATACACATTTTCATTGTATATACAAGAAATGTACAACAAAACATACACATTTTCATTGTACATTCAAGAAATGTACATCAAAACATACACATTTTCATTGTACATTCTAGAAATATAAATCAAAACATACACATTTTCAGTGTACATTCAAGAAATGTACATCAAAACATACACATTTTCATTGTACATTCAAGAAATGTACATCAAAACATACACATTTTCATTGTATATACCAGAAATGTACATCAAAACATACACATTTTCATTGTACATTCAAGAAATGTACATCAAAACACACACATTTTCAGTGTACATTCAAGAAATGTATATCAAAACATACACATTTTCAGTGTACATTCAAGAAATGTACATCAAAACATACAAATTTTCATTGTATATACAAGAAATGTACATCAAAACATACACATTTTCATTGTACATTAAAGAAATGTACATCAAAACCTACACATTTTCAGCGTACATTCAAGAGATGTACATGAAAGCATACACATTTTCATTGTACACTCAAGAAATGTACATCAAAACATACACATTTTCAGTGAACATTCAAGAAATGCACATCAAAACATACACATTTTCAGTGTACATTCAAGAAATGTACATCAAAACATATACATTTTCATTGTATATACAAGAAATGTACATCAAAACATACACATTTTCATTGTACATTCAAGAAATGTATATCAAAACATACACATTTTCAGATTACATTCAAGAAATGTACATCAAAACATACACATTTCATTGTATATACAAGAAATGTACATCAAAACATACACATTTTCAGTGTACATTCAAGAAATGTACATAAAAACATATACATTTTCATTGTATATACAAGAAATGTACATCAAAACATACACATTTTCAGTGTACATTCAAGAAACGTATATCAAAACATACACATTTACAGTGTACATTCAAGAAATGTACATCAAAACATACACATTTTCAGTATACATTCAAGAAATGTACATGAAAACATATACCTTTTCATTGTACATTCAAGAAATGTATATCAAAACATACACATTTTCAGTGTACATTCCAGAAATGTACATCAAAACACACACATTTTCAGTGTACATTCAAGAAATGTATATCAAAAAATACACATTTTCAGTGTACATTCAAGAAATGTACATCAAAGCAAACACATTTTCATTGTACACTAAAGAAATGTACATCAAAACATACACATTTTCATTGTACATTCAAGAAATGCACATCAAAACATACACATTTTCATTGTACATTCAAGAAATATACATCAAAACATACACATTTTCATTGTACATTCAAGAAATGTACATCAAAACATACACATTCTCATTGTACATTCAAGAAATGTACATCAAAACATACACATTTTCATTGTACACTCAAGAAATGTACATCAAAACATACACATTTTCATTGTACACTCAAGAAATGTACATCAAAACATACACATTTTCATTGTACATTCAAGAAATGTATATCAAAACATACACATTTTCATTGTACATTCAAGAAATGTACATCAAAACATACACATTTTCATTGTACATTCAAGAAATGTACATCAAAACATACACATTTTCACTGTACATTCAAGGAATGTACATCAAAACATACACATTTTCATTGTACATTCAAGAAATGTACATCAAAACACACACATTTTCAGTGTACATTCAAGAAATGTATATCAAACATACACATTTTCAGTGTACATTCAAGTAATATACATCAAAACATACAAATTTTCATTGTATATACAAGAAATGTACATCAAAACATACACATTTTCATTGTACATTAAAGAAATGTACATCAAAACCTACACATTTTCAGTGTACATTCAAGAAATGTACATCAAAACATACACATTATCATTGTACACTCAAGAAATGTACATCAAAACATACACATTTTCAGTGTACATTCAAAAAATGTACATCAAAACATACGCATTTTCATTGTATATACCAGAAATGTACATCAAAACATACACTTTTTCATTGTATATACAAGAAATATACATCAAAACATACATATTTTCAGTGTACATTCAAGAAATGTACATGAAAACATATACATTTTCATTGTACATTCAAGAAATGTACATCAAAAAATACACATTTTCATTGTACATTCAAGAAATGTACATCAAAGCATACACATTTTCATTGTACATTCAAGAAATGTACATCAAAACATACACATTTTCATTGTACACTCAAGAAATGTACATCAAAACATACACATTTTCATTGTACACTCAAGAAATGTACATCAAAACAATCACATTTTCATTGTACATTCAAGAAATGTATATCAAAACATACACATTTTCATTGTACATTCAAGAAATGTACATCAAAACATACACATTTTCATTGTACATTCAAGAAATGTACATCAAAACATACACATTTTCACTGTACATTCAAGGAATGTACATCAAAACATACACATTTTCATTGTACATTCAAGAAATGTACATCAAAACACACACATTTTCAGTGTACATTCAAGAAATGTATATCAAACATACACATTTTCAGTGTACATTCAAGTAATATACATCAAAACATACAAATTTTCATTGTATATACAAGAAATGTACATCAAAACATACACATTTTCATTGTACATTAAAGAAATGTACATCAAAACCTACACATTTTCAGTGTACATTCAAGAAATGTACATCAAAACATACACATTATCATTGTACACTCAAGAAATGTACATCAAAACATACACATTTTCAGTGTACATTCAAAAAATGTACATCAAAACATACGCATTTTCATTGTATATACCAGAAATGTACATCAAAACATACACTTTTTCATTGTATATACAAGAAATATACATCAAAACATACATATTTTCAGTGTACATTCAAGAAATGTACATGAAAACATATACATTTTCATTGTACATTCAAGAAATGTACATCAAAAAATACACATTTTCATTGTACATTCAAGAAATGTACATCAAAGCATACACATTTTCATTGTACATTCAAGAAATGTACATCAAAACATAAACATTTTCATTGTACATTCAAGGAATGTACATCAAAACATACACATTTTCAGTGTACATTCAAGAAATGTACATCAAAACATACACATTTTCAGGGTACATTCAAGAAATGTACATCAAAACATACACATTTTCATTGTACATTCAAGAAATGTACATCAAAACATACACATTTTCATTGTACATTCAAGAAATATACATCAAAACATACACATTTTCATTGTACATTCAAGAAATGTACATCAAAACCTACACATTTTCAGTGTACATTCAAGAAATGTATATCAAAACATACACATTTTCAGTGTACATTCAAGAAATGTACATCAAAACATACACATTTTCATTGTACATTAAAGAAATGTACATCAAAACCTACACATTTTCAGTGTACATTCAAGAAATGTACATCAAAACATACACATTTTCATTGTACACTCAAGAAATGTAAATCAAAACATACACATTTTCAGTGTACATTCAAGAAATGTACATCAAAATATACACATTTTCATTGTATATACCAGAAATGTACATCAAAACATACACATTTTCATTGTACATTCAAGAAATGTACATCAAAACATACACATTTTCATTGTACATTCTGGAAATATAAATCAAAGCATACACATTTTCATTGTATATACAAGAAATGTACAACAAAACATACACATTTTCATTGTACATTCAAGAAATGTACATCAAAACATACACATTTTCATTGTACATTCTAGAAATATAAATCAAAACATACACATTTTCAGTGTACATTCAAGAAATGTACATCAAAACATACACATTTTCATTGTACATTCAAGAAATGTACATCAAAACATACACATTTTCATTGTACATTCTAGAAATATAAATCAAAACATACACATTTTCAGTGCATATTCAAGAAATGTATATCAAATCATACACATTTTCATTTTACGTTCCAGAAATGTACATCAAAACATACACATTTTCAGTGTACATTCAAGAAATGTATTTCAAAAAATACACATTTTCAGTGTACATTCAAGGAATGTACATCAAAACATACACATTTTCAGTGTACATTCAAGAAATGTACATCAAAACATACACATTTTCAGTGTACATTCAAGAAATGTACATCAAAACATACACATTTTCATTGTACATACAAGAAATGTACATCAAAACATACACATTTTCAGTGTACATTCAAGAAATGTACATAAAAACATATACATTTTCATTGTATATACAAGAAATGTACATCAAAACATACACATTTTCAGTGTACATTCAAGAAACGTATATCAAAACATACACATTTACAGTGTACATTCAAGAAATGTACATCAAAACATACACATTTTCAGTATACATTCAAGAAATGTACATGAAAACATATACATTTTCATTGTACATTCAAGAAATGTATATCAAAACATACACATTTTCAGTGTACATTCCAGAAATGTACATCAAAACACACACATTTTCAGTGTACATTCAAGAAATGTATATCAAAAAATACACATTTTCAGTGTACATTCAAGAAATGTACATCAAAGTAAACACATTTTCATTGTACACTAAAGAAATGTACATCAAAACATACACATTTTCATTGTACATTCAAGAAATGCACATCAAAACATACACATTTTCATTGTACATTCAAGAAATATACATCAAAACATACACATTTTCATTGTACATTCAAGAAATGTACATCAAAACATACACATTCTCATTGTACATTCAAGAAATGTACATCAAAACATACACATTTTCATTGTACACTCAAGAAATGTACATCAAAACATACACATTTTCATTGTACACTCAAGAAATGTACATCAAAACATACACATTTTCATTGTACATTCAAGAAATGTATATCAAAACATACACATTTTCATTGTACATTCAAGAAATGTACATCAAAACATACACATTTTCATTGTACATTCAAGAAATGTACATCAAAACATACACATTTTCACTGTACATTCAAGGAATGTACATCAAAACATACACATTTTCATTGTACATTCAAGAAATGTACATCAAAACACACACATTTTCAGTGTACATTCAAGAAATGTATATCAAACATACACATTTTCAGTGTACATTCAAGTAATATACATCAAAACATACAAATTTTCATTGTATATACAAGAAATGTACATCAAAACATACACATTTTCATTGTACATTAAAGAAATGTACATCAAAACCTACACATTTTCAGTGTACATTCAAGAAATGTACATCAAAACATACACATTTTCATTGTACACTCAAGAAATGTACATCAAAACATAGACATTTTCAGTGTACATTCAAAAAATGTACATCAAAACATACGCATTTTCATTGTATATACCAGAAATGTACATCAAAACATACACTTTTTCATTGTATATACAAGAAATATACATCAAAACATACATATTTTCAGTGTACATTCAAGAAATGTACATGAAAACATATACATTTTCATTGTACATTCAAGAAATGTACATCAAAAAATACACATTTTCATTGTACATTCAAGAAATGTACATCAAAGCATACACATTTTCATTGTACATTCAAGAAATGTACATCAAAACATAAACATTTTCATTGTACATTCAAGGAATGTACATCAAAACATACACATTTTCAGTGTACATTCAAGAAATGTACATCAAAACATACACATTTTCAGGGTACATTCAAGAAATGTACATCAAAACATACACATTTTCATTGTACATTCAAGAAATGTACATCAAAACATACACATTTTCATTGTACATTCAAGAAATATACATCAAAACATACACATTTTCATTGTACATTCAAGAAATGTACATCAAAACCTACACATTTTCAGTGTACATTCAAGAAATGTATATCAAAACATACACATTTTCAGTGTACATTCAAGAAATGTACATCAAAACATACACATTTTCATTGTACATTAAAGAAATGTACATCAAAACCTACACATTTTCAGTGTACATTCAAGAAATGTACATCAAAACATACACATTTTCATTGTACACTCAAGAAATGTAAATCAAAACATACACATTTTCAGTGTACATTCAAGAAATGTACATCAAAATATACACATTTTCATTGTATATACCAGAAATGTACATCAAAACATACACATTTTCATTGTACATTCAAGAAATGTACATCAAAACATACACATTTTCATTGTACATTCTAGAAATATAAATCAAAGCATACACATTTTCATTGTATATACAAGAAATGTACAACAAAACATACACATTTTCATTGTACATTCAAGAAATGTACATCAAAACATACACATTTTCATTGTACATTCTAGAAATATAAATCAAAACATACACATTTTCAGTGTACATTCAAGAAATGTACATCAAAACATACACATTTTCATTGTACATTCAAGAAATGTACATCAAAACATACACATTTTCATTGTATATACCAGAAATGTACATCAAAACATACACATTTTCATTGTACATTCAAGAAATGTACATCAAAACACACACATTTTCAGTGTACATTCAAGAAATGTATATCAAAACATACACATTTTCAGTGTACATTCAAGAAATGTACATCAAAACATACAAATTTTCATTGTATATACAAGAAATGTACATCAAAACATACACATTTTCATTGTACATTAAAGAAATGTACATCAAAACCTACACATTTTCAGCGTACATTCAAGAGATGTACATGAAAGCATACACATTTTCATTGTACACTCAAGAAATGTACATCAAAACATACACATTTTCAGTGAACATTCAAGAAATGCACATCAAAACATACACATTTTCAGTGTACATTCAAGAAATGTACATCAAAACATATACATTTTCATTGTATATACAAGAAATGTACATCAAAACATACACATTTTCATTGTACATTCAAGAAATGTATATCAAAACATACACATTTTCAGATTACATTCAAGAAATGTACATCAAAACATACACATTTCATTGTATATACAAGAAATGTACATCAAAACATACACATTTTCAGTGTACATTCAAGAAATGTACATAAAAACATATACATTTTCATTGTATATACAAGAAATGTACATCAAAACATACACATTTTCAGTGTACATTCAAGAAACGTATATCAAAACATACACATTTACAGTGTACATTCAAGAAATGTACATCAAAACATACACATTTTCAGTATACATTCAAGAAATGTACATGAAAACATATACCTTTTCATTGTACATTCAAGAAATGTATATCAAAACATACACATTTTCAGTGTACATTCCAGAAATGTACATCAAAACACACACATTTTCAGTGTACATTCAAGAAATGTATATCAAAAAATACACATTTTCAGTGTACATTCAAGAAATGTACATCAAAGCAAACACATTTTCATTGTACACTAAAGAAATGTACATCAAAACATACACATTTTCATTGTACATTCAAGAAATGCACATCAAAACATACACATTTTCATTGTACATTCAAGAAATATACATCAAAACATACACATTTTCATTGTACATTCAAGAAATGTACATCAAAACATACACATTCTCATTGTACATTCAAGAAATGTACATCAAAACATACACATTTTCATTGTACACTCAAGAAATGTACATCAAAACATACACATTTTCATTGTACACTCAAGAAATGTACATCAAAACATACACATTTTCATTGTACATTCAAGAAATGTATATCAAAACATACACATTTTCATTGTACATTCAAGAAATGTACATCAAAACATACACATTTTCATTGTACATTCAAGAAATGTACATCAAAACATACACATTTTCACTGTACATTCAAGGAATGTACATCAAAACATACACATTTTCATTGTACATTCAAGAAATGTACATCAAAACACACACATTTTCAGTGTACATTCAAGAAATGTATATCAAACATACACATTTTCAGTGTACATTCAAGTAATATACATCAAAACATACAAATTTTCATTGTATATACAAGAAATGTACATCAAAACATACACATTTTCATTGTACATTAAAGAAATGTACATCAAAACCTACACATTTTCAGTGTACATTCAAGAAATGTACATCAAAACATACACATTATCATTGTACACTCAAGAAATGTACATCAAAACATACACATTTTCAGTGTACATTCAAAAAATGTACATCAAAACATACGCATTTTCATTGTATATACCAGAAATGTACATCAAAACATACACTTTTTCATTGTATATACAAGAAATATACATCAAAACATACATATTTTCAGTGTACATTCAAGAAATGTACATGAAAACATATACATTTTCATTGTACATTCAAGAAATGTACATCAAAAAATACACATTTTCATTGTACATTCAAGAAATGTACATCAAAGCATACACATTTTCATTGTACATTCAAGAAATGTACATCAAAACATAAACATTTTCATTGTACATTCAAGGAATGTACATCAAAACATACACATTTTCAGTGTACATTCAAGAAATGTACATCAAAACATACACATTTTCAGGGTACATTCAAGAAATGTACATCAAAACATACACATTTTCATTGTACATTCAAGAAATGTACATCAAAACATACACATTTTCATTGTACATTCAAGAAATATACATCAAAACATACACATTTTCATTGTACATTCAAGAAATGTACATCAAAACCTACACATTTTCAGTGTACATTCAAGAAATGTATATCAAAACATACACATTTTCAGTGTACATTCAAGAAATGTACATCAAAACATACACATTTTCATTGTACATTAAAGAAATGTACATCAAAACCTACACATTTTCAGTGTACATTCAAGAAATGTACATCAAAACATACACATTTTCATTGTACACTCAAGAAATGTAAATCAAAACATACACATTTTCAGTGTACATTCAAGAAATGTACATCAAAATATACACATTTTCATTGTATATACCAGAAATGTACATCAAAACATACACATTTTCATTGTACATTCAAGAAATGTACATCAAAACATACACATTTTCATTGTACATTCTAGAAATATAAATCAAAGCATACACATTTTCATTGTATATACAAGAAATGTACAACAAAACATACACATTTTCATTGTACATTCAAGAAATGTACATCAAAACATACACATTTTCATTGTACATTCTAGAAATATAAATCAAAACATACACATTTTCAGTGTACATTCAAGAAATGTACATCAAAACATACACATTTTCATTGTACATTCAAGAAATGTACATCAAAACATACACATTTTCATTGTACATTCTAGAAATATAAATCAAAACATACACATTTTCAGTGCATATTCAAGAAATGTATATCAAATCATACACATTTTCATTTTACGTTCCAGAAATGTACATCAAAACATACACATTTTCAGTGTACATTCAAGAAATGTATTTCAAAAAATACACATTTTCAGTGTACATTCAAGGAATGTACATCAAAACATACACATTTTCAGTGTACATTCAAGAAATGTACATCAAAACATACACATTTTCAGTGTACATTCAAGAAATGTACATCAAAACATACACATTTTCATTGTACATACAAGAAATGTACATCAAAACATACACATTTTCAGTGTACATTCAAGAAATGTACATAAAAACATATACATTTTCATTGTATATACAAGAAATGTACATCAAAACATACACATTTTCAGTGTACATTCAAGAAACGTATATCAAAACATACACATTTACAGTGTACATTCAAGAAATGTACATCAAAACATACACATTTTCAGTATACATTCAAGAAATGTACATGAAAACATATACATTTTCATTGTACATTCAAGAAATGTATATCAAAACATACACATTTTCAGTGTACATTCCAGAAATGTACATCAAAACACACACATTTTCAGTGTACATTCAAGAAATGTATATCAAAAAATACACATTTTCAGTGTACATTCAAGAAATGTACATCAAAGTAAACACATTTTCATTGTACACTAAAGAAATGTACATCAAAACATACACATTTTCATTGTACATTCAAGAAATGCACATCAAAACATACACATTTTCATTGTACATTCAAGAAATATACATCAAAACATACACATTTTCATTGTACATTCAAGAAATGTACATCAAAACATACACATTCTCATTGTACATTCAAGAAATGTACATCAAAACATACACATTTTCATTGTACACTCAAGAAATGTACATCAAAACATACACATTTTCATTGTACACTCAAGAAATGTACATCAAAACATACACATTTTCATTGTACATTCAAGAAATGTATATCAAAACATACACATTTTCATTGTACATTCAAGAAATGTACATCAAAACATACACATTTTCATTGTACATTCAAGAAATGTACATCAAAACATACACATTTTCACTGTACATTCAAGGAATGTACATCAAAACATACACATTTTCATTGTACATTCAAGAAATGTACATCAAAACACACACATTTTCAGTGTACATTCAAGAAATGTATATCAAACATACACATTTTCAGTGTACATTCAAGTAATATACATCAAAACATACAAATTTTCATTGTATATACAAGAAATGTACATCAAAACATACACATTTTCATTGTACATTAAAGAAATGTACATCAAAACCTACACATTTTCAGTGTACATTCAAGAAATGTACATCAAAACATACACATTTTCATTGTACACTCAAGAAATGTACATCAAAACATAGACATTTTCAGTGTACATTCAAAAAATGTACATCAAAACATACGCATTTTCATTGTATATACCAGAAATGTACATCAAAACATACACTTTTTCATTGTATATACAAGAAATATACATCAAAACATACATATTTTCAGTGTACATTCAAGAAATGTACATGAAAACATATACATTTTCATTGTACATTCAAGAAATGTACATCAAAAAATACACATTTTCATTGTACATTCAAGAAATGTACATCAAAGCATACACATTTTCATTGTACATTCAAGAAATGTACATCAAAACATAAACATTTTCATTGTACATTCAAGGAATGTACATCAAAACATACACATTTTCAGTGTACATTCAAGAAATGTACATCAAAACATACACATTTTCAGGGTACATTCAAGAAATGTACATCAAAACATACACATTTTCATTGTACATTCAAGAAATGTACATCAAAACATACACATTTTCATTGTACATTCAAGAAATATACATCAAAACATACACATTTTCATTGTACATTCAAGAAATGTACATCAAAACCTACACATTTTCAGTGTACATTCAAGAAATGTATATCAAAACATACACATTTTCAGTGTACATTCAAGAAATGTACATCAAAACATACACATTTTCATTGTACATTAAAGAAATGTACATCAAAACCTACACATTTTCAGTGTACATTCAAGAAATGTACATCAAAACATACACAGTTTCATTGTACACTCAAGAAATGTAAATCAAAACATACACATTTTCAGTGTACATTCAAGAAATGTACATCAAAATATACACATTTTCATTGTATATACCAGAAATGTACATCAAAACATACACATTTTCATTGTACATTCAAGAAATGTACATCAAAACATACACATTTTCATTGTACATTCTAGAAATATAAATCAAAGCATACACATTTTCATTGTATATACAAGAAATGTACAACAAAACATACACATTTTCATTGTACATTCAAGAAATGTACATCAAAACATACACATTTTCATTGTACATTCTAGAAATATAAATCAAAACATACACATTTTCAGTGTACATTCAAGAAATGTACATCAAAACATACACATTTTCATTGTACATTCAAGAAATGTACATCAAAACATACACATTTTCATTGTACATTCTAGAAATATAAATCAAAACATACACATTTTCAGTGCATATTCAAGAAATGTATATCAAATCATACACATTTTCATTTTACGTTCCAGAAATGTACATCAAAACATACACATTTTCAGTGTACATTCAAGAAATGTATTTCAAAAAATACACATTTTCAGTGTACATTCAAGGAATGTACATCAAAACATACACATTTTCAGTGTACATTCAAGAAATGTACATCAAAACATACACATTTTCAGTGTACATTCAAGAAATGTACATCAAAACATACACATTTTCATTGTACATACAAGAAATGTACATCAAAACATACACATTTTCATTGTACATATAAGAAATATACATCAAAACATACACATTTTCATTGTACATTCAAGAAATGTACATCAAAACCTACACATTTTCAGTGTACATTCAAGAAATGTACATCAAAACATACACATTTTCATTGTACATTCAAGAAATGTACATCAAAACATACACATTTTCATTGTACATTCAAGAAATATACATCAAAACATACACATTTTCATTGTACATTCAAGAAATGTACATCAAAACATACACATTTTCATTGTACATTCAAGAAATGTACATCAAAACATACACATTTTCATTGTATTGTAACAAATTTAGCACATCTTTTTATTTTCTCAGCTTCAAGTACAGCCACACTACTAGTTTCTGTCTCTTAATCTTTCCAAACTCTCACACCATACTAGTTTCTGTCTCTTCATCTTCAACAACTCAAACTGTCTCTATGGCAACCTCCTTGAAAATCAAAGAGTCTTAATGACATGGAGAAGCCATGTCACACTGCTCCCTCCTCAGAGCTGGTCGTCCCGACCAGCACTATCACTGCGGCATCTCCCTTGCGCCCCGGTGGATTAACCCATCGAACCTCTTCTCCTGGTGGTCCACGAGGGCCTGGTGGTCCTGGTATACCTTGAGGTCCTGGGTTTCCATCTCTTCCAGGCATACCTTTAGTTCCAGGTTCACCATCTTTTCCCGACAATCCTGGAGGTCCAGTCATGCCTTTGTCTCCTGGAGGTCCCTGAGGTCCAGGTAACCCTTGTAGACCAATGAGACCACGGTGTCCTTTTGCACCCTTTGGACCTTCTTCTCCTCTATCACCCTTACCTCCCTCTGGCCCTGGAGGTCCTGGCTTTCCTCTAGCTCCCTGTGGCCCTTCTACACCCTGTGGTCCAGTTTCTCCTCGAAGACCCCGTTCTCCTGCTGGTCCTGGAGGTCCATTTGGACCAGGTGGCCCTGGAAGACCTGGTGCCCCTGGAGTTCCCGGAGGTCCTGAAGGTCCTACAGGTCCCTTATCTCCCGGTCTTCCTGCAATACCAGGTGTTCCTGCTTTACCTGGTGCTCCCTCTGGTCCCTGTTCTCCAATTGGTCCCGGTGGTCCTAGAGGTCCTGCAATACCTTGTGGTCCTGGAGGTCCTTCACTGCCTGGCTTCCCTGGTGGACCTGTCTCACCTTGTGCACCTCTCTGACCTCTGAGGCCAGCAGGTCCTGTTGGGCCGGGTAATCCTGGAAGTCCTCTGTCTCCTGGAGGGCCCTGTGGACCAGGTTGTCCTGGAGCTCCATGTTGTCCTTGAGAGCCTGAGTCACCCTTAGGTCCTTCAGGTCCTGGTGCACCAGCTTGTCCTGGAGGTCCTGGATTGCCCTGTTCACCTTTCATTCCTGGGAATCCACGTTCACCCTTCATTCCTGGTAACCCTACCAGACCCTGAGGGCCAGGGAATCCTTGTAAACCTTGAGGGCCAGTAGGACCTCGCTCTCCAGGGGGCACGATCCTAGGTATCGCTGTTGGATAGTGTCCCTTGGTCCAGGTAGGACGATGTATGCCATCCTGCTTCGAAATTCTGCAACAGTACCGCCGGTCTTGACGGTCCCTCGTCCAGTTGCCCTTCTTCCTGGTGTGTTGACGGGCCATCCTGCGCACTTTGAAACGGCTCACTGGGTACCATGTCCGCCGACCTCTCTGGCGCACCTTCGCAGCCACCTTGCTTCCGATGGGTCCGGCAACAAACCCCACCACATCCGCGCGAGTCGCGTCCACCGCTGCACTCGTGTTCACTCGTGCTCGGCACGGCCTCTCCTGTATCCTGCCGTCCACGATGATGTCCACCATTCTTCCGTTCACGGCACTATGCGTCAGGTGATTGGATGGCCCCGACGGTCCCCCCATGTCACACGCCAAGTCGGTTCTCGCGTGTTGCTCGTTTGCTTGTGCGCTTCCCTGCTGATCGTCCGAAACGGGCGCAACTGTCGCCTCGGCCACTAGGTGCTCCCTCCCCGGCTCCGCGCTATTCCGTCTGCCCCTGGCATCCAGTACTTTGACGCTCTCGTCAACTCTTACTACCAGGGCGCCAAGACGTTCCCCGTCGTCCTCCACGACGTCCACGTGCTGGCAGAGGTCTTCCACCTTTTCGCCGAGTTGTTCCACGCCTTCCGTCACAACAGCCAGTTGCCCGTCAATTTTCGCCGATAGCTCCGTCTTCATCTCTTTCAGCTCGGCAGCGAGGTTGTCGTTTCTCGTTTCCATTTTGGCAAATAATTCTTTCATCATTGCCATCATCCTGGTTTCCGAATATCCCACTTCCTGACACCAAATGTAACAAATTTAGCACATCTTTTTATTTTCTCAGCTTCAAGTACAGCCACACTACTAGTTTCTGTCTCTTAATCTTTCCAAACTCTCACACCATACTAGTTTCTGTCTCTTCATCTTCAACAACTCAAACTGTCTCTATGGCAACCTCCTTGAAAATCAAAGAGTCTTAATGACATGGAGAAGCCATGTCACAGTATATACAAGAAATGTACATCAAAACATACACATTTTCATTGTACATTCAAGAAATGTATATCAAAGCATACACATTTTCAGTGTACATTCAAGAAATGTACATCAAAACATACACATTTTCATTGTATATACAAGAAATGTACATCAAAACATACACATTTTCATTGTACACTAAAGAAATGTACATCAAAACATACTAATTTTCATTGTACATTCAAGAAATATACATCAAAACATACACATTTTCATTTTACATTCAAGAAATGTACATCAAAACCTACACATTTTCAGTGTACATTCAAGAAATGTACATCAAAACATACACATTTTCATTGTACATTCAAGAAATGTACATCAAAACATACACATTTTCATTGTACATTCAAGAAATATACATCAAAACATACACATTTTCATTGTACATTCAAGAAATGTACATCAAAACATACACATTTTCACTGTACATTCTAGAAATATAAATCAAAACATACACATTTTCATTGTATATACAAGAAATGTACATCAAAACATATACATTTTCATTGTACATTCAAGAAATGTATATCAAAGCATACACATTTTCAGTGTACATTCAAGAAATGTACATCAAAACATACACATTTTCATTGTATATACAAGAAATGTACGTCAAAACATACACATTTTCATTGTACACTAAAGAAATGTACATCAAAACATACACATTTTCAGTGTACATTCAAGAAATGTACATCAAAACATACACATTTTCATTGTACATTCAAGAAATGTAGATCAAAACATACACATTTTCATTGTACATTCAAGAAATGTACATCAAAACATACACATTTTCATTGTACACTCAAGAAATGTACATCAAAGCATAGACATTTTCATTGTATATACAAGAAATGTACATCAAAACATACACATTTTCAGTGTACATTCAAGAAATGTATATCAAAACATACACATTTACAGTGTACATTCAAGAAAAGTACATCAAAACATACAAATTTTCATTGTATATACAAGAAATGTACATCAAAACATACACATTTTCATTGTACATTAAAGAAATGTACATCAAAACCTACACATTTTCAGTGTACATTCAAGAAATATACATCAAAACATACACATTTTCATTGTACACTCAAGAAATGTACATCAAAACATACACATTTTCAGTGTACATTCAAGAAATGTACATCAAAACATACACATTTTCATTGTATATACCAGAAATGTACATCAAAACATACACATTTTCATTGTATATACAAGAAATGTACATCAAAACCTACACATTTTCAGTGTACATTCAAGAAATGTACATCAAAACATACACATTTTCATTGTACATTCAAGAAATGTACATAAAAACATACACATTTTCATTGTATATACCAGAAATGTACATCAAAACATACACATTTTCATTGTATATACAAGAAATATAAATCAAAACATACACATTTTCATTGTATATACAAGAAATGTACATGAAAACATACACATTTTCATTGTACACTCAAGAAATGTACATCAAAAGATACACATTTTCAGTGCACATTCAAGAAATGTATATCAAATCATACACATTTTCATTTTACGTTCCAGAAATGTACATCAAAACATACACATTTTCAGGGTACATTCAAGAAATGTATATCAAAAAATACACATTTTCAGTGTACATTCAAGAAATGTACATCAAAGCAAACACATTTTTATTGTACACTAAAGAAATGTACATCAAAACATACACATTTTCATTGTACATTAAAGAAATGCACATCAAAACATACACATTTTCATTGTACATTCAAGAAATATACATCAAAACATACACATTTACATTGTACATTCAAGAAATGTACATCAAAACATACACATTCTCATTGTACATTCAAGAAATGTACATCAAAACATACACATCTTGATTGTACACTCAAGAAATGTACATCAAAACATACACATTTTCATTGTACACTCTAGAAATGTACATAAAAAAATACACATTTTCAGTGTACATTGAAGAAATGTACATCAATGCAAACACATTTTCATTGTACACTAAAAAAATGTACATCAAAACATACACATTTTCATTGTACATTCAAGAAATGCACATCAAAACATACACATTTTCATTGTACATTCAAGAAATATACATCAAAACATACACATTTTCATTGTACATTCAAGAAATGTACATCAAAACATACACATTTTGATTGTACACTCAAGAAATGTACATCAAAACATACACATTTTCATTGTACACTCAAGAAATGTACATCAAAACATACACATTTTCATTGTACATTCAAGAAATGTATATCAAAACATACACATTTTCATTGTACATTCAAGAAATGTACATCAAAACATACACATTTTCATTGTACATTCAAGAAATGTACATCAAAACATACACATTTTCATTGTACATTCAAAGAATGTACATCAAAACATACACACTTTCATTGTACATTCAAGAAATGTACATCAAAACACAGACATTTTCAGTGTACATTCAAGAAATGTATATTAAAACATACACATTTTCAGTGTACATTCAAGAAATGTATATCAAAACATACAAATTTTCATTGTATATTAAAGAAATGTACATCAAAACCTACACATTTTCAGTGTACATTTAAGAAATGTATATCAAAACATACACATTTTCAGTGTACATTCAAGAAATGTACATCAAAACATACACATTTTCATTGTACATTAAAGAAATGTACATCAAAACCTACACATTTTCAGTGTACATTCAAGAAATGTACATCAAAACATACACATTTTCATTGTACACTCAAGAAATGTAAATCAAAACATACACATTTTCAGTGTACATTCAAGAAATGTACATCAAAATATACACATTTTCATTGTATATACCAGAAATGTACATCAAAACATACACATTTTCATTGTATATACAAGAAATGTACATCAAAACATACACATTTTCATTGTACATTCAAGAACTGTACATCAAAACATACACATTTTCATTGTACATTCTAGAAATATAAATCAAAGCATACACATTTTCATTGTATATACAAGAAATGTACATCAAAACATACACATTTTCATTGTACATTCAAGAAATGTACATCAAAACATACACATTTTCATTGTACATTCTAGAAATATAAATCAAAACATACACATTTTCAGTGTACATTCAAGAAATGTACATCAAAACATAAACATTTTCATTGTACATTCAAGAAATGTACATCAAAACATACACATTTTCACTGTACATTCTAGAAATATAAATCAAAACATACACATTTTCAGTGCATATTCAAGAAATGTATATCAAATCATACACATTTTCATTTTACGTTCCAGAAATGTACATCAAAACATACACATTTTGAGTGTACATTCAAGAAATGTATTTCAAAAAATACACAATTTCAGTGTACATTCAAGAAATGTACATCAAAGCAAACACATTTTCATTGTACACTAAAGAAATGTACATCAAAACATACACATTTTCATTGTACATTCAAGAAATGTACATCAAAACATACACATTTTCATTGTACACTCAAGAAATGTACATCAAAAAATACACATTTTCAGTGTACATTCAAGAAATGTACATCAAAGCAAACACATTTTCATTGTACACTAAGCAAATGTACATCAAAACATACACATTTTCATTGTACATTCAAGAAATGTACATCAAAGCAAACACATTTTCATTGTACACTAAGGAAATGTACATCAAAACATACACATTTTCATTGTACATTCAAGAAATGTACATCAAAACATACACATTTTCATTGTACATTCAAGAAATGTACATCAAAACATACACATTTTTATTGTACATTCAAAGAATGTACATCAAAACATACACATTTTCATTGTACATTCAAGAAATGTACATCAAAACACACACATTTTCAGTGTACATTCAAGAAATGTATATCAAAACATACACATTTTCAGTGTACACTCTAGAAATGACCATCAAAACATACAAATTTTCATTGTATATACAAGAAATGTACATCAAAACATACACATTTTCATTGTACATTAAAGAAATGTACATCAAAACCTACACATTTTCAGCGTACATTCAAGAAATGTACATCAAAACATACACGTTTTCATTGTACACTCAAGAAATGTACATCAAAACATACACATTTTCAGTGAACATTCAAGAAATGCACATCAAAACATACACATTTTCAGTGTAGATTCAAGAAATGTACATCAAAACATATACATTTTCATTGTATATACAAGAAATGTACATCAAAACTTACACATTTTCATTGTACATTCAAGAAATGTATATCAAAACATACACATTTTCAGATTACATTCAAGAAATGTACATCAAAACATACACATTTCATTGTATATACAAGAAATGTACATCAAAACATACACATTTTCAGTGTACATTCAAGAAATGTACATAAAAACATACATTTTCATTGTATATACAAGAAATGTACATCAAAACATACACATTTTCAGTGTACATTCAAGAAACGTATATCAAAACATACACATTTACAGTGTACATTCAAGAAATGTACATCAAAACATACACATTTTCAGTATACATTCAAGAAATGTACATGAAAACATATACATTTTCATTGTACATTCAAGAAATGTATATCAAAACATACACATTTTCAGTGTACATTCCAGAAATGTACATCAAAACGTACACATTTTCAGTGTACATTCAAGAAATGTATATCAAAAAATACACATTTTCAGTGTACATTCAAGAAATGTACATCAAAACATACACATTTTCATTGTACATTCAAGAAATGTACATCAAAACATACACATTTTCATTGTACATTCAAGAAATGCACATCAAAACATACACATTTTCATTGTACATTCAAGAAATATACATCAAAACATACACATTTTCATTGTACATTCAAGAAATGTACATCAAAACATACACATTTTCACTGTACATTCAAGGAATGTACATCAAAACATACACATTTTCATTGTACATTCAAGAAATGTACATCAAAACACACACATTTTCAGTGTACATTCAAGAAATGTATATCAAACATACACATTTTCAGTGTACATTCAAGTAATGTACATCAAAACATACAAATTTTCATTGTATATACAAGAAATGTACATCAAAACATACACATTTTCATTGTACATTCAAGTAATATACATCAAAACATACAAATTTTCATTGTATATACAAGAAATGTACATCAAAACATACACATTTTCATTGTACATTAAAGAAATGTACATCAAAACCTACACATTTTCAGTGTACATTCAAGAAATGTACATCAAAACATACACATTTTCATTGTACACTCAAGAAATGTACATCAAAACATAGACATATTCAGTGTACATTCAAAAAATGTACATCAAAACATACGCATTTTCATTGTATATACCAGAAATGTACATCAAAACATACACTTTTTCATTGTATATACAAGAAATATACATCAAAACATACATATTTTCAGTGTACATTCAAGAAATGTACATGAAAACATAAACATTTTCATTGTACATTCAAGGAATGTACATCAAAACATACACATTTTCAGTGTACATTCAAGAAATGTACATCAAAACATACACATTTTCAGTGTACATTCAAGAAATGTACATCAAAACAAACACATTTTCATTGTACATTCAAGAAATGTACATCAAAACATACACATTTTCATTGTACATTCAAGAAATATACATCAAAACATACACATTTTCATTGTACATTCAAGATATGTACATCAAAACCTACACATTTTCAGTGTACATTCAAGAAATGTACATCAAAACATACACATTTTCATTGTACATTCAAGAAATGTACATCAAAACATACACATTTTCATTGTACATTCAAGAAATATACATCAAAACATACACATTTTCATTGTACATTAAAGAAATGTACATCAAAACATACACATTTTCATTGTACATTCAAGAAATGTACATCAAAACATACACATTTTCATTGTATATACAAGAAATGTACATCAAAACATACACATTTTCATTGTACATTCAAGAAATGTATATCAAAGCATACACATTTTCAGTGTACATTCAAGAAATGTACATCAAAACATACACATTTTCATTGTATATACAAGAAATGTACATCAAAACATACACATTTTCATTGTACACTAAAGAAATGTACATCAAAACATACTAATTTTCATTGTACATTCAAGAAATATACATCAAAACATACACATCTTCATTGTACATTCAAGAAATGTACATCAAAACCTACACATTTTCATTGTACATTCAAGAAATATACATCAAAACATACACATTTTCATTGTACATTCAAGAAATGTACATAAAAACATACACATTTTCATTGTACATTCTAGAAATATAAATCAAAACATACACATTTTCATTGTACATTCAAGAAATGTAGATCAAAACATACACATTTTCATTGTACATTCAAGAAATATACATCAAAACATATACATTTTCATTGTACACTCAAGAAATGTACATCAAAACATACACATTTTCATTGTATATACAAGAAATGTACATCAGAACATACACATTTTCAGTGTACATTCAAGAAATGTAGGTCAAAACATACACATTTTCATTGTACATTCAAGAAATGTACATCAAAGCATACATATTTTCATTGTACACTCAAGAAATGTACATCAAAACATACACATTTTCATTGTATATACAAGAAATGTACATCAAAACATACACATTTTCAGTGTACATTCAAGAAATGTATATCAAAACATACACATTTACAGTGTACATTCAAGAAAAGTACATCAAAACATACAAATTTTCATTGTATATACAAGAAATGTACATCAAAACATACACATTTTCATTGTACATTAAAGAAATGTACATCAAAACCTACACATTTTCAGTGTACATTCAAGAAATGTACTTCAAAACATACACATTTTCATTGTACACTCAAGAAATGTACATCAAAACATACTCATTTTCAGTGTACATTCAAGAAATGTACATCAAAACATACACATTTTCATTGTATATACCAGAAATGTACATCAAAACATACACATTTTCATTGTATATACAAGAAATGTACATCAAAACATACACATTTTCAGTGTACATTCAAGAAATGTACAGCAAAACATACACATTTTCCTTGTACATTCAAGAAATGTACATAAAAACATACACATTTTCATTGTATATACCAGAAATGTACATCAAAACATACACATTTTCATTGTATATACAAGAAATATAAATCAAAACATACACATTTTCATTGTATATACAAGAAATGTACATGAAAACATACACATTTTCATTGTACACTCAAGAAATGTACATCAAAAGATACACATTTTCAGTGCACATTCAAGAAATGTATATCAAATCATACACATTTTCATTTTACGTTCCAGAAATGTACATCAAAACATACACATTTTCAGGGTACATTCAAGAAATGTATATCAAAAAATACACATTTTCAGTGTACATTCAAGAAATGTACATCAAAGCAAACACATTTTCATTGTACACTAAAGAAATGTACATCAAAACATACACATTTTCATTGTACATTAAAGAAATGCACATCAAAACATACACATTTTCATTGTACATTCAAGAAATATACATCAAAACATACACATTTACATTGTACATTCAAGAAATGTACATCAAAACATACACATTCTCATTGTACATTCAAGAAATGTACATCAAAACATACACATCTTGATTGTACACTCAAGAAATGTACATCAAAACATACACATTTTCATTGTACACTCTAGAAATGTACATCAAAAAATACACATTTTCAGTGTATATTGAAGAAATGTACATCAATGCAAACACATTTTCATTGTACACTAAAGAAATGTACATCAAAACATACAAATTTTCATTGTACATTCAAGAAATGCACATCAAAACATACACATTTTCATTGTACATTCAAGAAATATACATCAAAACATACACATTTTCATTGTACATTCAAGAAATGTGCATCAAAACATACACATTTTGATTGTACACTCAAAGAATGTACATCAAAACATACACACTTTCATTGTACATTCAAGAAATGTACATCAAAACACAGACATTTTCAGTGTACATTCAAGAAATGTATATCAAAACATACACATTTTCAGTGTACATTCAAGAAATGTACATGAAAACATACAAATTCTCATTGTATATTAAAGAAATGTACATCAAAACCTACACATTTTCAGTGTACATTCAAGAAATGTATATCAAAACATACACATTTTCAGTGTACATTCAAGAAATGTACATCAAAACATACACATTTTCATTGTACATTAAAGAAATGTACATCAAAACATACACATTTTCATTGTACACTCAAGAAATGTAAATCAAAACATACACATTTTCAGTGTACATTCAAGAAATGTACATCAAAATATACACATTTTCATTGTATATACCAGAAATGTACATCAAAACATACACATTTTCATTGTATATACAAGAAATGTACATCAAAACATACACATTTTCATTGTACATTCAAGAACTGTACATCAAAACATACACATTTTCATTGTACATTCTAGAAATATAAATCAAAGCATACACATTTTCATTGTATATACAAGAAATGTACATCAAAACATACACATTTTCATTGTACATTCAAGAAATGTACATCAAAACATACACATTTTCATTGTACATTCTAGAAATATAAATCAAAACATACACATTTTCAGTGTACATTCAAGAAATGTACATCAAAACATAAACATTTTCATTGTACATTCAAGAAATGTACATCAAAACATACACATTTTCACTGTACATTCTAGAAATATAAATCAAAACATACACATTTTCAGTGCATATTCAAGAAATGTATATCAAATCATACACATTTTCATTTTACGTTCCAGAAATGTACATCAAAACATACACATTTTCAGTGTACATTCAAGAAATGTATTTCAAAAAATACACAATTTCAGTGTACATTCAAGAAATGTACATCAAAGCAAACACATTTTCATTGTACACTAAAGAAATGTACATCAAAACATACACATTTTCATTGTACATTCAAGAAATGTACATCGAAACATACACATTTTCATTGTACACTTAAGAAATGTACATCAAAAAATACACATTTTCAGTGTACATTCAAGAAATGTACATCAAAACATACACATTTTCATTGTATATACAAGAAATGTACATCAAAACAAACACATTTTCATTGTACATTCAAGAAATGTACATCAAAACATACACATTTTCATTGTACATTCAAGAAATATACATCAAAACATACACATTTTCATTGTACATTCAAGATATGTACATCAAAACCTACACATTTTCAGTGTACATTCAAGAAATGTACATCAAAACATACACATTTTCATTGTACATTCAAGAAATGTACATCAAAACATACACATTTTCATTGTACATTCAAGAAATATACATCAAAACATACACATTTTCATTGTACATTAAAGAAATGTACATCAAAACATACACATTTTCATTGTATATACCAGAAATGTACATCAAAACATACACATTTTCATTGTATATACAAGAAATGTACATCAAAACATACACATTTTCATTGTACATTCAAGAACTGTACATCAAAACATACACATTTTCATTGTACATTCTAGAAATATAAATCAAAGCATACACATTTTCATTGTATATACAAGAAATGTACATCAAAACATACACATTTTCATTGTACATTCAAGAAATGTACATCAAAACATACACATTTTCATTGTACATTCTAGAAATATAAATCAAAACATACACATTTTCAGTGTACATTCAAGAAATGTACATCAAAACATAAACATTTTCATTGTACATTCAAGAAATGTACATCAAAACATACACATTTTCACTGTACATTCTAGAAATATAAATCAAAACATACACATTTTCAGTGCATATTCAAGAAATGTATATCAAATCATACACATTTTCATTTTACGTTCCAGAAATGTACATCAAAACATACACATTTTCAGTGTACATTCAAGAAATGTATTTCAAAAAATACACATTTTCATTGTACATTAAAGAAATGTACATCAAAACATACACATTTTCATTGTACATTCAAGAAATGTACATCAAAACATACACATTTTCATTGTATATACAAGAAATGTACATCAAAACATACACATTTTCATTGTACATTCAAGAAATGTATATCAAAGCATACACATTTTCAGTGTACATTCAAGAAATGTACATCAAAACATACACATTTTCATTGTATATACAAGAAATGTACATCAAAACATACACATTTTCATTGTACACTAAAGAAATGTACATCAAAACATACTAATTTTCATTGTACATTCAAGAAATATACATCAAAACATACACATCTTCATTGTACATTCAAGAAATGTACATCAAAACCTACACATTTTCATTGTACATTCAAGAAATATACATCAAAACATACACATTTTCATTGTACATTCAAGAAATGTACATAAAAACATACACATTTTCATTGTACATTCTAGAAATATAAATCAAAACATACACATTTTCATTGTACATTCAAGAAATGTAGATCAAAACATACACATTTTCATTGTACATTCAAGAAATATACATCAAAACATACACATTTTCATTGTACACTCAAGAAATGTACATCAAAACATACACATTTTCATTGTATATACAAGAAATGTACATCAGAACATACACATTTTCAGTGTACATTCAAGAAATGTAGGTCAAAACATACACATTTTCATTGTACATTCAAGAAATGTACATCAAAGCATACATATTTTCATTGTACACTCAAGAAATGTACATCAAAACATACACATTTTCATTGTATATACAAGAAATGTACATCAAAACATACACATTTTCAGTGTACATTCAAGAAATGTATATCAAAACATACACATTTACAGTGTACATTCAAGAAAAGTACATCAAAACATACAAATTTTCATTGTATATACAAGAAATGTACATCAAAACATACACATTTTCATTGTACATTAAAGAAATGTACATCAAAACCTACACATTTTCAGTGTACATTCAAGAAATGTACATCAAAACATACACATTTTCATTGTACACTCAAGAAATGTACATCAAAACATACTCATTTTCAGTGTACATTCAAGAAATGTACATCAAAACATACACATTTTCATTGTATATACCAGAAATGTACATCAAAACATACACATTTTCATTGTATATACAAGAAATGTACATCAAAACATACACATTTTCAGTGTACATTCAAGAAATGTACATCAAAACATACACATTTTCCTTGTACATTCAAGAAATGTACATAAAAACATACACATTTTCATTGTATATACCAGAAATGTACATCAAAACATACACATTTTCATTGTATATACAAGAAATATAAATCAAAACATACACATTTTCATTGTATATACAAGAAATGTACATGAAAACATACACATTTTCATTGTACACTCAAGAAATGTACATCAAAAGATACACATTTTCAGTGCACATTCAAGAAATGTATATCAAATCATACACATTTTCATTTTACGTTCCAGAAATGTACATCAAAACATACACATTTTCAGGGTACATTCAAGAAATGTATATCAAAAGATACACATTTTCAGTGTACATTCAAGAAATGTACATCAAAGCAAACACATTTTCATTGTACACTAAAGAAATGTACATCAAAACATACACATTTTCATTGTACATTAAAGAAATGCACATCAAAACATACACATTTTCATTGTACATTCAAGAAATATACATCAAAACATACACATTTACATTGTACATTCAAGAAATGTACATCAAAACATACACATTCTCATTGTACATTCAAGAAATGTACATCAAAACATACACATCTTGATTGTACACTCAAGAAATGTACATCAAAACATACACATTTTCATTGTACACTCTAGAAATGTACATCAAAAAATACACATTTTCAGTGTATATTGAAGAAATGTACATCAATGCAAACACATTTTCATTGTACACTAAAGAAATGTACATCAAAACATACAAATTTTCATTGTACATTCAAGAAATGCACATCAAAACATACACATTTTCATTGTACATTCAAGAAATATACATCAAAACATACACATTTTCATTGTACATTCAAGAAATGTGCATCAAAACATACACATTTTGATTGTACACTCAAAGAATGTACATCAAAACATACACACTTTCATTGTACATTCAAGAAATGTACATCAAAACACAGACATTTTCAGTGTACATTCAAGAAATGTATATCAAAACATACACATTTTCAGTGTACATTCAAGAAATGTACATGAAAACATACAAATTCTCATTGTATATTAAAGAAATGTACATCAAAACCTACACATTTTCAGTGTACATTCAAGAAATGTATATCAAAACATACACATTTTCAGTGTACATTCAAGAAATGTACATCAAAACATACACATTTTCATTGTACATTAAAGAAATGTACATCAAAACATACACATTTTCATTGTACACTCAAGAAATGTAAATCAAAACATACACATTTTCAGTGTACATTCAAGAAATGTACATCAAAATATACACATTTTCATTGTATATACCAGAAATGTACATCAAAACATACACATTTTCATTGTATATACAAGAAATGTACATCAAAACATACACATTTTCATTGTACATTCAAGAACTGTACATCAAAACATACACATTTTCATTGTACATTCTAGAAATATAAATCAAAGCATACACATTTTCATTGTATATACAAGATATGTACATCAAAACATACACATTTTCATTGTACATTCAAGAAATGTACATCAAAACATACACATTTTCATTGTACATTCTAGAAATATAAATCAAAACATACACATTTTCAGTGTACATTCAAGAAATGTACATCAAAACATAAACATTTTCATTGTACATTCAAGAAATGTACATCAAAACATACACATTTTCACTGTACATTCTAGAAATATAAATCAAAACATACACATTTTCAGTGCATATTCAAGAAATGTATATCAAATCATACACATTTTCATTTTACGTTCCAGAAATGTACATCAAAACATACACATTTTCAGTGTACATTCAAGAAATGTATTTCAAAAAATACACAATTTCAGTGTACATTCAAGAAATGTACATAAAAGCAAACACATTTTCATTGTACACTAAAGAAATGTACATCAAAACATACACATTTTCATTGTACATTCAAGAAATGTACATCGAAACATACACATTTTCATTGTACACTTAAGAAATGTACATCAAAAAATACACATTTTCAGTGTACATTCAAGAAATGTACATCAAAGCAAACACATTTTCATTGTACACTAAGCAAATGTACATCAAAACATACACATTTTCATTGTACATTCAAGAAATGTACATCAAAGCAAACACATTTTCATTGTACACTAAGGAAATGTACATCAAAACATACACATTTTCATTGTACATTCAAGAAATGTACATCAAAACATACACATTTTCATTGTACATTCAAGAAATGTACATCAAAACATACACATTTTCATTGTACATTCAAAGAATGTACATCAAAACATACACATTTTCATTGTACATTCAAGAAATTACATCAAAACACACACATTTTCAGTGTACATTCAAGAAATGTATATCAAAACATACACATTTTCAGTGTACACTCAAGAAATGTACATCAAAACATACAAATTTTCATTGTATATACAAGAAATGTACATCAAAACATACACATTTTTATTGTACATTAAAGAAATGTACATCAAAACCTACAGATTTTCAGCGTACATTCAAGAAATGTACATAAAACATACACGTTTTCATTGTACACTCAAGAAATGTACATCAAAACATACACATTTTCAGTGAACATTCAAGAAATGCACATCAAAACATACACATTTTCAGTGTACATTCAAGAAATGTACATCAAAACATATACATTTTCATTGTATATACAAGAAATGTACATCAAAACATACACATTTTCATTGTACATTCAAGAAATGTATATCAAAACATACACATTTTCAGATTACATTCAAGAAATGTACATCAAAACATACACATTTCATTGTATATACAAGAAATGTACATCAAAACATACACATTTTCAGTGTACATTCAAGAAATGTACATAAAAACATATACATTTTCATTGTATAAACAAGAAATGTACATCAAAACATACACATTTTCAGTGTACATTCAAGAAACGTATATCAAAACATACACATTTACAGTGTACATTAAAGAAATGTACATCAAAACATACACATTTTCAGTATACATTCAAGAAATGTACATGAAAACATATACATTTTCATTGTACATTCAAGAAATGTATATCAAAACATACACATTTTCAGTGTACATTCCAGAAATGTACATCAAAACATACACATTTTCAGTGTACATTCAAGAAATGTATATCAAAAAATACACATTTTCAGTGTACATTCAAGAAATGTACATCAAAACATACACATTTTCATTGTACATTCAAGAAATGTACATCAAAACATACACATTTTCATTGTACATTCAAGAAATATACATCAAAACATACACATTTTCATTGTACATTCAAGAAATGTACATCAAAACATACACATTCTCATTGTACATTCAAGAAATGTACATCAAAACATACACATTTTCATTGTACATTCAAGAAATGTATATCAAAACATACAAATTTTCATTGTACATTCAAGAAATGTACATCAAAACATACACATTTTCATTGTACATTCAAGAAATGTACATCAAAACATACACATTTTCACTGTACATTCAAGGAATGTACATCAAAACATACACATTTTCATTGTACATTCAAGAAATGTACATCAAAACACACACATTTTCAGTGTACATTCAAGAAATGTATATCAAACATACACATTTTCAGTGTACATTCAAGTAATGTACATCAAAACATACAAATTTTCATTGTATATACAAGAAATGTACATCAAAACATACACATTTTCATTGTACATTCAAGTAATATACATCAAAACATACAAATTTTCATTGAATATACAAGAAATGTACATCAAAACATACACATTTTCATTGTACATTAAAGAAATGTACATCAAAACCTACACATTTTCAGTGTACATTCAAGAAATGTACATCAAAACATACACATTTTCATTGTACACTCAAGAAATGTACATCAAAACATAGACATTTTCAGTGTACATTCAAAAAATGTACATCAAAACATACGCATTTTCATTGTATATACCAGAAATGTACATCAAAACATACACTTTTTCATTGTATATACAAGAGATATACATCAAAACATACATATTTTCAGTGTACATTCAAGTAATGTACATGAAAACATATACATTTTCATTGTACATTCAAGAAATGTACATCAAAACATAAACATTTTCATTGTACATTCAAGGAATGTACATCAAAACATACACATTTTCAGTGTACATTCAAGAAATGTACATCAAAACATACACATTTTCAGTGTACATTCAAGAAATGTACATCAAAACAAACACATTTTCATTGTACATTCAAGAAATGTACATCAAAACATACACATTTTCATTGTACATTCAAGAAATATACATCAAAACATACACATTTTCATTGTACATTCAAGATATGTACATCAAAACCTACACATTTTCAGTGTACATTCAAGAAATGTACATCAAAACATACACATTTTCATTGTACATTCAAGAAATGTACATCAAAACATACACATTTTCATTGTACATTAAAGAAATGTACATCAAAACCTACACATTTTCAGTGTACATTCAAGAAATGTACATCAAAACATACACATTTTCATTGTACACTCAAGAAATGTACATCAAAACATAGACATATTCAGTGTACATTCAAAAAATGTACATCAAAACATACGCATTTTCATTGTATATACCAGAAATGTACATCAAAACATACACTTTTTCATTGTATATACAAGAAATATACATCAAAACATACATATTTTCAGTGTACATTCAAGAAATGTACATGAAAACATAAACATTTTCATTGTACATTCAAGGAATGTACATCAAAACATACACATTTTCAGTGTACATTCAAGAAATGTACATCAAAACATACACATTTTCAGTGTACATTCAAGAAATGTACATCAAAACAAACACATTTTCATTGTACATTCAAGAAATGTACATCAAAACATACACATTTTCATTGTACATTCAAGAAATATACATCAAAACATACACATTTTCATTGTACATTCAAGATATGTACATCAAAACCTACACATTTTCAGTGTACATTCAAGAAATGTACATCAAAACATACACATTTTCATTGTACATTCAAGAAATGTACATCAAAACATACACATTTTCATTGTACATTCAAGAAATATACATCAAAACATACACATTTTCATTGTACATTAAAGAAATGTACATCAAAACATACACATTTTCATTGTACATTCAAGAAATGTACATCAAAACATACACATTTTCATTGTATATACAAGAAATGTACATCAAAACATACACATTTTCATTGTACATTCAAGAAATGTATATCAAAGCATACACATTTTCAGTGTACATTCAAGAAATGTACATCAAAACATACACATTTTCATTGTATATACAAGAAATGTACATCAAAACATACACATTTTCATTGTACACTAAAGAAATGTACATCAAAACATACTAATTTTCATTGTACATTCAAGAAATATACATCAAAACATACACATCTTCATTGTACATTCAAGAAATGTACATCAAAACCTACACATTTTCATTGTACATTCAAGAAATATACATCAAAACATACACATTTTCATTGTACATTCAAGAAATGTACATAAAAACATACACATTTTCATTGTACATTCTAGAAATATAAATCAAAACATACACATTTTCATTGTACATTCAAGAAATGTAGATCAAAACATACACATTTTCATTGTACATTCAAGAAATATACATCAAAACATACACATTTTCATTGTACACTCAAGAAATGGACATCAAAACATACACATTTTCATTGTATATACAAGAAATGTACATCAGAACATACACATTTTCAGTGTACATTCAAGAAATGTAGGTCAAAACATACACATTTTCATTGTACATTCAAGAAATGTACATCAAAGCATACATATTTTCATTGTACACTCAAGAAATGTACATCAAAACATACACATTTTCATTGTATATACAAGAAATGTACATCAAAACATACACATTTTCAGTGTACATTCAAGAAATGTATATCAAAACATACACATTTACAGTGTACATTCAAGAAAAGTACATCAAAACATACAAATTTTCATTGTATATACAAGAAATGTACATCAAAACATACACATTTTCATTGTACATTAAAGAAATGTACATCAAAACCTACACATTTTCAGTGTACATTCAAGAAATGTACATCAAAACATACACATTTTCATTGTACACTCAAGAAATGTACATCAAAACATACTCATTTTCAGTGTACATTCAAGAAATGTACATCAAAACATACACATTTTCATTGTATATACCAGAAATGTACATCAAAACATACACATTTTCATTGTATATACAAGAAATGTACATCAAAACATACACATTTTCAGTGTACATTCAAGAAATGTACATCAAAACATACACATTTTCCTTGTACATTCAAGAAATGTACATAAAAACATACACATTTTCATTGTATATACCAGAAATGTACATCAAAACATACACATTTTCATTGTATATACAAGAAATATAATTCAAAACATACACATTTTCATTGTATATACAAGAAATGTACATGAAAACATACACATTTTCATTGTACACTCAAGAAATGTACATCAAAAGATACACATTTTCAGTGCACATTCAAGAAATGTATATCAAATCATACACATTTTCATTTTACGTTCCAGAAATGTACATCAAAACATACACATTTTCAGGGTACATTCAAGAAATGTACATCAAAAAATACACATTTTCAGTGTACATTCAAGAAATGTACATCAAAGCAAACACATTTTCATTGTACACTAAAGAAATGTACATCAAAACATACACATTTTCATTGTACATTAAAGAAATGCACATCAAAACATACACATTTTCATTGTACATTCAAGAAATATACATCAAAACATACACATTTACATTGTACATTCAAGAAATGTACATCAAAACATACACATTCTCATTGTACATTCAAGAAATGTACATCAAAACATACACATCTTGATTGTACACTCAAGAAATGTACATCAAAACATACACATTTTCATTGTACACTCTAGAAATGTACATCAAAAAATACACATTTTCAGTGTACATTGAAGAAATGTACATCAATGCAAACACATTTTCATTGTACACTAAAGAAATGTACATCAAAACATACACATTTTCATTGTACATTCAAGAAATGCACATCAAAACATACACATTTTCATTGTACATTCAAGAAATGTACATCAAAACACAGACATTTTCAGTGTACATTCAAGAAATGTATATCAAAACATACACATTTTCAGTGTACATTCAAGAAATGTACATCAAAACATACAAATTTTCATTGTATATTAAAGAAATGTACATCAAAACCTACACATTTTCAGTGTACATTCAAGAAATGTATATCAAAACATACACATTTTCAGTGTACATTCAAGAAATGTACATCAAAACATACACATTTTCATTGTACATTAAAGAAATGTACATCAAAACATACACATTTTCATTGTACACTCAAGAAATGTAAATCAAAACATACACATTTTCAGTGTACATTCAAGAAATGTACATCAAAATATACACATTTTCATTGTATATACCAGAAATGTACATCAAAACATACACATTTTCATTGTATATACAAGAAATGTACATCAAAACATACACATTTTCATTGTACATTCAAGAACTGTACATCAAAACATACACATTTTCATTGTACATTCTAGAAATATAAATCAAAGCATACACATTTTCATTGTATATACAAGAAATGTACATCAAAACATACACATTTTCATTGTACATTCAAGAAATGTACATCAAAACATACACATTTTCATTGTACATTCTAGAAATATAAATCAAAACATACACATTTTCAGTGTACATTCAAGAAATGTACATCAAAACATAAACATTTTCATTGTACATTCAAGAAATGTACATCAAAACATACACATTTTCACTGTACATTCTAGAAATATAAATCAAAACATACACATTTTCAGTGCATATTCAAGAAATGTATATCAAATCATACACATTTTCATTTTACGTTCCAGAAATGTACATCAAAACATACACATTTTCAGTGTACATTCAAGAAATGTATTTCAAAAAATACACAATTTCAGTGTACATTCAAGAAATGTACATCAAAGCAAACACATTTTCATTGTACACTAAAGAAATGTACATCAAAACATACACATTTTCATTGTACATTCAAGAAATGTACATCGAAACATACACATTTTCATTGTACACTTAAGAAATGTACATCAAAAAATACACATTTTCAGTATACATTCAAGAAATGTACATCAAAGCAAACACATTTTCATTGTACACTAAGCAAATGTACATCAAAACATACACATTTTCATTGTACATTCAAGAATTGTACATCAAAGCAAACACATTTTCATTCTACACTAAGGAAATGTACATCAAAACATACACATTTTCATTGTACATTCAAGAAATGTACATCAAAACATACACACTTTCATTGTACATTCAAGAAATGTACATCAAAACATACACATTTTCATTGTACATTCAAAGAATGTACATCAAAACATACACATTTTCAATGTACATTCAAGAAATGTACATCAAAACACACACATTTTCAGTGTACATTCAAGAAATGTATATCAAAACATACACATTTTCAGTGTACACTCAAGAAATGTACATAAAAACATACAAATTTTCATTGTATATACAAGAAATGTACATCAAAACATACACATTTTCATTGTACATTAAAGAAATGTACATCAAAACCTACACATTTTCAGCGTACATTCAAGAAATGTACATCAAAACATACACGTTTTCATTGTACACTCAAGAAATGTACATCAAAACATACACATTTTCAGTGAACATTCAAGAAATGCACATCAAAACATACACATTTTCAGTGTACATTCAAGAAATGTACATCAAAACATATACATTTTCATTGTATATACAAGAAATGTACATCAAAACATACACATTTTCATTGTACATTCAAGAAATGTATATCAAAACATACACATTTTCAGATTACATTCAAGAAATGTACATGAAAACATACACATTTCATTGTATATACAAGAAATGTACATCAAAACATACACATTTTCAGTGTACATTCAAGAAATGTACATAAAAACATATACATTTTCATTGTATAAACAAGAAATGTACATCAAAACATACACATTTTCAGTGTACATTCAAGAAACGTATATCAAAACATACACATTTGCAGTGTACATTCAAGAAATGTACATCAAAACATACACATTTTCAGTATACATTCAAGAAATGTACATGAAAACATATACATTTTCATTGTACATTCAAGAAATGTATATCAAAACATACACATTTTCAGTGTACATTCCAGAAATGTACATCAAAACATACACATTTTCAGTGTACATTCAAGAAATGTATATCAAAAAATACACATTTTCAGTGTACATTCAAGAAATGTACATCAAAACATACACATTTTCATTGTACATTCAAGAAATGTACATCAAAACATACACATTTTCATTGTACATTCAAGAAATATACATCAAAACATACACATTTTCATTGTACATTCAAGAAATGTACATCAAAACATACACATTCTCATTGTACATTCAAGAAATGTACATCAAAACATACACATTTTCATTGTACATTCAAGAAATGTATATCAAAACATACAAATTTTCATTGTACATTCAAGAAATGTACATCAAAACATACACATTTTCATTGTACATTCAAGAAATGTACATCAAAACATACACATTTTCACTGTACATTCAAGGAATGTACATCAAAACATACACATTTTCATTGTACATTCAAGAAATGTACATCAAAACACACACATTTTCAGTGTACATTCAAGAAATGTATATCAAACATACACATTTTCAGTGTACATTCAAGTAATGTACATCAAAACATACAAATTTTCATTGTATATACAAGAAATGTACATCAAAACATACACATTTTCATTGTACATTCAAGTAATATACATCAAAACATACAAATTTTCATTGTATATACAAGAAATGTACATCAAAACATACACATTTTCATTGTACATTAAAGAAATGTACATCAAAACCTACACATTTTCAGTGTACATTCAAGAAATGTACATCAAAACATACACATTTTCATTGTACACTCAAGAAATGTACATCAAAACATAGACATTTTCAGTGTACATTCAAAAAATGTACATCAAAACATACGCATTTTCATTGTATATACCAGAAATGTACATCAAAACATACACTTTTTCATTGTATATACAAGAAATATACATCAAAACATACATATTTTCAGTGTACATTCAAGTAATGTACATGAAAACATATACATTTTCATTGTACATTCAAGAAATGTACATCAAAACATAAACATTTTCATTGTACATTCAAGGAATGTACATCAAAACATACACATTTTCAGTGTACATTCAAGAAATGTACATCAAAACATACACATTTTCAGTGTACATTCAAGAAATGTACATCAAAACAAACACATTTTCATTGTACATTCAAGAAATGTACATCAAAACATACACATTTTCATTGTACATTCAAGAAATATACATCAAAACATACACATTTTCATTGTACATTCAAGATATGTACATCAAAACCTACACATTTTCAGTGTACATTCAAGAAATGTACATCAAAACATACACATTTTCATTGTACATTCAAGAAATGTACATCAAAACATACACATTTTCATTGTACATTCAAGAAATATACATCAAAACATACACATTTTCATTGTACATTCAAGAAATGTACATCAAAACATACACATTTTCATTGTACATTCAAGAAATGTACATCAAAACATACACATTTTCATTGTATATACAAGAAATGTACATCAAAACATACACATTTTCATTGTACATTCAAGAAATGTATATCAAAGCATACACATTTTCAGTGTACATTCAAGAAATGTACATCAAAACATACACATTTTCATTGTATATACAAGAAGTGTACATCAAAACATACACATTTTCATTGTACACTAAAGAAATGTACATCAAAACATACTAATTTTCATTGTACATTCAAGAAATATACATCAAAACATACACATTTTCATTGTACATTCAAGAAATGTACATCAAAACCTACACATTTTCATTGTACATTCAAGAAATATACATCAAAACATACACATTTTCATTGTACATTCAAGAAATGTACATAAAAACATACACATTTTCATTGTACACTCAAGAAATGTACATCAAAACATACACATTTTCATTGTATATACAAGAAATGTACATCAAAACATACACATTTTCAGTGTACATTCAAGAAATGTAGATCAAAACATACACATTTTCATTGTACATTCAAGAAATGTACATCAAAACATACACATTTTCATTGTACACTCAAGAAATGTACATCAAAACATACACATTTTCATTGTATATACAAGAAATGTACATCAAAACATACACATTTTCAGTGTACATTCAAGAAATGTATATCAAAACATACACATTTACAGTGTACATTCAAGAAAAGTACATCAAAAAATACAAATTTTCATTGTATATACAGGAAATGTACATCAAAACATACACATTTTCATTGTACATTAAAGAAATGTACATCAAAACCTACACATTTTCAGTGTACATTCAAGAAATGTACATCAAAACATACACATTTTCATTGTACACTCAAGAAATGTACATCAAAACATACACATTTTCAGTGTACATTCAAGAAATGTACATCAAAACATACACATTTTCATTGTATATACCAGAAATGTACATCAAAACATACACATTTTCATTGTATATACAAGAAATGTACATCAAAACATACACATTTTCAGTGTACATTCAAGAAATGTACATCAAAACATACACATTTTCATTGTACATTCAAGAAATGTACATAAAAACATACACATTTTCATTGTATATACCAGAAATGTACATCAAAACATACACATTTTCATTGTATATACAAGAAATATAAATCAAAACATACACATTTTCATTGTATATACAAGAAATGTACATGAAAACATACACATTTTCATTGTACACTCAAGAAATGTACATCAAAAGATACACATTTTCAGTGAACATTCAAGAAATGTATATCAAATCATACACATTTTCATTTTACGTTCCAGAAATGTACATCAAAACATACACATTTTCAGGGTACATTCAAGAAATGTATATAAAAAAATACACATTTTCAGTGTACATTCAAGAAATGTACATCAAAGCAAACACATTTTCATTGTACACTAAAGAAATGTACATCAAAACATACACATTTTCATTGTACATTAAAGAAATGCACATCAAAACATACACATTTTCATTGTACATTCAAGAAATATACATCAAAACATACACATTTACATTGTACATTCAAGAAATGTACATCAAAACATACACATTCTCATTGTACATTCAAGAAATGTACATCAAAACATACACATCTTGATTGTACACTCAAGAAATGTACATCAAAACATACACATTTTCATTGTACACTCTAGAAATGTACATAAAAAAATACACATTTTCAGTGTACATTGAAGAAATGTACATCAATGCAAACACATTTTCATTGTACACTAAAGAAATGTACATCAAAACATACACATTTTCATTGTACATTCAAGAAATGTACATCAAAACATACACATTTTCATTGTATATACAAGAAATGTACATCAAAACATACACATTTTCATTGTACATTCAAGAAATGTATATCAAAGCATACACATTTTCAGTGTACATTCAAGAAATGTACATCAAAACATACACATTTTCATTGTATATACAAGAAATGTACATCAAAACATACACATTTTCATTGTACACTAAAGAAATGTACATCAAAACATACTAATTTTCATTGTACATTCAAGAAATATACATCAAAACATACACATCTTCATTGTACATTCAAGAAATGTACATCAAAACCTACACATTTTCATTGTACATTCAAGAAATATACATCAAAACATACACATTTTCATTGTACATTCAAGAAATGTACATAAAAACATACACATTTTCATTGTACATTCTAGAAATATAAATCAAAACATACACATTTTCATTGTACATTCAAGAAATGTAGATCAAAACATACACATTTTCATTGTACATTCAAGAAATATACATCAAAACATACACATTTTCATTGTACACTCAAGAAATGGACATCAAAACATACACATTTTCATTGTATATACAAGAAATGTACATCAGAACATACACATTTTCAGTGTACATTCAAGAAATGTAGGTCAAAACATACACATTTTCATTGTACATTCAAGAAATGTACATCAAAGCATACATATTTTCATTGTACACTCAAGAAATGTACATCAAAACATACACATTTTCATTGTATATACAAGAAATGTACATCAAAACATACACATTTTCAGTGTACATTCAAGAAATGTATATCAAAACATACACATTTACAGTGTACATTCAAGAAAAGTACATCAAAACATACAAATTTTCATTGTATATACAAGAAATGTACATCAAAACATACACATTTTCATTGTACATTAAAGAAATGTACATCAAAACCTACACATTTTCAGTGTACATTCAAGAAATGTACATCAAAACATACACATTTTCATTGTACACTCAAGAAATGTACATCAAAACATACTCATTTTCAGTGTACATTCAAGAAATGTACATCAAAACATACACATTTTCATTGTATATACCAGAAATGTACATCAAAACATACACATTTTCATTGTATATACAAGAAATGTACATCAAAACATACACATTTTCAGTGTACATTCAAGAAATGTACATCAAAACATACACATTTTCCTTGTACATTCAAGAAATGTACATAAAAACATACACATTTTCATTGTATATACCAGAAATGTACATCAAAACATACACATTTTCATTGTATATACAAGAAATATAATTCAAAACATACACATTTTCATTGTATATACAAGAAATGTACATGAAAACATACACATTTTCATTGTACACTCAAGAAATGTACATCAAAAGATACACATTTTCAGTGCACATTCAAGAAATGTATATCAAATCATACACATTTTCATTTTACGTTCCAGAAATGTACATCAAAACATACACATTTTCAGGGTACATTCAAGAAATGTACATCAAAAAATACACATTTTCAGTGTACATTCAAGAAATGTACATCAAAGCAAACACATTTTCATTGTACACTAAAGAAATGTACATCAAAACATACACATTTTCATTGTACATTAAAGAAATGCACATCAAAACATACACATTTTCATTGTACATTCAAGAAATATACATCAAAACATACACATTTACATTGTACATTCAAGAAATGTACATCAAAACATACACATTCTCATTGTACATTCAAGAAATGTACATCAAAACATACACATCTTGATTGTACACTCAAGAAATGTACATCAAAACATACACATTTTCATTGTACACTCTAGAAATGTACATCAAAAAATACACATTTTCAGTGTACATTGAAGAAATGTACATCAATGCAAACACATTTTCATTGTACACTAAGGAAATGTACATCAAAACATACACATTTTCATTGTACATTCAAGAAATGCACATCAAAACATACACATTTTCATTGTACATTCAAGAAATGTACATCAAAACACAGACATTTTCAGTGTACATTCAAGAAATGTATATCAAAACATACACATTTTCAGTGTACATTCAAGAAATGTACATCAAAACATACAAATTTTCATTGTATATTAAAGAAATGTACATCAAAACCTACACATTTTCAGTGTACATTCAAGAAATGTATATCAAAACATACACATTTTCAGTGTACATTCAAGAAATGTACATCAAAACATACACATTTTCATTGTACATTAAAGAAATGTACATCAAAACATACACATTTTCATTGTACACTCAAGAAATGTAAATCAAAACATACACATTTTCAGTGTACATTCAAGAAATGTACATCAAAATATACACATTTTCATTGTATATACCAGAAATGTACATCAAAACATACACATTTTCATTGTATATACAAGAAATGTACATCAAAACATACACATTTTCATTGTACATTCAAGAACTGTACATCAAAACATACACATTTTCATTGTACATTCTAGAAATATAAATCAAAGCATACACATTTTCATTGTATATACAAGAAATGTACATCAAAACATACACATTTTCATTGTACATTCAAGAAATGTACATCAAAACATACACATTTTCATTGTACATTCTAGAAATATAAATCAAAACATACACATTTTCAGTGTACATTCAAGAAATGTACATCAAAACATAAACATTTTCATTGTACATTCAAGAAATGTACATCAAAACATACACATTTTCACTGTACATTCTAGAAATATAAATCAAAACATACACATTTTCAGTGCATATTCAAGAAATGTATATCAAATCATACACATTTTCATTTTACGTTCCAGAAATGTACATCAAAACATACACATTTTCAGTGTACATTCAAGAAATGTATTTCAAAAAATACACAATTTCAGTGTACATTCAAGAAATGTACATCAAAGCAAACACATTTTCATTGTACACTAAAGAAATGTACATCAAAACATACACATTTTCATTGTACATTCAAGAAATGTACATCGAAACATACACATTTTCATTGTACACTTAAGAAATGTACATCAAAAAATACACATTTTCAGTATACATTCAAGAAATGTACATCAAAGCAAACACATTTTCATTGTACACTAAGCAAATGTACATCAAAACATACACATTTTCATTGTACATTCAAGAATTGTACATCAAAGCAAACACATTTTCATTCTACACTAAGGAAATGTACATCAAAACATACACATTTTCATTGTACATTCAAGAAATGTACATCAAAACATACACATTTTCATTGTACATTCAAGAAATGTACATCAAAACATACACATTTTCATTGTACATTCAAAGAATGTACATCAAAACATACACATTTTCAATGTACATTCAAGAAATGTACATCAAAACACACACATTTTCAGTGTACATTCAAGAAATGTATATCAAAACATACACATTTTCAGTGTACACTCAAGAAATGTACATAAAAACATACAAATTTTCATTGTATATACAAGAAATGTACATCAAAACATACACATTTTCATTGTACATTAAAGAAATGTACATCAAAACCTACACATTTTCAGCGTACATTCAAGAAATGTACATCAAAACATACACGTTTTCATTGTACACTCAAGAAATGTACATCAAAACATACACATTTTCAGTGAACATTCAAGAAATGCACATCAAAACATACACATTTTCAGTGTACATTCAAGAAATGTACATCAAAACATATACATTTTCATTGTATATACAAGAAATGTACATCAAAACATACACATTTTCATTGTACATTCAAGAAATGTATATCAAAACATACACATTTTCAGATTACATTCAAGAAATGTACATGAAAACATACACATTTCATTGTATATACAAGAAATGTACATCAAAACATACACATTTTCAGTGTACATTCAAGAAATGTACATAAAAACATATACATTTTCATTGTATAAACAAGAAATGTACATCAAAACATACACATTTTCAGTGTACATTCAAGAAACGTATATCAAAACATACACATTTGCAGTGTACATTCAAGAAATGTACATCAAAACATACACATTTTCAGTATACATTCAAGAAATGTACATGAAAACATATACATTTTCATTGTACATTCAAGAAATGTATATCAAAACATACACATTTTCAGTGTACATTCCAGAAATGTACATCAAAACATACACATTTTCAGTGTACATTCAAGAAATGTATATCAAAAAATACACATTTTCAGTGTACATTCAAGAAATGTACATCAAAACATACACATTTTCATTGTACATTCAAGAAATGTACATCAAAACATACACATTTTCATTGTACATTCAAGAAATATACATCAAAACATACACATTTTCATTGTACATTCAAGAAATGTACATCAAAACATACACATTCTCATTGTACATTCAAGAAATGTACATCAAAACATACACATTTTCATTGTACATTCAAGAAATGTACATCAAAACATACAAATTTTCATTGTACATTCAAGAAATGTACATCAAAACATACACATTTTCATTGTACATTCAAGAAATGTACATCAAAACATACACATTTTCACTGTACATTCAAGGAATGTACATCAAAACATACACATTTTCATTGTACATTCAAGAAATGTACATCAAAACACACACATTTTCAGTGTACATTCAAGAAATGTATATCAAACATACACATTTTCAGTGTACATTCAAGTAATGTACATCAAAACATACAAATTTTCATTGTATATACAAGAAATGTACATCAAAACATACACATTTTCATTGTACATTCAAGTAATATACATCAAAACATACAAATTTTCATTGTATATACAAGAAATGTACATCAAAACATACACATTTTCATTGTACATTAAAGAAATGTACATCAAAACCTACACATTTTCAGTGTACATTCAAGAAATGTTCATCAAAACATACACATTTTCATTGTACACTCAAGAAATGTACATCAAAACATAGACATTTTCAGTGTACATTCAAAAAATGTACATCAAAACATACGCATTTTCATTGTATATACCAGAAATGTACATCAAAACATACACTTTTTCATTGTATATACAAGAAATATACATCAAAACATACATATTTTCAGTGTACATTCAAGTAATGTACATGAAAACATATACATTTTCATTGTACATTCAAGAAATGTACATCAAAACATAAACATTTTCATTGTACATTCAAGGAATGTACATCAAAACATACACATTTTCAGTGTACATTCAAGAAATGTACATCAAAACATACACATTTTCAGTGTACATTCAAGAAATGTACATCAAAACAAACACATTTTCATTGTACATTCAAGAAATGTACATCAAAACATACACATTTTCATTGTACATTCAAGAAATATACATCAAAACATACACATTTTCATTGTACATTCAAGATATGTACATCAAAACCTACACATTTTCAGTGTACATTCAAGAAATGTACATCAAAACATACACATTTTCATTGTACATTCAAGAAATGTACATCAAAACATACACATTTTCATTGTACATTCAAGAAATATACATCAAAACATACACATTTTCATTGTACATTCAAGAAATGTACATCAAAACATACACATTTTCATTGTACATTCAAGAAATGTACATCAAAACATACACATTTTCATTGTATATACAAGAAATGTACATCAAAACATACACATTTTCATTGTACATTCAAGAAATGTATATCAAAGCATACACATTTTCAGTGTACATTCAAGAAATGTACATCAAAACATACACATTTTCATTGTATATACAAGAAGTGTACATCAAAACATACACATTTTCATTGTACACTAAAGAAATGTACATCAAAACATACTAATTTTCATTGTACATTCAAGAAATATACATCAAAACATACACATTTTCATTGTACATTCAAGAAATGTACATCAAAACCTACACATTTTCATTGTACATTCAAGAAATATACATCAAAACATACACATTTTCATTGTACATTCAAGAAATGTACATAAAAACATACACATTTTCATTGTACACTCAAGAAATGTACATCAAAACATACACATTTTCATTGTATATACAAGAAATGTACATCAAAACATACACATTTTCAGTGTACATTCAAGAAATGTAGATCAAAACATACACATTTTCATTGTACATTCAAGAAATGTACATCAAAACATACACATTTTCATTGTACACTCAAGAAATGTACATCAAAACATACACATTTTCATTGTATATACAAGAAATGTACATCAAAACATACACATTTTCAGTGTACATTCAAGAAATGTATATCAAAACATACACATTTACAGTGTACATTCAAGAAAAGTACATCAAAAAATACAAATTTTCATTGTATATACAGGAAATGTACATCAAAACATACACATTTTCATTGTACATTAAAGAAATGTACATCAAAACCTACACATTTTCAGTGTACAATCAAGAAATGTACATCAAAACATACACATTTTCATTGTACACTCAAGAAATGTACATCAAAACATACACATTTTCAGTGTACATTCAAGAAATGTACATCAAAACATACACATTTTCATTGTATATACCAGAAATGTACATCAAAACATACACATTTTCATTGTATATACAAGAAATGTACATCAAAACATACACATTTTCAGTGTACATTCAAGAAATGTACATCAAAACATACACATTTTCATTGTACATTCAAGAAATGTACATAAAAACATACACATTTTCATTGTATATACCAGAAATGTACATCAAAACATACACATTTTCATTGTATATACAAGAAATATAAATCAAAACATACACATTTTCATTGTATATACAAGAAATGTACATGAAAACATACACATTTTCATTGTACACTCAAGAAATGTACATCAAAAGATACACATTTTCAGTGAACATTCAAGAAATGTATATCAAATCATACACATTTTCATTTTACGTTCCAGAAATGTACATCAAAACATACACATTTTCAGGGTACATTCAAGAAATGTATATAAAAAAATACACATTTTCAGTGTACATTCAAGAAATGTACATCAAAGCAAACACATTTTCATTGTACACTAAAGAAATGTACATCAAAACATACACATTTTCATTGTACATTAAAGAAATGCACATCAAAACATACACATTTTCATTGTACATTCAAGAAATATACATCAAAACATACACATTTACATTGTACATTCAAGAAATGTACATCAAAACATACACATTCTCATTGTACATTCAAGAAATGTACATCAAAACATACACATCTTGATTGTACACTCAAGAAATGTACATCAAAACATACACATTTTCATTGTACACTCTAGAAATGTACATAAAAAAATACACATTTTCAGTGTACATTGAAGAAATGTACATCAATGCAAACACATTTTCATTGTACACTAAAGAAATGTACATCAAAACATACACATTTTCATTGTACATTCAAGAAATGCACATCAAAACATACACATTTTCATTGTACATTCAAGAAATGTACATCAAAACATAACATTTTCATTGTGCACTCAAGAAATGTACATCAAACCATACACATTTTCATTGTACATTCAAGAAATGTATATCAAAACATACACATTTTCATTGTACATTCAAGAAATGTACATCAAAACATACACATTTTCATTGTACATTCAAGAAATGTACATCAAAACATACACATTTTCATTGTACATTCAAAGAATGTACATCAAAACATACACACTTTCATTGTACATTCAAGAAATGTACATCAAAACACAGACATTTTCAGGGTACATTCAAGAAATGTATATCAAAACATACACATTTTCAGTGTACATTCAAGAAATGTACATCAAAACATACAAATTTTCATTGTATATTAAAGAAATGTACATCAAAACCTACACATTTTCAGTGTACATTCAAGAAATGTATATCAAAACATACACATTTTCAGTGTACATTCAAGAAATGTACATCAAAACATACACATTTTCATTGTACATTAAAGAAATGTACATCAAAACCTACACATTTTCAGTGTACATTCAAGAAATGTACATCAAAACATACACATTTTCATTGTACACTCAAGAAATGTAAATCAAAACATACACATTTTCAGTGTACATTCAAGAAATGTACATCAAAATATACACATTTTCATTGTATATACCAGAAATGTACATCAAAACATACACATTTTCATTGTATATACAAGAAATGTACATCAAAACATACACATTTTCATTGTACATTCAAGAAATGTACATCAAAACATACACATTTTCATTGTACATTCTAGAAATATAAATCAAAGCATACACATTTTCATTGTATATACAAGAAATGTACATCAAAACATACACATTTTCATTGTACATTCAAGAAATGTACATCAAAACATACACATTTTCATTGTACATTCTAGAAATATAAATCAAAACATACACATTTTCAGTGTACATTCAAGAAATGTACATCAAAACATACACATTTTCATTGTACATTCAAGAAATGTACATCAAAACATACACATTTTCATTGTACATTCTAGAAATATAAATCAAAACATACACATTTTCAGTGCATATTCAAGAAATGTATATCAAATCATACACATTTTCATTTTACGTTCCAGAAATGTACATCAAAACATACACATTTTCAGTGTACATTCAAGAAATGTATTTCAAAAAATACACATTTTCAGTGTACATTCAAGAAATGTACATCAAAGCAAACACATTTTCATTGTACACTAAAGAAGTGTACATCAAAACATACACATTTTCATTGGACATTCAAGAAATGCACATCAAAACATACACATTTTCATTGTACATTCAAGAAATATACATCAAAACATACACATTTTCATTGTACATTCAAGAAATGTACATCAAAACATACACATTTTCATTGTACACTCAAGAAATGTACATCAAAAAATACACATTTTCAGTGTACATTCAAGAAATGTACATCAAAGCAAACACATTTTCATTGTACACTAAGGAAATGTACATCAAAACATACACATTTTCATTGTACATTCAAGAAATGTACATCAAAACATACACATTTTCATTGTACTTTCAAGAAATGTACATCAAAACATACACATTTTCATTGTATATACCAGAAATGTACATCAAAACATACACATTTTCATTGTACATTCAAGAAATGTACATCAAAACACACACATTTTCAGTGTACATTCAAGAAATGTATATCAAAACATACACATTTTCAGTGTACATTCAAGAAATGTACATCAAAACATACAAATTTTCATTGTATATACAAGAAATGTACATCAAAACATACACATTTTCATTGTACATTAAAGAAATGTACATCAAAACCTACACATTTTCAGCGTACATTCAAGAAATGTACATGAAAGCATACACATTTTCATTGTACACTCAAGAAATGTACATCAAAACATACACATTTTCAGTGAACATTCAAGAAATGCACATCAAAACATACACATTTTCAGTGTACATTCAAGAAATGTACATCAAAACATATACATTTTCATTGTATATACAAGAAATGTACATCAAAACATACACATTTTCATTGTACATTCAAGAAATGTATATCAAAACATACACATTTTCAGATTACATTCAAGAAATGTACATCAAAACATACACATTTCATTGTATATACAAGAAATGTACATCAAAACATACACATTTTCAGTGTACATTCAAGAAATGTACATAAAAACATATACATTTTCATTGTATATACAAGAAATGTACATCAAAACATACACATTTTCAGTGTACATTCAAGAAACGTATATCAAAACATACACATTTACAGTGTACATTCAAGAAATGTACATCAAAACATACACATTTTCAGTATACATTCAAGAAATGTACATGAAAACATATACATTTTCATTGTACATTCAAGAAATGTATATCAAAACATACATATTTTCAGTGTACATTCCAGAAATGTACATCAAAACACACACATTTTCAGTGTACATTCAAGAAATGTATATCAAAAAATACACATTTTCAGTGTACATTCAAGAAATGTACATCAAAGCAAACACATTTTCATTGTACATTCAAGAAATGTACATCAAAACATACACATTTTCACTGTACATTCAAGGAATGTACATCAAAACATACACATTTTCATTGTACATTCAAGAAATGTACATCAAAACACACACATTTTCAGTGTACATTCAAGAAATGTATATCAAACATACACATTTTCAGTGTACATTCAAGTAATATACATCAAAACATACAAATTTTCATTGTATATACAAGAAATGTACATCAAAACATACACATTTTCATTGTACATTAAAGAAATGTACATCAAAACCTACACATTTTCAGTGTACATTCAAGAAATGTACATCAAAACATACACATTTTCATTGTACACTCAAGAAATGTACATCAAAACATAGACATTTTCAGTGTACATTCAAAAAATGTACATCAAAACATACGCATTTTCATTGTATATACCAGAAATGTACATCAAAACATACACTTTTTCATTGTATATACGAGAAATATACATCAAAACATACATATTTTCAGTGTACATTCAAGAAATGTACATGAAAACATATACATTTTCATTGTACATTCAAGAAATGTACATCAAAAAATACACATTTTCAGTGTACATTCAAGAAATGTACATCAAAGCATACACATTTTCATTGTACATTCAAGAAATGTACATCAAAACATAAACATTTTCATTGTACATTCAAGGAATGTACATCAAAACATACACATTTTCAGTGTACATTCAAGAAATGTACATCAAAACATACACATTTTCAGGGTACATTCAAGAAATGTACATCAAAACATACACATTTTCATTGTACATTCAAGAAATGTACATCAAAACATACACATTTTCATTGTACATTCAAGAAATATACATCAAAACATACACATTTTCATTGTACATTCAAGAAATGTACATCAAAACCTACACATTTTCAGTGTACATTCAAGAAATGTACATCAAAACATACACATTTTCATTGTACATTCAAGAAATGACCATCAAAACATACACATTTTCATTGTTCATTCAAGAAATATACATCAAAACATACACATTTTCATTGTACATTCAAGAAATGTACATCAAAACATACACATTTTCATTGTACATTCAAGAAATGTACATCAAAACATACACATTTTCATTGTATATACAAGAAATGTACATCAAAACATACACATTTTCATTGTACATTCAAGAAATGTATATCAAAGCATACACATTTTCAGTGTACATTCAAGAAATGTACATCAAAACATACACATTTTCATTGTATATACAAGAAATGTACATCAAAACATACACATTTTCATTGTACACTAAAGAAATGTACATCAAAACATACTAATTTTCATGGTACATTCAAGAAATATACATCAAAACATACACATTTTCATTGTACATTCAAGAAATGTACATCAAAACCTACACATTTTCAGTGTACATTCAAGAAATGTACATAAAAACATACACATTTTCATTGTACATTCTAGAAATATAAATCAAAACATACACATTTTCATTGTACATTCAAGAAATGTAGATCAAAACATACACATTTTCATTGTACATTCAAGAAATATACATCAAAACATACACATTTTCATTGTACACTCAAGAAATGTACATCAAAACATACACATTTTCATTGTATATACAAGAAATGTACATCAAGACATACACATTTTCAGTGTACATTCAAGAAATGTATATCAAAACATACACATTTACAGTGTACATTCAAGAAATGTACATCAAAACATACACATTTTCATTGTACATTCCAGGAATGTACATCAAAGCATACACACTTTCATTGTACATTCAAGAAATGTACATCAAAACACACACATTTTCAGTGTACATTCAAGAAATGTATATCAAAACATACACATTTTCAGTGTACATTCAAGAAAAGTACATCAAAACATACAAATTTTCATTGTATATACAAGAAATGTACATCAAAACATACACATTTTCATTGTACATTAAAGAAATGTACATCAAAACCTACACATTTTCAGTGTACATTCAAGAAATGTACATCAAAACATACACATTTTCATTGTACACTCAAGAAATGTACATCAAAACATACACATTTTCAGTGTACATTCAAGAAATGTACATCAAAACATACACATTTTCATTGTATATACCAGAAATGTACATCAAAACATACACATTTTCATTGTATATACAAGAAATGTACATCAAAACATACACATTTTCAGTGTACATTCAAGAAAAGTACATCAAAACATACACATTTTCATTGTACATTCAAGAAATGTACATAAAAACATACACATTTTCATTGTATATACCAGAAATGTACATCAAAACATACACATTTTCATTGTATATACAAGAAATATAAATCAAAACATACACATTTTCATTGTATATACAAGAAATGTACATGAAAACATACACATTTTCATTGTACACTCAAGAAATGTACATCAAAAGATACACATTTTCAGTGCACATTCAAGAAATGTATATCAAATCATACACATTTTCATTTTACGTTCCAGAAATGTACATCAAAACATACACATTTTCAGGGTACATTCAAGAAATGTATATCAAAAAATACACATTTTCAGTGTACATTCAAGAAATGTACATCAAAGCAAACACATTTTCATTGTACACTAAAGAAATGTACATCAAAACATACACATTTTCATTGTACATTCAAGAAATGCACATCAAAACATACACATTTTCATTGTACATTCAATAAATATACATCAAAACATACACATTTACATTGTACATTCAAGAAATGTACATCAAAACATACACATTCTCATTGTACATTCAAGAAATGTACATCAAAACATACACATCTTGATTGTACACTCAAGAAATGTACATCAAAACATACACATTTTCATTGTACACTCAAGAAATGTACATCAAAAAATACACATTTTCAGTGTACATTGAAGAAATGTACATCAATGCAAACACATTTTCATTGTACACTAAAGATATGTACATCAAAACATACACATTTTCATTGTACATTCAAGAAATGCACATCAAAACATACACATTTTCATTGTACATTCAAGAAATATACATCAAAACATACACATTTTCATTGTACATTCAAGAAATGTACATCAAAACATACACATTTTGATTGTACACTCAAGAAATGTACATCAAAACATACACATTTTCATTGTACACTCAAGAAATGTACATCAAAACATACACATTTTCATTGTACATTCAAGAAATGTATTTCAAAACATACACATTTTCATTGTACTTTCAAGAAATGTACATCAAAACGTACACATTTTCATTGTACATTCAAGAAATGTACATCAAAACATACACATTTTCATTGTACATTCAAAGAATGTACCTCAAAACATACACACTTTCATTGTACATTCAAGAAATGTACATCAAAACACAGACATTTTCAGTGTACATTCAAGAAATGTATATCAAAACATACACATTTTCAGTGTACATTCAAGAAATGTACATCATAACATACAAATTTTCATTGTATATTAAAGAAATGTACATCAAAACCTACACATTTTCAGTGTACATTCAAGAAATGTATATCAAAACATACACATTTTCAGTGTACATTCAAGAAATGTACATCAAAACATACACATTTTCATTGTACATTAAAGAAATGTACATCAAAACCTACACATTTTCAGTGTACATTCAAGAAATGTACATCAAAACATACACATTTTCATTGTACACTCAAGAAATGTAAATCAAAACATACACATTTTCAGTGTACATTCAAGAAATGTACATCAAAATATACACATTTTCATTGTATATACCAGAAATGTACATCAAAACATACACATTTTCATTGTATATACAAGAAATGTACATCAAAACATACACATTTTCATTGTACATTCAAGAAATGTACATCAAAACATACACATTTTCACTGTACATTCTAGAAATATAAATCAAAGCATACACATTTTCATTGTATATACAAGAAATGTACATCAAAACATACACATTTTCATTGTACATTCAAGAAATGTACATCAAAACATACACATTTTCATTGTACATTCTAGAAATATAAATCAAAACATACACATTTTCAGTGTACATTCAAGAAATGTACATCAAAACATACACATTTTCATTTTACATTCAAGAAATGTACATCAAAACATACACATTTTCATTGTACATTCTAGAAATATAAATCAAAACATACACATTTTCAGTGCATATTCAAGAAATGTATATCAAATCATACACATTTTCTTTTTACGTTCCAGAAATGTACATCAAAACATACACATTTTCAGTGTACATTCAAGAAATGTATTTCAAAAAATACACATCTTCAGTGTACATTCAAGAAATGTACATCAAAGCAAACACATTTTCATTGTACACTAAAGAAATGTACATCAAAACATACACATTTTCATTGTACATTCAAGAAATGCACATCAAAACATACACATTTTCATTGTACATTCAAGAAATGTACATCAAAACATACACATTTTCATTGTACATTCAAGAAATATACATCAAAACATACACATTTTCATTGTACATTCAAGAAATGCACATCAAAACATACACATTTTCATTGTACATTCAAGAAATGTACATCAAAAAATACACATTTTCAGTGTACATTCAAGAAATGTACATAAAAGCAAACACATTTTCATTGTACACTAAGGAAATGTACATCAAAACATACACATTTTCATTGTACATTCAAGAAATGTACATCAAAACATACACATTTTCATTGTACATTCAAGAAATGTACATCAAAACATACACATTTTCATTGTACATTCAAAGAATGTACATCAAAACATACACATTCTCATTGTACATTCAAGAAATATACATCAAAACATACACATTTTCATTGTACATTCAAGAAATGTACAGCAAAAAATACACATTTTCAGTGTACATTCAAGAAATGTACATCAAAGCAAACACTCTTTCATTGTACACTAAGGAAATGTACATCAAAACATACACATTTTCATTGTACATTCAAGAAATATAAATCAAAACATACAAATTTTCATTGTATATACAAGAAATGTACATCAAAACATACACATTTTCATTGTACATTAAAGAAATGTACATCAAAACCTACACATTTTCAGTGTACATTCAAGAAATGTACATCAAAACATACACATTTTCATTGTACACTCAAGAAATATACATCAAAACATACACATTTTCATTGTACATTCAAGAAATGTACATCAAAAAATACACATTTTCAGTGTACATTCAAGAAATGTACATCAAAGCAAACACTCTTTCATTGTACACTAAGGAAATGTACATCAAAACATACACATTTTCAGTGTACATTCAAGTAATATACATCAAAACATACAAATTTTCATTGTATATACAAGAAATATACATCAAAACATACATATTTTCAGTGTACATTCAAGAAATGTACATGAAAACATATACATTTTCATTGTACATTCAAGAAATGTACATCAAAACATACACATTTTCATTGTACATTCAAAAAATGTACATCAAAACATACACATTTTCATTGTACATTCAAGGAATGTACATCCAAACATACACATTTTCAGTGTACATTCAAGAAATGTACATCAAAACATACACATTTTCGGGGTACATTCAAGAAATGTATATCAAAACATACACATTTTCATTGTACATTCAAGGAATGTACATCAAAACATACACATTTTCATTGTACATTCAAGAAATATACATCAAAACATACACATTTTCATTGTACATTCAAGAAATGTACATCAAAACCTACACATTTTCAGTGTACATTCAAGAAATGTACATCAAAACATACACATTTTCATTGTACATTCAAGAAATGACCATCAAAACATACACATTTTCATTGTACATTCAAGAAATGTATATCAAAGCATACACATTTTCAGTGTACATTCAAGAAATGTACATCAAAACATACACATTTTCATTGTATATACAAGAAATGTACATCAAAACATACACATTTTCATTGTACATTCAAGAAATGTATATCAAAGCATACACATTTTCAGTGTACATTCAAGAAATGTACATCAAAACATACACATTTTCATTGTATATACAAGAAATGTACATCAAAACATACACATTTTCATTGTACACTAAAGAAATGTACATCAAAACATACTAATTTTCATTGTACATTCAAGAAATATACATCAAAACATACACATTTTTATTGTACATTCAAGAAATGTACATCAAAACCTACACATTGTCAGTGTACATTCAAGAAATGTACATAAAAACATACACATTTTCATTGTACATTCTAGAAATATAAATCAAAACATACACATTTTCATTGTACATTCAAGAAATGTAGATCAAAACATACACATTTTCATTGTACATTCAAGAAATATACATGAAAACATACACATTTTCATTGTACACTCAAGAAATGTACATCAAAACATACACATTTTCATTGTATATACAAGAAATGTACATCAAGACATACACATTTTCAGTGTACATTCAACAAATGTATATCAAAACATACACATTTACAGTGTACATTCAAGAAATGTACATCAAAACATACACATTTTCATTGTACATTCAAGGAATGTACATCAAAGCATACACATTTTCATTGTACATTCAAGAAATGTACATCAAAACACACACCTTTTCAGTGTACATTCAAGAAATGTATATCAAAACATACACATTTTCAGTGTACATTCAAGAAAAGTACATCAAAACATACAAATTTTCATTGTATATACAAGAAATGTACATCAAAACATACACATTTTCATTGTACATTGAAGAAATGTACATCAAAACCTACACATTTTCAGTGTACATTCAAGAAATGTACATCAAAACATACACATTTTCATTGTACACTCAAGAAATGTACATCAAAACATACACATTTTCAGTGTACATTCAAGAAATGTATATCAAAACATACACATTTTCATTGTAATGTAAACCCCGCGCGACAGCCCACGAAGGGCCAAGGCCTACCGCCCAGCCGCTGCGTCCCCCACCTCTGCCCACTACAGGCGTCATTGGTGAGGTGCAGTACTGGAGGCTGGGACGTGGTCAGCGCCCCGAGCCCTCCCGGCCAGTTATGCGGTCTTCTCGACCTGGGGCCGCTACTTCTCCATCAAGTAGCTCCTCAATTGGTCCCCCCGGGACCTAACGAGGCTGAGTGCACCCCGTGCCAGACCTCCCAGAGGGGATAAAATCCCCATGCTGGTACCGGGGATCGAACCCGGGTCCTCCGCGCCACAGTCCAGCGCGCTGACATTTTCATTGTATATACCAGAAATGTATATCAAAACATACACATTTTCATTGTATATACAAGAAATGTACATCAAAACATACACATTTTCAGTGTACATTCAAGAAATGTACATCAAAACTTACACATTTTCATTGTACATACAAGAAATGTACATAAAAACATACACATTTTCATTGTATATACCAGAAATGTACATCAAAACATACACATTTTCATTGTATATACAAGAAATATAAATCAAAACATACACATTTTCATTGTATATACAAGAAATGTACATGAAAACATACACATTTTCATTGTACACTCAAGAAATGTACATCAAAAGATACACATTTTCAGTGCACATTCAAGAAATGTATATCAAATCATACACATTTTCATTTTACGTTCCAGAAATGTACATCAAAACATACACATTTTCAGGGTACATTCAAGAAATGTATATAAAAAAATACACATTTTCAGTGTACATTCAAGAAATGTACATCAAAGCAAACACATTTTCATTGTACACTAAAGAAATGTACATCAAAACATACACATTTTCATTGTACATTCAAGAAATGCACATCAAAACATACACATTTTCATTGTACATTCAATAAATATACATCAAAACATACACATTTACATTGTACATTCAAGAAATGTACATCAAAACATACACATTCTCATTGTACATTCAAGAAATGTACATCAAAACATACACATCTTGATTGTACACTCAAGAAATGTACATCAAAACATACACATTTTCATTGTACACTCAAGAAATGTACATCAAAAAATACACATTTTCAGTGTACATTGAAGAAATGTACATCAATGCAAACACATTTTCATTGTACACTAAAGATATGTACATCAAAACATACACATTTTCATTGTACATTCAAGAAATGCACATCAAAACATACACATTTTCATTGTACATTCAAGAAATATACATCAAAACATACACATTTTCATTGTACATTCAAGAAATGTACATCAAAACATACACATTTTGATTGTACACTCAAGAAATGTACATCAAAACATACACATTTTCATTGTACACTCAAGAAATGTAAATCAAAACATACACATTTTCATTGTACATTCAAGAAATGTATTTCAAAACATACACATTTTCATTGTACATTCAAGAAATGTACATCAAAACGTACACATTTTCATTGTACATTCAAGAAATGTACATCAAAACATACACATTTTCATTGTACATTCAAAGAATGTACCTCAAAACATACACACTTTCATTGTACATTCAAGAAGTGTACATCAAAACACAGACATTTTCAGTGTACATTCAAGAAATGTATATCAAAACATACACATTTTCAGTGTACATTCAAGAAATGTACATCAAAACATACAAATTTTCATTGTATATTAAAGAAATGTACATCAAAACCTACACATTTTCAGTGTACATTCAAGAAATGTATATCAAAACATACACATTTTCAGTGTACATTCAAGAAATGTACATCAAAACATACACATTTTCATTGTACATTAAAGAAATGTACATCAAAACCTACACATTTTCAGTGTACATTCAAGAAATGTACATCAAAACATACACATTTTCATTGTACACTCAAGAAATGTAAATCAAAACATACACATTTTCAGTGTACATTCAAGAAATGTACATCAAAATATACACATTTTCATTGTATATACCAGAAATGTACATCAAAACATACACATTTTCATTGTATATACAAGAAATGTACATCAAAACATACACATTTTCATTGTACATTCAAGAAATGTACATCAAAACATACACATTTTCATTGTACATTCTAGAAATATAAATCAAAGCATACACATTTTCATTGTATATACAAGAAATGTACATCAAAACATACACATTTTCATTGTACATTCAAGAAATGTACATCAAAAGATACACATTTTGATTGTACATTCTAGAAATATAAATCAAAACATACACATTTTCAGTGTACATTCAAGAAATGTACATCAAAACATACACATTTTCATTGTACATTCAAGAAATGTACATCAAAACATACACATTTTCATTGTACATTCTAGAAATATAAATCAAAACATACACATTTTCAGTGCATATTCAAGAAATGTATATCAAATCATACACATTTTCTTTTTACGTTCCAGAAATGTACATCAAAACATACCCATTTTCAGTGTACATTCAAGAAATGTATTTCAAAAAATACACATTTTCAGTGTACATTCAAGAAATGTACATCAAAGCAAACACATTTTCATTGTACACTCAAGAAATGTACATCAAAACATACACATTTTCATTGTACACTCAAGAAATGTACATCAAAACATACACATTTTCTTTGTACATTCAAGAAATGTATATCAAAACATACACATTTTCGTTGTACATTCAAGAAATGTACATCAAAACATACACATTTTCATTGTACATTCAAGAAATGTACATCAAAACATACACATTTTCACTGTACATTCAAGGAATGTACATCAAAACGTACACATTTTCATTGTACATTCAAGAAATGTACATCAAAACACACACATTTTCAGTGTACATTCAAGAAATGTATATCAAACATACACATTTTCAGTGTACATTCAAGTAATGTACATCAAAACATACAAATTTTCATTGTATATACAAGAAATGTACATCAAAACCTACACATTTTCAGTGTACATTCAAGAAATGTACATCAAAACATACACATTTTCATTGTACACTCAAGAAATGTACATCAAAACATACACTTTTGAGTGTACATTCAAAAAATGTACATCAAAACATACACATTTTCATTGTATATACCAGAAATGTACATCAAAACATACACTTTTTCATTGTATATACAAGAAATATACATCAAAACATACATATTTTCAGTGTACATTCAAGAAATGTACATGAAAACATATACATTTTCATTGTACATTCAAGAAATGTACATCAAAACATACACATTTTCATTGTACATTCAAGAAATGTACATCAAAACATACACATTTTCATTGTACATTGAAGAAATGTACATCAAAACATAAACATTTTCATTGTACATTCAAGGAATGTACATCAAAACATACACATTTTCAGTGTACATTCAAGAAATGTACATCAAAACATACACATTTTCAGTGTACATTCAAGAAATGTACATCAAAACATACACATTTGCATTGTACATTCAAGAAATGCACATCAAAACATACACATTTTCATTGTACATTCAAGAAATATACATCAAAACATACACATTTTCATTGTACATTCAAGAAATGTACATCAAAACCTACACATTTTCAGTGTACATTCAAGAAATGTACATCAAAACATACACATTTTCAGTGTACATTCAAGAAATGTACATGAAAACATATACATTTTCATTGTATATACAAGAAATGTACATCAAAACATACACATTTTCAGTGTACATTCAAGAAATGTACATGAAAACATATACATTTTCATTGTACATTCAAGAAATGTATATCAAAACATACACATTTTCAGATTACATTCAAGAAATGTACATCAAAACATACACATTTTCATTGTACATACAAGAAATGTACATCAAAACATATACATTTTCATTGTATATACAAGAAATGTACATCAAAACATACACATTTTCAGTCTACATTTAAGAAATGTATATCAAAACATACACATTTACAGTGTACATTCAAGAAATGTACATCAAAACATACACATTTTCATTGTACATTCAAGAAATGTATATCAAAACATACACATTTTCATTGTACATTCAAGAAATGTACATCAAAGCAAACACATTTTCATTGTATATACAAGAAATGTACATCAAAACATACACATTTTCATGGTACATTCAAGAAATGTATATCAAAACATACACATTTTCATTGTATATACAAGAAATGTACATCAAAACATACACATTTTCAGTGTACATTCAAGAAATGTACATCAAAACATACACATTTTCATTGTACATTCAAGAAATGTATATCAAAACATACACATTTTCAGTGTACATTCAAGAAATGTACATCAAAGCAAACACATTTTCATTGTATATACAAGAAATGTACATCAAAACATACACATTTTCATTGTACATTCAAGAAATGTATATCAAAACATAGACATTTTCATTGTATATACAAGAAATGTACATCATAACATACACATTTTCATTGTACATTCAAGAAATGTACATCAAAACATACACATTTGCATTGTACATTCAAGAAATGCACATCAAAACATACACATTTTCATTGTACATTCAAGAAATATACATCAAAACATACACATTTTCATTGTACATTCAAGAAATGTACATCAAAACCTACACATTTTCAGTGTACATTCAAGAAATGTACATCAAAACATACACATTTTCAGTGTACATTCAAGAAATGTACATGAAAACATATACATTTTCATTGTATATACAAGAAATGTACATCAAAACATACACATTTTCAGTGTACATTCAAGAAATGTACATGAAAACATATACATTTTCATTGTACATTCAAGAAATGTATATCAAAACATACACATTTTCAGATTACATTCAAGAAATGTACATCAAAACATACACATTTTCATTGTATATACAAGAAATGTACATCAAAACATATACATTTTCATTGTATATACAAGAAATGTACATCAAAACATACACATTTTCAGTCTACATTTAAGAAATGTATATCAAAACATACACATTTACAGTGTACATTCAAGAAATGTACATCAAAACATACACATTTTCATTGTACATTCAAGAAATGTATATCAAAACATACACATTTTCATTGTACATTCAAGAAATGTACATCAAAGCAAACACATTTTCATTGTATATACAAGAAATGTACATCAAAACATACACATTTTCATGGTACATTCAAGAAATGTATATCAAAACATACACATTTTCATTGTATATACAAGAAATGTACATCAAAACATACACATTTTCAGTGTACATTCAAGAAATGTACATCAAAACATACACATTTTCATTGTACATTCAAGAAATGTATATCAAAACATACACATTTTCAGTGTACATTCAAGAAATGTACATCAAAGCAAACACATTTTCATTGTATATACAAGAAATGTACATCAAAACATACACATTTTCATTGTACATTCAAGAAATGTATATCAAAACATAGACATTTTCATTGTATATACAAGAAATGTACATCATAACATACACATTTTCATTGTACATTCAAGAAATGTATATCAAAACATACACATTTGCAGTGTACATTCAAGAAATGTACATAAAAACATACACATTTTCATTGTACATTCTAGAAATATAAATCAAAACATACACATTTTCATTGTACATTCAAGAAATGTAGATCAAAACATACACATTTTCATTGTACATTCAAGAAATATACATGAAAACATACACATTTTCATTGTACACTCAAGAAATGTACATCAAAACATACACATTTTCATTGTATATACAAGAAATGTACATCAAGACATACACATTTTCAGTGTACATTCAACAAATGTATATCAAAACATACACATTTACAGTGTACATTCAAGAAATGTACATCAAAACATACACATTTTCATTGTACATTCAAGGAATGTACATCAAAGCATACACATTTTCATTGTACATTCAAGAAATGTACATCAAAACACACACCTTTTCAGTGTACATTCAAGAAATGTATATCAAAACATACACATTTTCAGTGTACATTCAAGAAAAGTACATCAAAACATACAAATTTTCATTGTATATACAAGAAATGTACATCAAAACATACACATTTTCATTGTACATTGAAGAAATGTACATCAAAACCTACACATTTTCAGTGTACATTCAAGAAATGTACATCAAAACATACACATTTTCATTGTACACTCAAGAAATGTACATCAAAACATACACATTTTCAGTGTACATTCAAGAAATGTATATCAAAACATACACATTTTCATTGTAATGTAAACCCCGCGCGACAGCCCACGAAGGGCCAAGGCCTACCGCCCAGCCGCTGCGTCCCCCACCTCTGCCCACTACAGGCGTCATTGGTGAGGTGCAGTACTGGAGGCTGGGACGTGGTCAGCGCCCCGAGCCCTCCCGGCCAGTTATGCGGTCTTCTCGACCTGGGGCCGCTACTTCTCCATCAAGTAGCTCCTCAATTGGTCCCCCCGGGACCTAACGAGGCTGAGTGCACCCCGTGCCAGACCTCCCAGAGGGGATAAAATCCCCATGCTGGTACCGGGGATCGAACCCGGGTCCTCCGCGCCACAGTCCAGCGCGCTGACATTTTCATTGTATATACCAGAAATGTATATCAAAACATACACATTTTCATTGTATATACAAGAAATGTACATCAAAACATACACATTTTCAGTGTACATTCAAGAAATGTACATCAAAACTTACACATTTTCATTGTACATACAAGAAATGTACATAAAAACATACACATTTTCATTGTATATACCAGAAATGTACATCAAAACATACACATTTTCATTGTATATACAAGAAATATAAATCAAAACATACACATTTTCATTGTATATACAAGAAATGTACATGAAAACATACACATTTTCATTGTACACTCAAGAAATGTACATCAAAAGATACACATTTTCAGTGCACATTCAAGAAATGTATATCAAATCATACACATTTTCATTTTACGTTCCAGAAATGTACATCAAAACATACACATTTTCAGGGTACATTCAAGAAATGTATATAAAAAAATACACATTTTCAGTGTACATTCAAGAAATGTACATCAAAGCAAACACATTTTCATTGTACACTAAAGAAATGTACATCAAAACATACACATTTTCATTGTACATTCAAGAAATGCACATCAAAACATACACATTTTCATTGTACATTCAATAAATATACATCAAAACATACACATTTACATTGTACATTCAAGAAATGTACATCAAAACATACACATTCTCATTGTACATTCAAGAAATGTACATCAAAACATACACATCTTGATTGTACACTCAAGAAATGTACATCAAAACATACACATTTTCATTGTACACTCAAGAAATGTACATCAAAAAATACACATTTTCAGTGTACATTGAAGAAATGTACATCAATGCAAACACATTTTCATTGTACACTAAAGATATGTACATCAAAACATACACATTTTCATTGTACATTCAAGAAATGCACATCAAAACATACACATTTTCATTGTACATTCAAGAAATATACATCAAAACATACACATTTTCATTGTACATTCAAGAAATGTACATCAAAACATACACATTTTGATTGTACACTCAAGAAATGTACATCAAAACATACACATTTTCATTGTACACTCAAGAAATGTAAATCAAAACATACACATTTTCATTGTACATTCAAGAAATGTATTTCAAAACATACACATTTTCATTGTACATTCAAGAAATGTACATCAAAACGTACACATTTTCATTGTACATTCAAGAAATGTACATCAAAACATACACATTTTCATTGTACATTCAAAGAATGTACCTCAAAACATACACACTTTCATTGTACATTCAAGAAGTGTACATCAAAACACAGACATTTTCAGTGTACATTCAAGAAATGTATATCAAAACATACACATTTTCAGTGTACATTCAAGAAATGTACATCAAAACATACAAATTTTCATTGTATATTAAAGAAATGTACATCAAAACCTACACATTTTCAGTGTACATTCAAGAAATGTATATCAAAACATACACATTTTCAGTGTACATTCAAGAAATGTACATCAAAACATACACATTTTCATTGTACATTAAAGAAATGTACATCAAAACCTACACATTTTCAGTGTACATTCAAGAAATGTACATCAAAACATACACATTTTCATTGTACACTCAAGAAATGTAAATCAAAACATACACATTTTCAGTGTACATTCAAGAAATGTACATCAAAATATACACATTTTCATTGTATATACCAGAAATGTACATCAAAACATACACATTTTCATTGTATATACAAGAAATGTACATCAAAACATACACATTTTCATTGTACATTCAAGAAATGTACATCAAAACATACACATTTTCATTGTACATTCTAGAAATATAAATCAAAGCATACACATTTTCATTGTATATACAAGAAATGTACATCAAAACATACACATTTTCATTGTACATTCAAGAAATGTACATCAAAAGATACACATTTTGATTGTACATTCTAGAAATATAAATCAAAACATACACATTTTCAGTGTACATTCAAGAAATGTACATCAAAACATACACATTTTCATTGTACATTCAAGAAATGTACATCAAAACATACACATTTTCATTGTACATTCTAGAAATATAAATCAAAACATACACATTTTCAGTGCATATTCAAGAAATGTATATCAAATCATACACATTTTCTTTTTACGTTCCAGAAATGTACATCAAAACATACCCATTTTCAGTGTACATTCAAGAAATGTATTTCAAAAAATACACATTTTCAGTGTACATTCAAGAAATGTACATCAAAGCAAACACATTTTCATTGTACACTCAAGAAATGTACATCAAAACATACACATTTTCATTGTACACTCAAGAAATGTACATCAAAACATACACATTTTCTTTGTACATTCAAGAAATGTATATCAAAACATACACATTTTCATTGTACATTCAAGAAATGTACATCAAAACATACACATTTTCATTGTACATTCAAGAAATGTACATCAAAACATACACATTTTCACTGTACATTCAAGGAATGTACATCAAAACGTACACATTTTCATTGTACATTCAAGAAATGTACATCAAAACACACACATTTTCAGTGTACATTCAAGAAATGTATATCAAACATACACATTTTCAGTGTACATTCAAGTAATGTACATCAAAACATACAAATTTTCATTGTATATACAAGAAATGTACATCAAAACCTACACATTTTCAGTGTACATTCAAGAAATGTACATCAAAACATACACATTTTCATTGTACACTCAAGAAATGTACATCAAAACATACACTTTTGAGTGTACATTCAAAAAATGTACATCAAAACATACACATTTTCATTGTATATACCAGAAATGTACATCAAAACATACACTTTTTCATTGTATATACAAGAAATATACATCAAAACATACATATTTTCAGTGTACATTCAAGAAATGTACATGAAAACATATACATTTTCATTGTACATTCAAGAAATGTACATCAAAACATACACATTTTCATTGTACATTCAAGAAATGTACATCAAAACATACACATTTTCATTGTACATTGAAGAAATGTACATCAAAACATAAACATTTTCATTGTACATTCAAGGAATGTACATCAAAACATACACATTTTCAGTGTACATTCAAGAAATGTACATCAAAACATACACATTTTCAGTGTACATTCAAGAAATGTACATCAAAACATACACATTTGCATTGTACATTCAAGAAATGCACATCAAAACATACACATTTTCATTGTACATTCAAGAAATATACATCAAAACATACACATTTTCATTGTACATTCAAGAAATGTACATCAAAACCTACACATTTTCAGTGTACATTCAAGAAATGTACATCAAAACATACACATTTTCAGTGTACATTCAAGAAATGTACATGAAAACATACATTTTCATTGTATATACAAGAAATGTACATCAAAACATACACATTTTCAGTGTACATTCAAGAAATGTACATGAAAACATATACATTTTCATTGTACATTCAAGAAATGTATATCAAAACATACACATTTTCAGATTACATTCAAGAAATGTACATCAAAACATACACATTTTCATTGTATATACAAGAAATGTACATCAAAACATATACATTTTCATTGTATATACAAGAAATGTACATCAAAACATACACATTTTCAGTCTACATTTAAGAAATGTATATCAAAACATACACATTTACAGTGTACATTCAAGAAATGTACATCAAAACATACACATTTTCATTGTACATTCAAGAAATGTATATCAAAACATACACATTTTCATTGTACATTCAAGAAATGTACATCAAAGCAAACACATTTTCATTGTATATACAAGAAATGTACATCAAAACATACACATTTTCATGGTACATTCAAGAAATGTATATCAAAACATACACATTTTCATTGTATATACAAGAAATGTACATCAAAACATACACATTTTCAGTGTACATTCAAGAAATGTACATCAAAACATACACATTTTCATTGTACATTCAAGAAATGTATATCAAAACATACACATTTTCAGTGTACATTCAAGAAATGTACATCAAAGCAAACACATTTTCATTGTATATACAAGAAATGTACATCAAAACATACACATTTTCATTGTACATTCAAGAAATGTATATCAAAACATAGACATTTTCATTGTATATACAAGAAATGTACATCATAACATACACATTTTCATTGTACATTCAAGAAATGTATATCAAAACATACACATTTGCAGTGTACATTCAAGAAATGTACATCAAAACATACACATTTTCATTGTACATTCAAGAAATGTATATCAAAACATACACATTTACAGTGTACATTCAAGAAATGTACATCAAAACATACACATTTTCATTGTACATTCAAGAAATGTATATCAAAACATACACATTTTCATTGTACATTCAAGAAATGTACATCAAAGCAAACACATTTTCATTGTATATACAAGAAATGTACATCAAAACATACACATTTTCATGGTACATTCAAGAAATGTATATCAAAACATACACATTTTCATTGTATATACAAGAAATGTACATCAAAACATACACATTTTCAGTGTACATTCAAGAAATGTACATCAAAACATACACATTTTCATTGTACATTCAAGAAATGTATATCAAAACATGCACATTTTCAGTGTACATTCAAGAAATGTACATCAAAGCAAACACATTTTCATTGTATATACAAGAAATGTACATCAAAACATACACATTTTCATTGTACATTCAAGAAATGTATATCAAAACATAGACATTTTCATTGTATATACAAGAAATGTACATCATAACATACACATTTTCATTGTACATTCAAGAAATGTATATCAAAACATACACATTTGCAGTGTACATTCAAGAAATGTACATCAAAACATACACATTTTCATTGTACATTCAAGAAATGTATATCAAAACATACACATTTTCAGTGTACATTCAAGAAATGTACATCAAAGCAAACACATTTTCATTGTATATACAAGAAATGTACATCAAAACATACACATTTTCATTGTACATTCAAGAAATGTATATCAAAACATACACATTTTCAGAGTACATTCAAAAAATGTACATCAAAACATACACATTTTCATTGTATATACCGGAAATGTACATCAAAACATACACTTTTTCATTGTATATACAAGAAATATACATCAAAACATACATATTTTCAGTGTACATTCAAGAAATGTACATGAAAACATATACATTTTCATTGTACATTCAAGAAATGTACATCAAAACATACACATTTTCATTGTACATTCAAGAAATGTACATCAAAACATACACATTTTCATTGTACATTCAAGAAATGTACATCAAAACATAAACATTTTCATTGTACATTCAAGGAATGTACATCAAAACATACACATTTTCAGTGTACATTCAAGAAATGTACATCAAAACATACACATTTTCAGTGTACATTCAAGAAATGTACATCAAAACATACACATTTTCATTATACATTCAAGAAATGTACATCAAAACATACACATTTTCATTGTACATTCAAGAAATATACATCAAAACATACACATTTTCATTGTACATTCAAGAAATGTATTTCAAAACATACACATTTTCATTGTACATTCAAGAAATGTACATCAAAACGTACACATTTTCATTGTACATTCAAGAAATGTACATCAAAACATACACATTTTCATTGTACATTCAAAGAATGTACCTCAAAACATACACACTTTCATTGTACATTCAAGAAATGTACATCAAAACACAGACATTTTCAGTGTACATTCAAGAAATGTATATCAAAGCATACACATTTTCAGTGTACATTCAAGAAATGTACATCAAAACATACAAATTTTCATTGTATATTAAAGAAATGTACATCAAAACCTACACATTTTCAGTGTACATTCAAGAAATGTATATCAAAACATACACATTTTCAGTGTACATTCAAGAAATGTACATCAAAACATACACATTTTCATTGTACATTAAAGAAATGTACATCAAAACCTACACATTTTCAGTGTACATTCAAGAAATGTACATCAAAACATACACATTTTCATTGTACACTCAAGAAATGTAAATCAAAACATACACATTTTCAGTGTACATTCAAGAAATGTACATCAAAATATACACATTTTCATTGTATATACCAGAAATGTACAGCAAAACATACACATTTTCATTGTATATACAAGAAATGTACATCAAAACATACACATTTTCATTGTACATTCAAGAAATGTACATCAAAACATACACATTTTCATTGTACATTCTAGAAATATAAATCAAAGCATACACATTTTCATTGTATATACAAGAAATGTACATCAAAACATACACATTTTCATTGTACATTCAAGAAATGTACATCAAAACATACACATTTTCATTGTACATTCTAGAAATATAAATCAAAACATACACATTTTCAGTGTACATTCAAGAAATGTACATCAAAACATACACATTTTCATTGTACATTCAAGAAATGTACATCAAAACATACACATTTTCATTGTACATTCTAGAAATATAAATCAAAACATACACATTTTCAGTGCATATTCAAGAAATGTATATCAAATCATACACATTTTCTTTTTACGTTCCAGAAATGTACATCAAAACATACACATTTTCAGTGTACATTCAAGAAATGTATTTCAAAAAATACACATTTTCAGTGTACATTCAAGAAATGTACATCAAAGCAAACACATTTTCATTGTAAACTAAAGAAATGTACATCAAAACATACACATTTTCATTGTACATTCAAGAAATGCACATCAAAACATACACATTTTCATTGTACATTCAAGAAATGTACATCAAAACATACACATTTTCATTGTACATTCAAGAAATATACATCAAAACATACACATTTTCATTGTACATTCAAGAAATGCACATGAAAACATACACATTTTCATTGTACATTCAAGAAATGTACATCAAAAAATACACATTTTCAGTGTACATTCAAGAAATGTACATCAAAGCAAACACATTTTCATTGTACACTAAGGAAATGTACATCAAAACATACACATTTTCATTGTACATTCAAGAAATGTACATCAAAACATACACATTTTCATTGTACATTCAAGAAATGTACATCAAAACATACACATTTTCATTGTACATTCAAAGAATGTACATCAAAACATACACATTCTCATTGTACATTCAAGAAATATACATCAAAACATACACATTTTCATTGTACATTCAAGAAATGTACAGCAAAAAATACACATTTTCAGTGTACATTCAAGAAATGTACATCAAAGCAAACACTCTTTCATTGTACACTAAGGAAATGTACATCAAAACATACACATTTTCATTGTACATTCAAGAAATATAAATCAAAACATACAAATTTTCATTGTATATACAAGAAATGTACATCAAAACATACACATTTTCATTGTACATTAAAGAAATGTACATAAAAACCTACACATTTTCAGTGTACATTCAAGAAATGTACATCAAAACATACACATTTTCATTGTACACTCAAGAAATATACATCAAAACATACACATTTTCATTGTACATTCAAGAATTGTACATCAAAAAATACACATTTTCAGTGTACATTCAAGAAATGTACATGAAAGCAAACACTCTTTCATTGTACACTAAGGAAATGTACATCAAAACATACACATTTTCAGTGTACATTCAAGTAATATACATCAAAACATACAAATTTTCATTGTATATACAAGAAATGTACATCAAAACATACACATTTTCATTGTACATTAAAGAAATGTACATCAAAACCTACACATTTTCAGTGTACATTCAAGAAATGTACATCAAAACATACACATTTTCATTGTCCACTCAAGAAATGTACATCAAAACATAGACATTTTCAGTGTACATTCAAAAAATGTACATCAAAACATACGCATTTTCATTGTATATACCAGAAATGTACATCAAAACATACTCTTTTTCATTGTATATACAAGAAATATACATCAAAACATACATATTTTCAGTGTACATTCAAGAAATGTACATGAAAACATATACATTTTCATTGTACATTCAAGAAATGTACATCAAAACATACACATTTTCATTGTACATTCAAGAAATGTACATCAAAACATACACATTTTCATTGTACATTCAAGGAATGTACATCCAAACATACACATTTTCAGTGTACATTCAAGAAATGTACATCAAAACATACACATTTTCAGGGTACATTCAAGAAATGTACATCAAAACATACACATTTTCATTGTACATTCAAGAAATGTACATCAAAACATACACATTTTCATTGTACATTCAAGAAATATACATCAAAACATACACATTTTCATTGTACATTCAAGAAATGTACATCAAAACCTACACATTTTCAGTGTACATTCAAGAAATGTACATCAAAACATACACATTTTCATTGTACATTCAAGAAATTACCATCAAAACATACACATTTTCATTGTACATTCAAGAAATATACATCAAAACATACACATTTTCATTGTACATTCAAGAAATGTACATCAAAACATACACATTTTCATTGTACATTCAAGAAATGTACATCAAAACATACACATTTTCATTGTATATACAAGAAATGTACATCAAAACATACACATTTTCATTGTACATTCAAGAAATGTATATCAAAGCATACACATTTTCAGTGTACATTCAAGAAATGTACATCAAAACATACACATTTTCATTGTATATACAAGAAATGTACATCAAAACATACACATTTTCATTGTACACTAAAGAAATGTACATCAAAACATACTAATTTTCATTGTACATTCAAGAAATATACATCAAAACATACACATTTTCATTGTACATTCAAGAAATGTACATCAAAACCTACACATTTTCAGTGTACATTCAAGAAATGTACATAAAAACATACACATTTTCATTGTACATTCTAGAAATATAAATCAAAACACACACATTTTCATTGTACATTCAAGAAATGTAGATCAAAACATACACATTTTCATTGTACATTCAAGAAATATACATCAAAACATACACATTTTCATTGTACACTCAAGAAATGTACATCAAAACATACACATTTTCATTGTATATACAAGAAATGTACATCAAGACATACACATTTTCAGTGTACATTCAAGAAATGTATATCAAAACATACACATTTACAGTGTACATTCAAGAAATGTACATCAAAACATACACATTTTCATTGTACATTCAAGGAATGTACATCAAAGCATACACATTTTCATTGTACATTCAAGAAATGTACATCAAAACACACACATTTTCAGTGTACATTCAAGAAATGTATATCAAAACATACACATTTTCAGTGTACATTCAAGAAAAGTACATCAAAACATACAAATTTTCATTGTATATACAAGAAATGTACATCAAAACATACACATTTTCATTGTACATTAAAGAAATGTACATCAAAACCTACACATTTTCAGTGTACATTCAAGAAATGTACATCAAAACATACACATTTTCATTGTACACTCAAGAAATGTACATCAAAACATACACATTTTCAGTGTACATTCAAGAAATGTACATCAAAACATACACATTTTCATTGTATATACCAGAAATGTACATCAAAACATACACATTTTCATTGTATATACAAGAAATGTACATCAAAACATACACATTTTCAGTGTACATTCAAGAAATGTACATCAAAACATACACATTTTCATTGTACATTCAAGAAATGTACATAAAAACATACACATTTTCATTGTATATACCAGAAATGTACATCAAAACATACACATTTTCATTGTATATACAAGAAATATAAATCAAAACATACACATTTTCATTGTATATACAAGAAATGTACATGAAAACATACACATTTTCATTGTACACTCAAGAAATGTACATCAAAAGATACACATTTTCAGTGCACATTCAAGAAATGTATATCAAATCATACACATTTTCATTTTACGTTCCAGAAATGTACATCAAAACATACACATTTTCAGGGTACATTCAAGAAATGTATATCAAAAAATACACATTTTCAGTGTACATTCAAGAAATGTACATCAAAGCAAACACATTTTCATTGTACACTAAAGAAATGTACATCAAAACATAAACATTTTCATTGTACATTCAAGAAATGCACATCAAAACATACACATTTTCATTGTACATTCAATAAATATACATCAAAACATACACATTTACATTGTACATTCAAGAAATGTACATCAAAACATACACATTCTCATTGTACATTCAAGAAATGTACATCAAAACATACACATCTTGATTGTACACTCAAGAAATGTACATCAAAACATACACATTTTCATTGTACACTCAAGAAATGTACATCAAAAAATACACATTTTCAGTGTACATTGAAGAAATGTACATCAATGCAAACACATTTTCATTGTTCACTAAAGATATGTACATCAAAACATACACATTTTCATTGCACATTCAAGAAATGCACATCAAAACATACACATTTTCATTGTACATTCAAGAAATATACATCAAAACATACACATTTTCATTGTACATTCAAGAAATGTACATCAAAACATACACATTTTGATTGTACACTCAAGAAATGTACATCAAAACATACACATTTTCATTGTACACTCAAGAAATGTACATCAAAACATACACATTTTCATTGTACATTCAAGAAATGTATTTCAAAACATACACATTTTCATTGTACATTCAAGAAATGTACATCAAAACGTACACATTTTCATTGTACATTCAAGAAATGTACATCAAAACATACACATTTTCATTGTACATTCAAAGAATGTACCTCAAAACATACACACTTTCATTGTACATTCAAGAAATGTACATCAAAACACAGACATTTTCAGTGTACATTCAAGAAATGTATATCAAAACATACACATTTTCAGTGTACATTCAAGAAATGTACATCAAAACATACAAATTTTCATTGTATATTAAAGAAATGTACATCAAAACCTACACATTTTCAGTGTACATTCAAGAAATGTATATCAAAACATACACATTTTCAGTGTACATTCAAGAAATGTACATCAAAACATACACATTTTCATTGTACATTAAAGAAATGTACATCAAAACCTACACATTTTCAGTGTACATTCAAGAAATGTACATCAAAACATACACATTTTCATTGTACACTCAAGAAATGTAAATCAAAACATACACATTTTCAGTGTACATTCAAGAAATGTACATCAAAATATACACATTTTCATTGTATATACCAGAAATGTACATCAAAACATACACATTTTCATTGTATATACAAGAAATGTACATCAAAACATACACATTTTCATTGTACATTCAAGAAATGTACATCAAAACATACACATTTTCATTGTACATTCTAGAAATATAAATCAAAGCATACACATTTTCATTGTATATACAAGAAATGTACATCAAAACATACACATTTTCATTGTACATTCAAGAAATGTACATCAAAACATACACATTTTGATTGTACATTCTAGAAATATAAATCAAAACATACACATTTTCAGTGTACATTCAAGAAATGTACATCAAAACATACACATTTTCATTGTACATTCAAGAAATGTACATCAAAACATACACATTTTCATTGTACATTCTAGAAATATAAATCAAAACATACACATTTTCAGTGCATATTGAAGAAATGTATATCAAATCATACACATTTTCTTTTTACGTTCCAGAAATGTACATCAAAACATACACATTTTCAGTGTACATTCAAGAAATGTATTTCAAAAAATACACATTTTCAGTGTACATTCAAGAAATGTACATCAAAGCAAACACATTTTCATTGTACACTAAAGAAATGTACATCAAAACATACACATTTTCATTGTACATTCAAGAAATGCACATCAAAACATACACATTTTCATTGTACATTCAAGAAATGTACATCAAAACATACACATTTTCATTGTACATTCAAGAAATATACATCAAAACATACACATTTTCATTGTACATTCAAGAAATGCACATCAAAACATACACATTTTCATTGTACATTCAAGAAATGTACATAAAAAAATACACATTTTCAGTGTACATTCAAGAAATGTACATCAAAGCAAACACATTTTCATTGTACACTAAGGAAATGTACATCAAAACATACACATTTTCATTGTACATTCAAGAAATGTACATCAAAACATACACATTTTCATTGTACATTCAAGAAATGTACATCAAAACATACACATTTTCATTGTACATTCAAAGAATGTACATCAAAACATACACATTCTCATTGTACATTCAAGAAATATACATCAAAACATACACATTTTCATTGTACATTCAAGAAATGTACATAAAAAAATACACATTTTCAGTGTACATTCAAGAAATGTACATCAAAGCAAACACCCTTTCATTGTACACTAAGGAAATGTACATCAAAACATACACATTTTCATTGTACATTCAAGAAATATAAATCAAAACATACACATTTTCAGTGTACATTCAAGAAATGTACATCAAAACATACACATTTTCATTGTACATTCAAGAAATGTACATCAAAACATACACATTTTCATTGTACATTCAAGAAATATACATCAAAACATACACATTTTCATTGTACATTCAAGAAATGCACATCAAAACATACACATTTTCATTGTACATTCAAGAAATGTACATAAAAAAATACACATTTTCAGTGTACATTCAAGAAATGTACATCAAAGCAAACACATTTTCATTGTACACTAAGGAAATGTACATCAAAACATACACATTTTCATTGTACATTCAAGAAATGTACATCAAAACATACACATTTTCATTGTACATTCAAGAAATGTACATCAAAACATACACATTTTCATTGTACATTCAAAGAAAGTACATCAAAACATACACATTTTCATTGTACATTCAAGAAATGTACATCAAAACACACACATTTTCAGTGTACATTCAAGAAATGTATATCAAAACATACGAATTTTCAGTGTACATTCAAGAAATGTACATCAAAACATACAAATTTTCATTGTATATACAAGAAATGTACATCAAAACATACACATTTTCATTGTACATTAAAGAAATGTACATCAAAACCTACACATTTTCAGCGTACATTCAAGAAATGTACATCAAAACATACACATTTTCATTGTACACTCAAGAAATGTACATCAAAACACAGACATTTTCAGTGTACATTCAAGAAATGTATATCAAAACATACACATTTTCAGTGTACATTCAAGAAATGTACATCAAAACATACAAATTTTCATTGTATATTAAAGAAATGTACATCAAAACCTACACATTTTCAGTGTACATTCAAGAAATGTATATCAAAACATACACATTTTCAGTGTACATTCAAGAAATGTACATCAAAACATACACATTTTCATTGTACATTAAAGAAATGTACATCAAAACCTACACATTTTCAGTGTACATTCAAGAAATGTACATCAAAACATACACATTTTCATTGTACACTCAAGAAATGTAAATCAAAACATACACATTTTCAGTGTACATTCAAGAAATGTACATCAAAATATACACATTTTCATTGTATATACCAGAAATGTACATCAAAACATACACATTTTCATTGTATATACAAGAAATGTACATCAAAACATACACATTTTCATTGTACATTCTAGAAATATAAATCAAAGCATACACATTTTCATTGTATATACAAGAAATGTACATCAAAACATACACATTTTCATTGTACATTCAAGAAATGTACATCAAAACATACACATTTTGATTGTACATTCTAGAAATATAAATCAAAACATACACATTTTCAGTGTACATTCAAGAAATGTACATCAAAACATACACATTTTCATTGTACATTCAAGAAATGTACATCAAAACATACACATTTTCATTGCACATTCTAGAAATATAAATCAAAACATACACATTTTCAGTGCATATTCAAGAAATGTATATCAAATCATACACATTTTCTTTTTACGTTCCAGAAATGTACATCAAAACATACACATTTTCAGTGTACATTCAAGAAATGTATTTCAAAAAATACACATTTTCAGTGTACATTCAAGAAATGTACATCAAAGCAAACACATTTTCATTGTACACTAAAGAAATGTACATCAAAACATACACATTTTCATTGTACATTCAAGAAATGCACATCAAAACATACACATTTTCATTGTACATTCAAGAAATGTACATCAAAACATACACATTTTCATTGTACATTCAAGAAATATACATCAAAACATACACATTTTCATTGTACATTCAAGAAATGCACATCAAAACATACACATTTTCATTGTACATTCAAGAAATGTACATCAAAAAATACACATTTTCAGTGTACATTCAAGAAATGTACATCAAAGCAAACACATTTTCATTGTACACTAAGGAAATGTACATCAAAACATACACATTTTCATTGTACATTCAAGAAATGTACATCAAAACATACACATTTTCATTGTACATTCAAGAAATGTACATCAAAACATACACATTTTCATTGTACATTCAAAGAATGTACATCAAAACATACACATTCTCATTGTACCTTCAAGAAATATACATCAAAACATACACATTTTCATTGTACATTCAAGAAATGTACATCAAAAAATACACATTTTCAGTGTACATTCAAGAAATGTACATCAAAGCAAACACCCTTTCATTGTACACTAAGGAAATGTACATCAAAACATACACATTTTCATTGTACATTCAAGAAATATAAATCAAAACATACACATTTTCAGTGTACATTCAAGAAATGTACATCAAAACATACACATTTTCATTGTACATTCAAGAAATGTACATCAAAACATACACATTTTCATTGTACATTCAAGAAATATACATCAAAACATACACATTTTCATTGTACATTCAAGAAATATAAATCAAAACATACACATTTTCAGTGTACATTCAAGAAATGTACATCAAAACATACACATTTTCAGTGTACATTCAAGAAATGTATATCAAAACATACGAATTTTCAGTGTACATTCAAGAAATGTACATCAAAACATACAAATTTTCATTGTATATACAAGAAATGTACATCAAAACATACACATTTTCATTGTACATTAAAGAAATGTACATCAAAACCTACACATTTTCAGCGTACATTCAAGAAATGTACATCAAAACATACACATTTTCATTGTACACTCAAGAAATGTACATCAAAACACAGACATTTTCAGTGTACATTCAAGAAATGTATATCAAAACATACACATTTTCAGTGTACATTCAAGAAATGTACATCAAAACATACAAATTTTCATTGTATATTAAAGAAATGTACATCAAAACCTACACATTTTCAGTGTACATTCAAGAAATGTATATCAAAACATACACATTTTCAGTGTACATTCAAGAAATGTACATCAAAACATACACATTTTCATTGTACATTAAAGAAATGTACATCAAAACCTACACATTTTCAGTGTACATTCAAGAAATGTACATCAAAACATACACATTTTCATTGTACACTCAAGAAATGTAAATCAAAACATACACATTTTCAGTGTACATTCAAGAAATGTACATCAAAATATACACATTTTCATTGTATATACCAGAAATGTACATCAAAACATACACATTTTCATTGTATATACAAGAAATGTACATCAAAACATACACATTTTCATTGTACATTCTAGAAATATAAATCAAAGCATACACATTTTCATTGTATATACAAGAAATGTACATCAAAACATACACATTTTCATTGTACATTCAAGAAATGTACATCAAAACATACACATTTTGATTGTACATTCTAGAAATATAAATCAAAACATACACATTTTCAGTGTACATTCAAGAAATGTACATCAAAACATACACATTTTCATTGTACATTCAAGAAATGTACATCAAAACATACACATTTTCATTGCACATTCTAGAAATATAAATCAAAACATACACATTTTCAGTGCATATTCAAGAAATGTATATCAAATCATACACATTTTCTTTTTACGTTCCAGAAATGTACATCAAAACATACACATTTTCAGTGTACATTCAAGAAATGTATTTCAAAAAATACACATTTTCAGTGTACATTCAAGAAATGTACATCAAAGCAAACACATTTTCATTGTACACTAAAGAAATGTACATCAAAACATACACATTTTCATTGTACATTCAAGAAATGCACATCAAAACATACACATTTTCATTGTACATTCAAGAAATGTACATCAAAACATACACATTTTCATTGTACATTCAAGAAATATACATCAAAACATACACATTTTCATTGTACATTCAAGAAATGCACATCAAAACATACACATTTTCATTGTACATTCAAGAAATGTACATCAAAAAATACACATTTTCAGTGTACATTCAAGAAATGTACATCAAAGCAAACACATTTTCATTGTACACTAAGGAAATGTACATCAAAACATACACATTTTCATTGTACATTCAAGAAATGTACATCAAAACATACACATTTTCATTGTACATTCAAGAAATGTACATCAAAACATACACATTTTCATTGTACATTCAAAGAATGTACATCAAAACATACACATTCTCATTGTACATTCAAGAAATATACATCAAAACATACACATTTTCATTGTACATTCAAGAAATGTACATCAAAAAATACACATTTTCAGTGTACATTCAAGAAATGTACATCAAAGCAAACACCCTTTCATTGTACACTAAGGAAATGTACATCAAAACATACACATTTTCATTGTACATTCAAGAAATATAAATCAAAACATACACATTTTCAGTGTACATTCAAGAAATGTACATCAAAACATACACATTTTCATTGTACATTCAAGAAATGTACATCAAAACATACACATTTTCATTGTACATTCAAGAAATATACATCAAAACATACACATTTTCATTGTACATTCAAGAAATGCACATCAAAACATACACATTTTCATTGTACATTCAAGAAATGTACATAAAAAAATACACATTTTCAGTGTACATTCAAGAAATGTACATCAAAGCAAACACATTTTCATTGTACACTAAGGAAATGTACATCAAAACATACACATTTTCATTGTACATTCAAGAAATGTACATCAAAACATACACATTTTCATTGTACATTCAAGAAATGTACATCAAAACATACACATTTTCATTGTACATTCAAAGAATGTACATCAAAACATACACATTTTCATTGTACATTCAAGAAATGTACATCAAAACACACACATTTTCAGTGTACATTCAAGAAATGTATATCAAAACATACGAATTTTCAGTGTACATTCAAGAAATGTACATCAAAACATACAAATTTTCATTGTATATACAAGAAATGTACATCAAAACATACACATTTTCATTGTACATTAAAGAAATGTACATCAAAACCTACACATTTTCAGCGTACATTCAAGAAATGTACATCAAAACATACACATTTTCATTGTACACTCAAGAAATGTACATCAAAACATACACATTGTCAGTGAACATTCAAGAAATGCACATCAAAACATACACATTTTCAGTGTACATTCAAGAAATGTACATCAAAACATATACATTTTCATTGTATATACAAGAAATGTACATCAAAACATACACATTTTCATTGTACATTCAAGAAATGTATATCAAAACATACACATTTTCAGATTACATTCAAGAAATGTACATCAAAACATACACATTTCATTGTATATACAAGAAATGTACATCAAAACATACACATTTTCAGTGTACATTCAAGAAATATACATAAAAACATATACATTTTCATTGTATATACAAGAAATGTACATCAAAACATACACATTTTCAGTATACATTCAAGAAACGTATATCAAAACATACACATTTACAGTGTACATTCAAGAAATGTACATCAAAACATACACATTTTCAGTATACATTCAAGAAATGTACATGAAAACATATACATTTTCATTGTACATTCAAGAAATGTATATCAAAACATACACATTTTCAGTGTACATTCGAGAAATGTACATCAAAACATACACATTTTCAGTGTACATTCAAGAAATGTATATCAAAAAATACACATTTTCAGTGTACATTCAAGAAATGTACATCAAAGCAAACACATTTTCATTGTACACTAAAGAAATGTACATCAAAGCATACACATTTTCATTGTACATTCAAGAAATGCACATCAAAACATACACATTTTCATTGTACATTCAAGAAATATACATCAAAACATACACATTTTCATTGTACATTCAAGAAATGTACATCAAAACATACACATTCTCATTGTACATTCAAGAAATGTACATCAAAACATACACATTCTCATTGTACACTCAAGAAATGTACATCAAAACATACACATTTTCATTGTACACTCAAGAAATGTACATCAAAACATACACATTTTCTTTGTACATTCAAGAAATGTATATCAAAACATACACATTTTCATTGTACATTCAAGAAATGTACATCAAAACATACACATTTTCATTGTACATTCAAGAAATGTACATCAAAACATACACATTTTCACTGTACATTCAAGGAATGTACATCAAAACATACACATTTTCATTGTACATTCAAGAAATGTACATCAAAACACACATTTTCAGTGTACATTCAAGAAATGTATATCAAACATACACATTTTCAGTGTACATTCAAGTAATGTACATCAAAACATACAAATTTTCATTGTATATACAAGAAATGTACATCAAAACCTACACATTTTCAGTGTACATTCAAGAAATGTACATCAAAACATACACATTTTCATTGTACACTCAAGAAATGTACATCAAAACATACACTTTTCAGTGTACATTCAAAAAATGTACATCAAAACATACACATTTTCATTGTATATACCAGAAATGTACATCAAAACATACACTTTTTCATTGTATATACAAGAAATATACATCAAAACATACATATTTTCAGTGTACATTCAAGAAATGTACATGAAAACATATACATTTTCATTGTACATTCAAGAAATGTACATCAAAACATACACATTTTCATTGTACATTCAAGAAATGTACATCAAAACATACACATTTTCATTGTACATTGAAGAAATGTACATCAAAACATAAACATTTTCATTGTACATTCAAGGAATGTACATCAAAACATACACATTTTCAGTGTACATTCAAGAAATGTACATCAAAACATACACATTTTCAGCGTACATTCAAGAAATGTACATCAAAACATACACATTTTCATTGTACATTCAAGAAATGTACATCAAAACATACACATTTTCATTGTACATTCAAGAAATATACATCAAAACATACACATTTTCATTGTACATTCAAGAAATGTACATCAAAACCTACACATTTTCAGTGTACATTCAAGAAATGTACATCAAAACATACACATTTTCAGTGTACATTCAAGAAATGTACATGAAAACATATACATTTTCATTGTATATACAAGAAATGTACATCAAAACATACACATTTTCAGTGTACATTCAAGAAATGTACATGAAAACATATTCATTTTCATTGTACATTCAAGAAATGTATATCAAAACATACACATTTTCAGATTACATTCAAGAAATGTACATCAAAACATACACATTTTCATTGTATATACAAGAAATGTACATCAAAACATATACATTTTCATTGTATATACAAGAAATGTACATCAAAACATACACATTTTCAGTGTACATTCAAGAAATGTATATCAAAACATACACATTTACAGTGTACATTCAAGAAATGTACATCAAAACATACACATTTTCATTGTACATTCAAGAAATGTATATCAAAACATACACATTTTCATTGTACATTCAAGAAATGTACATCAAAGCAAACACATTTTCATTGTATATACAAGAAATGTACATCAAAACATACACATTTTCATGGTACATTCAAGAAATGTATATCAAAACATACACATTTTCATTGTATATACAAAAAATGTACATCAAAACATACACATTTTCAGTGTACATTCAAGAAATGTACATCAAAACATACACATTTTCATTGTACATTCAAGAAATGTATATCAAAACATACACATTTTCAGTGTACATTCAAGAAATGTACATCAAAGCAAACACATTTTCATTGTATATACAAGAAATGTACATCAAAACATACACATTTTCATTGTACATTCAAGAAATGTATATCAAAACATAGACATTTTCATTGTATATACAAGAAATGTACATCAAAACATACACATTTTCATTGTACATTCAAGAAATGTATATCAAAACATACACATTTGCAGTGTACATTCAAGAAATGTACATCAAAACATACACATTTTCATTGTACATTCAAGAAATGTATATCAAAACATACACATTTTCAGTGTACATTCAAGGAATGTACATCAAAGCAAACACATTTTCATTGTATATACAAGAAATGTACATCAAAACATACACATTTTCATTGTACATTCAAGAAATGTATATCAAAACATACACATTTTCAGTGTACATTCAAAAAATGTACATCAAAACATACACATTTTCATTGTATATACCAGAAATGTACATCAAAACATACACTTTTTCATTGTATATACAAGAAATATACATCAAAACATACATATTTTCAGTGTACATTCAAGAAATGTACATGAAAACATATACATTTTCATTGTACATTCAAGAAATGTACATCAAAACATACACATTTTCATTGTACATTCAAGAAATGTACATCAAAACATAAACATTTTCATTGTACATTCAAGGAATGTACATCAAAACATACACATTTTCAGTGTACATTCAAGAAATGTACATCAAAACATACACATTTTCATTGTACATTCAAGAAATATACATCAAAACATACACATTTTCATTGTACATTCAAGAAATGTACATCAAAACCTACATATTTTCAGTGTACATTCAAGAAATGTTCATCAAAACATACACATTTTCAGTGTACATTCAAGAAATGTACATGAAAACATATACATTTTCATTGTATATACAAGAAATGTACATCAAAACATACACATTTTCAGTGTACATTCAAGAAATGTACATGAAAACATATACATTTTCATTGTACATTCAAGAAATGTATATCAAAACATACACATTTTCAGATTACATTCAAGAAATGTACATCAAAACATACACATTTTCATTGTATATACAAGAAATGTACATCAAAACATATACATTTTCATTGTATATACAAGAAATGTACATCAAAACATACACATTTTCAGTGTACATTCAAGAAATGTATATCAAAACATACACATTTACAGTGTACATTAAAGAAATGTACATCAAAACATACACATTTTCATTGTACATTCAAGAAATGTACATCAAAGCAAACACATTTTCATTGTATATACAAGAAATGTACATCAAAACATACACATTTTCATGGTACATTCAAGAAATGTATATCAAAACATACACATTTTCATTGTATATACAAGAAATGTACATCAAAACATACACATTTTCAGTGTACATTCAAGAAATGTACATCAAAACATACACATTTTCATTGTACATTCAAGAAATGTACATCAAAACATACACATTTTCATTGTACATTCAAGAAATGTATATCAAAACATACACATTTTCAGATTACATTCAAGAAATGTACATCAAAGCAAACACATTTTCATTGTATATACAAGAAATGTACATCAAAACATACACATTTTCATTGTACATTCAAGAAATGTATATCAAAACATAGACATTTTCATTGTATATACAAGAAATGTACATCAAAACATACACATTTTCATTGTACATTCAAGAAATGTATATCAAAACATACACATTTGCAGTGTACATTCAAGAAATGTACATCAAAACATACACATTTTCATTGTACATTCAAGAAATGTATATCAAAACATACACATTTTCAGTGTACATTCAAGAAATGTACAACAAAGCAAACACATTTTCATTGTATATACAAGAAATGTACATCAAAACATACACATTTTCATTGTACATTCAAGAAATGTATATCAAAACATACACATTTTCAGTGTACATTAAAAAATGTACATCAAAACATACACATTTTCATTGTATATACAAGAAATGTACATCAAAACATACACATTTTCATTGTATATACAAGAAATGTACATCAAAACATACACATTTTTAGTGTACACTAAAGAAATGTACATCAAAACATACACATTTTCATTGTACATTCAAGAAATGCACATCAAAACATACACATTTTCATTGTACATTCTAGAAATATAAATCAAAACATACACATTTTCATTGTATATACAAGAAATGTACATCAAAACATATACATTTTCATTGTACATTCAAGAAATGTATATCAAAACAAACACATTTTCATTGTACATTCAAGAAATGTACATCAAAACACACACATTTTCATTGTACATTCAAAGAATGTACATCAAAACATACACATTTTCATTGTACATTCAAGAAATGTACATCGAAACACACACATTTTCAGTGTACATTAAAGAAATGTACATCAAAACATACACATTTTCATTGTATATACAAGAAATGTACATCAAAACATACAGATTTTCATTGTACACTAAAGAAATGTACATCAAAACATACACATTTTCAGTGTACATTCAAGAAATGTACATCAAAACATACACGTTTTCATTGTACATTCAAGAAATGTAGATCAAAACATACACATTTTCATTGTACACTCAAGAAATGTACATCAAAGCATACACATTTTCATTGTATATACAAGAAATGTACATCAAAACATACACATTTTCAGTGTACATTCAAGAAATGTATATCAAAACATACACATTTACAGTGTACATTCAAGAAATGTACATCAAAACATACACATTTTCATTGTACATTCAAGCAATGTACATCAAAACATACACATTTTCATTGTACATTCAAGAAATGTACATCAAAACATACACATTTTCATTGTACATTCAAGAAATGTACATCAAAACATACACATTTTCAGTGTACATTCAAGAAATGTACATCAAAACATACACATTTTCATTGTATATACAAGAAATGTACATCAAAACATACACATTTTCATTGTACATTAAAGAAATGTACATCAAAACCTACACATTTTCAGTGTACATTCAAGAAATGTACATCAAAACATACACATTTTCAGTGTACATTCAAGAAATGTACATCAAAACACACATTTTCGTTGTACATTCAAGAAATGTACATCAAAACATACACATTTTCATTGTACATTCAAAGAATGTACATCAAAACATACACATTTTCATTGTACATTCAAGAAATGTACATCAAAACACACACATTTTCAGTGTACATTCAAGAAATGTACATCAAAGCAAACACATTTTCATTGTACACTAAAGAAATGTACATCAAAGCATACACATTTTCATTGTACATTCAAGAAATGCACATCAAAACATACACATTTTCATTGTACATTCAAGAAATATACATCAAAACATACACATTTTCATTGTACATTCAAGAAATGTACATCAAAACATACACATTCTCATTGTACATTCAAGAAATGTACATCAAAACATACACATTCTCATTGTACACTCAAGAAATGTACATCAAAACATACACATTTTCATTGTACACTCAAGAAATGTACATCAAAACATACACATTTTCTTTGTACATTCAAGAAATGTATATCAAAACATACACATTTTCATTGTACATTCAAGAAATGTACATCAAAACATACACATTTTCATTGTACATTCAAGAAATGTACATCAAAACATACACATTTTCACTGTACATTCAAGGAATGTACATCAAAACATACACATTTTCATTGTACATTCAAGAAATGTACATCAAAACACACATTTTCAGTGTACATTCAAGAAATGTATATCAAACATACACATTTTCAGTGTACATTCAAGTAATGTACATCAAAACATACAAATTTTCATTGTATATACAAGAAATGTACATCAAAACCTACACATTTTCAGTGTACATTCAAGAAATGTACATCAAAACATACACATTTTCATTGTACACTCAAGAAATGTACATCAAAACATACACTTTTCAGTGTACATTCAAAAAATGTACATCAAAACATACACATTTTCATTGTATATACCAGAAATGTACATCAAAACATACACTTTTTCATTGTATATACAAGAAATATACATCAAAACATACATATTTTCAGTGTACATTCAAGAAATGTACATGAAAACATATACATTTTCATTGTACATTCAAGAAATGTACATCAAAACATACACATTTTCATTGTACATTCAAGAAATGTACATCAAAACATACACATTTTCATTGTACATTGAAGAAATGTACATCAAAACATAAACATTTTCATTGTACATTCAAGGAATGTACATCAAAACATACACATTTTCAGTGTACATTCAAGAAATGTACATCAAAACATACACATTTTCAGTGTACATTCAAGAAATGTACATCAAAACATACACATTTTCATTGTACATTCAAGAAATGTACATCAAAACATACACATTTTCATTGTACATTCAAGAAATATACATCAAAACATACACATTTTCATTGTACATTCAAGAAATGTACATCAAAACCTACACATTTTCAGTGTACATTCAAGAAATGTACATCAAAACATACACATTTTCAGTGTACATTCAAGAAATGTACATGAAAACATATACATTTTCATTGTATATACAAGAAATGTACATCAAAACATACACATTTTCAGTGTACATTCAAGAAATGTACATGAAAACATATTCATTTTCATTGTACATTCAAGAAATGTATATCAAAACATACACATTTTCAGATTACATTCAAGAAATGTACATCAAAACATACACATTTTCATTGTATATACAAGAAATGTACATCAAAACATACACATTTTCATTGTACATTCAAGAAATATACATCAAAACATACACATTTTCATTGTACATTCAAGAAATGTACATCAAAACATACACATTTTCAGTGTACATTCAAGAAATGTATATCAAAACATACACATTTACAGTGTACATTCAAGAAATGTACATCAAAACATACACATTTTCATTGTACATTCAAGAAATGTATATCAAAACATACACATTTTCATTGTACATTCAAGAAATGTACATCAAAGCAAACACATTTTCATTGTATATACAAGAAATGTACATCAAAACATACACATTTTCATGGTACATTCAAGAAATGTATATCAAAACATACACATTTTCATTGTATATACAAAAAATGTACATCAAAACATACACATTTTCAGTGTACATTCAAGAAATGTACATCAAAACATACACATTTTCATTGTACATTCAAGAAATGTATATCAAAACATACACATTTTCAGTGTACATTCAAGAAATGTACATCAAAGCAAACACATTTTCATTGTATATACAAGAAATGTACATCAAAACATACACATTTTCATTGTACATTCAAGAAATGTATATCAAAACATAGACATTTTCATTGTATATACAAGAAATGTACATCAAAACATACACATTTTCATTGTACATTCAAGAAATGTATATCAAAACATACACATTTGCAGTGTACATTCAAGAAATGTACATCAAAACATACACATTTTCATTGTACATTCAAGAAATGTATATCAAAACATACACATTTTCAGTGTACATTCAAGGAATGTACATCAAAGCAAACACATTTTCATTGTATATACAAGAAATGTACATCAAAACATACACATTTTCATTGTACATTCAAGAAATGTATATCAAAACATACACATTTTCGGTGTACATTCAAAAAATGTACATCAAAACATACACATTTTCATTGTATATACCAGAAATGTACATCAAAACATACACTTTTTCATTGTATATACAAGAAATATACATCAAAACATACATATTTTCAGTGTACATTCAAGAAATGTACATGAAAACATATACATTTTCATTGTACATTCAAGAAATGTACATCAAAACATACACATTTTCATTGTACATTCAAGAAATGTACATCAAAACATAAACATTTTCATTGTACATTCAAGGAATGTACATCAAAACATACACATTTTCAGTGTACATTCAAGAAATGTACATCAAAACATACACATTTTCATTGTACATTCAAGAAATATACATCAAAACATACACATTTTCATTGTACATTCAAGAAATGTACATCAAAACCTACATATTTTCAGTGTACATTCAAGAAATGTACATCAAAACATACACATTTTCAGTGTACATTCAAGAAATGTACATGAAAACATATACATTTTCATTGTATATACAAGAAATGTACATCAAAACATACACATTTTCAGTGTACATTCAAGAAATGTACATGAAAACATATACATTTTCATTGTACATTCAAGAAATGTATATCAAAACATACACATTTTCAGATTACATTCAAGAAATGTACATCAAAACATACACATTTTCATTGTATATACAAGAAATGTACATCAAAACATATACATTTTCATTGTATATACAAGAAATGTACATCAAAACATACACATTTTCAGTGTACATTCAAGAAATGTATATCATAACATACACATCTACAGTGTACATTAAAGAAATGTACATCAAAACATACACATTTTCATTGTACATTCAAGAAATGTACATCAAAGCAAACACATTTTCATTGTATATACAAGAAATGTACATCAAAACATACACATTTTAATGGTACATTCAAGAAATGTATATCAAAACATACACATTTTCATTGTATATACAAGAAATGTACATCAAAACATACACATTTTCAGTGTACATTCAAGAAATGTACATCAAAACATACACATTTTCATTGTACATTCAAGAAATGTACATCAAAACATACACATTTTCATTGTACATTCAAGAAATGTATATCAAAACATACACATTTTCAGATTACATTCAAGAAATGTACATCAAAGCAAACACATTTTCATTGTATATACAAGAAATGTACATCAAAACATACACATTTTCATTGTACATTCAAGAAATGTATATCAAAACATAGACATTTTCATTGTATATACAAGAAATGTACATCAAAACATACACATTTTCATTGTACATTCAAGAAATGTATATCAAAACATACACATTTGCAGCGTACATTCAAGAAATGTACATCAAAACATACACATTTTCATTGTACATTCAAGAAATGTATATCAAAACATACACATTTTCAGTGTACATTCAAGAAATGTACAACAAAGCAAACACATTTTCATTGTATATACAAGAAATGTACATCAAAACATACACATTTTCATTGTACATTCAAGAAATGTATATCAAAACATACACATTTTCAGTGTACATTAAAAAATGTACATCAAAACATACACATTTTCATTGTATATACAAGAAATGTACATCAAAACATACACATTTTCATTGTATATACAAGAAATGTACATCAAAACATACACATTTTTAGTGTACACTAAAGAAATGTACATCAAAACATACACATTTTCATTGTACATTCAAGAAATGCACATCAAAACATACACATTTTCATTGTACATTCTAGAAATATAAATCAAAACATACACATTTTCATTGTATATACAAGAAATGTACATCAAAACATATACATTTTCATTGTACATTCAAGAAATGTATATCAAAACAAACACATTTTCATTGTACATTCAAGAAATGTACATCAAAACACACACATTTTCATTGTACATTCAAAGAATGTACATCAAAACATACACATTTTCATTGTACATTCAAGAAATGTACATCAAAACACACACATTTTCAGTGTACATTAAAGAAATGTACATCAAAACATACACATTTTCATTGTATATACAAGAAATGTACATCAAAACATACAGATTTTCATTGTACACTAAAGAAATGTACATCAAAACATACACATTTTCAGTGTACATTCAAGAAATGTACATCAAAACATACACGTTTTCATTGTACATTCAAGAAATGTAGATCAAAACATACACATTTTCATTGTACACTCAAGAAATGTACATCAAAGCATACACATTTTCATTGTATATACAAGAAATGTACATCAAAACATACACATTTTCAGTGTACATTCAAGAAATGTATATCAAAACATACACATTTACAGTGTACATTCAAGAAATGTACATCAAAACATACACATTTTCATTGTACATTCAAGCAATGTACATCAAAACATACACATTTTCATTGTACATTCAAGAAATGTACATCAAAACATACACATTTTCATTGTACATTCAAGAAATGTACATCAAAACATACACATTTTCAGTGTACATTCAAGAAATGTACATCAAAACATACACATTTTCATTGTATATACAAGAAATGTACATCAAAACATACACATTTTCATTGTACATTAAAGAAATGTACATCAAAACCTACACATTTTCAGTGTACATTCAAGAAATGTACATCAAAACATACACATTTTCAGTGTACATTCAAGAAATGTACATCAAAACACATATTTTCGTTGTACATTCAAGAAATGTACATCAAAACATACACATTTTCATTGTACATTCAAAGAATGTACATCAAAACATACACATTTTCATTGTACATTCAAGAAATGTACATCAAAACACACACATTTTCAGTGTACATTCAAGAAATGTATATCAAAACATACACATTTTCATTGTACATTAAAGAAATGTACATCAAAACATACACATTTTCATTGTACATTCAAGAAATGTACATCAAAACACACACATTTTCATTGTACATTCAAAGAATGTACATCAAAACATACACATTTTCATTGTACATTCAAGAAATGTATATAAAAACATACACATTTTCATTGTACATTCAAGAAATGTATATCAAAACATACACATTTTCATTGTACATTCAAGAAATGTACATCAAAACACACACATTTTCATTGTACATTCAAAGAATGTACATCAAAACATACACATTTTCATTGTACATTCAAGAAATGTACATCAAATCACACACATTTTCAGTGTACATTAAAGAAATGTACATCAAAACATACACAATTTCATTGTACATTAAAGAAATGTACATCAAAACCTACACATTTTCATTGTACATTCAAGAAATGTACATCAAAACACACACATTTTCATTGTACATTCAAAGAATGTACATCAAAACATACACATTTTCATTGTACATTCAAGAAATGTACATCAAAACACACACATTTTCAGTGTACATTCAAGAAATGTATATCAAAACATACACATTTTCATTGTACATTCAAGAAATGTACATCAAAACATACACATTTTCATTGTACATTCAAGAAACGTACATCAAAACACACACATTTTCAGTGTACATTCAAGAAATGTATATCAAAACATACACATTTTCATTGTACATTCAAGAAATGTACATCAAAACACACACATTTTCATTGTACATTCAAAGAATGTACATCAAAACATACACATTTTCATTGTACATTCAAGAAATGTACATCAAAACACACACATTTTCAGTGTACATTCAAGAAGTGTATATCAAAACATACACATTTTCATTGTACATTCAAGAAATGTACATCAAAACATACACATTTTCATTGTACATTAAAGAAATGTACATCAAAACCTACACATTTTCATTGTACACTCAAGAAATGTACATCAAAACATACACATTTTCAGTGTACATTCAAGAAATGTACATCAAAATATACACATTTTCATTGTACATTCTAGAAATATAAATCAAAACATACACATTTTCATTGTATATACAAGAAATGTACATCAAAACATATACATTTTCATTGTACATTCAAGAAATGTATATCAAAACATACACATTTTCAGTGTTCATTCAAGAAATGTACATCAAGACATACACATTTTCATTGTATATACAAGAAATATACATCAAAACATACACATTTTCATTGTACACTAAAGAAATGTACATCAAAACATACACATTTTCACTGTACATTCAAGAAATGTACATCAAAACATACACATTTTCATTGTACATTCAAGAAATGTAGATCAAAACATACACATTTTCATTATACATTCAAGAAATGTACATCAAAACATACACATTTTCATCGTACACTCAAGAAATGTACATCAAAACATACACATTTTCATTGTATATACAAGAAATGTACATCAAAACATACACATTTTCAGTGTACATTCAAGAAATGTATATCAAAACATACACATTTACAGTGTACATTCAAGAAATGTACATCAAAACATACACATTTTCATTGTACATTCAAGCAATGTACATCAAAACATACACATTTTCATTGTACATTCAAGAAATGTACATCAAAACATACACATTTTCAGTGTACATTCAAGAAATGTACATCAAAACATACACATTTTCATTGTATATACAAGAAATGTACATCAAAACATACACATTTTCATTGTACATTAAAGAAATGTACATCAAAACCTACACATTTTCAGTGTACATTCAAGAAATGTACATCAAAACATACACATTTTCAGTGTACATTCAAGAAATGTACATCAAAACATACACATTTTCATTGTACATTCAAAGAATGTACATCAAAACATTCACATGTTCATTGTACATTCAAGAAATGTACATCAAAACACACACATTTTCAGTGTACATTCAAGAAATGTATATCAAAACATACACATTTTCATTGTACATTCAAGAAATGTATATCAAAACATACACATTTTCATTGTACACTCAAGAAATGTACATCAAAACATACACATTTTAATTGTACATTCAAGAAATGTACATCAAAACATACACATTTTCACTGTACATTCAAGGAATGTACATCAAAACATACACATTTTCATTGTCCATTCAAGAAATGTACATCAAAACACACACATTTTCAGTGTACATTCAGGAAATGTATATCAAACATACACATTTTCAGTGTACATTCAAGTAATATACATCAAAACATACACATTTTCATTGTACATTCAAGAAATGTATATCAAAACATACACATTTTCATTGTACATTCAAGAAATGTATATCAAAACATACACATTTTCATTGTACATTCAAGAAATGTACATCAAAACACACATTTTCATTGTACATTCAAAGAATGTACATCAAAACATACACATTTTCATTGTACATTCAAGAAATGTACATCAAAACACACACATTTTCAGTGTACATTAAAGAAATGTACATCAAAACATACACATTTTCATTGTACATTAAAGAAATGTACATCAAAACCTACACATTTTCATTGTACATTCAAGAAATGTACATCAAAACACACACATTTTCATTGTACATTCAAAGAATGTACATCAAAACATACACATTTTCATTGTACATTCAAGAAATGTACATCAAAACACACACATTTTCAGTGTACATTCAAGAAATGTATATCAAAACATACACATTTTCATTGTACATTCAAGAAATGTACATCAAAACATACACATTTTCATTGTACATTCAAGAAATGTACATCAAAACACACACATTTTCAGTGTACATTCAAGAAATGTATATCAAAACATACACATTTTCATTGTACATTCAAGAAATGTACATCAAAACACACACATTTTCATTGTACATTCAAAGAATGTACATCAAAACATACACATTTTCATTGTACATTCAAGAAATGTACATCAAAACACACACATTTTCAGTGTACATTCAAGAAATGTATATCAAAACATACACATTTTCATTGTACATACAAGAAATGTACATCAAAACATACACATTTTCATTGTGCATTAAGGAAATGTACATCAAAACCTACACATTTTCATTGTACACTCAAGAAATGCACATCAAAACATACACATTTTCAGTGTACATTCAAGAAATGTACATCAAAACATACACATTTTCATTGTATATACCAGAAATGTTTATCAAAAAATACACATTTTCAGTGTACATTCAAGAAATGTGCATCAAAACATACACATTTTCAGTGTACATTCAAGAAATGTACATCAAAACATACATTTTCATTGTATATACAAGAAATGTCCATCAAAACATACACATTTTCAGTGTACATTCAAGAAATGTACATCAAAACATACACATTTTCATTGTACATTCTAGAAATATAAATCAAAACATACACATTTTCATTGTATATACAAGAAATGTACATCAAAACATACACATTTTCATTGTACATTCAAGAAATGTACATCAAAGCATACACATTTTCATTGTACATTCTAGAAATATAAATCAAAGCATAGACATTTTCATTGTATATACAAGAAATGTACATCAAAACATACACATTTGCATTGTACATTCAAGAAATGTACATCAAAACATACACATTTTCATTGTACATTCTAGAAATATAAATCAAAACATACACATTTTCAGTGTACATTCAAGAAATGTACATCTAAACATACACATTTTCATTGTACATTCAAGAAATGTACATCAAAACATACACATTTTCATTGTACATTCTAGAAATATAAATCAAAACATACACATTTTCAGTGCATATTCAAGAAATGTATATCAAATCATACACATTTTCATTTTACGTTCCAGAAATGTACATCAAAACATACACGTTTTCAGTGTACATTTAAGAAATGTATATCAAAAAATACACATTTTCAGTGTACATTCAAGAAATGTACATCAAAGCAAACACATTTTCATTGTACACTAAAGAAATGTACATCAAAACATAAAAATTTTCATTGTACATTCAAGAAATGCACATCAAAACATACACATTTTCATTGTACACTCAAGAAATGTACATCAAAACATACACATTTTCATTGTATATACAAGAAATGTACATCAAAACATACACATTTTCAGTGTACATTCAAGAAATGTATATCAAAACATACACATTTACAGTGTACACTCAAGAAATGTACATAAAAAAATACACATTTTCAGTGTACATTCAAGAAATGTACATCAAAACATACACATTTTCATTGTACATTCAAGAAATGTACATCAAAACATACACATTTTCATTGTACATTCAAAGAATGTACATCAAAACGTACACATTTTCATTGTACATTCAAGAAATGTACATCAAGACACACACATTTTCAGTGTACATTCAAGAAATGTAATTCAAAACATACACATTTTCATTGTATATACAAGAAATGTACATCAAAACATACACATTTTCATTGTACACTAAAGAAATGTACATCAAAACATACACATTTTTAGTGTACATTCAAGAAATGTACATCAAAACATACACATTTTCATTGTACATTCAAGGAATGTAGATCAAAACATACACATTTTCATTGTACATTCAGGAAATGTACATCAAAACATACACATTTTCATTGTACACTCAAGAAATGTACATCAAAACATACACATTTTCATTGTATATACAAGAAATGTACATCAAAACATACACATTTTCAGTGTACATTCAAGAAATGTATATCAAAACATACACATTTACAGTGTACATTCAAGAAATGTACATCAAAACATACACATTTTCATTGTACATTCAAGCAATGTACATCAAAACCTACACATTTTCAGTGTACATTCAAGAAATGTACATCAAAACATACACATTTTCATTTACACTAAAGAAATGTACATCAAAACATACACATTTTCATTGTACATTCAAGAAATGCACATCAAAACATACACATTTTCATTGTACATTCAAGAAATATACATCAAAACATACACATTTTCATTGTACATTCAAGAAATGTACATCAAAACATACACATTCTCATTGCACATTCAAGAAATGTACATCAAAACATACACACTTTCATTGTACACTCAAGAAATGTACATCAAAACATACACATTTTCATTGTACACTCAAGAAATGTACATCAAAACATACACATTTTCATTGTACATTCAAGAAATGTATATCAAAACATACACATTTTCATTGTACACTCAAGTAATGTACATCAAAACATACACATTTTCATTGTACATTCAAGAAATGTACATCAAAACATACACATTTTCACTGTACATTCAAGGAATGTACATCAAAACATACACATTTTCATTGTCCATTCAAGAAATGTACATCAAAACACACACATTTTCAGTGTACATTCAGGAAATGTATATCAAACATACACATTTTCAGTGTACATTCAAGTAATATACATCAAAACATACAAATTTTCATTGTATATACAAGAAATGTACATCAAAACATACACATTTTCATTGTACATTAAAGAAATGTACATCAAAACCTACACATTTTCAGTGTACATTCAAGAAATGTACATCAAAACATACACATTTTCATTGTACACTCAAGAAATGTACATCAAAACATAGACATTTTCAGTGTACATTCAAAAAATGTACATCAAAACATACACATTTTCATTGTATATACCAGAAATGTACATCAAAACATACACTTTTTCATTGTATATACAAAAAATATACATCAAAACATACATATTTTCAGTGTACATTCAAGAAATGTACATGAAAACATATACATTTTCATTGTATATTCAAGAAATGTACATCAAAACATACACATTTTCATTGTACATTCAAGAAATGTACATCAAAACATACACATTTTCATTGTACATTCAAGAAATGTACATCAAAACATAAACATTTTCATTGTACATTCAAGAAATGTACATCAAAACATACACATTTTCATTGTACATTCAAGAAATGTACATCAAAACATACACATTTTCATTGTACAATCAAGAAATATACATCAAAACATACACATTTTCATTGTACATTCAAGAAATGTACATCAAAACCTACACATTTTCAGTGTACATTCAAGAAATGTACATCAAAACATACACATTTTCATTGTACATTCAAGAAATGTACATCAAAACATACACATTTTCATTGTACATTCAAGAAATATACATCAAAACATACACATTTTCATCGTACATTCAAGAAATGTACATCAAAACATACACATTTTCATTGTACATTCAAGAAATGTACATCAAAACATACACATTTTCATTGTATATACAAGAAATGTACATCAAAACATACACATTTTCATTGTACATTCAAGAAATGTATATCAAAGCATACGCATTTTCAGTGTACATTCAAGAAATGTACATCAAAACATACACATTTTCATTGTATATACAAGAAATGTACATCAAAACATACGCATTTTCATTGTACACTAAAGAAATGTACATCAAAACATACTAATTTTCATTGTACATTCAAGAAATTATACATCAAAACATACACATATTCATTGTACATTCAAGAAATGTACATCAAAACCTACACATTTTCAGTGTACATTCAAGAAATGTACATCAAAACATACACATTTTCATTGTACATTCAAGAAATGTACATCAAAACATACACATTTTCATTGTACATTCAAGAAATATACATCAAAACATACACATTTTCATTGTACATTCAAGAAATGTACATCAAAACATACACATTTTCATTGTACATTCTAGAAATATAAATCAAAACATACACATTTTCATTGTATATACAAGAAATGTACATCAAAACATATACATTTTCATTGTACATTCAAGAAATGTATATCAAAGCATACACATTTTCAGTGTACATTCAAGAAATGTACATCAAAACATACACATTTTCATTGTATATACAAGAAATGTACATCAATACATACACATTTTCATTGTACACTAAAGAAATGTACATCAAAACATACACATTTTCAGTGTACATTCAAGAAATGTACATCAAAACATACACATTTTCATTGTACATTCAAGAAATGTAGATCAAAACATACACATTTTCATTGTACATTCAAGAAATGTACATCAAAACATACACATTTCCATTGTACACTCAAGAAATGTACATCAAAACATACACATTTTCATTGTATATACAAGAAATGTACATCAAAACATACAAATTTTCAGTGTACATTCAAGAAATGTATATCAAAACATACACATTTACAGTGTACATTCAAGAAATGTACATCAAAACATACACATTTTCATTGTACATTCAAGAAATGTACATCAAAACATACACATTTTCATTGTACACTCAAGAAATGTACATCAAAAAATACACATTTTCAGTGTACATTCAAGAAATGTACATCAAAGCAAACACATTTTCATTGTACACTAAGGAAATGTACATCAAAACATACACATTTTCATTGTACATTCAAGAAATGTAGATCAAAACATACACATTTTCATTGTACATTCAAGAAATGTACATCAAAACATACACATTTCCATTGTACACTCAAGAAATGTACATCAAAACATACACATTTTCATTGTATATACAAGAAATGTACATCAAAACATACACATTTTCAGTGTACATTCAAGAAATGTATATCAAAACATACACATTTACAGTGTACATTCAAGAAATGTACATCAAAACATACACATTTTCATTGTACATTCAAGAAATGTACATCAAAACATACACATTTTCATTGTACACTCAAGAAATGTACATCAAAAAATACACATTTTCAGTGTACATTCAAGAAATGTACATCAAAGCAAACACATTTTCATTGTACACTAAGGAAATGTACATCAAAACATACACATTTTCATTGTACATTCAAGAAATGTACATCAAAACATACACATTTTCATTGTACATTCAAGAAATGTACATCAAAACATACACATTTTCATTGTACATTCAAAGAATGTACATCAAAACATACACATTTTCATTGTACATTCAAGAAATGTACATCAAGACACACACATTTTCAGTGTACATTCAAGAAATGTACATCAAAACATACACATTTTCATTGTATATACAAGAAATGTACATCAAAACATACACATTTTCAGTGTACATTCAAGAAATGTACATCAAAACATACACATTTTCATTGTATATACCAGAAATGTATATCAAAAAATACACATTTTCAGTGTACATTCAAGAAATGTGTATCAAAACATACACATTTTCAGTGTACATTCAAGAAATGTACATCAAAACATACATTTTCATTGTATATACAAGAAATGTACATCAAAACATACACATTTTCAGTGTACATTCAAGAAATGTACATCAAAACATACACATTTTCATTGTACATTCTAGAAATATAAATCAAAACATACACATTTTCATTGTATATACAAGAAATGTACATCAAAACATACACATTTTCATTGTACATTCAAGAAATGTACATCAAAACATACACATTTTCATTGTACATTCTAGAAATATAAATCAAAGCATAGACATTTTCATTGTATATACAAGAAATGTACATCAAAACATACACATTTGCATTGTACATTCAAGAAATGTACATCAAAACATACACATTTTCATTGTACATTCTAGAAATATAAATCAAAACATACACATTTTCAGTGTACATTCAAGAAATGTACATCTAAACATACACATTTTCATTGTACATTCAAGAAATGTACATCAAAACATACACTTTTCATTGTACATTCTAGAAATATAAATCAAAACATACACATTTTCAGTGCATATTCAAGAAATGTATATCAAATCATACACATTTTCATTTTACGTTCCAGAAATGTACATCAAAACATACACATTTTCAGTGTACATTCAAGAAATGTATATCAAAAAATACACATTTTCAGTGTACATTCAAGAAATGTACATCAAAGCAAACACATTTTCATTGTACACTAAAGAAATGTACATCAAAACATACACATTTTCATTCTACATTCAAGAAATGCACATCAAAACATACACATTTTCATTGTACATTCAAGAAATATACATTTAACATACACATTTTCATTGTACATTCAAGAAATGTACATCAAAACATACACATTTTCATTGTACACTCAAGAAATGTACATCAAAAAATACACTTTTTCAGTGTACATTCAAGAAATGTACATCAAAGCAAACACATTTTCATTGTACACTAAGGAAATGTACATCAAAACATACACATTTTCATTGTACATTCAAGAAATGTACATCAAAACATACACATTTTCGTTGTACATTCAAGAAATGTACATCAAAACATACACATTTTCATTGTACATTCAAGAAATGCACATCAAAACATACACATTTTCATTGTACATTCAAGAAATATACATCAAAACATACACATTTTCATTGTACATTCAAGAAATGTACATCAAAACATACACATTCTCATTGTACATTCAAGAAATGTACATCAAAACATACACACTTTCATTGTACACTCAAGAAATGTACATCAAAACATACACATTTTCATTGTACACTCAAGAAATGTACATCAAAACATACACATTTTCATTGTACATTCAAGAAATGTATATCAAAACATACACATTTTCATTGTACACTCAAGAAATGTACATCAAAACATACACATTTTCATTGTACATTCAAGAAATGTACATCAAAACATACACATTTTCACTGTACATTCAAGGAATGTACATCAAAACATACACATTTTCATTATCCATTCAAGAAATGTACATCAAAACACACACATTTTCAGTGTACATTCAGGAAATGTATATCAAACATACACATTTTCAGTGTACATTCAAGTAATATACATCAAAACATACAAATTTTCATTGTATATACAAGAAATGTACATCAAAACATACACATTTTCATTGTACATTAAAGAAATGTACATCAAAACCTACACATTTTCAGTGTACATTCAAGAAATGTACATCAAAACATACACATTTTCATTGTACACTCAAGAAATGTACATCAAAACATAGACATTTTCAGTGTACATTCAAAAAATGTACATCAAAACATACACATTTTCATTGTATATACCAGAAATGTACATCAAAACATACACTTTTTCATTGTATATACAAGAAATATACATCAAAACATACATATTTTCAGTGTACATTCAAGAAATGTACATGAAAACATATACATTTTCATTGTATATTCAAGAAATGTACATCAAAACATACACATTTTCATTGTACATTCAAGAAATGTACATCAACACATACACATTTTCATTGTACATTCAAGAAATGTACATCAAAACATAAACATTTTCATTGTACATTCAAGAAATGTACATCAAAACATACACATTTTCATTGTACATTCAAGAAATGTACTTCAAAACATACACATTTTCATTGTACATTCAAGAAATATACATCAAAACATACACATTTTCATTGTACATTCAAGAAATGTACATCAAAACCTACACATTTTCAGTGTACATTCAAGAAATGTACATCAAAACATACACATTTTCATTGTACATTCAAGAAATGTACATCAAAACATACACATTTTCATTGTACATTCAAGAAATATACATCAAAACATACACATTTTCATCGTACATTCAAGAAATGTACATCAAAACATACACATTTTCATTGTACATTCAAGAAATGTACATCAAAACCTACACATTTTCATTGTATATACAAGAAATGTACATCAAAACATACACATTTTCATTGTACATTCAAGAAATGTATATCAAAGCATACGCATTTTCAGTGTACATTCAAGAAATGTACATCAAAACATACACATTTTCATTGTATATACAAGAAATGTACATCAAAACATACGCATTTTCATTGTACACTAAAGAAATGTACATCAAAACATACTAATTTTCATTGTACATTCAAGAAATTATACATCAAAACATACACATTTTCATTGTACATTCAAGAAATGTACATCAAAACCTACACATTTTCAGTGTACATTCAAGAAATGTACATCAAAACATACACATTTTCATTGTACATTCAAGAAATGTACATCAAAACATACACATTTTCATTGTACATTCAAGAAATATACATCAAAACATACACATTTTCATTGTACATTCAAGAAATGTACATCAAAACATACACATTTTCATTGTACATTCTAGAAATATAAATCAAAACATACACATTTTCATTGTATATACAAGAAATGTACATCAAAACATATACATTTTCATTGTACATTCAAGAAATGTATATCAAAGCATACACATTTTCAGTGTACATTCAAGAAATGTACATCAAAACATACACATTTTCATTGTATATACAAGAAATGTACATCAAAACATACACATTTTCATTGTACACTAAAGAAATGTACATCAAAACATACACATTTTCAGTGTACATTCAAGAAATGTACATCAAAACATACACATTTTCATTGTACATTCAAGAAATGTAGATCAAAACATACACATTTTCATTGTACATTCAAGAAATGTACATCAAAACATACACATTTCCATTGTACACTCAAGAAATGTACATCAAAACATACACATTTTCATTGTATATACAAGAAATGTACATCAAAACATACAAATTTTCAGTGTACATTCAAGAAATGTATATCAAAACATACACATTTACAGTGTACATTCAAGAAATGTACATCAAAACATACACATTTTCATTGTACATTCAAGAAATGTACATCAAAACATACACATTTTCATTGTACACTCAAGAAATGTACATCAAAAAATACACATTTTCAGTGTACATTCAAGAAATGTACATCAAAGCAAACACATTTTCATTGTACACTAAGGAAATGTACATCAAAACATACACATTTTCATTGTACATTCAAGAAATGTAGATCAAAACATACACATTTTCATTGTACATTCAAGAAATGTACATCAAAACATACACATTTCCATTGTATACTCAAGAAATGTACATCAAAACATACACATTTTCATTGTATATACAAGAAATGTACATCAAAACATACACATTTTCAGTGTACATTCAAGAAATGTATATCAAAACATACACATTTACAGTGTACATTCAAGAAATGTACATCAAAACATACACATTTTCATTGTACATTCAAGAAATGTACATCAAAACATACACATTTTCATTGTACACTCAAGAAATGTACATCAAAAAATACACATTTTCAGTGTACATTCAAGAAATGTACATCAAAGCAAACACATTTTCATTGTACACTAAGGAAATGTACATCAAAACATACACATTTTCATTGTACATTCAAGAAATGTACATCAAAACATACACATTTTCATTGTACATTCAAGAAATGTACATCAAAACATACACATTTTCATTGTACATTCAAAGAATGTACATCAAAACATACACATTTTCATTGTACATTCAAGAAATGTACATCAAGACACACACATTTTCAGTGTACATTCAAGAAATGTACATCAAAACATACACATTTTCATTGTATATACAAGAAATGTACATCAAAACATACACATTTTCAGTGTACATTCAAGAAATGTACATCAAAACATACACATTTTCATTGTATATACCAGAAATGTATATCAAAAAATACACATTTTCAGTGTACATTCAAGAAATGTGTATCAAAACATACACATTTTCAGTGTACATTCAAGAAATGTACATCAAAACATACATTTTCATTGTATATACAAGAAATGTACATCAAAACATACACATTTTCAGTGTACATTCAAGAAATGTACATCAAAACATACACATTTTCATTGTACATTCTAGAAATATAAATCAAAACATACACATTTTCATTGTATATACAAGAAATGTACATCAAAACATACACATTTTCATTGTACATTCAAGAAATGTACATCAAAACATACACATTTTCATTGTACATTCTAGAAATATAAATCAAAGCATAGACATTTTCATTGTATATACAAGAAATGTACATCAAAACATACACATTTGCATTGTACATTCAAGAAATGTACATCAAAACATACACATTTTCATTGTACATTCTAGAAATATAAATCAAAACATACACATTTTCAGTGTACATTCAAGAAATGTACATCTAAACATACACATTTTCATTGTACATTCAAGAAATGTACATCAAAACATACACATTTTCATTGTACATTCTAGAAATATAAATCAAAACATACACATTTTCAGTGCATATTCAAGAAATGTATATCAAATCATATACATTTTGATTTTACGTTCCAGAAATGTACATCAAAACATACACATTTTCAGTGTACATTCAAGAAATGTATATCAAAAAATACACATTTTCAGTGTACATTCAAGAAATGTACATCAAAGCAAACACATTTTCATTGTACACTAAAGAAATGTACATCAAAACATACACATTTTCATTGTACATTCAAGAAATGCACATCAAAACATACACATTTTCATTGTACATTCAAGAAATATACATTTAACATACACATTTTCATTGTACATTCAAGAAATGTACATCAAAGCATACACATTTTCATTGTACACTCAAGAAATGTACATCAAAAAATACACTTTTTCAGTGTACATTCAAGAAATGTACATCAAAGCAAACACATTTTCATTGTACACTAAGGAAATGTACATCAAAACATACACATTTTCATTGTACATTCAAGAAATGTACATCAAAACATACACATTTTCGTTGTACATTCAAGAAATGTACATCAAAACATATACATTTTCATTGTACATTCGAAGAATGTACTTCAAAACATGCACATTTTCATTGTACATTCAAGAAATGTACATCAAGACACACACATTTTCAGTGTACATTCAAGAAATGTACATCAAAACCTACACATTTTCAGTGTACATTCAAGAAATGTACATCAAAACATACACATTTTCATTGTACATTCAAGAAATGTACATCAAAACATACACATTTTCATTGTACATTCAAGAAATATACATCAAAACATACACATTTTCATTGTACATTCAAGAAATGTACATCAAAACATACACATTTTCATTGTACATTCTAGAAATATAAATCAAAACATACACATTTTCATTGTATATACAAGAAATGTACATCAAAACATATACATTTTCATTGTACATTCAAGAAATGTATATCAAAGCATACACATTTTCAGTGTACATTCAAGAAATGTACATCAAAACATACACATTTTCATTGTATATACAAGAAATGTACATCAAAACATACACATTTTCAGTGTACACTAAAGAAATGTACATCAAAACATACACATTTTCAGTGTACATTCAAGAAATGTACATCAAAACATACACATTTTCATTGTACATTCAAGAAATGTAGATCAAAACATACACATTTTCATTGTACATTCAAGAAATGTACATCAAAACATACACATTTCCATTGTACACTCAAGAAATGTACTTCAAAACATACACATTTTCATTGTATATACAAGAAATGTACATCAAAACATACAAATTTTCAGTGTACATTCAAGAAATGTATATCAAAACATACACATTTACAGTGTACATTCAAGAAATGTACATCAAAACATACACATTTTCATTGTACATTCAAGAAATGTACATCAAAACATACACATTTTCATTGTACACTCAAGAAATGTACATCAAAAAATACACATTTTCAGTGTACATTCAAGAAATGTACATCAAAGCAAACACATTTTCATTGTACACTAAGGAAATGTACATCAAAACATACACATTTTCATTGTACATTCAAGAAATGTAGATCAAAACATACACATTTTCATTGTACATTCAAGAAATGTACATCAAAACATACACATTTCCATTGTACACTCAAGAAATGTACATCAAAACATACACATTTTCATTGTATATACAAGAAATGTACATCAAAACATACACATTTTCAGTGTACATTCAAGAAATGTATATCAAAACATACACATTTACAGTGTACATTCAAGAAATGTACATCAAAACATACACATTTTCATTGTACATTCAAGAAATGTACATCAAAACATACACATTTTCATTGTACACTCAAGAAATGTACATCAAAAAATACACATTTTCAGTGTACATTCAAGAAATGTACATCAAAGCAAACACATTTTCATTGTACACTAAGGAAATGTACATCAAAACATACACATTTTCATTGTACATTCAAGAAATGTACATCAAAACATACACATTTTCATTGTGCATTCAAGAAATGTACATCAAAACATACACATTTTCATTGTACATTCAAAGAATGTACATCAAAACATACACATTTTCATTGTACATTCAAGAAATGTACATCAAGACACACACATTTTCAGTGTACATTCAAGAAATGTACATCAAAACATACACATTTTCATTGTATATACAAGAAATGTACATCAAAACATACACATTTTCAGTGTACATTCAAGAAATGTACATCAAAACATACACATTTTCATTGTATATACCAGAAATGTATATCAAAAAATACACATTTTCAGTGTACATTCAAGAAATGTGTATCAAAACATACACATTTTCAGTGTACATTCAAGAAATGTACATCAAAACATACATTTTCATTGTATATACAAGAAATGTACATCAAAACATACACATTTTCAGTGTACATTCAAGAAATGTACATCAAAACATACATTTTCATTGTATATACAAGAAATGTACATCAAAACATACACATTTTCATTGTACATTCAAGAAATGTACATCAAAACATACACATTTTCATTGTACATTCTAGAAATATAAATCAAAGCATAGACATTTTCATTGTATATACAAGAAATGTACATCAAAACATACACATTTGCATTGTACATTCAAGAAATGTACATCAAAACATACACATTTTCATTGTACATTCTAGAAATATAAATCAAAACATATACATTTTCAGTGTACATTCAAGAAATGTACATCTAAACATACACATTTTCATTGTACATTCAAGAAATGTACATCAAAACATACACATTTTCATTGTACATTCTAGAAATATAAATCAAAACATACACATTTTCAGTGCATATTCAAGAAATGTATATCAAATCATACACATTTTCATTTTACGTTCCAGAAATGTACATCAAAACATACACATTTTCAGTGTACATTCAAGAAATGTATATCAAAAAATACACATTTTCAGTGTACATTCAAGAAATGTACATCAAAGCAAACACATTTTCATTGTGCACTAAAGAAATGTACATCAAAACATACACATTTTCATTGTACATTCAAGAAATGCACATCAAAACATACACATTTTCATTGTACATTCAAGAAATATACATTTAACATACACATTTTCATTGTACATTCAAGAAATGTACATCAAAACATACACATTTTCATTGTACACTCAAGAAATGTACATCAAAAAATACACTTTTTCAGTGTACATTCAAGAAATGTACATCAAAGCAAACACATTTTCATTGTACACTAAGGAAATGTACATCAAAACATACACATTTTCATTGTACATTCAAGAAATGTACATCAAAACATACACATTTTCGTTGTACATTCAAGAAATGTACATCAAAACATACACATTTTCATTGTACATTCGAAGAATGTACTTCAAAACATGCACATTTTCATTGTACATTCAAGAAATGTACATCAAGACACACACATTTTCAGTGTACATTCAAGAAATGTACATCAAAACATACACATTTTCATTGTATATACAAGAAATGTACATCAAAACATACGCATTTTCATTGTACACTAAAGAAATGTACATCAAAACATACTAATTTTCATTGTACATTCAAGAAATTATACATCAAAACATACACATTTTCATTGTACATTCAAGAAATGTACATCAAAACCTGCACATTTTCAGTGTACATTCAAGAAATGTACATCAAAACATACACATTTTCATTGTACATTCAAGAAATGTACATCAAAACATACACATTTTCATTGTACATTCAAGAAATATACATCAAAACATACACATTTTCATTGTACATTCAAGAAATGTACAACAAAACATACACATTTTCATTGTACATTCTAGAAATATAAATCAAAACATACACATTTTCATTGTATATACAAGAAATGTACATCAAAACATATACATTTTCATTGTACATTCAAGAAATGTATATCAAAGCATACACATTTTCAGTGTACATTCAAGAAATGTACATCAAAACATACACATTTTCATTGTATATACAAGAAATGTACATCAAAACATACACATTTTCATTGTACACTAAAGAAATGTACATCAAAACATACACATTTTCAGTGTACATTCAAGAAATGTACATCAAAACATACACATTTTCATTGTACATTCAAGAAATGTAGATCAAAACATACACATTTTCATTGTACATTCAAGAAATGTACATCAAAACATACACATTTCCATTGTACACTCAAGAAATGTACATCAAAACATACACATTTTCATTGTATATACAAGAAATGTACATCAAAACATACAAATTTTCAGTGTACATTCAAGAAATGTATATCAAAACATACACATTTACAGTGTACATTCAAGAAATGTACATCAAAACATACACATTTTCATTGTACATTCAAGAAATGTACATCAAAACATACACATTTTCATTGTACACTCAAGAAATGTACATCAAAAAATACACATTTTCAGTGTACATTCAAGAAATGTACATCAAAGCAAACACATTTTCATTGTACACTAAGGAAATGTACATCAAAACATACACATTTTCATTGTACATTCAAGAAATGTAGATCAAAACATACACATTTTCATTGTACATTCAAGAAATGTACATCAAAACATACACATTTCCATTGTACACTCAAGAAATGTACATCAAAACATACACATTTTCATTGTATATACAAGAAATGTACATCAAAACATACACATTTTCAGTGTACATTCAAGAAATGTATATCAAAACATACACATTTACAGTGTACATTCAAGAAATGTACATCAAAACATACACATTTTCATTGTACATTCAAGAAATGTACATCAAAACATACACATTTTCATTGTACACTCAAGAAATGTACATCAAAAAATACACATTTTCAGTGTACATTCAAGAAATGTACATCAAAGCAAACACATTTTCATTGTACACTAAGGAAATGTACATCAAAACATACACATTTTCATTGTACATTCAAGAAATGTACATCAAAACATACACATTTTCATTGTACATTCAAGAAATGTACATCAAAACATACACATTTTCATTGTACATTCAAAGAATGTACATCAAAACATACACATTTTCATTGTACATTCAAGAAATGTACATCAAGACACACACATTTTCAGTGTACATTCAAGAAATGTACATCAAAACATACACATTTTCATTGTATATACAAGAAATGTACATCAAAACATACACATTTTCAGTGTACATTCAAGAAATGTACATCAAAACATACACATTTTCATTGTATATACCAGAAATGTATATCAAAAAATACACATTTTCAGTGTACATTCAAGAAATGTGTATCAAAACATACACATTTTCAGTGTACATTCAAGAAATGTACATCAAAACATACATTTTCATTGTATATACAAGAAATGTACATCAAAACATACACATTTTCAGTGTACATTCAAGAAATGTACATCAAAACATACACATTTTCATTGTACATTCTAGAAATATAAATCAAAACATACACATTTTCATTGTATATACAAGAAATGTACATCAAAACATACACATTTTCATTGTACATTCAAGAAATGTACATCAAAACATACACATTTTCATTGTACATTCTAGAAATATAAATCAAAGCATAGACATTTTCATTGTATATACAAGAAATGTACATCAAAACATACACATTTGCATTGTACATTCAAGAAATGTACATCAAAACATACACATTTTCATTGTACATTCTAGAAATATAAATCAAAACATACACATTTTCAGTGTACATTCAAGAAATGTACATCTAAACATACACATTTTCATTGTACATTCAAGAAATGTACATCAAAACATACACATTTTCATTGTACATTCTAGAAATATAAATCAAAACATACACATTTTCAGTGCATATTCAAGAAATGTATATCAAATCATACACATTTTGATTTTACGTTCCAGAAATGTACATCAAAACATACACATTTTCAGTGTACATTCAAGAAATGTATATCAAAAAATACACATTTTCAGTGTACATTCAAGAAATGTACATCAAAGCAAACACATTTTCATTGTACACTAAAGAAATGTACATCAAAACATACACATTTTCATTGTACATTCAAGAAATGCACATCAAAACATACACATTTTCATTGTACATTCAAGAAATATACATTTAACATACACATTTTCATTGTACATTCAAGAAATGTACATCAAAGCATACACATTTTCATTGTACACTCAAGAAATGTACATCAAAAAATACACTTTTTCAGTGTACATTCAAGAAATGTACATCAAAGCAAACACATTTTCATTGTACACTAAGGAAATGTACATCAAAACATACACATTTTCATTGTACATTCAAGAAATGTACATCAAAACATACACATTTTCGTTGTACATTCAAGAAATGTACATCAAAACATACACATTTTCATTGTACATTCGAAGAATGTACTTCAAAACATGCACATTTTCATTGTACATTCAAGAAATGTACATCAAGACACACACATTTTCAGTGTACATTCAAGAAATGTACATCAAAACCTACACATTTTCAGTGTACATTCAAGAAATGTACATCAAAACATACACATTTTCATTGTACATTCAAGAAATGTACATCAAAACATACACATTTTCATTGTACATTCAAGAAATATACATCAAAACATACACATTTTCATTGTACATTCAAGAAATGTACATCAAAACATACACATTTTCATTGTACATTCTAGAAATATAAATCAAAACATACACATTTTCATTGTATATACAAGAAATGTACATCAAAACATATACATTTTCATTGTACATTCAAGAAATGTATATCAAAGCATACACATTTTCAGTGTACATTCAAGAAATGTACATCAAAACATACACATTTTCATTGTATATACAAGAAATGTACATCAAAACATACACATTTTCAGTGTACACTAAAGAAATGTACATCAAAACATACACATTTTCAGTGTACATTCAAGAAATGTACATCAAAACATACACATTTTCATTGTACATTCAAGAAATGTAGATCAAAACATACACATTTTCATTGTACATTCAAGAAATGTACATCAAAACATACACATATCCATTGTACACTCAAGAAATGTACTTCAAAACATACACATTTTCATTGTATATACAAGAAATGTACATCAAAACATACAAATTTTCAGTGTACATTCAAGAAATGTATATCAAAACATACACATTTACAGTGTACATTCAAGAAATGTACATCAAAACATACACATTTTCATTGTACATTCAAGAAATGTACATCAAAACATACACATTTTCATTGTACACTCAAGAAATGTACATCAAAAAATACACATTTTCAGTGTACATTCAAGAAATGTACATCAAAGCAAACACATTTTCATTGTACACTAAGGAAATGTACATCAAAACATACACATTTTCATTGTACATTCAAGAAATGTAGATCAAAACATACACATTTTCATTGTACATTCAAGAAATGTACATCAAAACATACACATTTCCATTGTACACTCAAGATATGTACATCAAAACATACACATTTTCATTGTATATACAAGAAATGTACATCAAAACATACACATTTTCAGTGTACATTCAAGAAATGTATATCAAAACATACACATTTACAGTGTACATTCAAGAAATGTACATCAAAACATACACATTTTCATTGTACATTCAAGAAATGTACATCAAAACATACACATTTTCATTGTACACTCAAGAAATGTACATCAAAAAATACACATTTTCAGTGTACATTCAAGAAATGTACATCAAAGCAAACACATTTTCATTGTACACTAAGGAAATGTACATCAAAACATACACATTTTCATTGTACATTCAAGAAATGTACATCAAAACATACACATTTTCATTGTGCATTCAAGAAATGTACATCAAAACATACACATTTTCATTGTACATTCAAAGAATGTACATCAAAACATACACATTTTCATTGTACATTCAAGAAATGTACATCAAGACACACACATTTTCAGTGTACATTCAAGAAATGTACATCAAAACATACACATTTTCATTGTATATACAAGAAATGTACATCAAAACATACACATTTTCAGTGTACATTCAAGAAATGTACATCAAAACATACACATTTTCATTGTATATACCAGAAATGTATATCAAAAAATACACATTTTCAGTGTACATTCAAGAAATGTGTATCAAAACATACACATTTTCAGTGTACATTCAAGAAATGTACATCAAAACATACATTTTCATTGTATATACAAGAAATGTACATCAAAACATACACATTTTCAGTGTACATTCAAGAAATGTACATCAAAACATACATTTTCATTGTATATACAAGAAATGTACATCAAAACATACACATTTTCATTGTACATTCAAGAAATGTACATCAAAACATACACATTTTCATTGTACATTCTAGAAATATAAATCAAAGCATAGACATTTTCATTGTATATACAAGAAATGTACATCAAAACATACACATTTGCATTGTACATTCAAGAAATGTACATCAAAACATACACATTTTCATTGTACATTCTAGAAATATAAATCAAAACATACACATTTTCAGTGTACATTCAAGAAATGTACATCTAAACATACACATTTTCATTGTACATTCAAGAAATGTACATCAAAACATACACATTTTCATTGTACATTCTAGAAATATAAATCAAAACATACACATTTTCAGTGCATATTCAAGAAATGTATATCAAATCATACACATTTTCATTTTACGTTCCAGAAATGTACATCAAAACATACACATTTTCAGTGTACATTCAAGAAATGTATATCAAAAAATACACATTTTCAGTGTACATTCAAGAAATGTACATCAAAGCAAACACATTTTCATTGTGCACTAAAGAAATGTACATCAAAACATACACATTTTCATTGTACATTCAAGAAATGCACATCAAAACATACACATTTTCATTGTACATTCAAGAAATATACATTTAACATACACATTTTCATTGTACATTCAAGAAATGTACATCAAAACATACACATTTTCATTGTACACTCAAGAAATGTACATCAAAAAATACACTTTTTCAGTGTACATTCAAGAAATGTACATCAAAGCAAACACATTTTCATTGTACACTAAGGAAATGTACATCAAAACATACACATTTTCATTGTACATTCAAGAAATGTACATCAAAACATACACATTTTCGTTGTACATTCAAGAAATGTACATCAAAACATACACATTTTCATTGTACATTCGAAGAATGTACTTCAAAACATGCACATTTTCATTGTACATTCAAGAAATGTACATCAAGACACACACATTTTCAGTGTACATTCAAGAAATGTACATCAAAACATACACATTTTCATTGTATATACAAGAAATGTACATCAAAACATACACATTTTCATTGTACACTAAAGAAATGTACATCAAAACATACACATTTTTAGTGTACATTCGAGAAATGTACATCAAAACATACACATTTTCATTGTACATTCAAGAAATGTAGATCAAAACATACACATTTTCATTGTACATTCAGGAAATGTACATCAAAACATACACATTTTCATTGTACACTCAAGAAATGTACATCAAAACATACACATTTTCATTGTATATACAAGAAATGTACATCAAAACATACACATTTTCAGTGTACATTCAAGAAATGTATATCAAAACATACACATTTACAGTGTACATTCAAGAAATGTACATCAAAACATACACATTTTCATTGTACATTCAAGCAATGTACATCAAAGCATACACATTTTCATTGTACATTGAAGAAATGTACATCAAAACATACACATTTTCATTGTACATTCAAGAAATGTACATCAAAACATACACATTTTCAGTGTACATTCAAGAAATGTGCATCATAACATACACATTTTCATTGTACATTCAAGAAATGTACATCAAAACATACACATTTTCATTGTAGATTCTAGAAATATAAATCAAAGCATAGACATTTTCATTGTATAAAAAAGAAATGTACATCAAAACATACACATTTGCATTGTACATTCAAGAAATGTACATCAAAACATACAAATTTTCATTGTATATACAAGAAATGTACATCAAAACATACACATTTTCATTGTACATTAAAGAAATCTACATCAAAACCTACACATTTTCAGTGTACATTCAAGAAATGTACATGAAAACATACACATTTTCATTGTACACTAAAGAAATGTACATCAAAACATACACATTTTCATTGTACATTCAAGAAATATAAATCAAAACATACACATTTTCATTGTACATTCAAGAAATATACATCAAAACATACACATTTTCATTGTACATTCAAGAAATGTACATCAAAACATACACATTCTCATTGTACATTCAAGAAATGTACATCAAAACATACACATTTTCATTGTACATTCAAGAAATATACATCAAAACATACACATTTTCATTGTACATTCAAGAAATGTACAACAAAACATACACATTTTCATTGTACATTCTAGAAATATAAATCAAAACATACACATTTTCATTGTATATACAAGAAATGTACATCAAAACATATACATTTTCATTGTACATTCAAGAAATGTATATCAAAGCATACACATTTTCAGTGTACATTCAAGAAATGTACATCAAAACATACACATTTTCATTGTATATACAAGAAATGTACATCAAAACATACACATTTTCATTGTACACTAAAGAAATGTACATCAAAACATACACATTTTCAGTGTACATTCAAGAAATGTACATCAAAACATACACATTTTCATTGTACATTCAAGAAATGTAGATCAAAACATACACATTTTCATTGTACATTCAAGAAATGTACATCAAAACATACACATTTCCATTGTACACTCAAGAAATGTACATCAAAACATACACATTTTCATTGTATATACAAGAAATGTACATCAAAACATACAAATTTTCAGTGTACATTCAAGAAATGTATATCAAAACATACACATTTACAGTGTACATTCAAGAAATGTACATCAAAACATACACATTTTCATTGTACATTCAAGAAATGTACATCAAAACATACACATTTTCATTGTACACTCAAGAAATGTACATCAAAAAATACACATTTTCAGTGTACATTCAAGAAATGTACATCAAAGCAAACACATTTTCATTGTACACTAAGGAAATGTACATCAAAACATACACATTTTCATTGTACATTCAAGAAATGTAGATCAAAACATACACATTTTCATTGTACATTCAAGAAATGTACATCAAAACATACACATTTCCATTGTACACTCAAGAAATGTACATCAAAACATACACATTTTCATTGTATATACAAGAAATGTACATCAAAACATACACATTTTCAGTGTACATTCAAGAAATGTATATCAAAACATACACATTTACAGTGTACATTCAAGAAATGTACATCAAAACATACACATTTTCATTGTACATTCAAGAAATGTACATCAAAACATACACATTTTCATTGTACACTCAAGAAATGTACATCAAAAAATACACATTTTCAGTGTACATTCAAGAAATGTACATCAAAGCAAACACATTTTCATTGTACACTAAGGAAATGTACATCAAAACATACACATTTTCATTGTACATTCAAGAAATTTACATCAAAACATACACATTTTCATTGTACATTCAAGAAATGTACATCAAAACATACACATTTTCATTGTACATTCAAAGAATGTACATCAAAACATACACATTTTCATTGTACATTCAAGAAATGTACATCAAGACACACACATTTTCAGTGTACATTCAAGAAATGTACATCAAAACATACACATTTTCATTGTATATACAAGAAATGTACATCAAAACATACACATTTTCAGTGTACATTCAAGAAATGTACATCAAAACATACACATTTTCATTGTATATACCAGAAATGTATATCAAAAAATACACATTTTCAGTGTACATTCAAGAAATGTGTATCAAAACATACACATTTTCAGTGTACATTCAAGAAATGTACATCAAAACATACATTTTCATTGTATATACAAGAAATGTACATCAAAACATACACATTTTCAGTGTACATTCAAGAAATGTACATCAAAACATACACATTTTCATTGTACATTCTAGAAATATAAATCAAAACATACACATTTTCATTGTATATACAAGAAATGTACATCAAAACATACACATTTTCATTGTACATTCAAGAAATGTACATCAAAACATACACATTTTCATTGTACATTCTAGAAATATAAATCAAAGCATAGACATTTTCATTGTATATACAAGAAATGTACATCAAAACATACACATTTGCATTGTACATTCAAGAAATGTACATCAAAACATACACATTTTCATTGTACATTCTAGAAATATAAATCAAAACATACACATTTTCAGTGTACATTCAAGAAATGTACATCTAAACATACACATTTTCATTGTACATTCAAGAAATGTACATCAAAACATACACATTTTCATTGTACATTCTAGAAATATAAATCAAAACATACACATTTTCAGTGCATATTCAAGAAATGTATATCAAATCATACACATTTTGATTTTACGTTCCAGAAATGTACATCAAAACATACACATTTTCAGTGTACATTCAAGAAATGTATATCAAAAAATACACATTTTCAGTGTACATTCAAGAAATGTACATCAAAGCAAACACATTTTCATTGTACACTAAAGAAATGTACATCAAAACATACACATTTTCATTGTACATTCAAGAAATGCACATCAAAACATACACATTTTCATTGTACATTCAAGAAATATACATTTAACATACACATTTTCATTGTACATTCAAGAAATGTACATCAAAGCATACACATTTTCATTGTACACTCAAGAAATGTACATCAAAAAATACACTTTTTCAGTGTACATTCAAGAAATGTACATCAAAGCAAACACATTTTCATTGTACACTAAGGAAATGTACATCAAAACATACACATTTTCATTGTACATTCAAGAAATGTACATCAAAACATACACATTTTCGTTGTACATTCAAGAAATGTACATCAAAACATACACATTTTCATTGTACATTCGAAGAATGTACTTCAAAACATGCACATTTTCATTGTACATTCAAGAAATGTACATCAAGACACACACATTTTCAGTGTACATTCAAGAAATGTACATCAAAACCTACACATTTTCAGTGTACATTCAAGAAATGTACATCAAAACATACACATTTTCATTGTACATTCAAGAAATGTACATCAAAACATACACATTTTCATTGTACATTCAAGAAATATACATCAAAACATACACATTTTCATTGTACATTCAAGAAATGTACATCAAAACATACACATTTTCATTGTACATTCTAGAAATATAAATCAAAACATACACATTTTCATTGTATATACAAGAAATGTACATCAAAACATATACATTTTCATTGTACATTCAAGAAATGTATATCAAAGCATACACATTTTCAGTGTACATTCAAGAAATGTACATCAAAACATACACATTTTCATTGTATATACAAGAAATGTACATCAAAACATACACATTTTCAGTGTACACTAAAGAAATGTACATCAAAACATACACATTTTCAGTGTACATTCAAGAAATGTACATCAAAACATACACATTTTCATTGTACATTCAAGAAATGTAGATCAAAACATACACATTTTCATTGTACATTCAAGAAATGTACATCAAAACATACACATATCCATTGTACACTCAAGAAATGTACTTCAAAACATACACATTTTCATTGTATATACAAGAAATGTACATCAAAACATACAAATTTTCAGTGTACATTCAAGAAATGTATATCAAAACATACACATTTACAGTGTACATTCAAGAAATGTACATCAAAACATACACATTTTCATTGTACATTCAAGAAATGTACATCAAAACATACACATTTTCATTGTACACTCAAGAAATGTACATCAAAAAATACACATTTTCAGTGTACATTCAAGAAATGTACATCAAAGCAAACACATTTTCATTGTACACTAAGGAAATGTACATCAAAACATACACATTTTCATTGTACATTCAAGAAATGTAGATCAAAACATACACATTTTCATTGTACATTCAAGAAATGTACATCAAAACATACACATTTCCATTGTACACTCAAGATATGTACATCAAAACATACACATTTTCATTGTATATACAAGAAATGTACATCAAAACATACACATTTTCAGTGTACATTCAAGAAATGTATATCAAAACATACACATTTACAGTGTACATTCAAGAAATGTACATCAAAACATACACATTTTCATTGTACATTCAAGAAATGTACATCAAAACATACACATTTTCATTGTACACTCAAGAAATGTACATCAAAAAATACACATTTTCAGTGTACATTCAAGAAATGTACATCAAAGCAAACACATTTTCATTGTACACTAAGGAAATGTACATCAAAACATACACATTTTCATTGTACATTCAAGAAATGTACATCAAAACATACACATTTTCATTGTGCATTCAAGAAATGTACATCAAAACATACACATTTTCATTGTACATTCAAAGAATGTACATCAAAACATACACATTTTCATTGTACATTCAAGAAATGTACATCAAGACACACACATTTTCAGTGTACATTCAAGAAATGTACATCAAAACATACACATTTTCATTGTATATACAAGAAATGTACATCAAAACATACACATTTTCAGTGTACATTCAAGAAATGTACATCAAAACATACACATTTTCATTGTATATACCAGAAATGTATATCAAAAAATACACATTTTCAGTGTACATTCAAGAAATGTGTATCAAAACATACACATTTTCAGTGTACATTCAAGAAATGTACATCAAAACATACATTTTCATTGTATATACAAGAAATGTACATCAAAACATACACATTTTCAGTGTACATTCAAGAAATGTACATCAAAACATACATTTTCATTGTATATACAAGAAATGTACATCAAAACATACACATTTTCATTGTACATTCAAGAAATGTACATCAAAACATACACATTTTCATTGTACATTCTAGAAATATAAATCAAAGCATAGACATTTTCATTGTATATACAAGAAATGTACATCAAAACATACACATTTGCATTGTACATTCAAGAAATGTACATCAAAACATACACATTTTCATTGTACATTCTAGAAATATAAATCAAAACATACACATTTTCAGTGTACATTCAAGAAATGTACATCTAAACATACACATTTTCATTGTACATTCAAGAAATGTACATCAAAACATACACATTTTCATTGTACATTCTAGAAATATAAATCAAAACATACACATTTTCAGTGCATATTCAAGAAATGTATATCAAATCATACACATTTTCATTTTACGTTCCAGAAATGTACATCAAAACATACACATTTTCAGTGTACATTCAAGAAATGTATATCAAAAAATACACATTTTCAGTGTACATTCAAGAAATGTACATCAAAGCAAACACATTTTCATTGTGCACTAAAGAAATGTACATCAAAACATACACATTTTCATTGTACATTCAAGAAATGCACATCAAAACATACACATTTTCATTGTACATTCAAGAAATATACATTTAACATACACATTTTCATTGTACATTCAAGAAATGTACATCAAAACATACACATTTTCATTGTACACTCAAGAAATGTACATCAAAAAATACACTTTTTCAGTGTACATTCAAGAAATGTACATCAAAGCAAACACATTTTCATTGTACACTAAGGAAATGTACATCAAAACATACACATTTTCATTGTACATTCAAGAAATGTACATCAAAACATACACATTTTCGTTGTACATTCAAGAAATGTACATCAAAACATACACATTTTCATTGTACATTCGAAGAATGTACTTCAAAACATGCACATTTTCATTGTACATTCAAGAAATGTACATCAAGACACACACATTTTCAGTGTACATTCAAGAAATGTACATCAAAACATACACATTTTCATTGTATATACAAGAAATGTACATCAAAACATACACATTTTCATTGTACACTAAAGAAATGTACATCAAAACATACACATTTTTAGTGTACATTCGAGAAATGTACATCAAGACATACACATTTTCATTGTACATTCAAGAAATGTAGATCAAAACATACACATTTTCATTGTACATTCAGGAAATGTACATCAAAACATACACATTTTCATTGTACACTCAAGAAATGTACATCAAAACATACACATTTTCATTGTATATACAAGAAATGTACATCAAAACATACACATTTTCAGTGTACATTCAAGAAATGTATATCAAAACATACACATTTACAGTGTACATTCAAGAAATGTACATCAAAACATACACATTTTCATTGTACATTCAAGCAATGTACATCAAAGCATACACATTTTCATTGTACATTGAAGAAATGTACATCAAAACATACACATTTTCATTGTACATTCAAGAAATGTACATCAAAACATACACATTTTCAGTGTACATTCAAGAAATGTGCATCATAACATACACATTTTCATTGTACATTCAAGAAATGTACATCAAAACATACACATTTTCATTGTAGATTCTAGAAATATAAATCAAAGCATAGACATTTTCATTGTATAAAAAAGAAATGTACATCAAAACATACACATTTGCATTGTACATTCAAGAAATGTACATCAAAACATACAAATTTTCATTGTATATACAAGAAATGTACATCAAAACATACACATTTTCATTGTACATTAAAGAAATGTACATCAAAACCTACACATTTTCAGTGTACATTCAAGAAATGTACATGAAAACATACACATTTTCATTGTACACTAAAGAAATGTACATCAAAACATACACATTTTCATTGTACATTCAAGAAATATAAATCAAAACATACACATTTTCATTGTACATTCAAGAAATATACATCAAAACATACACATTTTCATTGTACATTCAAGAAATGTACATCAAAACATACACATTCTCATTGTACATTCAAGAAATGTACATCAAAACATACACATTTTCATTGTACACTCAAGAAATGTACATCAAAACATACACATTTTCATTGTACACTCAAGAAATGTACATCAAAACATACACATTTTCATTGTACATTCAAGAAATGTATATCAAAACATACACATTTTCATTGTACACTCAAGAAATGTACATCAAAACATACACATTTTCATTGTACATTCAAGAAAGGTACATCAAAACATACACATTTTCACTGTACATTCAAGGAATGTACATCAAAACATACACATTTTCATTGTCCATTCAAGAAATGTACATCAAAACACACACATTTTCAGTGTACATTCAAGAAATGTATATCAAACATACACATTTTCAGTGTACATTCAAGTAATGTACATCAAAACATACAAATTTTCATTGTATATACAGGAAATGTACATCAAAACATACACATTTTCATTGTACATTAAAGAAATGTACATCAAAACCTACACATTTTCAGTGTACATTCAAGAAATGTACATCAAAACATACACATTTTCATTGTACACTAAAGAAATGCACATCAAAACATAGACATTTTCAGTGTACATTCAAAAAATGTACATCAAAACATACACATTTTCATTGTATATACCAGAAATGTACATCAAAACATACACTTTTTCATTGTATATACAAGAAATATACATCAAAACATACACTTTTTCATTGTATATACAAGAAATATACATCAAAACATACATATTTTCAGTGTACATTCAAGAAATGTACATGAAAACATATACATTTTCATTGTATATTCAAGAAATGTACATCAAAACATACACATTTTCATTGTACATTCAAGAAATGTACATCAAAACATACACATTTTCATTGTACATTCAAGAAATGTACATCAAAACATAAACATTTTCATTGTACATTCAAGAAATGTACATCAAAACATACACATTTTCATTGTACATTCAAGAAATGTACATCAAAACATACACATTTTCATTGTACATTCAAGAAATATACATCAAAACATACACATTTTCATTGTACATTCAAGAAATGTACATCAAAACCTACACATTTTCAGTGTACATTCAAGAAATGTACATCAAAACATACACATTTTCATTGTACATTCAACAAATGTACATCAAAATATACACATTTTCATTGTACATTCAAGAAATATACATCAAAACATACACATTTTCATTGTACATTCAAGAAATGTACATCAAAACATACACATTTTCATTGTACATTCAAGAAATGTACATCAAAACATACACATTTTCATTGTATATACAAGAAATGTACATCAAAACATACACATTTTCATTGTACATTCAAGAAATGTATATCAAAGCATACACATTTTCAGTGTACATTCAAGAAATGTACATCAAAACATACACATTTTCATTGTATATACAAGAAATGTACATCAAAACATACGCATTTTCATTGTACACTAAAGAAATGTACATCAAAACATACTAATTTTCATTGTACATTCAAGAAATTATACATCAAAACCTACACATTTTCATTGTACATTCAAGAAATGTACATCAAAACCTACACATTTTCAGTGTACATTCAAGAAATGTACATCAAAACATACACATTTTCATTGTACATTCAAGAAATGTACATCAAAACATACACATTTTCATTGTACATTCAAGAAATATACATCAAAACATACACATTTTCATTGTACATTCAAGGAATGTACATCAAAGCATACACATTTTCATTGTACATTCAAGAAATGTACATCAAAACACACACATTTTCAGTGTACATTCAAGAAATGTACATCAAAACATACACATTTTCATTGTACATTCTAGAAATATAAATCAAAGCATAGACATTTTCATTGTATATACAAGAAATGTACATCAAAACATACACATTTGCATTGTACATTCAAGAAATGTACATCAAAACATACACATTTTCATTGTACACTCAAGAAATGTACATCAAAAAATACACATTTTCAGTGTGCATTCAAGAAATGTACATCAAAACATACACATTTTCATTGTACACTAAAGAAATGTACATCAAAACATACACATTTTCATTGTACATTCAAGAAATGCACATCAAAACATACACATTTTCATTGTACATTCAAGAAATATACATCAAAACATACACATTTTCATTGTACATTCAAGAAATGTACATCAAAACATACACATTCTCATTGTACATTCAAGAAATGTACATCAAAACATACACATTTTCATTGTACACTCAAGAAATGTACATCAAAACATACACATTTTCATTGTACACTCAAGAAATGTACATCAAAACATACACATTTTCATTGTACATTCAAGAAATGTATATCAAAACATACACATTTTCATTGTACACTCAAGAAATGTACATCAAAACATACACATTTTCATTGTACATTCAAGAAATGTACATCAAAACATACACATTTTCACTGTACATTCAAGGAATGTACATCAAAACATACACATTTTCATTGTCCATTCAAGAAATGTACATCAAAACACACACATTTTCAGTGTACATTCAAGAAATGTATATCAAACATACACATTTTCAGTGTACATTCAAGTAATGTACATCAAAACATACAAATTTTCATTGTATATACAAGAAATGTACATCAAAACATACACATTTTAATTGTACATTAAAGAAATGTACATCAAAACCTACACATTTTCAGTGTACATTCAAGAAATGTACATCAAAACATACACATTTTCATTGTACACTCAAGAAGTGTACATCAAAACATAGACATTTTCAGTGTACATTCAAAAAATGTACATCAAAACATACACATTTTCATTGTATATACCAGAAATGTACATCAAAACATACACTTTTTCATTGTATATACAAGAAATATACATCAAAACATACATATTTTCAGTGTACATTCAAGAAATGTACATGAAAACATATACATTTTCATTGTATATTCAAGAAATGTACATCAAAACATACACATTTTCATTGTACATTCAAGAAATGTACATCAAAACATACACATTTTCATTGTACATTCAAGAAATGTACATCAAAACATAAACATTTTCATTGTACATTCAAGAAATGTACATCAAAACATACACATTTTCATTGTACATTCAAGAAATGTACATCAAAACATACACATTTTCATTGTACATTCAAGAAATATACATCAAAACATACACATTTTCGTTGTACATTCAAGAAATGTACATCAAAACCTACACATTTTCAGTGTACATTCAAGAAATGTACATCAAAACATACACATTTTCATTGTACATTCAAGAAATGTACATGAAAACATATACATTTTCATTGTATATTCAAGAAATGTAGATCAAAACATACACATTTTCAGTGTACATTCAAGAAATGTATATCAAAACATACACATTTACAGTGTACATTCAAGAAATGTACGTCAAAACATACACATTTTCATTGTACATTCAAGGAATGTACATCAAAGCATACACATTTTCATTGTACATTCAAGAAATGTACATCAAAACACACACATTTTCAGTGTACATTCAAGAAATGTATATCAAAACATACACATTTTCATTGTACATTCAAGAAATGTACATCAAAACATACACATTTTCATTGTACATTAAAGAAATGTACATCAAAGCCTACACATTTTCATTGTACACTCAAGAAATGTACATCAAAACATACACATTTTCAGTGTACATTCAAGAAATGTACATCAAAACATACACATTTTCATTGTATATACCAGAAATGTATATCAAAAAATACACATTTTCATTGTACATTCAAGAAATGTACATCAAAACATACACATTTTCACTGTACATTCAAGGAATGTACATCAAAACATACACATTTTCATTGTCCATTCAAGAAATGTACATCAAAACACACACATTTTCAGTGTACATTCAAGATATGTATATCAAACATACACATTTTCAGTGTACATTCAAGTAATGTACATCAAAACATACAAATTTTCATTGTATATACAGGAAATGTACATCAAAACATACACATTTTCATTGTACATTACAGAAATGTACATCAAAACCTACACATTTTCAGTGTACATTCAAGAAATGTACATCAAAACATACACATTTTCATTGTACACTCAAGAAATGCACATCAAAACATAGACATTTTCAGTGTACATTCAAAAAATGTACATCAAAACATACACATTTTCATTGTATATACCAGAAATGTACATCAAAACATACACTTTTTCATTGTATATACAAGAAATATACATCAAAACATACATATTTTCAGTGTACATTCAAGAAATGTACATGAAAACATATACATTTTCATTGTATATTCAAGAAATGTACATCAAAACATACACATTTTCATTGTACATTCAAGAAATGTACATCAAAACATACACATTTTCATTGTACATTCAAGAAATGTACATCAAAACATACACATTTTCATTGTACATTCAAGAAATGTACATCAAAACATACACATTTTCATTGTACATTCAAGAAATGTACATCAAAACATACACATTTTCATTGTACATTCAAGAAATATACATCAAAACATACACATTTTCATTGTACATTCAAGAAATGTACATCAAAACCTACACATTTTCAGTGTACATTCAAGAAATGTACATCAAAATATACACATTTTCATTGTACATTCAAGAAATGTACATCAAAATATACACATTTTCATTGTACATTCAAGAAATATACATCAAAACATACACATTTTCATTGTACATTCAAGAAATGTACATCAAAACATACACATTTTCATTGTACATTCAAGAAATGTACATCAAAACATACACATTTTCATTGTATATACAAGAAATGTACATCAAAACATACACATTTTCATTGTACATTCAAGAAATGTACATCAAAACATACACATTTTCATTGTATATACAAGAAATGTACATCAAAACATACGCATTTTCATTGTACACTAAAGAAATGTACATCAAAACATACTAATTTTCATTGTACATTCAAGAAATTATACATCAAAACCTACACATTTTCATTGTACATTCAAGAAATGTACATCAAAACCTACACATTTTCAGTGTACATTCAAGAAATGTACATCAAAACATACACATTTTCATTGTACATTCAAGAAATGTACATCAAAACATACACATTTTCATTGTACATTCAAGAAATATACATCAAAACATACACATTTTCATTGTACATTCAAGAAATGTACATCAAAACATACACATTTTCATTGTACATTCTAGAAATATAAATCAAAACATACACTTTTTCATTGTATATACAAAGAAATGTACATCAAAACATATACATTTTCATTGTACATTCAAGAAATGTATATCAAAGCATACACATTTTCAGTGTACATTCAAGAAATGTACATCAAAACATACACATTTTCATTGTACACTAAAGAAATGTACATCAAAACATACACATTTTCAGTGTACATTCAAGAAATGTACATCAAAACATACAAATTTTCATTGTACATTCAAGAAATGTAGATCAAAACATACACATTTTCATTGTACATTCAAGAAATGTACATCAAAACATACACATTTCCATTGTACACTCAAGAAATGTACATCAAAACATACACATTTTTATTGTATATACAAGAAATGTACATCAAAACATACACATTTTCAGTGTACATTCAAGAAATGTATATCAAAACATACACATTTACAGTGTACATTCAAGAAATGTACATCAAAACATACACATTTTCATTGTACATTCAAGGAATGTACATCAAAGCATACACATTTTCATTGTACATTCAAGAAATGTACATCAAAACACACACATTTTCAGTGTACATTCAAGAAATGTACATCAAAACATACACATTTTCATTGTACATTCTAGATATATAAATCAAAGCATAGACATTTTCATTGTATATACAAGAAATGTACATCAAAACATACACATTTGCATTGTACATTCAAGAAATGTACATCAAAACATACAAATTTTCATTGTATATACAAGAAATGTACATCAAAACATACACATTTTCATTGTACATTAAAGAAATGTACATCAAAACCTACACATTTTCAGTGTGCATTCAAGAAATGTACATCAAAACATACACATTTTCATTGTACACTAAAGAAATGTACATCAAAACATACACATTTTCATTGTACATTCAAGAAATGCACATCAAAACATACACATTTTCATTGTACATTCAAGAAATATACATCAAAACATACACATTTTCATTGTACATTCAAGAAATGTAATTCAAAACATACACATTCTCATTGTACATTCAAGAAATGTACATCAAAACATACACATTTTCATTGTACACTCAAGAAATGTACATCAAAACATACACATTTTCATTGTACACTCAAGAAATGTACATCAAAACATACACATTTTCATTGTACATTCAAGAAATGTATATCAAAACATACACATTTTCATTGTACACTCAAGAAATGTACATCAAAACATACACATTTTCATTGTACATTCAAGAAATGTACATCAAAACATACACATTTTCACTGTACATTCAAGGAATGTACATCAAAACATACACATTTTCATTGTCCATTCAAGAAATGTACATCAAAACACACACATTTTCAGTGTACATTCAAGAAATGTATATCAAACATACACATTTTCAGTGTACATTCAAGTAATGTACATCAAAACATACAAATTTTCATTGTATATACAAGAAATGTACATCAAAACATACACATTTTCATTGTACATTAAAGAAATGTACATCAAAACCTACACATTTTCAGTGTACATTCAAGAAATGTACATCAAAACATACACATTTTCATTGTACACTCAAGAAGTGTACATCAAAACATAGACATTTTCAGTGTACATTCAAAAAATGTACATCAAAACATACACATTTTCATTGTATATACCAGAAATGTACATCAAAACATACACTTTTTCATTGTATATACAAGAAATATACATCAAAACATACATATTTTCATGTACATTCAAGAAATGTACATGAAAACATATACATTTTCATTGTATATTCAAGAAATGTACATCAAAACATACACATTTTCATTGTACATTCAAGAAATGTACATCAAAACATACACATTTTCATTGTACATACAAGAAATGTACATCAAAACATAAACATTTTCATTGTACATTCAAGAAATGTACATCAAAACATACACATTTTCATTGTACATTCAAGAAATGTACATCAAAACATACACATTTTCATTGTACAATCAAGAAATATACATCAAAACATACACATTTTCGTTGTACATTCAAGAAATGTACATCAAAACCTACACATTTTCAGTGTACATTCAAGAAATGTACATCAAAACATACACATTTTCATTGTACATTCAAGAAATGTACATGAAAACATATACATTTTCATTGTATATTCAAGAAATGTAGATCAAAACATACACATTTTCATTGTACATTCAAGAAATGTACATCAAAACATACACATTTCCATTGTACACTCAAGAAATGTACATCAAAACATACACATTTTCATTGTATATACAAGAAATGTACATCAAAACATACACATTTTCAGTGTACATTCAAGAAATGTACATCAAAACCTACACATTTTCAGTGTACATTCAAGAAATGTACATCAAAACATACACATTTTCATTGTACATTCAAGAAATGTACATCAAAACATACACATTTTCATTGTACATTCAAGAAATATACATCAAAACATACACATTTTCATTGTACATTCAAGGAATGTACATCAAAGCATACACATTTTCATTGTACATTCAAGAAATGTACATCAAAACACACACATCTTCAGTGTACATTCAAGAAATGTACATCAAAACATACACATTTTCATTGTACATTCTAGAAATATAAATCAAAGCATAGACATTTTCATTGTATATACAAGAAATGTACATCAAAACATACACATTTGCATTGTACATTCAAGAAATGTACATCAAAACATACAAATTTTCATTGTATATACAAGAAATGTACATCAAAACATACACATTTTCATTGTACATTAAAGAAATGTACATCAAAACCTACACATTTTCAGTGTGCATTCAAGAAATGTACATCAAAACATACACATTTTCATTGTACACTAAAGAAATGTACATCAAAACATACACATTTTCATTGTACATTCAAGAAATGCACATCAAAACATACACATTTTCATTGTACATTCAAGAAATATACATCAAAACATACACATTTTCATTGTACATTCAAGAAATGTACATCAAAACATACACATTCTCATTGTACATTCAAGAAATGTACATCAAAACATACACATTTTCATTGTACACTCAAGAAATGTACATCAAAACATACACATTTTCATTGTACACTCAAGAAATGTACATCAAAACATACACATTTTCATTGTACATTCAAGAAATGTATATCAAAACATACACATTTTCATTGTACACTCAAGAAATGTACATCAAAACATACACATTTTCATTGTACATTCAAGAAATGTACATCAAAACATACACATTTTCACTGTACATTCAAGGAATGTACATCAAAACATACACATTTTCATTGTCCATTCAAGAAATGTACATCAAAACACACACATTTTCAGTGTACATTCAAGAAATGTATATCAAACATACACATTTTCAGTGTACATTCAAGTAATGTACATCAAAACATACAAATTTTCATTGTATATACAAGAAATGTACATCAAAACATACACATTTTAATTGTACATTAAAGAAATGTACATCAAAACCTACACATTTTCAGTGTACATTCAAGAAATGTACATCAAAACATACACATTTTCATTGTACACTCAAGAAGTGTACATCAAAACATAGACATTTTCAGTGTACATTCAAAAAATGTACATCAAAACATACACATTTTCATTGTATATACCAGAAATGTACATCAAAACATACACTTTTTCATTGTATATACAAGAAATATACATCAAAACATACATATTTTCAGTGTACATTCAAGAAATGTACATGAAAACATATACATTTTCATTGTATATTCAAGAAATGTACATCAAAACATACACATTTTCATTGTACATTCAAGAAATGTACATCAAAACATACACATTTTCATTGTACATTCAAGAAATGTACATCAAAACATAAACATTTTCATTGTACATTCAAGAAATGTACATCAAAACATACACATTTTCATTGTACATTCAAGAAATGTACATCAAAACATACACATTTTCATTGTACATTCAAGAAATATACATCAAAACATACACATTTTCGTTGTACATTCAAGAAATGTACATCAAAACCTACACATTTTCAGTGTACATTCAAGAAATGTACATCAAAACATACACATTTTCATTGTACATTCAAGAAATGTACATGAAAACATATACATTTTCATTGTATATTCAAGAAATGTAGATCAAAACATACACATTTTCAGTGTACATTCAAGAAATGTATATCAAAACATACACATTTACAGTGTACATTCAAGAAATGTACATCAAAACATACACATTTTCATTGTACATTCAAGGAATGTACATCAAAGCATACACATTTTCATTGTACATTCAAGAAATGTACATCAAAACACACACATTTTCAGTGTACATTCAAGAAATGTATATCAAAACATACACATTTTCATTGTACATTCAAGAAATGTACATCAAAACATACACATTTTCATTGTACATTAAAGAAATGTACATCAAAGCCTACACATTTTCATTGTACACTCAAGAAATGTACATCAAAACATACACATTTTCAGTGTACATTCAAGAAATGTACATCAAAACATACACATTTTCATTGTATATACCAGAAATGTATATCAAAAAATACACATTTTCATTGTACATTCAAGAAATGTACATCAAAACATACACATTTTCACTGTACATTCAAGGAATGTACATCAAAACATACACATTTTCATTGTCCATTCAAGAAATGTACATCAAAACACACACATTTTCAGTGTACATTCAAGATATGTATATCAAACATACACATTTTCAGTGTACATTCAAGTAATGTACATCAAAACATACAAATTTTCATTGTATATACAGGAAATGTACATCAAAACATACACATTTTCATTGTACATTAAAGAAATGTACATCAAAACCTACACATTTTCAGTGTACATTCAAGAAATGTACATCAAAACATACACATTTTCATTGTACACTCAAGAAATGCACATCAAAACATAGACATTTTCAGTGTACATTCAAAAAATGTACATCAAAACATACACATTTTCATTGTATATACCAGAAATGTACATCAAAACATACACTTTTTCATTGTATATACAAGAAATATACATCAAAACATACATATTTTCAGTGTACATTCAAGAAATGTACATGAAAACATATACATTTTCATTGTATATTCAAGAAATGTACATCAAAACATACACATTTTCATTGTACATTCAAGAAATGTACATCAAAACATACACATTTTCATTGTACATTCAAGAAATGTACATCAAAACATACACATTTTCATTGTACATTCAAGAAATGTACATCAAAACATACACATTTTCATTGTACATTCAAGAAATGTACATCAAAACATACACATTTTCATTGTACATTCAAGAAATATACATCAAAACATACACATTTTCATTGTACATTCAAGAAATGTACATCAAAACCTACACATTTTCAGTGTACATTCAAGAAATGTACATCAAAATATACACATTTTCATTGTACATTCAAGAAATGTACATCAAAATATACACATTTTCATTGTACATTCAAGAAATATACATCAAAACATACACATTTTCATTGTACATTCAAGAAATGTACATCAAAACATACACATTTTCATTGTACATTCAAGAAATGTACATCAAAACATACACATTTTCATTGTATATACAAGAAATGTACATCAAAACATACACATTTTCATTGTACATTCAAGAAATGTACATCAAAACATACACATTTTCATTGTATATACAAGAAATGTACATCAAAACATACGCATTTTCATTGTACACTAAAGAAATGTACATCAAAACATACTAATTTTCATTGTACATTCAAGAAATTATACATCAAAACCTACACATTTTCATTGTACATTCAAGAAATGTACATCAAAACCTACACATTTTCAGTGTACATTCAAGAAATGTACATCAAAACATACACATTTTCATTGTACATTCAAGAAATGTACATCAAAACATACACATTTTCATTGTACATTCAAGAAATATACATCAAAACATACACATTTTCATTGTACATTCAAGAAATGTACATCAAAACATACACATTTTCATTGTACATTCTAGAAATATAAATCAAAACATACACATTTTCATTGTATATACAAAGAAATGTACATCAAAACATATACATTTTCATTGTACATTCAAGAAATGTATATCAAAGCATACACATTTTCAGTGTACATTCAAGAAATGTACATCAAAACATACACATTTTCATTGTACACTAAAGAAATGTACATCAAAACATACACATTTTCAGTGTACATTCAAGAAATGTACATCAAAACATACACATTTTCATTGTACATTCAAGAAATGTAGATCAAAACATACACATTTTCATTGTACATTCAAGAAATGTACATCAAAACATACACATTTCCATTGTACACTCAAGAAATGTACATCAAAACATACACATTTTTATTGTATATACAAGAAATGTACATCAAAACATACACATTTTCAGTGTACATTCAAGAAATGTATATCAAAACATACACATTTACAGTGTACATTCAAGAAATGTACATCAAAACATACACATTTTCATTGTACATTCAAGGAATGTCCATCAAAGCATACACATTTTCATTGTACATTCAAGAAATGTACATCAAAACACACACATTTTCAGTGTACATTCAAGAAATGTACATCAAAACATACACATTTTCATTGTACATTCTAGATATATAAATCAAAGCATAGACATTTTCATTGTATATACAAGAAATGTACATCAAAACATACACATTTGCATTGTACATTCAAGAAATGTACATCAAAACATACAAATTTTCATTGTATATACAAGAAATGTACATCAAAACATACACATTTTCATTGTACATTAAAGAAATGTACATCAAAACCTACACATTTTCAGTGTGCATTCAAGAAATGTACATCAAAACATACACATTTTCATTGTACACTAAAGAAATGTACATCAAAACATACACATTTTCATTGTACATTCAAGAAATGCAAATCAAAACATACACATTTTCATTGTACATTCAAGAAATATACATCAAAACATACACATTTTCATTGTACATTCAAGAAATGTAATTCAAAACATACACATTCTCATTGTACATTCAAGAAATGTACATCAAAACATACACATTTTCATTGTACACTCAAGAAATGTACATCAAAACATACACATTTTCATTGTACACTCAAGAAATGTACATCAAAACATACACATTTTCATTGTACATTCAAGAAATGTATATCAAAACATACACATTTTCATTGTACACTCAAGAAATGTACATCAAAACATACACATTTTCATTGTACATTCAAGAAATGTACATCAAAACATACACATTTTCACTGTACATTCAAGGAATGTACATCAAAACATACACATTTTCATTGTCCATTCAAGAAATGTACATCAAAACACACACATTTTCAGTGTACATTCAAGAAATGTATATCAAACATACACATTTTCAGTGTACATTCAAGTAATGTACATCAAAACATACAAATTTTCATTGTATATACAAGAAATGTACATCAAAACATACACATTTTCATTGTACATTAAAGAAATGTACATCAAAACCTACACATTTTCAGTGTACATTCAAGAAATGTACATCAAAACATACACATTTTCATTGTACACTCAAGAAGTGTACATCAAAACATAGACATTTTCAGTGTACATTCAAAAAATGTACATCAAAACATACACATTTTCATTGTATATACCAGAAATGTACATCAAAACATACACTTTTTCATTGTATATACAAGAAATATACATCAAAACATACATATTTTCATGTACATTCAAGAAATGTACATGAAAACATATACATTTTCATTGTATATTCAAGAAATGTACATCAAAACATACACATTTTCATTGTACATTCAAGAAATGTACATCAAAACATACACATTTTCATTGTACATTCAAGAAATGTACATCAAAACATAAACATTTTCATTGTACATTCAAGAAATGTACATCAAAACATACACATTTTCATTGTACATTCAAGAAATGTACATCAAAACATACACATTTTCATTGTACAATCAAGAAATATACATCAAAACATACACATTTTCGTTGTACATTCAAGAAATGTACATCAAAACCTACACATTTTCAGTGTACATTCAAGAAATGTACATCAAAACATACACATTTTCATTGTACATTCAAGAAATGTACATGAAAACATATACATTTTCATTGTATATTCAAGAAATGTAGATCAAAACATACACATTTTCATTGTACATTCAAGAAATGTACATCAAAACATACACATTTCCATTGTACACTCAAGAAATGTACATCAAAACATACACATTTTCATTGTATATACAAGAAATGTACATCAAAACATACACATTTTCAGTGTACATTCAAGAAATGTATATCAAAACATACACATTTACAGTGTACATTCAAGAAATGTACATCAAAACATACACATTTTCATTGTACATTCAAGGAATGTACATCAAAGCAAACACATTTTCATTGTACATTCAAGAAATGTACATCAAAACACACACATTTTCAGTGTACATTCAAGAAATGTATATCAAAACATACACATTTTCATTGTACATTCAAGAAATGTACATCAAAACATACACATTTTCATTGTACATTAAAGAAATGTACATCAAAGCCTACACATTTTCATTGTACACTCAAGAAATGTACATCAAAACATACACATTTTCAGTGTACATTCAAGAAATGTACATCAAAACATACACATTTTCATTGTATATACCAGAAATGTATATCAAAAAATACACATTTTCAGTGTACATTCAAGAAATGTACATCAAAACATACACATTTTCAGTGTACATTCAAGAAATGTATATCAAAACATACACATTTACTGTGTACATTCAAGAAATGTACATCAAAACATACACATTTTCATTGTACATTCAAGGAATGTACATCAAAGCATACACATTTTCATTGTACATTCAAGAAATGTACATCAAAACACACACATTTTCAGTGTACATTCAAGAAATGTATATCAAAACATACACATTTTCATTGTACATTCAAGAAATGTACATCAAAACATACACATTTTCATTGTACATTAAAGAAATGTACATCAAAACCTACACATTTTCATTGTACACTCAAGAAATGTACATCAAAACATACACATTTTCATTGTATATACCAGAAATGTATATCAAAAAATACACATTTTCAGTGTACATTCAAGAAATGTACATCAAAACATACACATTTTCAGTGTACATTCAAGAAATGTACATCAAAACATACATTTTCATTGTATATACAAGAAATGTACATCAAAACATACACATTTTCAGTGTACATTCAAGAAATGTACATCAAAACATACACATTTTCATTGTACATTCAAGAAATGTACATCAAAACATACACATTTTCATTGTACATTCTAGAAATATACATCAAAACATACACATTTTCATTGTACATTCAAGAAGTGTACATCAAAACATACACATTTTCATTGTACATTCTAGAAATATAAATCAAAACATACACATTTTCATTGTATATACAAAGAAATGTACATCAAAACATATACATTTTCATTGTACATTCAAGAAATGTATATCAAAGCATACACATTTTCAGTGTACATTCAAGAAATGTACATCAAAACATACACATTTTCATTGTATATACAAGAAATGTACATCAAAACATACACATTTTCATTGTACACTAAAGAAATGTACATCAAAACATACACATTTTCAGTGTACATTCAAGAAATGTACATCAAAACATACACATTTTCATTGTACATTCAAGAAATGTAGATCAAAACATACACATTTTCATTGTACATTCAAGAAATGTACATCAAAACATACACATTTCCATTGTACACTCAAGAAATGTACATCAAAACATACACATTTTCATTGTATATACAAGAAATGTACATCAAAACATACACATTTTCAGTGTACATTCAAGAAATGTATATCAAAACATACACATTTACAGTGTACATTCAAGAAATGTACATCAAAACATACACATTTTCATTATACATTCAAGGAATGTACATCAAAGCATACACATTTTCATTGTACATTCAAGAAATGTACATCAAAACACACACATTTTCAGTGTACATTCAAGAAATGTACATCAAAACATACACATTTTCATTGTACATTCTAGAAATATAAATCAAAGCATAGACATTTTCATTGTATATACAAGAAATGTACATCAAAACATACACATTTGCATTGTACATTCAAGAAATGTACATCAAAACATACACATTTTCATTGTACATTCTAGAAATATAAATCAAAACATACACATTTTCAGTGTACATTCAAGAAATGTACATCTAAACATACACATTTTCATTGTACATTCAAGAAATGTACATCAAAACATACACATTTTCATTGTACATTCTAGAAATATAAATCAAAACATACACATTTTCAGTGCATATTCAAGAAATGTATATCAAATCATATACATTTTGATTTTACGTTCCAGAAATGTACATCAAAACATACACATTTTCAGTGTACATTCAAGAAATGTATATCAAAAAATACACATTTTCAGTGTACATTCAAGAAATGTACATGAAAACATATACATTTTCATTGTATATTCAAGAAATGTAGATCAAAACATACACATTTTCATTGTACATTCAAGAAATGTACATCAAAACATACACATCTCCATTGTACACTCAAGAAATGTACATCAAAACATACACACTTTCATTGTATATACAAGAAATGTACATCAAAACATACACATTTTCAGTGTACATTCAAGAAATGTACATCTAAACATACACATTTTCATTGTACATTCAAGAAATGTACATCAAAACATACACATTTTCATTGTACATTCAAGAAATGTACATCAAAACATACACATTTTCATTGTACATTCAAGAAATATACATCAAAACATACACATTTTCATTGTACATTCAAGAAATGTACATCAAAACCTACACTTTTTCAGTGTACATTCAAGAAATGTACATCAAAACATACACATTTTCATTGTACATTCAAGAAATGTACATGAAAACATATACATTTTCATTGTATATTCAAGAAATGTAGATCAAAACATACACATTTTCATTGTACATTCAAGAAATGTACATCAAAACATACACATCTCCATTGTACACTCAAGAAATGTACATCAAAACATACACACTTTCATTGTATATACAAGAAATGTACATCAAAACATACACATTTTCAGTGTACATTCAAGAAATGTATATCAAAACATACACATTTACAGTGTACATTCAAGAAATGTACATCAAAACATACACATTTTCATTGTACATTCAAGGAATGTACATCAAAGCATACACATTTTCATTGTACATTCAAGAAATGTACATCAAAACACACACATTTTCAGTGTACATTCAAGAAATGTATATCAAAACATACACATTTTCATTGTACATTCAAGAAATGTACATCAAAACATACACATTTTCATTGTACATTAAAGAAATGTACATCAAAACCTACACATTTTCATTGTACACTCAAGAAATGTACATCAAAACATACACATTTTCAGTGTACATTCAAGAAATGTACATCAAAACATACACATTTTCATTGTATATACCAGAAATGTATATCAAAAAATACACATTTTCAGTGTACATTCAAGAAATGTACATCAAAACATACACATTTTCAGTGTACATTCAAGAAATGTACATCAAAACATACATTTTCATTGTATATACAAGAAATGTACATCAAAACATACACATTTTTAGTGTACATTCAAGAAATGTACATCAAAACATACACATTTTCATTGTACATTCAAGAAATGTACATCAAAACATACACATTTTCATTGTACATTCTAGAAATATAAATCAAAACATACACATTTTCATTGTATATACAAGAAATGTACATCAAAACATACACATTTTCATTGTACATTCAAGAAATGTACATCAAAACATACACATTTTCATTGTACATTCTAGAAATATAAATCAAAGCATAGACATTTTCATTGTATATACAAGAAATGTACATCAAAACATACACATTTGCATTGTACATTCAAGAAATGTACATCAAAACATACACATTTTCATTGTACATTCTAGAAATATAAATCAAAACATACACAATTTCAGTGTACATTCAAGAAATGTACATCAAAACATACACATTTTCATTGTACATTCAAGAAATGTACATCAAAACATACACATTTTCATTGTACATTCTAGAAATATAAATCAAAACATACACATTTTCAGTGCATATTCAACAAATGTATATCAAATCATACACATTTTCATGTTACGTTCCAGAAATGTACATAAAAACATACACATTTTCAGTGTACATTCAAGAAATGTATATCAAAAAATACACATTTTCAGTGTACATTCAAGAAATGTACATCAAAGCAAACACATTTTCATTGTACATTCAAGAAATATACTTCAAAACATACACATTTTCATTGTACATTCAAGAAATGTACATCAAAACATACACATTTTCATTGTACACTCAAGATATGTACATCAAAAAATACACATTTTCAGTGTACATTCAAGAAATGTACATCAAAGCAAACACATTTTCATTGTACACTAAGGAAATGTACATCAAAACATACACATTTTCATTGGACATTCAAGAAATGTACATCAAAACATACACATTTTCATTGTACATTCAAGAAATGTACATCAAAACATACACATTTTCATTGTACACTCAAGAAATGTACATCAAAACATACATATTTTCATTGTATATACAAGAAATGTACATCAAAACATACACATTTTCAGTGTACATTCAAGAAATGTATATCAAAACATACACATTTACAGTGTACATTCAAGAAATGTACATCAAAACATACACATTTTCATTGTACATTCAAGCAATGTACATCAAAACATACACATTTTCATTGTACATTCAAGAAATGTACATCAAAACATACACATTTTCACTGTATATACCAGAAATGTACATCAAAACATACACATTTTCATTGTACATTCAAGAAATGTACATCAAAACATACACATTTTCATTGTACATTCAAGAAATGTACATCAAAACACACACATTTTCATTGTACATTCTAGAAATATAAATCAAAGCATAGACATTTTCATTGTATATACAAGAAATGTACATCAAAACATATACATTTGCATTGTACATTCAAGAAATGTACATCAAAACATACAAATTTTCATTGTATATACAAGAAATATACATCAAAACCTACACATTTTCAGTGTACATTCAAGAAATGTACATCAAAACATACACATTTTCATTGTACACTAAAGAAATGTACATCAAAACATACACATTTTCATTGTACATTCAAGAAATGAACATCAAAACATACACATTTTCATTGTACATTCAAGAAATATACATCAAAACATACACATTTTCATTGTACATTCAAGAAATGTACATCAAAACATACACATTCTCATTGTACATTCAAGAAATGTACATCAAAACATACACATTTTCATTGTACACTCAAGAAATGTACATCAAAACATACACATTTTCATTGTACACTCAAGAAATGTACATCAAAACATACACATTTTCATTGTACATTCAAGAAATGTATATCAAAACATACACATTTTCATTGTACATTCAAGAAATGTACATCAAAACATACACATTTTCATTGTACATTCAAGAAATGTACATCAAAACATACACATTTTCACTGTACACTCAAGAAATGTACATCAAAACATACACATTTTCATTGTATATACAAGAAATGTACATCAAAACATACACATTTTCAGTGTACATTCAAGAAATGTATATCAAAACATACACATTTACAGTGTACATTCAAGAAATGTACATCAAAACATACACATTTTCATTGTACATTCAAGCAATGTACATCAAAACATACACATTTTCATTGTACATTCAAGAAATGTACATCAAAACATACACATTTTCATTGTACATTCAAGAAATGTACATCAAAACATACACATTTTCATTGTACATTCTAGAAATATAAATCAAAACATACACATTTTCATTGTATATACAAGAAATGTACATCAAAACATACACATTTTCATTGCACATTCAAGAAATGTACATCAAAACATACACATTTTCATTGTACATTCTAGAAATATAAATCAAAGCATAGACATTTTCATTGTATATACAAGAAATGTACATCAAAACATACACATTTGCATTGTACATTCAAGAAATGTACATCAAAACATACACATTTTCATTGTACATTCTAGAAATATAAATCAAAACATACACAATTTCAGTTTACATTCAAGAAATGTACATCAAAACATACACATTTTCATTGTACATTCAAGAAATGTACATCAAAACACACACATTTTCATTGTACATTCTAGAAATATAAATCAAAACATACACATTTTCAGTGCATATTCAACAAATGTATATCAAATCATACACATTTTCATTTTACGTTCCAGAAATGTACATAAAAACATACACATTTTCAGTGTACATTCAAGAAATGTATATCAAAAAATACACATTTTCAGTGTACATTCAAGAAATGTACATCAAAGCAAACACATTTTCATTGTACATTCAAGAAATATACATCAAAACATACACATTTTCATTGTACATTCAAGAAATGTACATCAAAACATACACATTTTCATTGTACACTCAAGATATGTACATCAAAAAATACACATTTTCAGTGTACATTCAAGAAATGTACATCAAAGCAAACACATTTTCATTGTACACTAAGGAAATGTACATCAAAACATACACATTTTCATTGTACATTCAAGAAATGTACATCAAAACATACACATTTTCATTGTACATTCAAGAAATGTACATCAAAACATACACATTTTCATTGTACACTCAAGAAATGTACATCAAAACATACATATTTTCATTGTATATACAAGAAATGTACATCAAAACATACACATTTTCAGTGTACATTCAAGAAATGTATATCAAAACATACACATTTACAGTGTACATTCAAGAAATGTACAACAAAACATACACATTTTCATTGTACATTCAAGCAATGTACATCAAAACATACACATTTTCATTGTACATTCAAGAAATGTACATCAAAACATACACATTTTCACTGTATATACCAGAAATGTACATCAAAACATACACATTTTCATTGTACATTCAAGAAATGTACATCAAAACATACACATTTTCATTGTACATTCAAGAAATGTACATCAAAACATACACATTTTCATTGTACATTCTAGAAATATAAATCAAAGCATAGACATTTTCATTGTATATACAAGAAATGTACATCAAAACATACACATTTGCATTGTACATTCAAGAAATGTACATCAAAACATACAAATTTTCAATGTATATACAAGAAATGTACATCAAAACATACACATTTTCATTGTACATTAAAGAAATGTACATCAAAACCTACACATTTTCAGTGTACATTCAAGAAATGTACATCAAAACATACACATTTTCATTGTACACTAAATAAATGTACATCAAAACATACACATTTTCATTGTACATTCAAGAAATGCACATCAAAACATACACATTTTCATTGTACATTCAAGAAATATACATCAAAACATACACATTTTCATTGTACATTCAAGAAATGTACATCAAAACATACACATTCTCATTGTACATTCAAGAAATGTACATCAAAACATACACATTTTCATTGTACACTCAAGAAATGTACATCAAAACATACACATTTTCATTGTACACTCAAGAAATGTACATCAAAACATACACATTTTCATTGTACATTCAAGAAGTGTATATCAAAACATACACATTTTCATTGTACATTCAAGAAATGTACATCAAAACATACACATTTTCATTGTACATTCAAGAAATGTACATCAAAACATACACATTTTCACTGTACACTCAAGAAATGTACATCAAAACATACACATTTTCATTGTATATACAAGAAATGTACATCAAAACATACACATTTTCAGTGTACATTCAAGAAATGTATATCAAAACATACACATTTACAGTGTACATTCAAGAAATGTACATCAAAACATACACATTTTCATTGTACATTCAATAATGTACATCAAAACATACACATTTTCATTGTACATTCAAGAAATGTACATCAAAACATACACATTTTCATTGTACATTCAAGAAATGTACATCAAAACCTACACATTTTCAGTGTACATTCAAGAAATGTACATCAAAACATACACATTTTCATTGTACATTCAAGAAATGTACATCAAAACATACACATTTTCATTGTACATTCAAGAAATATACATCAAAACATACACATTTTCATTGTACATTCAAGAAATGTACATCAAAACATACACATTTTCATTGTACATTCAAGAAATGTACATCAAAACATACACATTTTCATTGTATATACAAGAAATGTACATCAAAACATACACATTTTCATTGTACATTCAAGAAATGTATATCAAAGCATACACATTTTCAGTGTACATTCAAGAAATGTACATCAAAACATACACATTTTCATTGTATATACAAGAAATGTACATCAAAACATACGCATTTTCATTGTACACTAAAGAAATGTACATCAAAACATACTAATTTTCATTGTACATTCAAGAAATTATACATCAAAACCTACACATTTTCATTGTACATTCAAGAAATGTACATCAAAACATACACATTTTCATTGTACATTCTAGAAATATAAATCAAAACATACACATTTTCATTGTATATACAAAGAAATGTACATCAAAACATATACATTTTCATTGTACATTCAAGAAATGTATATCAAAGCATACACATTTTCAGTGTACATTCAAGAAATGTACATCAAAACATACACATTTTCATTGTATATACAAGAAATGTACATCAAAACATACACATTTTCATTGTACACTAAAGAAGTGTACATCAAAACATACACATTTTCAGTGTACATTCAAGAAATGTACATCAAAACATACACATTTTCATTGTACATTCAAGAAATGTAGATCAAAACATACACATTTTCATTGTACATTCAAGAAATGTACATCAAAACATACACATTTCCATTGTACACTCAAGAAATGTACATCAAAACATACACATTTTCATTGTATATACAAGAAATGTACATCAAAACATACACATTTTCAGTGTACATTCAAGAAATGTATATCAAAACATACACATTTACAGTGTACATTCAAGAAATGTACATCAAAACATACACATTTTCATTGTACATTCAAGGAATGTACATCAAAGCATACACATTTTCATTGTACATTCAAGAAATGTACATCAAAACACACACATTATCAGTGTACATTCAAGAAATGTACATCAAAACATACACATTTTCATTGTACATTCTAGAAATATAAATCAAAGCATAGACATTTTCATTGTATATACAAGAAATGTACATCAAAACATACACATTTGCATTGTACATTCAAGAAATGTACATCAAAACATACAAATTTTCATTGTATATACAAGAAATGTACATCAAAACATACACATTTTCATTGTACATTAAAGAAATGTACATCAAAACCTACACATTTTCAGTGTACATTCAAGAAATGTACATCAAAACATACACATTTTCATTGTACACTAAAGAAATGTACATCAAAACATACACATTTTCATTGTACATTCAAGAAATGTACATCAAAACATACACATTTTCATTGTACATTCAAGAAATGTACATCAAAACATACACATTTTCATTGTACAATCAAGAAATATACATCAAAACATACACATTTTCGTTGTACATTCAAGAAATGTACATCAAAACCTACACATTTTCAGTGTACATTCAAGAAATGTACATCAAAACATACACATTTTCATTGTACATTCAAGAAATGTACATGAAAACATATACATTTTCATTGTATATTCAAGAAATGTAGATCAAAACATACACATTTTCATTGTACATTCAAGAAATGTACATCAAAACATACACATTTCCATTGTACACTCAAGAAATGTACATCAAAACATACACATTTTCATTGTATATACAAGAAATGTACATCAAAACATACACATTTTCAGTGTACATTCAAGAAATGTATATCAAAACATACACATTTACAGTGTACATTCAAGAAATGTACATCAAAACATACACATTTTCATTGTACATTCAAGGAATGTACATCAAAGCAAACACATTTTCATTGTACATTCAAGAAATGTACATCAAAACACACACATTTTCAGTGTACATTCAAGAAATGTATATCAAAACATACACATTTTCATTGTACATTCAAGAAATGTACATCAAAACATACACATTTTCATTGTACATTAAAGAAATGTACATCAAAGCCTACACATTTTCATTGTACACTCAAGAAATGTACATCAAAACATACACATTTTCAGTGTACATTCAAGAAATGTACATCAAAACATACACATTTTCATTGTATATACCAGAAATGTATATCAAAAAATACACATTTTCAGTGTACATTCAAGAAATGTACATCAAAACATACACATTTTCAGTGTACATTCAAGAAATGTATATCAAAACATACACATTTACTGTGTACATTCAAGAAATGTACATCAAAACATACACATTTTCATTGTACATTCAAGGAATGTACATCAAAGCATACACATTTTCATTGTACATTCAAGAAATGTACATCAAAACACACACATTTTCAGTGTACATTCAAGAAATGTATATCAAAACATACACATTTTCATTGTACATTCAAGAAATGTACATCAAAACATACACATTTTCATTGTACATTAAAGAAATGTACATCAAAACCTACACATTTTCATTGTACACTCAAGAAATGTACATCAAAACATACACATTTTCATTGTATATACCAGAAATGTATATCAAAAAATACACATTTTCAGTGTACATTCAAGAAATGTACATCAAAACATACACATTTTCAGTGTACATTCAAGAAATGTACATCAAAACATACATTTTCATTGTATATACAAGAAATGTACATCAAAACATACACATTTTCAGTGTACATTCAAGAAATGTACATCAAAACATACACATTTTCATTGTACATTCAAGAAATGTACATCAAAACATACACATTTTCATTGTACATTCTAGAAATATACATCAAAACATACACATTTTCATTGTACATTCAAGAAGTGTACATCAAAACATACACATTTTCATTGTACATTCTAGAAATATAAATCAAAACATACACATTTTCATTGTATATACAAAGAAATGTACATCAAAACATATACATTTTCATTGTACATTCAAGAAATGTATATCAAAGCATACACATTTTCAGTGTACATTCAAGAAATGTACATCAAAACATACACATTTTCATTGTATATACAAGAAATGTACATCAAAACATACACATTTTCATTGTACACTAAAGAAATGTACATCAAAACATACACATTTTCAGTGTACATTCAAGAAATGTACATCAAAACATACACATTTTCATTGTACATTCAAGAAATGTAGATCAAAACATACACATTTTCATTGTACATTCAAGAAATGTACATCAAAACATACACATTTCCATTGTACACTCAAGAAATGTACATCAAAACATACACATTTTCATTGTATATACAAGAAATGTACATCAAAACATACACATTTTCAGTGTACATTCAAGAAATGTATATCAAAACATACACATTTACAGTGTACATTCAAGAAATGTACATCAAAACATACACATTTTCATTATACATTCAAGGAATGTACATCAAAGCATACACATTTTCATTGTACATTCAAGAAATGTACATCAAAACACACACATTTTCAGTGTACATTCAAGAAATGTACATCAAAACATACACATTTTCATTGTACATTCTAGAAATATAAATCAAAGCATAGACATTTTCATTGTATATACAAGAAATGTACATCAAGACATACACATTTGCATTGTACATTCAAGAAATGTACATCAAAACATACAAATTTTCATTGTATATACAAGAAATGTACATCAAAACATACACATTTTCATTGTACATTAAAGAAATGGACATCAAAACCTACACATTTTCAGTGTACATTCAAGAAATGTACATCAAAACATACACATTTTCATTGTACACTCAAGAAGTGTACATCAAAACATAGACATTTTCAGTGTACATTCAAAAAATGTACATCAAAACATACACATTTTCATTGTATATACCAGAAATGTACATCAAAACATACACTTTTTCATTGTATATACAAGAAATATACATCAAAACATACATATTTTCAGTGTACATTCAAGAAATGTACATGAAAACATATACATTTTCATTGTATATTCAAGAAATGTACATCAAAACATACACATTTTCATTGTACATTCAAGAAATGTACATCAAAACATACACATTTTCATTGTACATTCAAGAAATGTACATCAAAACATAAACATTTTCATTGTACATTCAAGAAATGTACATCAAAACATACACATTTTCATTGTACATTCAAGAAATGTACATCAAAACATACACATTTTCATTGTACATTCAAGAAATATACATCAAAACATACACATTTTCATTGTACATTCAAGAAATGTACATCAAAACCTACACTTTTTCAGTGTACATTCAAGAAATGTACATCAAAACATACACATTTTCATTGTACATTCAAGAAATGTACATGAAAACATATACATTTTCATTGTATATTCAAGAAATGTAGATCAAAACATACACATTTTCATTGTACATTCAAGAAATGTACATCAAAACATACACATCTCCATTGTACACTCAAGAAATGTACATCAAAACATACACACTTTCATTGTATATACAAGAAATGTACATCAAAACATACACATTTTCAGTGTACATTCAAGAAATGTATATCAAAACATACACATTTACAGTGTACATTCAAGAAATGTACATCAAAACATACACATTTTCATTGTACATTCAAGGAATGTACATCAAAGCATACACATTTTCATTGTACATTCAAGAAATGTACATCAAAACACACACATTTTCAGTGTACATTCAAGAAATGTATATCAAAACATACACATTTTCATTGTACATTCAAGAAATGTACATCAAAACATACACATTTTCATTGTACATTAAAGAAATGTACATCAAAACCTACACATTTTCATTGTACACTCAAGAAATGTACATCAAAGCATACACATTTTCAGTGTACATTCAAGAAATGTACATCAAAACATACACATTTTCATTGTATATACCAGAAATGTATATCAAAAAATACACATTTTCAGTGTACATTCAAGAAATGTACATCAAAACATACACATTTTCAGTGTACATTCAAGAAATGTACATCAAAACATACATTTTCATTGTATATACAAGAAATGTACATCAAAACATACACATTTTCAGTGTACATTCAAGAAATGTACATCAAAACATACACATTTTCATTGTACATTCAAGAAATGTACATCAAAACATACACATTTTCATTGTACATTCTAGAAATATAAATCAAAACATACACATTTTCATTGTATATACAAGAAATGTACATCAAAACATACACATTTTCATTGTACATTCAAGAAATGTACATCAAAACATACACATTTTCATTGTACATTCTAGAAATATAAATCAAAGCATAGACATTTTCATTGTATATACAAGAAATGTACATCAAAACATACACATTTGCATTGTACATTCAAGAAATGTACATCAAAACATACACATTTTCATTGTACATTCTAGAAATATAAATCAAAACATACACAATTTCAGTGTACATTCAAGAAATGTACATCAAAACATACACATTTTCATTGTACATTCAAGAAATGTACATCAAAACATACACATTTTCATTGTACATTCTAGAAATATAAATCAAAACATACACATTTTCAGTGCATATTCAACAAATGTATATCAAATCATACACATTTTCATGTTACGTTCCAGAAATGTACATAAAAACATACACATTTTCAGTGTACATTCAAGAAATGTATATCAAAAAATACACATTTTCAGTGTACATTCAAGAAATGTACATCAAAGCAAACACATTTTCATTGTACATTCAAGAAATATACTTCAAAACATACACATTTTCATTGTACATTCAAGAAATGTACATCAAAACATACACATTTTCATTGTACACTCAAGATATGTACATCAAAAAATACACATTTTCAGTGTACATTCAAGAAATGTACATCAAAGCAAACACATTTTCATTGTACACTAAGGAAATGTACATCAAAACATACACATTTTCATTGGACATTCAAGAAATGTACATCAAAACATACACATTTTCATTGTACATTCAAGAAATGTACATCAAAACATACACATTTTCATTGTACACTCAAGAAATGTACATCAAAACATACATATTTTCATTGTATATACAAGAAATGTACATCAAAACATACACATTTTCAGTGTACATTCAAGAAATGTATATCAAAACATACACATTTACAGTGTACATTCAAGAAATGTACATCAAAACATACACATTTTCATTGTACATTCAAGCAATGTACATCAAAACATACACATTTTCATTGTACATTCAAGAAATGTACATCAAAACATACACATTTTCACTGTATATACCAGAAATGAACATCAAAACATACACATTTTCATTGTACATTCAAGAAATGTACATCAAAACATACACATTTTCATTGTACATTCAAGAAATGTACATCAAAACATACACATTTTCATTGTACATTCTAGAAATATAAATCAAAGCATAGACATTTTCATTGTATATACAAGAAATGTACATCAAAACATATACATTTGCATTGTACATTCAAGAAATGTACATCAAAACATACAAATTTTCATTGTATATACAAGAAATATACATCAAAACCTACACATTTTCAGTGTACATTCAAGAAATGTACATCAAAACATACACATTTTCATTGTACACTAAAGAAATGTACATCAAAACATACACATTTTCATTGTACATTCAAGAAATGAACATCAAAACATACACATTTTCATTGTACATTCAAGAAATATACATCAAAACATACACATTTTCATTGTACATTCAAGAAATGTACATCAAAACATACACATTCTCATTGTACATTCAAGAATGTACATCAAAACATACACATTTTCATTGTACACTCAAGAAATGTACATCAAAACATACACATTTTCATTGTACACTATAGAAATGTACATCAAAACATACACATTTTCATTGTACATTCAAGAAATGTATATCAAAACATACACATTTTCATTGTACATTCAAGAAATGTACATCAAAACATACACATTTTCATTGTACATTCAAGAAATGTACATCAAAACATACACATTTTCACTGTACACTCAAGAAATGTACATCAAAACATACACATTTTCATTGTATATACAAGAAATGTACATCAAAACATACACATTTTCAGTGTACATTCAAGAAATGTATATCAAAACATACACATTTACAGTGTACATTCAAGAAATGTACATCAAAACATACACATTTTCATTGTACATTCAAGCAATGTACATCAAAACATACACATTTTCATTGTACATTCAAGAAATGTACATCAAAACATACACATTTTCATTGTACATTCAAGAAATGTACATCAAAACATACACATTTTCATTGTACATTCTAGAAATATAAATCAAAACATACACATTTTCATTGTATATACAAGAAATGTACATCAAAACATACACATTTTCATTGCACATTCAAGAAATGTACATCAAAACATACACATTTTCATTGTACATTCTAGAAATATAAATCAAAGCATAGACATTTTCATTGTATATACAAGAAATGTACATCAAAACATACACATTTGCATTGTACATTCAAGAAATGTACATCAAAACATACACATTTTCATTGTACATTCTAGAAATATAAATCAAAACATACACAATTTCAGTTTACATTCAAGAAATGTACATCAAAACATACACATTTTCATTGTACATTCAAGAAATGTACATCAAAACACACACATTTTCATTGTACATTCTAGAAATATAAATCAAAACATACACATTTTCAGTGCATATTCAACAAATGTATATCAAATCATACACATTTTCATTTTACGTTCCAGAAATGTACATAAAAACATACACATTTTCAGTGTACATTCAAGAAATGTATATCAAAAAATACACATTTTCAGTGTACATTCAAGAAATGTACATCAAAGCAAACACATTTTCATTGTACATTCAAGAAATATACATCAAAACATACACATTTTCATTGTACATTCAAGAAATGTACATCAAAACATACACATTTTCATTGTACACTCAAGATATGTACATCAAAAAATACACATTTTCAGTGTACATTCAAGAAATGTACATCAAAGCAAACACATTTTCATTGTACACTAAGGAAATGTACATCAAAACATACACATTTTCATTGTACATTCAAGAAATGTACATCAAAACATACACATTTTCATTGTACATTCAAGGAATGTACATCAAAACATACACATTTTCATTGTACACTCAAGAAATGTACATCAAAACATACATATTTTCATTGTATATACAAGAAATGTACATCAAAACATACACATTTTCAGTGTACATTCAAGAAATGTATATCAAAACATACACATTTACAGTGTACATTCAAGAAATGTACAACAAAACATACACATTTTCATTGTACATTCAAGCAATGTACATCAAAACATACACATTTTCATTGTACATTCAAGAAATGTACATCAAAACATACACATTTTCACTGTATATACCAGAAATGTACATCAAAACATACACATTTTCATTGTACATTCAAGAAATGTACATCAAAACATACACATTTTCATTGTACATTCAAGAAATGTACATCAAAACATACACATTTTCATTGTACATTCTAGAAATATAAATCAAAGCATAGACATTTTCATTGTATATACAAGAAATGTACATCAAAACATACACATTTGCATTGTACATTCAAGAAATGTACATCAAAACATACAAATTTTCAATGTATATACAAGAAATGTACATCAAAACATACACATTTTCATTGTACATTAAAGAAATGTACATCAAAACCTACACATTTTCAGTGTACATTCAAGAAATGTACATCAAAACATACACATTTTCATTGTACACTAAATAAATGTACATCAAAACATACACATTTTCATTGTACATTCAAGAAATGCACATCAAAACATACACATTTTCATTGTACATTCAAGAAATATACATCAAAACATACACATTTTCATTGTACATTCAAGAAATGTACATCAAAACATACACATTCTCATTGTACATTCAAGAAATGTACATCAAAACATACACATTTTCATTGTACACTCAAGAAATGTACATCAAAACATACACATTTTCATTGTACACTCAAGAAATGTACATCAAAACATACACATTTTCATTGTACATTCAAGAAGTGTATATCAAAACATACACATTTTCATTGTACATTCAAGAAATGTACATCAAAACATACACATTTTCATTGTACATTCAAGAAATGTACATCAAAACATACACATTTTCACTGTACACTCAAGAAATGTACATCAAAACATACACATTTTCATTGTATATACAAGAAATGTACATCAAAACATACACATTTTCAGTGTACATTCAAGAAATGTATATCAAAACATACACATTTACAGTGTACATTCAAGAAATGTACATCAAAACATACACATTTTCATTGTACATTCAATAATGTACATCAAAACATACACATTTTCATTGTACATTCAAGAAATGTACATCAAAACATACACATTTTCATTGTACATTCAAGAAATGTACATCAAAACCTACACATTTTCAGTGTACATTCAAGAAATGTACATCAAAACATACACATTTTCATTGTACATTCAAGAAATGTACATCAAAACATACACATTTTCATTGTACATTCAAGAAATATACATCAAAACATACACATTTTCATTGTACATTCAAGAAATGTACATCAAAACATACACATTTTCATTGTACATTCAAGAAATGTACATCAAAACATACACATTTTCATTGTATATACAAGAAATGTACATCAAAACATACACATTTTCATTGTACATTCAAGAAATGTATATCAAAGCATACACATTTTCAGTGTACATTCAAGAAATGTACATCAAAACATACACATTTTCATTGTATATACAAGAAATGTACATCAAAACATACGCATTTTCATTGTACACTAAAGAAATGTACATCAAAACATACTAATTTTCATTGTACATTCAAGAAATTATACATCAAAACCTACACATTTTCATTGTACATTCAAGAAATGTACATCAAAACATACACATTTTCATTGTACATTCTAGAAATATAAATCAAAACATACACATTTTCATTGTATATACAAAGAAATGTACATCAAAACATATACATTTTCATTGTACATTCAAGAAATGTATATCAAAGCATACACATTTTCAGTGTACATTCAAGAAATGTACATCAAAACATACACATTTTCATTGTATATACAAGAAATGTACATCAAAACATACACATTTTCATTGTACACTAAAGAAGTGTACATCAAAACATACACATTTCCATTGTACACTCAAGAAATGTACATCAAAACATACACATTTTCATTGTATATACAAGAAATGTACATCAAAACATACACATTTTCAGTGTACATTCAAGAAATGTATATCAAAACATACACATTTACAGTGTACATTCAAGAAATGTACATCAAAACATACACATTTTCATTGTACATTCAAGGAATGTACATCAAAGCATACACATTTTCATTGTACATTCAAGAAATGTACATCAAAACACACACATTATCAGTGTACATTCAAGAAATGTACATCAAAACATACACATTTTCATTGTACATTCTAGAAATATAAATCAAGGCATAGACATTTTCATTGTATATACAAGAAATGTACATCAAAACATACACATTTGCATTGTACATTCAAGAAATGTACATCAAAACATACAAATTTTCATTGTATATACAAGAAATGTACATCAAAACATACACATTTTCATTGTACATTAAAGAAATGTACATCAAAACCTACACATTTTCAGTGTACATTCAAGAAATGTACATCAAAACATACACATTTTCATTGTACACTAAAGAAATGTACATCAAAACATACACATTTTCATTGTACATTCAAGAAATGTACATCAAAACATACACATTTTCACTGTATATACCAGAAATGTACATCAAAACATACACATTTTCATTGTACATTCAAGAAATGTACATCAAAACATACACATTTTCATTGTACATTCAAGAAATGTACATCAAAACATACACATTTTCATTGTACATTCTAGAAATATAAATCAAAGCATAGACATTTTCATTGTATATACAAGAAATGTACATCAAAACATACACATTTGCATTGTACATTCAAGAAATGTACATCAAAACATACAAATTTTCAATGTATGTACAAGAAATGTACATCAAAACATACACATTTTCATTGTACATTAAAGAAATGTACATCAAAACCTACACATTTTCAGTGTACATTCAAGAAATGTACATCAAAACATACACATTTTCATTGTACACTAAATAAATGTACATCAAAACATACACATTTTCATTGTACATTCAAGAAATGCACATCAAAACATACACATTTTCATTGTACATTCAAGAAATATACATCAAAACATACACATTTTCATTGTATATTCAAGAAATGTACATCAAAACATACACATTCTCATTGTACATTCAAGAAATGTACATCAAAACATACACATTTTCATTGTACACTCAAGAAATGTACATCAAAACATACACATTTTCATTGTACACTCAAGAAATGTACATCAAAACATAAACATTTTCATTGTACATTCAAGAAGTGTATATCAAAACATACACATTTTCATTGTACATTCAAGAAATGTACATCAAAACATACACATTTTCATTGTACATTCAAGAAATGTACATCAAAACATACACATTTTCACTGTACACTCAAGAAATGTACATCAAAACATACACATTTTCATTGTATATACAAGAAATGTACATCAAAACATACACATTTTCAGTGTACATTCAAGAAATGTACATCAAAACATACACATTTACAGTGTACATTCAAGAAATGTACATCAAAACATACACATTTTCATTGTACATTCAAGAAATATACATCAAAACATACACATTTTCATTGTACATTCAAGAAATGTACATCAAAACATACACATTTTCATTGTACATTCAAGAAATGTACATCAAAACATACACATTTTCATTGTATATACAAGAAATGTACATCAAAACATACACATTTTCATTGTACATTCAAGAAATGTATATCAAAGCATACACATTTTCAGTGTACATTCAAGAAATGTACATCAAAACATACACATTTTCATTGTATATACAAGAAATGTACATCAAAACATACGCATTTTCATTGTACACTAAAGAAATGTACATCAAAACATACTAATTTTCATTGTACATTCAAGAAATTATACATCAAAACCTACACATTTTCATTGTACATTCAAGAAATGTACATCAAAACATACACATTTTCATTGTACATTCTAGAAATATAAATCAAAACATACACATTTTCATTGTATATACAAAGAAATGTACATCAAAACATATACATTTTCATTGTACATTCAAGAAATGTATATCAAAGCATACACATTTTCAGTGTACATTCAAGAAATGTACATCAAAACATACACATTTTCATTGTATATACAAGAAATGTACATCAAAACATACACATTTTCATTGTACACTAAAGAAGTGTACATCAAAACATACACATTTTCAGTGTACATTCAAGAAATGTACATCAAAACATACACATTTTCATTGTACATTCAAGAAATGTAGATCAAAACATACACATTTTCATTGTACATTCAAGAAATGTACATCAAAACATACACATTTCCATTGTACACTCAAGAAATGTACATCAAAACATACACATTTTCATTGTATATACAAGAAATGTACATCAAAACATACACATTTTCAGTGTACATTCAAGAAATGTATATCAAAACATACACATTTACAGTGTACATTCAAGAAATGTACATCAAAACATACACATTTTCATTGTACATTCAAGGAATGTACATCAAAGCATACACATTTTCATTGTACATTCAAGAAATGTACATCAAAACACACACATTATCAGTGTACATTCAAGAAATGTACATCAAAAAATACACATTTTCATTGTACATTCTAGAAATATAAATCAAAGCATAGACATTTTCATTGTATATACAAGAAATGTACATCAAAACATACACATTTGCATTGTACATTCAAGAAATGTACATCAAAACATACAAATTTTCATTGTATATACAAGAAATGTACATCAAAACATACACATTTTCATTGTACATTAAAGAAATGTACATCAAAACCTACACATTTTCAGTGTACATTCAAGAAATGTACATCAAAACATACACATTTTCATTGTACACTAAAGAAATGTACATCAAAACATACACATTTTCATTGTACATTCAAGAAATGCACATCAAAACATACACATTTTCATTGTACATTCAAGAAGTATACATCAAAACATACACATTTTCATTGTACATTCAAGAAATGTACATCAAAACATACACATTCTCATTGTACATTCAAGAAATGTACATCAAAACATACACATTTTCATTGTACACTCAAGAAATGTACATCAAAACATACATATTTTCATTGTACACTCAAGAAATGTACATCAAAACATACACATTTTCATTGTACATTCAAGAAATGTATATCAAAACATACACATTTTCATTGTACACTCAAGAAATGTACATCAAAACATACACATTTTCATTGTACATTCAAGAAATGTACATCAAAACATACACATTTTCACTGTACATTCAAGGAATGTACATCAAAACATACACATTTTCATTGTCCATTCAAGAAATGTACATCAAAACACACACATTTTCAGTGTACATTCAAGAAATGTATATCAAACATACACATTTTCAGTGTACATTCAAGTAATGTACATCAAAACATACAAATTTTCATTGTATATACAAGAAATGTACATCAAAACATACACATTTTCATTGTACATTAAAGAAATGTACATCAAAACCTACACATTTTCAGTGTACATTCAAGAAATGTACATGAAAACATACACATCTTCATTGTACACTCAAGAAGTGAACATCACAACATAGACATTTTCAGTGTACATTCAAAAAATGTACATCAAAACATACACATTTTCATTGTATATACCAGAAATGTACATCAAAACATACACTTTTTCATTGTATATACAAGAAATATACATCAAAACATACATATTTTCAGTGTACATTCAAGAAATGTACATGAAAACATATACATTTTCATTGTATATTCAAGAAATGTACATCAAAACATACACATTTTCATTGTACATTCAAGAAATGTACATCAAAACATACACATTTTCATTGTACATTCAAGAAATGTACATCAAAACATAAACATTTTCATTGTACATTCAAGAAATGTACATCAAAACATACACATTTTCATTGTACATTCAAGAAATGTACATCAAAACATACACCTTTTCATTGTACATTCAAGAAATATACATCAAAACATACACATTTTCATTGTACATTCAAGAAATGTACATCAAAACCTACACATTTTCAGTGTACATTCAAGAAATGTACATCAAAAGATACACATTTTCATTGTACATTCAAGAAATGTACATCAAAACATAGACATTTTCATTGTACATTCAAGAAATATACATCAAAACATACACATTTTCATCGTACATTCAAGAAATGTACATCAAAACATACACATTTTCATTGTACATTCAAGAAATGTACATCAAAACATACACATTTTCATTGTATATACAAGAAATGTACATCAAAACATACACATTTTCATTGTACATTCAAGAAATGTATATCAAAGCATACACATTTTCATTGTATATACAAGAAATGTACATCAAAACATACACATTTTCATTGTACACTAAAGAAATGTACATCAAAACACACATTTTCAGTGTACATTCAAGAAATGTACATCAAAACATACACATTTTCATTGTACATTCAAGAAATGTAGATCAAAACATACACATTTTCATTGTACATTCAAGAAATGTACATCAAAACATACACATTTCCATTGTACACTCAAGAAATGTACATCAAAACATACACATTTTCATTGTATATACAAGAAATGTACATCAAAACATACACATTTTCAGTGTACATTCAAGAAATGTATATCAAAACATACACATTTACAGTGTACATTCAAGAAATGTACATCAAAACATACACATTTTCATTGTACATTCAAGGAATGTACATCAAAGCATACACATTTTCATTGTACATTCAAGAAATGTACATCAAAACACACACATTTTCAGTGTACATTCAAGAAATGTATATCAAAACATACACATTTTCATTGTACATTCAAGAAATGTACATCAAAACATACACATTTTCATTGTACATTAAAGAAATGTACATCAAAACCTACACATTTTCATTGTACACTCAAGAAATGTACATCAAAACATACACATTTTCAGTGTACATTCAAGAAATGTACATCAAAACATACACATTTTCATTGTATATACCAGAAATGTATATCAAAAAATACACATTTTCAGTGTACATTCAAGAAATGTACATCAAAACATACACATTTTCAGTGTACATTCAAGAAATGTACATCAAAACATACATTTTCATTGTATATACAAGAAATGTACATCAAAACATACACATTTTCAGTGTACATTCAAGAAATGTACATCAAAACATACACATTTTCATTGTACATTCAAGAAATGTATATCAAAACATACACATTTACAGTGTACATTCAAGAAATGTACATCAAAACATACACATTTTCATTGTACATTCAAGGAATGTACATCAAAGCATACACATTTTCATTGTACATTCAAGAAATGTACATCAAAACACACACATTTTCATTGTACATTCAAGCAATGTACATCAAAACATACACATTTTCATTGTACATTCAAGAAATATACATCAAAACATACACATTTTCATTGTACATTCAAGAAATGTACATCAAAACATACACATTTTAATTGTACACTCAAGATATGTACATCAAAAAATACACATTTTCAGTGTACATTCAAGAAATGTACATCAAAGCAAACACATTTTCATTGTACACTAAGGAAATGTACATCAAAACATACACATTTTCATTGTACATTCAAGAAATGTACATCAAAACATACACATTTTCATTGTACATTCAACAAATGTACATCAAAACATACACATTTTCATTGTACACTCAAGAAATGTACATCAAAACATACATATTTTCATTGTATATACAAGAAATGTACATCAAAACATACACATTTTCAGTGTACATTCAAGAAATGTATATCAAAACATACACATTTACAGTGTACATTCAAGAAATGTACATCAAAACATACACATTTTCATTGTACATTCAAGCAATGTACATCAAAACATACACATTTTCATTGTACATTCAAGAAATGTACATCAAAACATACACATTTTCACTGTATATACCAGAAATGTACATCAAAACATACACATTTTCATTGTACATTCAAGAAATGTACATCAAAACATACACATTTTCATTGTACATTCAAGAAATGTACATCAAAACATACACATTTTCATTGTACATTCTAGAAATATAAATCAAAGCATAGACATTTTCATTGTATATACAAGAAATGTACATCAAAACATACACATTTGCATTGTACATTCAAGAAATGTACATCAAAACATACAAATTTTCATTGTATATACAGGAAATGTACATCAAAACATACACATTTTCATTGTACATTAAAGAAATGTACATCAAAACCTACACATTTTCAGTGTACATTCAAGACATGTACATCAAAACATACACATTTTCATTGTACACTAAAGAAATGTACATCAAAACATACACATTTTCATTGTACATTCAAGAAATGCACATCAAAACATACACATTTTCATTGTACATTCAAGAAATATACATCAAAACATACACATTTTCATTGTACATTCAAGAAATGTACATCAAAACATACACATTTTCATTGTACATTAAAGAAATGTACATCAAAACATACACATTTTCATTGTACATTCAAGAAATATACATCAAAACATACACATTTTCATTGTACATTCAAGAAATGTACATCAAAACCTACACTTTTTCAGTGTACATTCAAGAAATGTACATCAAAACATACACATTTTCATTGTACATTCAAGAAATGTACATGAAAACATATACATTTTCATTGTATATTCAAGAAATGTAGATCAAAACATACACATTTTCATTGTACATTCAAGAAATGTACATCAAAACATACACATCTCCATTGTACACTCAAGAAATGTACATCAAAACATACACACTTTCATTGTATATACAAGAAATGTACATCAAAACATACACATTTTCAGTGTACATTCAAGAAATGTATATCAAAACATACACATTTACAGTGTACATTCAAGAAATGTACATCAAAACATACACATTTTCATTGTACATTCAAGGAATGTACATCAAAGCATACACATTTTCATTGTACATTCAAGAAATGTACATCAAAACACACACATTTTCAGTGTACATTCAAGAAATGTATATCAAAACATACACATTTTCATTGTACATTCAAGAAATGTACATCAAAACATACACATTTTCATTGTACATTAAAGAAATGTACATCAAAACCTACACATTTTCATTGTACACTCAAGAAATGTACATCAAAACATACACATTTTCAGTGTACATTCAAGAAATATACATCAAAACATACACATTTTCATTGTATATACCAGAAATGTATATCAAAAAATACACATTTTCAGTGTACATTCAAGAAATGTACATCAAAACACACATTTTCAGTGTACATTCAAGAAATGTACATCAAAACATACATTTTCATTGTATATACAAGAAATGTACATCAAAACATACACATTTTCAGTGTACATTCAAGAAATGTACATCAAAACATACACATTTTCATTGTACATTCAAGAAATGTACATCAAAACATACACATTTTCATTGTACATTCTAGAAATATAAATCAAAACATACACATTTTCATTGTATATACAAGAAATGTACATCAAAACATACACATTTTCATTGTACATTCAAGAAATGTACATCAAAACATACACATTTTCATTGTACATTCTAGAAATATAAATCAAAACATACACAATTTCAGTGTACATTCAAGAAATGTACATCAAAACATACACATTTTCATTGTACATTCAAGAAATGTACATCAAAACATACACATTTTCATTGTACATTCTAGAAATATAAATCAAAACATACACATTTTCAGTGCATATTCAACAAATGTATATCAAATCATACACATTTTCATGTTACGTTCCAGAAATGTACATAAAAACATACACATTTTCAGTGTACATTCAAGAAATGTATATCAAAAAATACACATTTTCAGTGTACATTCAAGAAATGTACATCAAAGCAAACACATTTTCATTGTACATTCAAGAAATATACTTCAAAACATACACATTTTCATTGTACATTCAAGAAATGTACATCAAAACATACACATTTTCATTGTACACTCAAGATATGTACATCAAAAAATACACATTTTCAGTGTACATTCAAGAAATGTACATCAAAGCAAACACATTTTCATTGTACACTAAGGAAATGTACATCAAAACATACACATTTTCATTGGACATTCAAGAAATGTACATCAAAACATACACATTTTCATTGTACATTCAAGAAATGTACATCAAAACATACACATTTTCATTGTACACTCAAGAAATGTACATCAAAACATACATATTTTCATTGTATATACAAGAAATGTACATCAAAACATACACATTTTCAGTGTACATTCAAGAAATGTATATCAAAACATACACATTTACAGTGTACATTCAAGAAATGTACATCAAAACATACACATTTTCATTGTACATTCAAGCAATGTACATCAAAACATACACATTTTCATTGTACATTCAAGAAATGTACATCAAAACATACACATTTTCACTGTATATACCAGAAATGTACATCAAAACATACACATTTTCATTGTACATTCAAGAAATGTACATCAAAACATACACATTTTCATTGTACATTCAAGAAATGTACATCAAAACATACACATTTTCATTGTACATTCTAGAAATATAAATCAAAGCATAGACATTTTCATTGTATATACAAGAAATGTACATCAAAACATATACATTTGCATTGTACATTCAAGAAATGTACATCAAAACATACAAATTTTCATTGTATATACAAGAAATATACATCAAAACCTACACATTTTCAGTGTACATTCAAGAAATGTACATCAAAACATACACATTTTCATTGTACACTAAAGAAATGTACATCAAAACATACACATTTTCATTGTACATTCAAGAAATGAACATCAAAACATACACATTTTCATTGTACATTCAAGAAATATACATCAAAACATACACATTTTCATTGTACATTCAAGAAATGTACATCAAAACATACACATTCTCATTGTACATTCAAGAAATGTACATCAAAACATACACATTTTCATTGTACACTCAAGAAATGTACATCAAAACATACACATTTTCATTGTACACTCAAGAAATGTACATCAAAACATACACATTTTCATTGTACATTCAAGAAATGTATATCAAAACATACACATTTTCATTGTACATTCAAGAAATGTACATCAAAACATACACATTTTCATTGTACATTCAAGAAATGTACATCAAAACATACACATTTTCACTGTACACTCAAGAAATGTACATCAAAACATACACATTTTCATTGTATATACAAGAAATGTACATCAAAACATACACATTTTCAGTGTACATTCAAGAAATGTATATCAAAACATACACATTTACAGTGTACATTCAAGAAATGTACATCAAAACATACACATTTTCATTGTACATTCAAGCAATGTACATCAAAACATACACATTTTCATTGTACATTCAAGAAATGTACATCAAAACATACACATTTTCATTGTACATTCAAGAAATGTACATCAAAACATACACATTTTCATTGTACATTCTAGAAATATAAATCAAAACATACACATTTTCATTGTATATACAAGAAATGTACATCAAAACATACACATTTTCATTGCACATTCAAGAAATGTACATCAAAACATACACATTTTCATTGTACATTCTAGAAATATAAATCAAAGCATAGACATTTTCATTGTATATACAAGAAATGTACATCAAAACATACACATTTGCATTGTACATTCAAGAAATGTACATCAAAACATACACATTTTCATTGTACATTCTAGAAATATAAATCAAAACATACACAATTTCAGTTTACATTCAAGAAATGTACATCAAAACATACACATTTTCATTGTACATTCAAGAAATGTACATCAAAACACACACATTTTCATTGTACATTCTAGAAATATAAATCAAAACATACACATTTTCAGTGCATATTCAACAAATGTATATCAAATCATACACATTTTCATTTTACGTTCCAGAAATGTACATAAAAACATACACATTTTCAGTGTACATTCAAGAAATGTATATCAAAAAATACACATTTTCAGTGTACATTCAAGAAATGTACATCAAAGCAAACACATTTTCATTGTACATTCAAGAAATATACATCAAAACATACACATTTTCATTGTACATTCAAGAAATGTACATCAAAACATACACATTTTCATTGTACACTCAAGATATGTACATCAAAAAATACACATTTTCAGTGTACATTCAAGAAATGTACATCAAAGCAAACACATTTTCATTGTACACTAAGGAAATGTACATCAAAACATACACATTTTCATTGTACATTCAAGAAATGTACATCAAAACATACACATTTTCATTGTACATTCAAGAAATGTACATCAAAACATACACATTTTCATTGTACACTCAAGAAATGTACATCAAAACATACATATTTTCATTGTATATACAAGAAATGTACATCAAAACATACACATTTTCAGTGTACATTCAAGAAATGTATATCAAAACATACACATTTACAGTGTACATTCAAGAAATGTACAACAAAACATACACATTTTCATTGTACATTCAAGCAATGTACATCAAAACATACACATTTTCATTGTACATTCAAGAAATGTACATCAAAACATACACATTTTCACTGTATATACCAGAAATGTACATCAAAACATACACATTTTCATTGTACATTCAAGAAATGTACATCAAAACATACACATTTTCATTGTACATTCAAGAAATGTACATCAAAACATACACATTTTCATTGTACATTCTAGAAATATAAATCAAAGCATAGACATTTTCATTGTATATACAAGAAATGTACATCAAAACATACACATTTGCATTGTACATTCAAGAAATGTACATCAAAACATACAAATTTTCAATGTATATACAAGAAATGTACATCAAAACATACACATTTTCATTGTACATTAAAGAAATGTACATCAAAACCTACACATTTTCAGTGTACATTCAAGAAATTTACATCAAAACATACACATTTTCATTGTACACTAAATAAATGTACATCAAAACATACACATTTTCATTGTACATTCAAGAAATGCACATCAAAACATACACATTTTCATTGTACATTCAAGAAATATACATCAAAACATACACATTTTCATTGTACATTCAAGAAATGTACATCAAAACATACACATTCTCATTGTACATTCAAGAAATGTACATCAAAACATACACATTTTCATTGTACACTCAAGAAATGTACATCAAAACATACACATTTTCATTGTACACTCAAGAAATGTACATCAAAACATACACATTTTCATTGTACATTCAAGAAGTGTATATCAAAACATACACATTTTCATTGTACATTCAAGAAATGTACATCAAAACATACACATTTTCATTGTACATTCAAGAAATGTACATCAAAACATACACATTTTCACTGTACACTCAAGAAATGTACATCAAAACATACACATTTTCATTGTATATACAAGAAATGTACATCAAAACATACACATTTTCAGTGTACATTCAAGAAATGTATATCAAAACATACACATTTACAGTGTACATTCAAGAAATGTACATCAAAACATACACATTTTCATTGTACATTCAATAATGTACATCAAAACATACACATTTTCATTGTACATTCAAGAAATGTACATCAAAACATACACATTTTCATTGTACATTCAAGAAATGTACATCAAAACCTACACATTTTCAGTGTACATTCAAGAAATGTACATCAAAACATACACATTTTCATTGTACATTCAAGAAATGTACATCAAAACATACACATTTTCATTGTACATTCAAGAAATATACATCAAAACATACACATTTTCATTGTACATTCAAGAAATGTACATCAAAACATACACATTTTCATTGTATATACAAGAAATGTACATCAAAACATACACATTTTCATTGTACATTCAAGAAATGTATATCAAAGCATACACATTTTCAGTGTACATTCAAGAAATGTACATCAAAACATACACATTTTCATTGTATATACAAGAAATGTACATCAAAACATACGCATTTTCATTGTACACTAAAGAAATGTACATCAAAACATACTAATTTTCATTGTACATTCAAGAAATTATACATCAAAACCTACACATTTTCATTGTACATTCAAGAAATGTACATCAAAACATACACATTTTCATTGTACATTCTAGAAATATAAATCAAAACATACACATTTTCATTGTATATACAAAGAAATGTACATCAAAACATATACATTTTCATTGTACATTCAAGAAATGTATATCAAAGCATACACATTTTCAGTGTACATTCAAGAAATGTACATCAAAACATACACATTTTCATTGTATATACAAGAAATGTACATCAAAACATACACATTTTCATTGTACACTAAAGAAGTGTACATCAAAACATACACATTTTCAGTGTACATTCAAGAAATGTACATCAAAACATACACATTTTCATTGTACATTCAAGAAATGTAGATCAAAACATACACATTTTCATTGTACATTCAAGAAATGTACATCAAAACATACACATTTCCATTGTACACTCAAGAAATGTACATCAAAACATACACATTTTCATTGTATATACAAGAAATGTACATCAAAAAATACACATTTTCAGTGTACATTCAAGAAATGTATATCAAAACATACACATTTACAGTGTACATTCAAGAAATGTACATCAAAACATACACATTTTCATTGTACATTCAAGGAATGTACATCAAAGCATACACATTTTCATTGTACATTCAAGAAATGTACATCAAAACACACACATTATCAGTGTACATTCAAGAAATGTACATCAAAACATACACATTTTCATTGTACATTCTAGAAATATAAATCAAAGCATAGACATTTTCATTGTATATACAAGAAATGTACATCAAAACATACACATTTGCATTGTACATTCAAGAAATGTACATCAAAACATACAAATTTTCATTGTATATACAAGAAATGTACATCAAAACATACACATTTTCATTGTACATTAAAGAAATGTACATCAAAACCTACACATTTTCAGTGTACATTCAAGAAATGTACATCAAAACATACACATTTTCATTGTACACTAAAGAAATGTACATCAAAACATACACATTTTCATTGTACATTCAAGAAATGTACATCAAAACATACACATTTTCACTGTATATACCAGAAATGTACATCAAAACATACACATTTTCATTGTACATTCAAGAAATGTACATCAAAACATACACATTTTCATTGTACATTCAAGAAATGTACATCAAAACATACACATTTTCATTGTACATTCTAGAAATATAAATCAAAGCATAGACATTTTCATTGTATATACAAGAAATGTACATCAAAACATACACATTTGCATTGTACATTCAAGAAATGTACATCAAAACATACAAATTTACAATGTATGTACAAGAAATGTACATCAAAACATACACATTTTCATTGTACATTAAAGAAATGTACATCAAAACCTACACATTTTCAGTGTACATTCAAGAAATGTACATCAAAACATACACATTTTCATTGTACACTAAATAAATGTACATCAAAACATACACATTTTCATTGTACATTCAAGAAATGCACATCAAAACATACACATTTTCATTGTACATTCAAGAAATATACATCAAAACATACACATTTTCATTGTACATTCAAGAAATGTACATCAAAACATACACATTCTCATTGTACATTCAAGAAATGTACATCAAAACATACACATTTTCATTGTACACTCAAGAAATGTACATCAAAACATACACATTTTCATTGTACACTCAAGAAATGTACATCAAAACATAAACATTTTCATTGTACATTCAAGAAGTGTATATCAAAACATACACATTTTCATTGTACATTCAAGAAATGTACATCAAAACATACACATTTTCATTGTACATTCAAGAAATGTACATCAAAACATACACATTTTCACTGTACACTCAAGAAATGTACATCAAAACATACACAATTTCATTGTATATACAAGAAATGTACATCAAAACATACACATTTTCAGTGTACATTCAAGAAATGTATATCAAAACATACACATTTACAGTGTACATTCAAGAAATGTACATCAAAACATACACATTTTCATTGTACATTCAATAATGTACATCAAAACATACACATTTTCATTGTACATTCAAGAAATGTACATCAAAACATACACATTTTCATTGTACATTCAAGAAATGTACATCAAAACCTACACATTTTCAGTGTACATTCAAGAAATGTACATCAAAACATACACATTTTCATTGTACATTCAAGAAATGTACATCAAAACATACACATTTTCATTGTACATTCAAGAAATATACATCAAAACATACACATTTTCATTGTACATTCAAGAAATGTACATCAAAACATACACATTTTCATTGTACATTCAAGAAATGTACATCAAAACATACACATTTTCATTGTATATACAAGAAATGTACATCAAAACATACACATTTTCATTGTACATTCAAGAAATGTATATCAAAGCATACACATTTTCAGTGTACATTCAAGAAATGTACATCAAAACATACACATTTTCATTGTATATACAAGAAATGTACATCAAAACATACGCATTTTCATTGTACACTAAAGAAATGTACATCAAAACATACTAATTTTCATTGTACATTCAAGAAATTATACATCAAAACCTACACATTTTCATTGTACATTCAAGAAATGTACATCAAAACATACACATTTTCATTGTACATTCTAGAAATATAAATCAAAACATACACATTTTCATTGTATATACAAAGAAATGTACATCAAAACATATACATTTTCATTGTACATTCAAGAAATGTATATCAAAGCATACACATTTTCAGTGTACATTCAAGAAATGTACATCAAAACATACACATTTTCATTGTATATACAAGAAATGTACATCAAAACATACACATTTTCATTGTACACTAAAGAAGTGTACATCAAAACATACACATTTTCAGTGTACATTCAAGAAATGTACATCAAAACATACACATTTTCATTGTACATTCAAGAAATGTAGATCAAAACATACACATTTTCATTGTACATTCAAGAAATGTACATCAAAACATACACATTTCCATTGTACACTCAAGAAATGTACATCAAAACATACACATTTTCATTGTATATACAAGAAATGTACATCAAAACATACACATTTTCAGTGTACATTCAAGAAATGTATATCAAAACATACACATTTACAGTGTACATTCAAGAAATGTACATCAAAACATACACATTTTCATTGTACATTCAAGGAATGTACATCAAAGCATACACATTTTCATTGTACATTCAAGAAATGTACATCAAAACACACACATTATCAGTGTACATTCAAGAAATGTACATCAAAAAATACACATTTTCATTGTACATTCTAGAAATATAAATCAAAGCATAGACATTTTCATTGTATATACAAGAAATGTACATCAAAACATACACATTTGCATTGTACATTCAAGAAATGTACATCAAAACATACAAATTTTCATTGTATATACAAGAAATGTACATCAAAACATACACATTTTCATTGTACATTAAAGAAATGTACATCAAAACCTACACATTTTCAGTGTACATTCAAGAAATGTACATCAAAACATACACATTTTCATTGTACACTAAAGAAATGTACATCAAAACATACACATTTTCATTGTACATTCAAGAAATGCACATCAAAACATACACATTTTCATTGTACATTCAAGAAGTATACATCAAAACATACACATTTTCATTGTACATTCAAGAAATGTACATCAAAACATACACATTCTCATTGTACATTCAAGAAATGTACATCAAAACATACACATTTTCATTGTACACTCAAGAAATGTACATCAAAACATACATATTTTCATTGTACACTCAAGAAATGTACATCAAAACATACACATTTTCATTGTACATTCAAGAAATGTATATCAAAACATACACATTTTCATTGTACACTCAAGAAATGTACATCAAAACATACACATTTTCATTGTACATTCAAGAAATGTACATCAAAACATACACATTTTCACTGTACATTCAAGGAATGTACATCAAAACATACACATTTTCATTGTCCATTCAAGAAATGTACATCAAAACACACACATTTTCAGTGTACATTCAAGAAATGTATATCAAACATACACATTTTCAGTGTACATTCAAGTAATGTACATCAAAACATACAAATTTTCATTGTATATACAAGAAATGTACATCAAAACATACACATTTTCATTGTACATTAAAGAAATGTACATCAAAACCTACACATTTTCAGTGTACATTCAAGAAATGTACATGAAAACATACACATCTTCATTGTACACTCAAGAAGTGAACATCACAACATAGACATTTTCAGTGTACATTCAAAAAATGTACATCAAAACATACACATTTTCATTGTATATACCAGAAATGTACATCAAAACATACACTTTTTCATTGTATATACAAGAAATATACATCAAAACATACATATTTTCAGTGTACATTCAAGAAATGTACATGAAAACATATACATTTTCATTGTATATTCAAGAAATGTACATCAAAACATACACATTTTCATTGTACATTCAAGAAATGTACATCAAAACATACACATTTTCATTGTACATTCAAGAAATGTACATCAAAACATAAACATTTTCATTGTACATTCAAGAAATGTACATCAAAACATACACATTTTCATTGTACATTCAAGAAATGTACATCAAAACATACACCTTTTCATTGTACATTCAAGAAATATACATCAAAACATACACATTTTCATTGTACATTCAAGAAATGTACATCAAAACCTACACATTTTCAGTGTACATTCAAGAAATGTACATCAAAAGATACACATTTTCATTGTACATTCAAGAAATGTACATCAAAACATAGACATTTTCATTGTACATTCAAGAAATATACATCAAAACATACACATTTTCATCGTACATTCAAGAAATGTACATCAAAACATACACATTTTCATTGTACATTCAAGAAATGTACATCAAAACATACACATTTTCATTGTATATACAAGAAATGTACATCAAAACATACACATTTTCATTGTACATTCAAGAAATGTATATCAAAGCATACACATTTTCATTGTATATACAAGAAATGTACATCAAAACATACACATTTTCATTGTACACTAAAGAAATGTACATCAAAACACACATTTTCAGTGTACATTCAAGAAATGTACATCAAAACATACACATTTTCATTGTACATTCAAGAAATGTAGATCAAAACATACACATTTTCATTGTACATTCAAGAAATGTACATCAAAACATACACATTTCCATTGTACACTCAAGAAATGTACATCAAAACATACACATTTTCATTGTATATACAAGAAATGTACATCAAAACATACACATTTTCAGTGTACATTCAAGAAATGTATATCAAAACATACACATTTACAGTGTACATTCAAGAAATGTACATCAAAACATACACATTTTCATTGTACATTCAAGGAATGTACATCAAAGCATACACATTTTCATTGTACATTCAAGAAATGTACATCAAAACACACACATTTTCAGTGTACATTCAAGAAATGTATATCAAAACATACACATTTTCATTGTACATTCAAGAAATGTACATCAAAACATACACATTTTCATTGTACATTAAAGAAATGTACATCAAAACCTACACATTTTCATTGTACACTCAAGAAATGTACATCAAAACATACACATTTTCAGTGTACATTCAAGAAATGTACATCAAAACATACACATTTTCATTGTATATACCAGAAATGTATATCAAAAAATACACATTTTCAGTGTACATTCAAGAAATGTACATCAAAACATACACATTTTCAGTGTACATTCAAGAAATGTACATCAAAACATACATTTTCATTGTATATACAAGAAATGTACATCAAAACATACACATTTTCAGTGTACATTCAAGAAATGTACATCAAAACATACACATTTTCATTGTACATTCAAGAAATGTATATCAAAACATACACATTTACAGTGTACATTCAAGAAATGTACATCAAAACATACACATTTTCATTGTACATTCAAGGAATGTACATCAAAGCATACACATTTTCATTGTACATTCAAGAAATGTACATCAAAACACACACATTTTCATTGTACATTCAAGCAATGTACATCAAAACATACACATTTTCATTGTACATTCAAGAAATATACATCAAAACATACACATTTTCATTGTACATTCAAGAAATGTACATCAAAACATACACATTTTAATTGCACACTCAAGATATGTACATCAAAAAATACACATTTTCAGTGTACATTCAAGAAATGTACATCAAAGCAAACACATTTTCATTGTACACTAAGGAAATGTACATCAAAACATACACATTTTCATTGTACATTCAAGAAATGTACATCAAAACATACACATTTTCATTGTACATTCAAGAAATGTACATCAAAACATACACATTTTCATTGTACACTCAAGAAATGTACATCAAAACATACATATTTTCATTGTATATACAAGAAATGTACATCAAAACATACACATTTTCAGTGTACATTCAAGAAATGTATATCAAAACATACACATTTACAGTGTACATTCAAGAAATGTACATCAAAACATACACATTTTCATTGTACATTCAAGCAATGTACATCAAAACATACACATTTTCATTGTACATTCAAGAAATGTACATCAAAACATACACATTTTCACTGTATATACCAGAAATGTACATCAAAACATACACATTTTCATTGTACATTCAAGAAATGTACATCAAAACATACACATTTTCATTGTACATTCAAGAAATGTACATCAAAACATACACATTTTCATTGTACATTCTAGAAATATAAATCAAAGCATAGACATTTTCATTGTATATACAAGAAATGTACATCAAAACATACACATTTGCATTGTACATTCAAGAAATGTACATCAAAACATACAAATTTTCATTGTATATACAGGAAATGTACATCAAAACATACACATTTTCATTGTACATTAAAGAAATGTACATCAAAACCTACACATTTTCAGTGTACATTCAAGACATGTACATCAAAACATACACATTTTCATTGTACACTAAAGAAATGTACATCAAAACATACACATTTTCATTGTACATTCAAGAAATGCACATCAAAACATACACATTTTCATTGTACATTCAAGAAATATACATCAAAACATACACATTTTCATTGTACATTCAAGAAATGTACATCAAAACATACACATTTTCATTGTACACTCAAGAAATGTACATCAAAACATACACATTTTCATTGTACACTCAAGAAATGTACATCAAAACATACACATTTTCATTGTACATTCAAGAAATGTATATCAAAACATACACATTTTCATTGTACATTCAAGAAATGTACATCAAAACATACACATTTTCATTGTACATTCAAGAAATGTACATCAAAACATACACATTTTCACTGTACACTCAAGAAATGTACATCAAAACATACACATTTTCATTGTATATACAAGAAATGTACATCAAAACATACACATTTTCAGTGTACATTCAAGAAATGTATATCAAAACATACACATTTACAGTGTACATTCAAGAAATGTACATCAAAACATACACATTTTCATTGTACATTCAAGCAATGTACATCAAAACATACACATTTTCATTGTACATTCAAGAAATGTACATCAAAACATACACATTTTCATTGTACATTCAAGAAATGTACATCAAAACCTACACATTTTCAGTGTACATTCAAGAAATGTACATCAAAGCATACACATTTTCATTGTACATTCAAGAAATGTACATCAAAACATACACATTTTCATTGTACATTCAAGAAATATACATCAAAACATACACATTTTCATTGTACATTCAAGAAATGTACATCAAAACATACACATTTTCATTGTACATTCAAGAAATGTACATCAAAACATACACATTTTCATTGTATATACAAGAAATGTACATCAAAACATACACATTTTCATTGTACATTCAAGAAATGTATATCAAAGCATACACATTTTCAGTGTACATTCAAGAAATGTACATCAAAACATACACATTTTCATTGTATATACAAGAAATGTACATCAAAACATACGCATTTTCATTGTACACTAAAGAAATGTACATCAAAACATACTAATTTTCATTGTACATTCAAGAAATTATACATCAAAACCTACACATTTTTATTGTACATTCAAGAAATGTACATCAAAACCTACACATTTTCAGTGTACATTCAAGAAATGTACATCAAAACATACACATTTTCATTGTACATTCAAGAAATGTACATCAAAACATACACATTTTCATTGTACATTCAAGAAATATACATCAAAACATACACATTTTCATTGTACATTCAAGAAATGTACATCAAAACATACACATTTTCGTTGTACATTCTAGAAATATAAATCAAAACATACACATTTTCATTGTATATACAAAGAAATGTACATCAAAACATATACATTTTCATTGTACATTCAAGAAATGTATATCAAAGCATACACATTTTCAGTGTACATTCAAGAAATGTACATCAAAACATACACATTTTCATTGTATATACAAGAAATGTACATCAAAACATACACATTTTCATTGTACACTAAAGAAATGTACATCAAAACATACACATTTTCAGTGTACATTCAAGAAATGTACATCAAAACATACACATTTTCATTGTACATTCAAGAAATGTAGATCAAAACATACACATTTTCATTGTACATTCAAGAAATGTACATCAAAACATACACATTTCCATTGTACACTCAAGAAATGTACATCAAAACATACACATTTTCATTGTATATACAAGAAATGTACATCAAAACATACACATTTTCAGTGTACATTCAAGAAATGTATATCAAAACATACACATTTACAGTGTACATTCAAGAAATGTACATCAAAACATACACATTTTCATTATACATTCAAGGAATGTACATCAAAGCATACACATTTTCATTGTACATTCAAGAAATGTACATCAAAACACACACATTTTCAGTGTACATTCAAGAAATGTACATCAAAACATACACATTTTCATTGTACATTCTAGAAATATAAATCAAAGCATAGACATTTTCATTGTATATACAAGAAATGTACATCAAGACATACACATTTGCATTGTACATTCAAGAAATGTACATCAAAACATACAAATTTTCATTGTATATACAAGAAATGTACATCAAAACATACACATTTTCATTGTACATTAAAGAAATGGACATCAAAACCTACACATTTTCAGTGTACATTCAAGAAATGTACATTAAAACATACACATTTTCATTGTACACTCAAGAAGTGTACATCAAAACATAGACATTTTCAGTGTACATTCAAAAAATGTACATCAAAACATACACATTTTCATTGTATATACCAGAAATGTACATCAAAACATACACTTTTTCATTGTATATACAAGAAATATACATCAAAACATACATATTTTCAGTGTACATTCAAGAAATGTACATGAAAACATATACATTTTCATTGTATATTCAAGAAATGTACATCAAAACATACACATTTTCATTGTACATTCAAGAAATGTACATCAAAACATACACATTTTCATTGTACATTCAAGAAATGTACATCAAAACATAAACATTTTCATTGTACATTCAAGAAATGTACATCAAAACATACACATTTTCATTGTACATTCAAGAAATGTACATCAAAACATACACATTTTCATTGTACATTCAAGAAATATACATCAAAACATACACATTTTCATTGTACATTCAAGAAATATACATCAAAACCTACACTTTTTCAGTGTACATTCAAGAAATGTACATCAAAACATACACATTTTCATTGTACATTCAAGAAATGTACATGAAAACATATACATTTTCATTGTATATTCAAGAAATGTAGATCAAAACATACACATTTTCATTGTACATTCAAGAAATGTACATCAAAACATACACATCTCCATTGTACACTCAAGAAATGTACATCAAAACATACACACTTTCATTGTATATACAAGAAATGTACATCAAAACATACACATTTTCAGTGTACATTCAAGAAATGTATATCAAAACATACACATTTACAGTGTACATTCAAGAAATGTACATCAAAACATACACATTTTCATTGTACATTCAAGGAATGTACATCAAAGCATACACATTTTCATTGTACATTCAAGAAATGTACATCAAAACACACACATTTTCAGTGTACATTCAAGAAATGTATATCAAAACATACACATTTTCATTGTACATTCAAGAAATGTACATCAAAACATACACATTTTCATTGTACATTAAAGAAATGTACATCAAAACCTACACATTTTCATTGTACACTCAAGAAATGTACATCAAAACATACACATTTTCAGTGTACATTCAAGAAATGTACATCAAAACATACACATTTTCATTGTATATACCAGAAATGTATATCAAAAAATACACATTTTCAGTGTACATTCAAGAAATGTACATCAAAACATACACATTTTCAGTGTACATTCAAGAAATGTACATCAAAACATACATTTTCATTGTATATACAAGAAATGTACATCAAAACATACACATTTTCAGTGTACATTCAAGAAATGTACATCAACACATACACATTTTCATTGTACATTCAAGAAATGTACATCAAAACATACACATTTTCATTGTACATTCTAGAAATATAAATCAAAACATACACATTTTCATTGTATATACAAGAAATGTACATCAAAACATACACATTTTCATTGTACATTCAAGAAATGTACATCAAAACATACACATTTTCATTGTACATTCTAGAAATATAAATCAAAGCATAGACATTTTCATTGTATATACAAGAAATGTACATCAAAACATACACATTTGCATTGTACATTCAAGAAATGTACATCAAAACATACACATTTTCATTGTACATTCTAGAAATATAAATCAAAACATACACAATTTCAGTGTACATTCAAGAAATGTACATCAAAACATACACATTTTCATTGTACATTCAAGAAATGTACATCAAAACATACACATTTTCATTGTACATTCTAGAAATATAAATCAAAACATACACATTTTCAGTGCATATTCAACAAATGTATATCAAATCATACACATTTTCATGTTACGTTCCAGAAATGTACATAAAAACATACACATTTTCAGTGTACATTCAAGAAATGTATATCAAAAAATACACATTTTCAGTGTACATTCAAGAAATGTACATCAAAGCAAACACATTTTCATTGTACATTCAAGAAATATACATCAAAACATACACATTTTCATTGTACATTCAAGAAATGTACATCAAAACATACACATTTTCATTGTACACTCAAGATATGTACATCAAAAAATACACATTTTCAGTGTACATTCAAGAAATGTACATCAAAGCAAACACATTTTCATTGTACACTAAGGAAATGTACATCAAAACATACACATTTTCATTGGACATTCAAGAAATGTACATCAAAACATACACATTTTCATTGTATATTCAAGAAATGTACATCAAAACATACACATTTTCATTGTACACTCAAGAAATGTACATCAAAACATACATATTTTCATTGTATATACAAGAAATGTACATCAAAACATACACATTTTCAGTGTACATTCAAGAAATGTATATCAAAACATACACATTTACAGTGTACATTCAAGAAATGTACATCAAAACATACACATTTTCATTGTACATTCAAGCAATGTACATCAAAACATACACATTTTCATTGTACATTCAAGAAATGTACATCAAAACATACACATTTTCACTGTATATACCAGAAATGTACATCAAAACATACACATTTTCATTGTACATTCAAGAAATGTACATCAAAACATACACATTTTCATTGTACATTCAAGAAATGTACATCAAAACATACACATTTTCATTGTACATTCTAGAAATATAAATCGAAGCATAGACATTTTCATTGTATATACAAGAAATGTACATCAAAACATATACATTTGCATTGTACATTCAAGAAATGTACATCAAAACATACAAATTTTCATTGTATATACAAGAAATATACATCAAAACCTACACATTTTCAATGTACATTCAAGAAATGTACATCAAAACATACACATTTTCATTGTACACTAAAGAAATGTACATCAAAACATACACATTTTCATTGTACATTCAAGAAATGAACATCAAAACATACACATTTTCATTGTACATTCAAGAAATATACATCAAAACATACACATTTTCATTGTACATTCAAGAAATGTACATCAAAACATACACATTCTCATTGTACATTCAAGAAATGTACATCAAAACATACACATTTTCATTGTACACTCAAGAAATGTACATCAAAACATACACATTTTCATTGTACACTCAAGAAATGTACATCAAAACATACACATTTTCATTGTACATTCAAGAAATGTATATCAAAACATACACATTCTCATTGTACATTCAAGAAATGTACATCAAAACATACACATTTTCATTGTACATTCAAGAAATGTACATCAAAACATACACATTTTCACTGTACACTCAAGAAATGTACATCAAAACATACACATTTTCATTGTATATACAAGAAATGTACATCAAAACATACACATTTTCAGTGTACATTCAAGAAATGTATATCAAAACATACACATTTACAGTGTACATTCAAGAAATGTACATCAAAACATACACATTTTCATTGTACATTCAAGCAATGTACATCAAAACATACACATTTTCATTGTACATTCAAGAAATGTACATCAAAACATACACATTTTCATTGTACATTCAAGAAATGTACATCAAAACATACACATTTTCATTGTACATTCTAGAAATATAAATCAAAACATACACATTTTCATTGTATATACAAGAAATGTACATCAAAACATACACATTTTCATTGTACATTCAAGAAATGTACATCAAAACATACACATTTTCATTGTACATTCTAGAAATATAAATCAAAGCATAGACATTTTCATTGTATATACAAGAAATGTACATCAAAACATACGCATTTGCATTGTACATTCAAGAAATGTACATCAAAACATACACATTTTCATTGTACATTCTAGAAATATAAATCAAAACATACACAATTTCAGTGTACATTCAAGAAATGTACATCAAAACATACACATTTTCATTGTACATTCAAGAAATGTACATCAAAACACACACATTTTCATTGTACATTCTAGAAATATAAATCAAAACATACACATTTTCAGTGCATATTCAACAAATGTATATCAAATCATACACATTTTCATTTTACGTTCCAGAAATGTACATAAAAACATACACATTTTCAGTGTACATTCAAGAAATGTATATCAAAAAATACACACTTTCAGTGTACATTCAAGAAATGTACATCAAAGCAAACACATTTTCATTGTACATTCAAGAAATATACATCAAAACATACACATTTTCATTGTACATTCAAGAAATGTACATCAAAACATACACATTTTCATTGTACACTCAAGATATGTACATCAAAAAATACACATTTTCAGTGTACATTCAAGAAATGTACATCAAAGCAAACACATTTTCATTGTACACTAAGGAAATGTACATCAAAACATACACATTTTCATTGTACATTCAAGAAATGTACATCAAAACATACACATTTTCATTGTACATTCAAGAAATGTACATCAAAACATACACATTTTCATTGTACACTCAAGAAATGTACATCAAAACATACATATTTTCATTGTATATACAAGAAATGTACATCAAAACATACACATTTTCAGTGTACATTCAAGAAATGTATATCAAAACATACACATTTACAGTGTACATTCAAGAAATGTACATCAAAACATACACATTTTCATTGTACATTCAAGCAATGTACATCAAAACATACACATTTTCATTGTACATTCAAGAAATGTACATCAAAACATACACATTTTCACTATATATACCAGAAATGTACATCAAAACATACACATTTTCATTGTACATTCAAGAAATGTACATCAAAACATACACATTTTCATTGTACATTCAAGAAATGTACATCAAAACATACACATTTTCATTGTACATTCTAGAAATATAAATCAAAGCATAGACATTTTCATTGTATATACAAGAAATGTACATCAAAACATACACATTTGCATTGTACATTCAAGAAATGTACATCAAAACATACAAATTTTCAATGTATATACAAGAAATGTACATCAAAACATACACATTTTCATTGTACATTAAAGAAGTGTACATCAAAACCTACACATTTTCAGTGTACATTCAAGAAATGTACATCAAAACATACACATTTTCATTGTACACTAAATAAATGTACATCAAAACATACACATTTTCATTGTACATTCAAGAAATGCACATCAAAACATACACATTTTCATTGTACATTCAAGAAATATACATCAAAACATACACATTTTCATTGTACATTCAAGAAATGTACATCAAAACATACACATTCTCATTGTACATTCAAGAAATGTACATCAAAACATACACATTTTCATTGTACACTCAAGAAATGTACATCAAAACATACACATTTTCATTGTACACTCAAGAAATGTACATCAAAACATACACATTTTCATTGTACATTCAAGAAATGTATATCAAAACATACACATTTTCATTGTACATTCAAGAAATGTACATCAAAACATACACATTTTCATTGTACATTCAAGAAATGTACATCAAAACATACACATTTTCACTGTACACTCAAGAAATGTACATCAAAACATACACATTTTCATTGTATATACAAGAAATGTACATCAAAACATACACATTTTCAGTGTACATTCAAGAAATGTATATCAAAACATACACATTTACAGTGTACATTCAAGAAATGTACATCAAAACATACACATTTTCATTGTACATTCAATAATGTACATCAAAACATACACATTTTCATTGTTTATTCAAGAAATGTACATCAAAACATACACATTTTCATTGTACATTCAAGAAATGTACATCAAAACCTACACATTTTCAGTGTACATTCAAGAAATGTACATCAAAACATACACATTTTCATTGTACATTCAAGAAATGTACATCAAAACATACACATTTTCATTGTACATTCAAGAAATATACATCAAAACATACACATTTTCATTGTACATTCAAGAAATGTACATCAAAACATACACATTTTCATTGTACATTCAAGAAATGTACATCAAAACATACACATTTTCATTGTATATACAAGAAATGTACATCAAAACATACACATTTTCATTGTACATTCAAGAAATGTATATCAAAGCATACACATTTTCAGTGTACATTCAAGAAATGTACATCAAAACATACACATTTTCATTGTATATACAAGAAATGTACATCAAAACATACGCATTTTCATTGTACACTAAAGAAATGTACATCAAAACATACTAATTTTCATTGTACATTCAAGAAATTATACATCAAAACCTACACATTTTCATTGTACATTCAAGAAATGTACATCAAAACATACACATTTTCATTGTACATTCTAGAAATATAAATCAAAACATACACATTTTCATTGTATATACAAAGAAATGTACATCAAAACATATACATTTTCATTGTACATTCAAGAAATGTATATCAAAGCATACACATTTTCAGTGTACATTCAAGAAATGTACATCAAAACATACACATTTTCATTGTATATACAAGAAATGTACATCAAAACATACACATTTTCATTGTACACTAAAGAAGTGTACATCAAAACATACACATTTTCAGTGTACATTCAAGAAATGTACATCAAAACATACACATTTTCATTGTACATTCAAGAAATGTAGATCAAAACATACACATTTTCATTGTACATTCAAGAAATGTACATCAAAACATACACATTTCCATTGTACACTCAAGAAATGTACATCAAAACATACACATTTTCATTGTATATACAAGAAATGTACATCAAAACATACACATTTTCAGTGTACATTCAAGAAATGTATATCAAAACATACACATTTACAGTGTACATTCAAGAAATGTACATCAAAACATACACATTTTCATTGTACATTCAAGGAATGTACATCAAAGCATACACATTTTCATTGTACATTCAAGAAATGTACATCAAAACACACACATTATCAGTGTACATTCAAGAAATGTACATCAAAACATACACATTTTCATTGTACATTCTAGAAATATAAATCAAAGCATAGACATTTTCATTGTATATACAAGAAATGTACATCAAAACATACACATTTGCATTGTACATTCAAGAAATGTACATCAAAACATACAAATTTTCATTGTATATACAAGAAATGTACATCAAAACATACACATTTTCATTGTACATTAAAGAAATGTACATCAAAACCTACACATTTTCAGTGTACATTCAAGAAATGTACATCAAAACATACACATTTTCATTGTACACTAAAGAAATGTACATCAAAACATACACATTTTCATTGTACATTCAAGAAATGCACATCAAAACATACACATTTTCATTGTACATTCAAGAAATATACATCAAAACATACACATTTTCATTGTACATTCAAGAAATGTACATCAAAACATACACATTCTCATTGTACATTCAAGAAATGTACATCAAAACATACACATTTTCATTGTACACTCAAGAAATGTACATCAAAACATACATATTTTCATTGTTCACTCAAGAAATGTACATCAAAACATACACATTTTCATTGTACATTCAAGAAATGTATATCAAAACATACACATTTTCATTGTACACTCAAGAAATGTACATCAAAACATACACATTTTCATTGTACATTCAAGAAATGTACATCAAAACATACACATTTTCACTGTACATTCAAGGAATGTACATCAAAACATACACATTTTCATTGTCCATTCAAGAAATGTACATCAAAACACACACATTTTCAGTGTACATTCAAGAAATGTATATCAAACATACACATTTTCAGTGTACATTCAAGTAATGTACATCAAAACATACAAATTTTCATTGTATATACAAGAAATGTACATCAAAACATACACATTTTCATTGTACATTAAAGAAATGTACATCAAAACCTACACATTTTCAGTGTACATTCAAGAAATGTACATGAAAACATACACATCTTCATTGTACACTCAAGAAGTGAACATCACAACATAGACATTTTCAGTGTACATTCAAAAAATGTACATCAAAACATACACATTTTCATTGTATATACCAGAAATGTACATCAAAACATACACTTTTTCATTGTATATACAAGAAATATACATCAAAACATACATATTTTCAGTGTACATTCAAGAAATGTACATGAAAACATATACATTTTCATTGTATATTCAAGAAATGTACATCAAAACATACACATTTTCATTGTACATTCAAGAAATGTACATCAAAACATACACATTTTCATTGTACATTCAAGAAATGTACATCAAAACATAAACATTTTCATTGTACATTCAAGAAATGTACATCAAAACATACACATTTTCATTGTACATTCAAGAAATGTACATCAAAACATACACCTTTTCATTGTACATTCAAGAAATATACATCAAAACATACACATTTTCATTGTACATTCAAGAAATGTACATCAAAACCTACACATTTTCAGTGTACATTCAAGAAATGTACATCAAAAGATACACATTTTCATTGTACATTCAAGAAATGTACATCAAAACATAGACATTTTCATTGTACATTCAAGAAATATACATCAAAACATACACATTTTCATCGTACATTCAAGAAATGTACATCAAAACATACACATTTTCATTGTACATTCAAGAAATGTACATCAAAACATACACATTTTCATTGTATATACAAGAAATGTACATCAAAACATACACATTTTCATTGTACATTCAAGAAATGTATATCAAAGCATACACATTTTCATTGTATATACAAGAAATGTACATCAAAACATACACATTTTCATTGTACACTAAAGAAATGTACATCAAAACACACATTTTCAGTGTACATTCAAGAAATGTACATCAAAACATACACATTTTCATTGTACATTCAAGAAATGTAGATCAAAACATACACATTTTCATTGTACATTCAAGAAATGTACATCAAAACATACACATTTCCATTGTACACTCAAGAAATGTACATCAAAACATACACATTTTCATTGTATATACAAGAAATGTACATCAAAACATACACATTTTCAGTGTACATTCAAGAAATGTATATCAAAACATACACATTTACAGTGTACATTCAAGAAATGTACATCAAAACATACACATTTTCATTGTACATTCAAGGAATGTACATCAAAGCATACACATTTTCATTGTACATTCAAGAAATGTACATCAAAACACACACATTTTCAGTGTACATTCAAGAAATGTATATCAAAACATACACATTTTCATTGTACATTCAAGAAATGTACATCAAAACATACACATTTTCATTGTACATTAAAGAAATGTACATCAAAACCTACACATTTTCATTGTACACTCAAGAAATGTACATCAAAACATACACATTATCAGTGTACATTCAAGAAATGTACATCAAAACATACACATTTTCATTGTATATACCAGAAATGTATATCAAAAAATACACATTTTCAGTGTACATTCAAGAAATGTACATCAAAACATACACATTTTCAGTGTACATTCAAGAAATGTACATCAAAACATACATTTTCATTGTATATACAAGAAATGTACATCAAAACATACACATTTTCAGTGTACATTCAAGAAATGTACATCAAAACATACACATTTTCATTGTACATTCAAGAAATGTATATCAAAACATACACATTTACAGTGTACATTCAAGAAATGTACATCAAAACATACACATTTTCATTGTACATTCAAGGAATGTACATCAAAGCATACACATTTTCATTGTACATTCAAGAAATGTACAACAAAAAACACACACATTTTCAGTGTACATTCAAGAAATGTACATCAAAACATACACATTTTCATTGTACATTCTAGAAATATAAATCAAAGCATAGACATTTTCATTGTATATACAAGAAATGTACATCAAAACATACACATTTGCATTGTACATTCAAGAAATGTACATCAAAACATACAAATTTTCATTGTATATACAAGAATTGTACATCAAAACATACACATTTTCATTGTACATTAAAGAAATGTACATCAAAACCTACACATTTTCAGTGTACATTCAAGAAATGTACATCAAAACATACACATTTTCATTGAACACTAAAGAAATGTACATCAAAACATACACATTTTCATTGTACATTCAAGAAATGCACATCAAAACATACACATTTTCATTGTACATTCAAGAAATATACATCAAAACATACACATTTTCATTGTACATTCAAGAAATGTACATCAAAACATACACATTTTCATTGTACACTCAAGAAATGTACATCAAAACATACACATTTTCATTGTACGCTCAAGAAATGTACATCAAAACATACACATTTTCATTGTACATTCAAGAAATGTATATCAAACCATACACATTTTCATTGTACACTCAAGAAATGTACATCAAAACATACACATTTTCATTGTACATTCAAGAAATGTACATCAAAACATACACATTTTCACTGTACATTCAAGGAATGTACATCACAACATACACATTTTCATTGTCCATTCAAGAAATGTACATCAAAACACACACATTTTCAGTGTACATTCAAGAAATGTATATCAAACATACACATTTTCAGTGTACATTCAAGTAATGTAGATCAAAACATACAAATTTTCATTGTATATACAAGAAATGTACATCAAAACATACACATTTTCATTGTACATTAAAGAAATGTACATCAAAACCTACACATTTTCAGTGTACATTCAAGAAATGTACATGAAAACATACACATTTTCATTGTACACTCAAGAAGTGAACATCACAACATAGACATTTTCAGTGTACATTCAAAAAATGTACATCAAAACATACACATTTTCATTGTATATACCAGAAATGTACATCAAAACATACACTTTTTCATTGTATATACAAGAAATATACATCAAACCATACATATTTTCAGTGTACATTCAAGAAATGTACATGAAAACATATACATTTTCATTGTATATTCAAGAAATGTACATCAAAACATACACATTTTCATTGTACATTCAAGAAATGTACATCAAAACATACACATTTTCATTGTACATTCAAGAAATGTACATCAAAACATAAACATTTTCATTGTACATTCAAGAAATGTACATCAAAACATACACATTTTCATTGTACATTCAAGAAATGTACATCAAAACATACACATTTTCATTGTACATTCATGAAATATACATCAAAACATACACATTTTCATTGTACATTCAAGAAATGTACATCAAAACCTACACATTTTCAGTGTACAGTCAAGAAATGTACATCAAAACATACACATTTTCATTGTACATTCAAGAAATGTACATCAAAACATACACATTTTCATTGTACATTCAAGAAATATACATCAAAACATACACATTTTCATTGTACATTCAAGAAATGTACATCAAAACATACACATTTTCATTGTACATTCAAGAAATGTACATCAAAACATACACATTTTCATTGTATATACAAGAAATGTACATCAAAACATACACATTTTCATTGTACATTCAAGAAATGTATATCAAAGCATACACATTTTCATTGTATATACAAGAAATGTACATCAAAACATACACATTTTCATTGTACACTAAAGAAATGTACATCAAAACATACACATTTTCAGTGTACATTCAAGAAATGTACATCAAAACATACACATTTTCATTGTACATTCAAGAAATGTAGATCAAAACATACACATTTTCATTGTACATTCAAGAAATGTACATCAAAACATACACATTTCCATTGTACACTCAAGAAATGTACATCAAAACATACACATTTTCATTGTATATACAAGAAATGTACATCAAAACATACACATTTTCAGTGTACATTCAAGAAATGTATATCAAAACATACACATTTACGGTGTACATTCAAGAAATGTACATCAAAACATACACATTTTCATTGTACATTCAAGGAATGTACATCAAAGCATACACATTTTCATTGTACGTTCAATAAATGTACATCAAAACACACACATTTTCAGTGTACATTCAAGAAATGTATATCAAAACATACACATTTTCATTGTACATTCAAGAAATGTACATCAAAACATACACATTTTCATTGTACATTAAAGAAATGTACATCAAAACCTACACATTTTCATTGTACACTCAAGAAATGTACATCAAAACATACACATTTTCAGTGTACATTCAAGAAATGTACATCAAAACATACACATTTTCATTGTATATACCAGAAATGTATATCAAAAAATACACATTTTCAGTGTACATTCAAGAAATGTACATCCAAACATACACATTTTCAGTGTACATTCAAGAAATGTACATCAAAACATACATTTTCATTGTATATACAAGAAATGTACATCAAAACATACACATTTTCAGTGTACATTCAAGAAATGTACATCAAAACATACACATTTTCATTGTACATTCAAGAAATGTACATCAAAACATACACATTTTCACTGTACATTCTAGAAATATAAATCAAAACATACACATTCTCATTGTATATACAAGAAATGTACATCAAAACATACACATTTTCATTGTACATTCAAGAAATGTACATCAAAACATACACATTTTCATTGTACATTCTAGAAATATAAATCAAAGCATAGACATTTTCATTGTATATACAAGAAATGTACATCAAAACATACACATTTGCATTGTACATTCAAGAAATGTACATCAAAACATACACATTTTCATTGTACATTCTAGAAATATAAATCAAAACATACACAATTTCAGTGTACATTCAAGAAATGTAAATCAAAACATACACATTTTCATTGTACATTCAAGAAATGTACATCAAAACATACACATTTTCATTGTACATTCTAGAAATATAAATCAAAACATACACATTTTCAGTGCATATTCAACAAATGTATATCAAATCATACACATTTTCATTTTACGTTCCAGAAATGTACATCAAAACATACACATTTTCAGTGTACATTCAAGAAATGTATATCAAAAAATACACATTTTCAGTGTACATTCAAGAAATGTACATCAAAGCAAACACATTTTCATTGTACATTCAAGAAATATACATCAAAACATACACATTTTCATTGTACATTCAAGAAATGTACATCAAAACATACACATTTTCATTGTACACTCAAGATATGTACATCAAAAAATACACATTTTCAGTGTACATTCAAGAAATGTACATCAAAGCAAACACATTTTCATTGTACACTAAGGAAATGTACATCAAAACATACACATTTTCATTGTACATTCAAGAAATGTACATCAAAACATACACATTTTCATTGTACATTCAAGAAATGTACATCAAAACATACACATTTTCATTGTACACTCAAGAAATGTACATCAAAACATACATATTTTCATTGTATATACAAGAAATGTACATCAAAACATACACATTTTCAGTGTACATTCAAGAAATGTATATCAAAACATACACATTTACAGTGTACATTCAAGAAATGTACATCAAAACATACACATTTTCATTGTACATTCAAGCAATGTACATAAAAACATACACATTTTCATTGTACATTCAAGAAATGTACATCAAAACATACACATTTTCACTGTATATACCAGAAATGTACATCAAAACATACACATTTTCATTGTACATTCAAGAAATGTACATCAAAACATACACATTTTCATTGTACATTCAAGAAATGTACATCAAAACATACACATTTTCATTGTACATTCTAGAAATATAAATCAAAGCATAGACATTTTCATTGTATATACAAGAAATGTACATCAAAACATACACATTTGCATTGTACATTCAAGAAATGTACATCAAAACATACAAATTTTCATTGTATATACAAGAAATGTACATCAAAACATACACATTTTCATTGTACATTAAAGAAATGTACATCAAAACCTACACATTTTCAGTGTACATTCAAGAAATGTACATCAAAACATACACATTTTCATTGTACACTAAAGAAATGTACATCAAAACATACACATTTTCATTGTACATTCAAGAAATGCACATCAAAACATACACATTTTCATTGTACATTCAAGAAATATACATCAAAACATACACATTTTCATTGTACATTCAAGAAATGTACATCAAAACATACACATTCTCATTGTACATTCAAGAAATGTACATCAAAACATACACATTTTCATTGTACACTCAAGAAATGTACATCAAAACATACACATTTTCATTGTACACTCAAGAAATGTACATCAAAACATACACATTTTCATTGTACATTCAAGAAATGTATATCAAAACATACACATTTTCATTGTACATTCAAGAAATGTACATCAAAACATACACATTTTCATTGTACATTCAAGAAATGTACATCAAAACATACACATTTTCACTGTACACTCAAGAAGTGTACATCAAAACATACACATTTTCATTGTATATACAAGAAATGTACATCAAAACATACACATTTTCAGTGTACATTCAAGAAATGTATATCAAAACATACACATTTACAGTGTACATTCAAGAAATGTACATCAAAACATACACATTTTCATTGTACATTCAAGCAATGTACATCAAAACATACACATTTTCATTGTACATTCAAGAAATGTACATCAAAACATACACATTTTCATTGTACATTCAAGAAATGTACATCAAAACATACACATTTTCATTGTACATTCAAGAAATGTACATCAAAACATACACATTTTCATTGTACACTCAAGAAATGTACATCAAAACATACATATTTTCATTGTATATACAAGAAATGTACATCAAAACATACACATTTTCAGTGTACATTCAAGAAATGTATATCAAAACATACACATTTACAGTGTACATTCAAGAAATGTACATCAAAACATACACATTTACAGTGTACATTCAAGAAATGTACATCAAAACATACACATTTTCATTGTACATTCAAGCAATGTACATCAAAACATACACATTTTCATTGTACATTCAAGAAATGTACATCAAAACAAACACATTTTCACTGTATATACCAGAAATGTACATCAAAACATACACATTTTCATTGTACATTCAAGAAATGTACATCAAAACATACACATTTTCATTGTACATTCAAGAAATGTACATCAAAACATACACATTTTCATTGTACATTCTAGAAATATAAATCAAAGCATAGACATTTTCATTGTATATACAAGAAATGTACATCAAAACATACACATTTGCATTGTACATTCAAGAAATGTACATCAAAACATACAAATTTTCATTGTATATACAAGAAATGTACATCAAAACATACACATTTTCATTGTACATTAAAGAAATGTACATCAAAACCTACACATTTTCAGTGTACATTCAAGAAATGTACTTCAAAACATACACATTTTCATTGTACACTAAAGAAATGTACATCAAAACATACACATTTTCATTGTACATTCAAGAAATGCACATCAAAACATACACATTTTCATTGTACATTCAAGAAATATACATCAAAACATACACATTTTCATTGTACATTCAAGAAATGTACATCAAAACATACACATTCTCATTGTACATTCAAGAAATGTACATCAAAACATACACATTTTCATTGTACACTCAAGAAATGTACATCAAAACATACACATTTTCATTGTACACTCAAGAAATGTACATCAAAACATACACATTTTCATTGTACATTCAAGAAATGTATATCAAAACATACACATTTTCATTGTACATTCAAGAAATGTACATCAAAACATACACATTTTCATTGTACATTCAAGAAATGTACATCAAAACATACACATTTTCACTGTACACTCAAGAAATGTACATCAAAACATACACATTTTCATTGTATATACAAGAAATGTACATCAAAACATACACATTTTCAGTGTACATTCAAGAAATGTAAATCAAAACATACACATTTACAGTGTACATTCAAGAAATGTACATCAAAACATACACATTTTCATTGTACATTCAAGCAATGTACATCAAAACATACACATTTTCATTGTACATTCAAGAAATGTACATCAAAACATACACATTTTCATTGTACATTCAAGAAATGTACATCAAAACATACACATTTTCAGTGTACATTCAAGAAATGTACATCAAAACATACACATTTTCATTGTACATTCAAGAAATGTACATCAAAACATACACATTTTCATTGTACATTCTAGAAATATAAATCAAAGCATAGACATTTTCATTGTATATACAAGATATGTACATCAAAACATACACATTTGCATTGTACATTCAAGAAATGTACATCAAAACATACAAATTTTCATTGTATATACAAGAAATGTACATCAAAACATACACATTTTCATTGTACATTAAAGAAATGTACATCAAAACCTACACATTTTCAGTGTACATTCAAGAAATGTACATCAAAACATACACATTTTCATTGTACACTAAAGAAATGTACATCAAAACATACACATTTTCATTGTACATTCAAGAAATGCACATCAAAACATACACATTTTCATTGTACATTCAAGAAATATACATCAAAACATACACATTTTCATTGTACATTCAAGAAATGTACATCAAAACATACACATTCTCATTGTACATTCAAGAAATGTACATCAAAACATACACATTTTCATTGTACACTCAAGAAATGTACATCAAAACATACACATTTTCATTGTACACTCAAGAAATGTACATCAAAACATACACATTTTCATTGTACATTCAAGAAATGTATATCAAAACATACACATTTTCATTGTACACTCAAGAAATGTACATCAAAACATACACATTTTCATTGTACATTCAAGAAATGTACATCAAAACATACACATTTTCACTGTACATTCAAGGAATGTACATCAAAACATACACATTTTCATTGTCCATTCAAGAAATGTACATCAAAACACACACATTTTCAGTGTACATTCAAGAAATGTATATCATACACATTTTCAGTGTACATTCAAGTAATGTACATCAAAACATACAAATTTTCATTGTATATACAAGAAATGTACATCAAAACATACACATTTTCATTGTACATTAAAGAAATGTACATCAAAACCTACACATTTTCAGTGTACATTCAAGAAATGTACATCAAAACATACACATTTTCATAGTACACTCAAGAAATGTACGTCAAAACATAGACATTTTCAGTGTACATTCAAAAAATGTACATCAAAACATACACATTTTCATTGTATATACCAGAAATGTACATCAAAACATACACTTTTTCATTGTATATACAAGAAATATACATCAAAACATACCTATTTTCAGTGAACATTCAAGAAATGTACATGAAAACATATACATTTTCATTGTACATTCAAGAAATATACATCAAAACATACACATTTTCATTGTACATTCAAGAAATGTACATCAAAACATACACATTTTCATTGTACATTCTAGAAATATAAATCAAAACATACACATTTTCATTGTATATACAAGAAATGTACATCAAAACATATACATTTTCATTGTACATTCAAGAAATGTATATCAAAGCATACACATTTTCAGTGTACATTCAAGAAATGTACATCAAAACATACACATTTTCATTGTATATACTAGAAATGTACATCAAAACATACACATTTTCATTGTACACTAAAGAAATGTACATCAAAACATACACATTTTCAGTGTACATTCAAGAAATGTACATCAAAACATACACATTTTCATTGTACATTCAAGAAATGTAGATCAAAACATACACATTTTCATTGTACATTCAAGAAATGTACATCAAAACATACACATTTCCATTGTACACTCAAGAAATGTACATCAAAACATACACATTTTCATTGTATATACAAGAAATGTACATCAAAACATACACATTTTCAGTGTACATTCAAGAAATGTATATCAAAACATACACATTTACAGTGTACATTCAAGAAATGTACATCAAAACATACACATTTTCATTGTACATTCAAGGAATGTACATCAAAGCATACACATTTTCATTGTACATTCAAGAAATGTACATCAAAACACACACATTTTCAGTGTACATTCAAGAAATGTATATCAAAACATACACATTTTCATTGTACATTCAAGAAATGTACATCAAAACATACACATTTTCATTGTACATTAAAGAAATGTACATCAAAACCTACACATTTTCATTGTACACTCAAGAAATGTACATCAAAACATACACATTTTCAGTGTACATTCAAGAAATGTACATCAAAACATACACATTTTCATTGTATATACCAGAAATGTATATCAAAAAATACACATTTTCAGTGTACATTCAAGAAATGTACATCAAAACATACACATTTTCAGTGTACATTCAAGAAATGTACATCAAAACATACATTTTCATTGTATATACAAGAAATGTACATCAAAACATACACATGTCAGTGTACATTCAAGAAATGTACATCAAAACATACACATTTTCATTGTACATTCAAGAAATGTACATCAAAACATACACATTTTCATTGTACATTCTAGAAATATAAATCAAAACATACACATTTTCATTGTATATACAAGAAATGTACATCAAAACATACACATTTTCATTGTACATTCAAGAAATGTACATCAAAACATACACATTTTCATTGTACATTCTAGAAATATAAATCAAAGCATAGACATTTTCATTGTATATACAAGAAATGTACATCAAAACATACACATTTGCATTGTCCATTCAAGAAATGTACATCAAAACATACACATTTTCATTGTACATTCTAGAAATATAAATCAAAACATACACATTTTCAGTGTACATTCAAGAAATGTACATCAAAACATACACATTTTCATTGTACATTCAAGAAATGTACATCAAAACATACACATTTTCATTGTACATTCTAGAAATATAAATCAAAATATACACATTTTCAGTGCATATTCAAGAAATGTATATCAAATCATACATATTTTCATTTTACGTTCCAGAAATGTACATCAAAACATACACATTTTCAGTGTACATTCAAGAAATGTATATCAAAAAATACACATTTTCAGTGTACATTCAAGAAATGTACATCAAAACATACACATTTTCATTGTACACTCAAGAAATGTACATCAAAAAATACACATTTTCAGTGTACATTCAAGAAATGTACATCAAAGCAAACACATTTTCATTGTACACTAAGGTAATGTACATCAAAACATACACATTTTCATTGTACATTCAAGGAATGTACATCAAAACATACACATTTTCATTGTACATTCAAGAAATGTACATCAAAACATACACATTTTCATTGTACATTCAAAGAATGTACATCAAAACATACACATTTTCATTGTACATTCAAGAAATGTACATCAAGACACACACATTTTCAGTGTACATTCAAGAAATGTACATCAAAACATACACATTTTCATTGTATATACAAGAAATGTACATCAAAACATACACATTTTCATTGTACACTAAAGAAATGTACATCAAAACATACACATTTTCAATGTACATTCAAGAAATGTACATCAAACATACACATTTTCATTGTACATTCAAGAAATGTAGATCAAAACATACACATTTTCATTGTACATTCAGGAAATGTACATCAAAACATACACATTTTCATTGTACACTCAAGAAATGTACATCAAAACATACATATTTTCATTGTATATACAAGAAATGTACATCAAAACATACACATTTTCGGTGTACATTCAAGAAATGTATATCAAAACATACACATTTACAGTGTACATTCAAGAAATGTACATCAAAACATACACATTTTCATTGTACATTCAAGCAATGTACATCAAAACATACACATTTTCATTGTACATTCAAGAAATGTACATCAAAACATACACATTTTCATTGTACATTCTAGAGATATAAATCAAAGCATAGACATTTTCATTGTATATACAAGAAATGTACATCAAAACATACACATTTGCATTGTACATTCAAGAAATGTACATCAAAACATACAAATTTTCATTGTATATACAAGAAATGTACATCAAAACATACACATTTTCATTGTACATTAAAGAAATGTACATCAAAACCTACACATTTTCAGTGTACATTCAAGAAATGTACATCAAAACATACACATCTTCATTGTACACTAAAGAAATGTACATCAAAACATACACATTTTCATTGTACATTCAAGAAATGCACATCAAAACATACACATTTTCATTGTACATTCAAGAAATCGACATCAAAACATACACATTTTCATTGTACATTCAAGAAATGTACATCAAAACATACACATTCTCATTGTACATTCAAGAAATGTACATCAAAACATACACATTTTCATTGTACACTCAAGAAATGTACATCAAAACATACACATTTTCATTGTACACTCAAGAAATGTACATCAAAACATACACATTTTCATTGTACATTCAAGAAATGTATATCAAAACATACACATTTTCATTGTACATTCAAGAAATGTACATCAAAACATACACATTTTCATTGTACATTCAAGAAATGTACATCAAAACATACACATTTTCACTGTACATTCAAGGAATGTACATCAAAACATACACATTTTCATTGTACATTCAAGAAATGTACATCAAAACACACACATTTTCAGTGTACATTCAAGAAATGTATATCAAACATACACATTTTCAGTGTACATTCAAGTAATGTACATCAAAACATCTAAATTTTCATTGTATATACAAGAAATGTACATCAAAACATACACATTTTCATTGTACATTAAAGAAATGTACATCAAAACCTACACATTTTCAGTGTACATTCAAGAAATGTACATCAAAACATACACATTTTCATTGTACACTCAAGAAATGTACATCAAAACATAGACATTTTCAGTGTACATTCAAAAAATGTACATCAAAACATACACATTTTCATTGTATATACCAGAAATGTACATCAAAACATACACTTTTTCATTGTATATACAAGAAATATACATCAAAACATACATATTTTCAGTGTACATTCAAGAAATGTACATGAAAACATATACATTTTCATTGTACATTCAAGAAATGTACATCAAAACATACACATTTTCATTGTATATTCAAGAAATGTACATCAAAACATACACATTTTCATTGTACATTCAAGAAATGTACATCAAAACATAAACATTTTCATTGTACATTCAAGGAATGTACATCAAAACATACACATTTTCAGTGTACATTCAAGGAATGTACATCAAAACATACACATTTTCAGTGTACATTCAAGAAATGTACATCAAAACATACACATTTTCATTGTACATTCAAGAAATGTACATCAAAACATACACATTTTCATTGTACATTCAAGAAATATACATCAAAACATACACATTTTCATTGTACATTCAAGAAATATACATCAAAACATACACATTTTCATTGTACATTCAAGAAATGTACATCAAAACATACACATTTTCATTGTACATTCAAGAAATGTACATCAAAGCATACACATTTTCATTGTATATACAAGAAATGTACATCAAAACATACACATTTTCATTGTACATTCAAGAAATGTATATCAAAGCATACACATTTTCAGTGTACATTCAAGAAATGTACATCAAAACATACACATTTTCATTTTACATTCAAGAAATGTACATCAAAACATACACATTTTCATTGTACATTCAAGAAATGTACATCAAAACATACACATTTTCATTGTACATTCAAGAAATGTACATCAAAACATACACATTTTCATTGTATATACAAGAAATGTACATCAAAACATACACATTTTCATTGTACATTCAAGAAATGTATATCAAAGCATACACATTTTCAGTGTACATTCAAGAAATGTACATCAAAACATACACATTTTCATTGTACATTCAAGAAATGTACATCAAAACATACACATTTTCATTGTACATTCAAGAAATATACATCAAAACATACACATTTTCATTGTACATTCAAGAAATGTACATCAAAACATACACATTTTCATTGTACATTCTAGAAATATAAATCAAAACATACATATTTTCATTGTATATACAAGAAATGTACATCAAAACATATACATTTTAATTGTACATTCAAGAAATGTATATCAAAGCATACACATTTTCAGTGTACATTCAACAAATGTACATCAAAACATACACATTTTCATTGTATATACAAGAAATGTACATCAAAACATACACATTTTCATTGTACACTAAAGAAATGTACATCAAAACATACACATTTTCAGTGTACATTCAAGAAATGAATATCAAAACATACACATTTTCATTGTACATTCAAGAAATGTAGATCAAAACATACACATTTTCATTGTACATTCAAGAAATGAACATCAAAACATACACATTTTCATTGTACACTCAAGAAATGTACATCAAAACATACACATTTTCATTGTATATACAAGAAATGTACATCAAAACATACACATTTTCAGTGTACATTCAAGAAATGTATATCAAAACATACACATTTACAGTGTACATTCAAGAAATGTACATCAAAACATACACATTTTCATTGTACATTCAAGCAATGTACATCAAAACATACACATTTTCATTGTACATTCAAGAAATGTACATCAAAACATACACATTTTCATTGTACATTCTAGAAATATAAATCAAAGCATAGACATTTTCATTGTATATACAAGAAATGTACATCAAAACATACACATTTGCATTGTACATTCAAGAAATGTACATCAAAACATACAAATTTTCATTGTATATACAAGAAATGTACATCAAAACATACACATTTTCATTGTACATTAAAGAAATGTACATCAAAACCTACACATTTTCAGTGTACATTCAAGAAATGTACATCAAAACATACACATTTTCATTGTACACTAAAGAAATGTACATCAAAACATACACATTTTCATTGTACATTCAAGAAATGCACATCAAAACATACACATTTTCATTGTACATTCAAGAAATATACATCAAAACATACACATTTTCATTGTACATTCAAGAAATGTACATCAAAACATACACATTCTCATTGTACATTCAAGAAATGTACATCAAAACATACACATTTTCATTGTACACTCAAGAAATGTACATCAAAACATACATATTTTCATTGTATATACAAGAAATGTACATCAAAACATACACATTTTCAGTGTACATTCAAGAAATGTATATCAAAACATACACATTTACAGTGTACATTCAAGAAATGTACATCAAAACATACACATTTTCATTGTACATTCAAGCAATGTACATCAAAACATACACATTTTCATTGTACATTCAAGAAATGTACATCAAAACATACACATTTTCACTGTATATACCAGAAATGTACATCAAAACATACACATTTTCATTGTACATTCAAGAAACGTACATCAAAACATACACATTTTCATTGTACATTCAAGAAATGTACATCAAAACATACACATTTTCATTGTACATTCTAGAAATATAAATCAAAGCATAGACATTTTCATTGTATATACAAGAAATGAACATCAAAACATACACATTTGCATTGTACATTCAAGAAATGTACATCAAAACATACAAATTTTCATTGTATATACAAGAAATGTACATCAAAACATACACATTTTCATTGTACATTAAAGAAATGTACATCAAAACCTACACATTTTCAGTGTACATTCAAGAAATGTACATCAAAACATACACATTTTCATTGTACACTAAAGAAATGTACATCAAAACATACACATTTTCATTGTACATTCAAGAAATGCACATCAAAACATACACATTTTCATTGTACATTCAAGAAATATACATCAAAACATACACATTTTCATTGTACATTCAAGAAATGTACATCAAAACATACACATTCTCATTGTACATTCAAGAAATGTACATCAAAACATACACATTTTCATTGTACACTCAAGAAATGTACATCAAAACATACACATTTTCATTGTACACTCAAGAAATGTACATCAAAACATACACGTTTTCATTGTACATTCAAGAAATGTATATCAAAACATACACATTTTCATTGTACATTCAAGAAATGTACATCAAAACATACACATTTTCATTGTACATTCAAGAAATGTACATCAAAACATACACATTTTCACTGTACACTCAAGAAATGTACATCAAAACATACACATTTACATTGTATATACAAGAAATGTACATCAAAACATACACATTTTCAGTGTACATTCAAGAAATGTATATCAAAACATACACATTTACAGTGTACATTCAAGAAATGTACATCAAAACATACACATTTTCATTGTACATTCAAGCAATGTACATCAAAACATACACATTTTCATTGTACATTCAAGAAATGTACATCAAAACATACACATTTTCATTGTACATTCAAGAAATGTACATCAAAACATACACATTTTCATTGTACATTCAAGAAATGTACATCAAAACATACACATTTTCATTGTACACTCAAGAAATGTACATCAAAACATACATAGTTTCATTGTATATACAAGAAATGTACATCAAAACATACACATTTTCAGTGTACATTCAAGAAATGTATATCAAAACATACACATTTACAGTGTACATTCAAGAAATGTACATCAAAACATACACATTTTCATTGTACATTCAAGCAATGTACATCAAAACATACACATTTTCATTGTACATTCAAGAAATGTACATCAAAACAAACACATTTTCACTGTATATACCAGAAATGTACATCAAAACATACACATTTTCATTGTACATTCAAGAAATGTACATCAAAACATACACATTTTCATTGTACATTCAAGAAATGTACATCAAAACATACACATTTTCATTGTACATTCTAGAAATATAAATCAAAGCATAGACATTTTCATTGTATATACAAGAAATGTACATCAAAACATACACATTTGCATTGTACATTCAAGAAATGTACATCAAAACATACAAATTTTCATTGTATATACAAGAAATGTACATCAAAACATACACATTTTCATTGTACATTAAAGAAATGTACATCAAAACCTACACATTTTCAGTGTACATTCAAGAAATGTACTTCAAAACATACACATTTTCATTGTACACTAAAGAAATGTACATCAAAACATACACATTTTCATTGTACATTCAAGAAATGCACATCAAAACATACACATTTTCATTGTACATTCAAGAAATATACATCAAAACATACACATTTTCATTGTACATTCAAGAAATGTACATCAAAACATACACATTCTCATTGTACATTCAAGAAATGTACATCAAAACATACACATTTTCATTGTACACTCAAGAAATGTACATCAAAACATACACATTTTCATTGTACACTCAAGAAATGTACATCAAAACATACACATTTTCATTGTACATTCAAGAAATGTATATCAAAACATACACATTTTCATTGTACATTCAAGAAATGTACTTCAAAACATACACATTTTCATTGTACATTCAAGAAATGTACATCAAAACATACACATTTTCACTGTACACTCAAGAAATGTACATCAAAACATACACATTTTCATTGTATATACAAGAAATGTACATCAAAACATACACATTTTCAGTGTACATTCAAGAAATGTATATCAAAACATACACATTTACAGTGTACATTCAAGAAATGTACATCAAAACATACACATTTTCATTGTACATTCAAGCAATGTACATCAAAACATACACATTTTCATTGTACATTCAAGAAATGTACATCAAAACATACACATTTTCATTGTACATTCAAGAAATGTACATCAAAACATACACATTTTCAGTGTACATTCAAGAAATGTACATCAAAACATACACATTTTCATTGTACATTCAAGAAATGTACATCAAAACATACACATTTTCATTGTACATTCTAGAAATATAAATCAAAGCATAGACATTTTCATTGTATATACAAGATATGTACATCAAAACATACACATTTGCATTGTACATTCAAGAAATGTACATCAAAACATACAAATTTTCATTGTATATACAAGAAATGTACATCAAAACATACACATTTTCATTGTACATTAAAGAAATGTACATCAAAACCTACACATTTTCAGTGTACATTCAAGAAATGTACATCAAAACATACACATTTTCATTGTACACTAAAGAAATGTACATCAAAACATACACATTTTCATTGTACATTCAAGAAATGCACATCAAAACATACACATTTTCATTGTACATTCAAGAAATATACATCAAAACATACACATTTTCATTGTACATTCAAGAAATGTACATCAAAACATACACATTCTCATTGTACATTCAAGAAATGTACATCAAAACATACACATTTTCATTGTACACTCAAGAAATGTACATCAAAACATACACATTTTCATTGTACACTCAAGAAATGTACATCAAAACATACACATTTTCATTGTACATTCAAGAAATGTATATCAAAACATACACATTTTCATTGTACACTCAAGAAATGTACATCAAAACATACACATTTTCATTGTACATTCAAGAAATGTACATCAAAACATACACATTTTCACTGTACATTCAAGGAATGTACATCAAAACATACACATTTTCATTGTCCATTCAAGAAATGTACATCAAAACACACACATTTTCAGTGTACATTCAAGAAATGTATATCAAACATACACATTTTCAGTGTACATTCAAGTAATGTACATCAAAACATACAAATTTTCATTGTATATACAAGAAATGTACATCAAAACATACACATTTTCATTGTACATTAAAGAAATGTACATCAAAACCTACACATTTTCAGTGTACATTCAAGAAATGTACATCAAAACATACACATTTTCATAGTACACTCAAGAAATGTACGTCAAAACATAGACATTTTCAGTGTACATTCAAAAAATGTACATCAAAACATACACATTTTCATTGTATATACCAGAAATGTACATCAAAACATACACTTTTTCATTGTATATACAAGAAATATACATCAAAACATACATATTTTCAGTGAACATTCAAGAAATGTACATGAAAACATATACATTTTCATTGTACACTCAAGAAATATACATCATAACATACACATTTTCATTGTACATTCAAGAAATGTACATCAAAACATACACATTTTCATTGTACATTCTAGAAATATAAATCAAAACATACACATTTTCATTGTATATACAAGAAATGTACATCAAAACATATACATTTTCATTGTACATTCAAGAAATGTATATGAAAGCATACACATTTTCAGTGTACATTCAAGAAATGTACATCAAAACATACACATTTTCATTGTATATACTAGAAATGTACATCAAAACATACACATTTTCATTGTACACTAAAGAAATGTACATCAAAACATACACATTTTCAGTGTACATTCAAGAAATGTACATCAAAACATACACATTTTCATTGTACATTCAAGAAATGTAGATCAAAACATACACATTTTCATTGTACATTCAAGAAATGTACATCAAAACATACACATTTCCATTGTACACTCAAGAAATGTACATCAAAACATACACATTTTCATTGTATATACAAGAAATGTACATCAAAACATACACATTTTCAGTGTACATTCAAGAAATGTATATCAAAACATACACATTTACAGTGTACATTCAAGAAATGTACATCAAAACATACACATTTTCATTGTACATTCAAGGAATGTACATCAAAGCATACACATTTTCATTGTACATTCAAGAAATGTACATCAAAACACACACATTTTCAGTGTACATTCAAGAAATGTATATCAAAACATACACATTTTCATTGTACATTCAAGAAATGTACATCAAAACATACACATTTTCATTGTACATTAAAGAAATGTACATCAAAACCTACACATTTTCATTGTACACTCAAGAAATGTACATCAAAACATACACATTTTCAGTGTACATTCAAGAAATGTACATCAAAACATACACATTTTCATTGTATATACCAGAAATGTATATCAAAAAATACACATTTTCAGTGTACATTCAAGAAATGTACATCAAAACATACACATTTTCAGTGTACATTCAAGAAATGTACATCAAAACATACATTTTCATTGTATATACAAGAAATGTACATCAAAACATACACATGTCAGTGTACATTCAAGAAATGTACATCAAAACATACACATTTTCATTGTACATTCAAGAAATGTACATCAAAACATACACATTTTCATTGTACATTCTAGAAATATAAATCAAAACATACACATTTTCATTGTATATACAAGAAATGTACATCAAAACATACACATTTTCATTGTACATTCAAGAAATGTACATCAAAACATACACATTTTCATTGTACATTCTAGAAATATAAATCAAAGCATAGACATTTTCATTGTATATACAAGAAATGTACATCAAAACATACACATTTGCATTGTCCATTCAAGAAATGTACATCAAAACATACACATTTTCATTGTACATTCTAGAAATATAAATCAAAACATACACATTTTCAGTGTACATTCAAGAAATGTACATCAAAACATACACATTTTCATTGTACATTCAAGAAATGTACATCAAAACATACACATTTTCATTGTACATTCTAGAAATATAAATCAAAACATACATATTTTCAGTGCATATTCAAGAAATGTATATCAAATCATACATATTTTCATTTTACGTTCCAGAAATGTACCTCAAAACATACACATTTTCAGTGTACATTCAAGAAATGTATATCAAAAAATACACATTTTCAGTGTACATTCAAGAAATGTACATCAAAGCAAACACATTTTCATTGTACACTAAAGAAATTTACATCAAAACATACACATTTTCATTGTACATTCAAGAAATGCACATCAAAACATACACATTTTCATTGTACATTCAAGAAATATACATCAAAACATACACATTTTCATTGTACATTCAAGAAATGTACATCAAAACATACACATTTTCATTGTACACTCAAGAAATGTACATCAAAAAATACACATTTTCAGTGTACATTCAAGAAATGTACATCAAAGCAAACACATTTTCATTGTACACTAAGGTAATGTACATCAAAACATACACATTTAATTGTACATTCAAGAAATGTACATCAAAACATACACATTTTCATTGTACATTCAAGAAATGTACATCAAAACATACACATTTTCATTGTACATTCAAAGAATGTACATCAAAACATACACATTTTCATTGTACATTCAAGAAATGTACATCAAAACATACACATTTTCATTGTATATACAAGAAATGTACATCAAAACATACACATTTTCATTGTACACTAAAGAAATGTACATCAAAACATACACATTTTCAATGTACAATCAAGAAATGTACATCAAACATACACATTTTCATTGTACATTCAAGAAATGTAGATCAAAACATACACATTTTCATTGTACATTCAGGAAATGTACATCAAAACATACACATTTTCATTGTACACTCAAGAAATGTACATCAAAACATACATATTTTCATTGTATATACAAGAAATGTACATCAAAACATACACATTTTCGGTGTACATTCAAGAAATGTATATCAAAACATACACATTTACAGTGTACATTCAAGAAATGTACATCAAAACATACACATTTTCATTGTACATTCAAGAAATGTACATCAAAACATACACATTTTCATTGTACATTCTAGAAATATAAATCAAAGCATAGACATTTTCATTGTATATACAAGAAATGTACATCAAAACATACACATTTGCATTGTACATTCAAGAAATGTACATCAAAACATACAAATTTTCATTGTATATACAAGAAATGTACATCAAAACATTCACATTTTCATTGTACATTAAAGAAATGTACATCAAAACCTACACATTTTCAGTGTACATTCAAGAAATGTACATCAAAACATACACATCTTCATTGTACACTAAAGAAATGTACATCAAAACATACACATTTTCATTGTACATTCAAGAAATGCACATCAAAACATACACATTTTCATTGTACATTCAAGAAATCGACATCAAAACATACACATTTTCATTGTACATTCAAGAAATGTACATCAAAACATACACATTCTCATTGTACATTCAGGAAATGTACATCAAAACATACACATTTTCATTGTACACTCAAGAAATGTACATCAAAACATACACATTTTCATTGTACACTCAAGAAATGTACATCAAAACATACACATTTTCATTGTACATTCAAGAAATGTATATCAAAACATACACATTTTCATTGTACATTCAAGAAATGTACATCAAAACATACACATTTTCATTGTACATTCAAGAAATGTACATCAAAACATACACATTTTCACTGTACATTCAAGGAATGTACATCAAAACATACACATTTTCATTGTACATTCAAGAAATGTACATCAAAACACACACATTTTCAGTGTACATTCAAGAAATGTATATCAAACATACACATTTTCAGTGTACATTCAAGTAATGTACATCAAAACATCTAAATTTTCATTGTATATACAAGAAATGTACATCAAAACATACACATTTTCATTGTACATTAAAGAAATGTACATCAAAACCTACACATTTTCAGTGTACATTCAAGAAATGTACATCAAAACATACACATTTTCATTGTACACTCAAGAAATGTACATCAAAACATAGACATTTTCAGTGTACATTCAAAAAATGTACATCAAAACATACACATTTTCATTGTATATACCAGAAATGTACATCAAAACATACACTTTTTCATTGTATATACAAGAAATATACATCAAAACATACATATTTTCAGTGTACATTCAAGAAATGTACATGAAAACATATACATTTTCATTGTACATTCAAGAAATGTACATCAAAACATACACATTTTCATTGTACATTCAAGAAATGTACATCAAAACATACACATTTTCATTGTACATTCAAGAAATGTACATCAAAACATAAACATTTTCATTGTACATTCAAGGAATGTACATCAAAACATACACATTTTCAGTGTACATTCAAGAAATGTACATCAAAACATACACATTTTCAGTGTACATTCAAGAAATGTACATCAAAACATACACATTTTCATTGTACATTCAAGAAATGTACATCAAAACATACACATTTTCATTGTACATTCAAGAAATATACATCAAAACATACACATTTTCATTGTACATTCAAGAAATGTACATCAAAACCTACACATTTTCAGTGTACATTCAAGAAATGTACATCAAAACATACACATTTTCATTGTACATTCAAGAAATGTACATCAAACCATACACATTTTCATTGTACATTCAAGAAATATACATCAAAACATACACATTTTCATTGTACATTCAAGAAATGTACATCAAAACATACACATTTTCATTGTACATTCAAGAAATGTACATCAAAACATACACATTTTCATTGTATATACAAGAAATGTACATCAAAACATACACATTTTCATTGTACATTCAAGAAATGTATATCAAAGCATACACATTTTCAGTGTACATTCAAGAAATGTACATCAAAACATACACATTTTCATTGTACATTCAAGAAATGTACATCAAAACATACACATTTTCATTGTACATTCAAGAAATATACATCAAAACATACACATTTTCATTGTACATTCAAGAAATGTACATCAAAACATACACATTTTCATTGTACATTCTAGAAATATAAATCAAAACATACATATTTTCATTGTATATACAAGAAATGTACATCAAAACATATACATTATAATTGTACATTCAAGAAATGTATATCAAAGCATACACATTTTCAGTGTACATTCAACAAATGTACATCAAAACATACACATTTTCATTGTATATACAAGAAATGTACATCAAAACATACACATTTTCATTGTACACTAAAGAAATGTACATCAAAACATACACATTTTCAGTGTACATTCAATAAATGAATATCAAAACATACACATTTTCATTGTACATTCAAGAAATGTAGATCAAAACATACACATTTTCATTGTACATTCAAGAAATGAACATCAAAACATACACATTTTCATTGTACACTCAAGAAATGTACATCAAAACATACACATTTTCATTGTATATACAAGAAATGTACATCAAAACATACACATTTTCAGTGTACATTCAACAAAAGTACATCAAAACATACAAATTTTCACTGTATATACAAGAAATGTACATCAAAACATACACATTTTCATTGTACATTCTAGAAATATAAATCAAAACATACACATTTTCATTGTATATACAAGAAATGTACATCAAAACATACACATTTTCATTGTACATTCAAGAAATGTACATCAAAACATACACATTTTCATTGTACATTCTAGAACTATAAATCAAAGCATAGACATTTTCATTGTATATACAAGAAATGTACATCAAAACATACACATTTGCATTGTCCATTCAAGAAATGTACATCAAAACATACACATTTTCAAAGTACATTCTAGAAATATAAATCAAAACATACACATTTTCAGTGTACATTCAAGAAATGTACATCAAAACATACACATTTTCATTGTACATTCAAGAAATGTACATCAAAACATACACATTTTCATTGTACATTCTAGAAATATAAATCAAAACATACACATTTTCAGTGCATATTCAAGAAATGTATATCAAATCATACATATTTTCATTTTACGTTCCAGAAATGTACATCAAAACATACACATTTTCAGTGTACATTCAAGAAATGTATATCAAAAAATACACATTTTCAGTGTACATTCAAGAAATGTACATCAAAGCAAACACATTTTCATTGTACACTAAAGAAATTTACATCAAAACATACACATTTTCATTGTACATTCAAGAAATGCACATCAAAACATACACATTTTCATTGTACATTCAAGAAATATACATCAAAACATACACATTTTCATTGTACATTCAAGAAATGTACATCAAAACATACACATTTTCATTGTACACTCAAGAAATGTACATCAAAAAATACACATTTTCAGTGTACATTCAAGAAATGTACATCAAAGCAAACACATTATCATTGTACACTAAGGAAATGTACATCAAAACATACACATTTTCAGTGTACATTCAAGAAATGTATATCAAAACATACACATTTTCATTGTACATTCAAGAAATGTACATCAAAACATACACATTTTCATTGTACATTCAAGAAATGTACATCAAAACATACACATTTTCACTGTACATTCAAGGAATGTACATCAAAACATACACATTTTCATTGTACATTCAAGAAATGTACATCAAAACACACACATTTTCAGTGTACATTCAAGAAATGTATATCAAACATACACATTTTCAGTGTACATTCAAGTAATGTACATCAAAACATACAAATTTTCATTGTATATACAAGAAATGTACATCAAAACATACACATTTTCATTGTACATTAAAGAAATGTACATCAAAACCTACACATTTTCAGTGTACATTCAAGAAATGTACATCAAAACATACACATTTTCATTGTACACTCAAGAAATGTACATCAAAACATAGACATTTTCAGTGTACATTCAAAAAATGTACATCAAAACATACACATTTTCATTGTATATACCAGAAATGTACATCAAAACATACACTTTTTCATTGTATATACAAGAAATATACATCAAAACATACATATTTTCAGTGTACATTCAAGAAATGTACATGAAAACATATACATTTTCATTGTACATTGAAGAAATGTACATCAAAACATACACATTTTCATTGTACATTCAAGAAATGTACTTCAAAACATACACATCTTCATTGTACATTCAAGAAATATACATCAAAACATACACATTTTCATTGTACATTCAAGAAATGTACATCAAAACATACACATTTTCATTGTACATTCAAGAAATGTACATCAAAACATACACATTTTCATTGTATATACAAGAAATGTACATCAAAACATACACATTTTCATTGTACATTCAAGAAGTGTATATCAAAGCATACACATTTTCAGTGTACATTCAAGAAATGTACATCAAAACATACACATTTTCATTGTATATACAAGAAATATACATCAAAACATACACATTTTCATTGTACACTAAAGAAATGTACATCAAAACATACTAATTTTCATTGTACATTCAAGAAATATACATCAAAACATACACATTTTCATTGTACATTCAAGAAATGTACATCAAAACCTACACATTTTCAGTGTACATTCAAGAAATGTACATCAAAACATCCACATTTTCATTGTACATTCAAGAAATGTACATCAAAACATACACATTTTCATTGTACATTCAAGAAATATACATCAAAACATACACATTTTCATTGTACATTCAAGAAATGTACATCAAAACATACACATTTTCATTGTACATTCTAGAAATATAAATCAAAACATACACATTTTCATTGTATATACAAGAAATGTACATCAAAACATATACATTTTAATTGTACATTCAAGAAATGTATATCAAAGCATACACATTTTCAGTGTACATTCAACAAATGTACATCAAAACATACACATTTTCATTGTATATACAAGAAATGTACATCAAAACATACACATTTTCATTGTACACTAAAGAAATGTACATCAAAACATACACATTTTCAGTGTACATTCAAGAAATGTACATCAAAACATACACATTTTCATTGTACATTCAAGAAATGTAGATCAAAACATACACATTTTCATTGTACATTCAAGAAATGTACATCAAAACGTACACATTTTCACTGTACACTCAAGAAATGTACATCAAAACATACACATTTTCATTGTATATACAAGAAATGTACATCAAAACATACACATTTTCAGTGTACATTCAAGAAATGTATATCAAAACATACACATTTACAGTGTACATTCAAGAAATGTATATCAAAACATACACATTTTCATTGTATATACAAGAAATGTACATCAAAACATACACATTTTCATTGTACATTCAAGGAATGTACATCAAAGCATACACATTTTCATTGTACATTCAAGAAATGTACATCAAAACACACACATTTTCAGTGTACATTCAAGAAATGTATATCAAAACATACACATTTTCAGTGTACATTCAACAAAAGTACATCAAAACATACAAATTTTCATTGTATATACAAGAAATGTACATCAAAACATACACATTTTCATTGTACATTAAAGAAATGTACATCAAAACCTACACATTTTCAGTGTACATTCAAGAAATGTACATCAAAACATACACATTTTCATTGTACATTCAAGAAATGTACATCAAAACATACACATTTTCATTGTACATTCTAGAAATATAAATCAAAGCATAGACATTTTCATTGTATATACAAGAAATGTACATCAAAACATACACATTTGCATTGTACATTCAAGAAATGTACATCAAAACATACAAATTTTCATTGTATACACAAGAAATGTACATCAAAACATACACATTTTCATTGTACATTAAAGAAATGTACATCAAAACCTACACATTTTCAGTGTACATTCAAGAAATGTACATCAAAACATACACATCTTCATTGTACACTAAAGAAATGTACATCAAAACATACACATTTTCATTGTACATTCAAGAAATGCACATCAAAACATACACATTTTCATTGTACATTCAAGAAATCTCCATCAAAACATACACATTTTCATTGTACATTCAAGAAATGTACATCAAAACATACACATTCTCATTGTACATTCAAGAAATGTACATCAAAACATACACATTTTCATTGTACACTCAAGAAATGTACATCAAAACATACACATTTTCATTGTACACTCAAGAAATGTACATCAAAACATACACATTTTCATTGTACATTCAAGAAATGTATATCAAAACATACACATTTTCATTGTACATTCAAGAAATGTACATCAAAACATACACATTTTCATTGTACATTCAAGAAATGTACATCAAAACATACACATTTTCACTGTACATTCAAGGAATGTACATCAAAACATATACATTTTCATTGTACATTCAAGAAATGTACATCAAAACACACACATTTTCAGTGTACATTCAAGAAATGTATATCAAACATACACATTTTCAGTGTACATTCAAGTAATGTACATCAAAACATCTAAATTTTCATTGTATATACAAGAAATGTACATCAAAACATACACATTTTCATTGTACATTAAAGAAATGTACATCAAAACCTACACATTTTCAGTGTACATTCAAGAAATGTACATCAAAACATACACATTTTCATTGTACACTCAAGAAATGTACATCAAAACATAGACATTTTCAGTGTACATTCAAAAAATGTACATCAAAACATACACATTTTCATTGTATATACCAGAAATGTACATCAAAACATACACTTTTTCATTGTATATACAAGAAATATACATCAAAACATACATATTTTCAGTGTACATTCAAGAAATGTACATGAAAACATATACATTTTCATTGTACATTCAAGAAATGTACATCAAAACATACACATTTTCATTGTACATTCAAGAAATGTACATCAAAACATACACATTTTCATTGTACATTCAAGAAATGTACATCAAAACATAAACATTTTCATTGTACATTCAAGGAATGTACATCAAAACATACACATTTTCAGTGTACATTCAAGAAATGTACATCAAAACATACACATTTTCAGTGTACATTCAAGAAATGTACATCAAAACATACACATTTTCATTGTACATTCAAGAAATGTACATCAAAACATACACATTTTCATTGTACATTCAAGAAATATACATCAAAACATACACATTTTCATTGTACATTCAAGAAATGTACATCAAAACCTACACATTTTCAGTGTACATTCAAGAAATGTACATCAAAACATACACATTTTCATTGTACATTCAAGAAATGTACATCAAAACATACACATTTTCATTGTACATTCAAGAAATATACATCAAAACATACACATTTTCATTGTACATTCAAGAAATGTACATCAAAACATACACATTTTCATTGTACATTCAAGAAATGTACATCAAGACATACACATTTTCATTGTATATACAAGAAATGTACATCAAAACATACACATTTTCATTGTACATTCAAGAAATGTATATCAAAGCATACACATTTTCAGTGTACATTCAAGAAATGTACATCAAAACATACACATTTTCATTGTACATTCAAGAAATGTACATCAAAACATACACATTTTCATTGTACATTCTAGAAATATAAATCAAAACATACATATTTTCATTGTATATACAAGAAATGTACATCAAAACATATACATTTTAATTGTACATTCAAGAAATGTATATCAAAGCATACACATTTTCAGTGTACATTCAACAAATGTACATCAAAACATACACATTTTCATTGTATATACAAGAAATGTACATCAAAACATACACATTTTCATTGTACACTAAAGAAATGTACATCAAAACATACACATTTTCAGTGTACATTCAAGAAATGAATATCAAAACATACACATTTTCATTGTACATTCAAGAAATGTAGATCAAAACATACACATTTTCATTGTACATTCAAGAAATGAACATCAAAACATACACATTTTCATTGTACACTCAAGAAATGTACATCAAAACATACACATTTTCATTGTATATACAAGAAATGTACATCAAAACATACACATTTTCAGTGTACATTCAACAAAAGTACATCAAAACATACAAATTTTCATTGTATATACAAGAAATGTACATCAAAACATACACATTTTCATTGTACATTCTAGAAATATAAATCAAAACATACACATTTTCATTGTATATACAAGAAATGTACATCAAAACATACACATTTTCATTGTACATTCAAGAAATGTACATCAAAACATACACATTTTCATTGTACATTCTAGAAATATAAATCAAAGCATAGACATTTTCATTGTATATACAAGAAATGTACATCAAAACATACACATTTGCATTGTCCATTCAAGAAATGTACATCAAAACATACACATTTTCAATGTACATTCTAGAAATATAAATCAAAACATACACATTTTCAGTGTACATTCAAGAAATGTACATCAAAACATACACATTTTCATTGTACATTCAAGAAATGTACATCAAAACATACACATTTTCATTGTACATTCTAGAAATATAAATCAAAACATACACATTTTCAGTGCATATTCAAGAAATGTATATCAAATCATACATATTTTCATTTTACGTTCCAGAAATGTACATCAAAACATACACATTTTCAGTGTACATTCAAGAAATGTATATCAAAAAATACACATTTTCAGTGTACATTCAAGAAATGTACATCAAAGCAAACACATTTTCATTGTACACTAAAGAAATTTACATCAAAACATACACATTTTCATTGTACATTCAAGAAATGCACATCAAAACATACACATTTTCATTGTACATTCAAGAAATATACATCAAAACATACACATTTTCATTGTACATTCAAGAAATGTACATCAAAACATACACATTTTCATTGTACACTCAAGAAATGTACATCAAAAAATACACATTTTCAGTGTACATTCAAGAAATGTACATCAAAGCAAACACATTTTCATTGTACACTAAGGAAATATACATCAAAACATACACATTTTCATTGTACATTCAAGAAATGTACATCAAAACATACACATTTTCATTGTACATTCAAGAAATGTACATCAAAACATACACATTTTCATTGTACAAATAAAGAATGTACATCAAAACATACACATTTTCATTGTACATTCAAGAAATGTACATCAAGACACACACATTTTCAGTGTACATTCAAGAAATGTACATCAAAACATACACATTTTCATTGTATATACAAGAAATGTACATCAAAACATACACATTTTCATTGTACACTAAAGAAATGTACATCAAAACATACACATTTTCAGTGTACATTCAAGAAATGTACATCAAACATACACATTTTCATTGTACATTCAAGAAATGTAGATCAAAACATACACATTTTCATTGTACATTCAGGAAATGTACATCAAAACATACACATTTTCATTGTACACTCAAGAAATGTACATCAAAACATACATATTTTCATTGTATATACAAGAAATGTACATCAAAACATACACATTTTCAGTGTACATTCAAGAAATGTATATCAAAACATACACATTTACAGTGTACATTCAAGAAATGTACATCAAAACATACACATTTTCATTGTACATTCAAGCAATGTACATCAAAACATACACATTTTCATTGTACATTCAAGAAATGTACATCAAAACATACACATTTTCATTGTACATTCTAGAAATATAAATCAAAGCATAGACATTTTCATTGTATATACAAGAAATGTACATCAAAACATACACATTTGCATTGTACATTCAAGAAATGTACATCAAAACATACAAATTTTCATTGTATACACAAGAAATGTACATCAAAACATACACATTTTCATTGTACATTAAAGAAATGTACATCAAAACCTACACATTTTCAGTGTACATTCAAGAAATGTACATCAAAACATACACATCTTCATTGTACACTAAAGAAATGTACATCAAAACATACACATTTTCATTGTACATTCAAGAAATGCACATCAAAACATACACATTTTCATTGTACATTCAAGAAATCTCCATCAAAACATACACATTTTCATTGTACATTCAAGAAATGTACATCAAAACATACACATTCTCATTGTACATTCAAGAAATGTACATCAAAACATACACATTTTCATTGTACACTCAAGAAATGTACATCAAAACATACACATTTTCATTGTACACTCAAGAAATGTACATCAAAACATACACATTTTCATTGTACATTCAAGAAATGTATATCAAAACATACACATTTTCATTGTACATTCAAGAAATGTACATCAAAACATACACATTTTCATTGTACATTCAAGAAATGTACATCAAAACATACACATTTTCACTGTACATTCAAGGAATGTACATCAAAACATACACATTTTCATTGTACATTCAAGAAATGTACATCAAAACACACACATTTTCAGTGTACATTCAAGAAATGTATATCAAACATACACATTTTCAGTGTACATTCAAGTAATGTACATCAAAACATACAAATTTTCATTGTATATACAAGAAATGTACATCAAAACATACACATTTTCATTGTACATTAAAGAAATGTACATCAAAACCTACACATTTTCAGTGTACATTCAAGAAATGTACATCAAAACATACACATTTTCATTGTACACTCAAGAAATGTACATCAAAACATAGACATTTTCAGTGTACATTCAAAAAATGTACATCAAAACATACACATTTTCATTGTATATACCAGAAATGTACATCAAAACATACACTTTTTCATTGTATATACAAGAAATATACATCAAAACATACATATTTTCAGTGTACATTCAAGAAATGTACATGAAAACATATACATTTTCATTGTACATTGAAGAAATGTACATCAAAACATACACATTTTCATTGTACATTCAAGAAATGTACTTCAAAACATACACATTTTCATTGTACATTCAAGAAATGTACATCAAAACATAAACATTTTCATTGTACATTCAAGGAATGTACATCAAAACATACACATTTTCAGTGTACATTCAAGAAATGTACATCAAAACATACACATTTTCAGTGTACATTCAAGAAATGTACATCAAAACATACACATTTTCATTGTACATTCAAGAAATGTACATCAAAACATACACATCTTCATTGTACATTCAAGAAATATACATCAAAACATACACATTTTCATTGTACATTCAAGAAATGTACATCAAAACATACACATTTTCATTGTACATTCAAGAAATGTACATCAAAACATACACATTTTCATTGTATATACAAGAAATGTACATCAAAACATACACATTTTCATTGTACATTCAAGAAGTGTATATCAAAGCATACACATTTTCAGTGTACATTCAAGAAATGTACATCAAAACATACACATTTTCATTGTATATACAAGAAATATACATCAAAACATACACATTTTCATTGTACACTAAAGAAATGTACATCAAAACATACTAATTTTCATTGTACATTCAAGAAATATACATCAAAACATACACATTTTCATTGTACATTCAAGAAATGTACATCAAAACCTACACATTTTCAGTGTACATTCAAGAAATGTACATCAAAACATCCACATTTTCATTGTACATTCAAGAAATGTACATCAAAACATACACATTTTCATTGTACATTCAAGAAATATACATCAAAACATACACATTTTCATTGTACATTCAAGAAATGTACATCAAAACATACACATTTTCATTGTACATTCTAGAAATATAAATCAAAACATACACATTTTCATTGTATATACAAGAAATGTACATCAAAACATATACATTTTAATTGTACATTCAAGAAATGTATATCAAAGCATACACATTTTCAGTGTACATTCAACAAATGTACATCAAAACATACACATTTTCATTGTATATACAAGAAATGTACATCAAAACATACACATTTTCATTGTACACTAAAGAAATGTACATCAAAACATACACATTTTCAGTGTACATTCAAGAAATGTACATCAAAACATACACATTTTCATTGTACATTCAAGAAATGTAGATCAAAACATACACATTTTCATTGTACATTCAAGAAATGTACATCAAAACGTACACATTTTCACTGTACACTCAAGAAATGTACATCAAAACATACACATTTTCATTGTATATACAAGAAATGTACATCAAAACATACACATTTTCAGTGTACATTCAAGAAATGTATATCAAAACATACACATTTACAGTGTACATTCAAGAAATGTATATCAAAACATACACATTTTCATTGTATATACAAGAAATGTACATCAAAACATACACATTTTCATTGTACATTCAAGGAATGTACATCAAAGCATACACATTTTCATTGTACATTCAAGAAATGTACATCAAAACACACACATTTTCAGTGTACATTCAAGAAATGTATATCAAAACATACACATTTTCAGTGTACATTCAACAAAAGTACATCAAAACATACAAATTTTCATTGTATATACAAGAAATGTACATCAAAACATACACATTTTCATTGTACATTAAAGAAATGTACATCAAAACCTACACATTTTCAGTGTACATTCAAGAAATGTACATCAAAACATACACATTTTCATTGTACACTCAAGAAATGTACATCAAAACATACACATTTTCAGTGTACATTCAAGAAATGTACATCAAAACATACACATTTTCATTGTATATACCAGAATTGTACATCAAAACATACACATTTTCATTGTACATTCAAGAAATGTAGATCAAAACATACACATTTTCATTGTACATTCAAGAAATGTACATCAAAACATACACATTTTCATTGTACACTCAAGAAATGTACATCAAAACATACACATTTTCATTGTATATACAAGAAATGTACATCAAAACATACACATTTTCAGTGTACATTCAAGAAATGTATATCAAAACATACACATTTACAGTGTACATTCAAGAAATGTATATCAAAACATACACATTTTCATTGTATATACAAGAAATGTACATCAAAACATACACATTTTCATTGTACATTCAAGGAATGTACATCAAAGCATACACATTTTCATTGTACATTCAAGAAATGTACATCAAAACACACATATTTTCAGTGTACATTCAAGAAATGTATATCAAAACATACACATTTTCAGTGTACATTCAACAAAAGTACATCAAAACATACAAATTTTCATTGTATATACAAGAAATGTACATCAAAACATACACATTTTCATTGTACATTAAAGAAATGTACATCAAAACCTACACATTTTCAGTGTACATTCAAGAAATGTACATCAAAACATACACATTTTCATTGTACACTCAAGAAATGTACATCAAAACATACACATTTTCAGTGTACATTCAAGAAATGTACATCAAAACATACACATTTTCATTGTATATACCAGAATTGTACATCAAAACATACACATTTTCATTGTATATACAAGAAATGTACATCAAAACATACACATTTTCAGTGTACATTCAAGAAATGTACATCAAAACATACACATTTTCATTGTACATTCAAGAAATGTACATAAAAACATACACATTTTCATTGTATATACCAGAAATGTACATCAAAACATACACATTTTCATTGTATATACAAGAAATATAAATCAAAACATACACATTTTCATTGTATATACAAGAAATGTACATGAAAACATACACATTTTCATTGTACACTCAAGAAATGTACATCAAAAGATACACATTTTCAGTGCACATTCAAGAAATGTATATCAAATCATACACATTTTCATTTTACGTTCCAGAAATGTACATCAAAACATACACATTTTCAGGATACATTCAAGAAATGTATATCAAAAAATACACATTTTCAGTGTACATTCAAGAAATGTACATCAAAGCAAACACATTTTCATTGTACACTAAAGAAATGTACATCAAAACATACACATTTTCATTGTACATTCAAGAAATTCACATCAAAACATACACATTTTCATTGTACATTCAAGAAATGTAGATCAAAACATACACATTTTCATTGTACATTCAAGAAATGAACATCAAAACATACACATTTTCATTGTACACTCAAGAAATGTACATCAAAACATACACATTTTCATTGTATATACAAGAAATGTACATCAAAACATACACATTTTCAGTGTACATTCAACAAAAGTACATCAAAACATACAAATTTTCACTGTATATACAAGAAATGTACATCAAAACATACACATTTTCATTGTACATTCAAGAAATGTACATCAAAACATACACATTTTCATTGTCCATTCTAGAAATATAAATCAAAGCATAGACATTTTCATTGTATATACAAGAAATGTACATCAAAACATACACATTTGCATTGTCCATTCAAGAAATGTACATCAAAACATACACATTTTCAATGTACATTCTAGAAATATAAATCAAAACATACACATTTTCAGTGTACATTCAAGAAATGTACATCAAAACATACACATTTTCATTGTACATTCAAGAAATGTACATCAAAACATACACATTTTCATTGTACATTCTAGAAATATAAATCAAAACATACACATTTTCAGTGCATATTCAAGAAATGTATATCAAATCATACATATTTTCATTTTACGTTCCAGAAATGTACATCAAAACATACACATTTAAAGTGTACATTCAAGAAATGTATATCAAAAAATACACATTTTCAGTGTACATTCAAGAAATGTACATCAAAGCAAACACATTTTCATTGTACACTAAAGAAATTTACATCAAAACATACACATTTTCATTGTACATTCAAGAAATGCACATCAAAACATACACATTTTCATTGTACATTCAAGAAATATACATCAAAACATACACATTTTCATTGTACATTCAAGAAATGTACATCAAAACATACACATTTTCATTGTACACTCAAGAAATGTACATCAAAAAATACACATTTTCAGTGTACATTCAAGAAATGTACATCAAAGCAAACACATTTTCATTGTACACTAAGGAAATGTACATCAAAACATACACATTTTCATTGTACATTCAAGAAATGTACATCAAAACATACATATTTTCATTGTACATTCAAGAAATGTACATCAAAACATACACATTTTCATTGTACAAATAAAGAATGTACATCAAAACATACACATTTTCATTGTACATTCAAGAAATGTACATCAAGACACACACATTTTCAGTGTACATTCAAGAAATGTACATCAAAACATACACATTTTCATTGTATATACAAGAAATGTACATCAAAACATACACATTTTCATTGTACACTAAAGAAATGTACATCAAAACATACACATTTTCAGTGTACATTCAAGAAATGTACATCAAACATACACATTTTCATTGTACATTCAAGAAATGTAGATCAAAACATACACATTTTCATTGTACATTCAGGAAATGTACATCAAAACATACACATTTTCATTGTACACTCAAGAAATGTACATCAAAACATACATATTTTCATTGTATATACAAGAAATGTACATCAAAACATACACATTTTCAGTGTACATTCAAGAAATGTATATCAAAACATACACATTTACAGTGTACATTCAAGAAATGTACATCAAAACATACACATTTTCATTGTACATTCAAGCAATGTACATCAAAACATACACATTTTCATTGTACATTCAAGAAATGTACATCAAAACATACACATTTTCATTGTACATTCTAGAAATATAAATCAAAGCATAGACATTTTCATTGTATATACAAGAAATGTACATCAAAACATACACATTTGCATTGTACATTCAAGAAATGTACATCAAAACATACAAATTTTCATTGTATACACAAGAAATGTACATCAAAACATACACATTTTCATTGTACATTAAAGAAATGTACATCAAAACCTACACATTTTCAGTGTACATTCAAGAAATGTACATCAAAACATACACATCTTCATTGTACACTAAAGAAATGTACATCAAAACATACACATTTTCATTGTACATTCAAGAAATGCACATCAAAACATACACATTTTCATTGTACATTCAAGAAATCTCCATCAAAACATACACATTTTCATTGTACATTCAAGAAATGTACATCAAAACATACACATTCTCATTGTACATTCAAGAAATGTACATCAAAACATACACATTTTCATTGTACACTCAAGAAATGTACATCAAAACATACACATTTTCATTGTACACTCAAGAAATGTACATCAAAACATACACATTTTCATTGTACATTCAAGAAATGTATATCAAGACATACACATTTTCATTGTACATTCAAGAAATGTACATCAAAACATACACATTTTCATTGTACATTCAAGAAATGTACATCAAAACATACACATTTTCACTGTACATTCAAGGAATGTACATCAAAACATACACATATTCATTGTACATTCAAGAAATGTACATCAAAACACACACATTTTCAGTGTACATTCAAGAAATGTATATCAAACATACACATTTTCAGTGTACATTCAAGTAATGTACATCAAAACATACAAATTTTCATTGTATATACAAGAAATGTACATCAAAACATACACATTTTCATTGTACATTAAAGAAATGTACATCAAAACCTACACATTTTCAGTGTACATTCAAGAAATGTACATCAAAACATACACATTTTCATTGTACACTCAAGAAATGTACATCAAAACAGACATTTTCAGTGTACATTCAAAAAATGTACATCAAAACATACACATTTTCATTGTATATACCAGAAATGTACATCAAAACATACACTTTTTCATTGTATATACAAGAAATATACATCAAAACATACATATTTTCAGTGTACATTCAAGAAATGTACATGAAAACATATACATTTTCATTGTACATTGAAGAAATGTACATCAAAACATACACATTTTCATTGTACATTCAAGAAATGTACTTCAAAACATACACATTTTCATTGTACATTCAAGAAATGTACATCAAAACATAAACATTTTCATTGTACATTCAAGGAATGTACATCAAAACATACACATTTTCAGTGTACATTCAAGAAATGTACATCAAAACATACACATTTTCATTGTACATTCAAGAAATGTACATCAAAACATACACATTTTCATTGTACATTCAAGAAATATACATCAAAACATACACATTTTCATTGTACATTCAAGAAATGTACATCAAAACATACACATTTTCATTGTACATTCAAGAAATGTACATCAAAACATACACATTTTCATTGTATATACAAGAAATGTACATCAAAACATACACATTTTCATTGTACATTCAAGAAGTGTATATCAAAGCATACACATTTTCAGTGTACATTCAAGAAATGTACATCAAAACATACACATTTTCATTGTATATACAAGAAATATACATCAAAACATACACATTTTCATTGTACACTAAAGAAATGTACATCAAAACATACTAATTTTCATTGTACATTCAAGAAATATACATCAAAACATACACATTTTCATTGTACATTCAAGAAATGTACATCAAAACCTACACATTTTCAGTGTACATTCAAGAAATGTACATCAAAACATCCACATTTTCATTGTACATTCAAGAAATGTACATCAAAACATACACATTTTCATTGTACACTCAAGAAATGTACATCAAAACATACACATTTTCATTGTATATACAAGAAATGTACATCAAAACATACACATTTTCAGTGTACATTCAAGAAATGTATATCAAAACATACACATTTACAGTGTACATTCAAGAAATGTATATCAAAACATACACATTTTCATTGTATATACAAGAAATGTACATCAAAACATACACATTTTCATTGTACATTCAAGGAATGTACATCAAAGCATACACATTTTCATTGTACATTCAAGAAATGTACATCAAAACACACATATTTTCAGTGTACATTCAAGAAATGTATATCAAAACATACACATTTTCAGTGTACATTCAACAAAAGTACATCAAAACATACAAATTTTCATTGTATATACAAGAAATGTACATCAAAACATACACATTTTCATTGTACATTAAAGAAATGTACATCAAAACCTACACATTTTCAGTGTACATTCAAGAAATGTACATCAAAACATACACATTTTCATTGTACACTCAAGAAATGTACATCAAAACATACACATTTTCAGTGTACATTCAAGAAATGTACATCAAAACATACACATTTTCATTGTATATACCAGAATTGTACATCAAAACATACACATTTTCATTGTATATACAAGAAATGTACATCAAAACATACACATTTTCAGTGTACATTCAAGAAATGTACATCAAAACATACACATTTTCATTGTACATTCAAGAAATGTACATAAAAACATACACATTTTCATTGTATATACCAGAAATGTACATCAAAACATACACATTTTCATTGTATATACAAGAAATATAAATCAAAACATACACATTTTCATTGTATATACAAGAAATGTACATGAAAACATACACATTTTCATTGTACACTCAAGAAATGTACATCAAAAGATACACATTTTCAGTGCACATTCAAGAAATGTATATCAAATCATACACATTTTCATTTTACGTTCCAGAAATGTACATCAAAACATACACATTTTCAGGATACATTCAAGAAATGTATATCAAAAAATACACATTTTCAGTGTACATTCAAGAAATGTACATCAAAGCAAACACATTTTCATTGTACACTAAAGAAATGTACATCAAAACATACACATTTTCATTGTACATTCAAGAAATTCACATCAAAACATACACATTTTCATTGTACATTCAAGAAATGTAGATCAAAACATACACATTTTCATTGTACATTCAAGAAATGAACATCAAAACATACACATTTTCATTGTACACTCAAGAAATGTACATCAAAACATACACATTTTCATTGTATATACAAGAAATGTACATCAAAACATACACATTTTCAGTGTACATTCAACAAAAGTACATCAAAACATACAAATTTTCACTGTATATACAAGAAATGTACATCAAAACATACACATTTTCATTGTACATTCAAGAAATGTACATCAAAACATACACATTTTCATTGTCCATTCTAGAAATATAAATCAAAGCATAGACATTTTCATTGTATATACAAGAAATGTACATCAAAACATACACATTTGCATTGTCCATTCAAGAAATGTACATCAAAACATACACATTTTAAATGTACATTCTAGACATATAAATCAAAACATACACATTTTCAGTGTACATTCAAGAAATGTACATCAAAACATACACATTTTCATTGTACATTCAAGAAATGTACATCAAAACATACACATTTTCATTGTACATTCTAGAAATATAAATCAAAACATACACATTTTCAGTGCATATTCAAGAAATGTATATCAAATCATACATATTTTCATTTTACGTTCCAGAAATGTACATCAAAACATACACATTTAAAGTGTACATTCAAGAAATGTATATCAAAAAATACACATTTTCAGTGTACATTCAAGAAATGTACATCAAAGCAAACACATTTTCATTGTACACTAAAGAAATTTACATCAAAACATACACATTTTCATTGTACATTCAAGAAATGCACATCAAAACATACACATTTTCATTGTACATTCAAGAAATATACATCAAAACATACACATTTTCATTGTACATTCAAGAAATGTACATCAAAACATACACATTTTCATTGTACACTCAAGAAATGTACATCAAAAAATACACATTTTCAGTGTACATTCAAGAAATGTACATCAAAGCAAACACATTTTCATTGTACACTAAGGAAATGTACATCAAAACATACACATTTTCATTGTACATTCAAGAAATGTACATCAAAACATACATATTTTCATTGTACATTCAAGAAATGTACATCAAAACATACACATTTTCATTGTACAAATAAAGAATGTACATCAAAACATACACATTTTCATTGTACATTCAAGAAATGTACATCAAGACACACACATTTTCAGTGTACATTCAAGAAATGTACATCAAAACATACACATTTTCATTGTATATACAAGAAATGTACATCAAAACATACACATTTTCATTGTACACTAAAGAAATGTACATCAAAACATACACATTTTCAGTGTACATTCAAGAAATGTACATCAAACATACACATTTTCATTGTACATTCAAGAAATGTAGATCAAAACATACACATTTTCATTGTACATTCAGGAAATGTACATCAAAACATACACATTTTCATTGTACACTCAAGAAATGTACATCAAAACATACATATTTTCATTGTATATACAAGAAATGTACATCAAAACATACACATTTTCAGTGTACATTCAAGAAATGTATATCAAAACATACACATTTACAGTGTACATTCAAGAAATGTACATCAAAACATACACATTTTCATTGTACATTCAAGCAATGTACATCAAAACATACACATTTTCATTGTACATTCAAGAAATGTACATCAAAACATACACATTTTCATTGTACATTCTAGAAATATAAATCAAAGCATAGACATTTTCATTGTATATACAAGAAATGTACATCAAAACATACACATTTGCATTGTACATTCAAGAAATGTACATCAAAACATACAAATTTTCATTGTATACACAAGAAATGTACATCAAAACATACACATTTTCATTGTACATTAAAGAAATGTACATCAAAACCTACACATTTTCAGTGTACATTCAAGAAATGTACATCAAAACATACACATCTTCATTGTACACTAAAGAAATGTACATCAAAACATACACATTTTCATTGTACATTCAAGAAATGCACATCAAAACATACACATTTTCATTGTACATTCAAGAAATCTCCATCAAAACATACACATTTTCATTGTACATTCAAGAAATGTACATCAAAACATACACATTCTCATTGTACATTCAAGAAATGTACATCAAAACATACACATTTTCATTGTACACTCAAGAAATGTACATCAAAACATACACATTTTCATTGTACACTCAAGAAATGTACATCAAAACATACACATTTTCATTGTACATTCAAGAAATGTATATCAAGACATACACATTTTCATTGTACATTCAAGAAATGTACATCAAAACATACACATTTTCATTGTACATTCAAGAAATGTACATCAAAACATACACATTTTCACTGTACATTCAAGGAATGTACATCAAAACATACACATATTCATTGTACATTCAAGAAATGTACATCAAAACACACACATTTTCAGTGTACATTCAAGAAATGTATATCAAACATACACATTTTCAGTGTACATTCAAGTAATGTACATCAAAACATACAAATTTTCATTGTATATACAAGAAATGTACATCAAAACATACACATTTTCATTGTACATTAAAGAAATGTACATCAAAACCTACACATTTTCAGTGTACATTCAAGAAATGTACATCAAAACATACACATTTTCATTGTACACTCAAGAAATGTACATCAAAACAGACATTTTCAGTGTACATTCAAAAAATGTACATCAAAACATACACATTTTCATTGTATATACCAGAAATGTACATCAAAACATACACTTTTTCATTGTATATACAAGAAATATACATCAAAACATACATATTTTCAGTGTACATTCAAGAAATGTACATGAAAACATATACATTTTCATTGTACATTGAAGAAATGTACATCAAAACATACACATTTTCATTGTACATTCAAGAAATGTACTTCAAAACATACACATTTTCATTGTACATTCAAGAAATGTACATCAAAACATAAACATTTTCATTGTACATTCAAGGAATGTACATCAAAACATACACATTTTCAGTGTACATTCAAGAAATGTACATCAAAACATACACATTTTCATTGTACATTCAAGAAATGTACATCAAAACATACACATTTTCATTGTACATTCAAGAAATATACATCAAAACATACACATTTTCATTGTACATTCAAGAAATGTACATCAAAACATACACATTTTCATTGTACATTCAAGAAATGTACATCAAAACATACACATTTTCATTGTATATACAAGAAATGTACATCAAAACATACACATTTTCATTGTACATTCAAGAAGTGTATATCAAAGCATACACATTTTCAGTGTACATTCAAGAAATGTACATCAAAACATACACATTTTCATTGTATATACAAGAAATATACATCAAAACATACACATTTTCATTGTACACTAAAGAAATGTACATCAAAACATACTAATTTTCATTGTACATTCAAGAAATATACATCAAAACATACACATTTTCATTGTACATTCAAGAAATGTACATCAAAACCTACACATTTTCAGTGTACATTCAAGAAATGTACATCAAAACATCCACATTTTCATTGTACATTCAAGAAATGTACATCAAAACATACACATTTTCATTGTACATTCAAGAAATATACATCAAAACATACACATTTTCATTGTACATTCAAGAAATGTACATCAAAACATACACATTTTCATTGTACATTCTAGAAATATAAATCAAAACATACACATTTTCATTGTATATACAAGAAATGTACATCAAAACATATACATTTTAATTGTACATTCAAGAAATGTATATCAAAGCATACACATTTTCAGTGTACATTCAACAAATGTACATCAAAACATACACATTTTCATTGTATATACAAGAAATGTACATCAAAACATACACATTTTCATTGTACACTAAAGAAATGTACATCATAACATACACATTTTCAGTGTACATTCAAGAAATGTACATCAAAACATACACATTTTCATTGTACATTCAAGAAATGTAGATCAAAACATACACATTTTCATTGTACATTCAAGAAATGTACATCAAAACGTACACATTTTCACTGTACACTCAAGAAATGTACATCAAAACATACACATTTTCATTGTATATACAAGAAATGTACATCAAAACATACACATTTTCAGTGTACATTCAAGAAATGTATATCAAAACATACATATTTACAGTGTACATTCAAGAAATGTATATCAAAACATACACATTTTCATTGTATATACAAGAAATGTACATCAAAACATACACATTTTCATTGTACATTCAAGGAATGTACATCAAAGCATACACATTTTCATTGTACATTCAAGAAATGTACATCAAAACACACACATTTTCAGTGTACATTCAAGAAATGTATATCAAAACATACACATTTTCAGTGTACATTCAACAAAAGTACATCAAAACATACAAATTTTCATTGTATATACAAGAAATGTACATCAAAACATACACATTTTCATTGTACATTAAAGAAATGTACATCAAAACCTACACATTTTCAGTGTACATTCAAGAAATGTACATCAAAACATACACATTTTCATTGTACACTCAAGAAATGTACATCAAAACATACACATTTTCAGTGTACATTCAAGAAATGTACATCAAAACATACACATTTTCATTGTATATACCAGAATTGTACATCAAAACATACACATTTTCATTGTACATTCAAGAAATGTAGATCAAAACATACACATTTTCATTGTACATTCAAGAAATGTACATCAAAACATACACATTTTCATTGTACACTCAAGAAATGTACATCAAAACATACACATTTTCATTGTATATACAAGAAATGTACATCAAAACATACACATTTTCAGTGTACATTCAAGAAATGTATATCAAAACATACACATTTACAGTGTACATTCAAGAAATGTATATCAAAACATACACATTTTCATTGTATATACAAGAAATGTACATCAAAACATACACATTTTCATTGTACATTCAAGGAATGTACATCAAAGCATACACATTTTCATTGTACATTCAAGAAATGTACATCAAAACACACATATTTTCAGTGTACATTCAAGAAATGTATATCAAAACATACACATTTTCAGTGTACATTCAACAAAAGTACATCAAAACATACAAATTTTCATTGTATATACAAGAAATGTACATCAAAACATACACATTTTCATTGTACATTAAAGAAATGTACATCAAAACCTACACATTTTCAGTGTACATTCAAGAAATGTACATCAAAACATACACATTTTCATTGTACACTCAAGAAATGTACATCAAAACATACACATTTTCAGTGTACATTCAAGAAATGTACATCAAAACATACACATTTTCATTGTATATACCAGAATTGTACATCAAAACATACACATTTTCATTGTATATACAAGAAATGTACATCAAAACATACACATTTTCAGTGTACATTCAAGAAATGTACATCAAAACATACACATTTTCATTGTACATTCAAGAAATGTACATAAAAACATACACATTTTCATTGTATATACCAGAAATGTACATCAAAACATACACATTTTCATTGTATATACAAGAAATATAAATCAAAACATACACATTTTCATTGTATATACAAGAAATGTACATGAAAACATACACATTTTCATTGTACACTCAAGAAATGTACATCAAAAGATACACATTTTCAGTGCACATTCAAGAAATGTATATCAAATCATACACATTTTCATTTTACGTTCCAGAAATGTACATCAAAACATACACATTTTCAGGATACATTCAAGAAATGTATATCAAAAAATACACATTTTCAGTGTACATTCAAGAAATGTACATCAAAGCAAACACATTTTCATTGTACACTAAAGAAATGTACATCAAAACATACACATTTTCATTGTACATTCAAGAAATTCACATCAAAACATACACATTTTCATTGTACATTCAAGAAATATACATCAAAACATACACATTTACATTGTACATTCAAGAAATGTACATCAAAACATACACATTCTCATTGTAAATTCAAGAAATGTACATCAAAACATACACATCTTGATTGTACACTCAAGAAATGTACATCAAAAGATACACATTTTCATTGTACACTCAAGAAATGTACATCAAAAAATACACATTTTCAGTGTCATTGAAGAAATGTACATCAATGCAAACACATTTTCATTGTACACTAAAGAAAAGTACACCAAAACATACACATTTTCATTGTACATTCAAGAAATGCACATCAAAACATACACATTTTCATTGTACATTCAAGAAATATACATCAAAACATACACATTTTCATTGTACATTCAAGAAATGTACATCAAAACATACACATTTTGATTGTACACTCAAGAAATGTACATCAAAACATACACATTTTCATTGTACACTCAAGAAATGTACATCAAAACATACACATTTACATTGTACATTCAAGAAATGTATATCAAAACATACACATTTTCATTGTACATTCAAGAAATGTACATCAAAACATACACATTTTCATTGTACATTCAAGAAATGTACATCAAAACATACACATTTTCATTGTACATTCAAAGAGTGTACATCAAAACATACACACTTTCATTGTACCTTCAAGAAATGTACATCAAAACACAGACATTTTCAGTGTACATTCAAGAAATGTATATCAAAACATACACTTTTTCAGTGTACATTCAAGAAATGTACATCAAAACATACAAAATTTCATTGTATATTAAAGAAATGTACATCAAAACCTACACATTTTCACTGTACATTCAAGAAATGTGTATCAAAACATACACATTTTCAGTGTACATTCAAGAAATGTACATCAAAACATACACATTTTCATTGTACATTAAAGAAATGTACATCAAAACCTACACATTTTCAGTGTACATTCAAGAAATGTACATCAAAACATACACATTTTCATTGTGCACTCAAGAAATGTAAATCAAAACATACACATTTTCAGTGTACATTCAAGAAATGTACATCAAAATATACACATTTTCATTGTATATACCAGAAATGTACATCAAAACATACACATTTTCATTGTATATACAAGAAATGTACATCAAAACATACACATTTTCATTGTACATTCAAGAAATGTACATCAAAACATACACATTTTTATTGTACATTCTAGAAATATAAATCAAAGCATACACATTTTCATTGTATATACAAGAAATGTACATCAAAACATACACATTTTCATTGTACATTCAAGAAATGTACATCAAAACATACACATTTTCATTGTACATTCTAGAAATATAAGTCAAAACATACACATTTTCAGTGTACATTCAAAAAATGTACATCAAAACATACACATTTTCATTGTACATTCAAGAAATGTACATCAAAACATACACATTTTCATTGTACATTCTAGAAATATAAACCAAAACATACACATCTTCAGTGCATATTCAAGAAATGTATATCAAATCATACACATTTTCATTTTACGTTCCAGAAATGTACATCAAAACATACACATTTTCAGTGTACATTCAAGAAATGTATTTCAAAAAATACACATTTTCAGTGTACATTCAAGAAATGTACATCAAAGCAAACACATTTTCATTGTACACTAAAGAAATGTACATCAAAACATACACATTTTCATTGTACATTCAAGAAATGCACATCAAAACATACACATTTTCATTGTACAATCAAGAAATATACATCAAAACATACACATTTTTATTGTACATTCAAGAAATGTACATCAAAACATACACATTTTCATTGTACACTCAAGAAATGTACATCAAAAAATACACATTTTCAGTGTACATTCAAGAAATGTACATCAAAGCATACACATTTTCATTGTACATTCAAGAAGTGTACATCAAAACACACACCTTTTCAGTGTACATTCAAGAAATGTATATCAAAACATACACATTTTCAGTGTACATTCAAGAAATGTACATCAAAGCATACAAATTTTCACTGTATATACAAGAAATGTACATCAAAACATACACATTTTCATTGTACATTAAAGAAATGTACATCAAAACCTACACATTTTCAGCGTACATTCAAGAAATGTACATCAAAACATACGCATTTTCATTGTACACTCAAGAAATGTACATCAAAACATACACATTTTCAGTGTACATTCAAGAAATGTACATCCAAATATACACATTTTCAATGTATATACCAGAAATGTACATCAAAACATATACATTTTCATTGTACATTCAAGGAATGTATATCAAAACATACACATTTTCAGATTACATTCAAGAAGTGTACATCAAAACATTAACATTTTCATTGTATATACAAGAAATGTACATCAAAACATACACATTTTCAGTGTACATTCAAGAAATGTACATCAAAACATATACATTTTCATTGTATATACAAGAAATGTACATCCAAACATACACATTTTCAGTGTACATTCAAGAAATGTATATCAAAACATACACATTTACAGTGTACATTCAAGAAATGTACATCAAAACATACACATTTTCAGTATACATTCAAGAAATGTACATGAAAACATATACATTTTCATTGTACATTCAAGAAATGTATATCAAAACATACACATTTTCAGTGTACATTCCAGAAATGTACATCAAAACAGACACATTTTCAGTGTACATTCAAGAAATGTATATCAAAAAATACACATTTTCAGTGTACATTCAAGAAATGTACATCAAAGCAAACACATTTTCATTGTACACTAAAGAAATGTATATCAAAACATACACATTTTCATTGTACATTCAAGAAATGCACATCAAAACATACACATTTTCATTGTACATTCAAGAAATATACATCAAAACATACACATTTTCATTGTACACTCAAGAAATGTACATCAAAACATACACATTTTCATTGTACATTCAAGAAATGTATATCAAAACATACACATTTTCATTGTACATTCAAGAAATGTACATCAAAACATACACATTTTCATTGTACATTCAAGAAATGTACATCAAAACATACACATTTTCATTGTATATACCAGAAATGTACATCAAAACATACACATTTTCATTGTACATTCAAGAAATGTACATCAAAACAAACACATTTTCAGTGTACATTCAAGAAATGTATACCAAACATACACATTTTCAGTGTACATTCAAGTAATGTACATCAAAACATACAAATTTTCATTGTATATACAAGAAATGTACATCAAAACATACACATTTTCATTGTACATTAAAGAAATGTACATCAAAACCTACACATTTTCAGTGTACATTCAAGAAATGTACATCAAAACATACACATTTTCATTGTACACTCAAGAAATGTACATCAAAACATACACTTTTCAGTGTACATTCAAAAAATGTACATCAAAACATACACATTTTCATTGTATATACCAGAAATGTACATCAAAACATACACTTTTTCATTGTATATACAAGAAATATACATCAAAACATACATATTTTCAGTGTACATTCAAGAAATGTACATCAAAACATACACATTTTCATTGTACATTCAAGAAATGTACATCAAAACATACACATTTTCATTGTACATTCAAGAAATGTATATCAAAACATACACATTTTCATTGTACATTCAAGAAATGTACATCAAAACATACACATTTTCATTGTACATTCAAGAAATGTACATCAAAACATACACATTTTCATTGTACATTCAAGAAATGTGCATCAAAACATACACATTTTCATTGTACATTCAAGAAATGTATATCAAAACATACACATTTTCATTGTACATTCAAGAAATGTACATCAAAACATACACATTTTCATTGTACATTCAAGAAATGTACATCAAAACATACACATTTTCATTGTACACTCAGGAAATGTACATCAAAACATACACATTTTCAGTGTACATTCAAGAAATGTACATCAAAACATACACATTTTCATTGTACACTCAAGAAATGTACATCAAAACATACACTTTTCAGTGTACATTCAAAAAATGTACATCAAAACATACACATTTTCATTGTACATTCAAGAAATGTACATCAAAACATACACATTTTCATTGTACATTCAAGAAATGTATATCAAAACATACACATTTTCATTGTACATTCAAGAAATGTACATCAAAACATACACATTTTCATTGTACATTCAAGAAATGTACATCAAAACATACACATTTTCATTGTATATACCAGAAATGTACATCAAAACATACACATTTTCATTGTACATTAAAGAAATGTACATCAAAACCTACACATTTTCAGTGTACATTCAAGAAATGTACATCAAAACATACACATTTTCATTGTACACTCAAGAAATGTACATCAAAACATACACTTTTCAGTGTACATTCAAAAAATGTACATCAAAACATACACATTTTCATTGTATATACCAGAAATGTACATCAAAACATACACTTTTTCATTGTATATACAAGAAATATACATCAAAACATACATATTTTCAGTGTACATTCAAGAAATGTACATCAAAACATACACATTTTCATTGTACATTCAAGAAATGTACATCAAAACATACACATTTTCATTGTACATTCAAGAAATGTATATCAAAACATACACATTTTCATTGTACATTCAAGAAATGTACATCAAAACATACACATTTTCATTGTACATTCAAGAAATGTACATCAAAACATACACATTTTCATTGTATATACCAGAAATGTACATCAAAACATACACATTTTCATTGTACATTCAAGAAATGTACATCAAAACACACACATTTTCAGTGTACATTCAAGAAATGTATATCAAACATACACATTTTCAGTGTACATTCAAGTAATGTACATCAAAACATACAAATTTTCATTGTATATACAAGAAATTTACATCAAAACATACACATTTTCAGTGTACATTCAAGAAATGTACATCAAAACATACACATTTTCATTGTACACTCAAGAAATGTACATCAAAACATACACTTTTCAGTGTACATTCAAAAAATGTACATCAAAACATACACATTTTCATTGTATATACCAGAAATGTACATCAAAACATACACTTTTTCATTGTATATACAAGAAATATACATCAAAACATACATATTTTCAGTGTACATTCAAGAAATGTACATGAAAACATATACATTTTCATTGTACATTCAAGAAATGTACATCAAAACATACACATTTTCATTGTACATTCAAGAAATGTACATCAAAACATAAACATTTTCATTGTACATTCAAGGAATGTACATCAAAACATACACATTTTCAGTGTACATTCAAGAAATGTACATCAAAACATACACATTTTCAGTGTACATTCAAGAAATGTACATCAAGACATACACATTTTCATTGTACATTCAAGAAATGTACATCAAAACATACACATTTTCATTGTACACTCAAGAATTGTACATCAAAACATACACATTTTGAGTGTACATTCAAGAAATGTACATCAAAACATACACATTTTCATTGTACATTCAAGAAATGTACATCAAAACATAAACATTTTCATTGTACATTCAAGGAATGTACATCAAAACATACACATTTTCATTGTACATTCAAGAAATGTACATGAAAACACACACATTTTCAGTGTACATTAAAGAAATGTATATAAAAACATACACATTTTCAGTGTACAGTCAAGAAATGTACATCAAAACATACAAATTTTCATTGTATATACAAGAAATGTACATCAAAACATACACATTTTCATTGTACATTAAAGAAATGTACATCAAAACCTACACATTTTCAGTGTACATTCAAGAAATGTACATCAAAACATACACATTTTCATTGTACACTCAAGAAATGTACATCAAAACATACACTTTTCAGTGTACATTCAAAAAATGTACATCAAAACATACACATTTTCATTGTATATACCAGAAATGTACATCAAAACATACACTTTTTCATTGTATATACAAGAAATATACATCAAAACATACATATTTTCAGTGTACATTCAAGAAATGTACATGAAAACATATACATTTTCATTGTACATTCAAGAAATGTATATCAAAAAATACACATTTTCAGTGTACATTCCAGAAATGTACATCAAAACATACACATTTTCAGTGTACATTCAAGAAATGTATATCAAAAAATACACATTTTCAGTGTACATTCAAGAAATGTACATCAAAGCAAACACATTTTCATTGTACACTAAAGAAATGTACATCAAAACATACACATTTTCATTGTACATTCAAGAAATGCACATCAAAACATACACATTTTCATTGTACACACAAGAAATGTACATCAAAACATACACATTTTCATTGTACATTCAAGAAATGTACATCAAAACATACACATTTTCATTGTACATTCAAGAAATGTATATCAAAACATACACATTTTCATTGTACATTCAAGAAATGTACATCAAAACATACACATTTTCATTGTACATTCAAGAAATGTACATCAAAACATACACATTTTCATTGTACATTCAAGAAATGTATATCAAAACATACACATTTTCATTGTACATTCAAGAAATGTACATCAAAACATACACATTTTCATTGTACATTCAAGAAATGTATATCAAAACATACACATTTTCATTGTACATTCAAGAAATGTACATCAAAACATACACATTTTCAGTGTACATTCAAGAAATGTACATGAAAACATATACATTTTCATTGTACATTCAAGAAATGTTAATCAAAACATACACATTTTCAGATTACATTCAAGAAATGTACATCAAAACATACACATTTTCATTGTATATACAAGAAATGTACATCAAAACATACACATCTTCATTGTACACTAAAGAAATGTACATCAAAACATACACACTTTCAGTGTACATTCAATAAATGTACATAAAAAAATACACATTTTCATTGTACATTCAAGAAATGTACATCAAAACATACACATTTTCATTGTACATTCAAGAAATGTACATCAAAACATATACATTTTCATTGTACACTCAAGAAATGTACATCAAAACATACACATTTTCATTGTACATTCAAGAAATGTATATCAAAACATACACATTTACAGTGTACATTCAAGAAATGTACATCAAAACATACACATTTTCAGTATACATTCAACAAATGTACATGAAAACATATACATTTTCATTGTACATTCAAGAAATGTATATCAAAACATACATATTTTCAGTGTACATTCCAGAAATGTACATCAAAACATACACATTTTCAGTGTACATTCAAGAAATGTATATCAAAAAATACACATTTTCAGTGTACATTCAAGAAATGTACATCAAAGCAAACACATTTTCATTGTACACTAAAGAAATGTACATCAAAACATACACATTTTCATTGTACATTCAAGAAATGCACATCAAAACATACACATTTTCATTGTACATTCAAGAAATGTACATCAAAACATACACATTCTCATTGTACATTCAAGAAATGTACATCAAAACATACACATTTTCATTGTACACTCAAGAAATTTACATCAAAACATACACATTTTCATTGTACACTCAAGAAATGTACATCAAAACATACACATTTTCATTGTACATTCAAGAAATGTATATCAAAACATACACATTTTCATTGTACATTCAAGAAATGTACATCAAAACATACACATTTTCATTGTACATTCAAGAAATGTACATCAAAACATACACATTTTCATTGTACATTCAAGGAATGTACATCAAAACATACACATTTTCATTGTACATTCAAGAAATGTACATCAAAACATACACATTTTCATTGTACATTCAAGGAATATACATCAAAACATACACATTTTCAGTGTACATTCAAGAAATGTATATCAAAACATACACATTTTCAGTGTACATCCAAGAAATGTACATCAAAACATACAAATTTTCATTGTATATACAAGAAATGTACATCAAAACATACACATTTTCATTGTATATACAAGAAATATACATCAAATCATACACATTTTCAGTGTACATTCAAGAAATGTACATCAAAACATATACATTTTCATTGTATATACAAGAAATGTACATCAAAACATACACATTTTCAGTGTACATTCAAGAAATGTACATGAAAACATATACATTTTCATTGTACATTCAAGAAATGTATATCAAAACATACACATTTTCAGATTACATGCAAGAAATGTACATCAAAACATACACATTTTCATTGTACATTCAAGAAATGTACATCAAAACATACACATTTTCATTGTACATTCAAGAAATGTACATCAAAACATAAACATTTTCATTGTACATTCAAGGAATGTACATCAAAACATACACATTTTGATTGTACATTCAAGAAATGTACATCAAAACACACACATTTTCAGTGTACATTCAAGAAATGTGTATCAAAACATACACATTTTCAGTGTACATTCAAGAAATGTACATCAAAACATACAAATTTTCATTGTATATACAAGAAATGTACATCAAAACATACACATTTTCATTGTACATTAAAGAAATGTACATCAAAACCTACACATTTTCTGTGTACATTCAAGAAATGTACATCAAAACATACACATTTTCATTGTACACTCAAGAAATGTACATCAAAACATACACATTTCCAGTGTACATTCAAGAAATGTACATCAAAACATACACATTTTCATTGTATATACCAGAAATGTACATCAAAACATACACATTTTCATTGTATATACAAGAAATGTACATCAAAACATACATTTTCAGTGTACATTCAAGAAATGTACATCAAAACATATACATTTTCATTGTATATACAAGAAATGTACATCACAACATACACATCTTCATTGTACACTAAAGAAATGTACATCAAAACATACACACTTTCAGTGTACATTCAAGAAATGTATATCAAAAAATACACATTTTCATTGTACATTCAAGAAATGTACATCAAAACATACACATTTTCATTGTACATTCAAGAAATGTACATCAAAACATACACATTTTCATTGTACACTCAAGAATTGTACATCAAAACATACACATTTTTATTGTACACTAAAGAAATGTACATCAAAACATACACACTTTCAGTGTACATTCAAGAAATGTACATCAAAACATACACATTTTCATTGTACACTCAAGAATTGTACATCAAAACATACACATTTTCATTGTACATTCAAGAAATGTACATCAAAACATACACATTTTCAGTGTACATTCAAGAAATGTACATCAAAACATACACATTTTCATTGTACACTCAAGAAATGTACATCAAAACATACACATTTTCATTGTACATTCAAGAAATGTACATCAAAGCATACACATTTTCATTGTACATTCAAGGTGTGTACATCAAAACATACACATTTTCATTGTACATTCAAGAAATGTACGTCAAAACACACACATTTTCATTGTACAATCAAGAATTGTACATCAAAACATACACATTTTGAGTGTACATTCAAGAGATATACATCAAAACATGCACATTTTCATTGTATATACCAGAAATGTACATCAAAACATACACATTTTCATTGTATATACAAGAAATGTACATCAAAACATACACATTTTCAGTGTACATTCAAGAAATGTACATCAAAGCATACACATTTTCATTGTATATACCAGAAATGTACATCAAAACATATACATTTTCATTGTATATACAAGAAATGTACATCAAAACATACACATTTTCAGTGTACATTCAAGAAATGTACATGAAAACATATACATTTTCATTGTACATTCAAGAAATGTATATCAAAACATACACATTTTCAGATTACATTCAAGAAATGTACATCAAAACATACACATTTTCATTGTATATACAAGAAATGTACATCAAAACATACACATCTTCATTGTACACTAAAGAAATGTACATCAAAACATACACACTTTCAGTGTACATTCAATAAGTGTACATCAAAAAATACACATTTTCATTGTACATTCAAGAAATGTACATCAAACCATACACATTTTCATTGTACATTCAAGAAATGTATATCAAAACATATACATTTTCATTGTACACTCAAGAAATGTACATCAAAACATACACATTTTCATTGTACATTCAAGAAATGTATATCAAAACATACACATTTACAGTGTACATTCAAGAAATGTACATCAAAACATACACATTTTCAGTATACATTCAACAAATGTACATGAAAACATATACATTTTCATTGTACATTCAAGAAATGTATATCAAAACATACACATTTTCAGTGTACATTCAAGAAATGCAAATCAAAACATACACATTTTCATTGTACATTCAAGAAATATACATCAAAACATACACATTTTCATTGTACATTCAAGAAATGTACATCAAAATATACACATTCTCATTGTACATTCAAGAAATGTACATCAAAACATACACATTTTCATTGTACACTCAACAAATGTACATCAAAACATACACATTTTCATTGTACACTCAAGAAATGTACATCAAAACATACACATTTTCATTGTACATTCAAGAAATGTATATCAAAACATACACATTTTCATTGTACATTCAAGAAATGTACATCAAAACATACACATTTTGATTGTACATTCAAGAAACGTACATCAAAACATACACATTTTCATTGTACATTCAAGGAATGTACATCAAAACATACACATTTTCAGTGTACATTCAAGAAATGTATATCAAAACCTACACATTTTCAGTGTACATTCAAGAAATGTACATCAAAACATACAAATTTTCATTGTATATACAAGAAATCTACATCAAAACATACACATTTTCATTGTACATTAAAGAAATGTACATCAAAACCTACACATTTTCAGTGTACATTCAAGAAATGTACATCAAAGCATACACATTTTCATTCTACACTCAAGAAATGTACATCAAAACATATGCATTTTCAGTCTACATTCAAAAAATGTACATCAAAACATACACATTTTCATTGTATATACCAGAAATGTACATCAAAACATACACATTTTCATAGTATATACAAGAAATATACATCAAATCATACACATTTTCAGTGTACATTCAAGAAATGTACATCAAAACATATACATTTGCATTGTCTATACAAGAAATGTACATCAAAACATACACATTTTCAGTGTACATTCAAGAAATGTACATGAAAACATATACATTTTCATTGTACATTCAAGAAATGTATATCAAAACATACACATTTTCAGATTACATTCAAGAAATGTACATCAAAACATACACATTTTCATTGTATATACCAGAAATGTACATCAAAACATACACATCTTCATTGTACACTAAAGAAATGTACATCAAAACATACACACTTTCAGTGTACATTCAATAAATGTACATCAAAAAATACACATTTTCATTGTACATTCAAGAAATGTACATCAAAACATACACATTTTCATTGTACATTCAAGAAATGTACATCAAAACATATACATTTTCATTGTACACTCAAGAAATGTACATCAAAACATACACATTTTCATTGTACATTCAAGAAATGTATATCAAAACATACACATTTACAGTGTACATTCAAAAAATGTACATCAAAACATACACATTTTCAGTATACATTCAACAAATGTACATGAAAACATATACATTTTCATTGTACATTCAAGAAATGTATATCAAAACATACACATTTTCAGTGTACATTCCAGAAATGTACATCAAAACATACACATTTTCATTGTACATTCAAGAAATGTACATCAAAACACACACATTTTCAGTGTACATTCAAGAAATGTATATCAAAACATACACATTTTCAGTGTACATTCAAGAAATGTACATCAAAACATACAAATTTTCATTGTATATACAAGAAATGTACATCAAAACATACACATTTTCATTGTACATTAAAGAAATGTACATCAAAACCTACACATTTTTAGTGTACATTCAAGAAATGTACATCAAAACATACACATTTTCATTGTACACTCAAGAAATGTACATCAAAACATACACATTTTCAGTGTACATTCAAGAAATGTACATCAAAACACACACATTTTCATTGTATATACCAGAAATGTACATCAAAACATACACATTTTCATTGTATATACAAGAAATGTACATCAAAACATACACATTTTCAGTGTACATTCAAGAAATGTACATCAAAACATATACATTTTCATTGTATATACAAGAAATGTACATCAAAACATACACATTTTCAGTGTACATTCAAGAAATGTACATGAAAACATATACATTTTCATTGTACATTCAAGAAATGTATATCAAAACATACACATTTTCAGATTACATTCAAGAAATGTACATCAAAACATACACATTTTCATTGTATATACAAGAAATGTACATCAAAACATACACATCTTCATTGTACACTAAAGAAATGTACATCAAAACATACACACTTTCAGTGTACATTCAAGAAATGTATATCAAAAAATACACATTTTCATTGTACATTCAAGAAATGTACATCAAAACATACACATTTTCATTGTACATTCAGGAAATGTACATCAAAACATACACATTTTCATTGTACACTCAAGAATTGTACATCAAAACATACATATTTTCATTGTACACTAAAGAAATGTACATCAAAACATACACACTTTCAGTGTACATTCAAGAAATGTACATCAAAACATACACATTTTCATTGTACACTCAAGAATTGTACATCAAAACATACACATTTTCATTGTACATCCAAGAAATGTACATCAAAACATATACATTTTCAGTGTACATTCAAGAAATGTACTTCAAAACATACACATTTTCATTGTACACTCAAGAAATGTACATCAAATAATACACATTTTCATTGTACATTCAAGAAATGTACATCAAAACATACACATTTTCATTGTACATTCAAGGAATGTACATCAAAACATACACATTTTCATTGTACATTCAAGAAATGTACATCAAAACACACACATTTCCATTGTACACTCAAGAATTGTACATCAAAACATACACATTTTGAGCGTACATTCAAGAGATATACATCAAAACATGCACATTTTCATTGTATATACCAGAAATGTACATCAAAACATACACATTTTCATTGTATATACAAGAAATGTACATCAAAACATACACATTTTCAGTGTACATTCAAGAAATGTACATCAAAGCATACACATTTTCATTGTATATACCAGAAATGTACATCAAAACATATACATTTTCATTGTATATACAAGAAATGTACATCAAAACATACACATTTTCAGTGTACATTCAAGAAATGTACATGAAAACCTATACATTTTCATTGTACATTCAAGAAATGTTAATCAAAACATACACATTTTCAGATTACATTCAAGAAATGTACATCAAAACATACACATTTTCATTGTATATACAAGAAATGTACTTCAAAACATACACATCTTCATTGTACACTAAAGAAATGTACATCAAAACATACACACTTTCAGTGTACATTCAATAAATGTACATAAAAAAATACACATTTTCATTGTACATTCAAGAAATGTACATCAAAACATACACATTTTCATTGTACATTCAAGAAATGTACATCAAAACATATACATTTTCATTGTACACTCAAGAAATGTACATCAAAACATACACATTTTCATTGTACATTCAAGAAATGTATATCAAAACATACACATTTACAGTGTACATTCAAGAAATGTACATCAAAACATACACATTTTCAGTATACATTCCACAAATGTACATGAAAACATATACATTTTCATTGTACATTCAAGAAATGTATATCAAAACATACACATTTTCAGTGTACATTCCAGAAATGTACATCAAAACATAAACATTTTCAGTGTACATTCAAGAAATGTACTTCAAAACATACACATTTTCATTGTACATTCAAGGAATGTACATCAAAACATACACATTTTCATTGTACATTCAAGAAATGTACATCAAAACATACACATTTTCATTGTACATTCCAGGAATATACATCAAAACATACACATTTTCAGTGTACATTCAAGAAATGTATATCAAAAAATACACATTTTCAGTGTACATTCAAGAAATGTACATCAAAGCAAACACATTTTCATTGTACACAAAAGGAATGTACATCAAAACATACACATTTTCATTGTACATTCAAGAAATGCACATCAAAACATACACATTTTCATTGTACATTCAAGAAATATACATCAAAACATACACATTTTCATTGTACATTCAAGAAATGTACATCAAAACATACACATTCTCATTGTACATTCAAGAAATGTACATCAAAACATACACATTTTCATTGTACACTCAAGAAATATACATCAAAACATACACATTTTCATTGTACACTCAAGAAATGTACATCAAAACATACACATTTTCATTGTACATTCAACACATGTATATCAAAACATACACATTTTGATTGTACATTCAAGAAATGTACATCAAAACATACACATTTTCATTGTACATTCAAGAAATGTACTTCAAAACATACACATTTTCATTGTACATTCAAGGAATGTACATCAAAACATACACATTTTCATTGTACATTCAAGAAATGTACATCAAAACATACACATTTTCATTGTACATTCAAGGAATATACATCAAAACATACACATTTTCAGTGTACATTCAAGAAATGTATATCAAAACATACACATTTTCAGTGTACATTCAAGAAATGTACATCAAAACATACAAATTTTCATTGTATATACAAGAAATGTACATCAAAACATACACATTTTCATTGTATATACAAGAAATATACATCAAATCATACACATTTTCAGTGTACATTCAAGAAATGTACATCAAAACATATACATTTTCATTGTATATACAAGAAATGTACATCAAAACATACACATTTTCAGTGTACATTCAAGAAATGTACATGAAAACATATACATTTTCATTGTACATTCAAGAAATGTATATCAAAACATACACATTTTCAGATTACATTCAAGAAATGTACATCAAAACATACACATTTTCATTGTACATTCAAGAAATGTTCATCAAAACATACACATTTTCATTGTACATTCAAGAAATGTACATCAAAACATAAACATTTTCATTGTACATTCAAGGAATGTACATCAAAGCATACACATTTTCATTGTACATTCAAGAAATGTACATCAAAACACACACATTTTCAGTGTACATTCAAGAAATGTGTATCAAAACATACACATTTTCAGTGTACATTCAAGAAATGTACATCAAAACATACAAATTTTCATTGTATATACAAGAAATGTACATCAAAACATACACATTTTCATTGTACATTAAAGAAATGTACATCAAAAGCTACACATTGTAAGTGTAAATTCAAGAAATGTACATCAAAACATACACATTTTCATTGTACACTCAAGAAATGTACATCAAAACATACACATTTCCAGTGTACATTCAAGAAATGTACATGAAAACATACACATTTTCATTGTATATACCAGAAATGTACATCAAAACATACACATTTTCATTGTATATACAAGAAATGCACATCAAAACATACATTTTCAGTGTACATTCAAGAAATGTACATCAAAACATATACATTTTCATTGTATATACAAGAAATGTACATCAAAACATACACATCTTCATTGTACACTAAAGAAATGTACATCAAAACATACACACTTTCAGTGTACATTCAAGAAATGTATATCAAAAAATACACATTTTCATTGTACATTCAAGAAATGTACATCAAAACATACACATTTTCATTGTACATTCAAGAAATGTACATCAAAACATACACATTTTCATTGTACACTCAAGAATTGTACATCAAAACATACACATTTTCATTGTACACTAAAGAAATGTACATCAAAACATACACACTTTCAGTGTACATTCAAGAAATGTACATCAAAACATACACATTTTCATTGTACACTCAAGAATTGTACATCAAAACATACACATTTTCATTGTACATTCAAGAAATGTACATCAAAACATACACATTTTCAGTGTACATTCAAGAAATGTACATCAAAACATACACATTTTCATTGTACACTCAAGAAATGTACATCAAAACATACACATTTTCATTGTACATTCAAGAAATGTACATCAAAACATACACATTTTCATTGTACATTCAAGGAATGTACATCAAAACATACACATTTTCATTGTACATTCAAGAAATGTACATCAAAACACACACATTTTCATTGTACAATCAAGAATTGTACATCAAAACATACACATTTTGAGTGTACATTCAAGAGAGATACATCAAAACATGCACATTTTCATTGTATATACCAGAAATGTACATCAAAACATACACATTTTCATTGTATATACAAGAAATGTACATCAAAACATACACATTTTCAGTGTACATTCAAGAAATGTACATCAAAGCATACACATTTTCATTGTATATACCAGAAATGTACATCAAAACATATACATTTTCATTGTATATACAAGAAATGTACATCAAAACATACACATTTTCAGTGTACATTCAAGAAATGTATATCAAAACATACACATTTTCAGATTACATTCAAGAAATGTACATCAAAACATACACATTTTCATTGTACATTCAAGAAATGCACATCAAAACATACACATTTTCATTGTACATTCAAGAAATATACATCAAAACATACACATTTTCATTGTACATTCAAGAAATGTACATCAAAACATACACATTCTCATTGTACATTCAAGAAATGTACATCAAAACATACACATTTTCATTGTACACTCAAGAAATGTACATCAAAACATACACATTTTCATTGTACACTCAAGAAATGTACATCAAAACATACACATTTTCATTGTACATTCAACACATGTATATCAAAACATACACATTTTGATTGTACATTCAAGAAATGTACATCAAAACATACACATTTTCATTGTACATTCAAGAAATGTACTTCAAAACATACACATTTTCATTGTACATTCAAGGAATGTACATCAAAACATACACATTTTCATTGTACATTCAAGAAATGTACATCAAAACATACACATTTTCATTGTACATTCAAGGAATATACATCAAAACATACACATTTTCAGTGTACATTCAAGAAATGTATATCAAAACATACACATTTTCAGTGTACATTCAAGAAATGTACATCAAAACATACAAATTTTCATTGTATATACAAGAAATGTACATCAAAACATACACATTTTCATTGTATATACAAGAAATATACATCAAATCATACACATTTTCAGTGTACATTCAAGAAATGTACATCAAAACATATACATTTTCATTGTATATACAAGAAATGTACATCAAAACATACACATTTTCAGTGTACATTCAAGAAATGTACATGAAAACATATACATTTTCATTGTACATTCAAGAAATGTATATCAAAACATACACATTTTCAGATTACATTCAAGAAATGTACATCAAAACATACACATTTTCATTGTACATTCAAGAAATGTTCATCAAAACATACACATTTTCATTGTACATTCAAGAAATGTACATCAAAACATAAACATTTTCATTGTACATTCAAGGAATGTACATCAAAGCATACACATTTTCATTGTACATTCAAGAAATGTACATCAAAACACACACATTTTCAGTGTACATTCAAGAAATGTGTATCAAAACATACACATTTTCAGTGTACATTCAAGAAATGTACATCAAAACATACAAATTTTCATTGTATATACAAGAAATGTACATCAAAACATACACATTTTCATTGTACATTAAAGAAATGTACATCAAAAGCTACACATTGTAAGTGTAAATTCAAGAAATGTACATCAAAACATACACATTTTCATTGTACACTCAAGAAATGTACATCAAAACATACACATTTCCAGTGTACATTCAAGAAATGTACATGAAAACATACACATTTTCATTGTATATACCAGAAATGTACATCAAAACATACACATTTTCATTGTATATACAAGAAATGCACATCAAAACATACATTTTCAGTGTACATTCAAGAAATGTACATCAAAACATATACATTTTCATTGTATATACAAGAAATGTACATCAAAACATACACATCTTCATTGTACACTAAAGAAATGTACATCAAAACATACACACTTTCAGTGTACATTCAAGAAATGTATATCAAAAAATACACATTTTCATTGTACATTCAAGAAATGTACATCAAAACATACACATTTTCATTGTACATTCAAGAAATGTACATCAAAACATACACATTTTCATTGTACACTCAAGAATTGTACATCAAAACATACACATTTTCATTGTACACTAAAGAAATGTACATCAAAACATACACACTTTCAGTGTACATTCAAGAAATGTACATCAAAACATACACATTTTCATTGTACACTCAAGAATTGTACATCAAAACATACACATTTTCATTGTACATTCAAGAAATGTACATCAAAACATACACATTTTCAGTGTACATTCAAGAAATGTACATCAAAACATACACATTTTCATTGTACACTCAAGAAATGTACATCAAAACATACACATTTTCATTGTACATTCAAGAAATGTACATCAAAACATACACATTTTCATTGTACATTCAAGGAATGTACATCAAAACATACACATTTTCATTGTACATTCAAGAAATGTACATCAAAACACACACATTTTCATTGTACAATCAAGAATTGTACATCAAAACATACACATTTTGAGTGTACATTCAAGAGAGATACATCAAAACATGCACATTTTCATTGTATATACCAGAAATGTACATCAAAACATACACATTTTCATTGTATATACAAGAAATGTACATCAAAACATACACATTTTCAGTGTACATTCAAGAAATGTACATCAAAGCATACACATTTTCATTGTATATACCAGAAATGTACATCAAAACATATACATTTTCATTGTATATACAAGAAATGTACATCAAAACATACACATTTTCAGTGTACATTCAAGAAATGTATATCAAAACATACACATTTTCAGATTACATTCAAGAAATGTACATCAAAACATACACATTTTCATTGTACATTCAAGAAATGTACATCAAAACACACACATTTTCAGTGTACATTCAAGAAATGTATATCAAAACATACACATTTTCAGTGTACATTCAAGAAATGTACATCAAAACATACAAATTTTCATTGTATATACAAGAAATGTACATCAAAACATACACATTTTCATTGTACATTAAAGAAATGTACATCAAAACCTACACATTTTTAGTGTACATTCAAGAAATGTACATCAAAACATACACATTTTCATTGTAGACTCAAGAAATGTACATCAAAACATACACATTTTCAGTGTACATTCAAGAAATGTACATCAAAACACACACATTTTCATTGTATATACCAGAAATGTACATCAAAAGATACACATTTTCATTGTATATACAAGAAATGTACATCAAAACATACACATTTTCAGTGTACATTCAAGAAATGTACATCAAAACATATACATTTTCATTGTATATACAAGAAATGTACATCAAAACATACACATTTTCAGTGTACATTCAAGAAATGTACATGAAAACATATACATTTTCATTGTACATTCAAGAAATGTATATCAAAACATACACATTTTCAGATTACATTCAAGAAATGTACATCAAAACATACACATTTTCATTGTATATACAAGAAATGTACATCAAAACATACACATCTTCATTGTACACTAAAGAAATGTACATCAAAACATACACACTTTCAGTGTACATTCAAGAAATGTATATCAAAAAATACACATTTTCATTGTACATTCAAGAAATGTACATCAAAACATACACATTTTCATTGTACATTCAGGAAATGTACATCAAAACATACACATTTTCATTGTACACTCAAGAATTGTACATCAAAACATACATATTTTCATTGTACACTAAAGAAATGTACATCAAAACATACACACTTTCAGTGTACATTCAAGAAATGTACATCAAAACATACACATTTTCATTGTACACTCAAGAATTGTACATCAAAACATACACATTTTCATTGTACATCCAAGAAATGTACATCAAAACATATACATTTTCAGTGTACATTCAAGAAATGTACATCAAAACATACACATTTTCATTGTACACTCAAGAAATGTACATCAAATAATACACATTTTCATTGTACATTCAAGAAATGTACATCAAAACATACACATTTTCATTGTACATTCAAGGAATGTACATCAAAACATACACATTTTCATTGTACATTCAAGAAATGTACATCAAAACACACACATTTCCATTGTACACTCAAGAATTGTACATCAAAACATACACATTTTGAGCGTACATTCAAGAGATATACATCAAAACATGCACATTTTCATTGTATATACCAGAAATGTACATCAAAACATACACATTTTCATTGTATATACAAGAAATGTACATCAAAACATACACATTTTCAGTGTACATTCAAGAAATGTACATCAAAGCATACACATTTTCATTGTATATACCAGAAATGTACATCAAAACATATACATTTTCATTGTATATACAAGAAATGTACATCAAAACATACACATTTTCAGTGTACATTCAAGAAATGTACATGAAAACCTATACATTTTCATTGTACATTCAAGAAATGTTAATCAAAACATACACATTTTCAGATTACATTCAAGAAATGTACATCAAAACATACACATTTTCATTGTATATACAAGAAATGTACTTCAAAACATACACATCTTCATTGTACACTAAAGAAATGTACATCAAAACATACACACTTTCAGTGTACATTCAATAAATGTACATAAAAAAATACACATTTTCATTGTACATTCAAGAAATGTACATCAAAACATACACATTTTCATTGTACATTCAAGAAATGTACATCAAAACATATACATTTTCATTGTACACTCAAGAAATGTACATCAAAACATACACATTTTCATTGTACATTCAAGAAATGTATATCAAAACATACACATTTACAGTGTACATTCAAGAAATGTACATCAAAACATACACATTTTCAGTATACATTCAACAAATGTACATGAAAACATATACATTTTCATTGTACATTCAAGAAATGTATATCAAAACATACACATTTTCAGTGTACATTCCAGAAATGTACATCAAAACATAAACATTTTCAGTGTACATTCAAGAAATGTACTTCAAAACATACACATTTTCATTGTACATTCAAGGAATGTACATCAAAACATACACATTTTCATTGTACATTCAAGAAATGTACATCAAAACATACACATTTTCAATGTACATTCAAGGAATATACATCAAAACATACACATTTTCAGTGTACATTCAAGAAATGTATATCAAAAAATACACATTTTCAGTGTACATTCAAGAAATGTACATCAAAGCAAACACATTTTCATTGTACACAAAAGGAATGTACATCAAAACATACACATTTTCATTGTACATTCAAGAAATGCACATCAAAACATACACATTTTCATTGTACATTCAAGAAATATACATCAAAACATACACATTTTCATTGTACATTCAAGAAATGTACATCAAAACATACACATTCTCATTGTACATTCAAGAAATGTACATCAAAACATACACATTTTCATTGTACACTCAAGAAATGTACATCAAAACATACACATTTTCATTGTACACTCAAGAAATGTACATCAAAACATACACATTTTCATTGTACATTCAACACATGTATATCAAAACATACACATTTTGATTGTACATTCAAGAAATGTACATCAAAACATACACATTTTCATTGTACATTCAAGAAATGTACTTCAAAACATACACATTTTCATTGTACATTCAAGGAATGTACATCAAAACATACACATTTTCATTGTACATTCAAGAAATGTACATCAAAACATACACATTTTCATTGTACATTCAAGGAATATACATCAAAACATACACATTTTCAGTGTACATTCAAGAAATGTATATCAAAACATACACATTTTCAGTGTACATTCAAGAAATGTACATCAAAACATACAAATTTTCATTGTATATACAAGAAATGTACATCAAAACATACACATTTTCATTGTATATACAAGAAATATACATCAAATCATACACATTTTCAGTGTACATTCAAGAAATGTACATCAAAACATATACATTTTCATTGTATATACAAGAAATGTACATCAAAACATACACATTTTCAGTGTACATTCAAGAAATGTACATGAAAACATATACATTTTCATTGTACATTCAAGAAATGTATATCAAAACATACACATTTTCAGATTACATTCAAGAAATGTACATCAAAACATACACATTTTCATTGTACATTCAAGAAATGTACATCAAAACACACACATTTTCAGTGTACATTCAAGAAATGTGTATCAAAACATACACATTTTCAGTGTACATTCAAGAAATGTACATCAAAACATACAAATTTTCATTGTATATACAAGAAATGTACATCAAAACATACACATTTTCATTGTACATTAAAGAAATGTACATCAAAAGCTACACATTGTAAGTGTAAATTCAAGAAATGTACATCAAAACATACACATTTTCATTGTACACTCAAGAAATGTACATCAAAACATACACATTTCCAGTGTACATTCAAGAAATGTACATGAAAACATACACATTTTCATTGTATATACCAGAAATGTACATCAAAACATACACATTTTCATTGTATATACAAGAAATGCACATCAAAACATACATTTTCAGTGTACATTCAAGAAATGTATATCAAAAAATACACATTTTCATTGTACATTCAAGAAATGTACATCAAAACATACACATTTTCATTGTACATTCAAGAAATGTACATCAAAACATACACATTTTCATTGTACACTCAAGAATTGTACATCAAAACATACACATTTTCATTGTACACTAAAGAAATGTACATCAAAACATACACACTTTCAGTGTACATTCAAGAAATGTACATCAAAACATACACATTTTCATTGTACACTCAAGAATTGTACATCAAAACATACACATTTTCATTGTACATTCAAGAAATGTACATCAAAACATACACATTTTCAGTGTACATTCAAGAAATGTACATCAAAACATACACATTTTCATTGTACACTCAAGAAATGTACATCAAAACATACACATTTTCATTGTACATTCAAGAAATGTACATCAAAACATACACATTTTCATTGTACATTCAAGGAATGTACATCAAAACATACACATTTTCATTGTACATTCAAGAAATGTACATCAAAACACACACATTTTCATTGTACAATCAAGAATTGTACATCAAAACATACACATTTTGAGTGTACATTCAAGAGAGATACATCAAAACATGCACATTTTCATTGTATATACCAGAAATGTACATCAAAACATACACATTTTCATTGTATATACAAGAAATGTACATCAAAACATACACATTTTCAGTGTACATTCAAGAAATGTACATCAAAGCATACACATTTTCATTGTATATACCAGAAATGTACATCAAAACATATACATTTTCATTGTATATACAAGAAATGTACATCAAAACATACACATTTTCAGTGTACATTCAAGAAATGTATATCAAAACATACACATTTTCAGATTACATTCAAGAAATGTACATCAAAACATACACATTTTCATTGTATATACAAGAAATGTACATCAAAACATACACATCTTCATTGTACACTAAAGAAATGTACATCAAAACATACACACTTTCAGTGTACATTCAATAAACGTACATCAAAAAATACACATTTTCATTGTACATTCAAGAAATGTACATCAAACCATACACATTTTCATTGTACGTTCAAGAAATGTACATCAAAACATATACATTTTCATTGTACACTCAAGAAATGTACATCAAAACATACACATTTTCATTGTACATTCAAGAAATGTATATCAAAACATACACATTTACAGTGTACATTCAAGAAATGTACATCAAAACATACACATTTTCAGTATACATTCAACAAATGTACATGAAAACATACATTTGCATTGTACATTGAAGAAATGTATATCAAAACATACACATTTTCAGTGTACATTCCAGAAATGTACATCAAAACATACACATTTTCAGTGTACATTCAAGAAACGTATATCAAAAAACACACATTTTCCGTGTACATTCAAGAAATGTACATCAAAGCAAACACATTTTCATTGTACACTAAAGAAATGTACATCAAAACATACACATTTTCATTGTACATTCAAGAAATGCACATCAAAACATACACATTTTCATTGTACATTCAAGAAATATACATCAAAACATACACATTTTCATTGTACATTCAAGAAACGTACATCAAAACATACACATTCTCATTGTACATTCAAGAAATGTACATCAAAACATACACATTTTCATTGTACACTCAAGAAATGTACATCAAAACATACACATTTTCATTGTACACTCAAGAAATGTACATCAAAACATACACATTTTCATTGTACATTCAAGAAATGTATATCAAAACATACACATTTTCATTGTACATTCAAGAAATGTACATCAAAACATACACATTTTCATTGTACATTCAAGGAATGTACATCAAAACATACACATTTTCATTGTACATTCAAGAAATGTATATCAAAACATACACATTTTCATTGTACATTCAAGAAATGTACATCAAAACATACACATTTTCATTGTACATTCAAGAAATGTACATCAAAACATACACATTTTCATTGTACATTCAAGGAATGTACATCAAAACATACACAATTTCATTGTACATTCAAGAAATGTACATCAAAACATACAAATTTTCATTGTATATACAAGAAATGTACATCAAAACATACACATTTTCATTGTACATTAAAGAAATGTACATCAAAACCTACACATTTTCAGTGTACATTCAAGAAATGTACATAAGGGCATACACATTTTCATTCTACACTCAAGAAATGTACATCAAAACATACGCATTTTCAGTCTACATTCAAAAAATGTACATCAAAACATACACATTTTCATTGTATATACCAGAAATGTACATCAAAACATACACATTTTCATTGTATATACAAGAAATATACATCAAATCATACACATTTTCAGTGTACATTCAAGAAATGTACATCAAAACATATACATTTTCATTGTATATACAAGAAATGTACATCAAACATACACATTTTCAGTGTACATTCAAGAAATGTACATGAAAACATATACATTTTTATTGTACATTCAAGAAATGTATATCAAAACATACACATTTTCAGATTACATTCAAGAAATGTACATCAAAACATACACATTTTCATTGTATATACCAGAAATGTACATCAAAACATATACATTTTCATTGTATATACAAGAAATGTACATCAAAACATACACATTTTCAGTGTACATTCAAGAAATGTACATGAAAACATATACATTTTCATTGTACATTCAAGAAATGTATATCAAAACATACACATATTCATTGTACACTCAAGAAATGTACATCAAAACATACACATTTCCAGTGTACATTCAAGAAATGTACATCAAAACATACACATTTTCATTGTATATACCAGAAATGTACATCAAAACATACACATTTTCATTGTATATACAAGAAATGTACATCAAAACATACATTTTCAGTGTACATTCAAGAAATGTACATCAAAACATATACATTTTCATTGTATATACAAGAAATGTACATCAAAACATACACATCTTCATTGTACACTAAAGAAATGTACATCAAAACATACACACTTTCAGTGTACATTCAATAAATGTACATCAAAAAATACACATTTTCATTGTACATTCAAGAAATGTACATCAAAACATACACACTTTCATTGTACATTCAAGAAATGTAAATCAAAACATATACATTTTCATTGTACACTCAAGAAATGTACATCAAAACATACACATTTTCATTGTACATTCAAGAAATGTATATCAAAACATACACATTTACAGTGTACATTCAAGAAATGTACATCAAAACATACACATTTTCAGTATACATTCAACAAATGTACATGAAAACATATACATTTTCATTGTACATTCAAGAAATGTATATCAAAACATACACATTTTCAGTGTACATTCCAGAAATGTACATCAAAACATACACATTTTCAGTGTACATTCAAGAAATGTATATCAAAAAATACACATTTTCAGTGTACATTCAAGAAATGTACATCAAAGCAAACACATTTTCATTGTACACTAAAGAAATGTACATCAAAACATACACATTTTCATTGTACATTCAAGAAATGCACATCAAAACATACACATTTTCATTGTACATTCAAGAAATATACATCAAAACATACACATTTTCATTGTACATTCAAGAAACGTACATCAAAACATACACATTCTCATTGTACATTCAAGAAATGTACATCAAAACATACACATTTTCATTGTACACTCAAGAAATGTACATCAAAACATACACATTTTCATTGTACACTCAAGAAATGTACATCAAAACATACACATTTTCATTGTACATTCAAGAAATGTATATCAAAACATACACATTTTCATTGTACATTCAAGAAATGTACAGCAAAACATACACATTTTCATTGTACATTCAAGAAATGTACATCAAAACATACACATTTTCATTGTACATTCAAGGAATGTACATCAAAACATACACATTTTCATTGTACATTCAAGAAATGTATATCAAAACATACACATTTTCATTGTACATTCAAGAAATGTACATCAAAACATACACATTTTCATTGTACATTCAAGAAATGTACATCAAAACATACACATTTTCATTGTACATTCAAGGAATGTACATCAAAACATACACAATTTCATTGTACATTCAAGAAATGTACATCAAAACATACAAATTTTCATTGTATATACAAGAAATGTACATCAAAACATACACATTTTCATTGTACATTAAAGAAATGTACATCAAAACCTACACATTTTCAGTGTACATTCAAGAAATGTACATCAAAGCATACACATTTTCATTCTACACTCAAGAAATGTACATCAAAACATACGCATTTTCAGTCTACATTCAAAAAATGTACATCAAAACTTACACATTTTCATTGTATATACCAGAAATGTACATCAAAACATACACATTTTCATTGTATATACAAGAAATATACATCAAATCATACACATTTTCAGTGTACATTCAAGAAATGTACATCAAAACATATACATTTTCATTGTATATACAAGAAATGTACATCAAACATACACATTTTCAGTGTACATTCAAGAAATGTACATGAAAACATATACATTTTCATTGTGCATTCAAGAAATGTATATCAAAACATACACATTTTCAGATTACATTCAAGAAATGTACATCAAAACATACACATTTTCATTGTATATACCAGAAATGTACATCAAAACATATACATTTTCATTGTATATACAAGAAATGTACATCAAAACATACACATTTTCAGTGTACATTCAAGAAATGTACATGAAAACATATACATTTTCATTGTACATTCAAGAAATGTATATCAAAACATACACATATTCATTGTACACTCAAGAAATGTACATCAAAACATACACATTTCCAGTGTACATTCAAGAAATGTACATCAAAACATACACATTTTCATTGTATATACCAGAAATGTACATCAAAACATACACATTTTCATTGTATATACAAGAAATGTACATCAAAACATACATTTTCAGTGTACATTCAAGAAATGTACATCAAAACATATACATTTTCATTGTATATACAAGAAATGTACATCAAAACATACACATCTTCATTGTACACTAAAGAAATGTACATCAAAACATACACACTTTCAGTGTACATTCAATAAATGTACATCAAAAAATACACATTTTCATTGTACATTCAAGAAATGTACATCAAAACATACACACTTTCATTGTACATTCAAGAAATGTACATCAAAACATATACATTTTCATTGTACACTCAAGAAATGTACATCAAAACATACACATTTTCATTGTACATTCAAGAAATGTATATCAAAACATACACATTTACAGTGTACATTCAAGAAATGTACATCAAAACATACACATTTTCAGTATACATTCAACAAATGTACATGAAAACATATACATTTTCATTGTACATTCAAGAAATGTATATCAAAACATACACATTTTCAGTGTACATTCCAGAAATGTACATCAAAACATACACATTTTCAGTGTACATTCAAGAAATGTATATCAAAAAATACACATTTTCAGTGTACATTCAAGAAATGTACATCAAAGCAAACACATTTTCATTGTACACTAAAGAAATGTACATCAAAACATACACATTTTCATTGTACATTCAAGAAATGCACATCAAAACATACACTTTTTCATTGTACATTCAAGAAATATACATCAAAACATACACATTTTCATTGTACATTCAAGAAATGTACATCAAAACATACACATTCTCATTGTACATTCAAGAAATGTACATCAAAACATACACATTTTCATTGTACACTCAAGAAATGTACATCAAAACATACACATTTTCATTGTACACTCAAGAAATGTACATCAAAACATACACATTTTCATTTTACATTCAAGAAATGTATATCAAAACATACACATTTTCATTGTACATTCAAGAAATGTACATCAAAACATACACTTTTTCAGTATACATTCAACAAATGTACATGAAAACATATACATTTTCATTGTACATTCAAGAAATGTATATCAAAACATACACATTTTCAGTGTACATTCCAGAAATATACATCAAAACATACACATTTTCAGTGTACATTCAAGAAATGTATATCAAAAAATACACATTTTCAGTGTACATTCAAGAAATGTACATCAAAGCAAACACATTTTCATTGTACACTAAAGAAATGTACATCAAATCATACACATTTTCATTGTACATTCAAGAAATGCACATCAAAACATACACATTTTCATTGTACATTCAAGAAATATACATCAAAACATACACATTTTCATTGTACATTCAAGAAATGTACATCAAAACATACACATTCTCATTGTACATTCAAGAAATGTACATCAAAACATACACATTTTCATTGTACACTCAAGAAATGTACATCAAAACATACACATTTTCATTGTACATTCAAGAAATATACATCAAAACATACACATTTTCATTGTACATTCAAGAAATGTACATCAAAACATACATATTCTCATTGTACATTCAAGAAATGTACATCAAAACATACACATTTTCATTGTACACTCAAGAAATGTACATCAAAACATACACATTTTCATTGTACACTCAAGAAATGTACATCAAAACATACACATTTTCATTGTACATTCAAGAAATGTATATCAAAACATACACATTTTGATTGTACATTCAAGAAATGTACATCAAAACATACACATTTTCATTGTACATTCAAGAAATGTACTTCAAAACATACACATTTTCATTGTACATTCAAGGAATGTACATCAAAACATACACATTTTCATTGTACATTCAAGAAATGTACATCAAAACATACACATTTTCATTGTACATTCAAGGAATATACATCAAAACATACACATTTTCAGTGTACATTCAAGAAATGTATATCAAAACATACACATTTTCAGTGTACATTCAAGAAATGTACATCAAAACATACAAATTTTCATTGTATATACAAGAAATGTACATCAAAACATACACATTTTCATTGTATATACAAGAAATATACATCAAATCATACACATTTTCAGTGTACATTCAAGAAATGTACATCAAAACATATACATTTTCATTGTATATACAAGAAATGTACATCAAAACATACACATTTTCAGTGTACATTCAAGAAATGTACATGAAAACATATACATTTTCATTGTACATTCAAGAAATGTATATCAAAACATACACATTTTCAGATTACATTCAAGAAATGTACATCAAAACATACACATTTTCATTGTACATTCAAGAAATGTTCATCAAAACATAGACATTTTCATTGTACATTCAAGAAATGTACATCAAAACATAAACATTTTCATTGTACATTCAAGGAATGTACATCAAAACATACACATTTTCATTGTACATTCAAGAAATGTACATCAAAACACACACATTTTCAGTGTACATTCAAGAAATGTGTATCAAAACATACACATTTTCAGTGTACATTCAAGAAATGTACATCAAAACATACAAATTTTCATTGTATATACAAGAAATGTACATCAAAACATACACATTTTCATTGTACATTAAAGAAATGTACATCAAAAGCTACACATTGTAAGTGTAAATTCAAGAAATGTACATCAAAACATACACATTTTCATTGTACACTCAAGAAATGTACATCAAAACATACACATTTCCAGTGTACATTCAAGAAATGTACATAAAAACATACACATTTTCATTGTATATACCAGAAATGTACATCAAAACGTACACATTTTCATTGTATATACAAGAAATGTACATCAAAACATACATTTTCAGTGTACATTCAAGAAATGTACATCAAAACATATACATTTTCATTGTATATACAAGAAATGTACATCAAAACATACACATCTTCATTGTACACTAAAGAAATGTACATCAAAACATACACACTTTCAGTGTACATTCAAGAAATGTATATCAAAAAATACACATTTTCATTGTACATTCAAGAAATGTACATCAAAACATACACATTTTCATTGTACATTCAAGTAATGTACATCAAAACATACGCATTTTCATTGTACACTCAAGAATTGTACATCAAAACATACACATTTTCATTGTACACTAAAGAAATGTACATCAAAACATACACACTTTCAGTGTACATTCAAGAAATGTACATCAAAACATACACATTTTCATTGTACACTCAAGAATTGTACATCAAAACATACACATTTTCATTGTACATTCAAGAAATGTACATCAAAACATACACATTTTCAGTGTACATTCAAGAAATGTACATCAAAACATACACATTTTCATTGTACACTCAAGAAATGTACATCAAAACATACACATTTTCATTGTACATTCAAGAAATGTACATCAAAACATACACATTTTCATTGTACAATCAAGGAATGTACATCAAAACATACACATTTTCATTGTACATTCAAGAAATGTACATCAAAACACACACATTTTCATTGTACAATCAAGAATTGTACATCAAAACATACACATTTTGAGTGTACATTCAAGAGAGATACATCAAAACATGCACATTTTCATTGTATATACCAGAAATGTACATCAAAACATACACATTTTCATTGTATATACAAGAAATGTACATCAAAACATACACATTTTCATTGTACATTCAAGAAATGTACATCAAAACATACACATTTTCATTGTACATTCAAGAAATGTACATCAAAACATTAACATTTTCATTGTACATTCAAGGAATGTACATCAAAACATACACAATTTCATTGTACATTCAAGAAATGTACATCAAAACATACAAATTTTCATTGTATATACAAGAAATGTACATCAAAACATACACATTTTCATTGTACATTAAAGAAATGTACATCAAAACCTACACATTTTCAGTGTACATTCAAGAAATGTACATCAAAGCATACACATTTTCATTCTACACTCAAGAAATGTACATCAAAACATACGCATTTTCAGTCTGCATTCAAAAAATGTACATCAAAACATACACATTTTCATTGTATATACCAGAAATGTACATCAAAACATACACATTTTCATTGTATATACAAGAAATATACATCAAATCATACACATTTTCAGTGTACATTCAAGAAATGTACATCAAAACATATACATTTTCATTGTATATACAAGAAATGTACATCAAAACATACACATTTTCAGTGTACATTCAAGAAATGTACATGAAAACATATACATTTTCATTGTACATTCAAGAAATGTATATCAAAACATACACATTTTCAGATTACATTCAAGAAATGTACATCAAAACATACACATTTTCATTGTATATACCAGAAATGTACATCAAAACATATAAATTTTCATTGTATATACAAGAAATGTACATCAAAACATACACATTTTCAGTGTACATTCAAGAAATGTACATGAAAACATATACATTTTCATTGTACATTCAAGAAATGTATATCAAAACATACACATTTTCATTGTACACTCAAGAAATGTACATCAAAACATACACATTTCCAGTGTACATTCAAGAAATGTACATCAAAACATACACATTTTCATTGTATATACCAGAAATGTACATCAAAACATACACATTTTCATTGTATATACAAGAAATGTACATCAAAACATACATTTTCAGTGTACATTCAAGAAATGTACATCAAAACATATACATTTTCATTGTATATACAAGAAATGTACATCAAAACATACACATCTTCATTGTACACTAAAGAAATGTACATCAAAACATACACATTTTCAGTGTACATTCAATAAATGTACATCAAAAAATACACATTTTCATTGTACATTCAAGAAATGTACATCAAAACATACACACTTTCATTGTACATTCAAGAAATGTACATCAAAACATATACATTTTCATTGTACACTCAAGAAATGTACATCAAAACATACACATTTTCATTGTACATTCAAGAAATGTATATCAAAACATACACATTTACAGTGTACATTCAAGAAATGTACATCAAAACATACACATTTTCAGTATACATTCAACAAATGTACATGAAAACATATACATTTTCATTGTACATTCAAGAAATGTATATCAAAACATACACATTTTCAGTGTACATTCCAGAAATGTACATCAAAACATACACATTTTCAGTGTACATTCAAGAAATGTATATCAAAAAATACACATTTTCAGTGTACATTCAAGAAATGTACATTAAAGCAAACACATTTTCATTGTACACTAAAGAAATGTACATCAAAACATACACATTTTCATTGTACATTCAAGAAATGCACATCAAAACATACACTTTTTCATTGTACATTCAAGAAATATACATCAAAACATACACACTTTCATTGTACATTCAAGAAATGTACATCAAAACATACACATTCTCATTGTACATTCAAGAAATGTACATCAAAACATACACATTTTCATTGTACACTCAAGAAATGTACATCAAAACATACACATTTTCATTGTACACTCAAGAAATGTACATCAAAACATACACATTTTCATTTTACATTCAAGAAATGTATATCAAAACATACACATTTTCATTGTACATTCAAGAAATGTACATCAAAACATACACTTTTTCAGTATACATTCAACAAATGTACATGAAAACATATACATTTTCATTGTACATTCAAGAAATGTATATCAAAACATACACATTTTTTTAGTGTACATTCCAGAAATATACATCAAAACATACACATTTTCAGTGTACATTCAAGAAATGTATATCAAAAAATACACATTTTCAGTGTACATTCAAGAAATGTACATCAAAGCAAACACATTTTCATTGTACACTAAAGAAATGTACATCAAATCATACACATTTTCATTGTACATTCAAGAAATGCACATCAAAACATACACATTTTCATTGTACATTCAAGAAATATACATCAAAACATACACATTTTCATTGTACATTCAAGAAATGTACATCAAAACATACACATTCTCATTGTACATTCAAGAAATGTACATCAAAACATACACATTTTCATTGTACACTCAAGAAATGTACATCAAAACATACACATTTTCATTGTACATTCAAGAAATATACATCAAAACATACACATTTTCATTGTACATTCAAGAAATGTACATCAAAACATACATATTCTCATTGTACATTCAAGAAATGTACATCAAAACATACACATTTTCATTGTACACTCAAGAAATGTACATCAAAACATACACATTTTCATTGTACACTCAAGAAATGTACATCAAAACATACACATTTTCATTGTACATTCAAGAAATGTATATCAAAACATACACATTTTGATTGTACATTCAAGAAATGTACATCAAAACATACACATTTTCATTGTACATTCAAGAAATGTACTTCAAAACATACACATTTTCATTGTACATTCAAGGAATGTACATCAAAACATACACATTTTCATTGTACATTCAAGAAATGTACATCAAAACATACACATTTTCATTGTACATTCAAGGAATATACATCAAAACATACACATTTTCAGTGTACATTCAAGAAATGTATATCAAAACATACACATTTTCAGTGTACATTCAAGAAATGTACATCAAAACATACAAATTTTCATTGTATATACAAGAAATGTACATCAAAACATACACATTTTCATTGTATATACAAGAAATATACATCAAATCATACACATTTTCAGTGTACATTCAAGAAATGTACATCAAAACATATACATTTTCATTGTATATACAAGAAATGTACATCAAAACATACACATTTTCAGTGTACATTCAAGAAATGTACATGAAAACATATACATTTTCATTGTACATTCAAGAAATGTATATCAAAACATACACATTTTCAGATTACATTCAAGAAATGTACATCAAAACATACACATTTTCATTGTACATTCAAGAAATGTTCATCAAAACATAGACATTTTCATTGTACATTCAAGAAATGTACATCAAAACATAAACATTTTCATTGTACATTCAAGGAATGTACATCAAAACATACACATTTTCATTGTACATTCAAGAAATGTACATCAAAACACACACATTTTCAGTGTACATTCAAGAAATGTGTATCAAAACATACACATTTTCAGTGTACATTCAAGAAATGTACATCAAAACATACAAATTTTCATTGTATATACAAGAAATGTACATCAAAACATACACATTTTCATTGTACATTAAAGAAATGTACATCAAAAGCTACACATTGTAAGTGTAAATTCAAGAAATGTACATCAAAACATACACATTTTCATTGTACACTCAAGAAATGTACATCAAAACATACACATTTCCAGTGTACATTCAAGAAATGTACATCAAAACATACACATTTTCATTGTATATACCAGAAATGTACATCAAAACATACACATTTTCATTGTATATACAAGAAATGTACATCAAAACATACATTTTCAGTGTACATTCAAGAAATGTACATCAAAACATATACATTTTCATTGTATATACAAGAAATGTACATCAAAACATACACATCTTCATTGTACACTAAAGAAATGTACATCAAAACATACACACTTTCAGTGTACATTCAAGAAATGTATATCAAAAAATACACATTTTCATTGTACATTCAAGAAATGTACATCAAAACATACACATTTTCATTGTACATTCAAGTAATGTACATCAAAACATACGCATTTTCATTGTACACTCAAGAATTGTACATCAAAACATACACATTTTCATTGTACACTAAAGAAATGTACATCAAAACATACACACTTTCAGTGTACATTCAAGAAATGTACATCAAAACATACACATTTTCATTGTACACTCAAGAATTGTACATCAAAACATACACATTTTCATTGTACATTCAAGAAATGTACATCAAAACATACACATTTTCAGTGTATATCCAAGAAATGTACATCAAAACATACACATTTTCATTGTACACTCAAGAAATGTACATCAAAACATACACATTTTCATTGTACATTCAAGAAATGTACATCAAAACATACACATTTTCATTGTACAATCAAGGAATGTACATCAAAACATACACATTTTCATTGTACATTCAAGAAATGTACATCAAAACACACACATTTTCATTGTACAATCAAGAATTGTACATCAAAACATACACATTTTCAGTGTACATTCAAGAAATGTACATCAAAACATATACATTTTCATTGTATATACAAGAAATGTACATCAAAACATACACATTTTCAGTGTACATTCAAGAAATGTACATGAAAACATATACATTTTCATTGTACATTCAAGAAATGTATATCAAAACATACACATTTTCAGATTACATTCAAGAAATGTACATCAAAACATACACATTTTCATTGTACATTCAAGAAATGTTCATCAAAACATAGACATTTTCATTGTACATTCAAGAAATGTACATCAAAACATAAACATTTTCATTGTACATTCAAGGAATGTACATCAAAACATACACATTTTCATTGTACATTCAAGAAATGTACATCAAAACACACACATTTTCATTGTACATTCAAGAAATGTACATCAAAACATACACATTTTCATTGTACAATCAAGGAATGTACATCAAAACATACACATTTTCATTGTACATTCAAGAAATGTACATCAAAACACACACATTTTCATTGTACAATCAAGAATTGTACATCAAAACATACACATTTTGAGTGTACATTCAAGAGAGATACATCAAAACATGCACATTTTCATTGTATATACCAGAAATGTACATCAAAACATACACATTTTCATTGTATATACAAGAAATGTACATCAAAACATACACATTTTCATTGTACATTCAAGAAATGTACATCAAAACATACACATTTTCATTGTACATTCAAGAAATGTACATCAAAACATACACATTTTCATTGTACATTCAAGGAATGTACATCAAAACATACACAATTTCATTGTACATTCAAGAAATGTTCATCAAAACATATACATTTTCATTGTACATTCAAGAAATGTATATCAAAACATACACATTTTCAGATTACATTCAAGAAATGTACATCAAAACATACACATTTTCATTGTACATTCAAGAAATGTTCATCAAAACATAGACATTCTCATTGTACATTCAAGAAATGTACATCAAAACATAAACATTTTCATTGTACATTCAAGGAATGTACATCAAAACATACACATTTTCATTGTACATTCAAGAAATGTACATCAAAACACACACATTTTCAGTGTACATTCAAGAAATGTGTATCAAAACATACACATTTTCAGTGTACATTCAAGAAATGTACATCAAAACATACAAATTTTCATTGTATATACAAGAAATGTACATCAAAACATACACATTTTCATTGTACATTAAAGAAATGTACATCAAAAGCTACACATTGTAAGTGTAAATTCAAGAAATGTACATCAAAACATACACATTTTCATTGTACACTCAAGAAATGTACATCAAAACATACACATTTCCAGTGTACATTCAAGAAATGTACATCAAAACATACACATTTTCATTGTACACTCAAGAAATGTACATCAAAACATACACATTTTCATTGTACACTCAAGAAATGTACATCAAAACATACACATTTTCATTGTACATTCAAGAAATGTATATCAAAACATACACATTTTGATTGTACATTCAAGAAATGTACATCAAAACATACACATTTTCATTGTACATTCAAGAAATGTACTTCGAAACATACACATTTTCATTGTACATTCAAGGAATGTACATCAAAACATACACATTTTCATTGTACAGTCAAGAAATGTACATCAAAACATACACATTTTCATTGTAAATTCAAGGAATATACATCAAAACATACACATTTTCAGTGTACATTCAAGAAATGTATATCAAAACATACACATTTTCAGTGTCCATTCAAGAAATGTACATCAAAACATACAAATTTTCATTGTATATACAAGAAATGTACATCAAAACATACACATTTTCATTGTATATACAAGAAATATACATCAAATCATACACATTTTCAGTGTACATTCAAGAAATGTACATCAAAACATATACATTTTCATTGTATATACAAGAAATGTACATCAAAACATACACATTTTCAGTGTACATTCAAGAAATGTACATGAAAACATATACATTTTCATTGTACATTCAAGAAATGTATATCAAAACATACACATTTTCAGATTACATTCAAGAAATGTACATCAAAACATACACATTTTCATTGTACATTCAAGAAATGTTCATCAAAACATAGACATTTTCATTGTACATTCAAGAAATGTACATAAAAACATAAACATTTTCATTGTACATTCAAGGAATGTACATCAAAACATACACATTTTCATTGTACATTCAAGAAATGTACATCAAAACACACACATTTTCATTGTACATTCAAGAAATGTACATCAAAACATACACATTTTCATTGTACAATCAAGGAATGTACATCAAAACATACACATTTTCATTGTACATTCAAGAAATGTACATCAAAACACACACATTTTCATTGTACAATCAAGAATTGTACATCAAAACATACACATTTTGAGTGTACATTCAAGAGAGATACATCAAAACATGCACATTTTCATTGTATATACCAGAAATGTACATCAAAACATACACATTTTCATTGTATATACAAGAAATGTACATCAAAACATACACATTTTCATTGTACATTCAAGAAATGTACATCAAAACATACACATTTTCATTGTACATTCAAGAAATGTACATCAAAACATACACATTTTCATTGTACATTCAAGGAATGTACATCAAAACATACACAATTTCATTGTACATTCAAGAAATGTACATCAAAACATACAAATTTTCATTGTATATACAAGAAATGTACATCAAAACATACACATTTTCATTGTACATTAAAGAAATGTACATCAAAACCTACACATTTTCAGTGTACATTCAAGAAATGTACATCAAAGCATACACATTTTCATTCTACACTCAAGAAATGTACATCAAAACATACGCATTTTCAGTCTGCATTCAAAAAATGTACATCAAAACATACACATTTTCATTGTATATACCAGAAATGTACATCAAAACATACACATTTTCATTGTATATACAAGAAATATACATCAAATCATACACATTTTCAGTGTACATTCAAGAAATGTACATCAAAACATATACATTTTCATTGTATATACAAGAAATGTACATCAAAACATACACATTTTCAGTGTACATTCAAGAAATGTACATGAAAACATATACATTTTCATTGTACATTCAAGAAATGTATATCAAAACATACACATTTTCAGATTACATTCAAGAAATGTACATCAAAACATACACATTTTCATTGTATATACCAGAAATGTACATCAAAACATATACATTTTCATTGTATATACAAGAAATGTACATCAAAACATACACATTTTCAGTGTACATTCAAGAAATGTACATGAAAACATATACATTTTCATTGTACATTCAAGAAATGTATATCAAAACATACACATTTTCATTGTACACTCAAGAAATGTACATCAAAACATACACATTTCCAGTGTACATTCAAGAAATGTACATCAAAACATACACATTTTCATTGTATATACCAGAAATGTACATCAAAACATACACATTTTCATTGTATATACAAGAAATGTACATCAAAACATACATTTTCAGTGTACATTCAAGAAATGTACATCAAAACATATACATTTTCATTGTATATACAAGAAATGTACATCAAAACATACACATCTTCATTGTACACTAAAGAAATGTACATCAAAACATACACACTTTCAGTGTACATTCAATAAATGTACATCAAAAAATACACATTTTCATTGTACATTCAAGAAATGTACATCAAAACATACACATTTTCATTGTACATTCAAGAAATGTACATCAAAACATATACATTTTCATTGTACACTCAAGAAATGTACATCAAAACATACACATTTTCATTGTACATTCAAGAAATGTATATCAAAACATACACATTTACAGTGTACATTCAAGAAATGTACATCAAAACATACACATTTTCAGTATACATTCAACAAATGTACATGAAAACATATACATTTTCATTGTACATTCAAGAAATGTATATCAAAACATACACATTTTCAGTGTACATTCCAGAAATGTACATCAAAACATACACATTTTGAGTGTACATTCAAGAAATGTATATCAAAAAATACACATTTTCAGTGTACATTCAAGAAATGTACATCAAAGCAAACACATTTTCATTGTACACTAAAGAAATGTACATCAAAACATACACATTTTCATTGTACATTCAAGAAATGCACATCAAAACATACACATTTTCATTGTACATTCAAGAAATATACATCAAAACATACACATTTTCATTGTACATTCAAGAAATGTACATCAAAACATACACATTCTCATTGTACATTCAAGAAATGTACATCAAAACATACACATTTTCATTGTACACTCAAGAAATGTACATCAAAACATACACATTTTCATTGTACACTCAAGAAATGTACATCAAAACATACACATTTTCATTTTACATTCAAGAAATGTATATCAAAACATACACATTTTCATTGTACATTCAAGAAATGTACATCAAAACATACACTTTTTCAGTATACATTCAACAAATGTACATGAAAACATATACATTTTCATTGTACATTCAAGAAATGTATATCAAAACATACACATTTTCAGTGTACATTCCAGAAATGTACATCAAAACATACACATTTTCATTGTACATTCAAGAAATGTATATCAAAAAATACACATTTTGATTGTACATTCAAGAAATGTACATCAAAACATACACATTTTCATTGTACATTCAAGAAATGTACTTCAAAACATACACATTTTCATTGTACATTCAAGGAATGTACATCAAAACATACACATTTTCATTGTACATTCAAGAAATGTACATCAAAACATACACATTTTCATTGTACATTCAAGGAATATACATCAAAACATACACATTTTCAGTGTACATTCAAGAAATGTATATCAAAACATACACATTTTCAGTGTACATTCAAGAAATGTACATCAAAACATACAAATTTTCATTGTATATACAAGAAATGTACATCAAAACATACACATTTTCACTGTATATACAAGAAATATACATCAAATCATACACATTTTCAGTGTACATTCAAGAAATGTACATCAAAACATATACATTTTCATTGTATATACAAGAAATGTACATCAAAACATACACATTTTCAGTGTACATTCAAGAAATGTACATGAAAACATATACATTTTCATTGTACATTCAAGAAATGTATATCAAAACATACACATTTTCAGATTACATTCAAGAAATGTACATCAAAACATACACATTTTCATTGTACATTCAAGAAATGTTCATCAAAACATAGACATTTTCATTGTGCATTCAAGAAATGTACATCAAAACATAAACATTTTCATTGTACATTCAAGGAATGTACATCAAAACATACACATTTTCATTGTACATTCAAGAAATGTACATCAAAACACACACATTTTCAGTGTACATTCAAGAAATGTGTATCAAAACATACACATTTTCAGTGTACATTCAAGAAATGTACATCAAAACATACAAATTTTCATTGTATATACAAGAAATGTACATCAAAACATACACATTTTCATTGTACATTAAAGAAATGTACATCAAAAGCTACACATTGTAAGTGTAAATTCAAGAAATGTACATCAAAACATACACATTTTCATTGTACACTCAAGAAATGTACATCAAAACATACACATTTCCAGTGTACATTCAAGAAATGTACATCAAAACATACACATTTTCATTGTACACTCAAGAAATGTACATCAAAACATACACATTTTCATTGTACACTCAAGAAATGTACATCAAAACATACACATTTTCATTGTACATTCAAGAAATGTATATCAAAACATACACATTTTGATTGTACATTCAAGAAATGTACATCAAAACATACACATTTTCATTGTACATTCAAGAAATGTACTTCGAAACATACACAATTTCATTGTACATTCAAGGAATGTACATCAAAACATACACATTTTCATTGTACAGTCAAGAAATGTACATCAAAACATACACATTTTCATTGTACATTCAAGGAATATACATCAAAACATACACATTTTCAGTGTACATTCAAGAAATGTATATCAAAACATACACATTTTCAGTGTACATTCAAGAAATGTACATCAAAACATACAAATTTTCATTGTATATACAAGAAATGTACATCAAAACATACACATTTTCATTGTATATACAAGAAATATACATCAAATCATACACATTTTCAGTGTACATTCAAGAAATGTACATCAAAACATATACATTTTCATTGTATATACAAGAAATGTACATCAAAACATACACATTTTCAGTGTACATTCAAGAAATGTACATGAAAACATATACATTTTCATTGTACATTCAAGAAATGTATATCAAAACATACACATTTTCAGATTACATTCAAGAAATGTACATCAAAACATACACATTTTCATTGTACATTCAAGAAATGTTCATCAAAACATAGACATTTTCATTGTACATTCAAGAAATGTACATCAAAACATAAACATTTTCATTGTACATTCAAGGAATGTACATCAAAACATACACATTTTCATTGTACATTCAAGAAATGTACATCAAAACACACACATTTTCAGTGTACATTCAAGAAATGTGTATCAAAACATACACATTTTCAGTGTACATTCAAGAAATGTACATCAAAACATACAAATTTTCATTGTATATACAAGAAATGTACATCAAAACATACACATTTTCATTGTACATTAAAGAAATGTACATCAAAAGCTACACATTGTAAGTGTAAATTCAAGAAATGTACATCAAAACATACACATTTTCATTGTACACTCAAGAAATGTACATCAAAACATACACATTTCCAGTGTACATTCAAGAAATGTACATCAAAACATACACATTTTCATTGTATATACCAAAAATGTACATCAAAACATACACATTTTCATTGTATATACAAGAAATGTACATCAAAACATACATTTTCAGTGTACATTCAAGAAATGTACATCAAAACATATACATTTTCATTGTATATACAAGAAATGTACATCAAAACATACACATCTTCATTGTACACTAAAGAAATGTACATCAAAACATACACACTTTCAGTGTACATTCAAGAAATGTATATCAAAAAATACACATTTTCATTGTACATTCAAGAAATGTACATCAAAACATACACATTTTCATTGTACATTCAAGTAATGTACATCAAAACATACGCATTTTCATTGTACACTCAAGAATTGTACATCAAAACATACACATTTTCATTGTACACTAAAGAAATGTACATCAAAACATACACACTTTCAGTGTACATTCAAGAAATGTACATCAAAACATACACATTTTCATTGTACACTCAAGAATTGTACATCAAAACATACACATTTTCATTGTACATTCAAGAAATGTACATCAAAACATACACATTTTCAGTGTACATTCAAGAAATGTACATCAAAACATACACATTTTCATTGTACACTCAAGAAATGTACATCAAAACATACACATTTTCATTGTACATTCAAGAAATGTACATCAAAACATACACATTTTCATTGTACAATCAAGGAATGTACATCAAAACATACACATTTTCATTGTACATTCAAGAAATGTACATCAAAACACACACATTTTCATTGTACAATCAAGAATTGTACATCAAAACATACACATTTTGAGTGTACATTCAAGAGAGATACATCAAAACATGCACATTTTCATTGTATATACCAGAAATGTACATCAAAACATACACATTTTCATTGTATACACAAGAAATGTACATCAAAACATACACATTTTCATTGTACATTCAAGAAATGTACATCAAAACATACACATTTTCATTGTACATTCAAGAAATGTACATCAAAACATACACATTTTCATTGTACATTCAAGGAATGTACATCAAAACATACACAATTTCATTGTACATTCAAGAAATGTACATCAAAACATACAAATTTTCATTGTATATACAAGAAATGTACATCAAAACATACACATTTTCATTGTACATTAAAGAAATGTACATCAAAACCTACACATTTTCAGTGTACATTCAAGAAATGTACATCAAAGCATACACATTTTCATTCTACACTCAAGAAATGTACATCAAAACATACGCATTTTCAGTCTGCATTCAAAAAATGTACATCAAAACATACACATTTTCATTGTATATACCAGAAATGTACATCAAAACATACACATTTTCATTGTATATACAAGAAATATACATCAAATCATACACATTTTCAGTGTACATTCAAGAAATGTACATCAAAACATATACATTTTCATTGTATATACAAGAAATGTACATCAAAACATACACATTTTCAGTGTACATTCAAGAAATGTACATGAAAACATATACATTTTCATTGTACATTCAAGAAATGTATATCAAAACATACACATTTTCAGATTACATTCAAGAAATGTACATCAAAACATACACATTTTCATTGTATATACCAGAAATGTACATCAAAACATATACATTTTCATTGTATATACAAGAAATGTACATCAAAACATACACATTTTCAGTGTACATTCAAGAAATGTACATGAAAACATATACATTTTCATTGTACATTCAAGAAATGTATATCAAAACATACACATTTTCATTGTACACTCAAGAAATGTACATCAAAACATACACATTTCCAGTGTACATTCAAGAAATGTACATCAAAACATACACATTTTCATTGTATATACCAGAAATGTACATCAAAACATACACATTTTCATTGTATATACAAGAAATGTACATCAAAACATACATTTTCAGTGTACATTCAAGAAATGTACATCAAAACATATACATTTTCATTGTATATACAAGAAATGTACATCAAAACATACACATCTTCATTGTACACTAAAGAAATGTACATCAAAACATACACACTTTCAGTGTACATTCAATAAATGAACATCAAAAAATACACATTTTCATTGTACATTCAAGAAATGTATATCAAAACATACACATTTACAGTGTAGATTCAAGAAATGTACATCAAAACATACACATTTTCAGTATACATTCAACAAATGTACATGAAAACATATACATTTTCATTGTACATTCAAGAAATGTATATCAAAACATACACATTTTCAGTGTACATTCCAGAAATGTACATCAAAACATACACATTTTCAGTGTACATTCAAGAAATGTATATCAAAAAATACACATTTTCAGTGTACATTCAAGAAATGTACATCAAAGCAAACACATTTTCATTGTACACTAAAGAAATGTACATCAAAACATACACATTTTCATTGTACATTCAAGAAATGCACATCAAAACATACACATTTTCATTGTACATTCAAGAAATATACATCAAAACATACACATTTTCATTGTACATTCAAGAAATGTACATCAAAACATACACATTCTCATTGTACATTCAAGAAATGTACATCAAAACATACACATTTTCATTGTACACTCAAGAAATGTACATCAAAACATACACATTTTCATTGCACACTCAAGAAATGTACATCAAAACATACACATTTTCATTTTAGATTCAAGAAATGTATATCAAAACATACACATTTTCATTGTACATTCAAGAAATGTACATCAAAACATACACTTTTTCAGTATACATTCAACAAATGTACATGAAAACATATACATTTTCATTGTACATTCAAGAAATGTATATCAAAACATACACATTTTCAGTGTACATTCCAGAAATGTACATCAAAACATACACATTTTCAGTGTACATTCAAGAAATGTATATCAAAAAATACACATTTTCAGTGTACATTCAAGAAATGTACATCAAAGCAAACACATTTTCATTGTACACTAAAGAAATGTACATCAAAACATACACATTTTCATTGTACATTCAAGAAATGCACATCAAAACATACACATTTTCATTGTACATTCAAGAAATATACATCAAAACATACACATTTTCATTGTACATTCAAGAAATGTACATCAAAACATACACATTCTCATTGTACATTCAAGAAATGTACATCAAAACATACACATTTTCATTGTACACTCAAGAAATGTACATCAAAACATACACATTTTCATTGTACATTCAAGAAATATACATCAAAACATACACATTTTCATTGTACATTCAAGAAATGTACATCAAAACATACACATTCTCATTGTACATTCAAGAAATGTACATCAAAACATACACATTTTCATTGTACACTCAAGAAATGTACATAAAAACATACACATTTTCATTGTACACTCAAGAAATGTACATCAAAACATACACATTTTCATTGTACATTCAAGAAATGTATATCAAAACATACACATTTTCATTGTACATTCAAGAAATGTACATCAAAACATACACATTTTCATTGTACATTCAAGAAATGTACTTCAAAACATACACATTTTCGTTGTACATTCAAGGAATGTACATCAAAACATACACATTTTCATTGTACATTCAAGAAATGTACATCAAAACATACACATTTTCATTGTACATTCAAGGAATATACATCAAAACATACACATTTTCAGTGTACATTCAAGAAATGTATATCAAAACATACACATTTTCAGTGTACATTCAAGAAATGTACATCAAAACATACAAATTTTCATTGTATATACAAGAAATGTACATCAAAACATACACATTTTCATTGTATATACAAGAAATATACATCAAATCATACACATTTTCAGTGTACATTGAAGAAATGTACATCAAAACATATACATTTTCATTGTATATACAAGAAATGTACATCAAAACATACACATTTTCAGTGTACATTCAAGAAATGTACATGAAAACATATACATTTTCATTGTACATTCAAGAAATGTATATCAAAACATACACATTTTCATATTACATTCAAGAAATGTACATCAAAACATACACATTTTCATTGTACATTCAAGAAATGTTCATCAAAACATACACATTTTCATTGTACATTCAAGAAATGTACATCAAAACATAAACATTTTCATTGTACATTCAAGGAATGTACATCAAAACATACACATTTTCATTGTACATTCAAGAAATGTACATCAAAACACACACATTTTCAGTGTACATTCAAGAAATGTGTATCAAAACATACACATTTTCAGTGTACATTCAAGAAATGTACATCAAAACATACAAATTTTCATTGTATATACAAGAAATGTACATCAAAACATACACATTTTCATTGTACATTAAAGAAATGTACATCAAAAGCTACACATTGTAAGTGTAAATTCAAGAAATGTACATCAAAACATACACATTTTCATTGTACACTCAAGAAATGTACATCAAAACATACACATTTCCAGTGTACATTCAAGAAATGTACATCAAAACATACACATTTTCATTGTATATACCAGAAATGTACATCAAAACATACAAATTTTCATTGTATATACAAGAAATGTACATCAAAACATACACATTTTCATTGTACATTAAAGAAATGTACATCAAAACCTACACATTTTCAGTGTACATTCAAGAAATGTACATCAAAACATACACATTTTCATTGTACACTCAAGAAATGTACATCAAAACATACACATTTCCAGTGTACATTCAAGAAATGTACATCAAAACATATACATTTTCATTGAATTTTCAAGAAATGTACATCAAAACATACACATCTTCATTGTACACTAAAGAAATGTACATCAAAACATACACACTTTCAGTGTACATTCAAGAAATGTATATCAAAAAATACACATTTTCATTGTACATTCAAGAAATGTACATCAAAACATACACATTTTCATTGTACACTCAAGAATTGTACATCAAAACATACACATTTTCATTGTACACTAAAGAAATGTACATCAAAACATACACACTTTCAGTGTACATTCAAGAAATGTACATCAAAACATACACATTTTCATTGTACACTCAAGAATTGTACATCAAAACATACACATTTTCATTGTACATTCAAGAAATGTACATCAAAACATACACATTTTCAGTGTACATTCAAGAAATGTACATCAAAACATACACATTTTCATTGTACACTCAAGAAATGTACATCAAAACATACACATTTTCATTGTACATTCAAGAAATGTACATCAAAACATACACATTTTCATTGTACATTCAAGGAATGTACATCAAAACATACACATTTTCATTGTACATTCAAGAAATGTACATCAAAACACACACATTTTCATTGTACAATCAAGAATTGTACATCAAAACATACACATTTTGAGTGTACATTCAAGAGATATACATCAAAACATGCACATTTTCATTGTATATACCAGAAATGTACATCAAAACATACACATTTTCATTGTATATACAAGAAGTGTACATCAAAACATACACATTTTCAGTGTACACTCAAGAAATGTACATCAAAGCATACACATTTTCATTGTATATACCAGAAATGTACATCAAAACATATACATTTTCATTGTATATACAAGAAATGTACATCAAAACATACACATTTTCAGTGTACATTCAAGAAATGTACATGAAAACATATACATTTTCATTGTACATTCAAGAAATGTATATCAAAACATACACATTTTCAGATTACATTCAAGAAATGTACATCAAAACATACACATTTTCATTGTATATACAAGAAATGTACATCAAAACATACACATCTTCATTGTACACTAAAGAAATGTACATCAAAACATACACACTTTCAGTGTACATTCAATAAATGTACATCAAAAAATACACATTTTCATTGTACATTCAAGAAATGTACATCAAACCATACACATTTTCATTGTACATTCAAGAAATGTACATCAAAACATATACATTTTCATTGTACACTCAAGAAATGTACATCAAAACATACACATTTTCATTGTACATTCAAGAAATGTATATCAAAACATACACATTTACAGTGTACATTCAAGAAATGTACATCAAAACATACACATTTTCAGTATACATTCAACAAATGTACATGAAAACATATACATTTTCATTGTACATTCAAGAAATGTATATCAAAACATACACATTTTCAGTGTACATTCCAGAAATGTACATCAAAACATACACATTTTCAGTGTACATTCAAGAAATGTATATCAAAAAATACACATTTTCCGTGTACATTCAAGAAATGTACATCAAAGCAAACACATTTTCATTGTACACTAAAGAAATGTACATCAAAACATACACATTTTCATTGTACATTCAAGAAATGCACATCAAAACATACACATTTTCATTGTACATTCAAGAAATATACATCAAAACATACACATTTTCATTGTACATTCAAGAAATGTACATCAAAACATACACATTTTCATTGTACACTCAAGAAATGTACATCAAAACATACACATTTTCATTGTACACTCAAGAAATGTACATCAAAACATACACATTTTCATTGTACATTCAAGAAATGTATATCAAAACATACACATTTTCATTGTACATTCAAGAAATGTACATCAAAACATACACATTTTCATTGTACATTCGAGAAATGTACATCAAAACATACACATTTTCATTGTACATTCAAGGAATATACATCAAAACATACACATTTTCAGTGTACATTCAAGAAATGTATATCAAAACCTACACATTTTCAGTGTACATTCAAGAAATGTACATCAAAACATATACATTTTCATTGTATATACAAGAAATGTACATCAACACATACACATTTTCAGTGTACATTCAAGAAATGTACATGAAAACATATACATTTTCATTGTACATTCAAGAAATGTATATCAAAACATACACATTTTCAGATTACATTCAAGAAATGTACATCAAAACATACACATTTTCATTGTATATACCAGAAATGTACATCAAAACATATACATTTTCATTGTATATACAAGAAATGTACATCAAAACATACACATTTTTAGTGTACATTCAAGAAATGTACATGAAAACATATACATTTTCATTGTACTTTCAAGAAATGTATATCAAAACATACACATTTTCAGATTACATTCAAGAAATGTACATCAAAACATACACATTTTCATTGTATATACAAGAAATGTACATCAAAACATACACATCTTCATTGTACACTAAAGAAATGTACATCAAAACATACACACTTTCAGTGTACATTCAATAAATGTACATCAAAAAATACACATTTTCATTGTACATTCAAGAAATGTACATCAAAACATATACATTTTCATTGTACACTCAAGAAATGTACATCAAAACATACACATTTTCATTGTACATTCAAGAAATGTATATCAAAACATACACATTTACAGTGTACATTCAAGAAGTGTACATCAAAACATACACATTTTCAGTATACATTCAACAAATGTACATGAAAACATATACATTTTCATTGTACATTCAAGAAATGTATATCAAAACATACACATTTTCAGTGTACATTCCAGAAATGTACATCAAAACATACACATTTTCAGTGTACATTCAAGAAATGTATATCAAAAAATACACATTTTCAGTGTACATTCAAGAAATGTACATCAAAGCAAACACATTTTCATTGTACACTAAAGAAATGTACATCAAAACATACACATTTTCATTGTACATTCAAGAAATGCACATCAAAACATACACATTTTCATTGTACATTCAAGAAATATACATCAAAACATACACATTTTCATTGTACATTCAAGAAATGTACATCAAAACATACACATTCTCATTGTACATTCAAGAAATGTACATCAAAACATACACATTTTCATTGTACACTCAAGAAATGTACATCAAAACATACACATTTTCATTGTACACTCAAGAAATGTACATCAAAACATACACATTTTCATTTTACATTCAAGAAATGTATATCAAAACATACACATTTTCATTGTACATTCAAGAAATGTACATCAAAGCATACACATTTTCATTGTACATTCAAGAAATGTACATCAAAACATACACATTTTCATTGTACATTCAAGGAATGTACATCAAAACATACACATTTTCATTGTACATTCAAGAAATGTACATCAAAACATACACATTTTCATTTTACATTCAAGGAATATACATCAAAACATACACATTTTCAGTGTACATTCAAGAAATGTATATCAAAACATACACATTTTCAGTGTACATTCAAGAAATGTACATCAAAACATACAAATTTTCATTGTATATACAAGAAATGTACATCAAAACATACACATTTTCATTGTATATACAAGAAATATACATCAAATCATACACATTTTCAGTGTACATTCAAGAAATGTACATCAAAACATATACATTTTCATTGCATATACAAGAAATGTACATCAAATCATACACATTTTCAGTGTACATTCAAGAAATGTACATGAAAACATATACATTTTCATTGTACATTCAAGAAATGTATATCAAAACATACACATTTTCAGATTACATTCAAGAAATGTACATCAAAACATACACATTTTCACTGTACATTCAAGAAATGTACATCAAAACATACACATTTTCATTGTACATTCAAGAAATGTACATCAAAACATAAACATTTTCATTGTACATTCAAGGAATGTACATCACAACATACACATTTTCATTGTACATTCAAGAAATGTACATCAAAACACACAAATTTTCAGTGTACATTCAAGAAATGTATATCAGAACATACACATTTTCAGTGTACATTCAAGAAATGTACATCAAAACATACAAATTTTCATTGTATATACAAGAAATGTACATCAAAACATACACATTTTCATTGTACATTAAAGAAATGTACATCAAAACCTACACATTTTCAGTGTACATTCAAGAAATGTACATCAAAACATACACATTTTCATTGTACCCTCAAGAAATGTACATCAAAACATACACATTTCCAGTGTACATTCAAGAAATGTACATCAAAAGATACACATTTTCATTGTATATACCAGAAATGTACATCAAAACATACACATTTTCATTGTATATACAAGAAATGTACATCAAAACATACACATTTTCAGTGTACATTCAAGAAATGTACAACAAAACATATACATTTTCATTGTATATACAAGAAATGTACATCAAAACATACACATCTTCATTGTACACTAAAGAAATGTACATCAAAACATACACACTTTCAGTGTACATTCAAGAAATGTATATCAAAAAATACACATTTTCATTGTACATTCAAGAAACGTACATCAAAACATACACATTTTCATTGTACATTCAAGAAATGTACATCAGAACATACACATTTTCATTGTACACTCAACAATTGTACATCAAAACATACACATTTTCATTGTACACTAAAGAAATGTACATCAAAACATACACACTTTCAGTGTACATGCAAGAAATGTACATCAAAACATACACATTTTCTTTGTACACTCAAGAATTGTACATCAAAACATACACATTTTCATTGTACATTCAAGAAATGTACATCAAAACATACACATTTTCAGTGTACATTCAAGAAATGTACATCAAAACATACACATTTTCATTGTACACTCAAGAAATGTACATCAAAACATACACATTTTCATTGTACATTCAAGAAATGTACATCAAAACATACACATTTTCATTGTACATTCAAGAAATGTACATCAAAACACACACATTTTCATTGTACACTCAAGAATTGTACATCAAAACATACACATTTTGAGTGTACATTCAAGAGATATACATCAAAACATGCACATGTTCATTGTATATACCAGAAATGTACATCAAAACATACACATTTTCATTGTATATACAAGAAATGTACATCAAAACATACACATTTTCAGTGTATATTCAAGAAATGTACATCAAAGTATACACATTTTCATTGTATATACCAGAAATGTACATCAAAACATATACATTTTCATTGTATATACAAGAAATGTACATCAAAACCTACACATTTTCAGTGTACATTCAAGAAATGTACATGAAAACATATACATTTTCATTGTACATTCAAGAAATGTATATCAAAACATACACATTTTCAGATTACATTCAAGAAATGTACATCAAAACATACACATTTTCATTGTATATACAAGAAATGTACATCAAAACATACACATCTTCATTGTACACTAAAGAAATGTACATCAAAACATACACACTTTCAGTGTACATTCAATAAATGTACATAAAAAAATACACATTTTCATTGTACATTCAAGAAATATACATCAAAACATACAGATTTTCATTGTACATTCAAGAAATGTACATCAAAACATATACATTTTCATTGTACATTCAAGAAATATACATCAAAACATACACATTTTCATTGTACATTCAAGAAATGTACATCAAAACATATACATTTTCATTGTACACTCAAGAAATGTACATCAAAACATACACATTTTCATTGTACATTCAAGAAATGTATATCAAAACATACACATTTTCAGTGTACATTCCAGAAATGTACATCAAAACATACACATTTTCAGTGTACATTCAAGAAATGTATATCAAAAAATACACATTTTCAGTGTACATTCAAGAAATGTACATTAAAGCAAACACATTTTCATTGTACACTAAAGAAATGTACATCAAAACATACACATTTTCATTGTACATTCAAGAAATGCACATCAAAACATACACATTTTCATTGTACATTCAAGAAATATACATCAAAACATACACATTTTCATTGTACATTCAAGAAATGTACATCAAAACATACACATTCTCATTGTACATTCAAGAAATGTACATCAAAACATACACATTTTCATTGTACACTAAAGAAATGTACATCAAAACATACACATTTTCATTGTACACTCAAGAATTGTACATCAAAACATACACATTTTGAGTGTACATTCAAGAGATATACATCAAAACATGCACATTTTCATTGTATATACCAGAAATGTACATCAAAACATACACATTTTCATTGTATATACAAGAAATGTACATCAAAACATACACATTTTCAGTGTACATTCAAGAAATGTACATCAAAGCATACACATTTTCATTGTATATACCAGAAATGTACATCAAAACATATACATTTTCATTGTATATACAAGAAATGTACATCAAAACATACACATTTTCAGTGTACATTCAAGAAATGTACATGAAAACATATACATTTTGATTGTACATTCAAGAAATGTATATCAAAACATACACATTTTCAGATTACATTCAAGAAATGTACTTCAAAACATACACATTTTCATTGTATATACAAGAAATGTACATCAAAACATACACATCTTCATTGTACACTAAAGAAATGTACAACAAAACATACACACTTTAAGTGTACATTCAAGAAATGTACATCAAAACATACACATTTTCATTGTACACTCAAGAAATGTACATCAAAACATACACATTTTCATTGTACACTCAAGAAATGTACATCAAAACATACACATTTTCATTGTACATTCAAGAAATGTACATCAAAACATACACATTTTCATTGTACATTCAAGGAATGTACATCAAAACATACACATTTTCATTGTACATTCAAGAAATGTACATCAAAACTCACACATTTTCATTGTACACTCAAGAATTGTACATCAAAACATACACACTTTGAGTGTACATTCAAGAGATATACATCAAAACATGCACATTTTCATTGTATATACCAGAAATGTACATCAAAACATACACATTTTCATTGTATATACAAGAAATATATATCAAAACATACACATTTTCAGTGTACATTCAAGAAATGTACCTCAAAAACTACACATTTTCATTGTATATTCAACAAATGTACATCAAAACATACACATTTTCATTGTATATACCAGAAATGTACATCAAAACATACACATTTTCATTGTACATTCAAGAAATGTACATCAAAACATACACATTTTCATTGTATATACCAGAAATGTACATCAAAACATACACATTTTCATTGTACATTCAAGAAATGTACATCAAACCATACACATTTTCATTGTATATACCAGAAATGTACATCAAAACATACACATTTTCATTGTACACTCAAGAAATGTACATCAAAACATACACATTTTCATTGTACACTCAAGAAATGTACATCAAAACATATACATTTTCAGTGTACATTCAATAAATGTACATCAAAAAATACACATTTTCATTGTACATTCAAGAAATATACATCAAAACATACAGATTTTCATTGTACATTCAAGAAATGTACATCAAAACATATACATTTTCATTGTACATTCAAGAAATATACATCAAAACATACACATTTTCATTGTACATTCAAGAAATGTACATCAAAACATATACATTTTCATTGTACACTCAAGAAATGTACATCAAAACATACACATTTTCATTGTACATTCAAGAAATGTACATCAAAACATACACATTCTCATTGTACATTCAAGAAATGTACATCAAAACATACACATTTTCATTGTACACTAAAGAAATGTACATCAAAACATACACATTTTCATTGTACACTCAAGAATTGTACATCAAAACATACACATTTTGAGTGTACATTCAAGAGATATACATCAAAACATGCACATTTTCATTGTATATACCAGAAATGTACATCAAAACATACACATTTTCATTGTATATACAAGAAATGTACATCAAAACATACACATTTTCAGTGTACATTCAAGAAATGTACATCAAAGCATACACATTTTCATTGTATATACCAGAAATGTACATCAAAACATATACATTTTCATTGTATATACAAGAAATGTACATCAAAACATACACATTTTCAGTGTACATTCAAGAAATGTACATGAAAACATACACATCTTCATTGTACACTAAAGAAATGTACATCAAAACATACACACTTTCAGTGTACATTCAAGAAATGTACATCAAAGTATACACATTTTCATTGTATATACCAGAAATGTACATCAAAACATATACATTTTCATTGTATATACAAGAAATGTACATCAAAACCTACACATTTTCAGTGTACATTCAAGAAATGTACATGAAAACATATACATTTTCATTGTACATTCAAGAAATGTATATCAAAACATACACATTTTCAGATTACATTCAAGAAATGTACATCAAAACATACACATTTTCATTGTATATACAAGAAATGTACATCAAAACATACACATCTTCATTGTACACTAAAGAAATGTACATCAAAACATACACACTTTCAGTGTACATTCCAGAAATGTACATCAAAACATACACATTTTCAGTGTACATTCAAGAAATGTATATAAAAAAATACACATTTTCAGTGTACATTCAAGAAATGTACATTAAAGCAAACACATTTTCATTGTACACTAAAGAAATGTACATCAAAACATACACATTTTCATTGTACATTCAAGAAATGCACATCAAAACATACACATTTTCATTGTACATTCAAGAAAAATACATCAAAACATACACATTTTCATTGTACATTCAAGAAATGTACATCAAAACATACACATTCTCATTGTACATTCAAGAAATGTACATCAAAACATACACATTTTCATTGTACACTAAAGAAATGTACATCAAAACATACACATTTTCATTGTACACTCAAGAATTGTACATCAAAACATACACATTTTGAGTGTACATTCAAGAGATATACATCAAAACATGCACATTTTCATTGTATATACCAGAAATGTACATCAAAACATACACATTTTCATTGTATATACAAGAAATGTACATCAAAACATACACATTTTCAGTGTACATTCAAGAAATGTACATCAAAGCATACACATTTTCATTGTATATACCAGAAATGTACATCAAAACATATACATTTTCATTGTATATACAAGAAATGTACATCAAAACATACACATTTTCAGTGTACATTCAAGAAATGTACATGAAAACATATACATTTTGATTGTACATTCAAGAAATGTATATCAAAACATACACATTTTCAGATTACATTCAAGAAATGTACTTCAAAACATACACATTTTCATTGTATATACAAGAAATGTACATCAAAACATACACATCTTCATTGTACACTAAAGAAATGTACAACAAAACATACACACTTTAAGTGTACATTCAAGAAATGTACATAAAAAAATACACATTTTCATTGTACATTCAAGAAATGTACATCAAAACATACACATTTTCATTGTACACTCAAGAAATGTACATCAAAACATACACATTTTCATTGTACACTCAAGAAATGTACATCAAAACATACACATTTTCATTGTACATTCAAGAAATGTACATCAAAACATACACATTTTCATTGTACATTCAAGGAATGTACATCAAAACATACACATTTTCATTGTACATTCAAGAAATGTACATCAAAACTCACACATTTTCATTGTACACTCAAGAATTGTACATCAAAACATACACACTTTGAGTGTACATTCAAGAGATATACATCAAAACATGCACATTTTCATTGTATATACCAGAAATGTACATCAAAACATACACATTTTCATTGTATATACAAGAAATATATATCAAAACATACACATTTTCAGTGTACATTCAAGAAATGTACCTCAAAAACTACACATTTTCATTGTATATTCAACAAATGTACATCAAAACATACACATTTTCATTGTATATACCAGAAATGTACATCAAAACATACACATTTTCATTGTACATTCAAGAAATGTACATCAAAACATACACATTTTCATTGTATATACCAGAAATGTACATCAAAACATACACATTTTCATTGTACATTCAAGAAATGTACATCAAAACATACACATTTTCATTGTAGATACCAGAAATGTACATCAAAACATACACATTTTCATTGTACACTCAAGAAATGTACATCAAAACATACACATTTTCATTGTACACTCAAGAAATGTACATCAAAACATACACATTTTCATTGTACATTCAAGAAATGTATATCAAAACATACACATTTTCATTGTACATTCAAGAAATGTACATCAAAACATACACATTTTCATTGTACATTCGAGAAATGTACATCATAACATACACATTTTCATTGTACATTCAAGGAATGTACATCAAAACATACACATTTTCATTGTACATTCAAGAAATGTACATCAAAACATACACATTTTCATTGTACATTCAAGGAATATACATAAAAACATACACATTTTCAGTGTACATTCAAGAAATGTATATCAAAACCTAAACATTTTCAGTGTACATTCAAGAAATGTACATCAAAACATATACATTTTCATTGTATATACAAGAAATGTACATCAACACATACACATTTTCAGTGTACATTCAAGAAATGTACATGAAAACATATACATTTTCATTGTACATTCAAGAAATGTATATCAAAACATACACATTTTCATTGTACATTCAAGAAATGTACATCAAAACATACACATTTTCATTGTATATACCAGAAATGTACATCAAAACATATACATTTTCATTGTATATACAAGAAATGTACATCAAAACATACACATTTTCAGTGTACATTCAAGAAATGTACATGAAAACATATACATTTTCATTGTACTTTCAAGAAATGTATATCAAAACATACACATTTTCAGATTACATTCAAGAAATGTACATCAAAACATACACATTTTCATTGTATATACAAGAAATGTACATCAAAACATACACATCTTCATTGTACACTAAAGAAATGTACATCAAAACATACACACTTTCAGTGTACATTCAATAAATGTACATCAAAAGATACACATTTTGATTGTACATTCAAGAAATGTACATCAAAACATATACAATTTCATTATACACTCAAGAAATGTACATCAAAACATACACATTTTCATTGTACATTCAAGAAATGTATATCAAAACATACACATTTACAGTGTACATTCAAGAAATGTACATCAAAACATACACATTTTCAGTATACATTCAACAAATGTACATGAAAACATATACATTTTCATTGTACATTCAAGAAAAGTATATCAAAACATACACATTTTCAGTGTACATTCCAGAAATGTACATCAAAACATACACATTTTCAGTGTACATTCAAGAAATGTATATCAAAAAATACACATTTTCAGTGTACATTCAAGAAATGTACATCAAAGCAAACACATTTTCATTGTACACTAAAGAAATGTACATCAAAACATACACATTTTCATTGTACATTCAAGAAATGCACATCAAAACATACACATTTTCATTGTACATTCAAGAAATATACATCAAAACATACACATTTTCATTGTACATTCAAGAAATGTACATCAAAACCTACACATTCTCATTGTACATTCAAGAAATGTACATCAAAACATACACATTTTCATTGTACACTCAAGAAATGTACATCAAAACATACACATTTTCATTGTACACTCAAGAAATGTACATCAAAACATACACGTTTTCATTTTACATTCAAGAAATGTATATCAAACCATACACATTTTCATTGTACATTCAAGAAATGTACATCAAAACATACACATTTTCATTGTACATTCAAGAAATGTACATCAAAACATACACATTTTCATTGTACATTCAAGGAATGTACATCAAAACATATACATTTTCATTGCATATACAAGAAATGTACATCAAAACATACACATTTTCAGTGTACATTCAAGAAATGTACATGAAAACATATACATTTTCATTGTACATTCAAGAAATGTATATCAAAACATACACATTTTCAGATTACATTCAAGAAATGTACATCAAAACATACACATTTTCATTGTACATTCAAGAAATGTACATCAAAACATACACATTTTCATTGTACATTCAAGAAATGTACATCAAAACATAAACATTTTCATTGTACATTCAAGGAATGTACATCAAAACATACACATTTTCATTGTACATTCAAGAAATGTACATCAAAACACACACATTTTCAGTGTACATTCAAGAAATGTATATCAAAACATACACATTTTCAGTGTACATTCAAGAAGTGTACATCAAAACATACAAATTTTCATTGTATATACAAGAAATGTACATCAAAACATACACATTTTCATTGTACATTAAAGAAATGTACATCAAAACCTACACATTTTCAGTGTACATTCAAGAAATGTACATCAAAACATACACATTTTCATTGCACACTCAAGAAATGTACATCAAAACATACACATTTCCAGTGTACATTCAAGAAATGTACATCAAAAGATACACATTTTCATTGTATATACCAGAAATGTACATCAAAACATACACATTTTCATTGTATATACAAGAAATGTACATCAAAACATACACATTTTCAGTGTACATTCAAGAAATGTACATCAAAACATATACATTTTCATTGTATATACAAGAAATGTACATCAAAACATACACATCTTCATTGCACACTAAAGAAATGTACATCAAAACATACACACTTTCAGTGTACATTCAAGAAATGTATATCAAAAAATACACATTTTCATTGTACATGCAAGAAATGTACATCAAAACATACACATTTTCATTGTACATTCAAGAAATGTACATCAGAACATACACATTTTCATTGTACACTCAAGAATTGTACATCAAAACATACACATTTTCATTGTACACTAAAGAAATGTACATCAAAACATACACATTTTCAGTGTACATTCAAGAAATGTACATCAAAACATACACATTTTCATTGTACACTCAAGAAATGTACATCAAAACATACACATTTTCATTGTACATTCAAGAAATGTACATCAAAACATACACATTTTCATTGTACATTCAAGAAATGTACATCAAAACACACACATTTTCATTGTACACTCAAGAATTGTACATGAAAACATACACATTTTGAGTGTACATTCAAGAGATATACATCAAAACATGCACATGTTCATTGTATATACCAGAAATGTACATCAAAACATACACATTTTCATTGTATATACAAGAAATGTACATCAAAACATACACATTTTCAGTGTACATTCAAGAAATGTACATCAAAGCATACACATTTTCATTGTATATACCAGAAATGTACATCAAAACATATACATTTTCATTGTATATACAAGAAATGTACATCAAAACCTACACATTTTCAGTGTACATTCAAGAAATGTACATGAAAACATATACATTTTCATTGTACATTCAAGAAATGTATATCAAGAAATACACATTTTCAGATTACATTCAAGAAATGTACATCAAAACATACACATTTTCATTGTATATACAAGAAATGTACATCAAAACATACACATCTTCATTGTACAATAAAGAAATGTACATCAAAACATACATACTTTCAGTGTACATTCAATAAATGTACATCAAAAAATACACATTTTCATTGTACATTCAAGAAACATACATCAAAACATACACATTTTCATTGTACATTCAAGAAATGTACATCAAAACATATACATTTTCATTGTACAATCAAGAAATATACATCAAAACATACACATTTTCATTGTACATTCAAGAAATGTACATCAAAACATATACATTTTCATTGTACACTCAAGAAATGGACATCAAAACATACACATTTTCATTGTACATTCAAGAAATGTATATCAAAACATACACATTTTCAGTGTACATTCCAGAAATGTACATCAAAACATACACATTTTCAGTGTACATTCAAGAAATGTATATCAAAAAATACACATTTTCAGTGTACATTCAAGAAATGTACATTAAAGCAAACACATTTTCATTGTACACTAAAGAAATGTACATCAAAACATACACATTTTCATTGTACATTCAAGAAATGCACATCAAAACATACACATTTTCATTGTACATTCAAGAAATATACATCAAAACATACACATTTTCATTGTACATTCAAGAAATGTACATCAAAACATACACATTCTCATTGTACATTCAAGAAATGTACATCAAAACATACACATTTTCATTGTACACTAAAGAAATGTACATCAAAACATACACATTTTCATTGTACACTCAAGAATTGTACATCAAAACATACACATTTTGAGTGTACATTCAAGAGATATACATCAAAACATGCACATTTTCATTGTATATACCAGAAATGTACATCAAAACATACACATTTTCATTGTATATACAAGAAATGTACATCAAAACATACACATTTTCAGTGTACATTCAAGAAATGTACATCAAAGCATACACATTTTCATTGTATATACCAGAAATGTACATCAAAACATATACATTTTCATTGTATATACAAGAAATGTACATCAAAACATACACATTTTCAGTGTACATTCAAGAAATGTACATGAAAACATATACATTTTCATTGTACATTCAAGAAATGTATATCAAAACATACACATTTTCAGATTACATTCAAGAAATGTACATCAAAACATATACATTTTCATTGTATATACAAGAAATGTACATCAAAACATACACATTTTCAGTGTACATTCAAGAAATGTACATGAAAACATATACATTTTCATTGTACATTCAAGAAATGTATATCAAAACATACACATTTTCAGATTACATTCAAGAAATGTACTTCAAAACATACACATTTTCATTGTATATACAAGAAATGTACATCAAAACATACACATCTTCATTGTACACTAAAGAAATGTACAACAAAACATACACACTTTAAGTGTACATTCAAGAAATGTACATCAAAAAATACACATTTTCATTGTACATTCAAGAAATGTACATCAAAACATACACATTTTCATTGTACATTCAAGAAATGTACATCAAAACACACACATTTTCATTGTACACTCAAGAGTTGTACATCAAAACATACACATTTTGAGTGTACATTCAAGAGATATACATCAAAACATGCACATGTTCATTGTATATACCAGAAATGTACATCAAAACATACACATTTTCATTGTATATACAAGAAATGTACATCAAAACATACACATTTTCAGTGTACATTCAAGAAATGTACATCAAAGCATACACATTTTCATTGTATATACCAGAAATGTACATCAAAACATATACATTTTCATTGTATATACAAGAAATGTACATCAAAACATACACATTTTCAGTGTACATTCAAGAAATGTACATGAAAACATACACATCTTCATTGTACACTAAAGAAATGTACATCAAAACATACACACTTTCAGTGTACATTCAAGAAATGTACATCAAAACATACACATTTTCATTGTATATACAAGAAATGTACATCAAAACATACACATCTTCATTGTACACTAAAGAAATGTACATCAAAACATACATACTTTCAGTGTACATTCAATAAATGTACATAAAAAAATACACATTTTCATTGTACATTCGAGAAACATACATCAAAACATACACATTTTCATTGTACATTCAAGAAATGTACATCAAAACATATACATTTTCATTGTACAATCAAGAAATATACATCAAAACATACACATTTTCATTGTACATTCAAGAAATGTACATCAAAACATATACATTTTCATTGTACACTCAAGAAATGTACATCAAAACATACACATTTTCATTGTACATTCAAGAAATGTATACCAAAACATACACATTTTCAGTGTACATTCCAGAAATGTACATCAAAACATACACATTTTCAGTGTACATTCAAGAAATGTACATGAAAACATATACATTTTCATTGTACATTCAAGAAATGTACATCAAAACATATACATTTTCATTGTACATTCAAGAAATATACATCAAAACATACACATTTTCATTGTACATTCAAGAAATGTACATCAAAACATATACATTTTCATTGTACACTCATGAAATGTACATCAAAACATACACATTTTCATTGTACATTCAAGAAATGTACATCAAAACATACACATTCTCATTGTACATTCAAGAAATGTACATCAAAACATACACATTTTCATTGTACACTAAAGAAATGTACATCAAAACATACACATTTTCATTGTACACTCAAGAATTGTACATCAAAACATACACATTTTGAGTGTACATTCAAGAGATATACATCAAAACATGCACATTTTCATTGTATATACCAGAAATGTACATCAAAACATACACATTTTCATTGTATATACAAGAAATGTACATCAAAACATACACATTTTCAGTGTACATTCAAGAAATGTACATCAAAGCATACACATTTTCATTGTATATACCAGAAATGTACATCAAAACATATACATTTTCATTGTATATACAAGAAATGTACATCAAAACATACACATTTTCAGTGTACATTCAAGAAATGTACATGAAAACATACACATCTTCATTGTACACTAAAGAAATGTACATCAAAACATACACACTTTCAGTGTACATTCAAGAAATGTACATCAAAGTATACACATTTTCATTGTATATACCAGAAATGTACATCAAAACATATACATTTTCATTGTATATACAAGAAATGTACATCAAAACCTACACATTTTCAGTGTACATTCAAGAAATGTACATGAAAACATATACATTTTCATTGTACATTCAAGAAATGTATATCAAAACATACACATTTTCAGATTACATTCAAGAAATGTACATCAAAACATACACATTTTCATTGTATATACAAGAAATGTACATCAAAACATACACATCTTCATTGTACACTAAAGAAATGTACATCAAAACATACACACTTTCAGTGTACATTCCAGAAATGTACATCAAAACATACACATTTTCAGTGTACATTCAAGAAATGTATATCAAAAAATACACATTTTCAGTGTACATTCAAGAAATGTACATTAAAGCAAACACATTTTCATTGTACACTAAAGAAATGTACATCAAAACATACACATTTTCATTGTACATTCAAGAAATGCACATCAAAACATACACATTTTCATTGTACATTCAAGAAATATACATCAAAACATACACATTTTCATTGTACATTCAAGAAATGTACATCAAAACATACACATTCTCATTGTACATTCAAGAAATGTACATCAAAACATACACATTTTCATTGTACACTAAAGAAATGTACATCAAAACATACACATTTTCATTGTACACTCAAGAATTGTACATCAGAACATACACATTTTGAGTGTACATTCAAGAGATATACATCAAAACATGCACATTTTCATTGTATATACCAGAAATGTACATCAAAACATACACATTTTCATTGTATATACAAGAAATGTACATCAAAACATACACATTTTCAGTGTACATTCAAGAAATGTACATCAAAGCATACACATTTTCATTGTATATACCAGAAATGTACATCAAAACATATACATATTCATTGTATATACAAGAAATGTACATCAAAACATACACATTTTCAGTGTACATTCAAGAAATGTACATGAAAACATATACATTTTGATTGTACATTCAAGAAATGTATATCAAAACATACACATTTTCAGATTACATTCAAGAAATGTACTTCAAAACATACACATTTTCATTGTATATACAAGAAATGTACATCAAAACATACACATCTTCATTGTACACTAAAGAAATGTACAACAAAACATACACACTTTAAGTGTACATTCAAGAAATGTACATAAAAAAATACACATTTTCATTGTACATTCAAGAAATGTACATCAAAACATACACATTTTCATTGTACACTCAAGAAATGTACATCAAAACATACACATTTTCATTGTACACTCAAGAAATGTACATCAAAACATACACATTTTCATTGTACATTCAAGAAATGTACATCAAAACATAAACATTTTCATTGTACATTCAAGGAATGTACATCAAAACATACACATTTTCATTGTACATTCAAGAAATGTACATCAAAACTCACACATTTTCATTGTACACTCAAGAATTGTACATCAAAACATACACACTTTGAGTGTACATTCAAGAGATATACATCAAAACATGCACATTTTCATTGTATATACCAGAAATGTACATCAAAACATACACACTTTCATTGTATATACAAGAAATATATATCAAAACATACACATTTTCAGTGTACATTCAAGAAATGTACCTCAAAAACTACACATTTTCATTGTATATTCAACAAATGTACATCAAAACATACACATTTTCATTGTATATACCAGAAATGTACATCAAAACATACACATTTTCATTGTACATTCAAGAAATGTACATCAAAACATACACATTTTCATTGTATATACCAGAAATGTACATCAAAACATACACATTTTCATTGTACATTCAAGAAATGTACATCAAAACATACACATTTTCATTGTATATACCAGAAATGTACATCAAAACATACACATTTTCATTGTACACTCAAGAAATGTACATCAAAACATACACATTTTCATTGTACACTCAAGAAATGTACATCAAAACATACACATTTTCATTGTACATTCAAGAAATGTATATCAAAACATACACATTTTCATTGTACATTCGAGAAATGTACATCAAAACATACACATTTTCATTGTACATTCAAGGAATGTACATCAAAACATACACATTTTCATTGTACATTCAAGAAATGGACATCAAAACATACACATTTTCATTGTACATTCAAGAAATGTATATCAAAACATACACATTTTCATTGTACATTCAAGAAATGTACATCAAAACATACACATTTTCATTGTACATTCGAGAAATGTACATCAAAACATACACATTTTCATTGTACATTCAAGGAATGTACATCAAAACATACACATTTTCATTGTACATTCAAGAAATGGACATCAAAACATACACATTTTCATTGTACATTCAAGAAATGTACATCAAAACATACACATTCTCATTGTACATTCAAGAAATGTACATCAAAACATACACATTTTCATTGTACACTAAAGAAATGTACATCAAAACATACACATTTTCATTGTACACTCAAGAATTGTACATCAAAACATACACATTTTGAGTGTACATTCAAGAGATATACATCAAAACATGCACATTTTCATTGTATATACCAGAAATGTACATCAAAACATACACATTTTCATTGTATATACAAGAAATGTACATCAAAACATACACATTTTCAGTGTACATTCAAGAAATGTACATCAAAGCATACACATTTTCATTGTATATACCAGAAATGTACATCAAAACATATACATTTTCATTGTATATACAAGAAATGTACATCAAAACATAGACATTTTCAGTGTACATTCAAGAAATGTACATGAAAACATATACATTTTCATTGTACATTCAAGAAATGTATATCAAAACATACACATTTTCAGATTACATTCAAGAAATGTACATCAAAACATATACATTTTCATTGTATATACAAGAAATGTACATCAAAACATACACATTTTCAGTGTACATTCAAGAAATGTACATGAAAACATATACATTTTCATTGTACATTCAAGAAATGTATATCAAAACATACACATTTTCAGATTACATTCAAGAAATGTACTTCAAAACATACACATTTTCATTGTATATACAAGAAATGTACATCAAAACATACACATCTTCATTGTACACTAAAGAAATGTACAACAAAACATACACACTTTAAGTGTACATTCAAGAAATGTACATCAAAAAATACACATTTTCATTGTACATTCAAGAAATGTACATCAAAACATACACATTTTCATTGTACATTCAAGAAATGTACATCAAAACACACACATTTTCATTGTACACTCAAGAGTTGTACATCAAAACATACACATTTTGAGTGTACATTCAAGAGATATACATCAAAACATGCACATGTTCATTGTATATACCAGAAATGTACATCAAAACATACACATTTTCATTGTATATACAAGAAATGTACATCAAAACATACACATTTTCAGTGTACATTCAAGAAATGTACATCAAAGCATACACATTTTCATTGTATATACCAGAAATGTACATCAAAACATATACATTTTCATTGTATATACAAGAAATGTACATCAAAACATACACATTTTCAGTGTACATTCAAGAAATGTACATGAAAACATACACATCTTCATTGTACACTAAAGAAATGTACATCAAAACATACACACTTTCAGTGTACATTCAAGAAATGTACATCAAAACATACACATTTTCATTGTATATACAAGAAATGTACATCAAAACATACACATCTTCATTGTACACTAAAGAAATGTACATCAAAACATACATACTTTCAGTGTACATTCAATAAATGTACATAAAAAAATACACATTTTCATTGTACATTCGAGAAACATACATCAAAACATACACATTTTCATTGTACATTCAAGAAATGTACATCAAAACATATACATTTTCATTGTACAATCAAGAAATATACATCAAAACATACACATTTTCATTGTACATTCAAGAAATGTACATCAAAACATATACATTTTCATTGTACACTCAAGAAATGTACATCAAAACATACACATTTTCATTGTACATTCAAGAAATGTATACCAAAACATACACATTTTCAGTGTACATTCCAGAAATGTACATCAAAACATACACATTTTCAGTGTACATTCAAGAAATGTACATGAAAACATATACATTTTCATTGTACATTCAAGAAATGTACATCAAAACATATACATTTTCATTGTACATTCAAGAAATATACATCAAAACATACACATTTTCATTGTACATTCAAGAAATGTACATCAAAACATATACATTTTCATTGTACACTCATGAAATGTACATCAAAACATACACATTTTCATTGTACATTCAAGAAATGTACATCAAAACATACACATTCTCATTGTACATTCAAGAAATGTACATCAAAACATACACATTTTCATTGTACACTAAAGAAATGTACATCAAAACATACACATTTTCATTGTACACTCAAGAATTGTACATCAAAACATACACATTTTGAGTGTACATTCAAGAGATATACATCAAAACATGCACATTTTCATTGTATATACCAGAAATGTACATCAAAACATACACATTTTCATTGTATATACAAGAAATGTACATCAAAACATACACATTTTCAGTGTACATTCAAGAAATGTACATCAAAGCATACACATTTTCATTGTATATACCAGAAATGTACATCAAAACATATACATTTTCATTGTATATACAAGAAATGTACATCAAAACATACACATTTTCAGTGTACATTCAAGAAATGTACATGAAAACATACACATCTTCATTGTACACTAAAGAAATGTACATCAAAACATACACACTTTCAGTGTACATTCAAGAAATGTACATCAAAGTATACACATTTTCATTGTATATACCAGAAATGTACATCAAAACATATACATTTTCATTGTATATACAAGAAATGTACATCAAAACCTACACATTTTCAGTGTACATTCAAGAAATGTACATGAAAACATATACATTTTCATTGTACATTCAAGAAATGTATATCAAAACATACACATTTTCAGATTACATTCAAGAAATGTACATCAAAACATACACATTTTCATTGTATATACAAGAAATGTACATCAAAACATACACATCTTCATTGTACACTAAAGAAATGTACATCAAAACATACACACTTTCAGTGTACATTCCAGAAATGTACATCAAAACATACACATTTTCAGTGTACATTCAAGAAATGTATATCAAAAAATACACATTTTCAGTGTACATTCAAGAAATGTACATTAAAGCAAACACATTTTCATTGTACACTAAAGAAATGTACATCAAAACATACACATTTTCATTGTACATTCAAGAAATGCACATCAAAACATACACATTTTCATTGTACATTCAAGAAATATACATCAAAACATACACATTTTCATTGTACATTCAAGAAATGTACATCAAAACATACACATTCTCATTGTACATTCAAGAAATGTACATCAAAACATACACATTTTCATTGTACACTAAAGAAATGTACATCAAAACATACACATTTTCATTGTACACTCAAGAATTGTACATCAGAACATACACATTTTGAGTGTACATTCAAGAGATATACATCAAAACATGCACATTTTCATTGTATATACCAGAAATGTACATCAAAACATACACATTTTCATTGTATATACAAGAAATGTACATCAAAACATACACATTTTCAGTGTACATTCAAGAAATGTACATCAAAGCATACACATTTTCATTGTATATACCAGAAATGTACATCAAAACATATACATATTCATTGTATATACAAGAAATGTACATCAAAACATACACATTTTCAGTGTACATTCAAGAAATGTACATGAAAACATATACATTTTGATTGTACATTCAAGAAATGTATATCAAAACATACACATTTTCAGATTACATTCAAGAAATGTACTTCAAAACATACACATTTTCATTGTATATACAAGAAATGTACATCAAAACATACACATCTTCATTGTACACTAAAGAAATGTACAACAAAACATACACACTTTAAGTGTACATTCAAGAAATGTACATAAAAAAATACACATTTTCATTGTACATTCAAGAAATGTACATCAAAACATACACATTTTCATTGTACACTCAAGAAATGTACATCAAAACATACACATTTTCATTGTACACTCAAGAAATGTACATCAAAACATACACATTTTCATTGTACATTCAAGAAATGTACATCAAAACATAAACATTTTCATTGTACATTCAAGGAATGTACATCAAAACATACACATTTTCATTGTACATTCAAGAAATGTACATCAAAACTCACACATTTTCATTGTACACTCAAGAATTGTACATCAAAACATACACACTTTGAGTGTACATTCAAGAGATATACATCAAAACATGCACATTTTCATTGTATATACCAGAAATGTACATCAAAACATACACACTTTCATTGTATATACAAGAAATATATATCAAAACATACACATTTTCAGTGTACATTCAAGAAATGTACCTCAAAAACTACACATTTTCATTGTATATTCAACAAATGTACATCAAAACATACACATTTTCATTGTATATACCAGAAATGTACATCAAAACATACACATTTTCATTGTACATTCAAGAAATGTACATCAAAACATACACATTTTCATTGTATATACCAGAAATGTACATCAAAACATACACATTTTCATTGTACATTCAAGAAATGTACATCAAAACATACACATTTTCATTGTATATACCAGAAATGTACATCAAAACATACACATTTTCATTGTACACTCAAGAAATGTACATCCAAACATACACATTTTCATTGTACACTCAAGAAATGTACATCAAAACATACACATTTTCATTGTACATTCAAGAAATGTATATCAAAACATACACATTTTCATTGTACATTCAAGAAATGTACATCAAAACATACACATTTTCATTGTACATTCGAGAAATGTACATCAAAACATACACATTTTCATTGTACATTCAAGGAATGTACATCAAAACATACACATTTTCATTGTACATTCAAGAAATGTACATCAAAACATACACATTTTCATTGTACATTCAAGGAATATACATAAAAACATACACATTTTCAGTGTACATTCAAGAAATGTATATCAAAACCTAAACATTTTCAGTGTACATCCAAGAAGTGTACATCAAAACATATACATTTTCATTGTATATACAAGAAATGTACATCAACACATACACATTTTCAGTGTACATTCAAGAAATGTACATGAAAACATATACATTTTCATTGTACATTCAAGAAATGTATATCAAAACATACACATTTTCAGATTACATTCAAGAAATGTACATCAAAACATACACATTTTCATTGTATATACCAGAAATGTACATCAAAACATATACATTTTCATTGTATATACAAGAAATGTACATCAAAACATACACATTTTCAGTGTACATTCAAGAAATGTACATGAAAACATATACATTTTCATTGTACTTTCAAGAAATGTATATCAAAACATACACATTTTCAGATTACATTCAAGAAATGTACATCAAAACATACACATTTTCATTGTATATACAAGAAATGTACATCAAAACATACACATCTTCATTGTACACTAAAGAAATGTACATCAAAACATACACACTTTCAGTGTACATTCAATAAATGTACATCAAAAGATACACACTTTCATTGTACATTCAAGAAATGTACATCAAAACATACACATTTTCATTGTACATTCAAGAAATGTACATCAAAACATATACAATTTCATTATACACTCAAGAAATGTACATCAAAACATACACATTTTCATTGTACATTCAAGAAATGTATATCAAAACATACACATTTACAGTGTACATTCAAGAAATGTACATCAAAACATACACATTTTCAGTATACATTCAACAAATGTACATGAAAACATATACATTTTCATTGTACATTCAAGAAATGTATATCAAAACATACACATTTTCAGTGTACATTCCAGAAATGTACATCAAAACATACACATTTTCAGTGTACATTCAAGAAATGTATATCAAAAAATACACATTTTCAGTGTACATTCAAGAAATGTACATCAAAGCAAACACATTTTCATTGTACACTAAAGAAATGTACATCAAAACATACACATTTTCATTGTACATTAAAGAAATGCACATCAAAACATACACATTTTCATTGTACATTCAAGAAATATACATCAAAACATACACATTGTCATTGTACATTCAAGAAATGTACATCAAAACCTACACATTCTCATTGTACATTCAAGAAATGTACATCAAAACATACACATTTTCATTGTACACTCAAGAAATGTACATCAAAACATACACATTTTCATTGTAAACTCAAGAAATGTACATCAAAACATACACATTTTCATTTTACATTCAAGAAATGTATATCAAAACATACACATTTTCATTGTACATTCAAGAAATGTACATCAAAACATACACATTTTCATTGTACATTCAAGAAATGTACATCAAAACATACACATTTTCATTGTACATTCAAGGAATGTACATCAAAACATACACACATTTTCATTGTACATTCAAGAAATGTACATCAAAACATACACATTTTCATTGTACATTCAAGGAATATACATCAAAACATACACATTTTCAGTGTACATTCAAGAAATGTATATCAAAACATACACATTTTCAGTGTACATTCAAGAAATGTACATCAAAACATACAAATTTTCATTGTATATACAAGAAATGTACATCAAAACATACACATTTTCATTGTATATACAAGAAATATACATCAAATCATACACATTTTCAGTGTACATTCAAGAAATGTACATCAAAACATATACATTTTCATTGCATATACAAGAAATGTACATCAAAACATACACATTTTCAGTGTACATTCAAGAAATGTACATGAAAACATATACATTTTCATTGTACATTCAAGAAATGTATATCAAAACATACACATTTTCAGATTACATTCAAGAAATGTACATCAAAACATACACATTTTCATTGTACATTCAAGAAATGTACATCAAAACATACACATTTTCATTGTACATTCAAGAAATGTACATCAAAACATAAACATTTTCATTGTACATTCAAGGAATGTACATCAAAACATACACATTTTCATTGTACATTCAAGAAATGTACATCAAAACACACACATTTTCAGTGTACATTCAAGAAATGTATATCAAAACATACACATTTTCAGTGTACATTCAAGAAGTGTACATCAAAACATACAAATTTTCATTGTATATACAAGAAATGTACATCAAAACATACACATTTTCATTGTACATTAAAGAAATGTACATCAAAACCTACACATTTTCAGTGTACATTCAAGAAATGTACATCAAAACATACACATTTTCATTGCACACTCAAGAAATGTACATCAAAACATACACATTTCCAGTGTACATTCAAGAAATGTACATCAAAAGATACACATTTTCATTGTATATACCAGAAATGTACATCAAAACATACACATTTTCATTGTATATACAAGAAATGTACATCAAAACATACACATTTTCAGTGTACATTCAAGAAATGTACATCAAAACATATACATTTTCATTGTATATACAAGAAATGTACATCAAAACATACACATCTTCATTGCACACTAAAGAAATGTACATCAAAACATACACACTTTCAGTGTACATTCAAGAAATGTATATCAAAAAATACACATTTTCATTGTACATTCAAGAAATGTACATCAAAACATACACATTTTCATTGTACATTCAAGAAATGTACATCAGAACATACACATTTTCATTGTACACTCAAGAATTGTACATCAAAACATACACATTTTCATTGTACACTAAAGAAATGTACATCAAAACATACACATTTTCAGTGTACATTCAAGAAATGTACATCAAAACATACACATTTTCATTGTACACTCAAGAAATGTACATCAAAACATACACATTTTCATTGTACATTCAAGAAATGTACATCAAAACATACACATTTTCATTGTACATTCAAGAAATGTACATCAAAACACACACATTTTCATTGTACACTCAAGAATTGTACATGAAAACATACACATTTTGAGTGTACATTCAAGAGATATACATCAAAACATGCACATGTTCATTGTATATACCAGAAATGTACAACAAAACATACACATTTTCATTGTATATACAAGAAATGTACATCAAAACATACACATTTTCAGTGTACATTCAAGAAATGTACATCAAAGCATACACATTTTCATTGTATATACCAGAAATGTACATCAAAACATATACATTTTCATTGTATATACAAGAAATGTACATCAAAACCTACACATTTTCAGTGTACATTCAAGAAATGTACATGAAAACATATACATTTTCATTGTACATTCAAGAAATGTATATCAAGACATACACATTTTCAGATTACATTCAAGAAATGTACATCAAAACATACACATTTTCATTGTATATACAAGAAATGTACATCAAAACATACACATCTTCATTGTACACTAAAGAAATGTACATCAAAACATACATACTTTCAGTGTACATTCAATAAATGTACATCAAAAAATACACATTTTCATTGTACATTCAAGAAACATACATCAAAACATACACATTTTCATTGTACATTCAAGAAATGTACATCAAAACATATACATTTTCATTGTACAATCAAGAAATATACATCAAAACATACACATTTTCATTGTACATTCAAGAAATGTACATCAAAACATATACATTTTCATTGTACACTCAAGAAATGTACATCAAAACATACACATTTTCATTGTACATTCAAGAAATGTACATCAAAGCATACACATTTTCATTGTATATACCAGAAATGTACATCAAAACATATACATTTTCATTGTATATACAAGAAATGTACATCAAAACATACACATTTTCAGTGTACATTCCAGAAATGTACATCAAAACATACACATTTTCAGTGTACATTCAAGAAATGTATATCAAAAAATACACATTTTCAGTGTACATTCAAGAAATGTACATTAAAGCAAACACATTTTCATTGTACACTAAAGAAATGTACATCAAAACATACACATTTTCATTGTACATTCAAGAAATGCACATCAAAACATACACATTTTCATTGTACATTCAAGAAATATACATCAAAACATACACATTTTCATTGTACATTCAAGAAATGTATATCAAAACATACACATTCTCATTGTACATTCAAGAAATGTACATCAAAACATACACATTTTCATTGTACACTAAAGAAATGTACATCAAAACATACACATTTTCATTGTACACTCAAGAATTGTACATCAAAACATACACATTTTGAGTGTACATTCAAGAGATATACATCAAAACATGCACATTTTCATTGTATATACCAGAAATGTACATCAAAACATACACATTTTCATTGTATATACAAGAAATGTACATCAAAACATACACATTTTCAGTGTACATTCAAGAAATGTACATCAAAGCATACACATTTTCATTGTATATACCAGAAATGTACATCAAAACATATACATTTTCATTGTATATACAAGAAATGTACATCAAAACATACACATTTTCAGTGTACATTCAAGAAATGTACATGAAAACATATACATTTTCATTGTACATTCAAGAAATGTATATCAAAACATACACATTTTCAGATTACATTCAAGAAATGTACTTCAAAACATACACATTTTCATTGTATATACAAGAAATGTACATCAAAACATACACATCTTCATTGTACACTAAAGAAATGTACAACAAAACATACACACTTTAAGTGTACATTCAAGAAATGTACATCAAAAAATACACATTTTCATTGTACATTCAAGAAATGTACATCAAAACATACACATTTTCATTGTACATTCAAGAAATGTACATCAAAACACACACATTTTCATTGTACACTCAAGAATTGTACATCAAAACATACACATTTTGAGTGTACATTCAAGAGATATACATCAAAACATGCACATGTTCATTGTATATACCAGAAATGTACATCAAAACATACACATTTTCATTGTATATACAAGAAATGTACATCAAAACATACACATTTTCAGTGTACATTCAAGAAATGTACATCAAAGCATACACATTTTCATTGTATATACCAGAAATGTACATCAAAGCATATACATTTTCATTGTATATACAAGAAATGTACATCAAAACCTACACATTTTCAGTGTACATTCAAGAAATGTACATGAAAACATATACATTTTCATTGTACATTCAAGAAATGTATATCAAGACATACACATTTTCAGATTACATTCAAGAAATGTACATCAAAACATACACATTTTCATTGTATATACAAGAAATGTACATCAAAACATACACATCTTCATTGTACACTAAAGAAATGTACATCAAAACATACACACTTTCAGTGTACATTCAATAAATGTACATCAAAAAATACACATTTTCATTGTACATTCAAGAAACATACATCAAAACATACACATTTTCATTGTACATTCAAGAAATGTACATCAAAACATATACATTTTCATTGTACAATCAAGAAATATACATCAAAACATACACATTTTCATTGTACATTCAAGAAATATACATCAAAACATATACATTTTCATTGTACACTCAAGAAATGTACATCAAAACATACACATTTTCATTGTACATTCAAGAAATGTATATCAAAACATACACATTTTCAGTGTACATTCCAGAAATGTACATCAAAACATACACATTTTCAGTGTACATTCAAGAAATGTATATCAAAAAATACACATTTTCAGTGTACATTCAAGAAATGTACATTAAAGCAAACACATTTTCATTGTACACTAAAGAAATGTACATCAAAACATACACATTTTCATTGTACATTCAAGAAATGCACATCAAAACATACACATTTTCATTGTACATTCAAGAAATATACATCAAAACATACACATTTTCATTGTACATTCAAGAAATGTACATCAAAACATACACATTCTCATTGTACATTCAAGAAATGTACATCAAAACATACACATTTTCATTGTACACTAAAGAAATGTACATCAAAACATACACATTTTCATTGTACACTCAAGAATTGTACATCAAAACATACACATTTTGAGTGTACATTCAAGAGATATACATCAAAACATGCACATTTTTATTGTATATACCAGAAATGTACATCAAAACATACACATTTTCATTGTATATACAAGAAATGTACATCAAAACATACACATTTTCAGTGTACATTCAAGAAATGTACATCAAAGCATACACATTTTCATTGTATATACCAGAAATGTACATCAAAACATATTCATTTTCATTGTATATACAAGAAATGTACATCAAAACATACACATTTTCAGTGTACATTCAAGAAATGTACATGAAAACATATACATTTTCATTGTACATTCAAGAAATGTACTTCAAAACATACACATTTTCATTGTATATACAAGAAATGTACATCAAAACATACACATCTTCATTGTACACTAAAGAAATGTACAACAAAACATACACACTTTAAGTGTACATTCAAGAAATGTACATCAAAAAATACACATTTTCATTGTACATTCAAGAAATGTACATCAAAACATACACATTTTCATTGTACACTCAAGAAATGTACATCAAAACATACACATTTTTATTGTACACTCAAGAAATGTACATCAAAACATACACATTTTCATTGTACATTCAAGAAATGTACATCAAAACATACACTTTTTCATTGTACATTCAAGGAATGTACATAAAAACATACACATTTTCATTGTACATTCAAGAAATGTACATCAAAACTCACACATTTTCATTGTACACTCAAGAATTGTACATCAAAACATACACACTTTGAGTGTACATTCAAGAGATATACATCAAAACATGCACATTTTCATTGTATATACCAGAAATGTACATCAAAACATACACATTTTCATTGTATATACAAGAAATATGTATCAAAACATACACATTTTCAGTGTACATTCAAGAAATGTACCTCAAAAACTACACATTTTCATTGTATATTCAACAAATGTACATCAAAACATACACATTTTCACTGTATATACCAGAAATGTACATCAAAACATACACATTTTCATTGTACATTCAAGAAATGTACATCAAAACATACACATTTTCATTGTATATACCAGAAATGTACATCAAAACATACACATTTTCATTGTACATTCAAGAAATGTACATCAAAACATACACATTTTCATTGTATATACCAGAAATGTACATCAAAACATACACATTTTCATTGTACATTCAAGAAATGTACATCAAAACATACACATTTTCATTGTATATACCAGAAATGTACATCAAAACATACACATTTTCATTGTACATTCAAGAAATGTACATCAAAACATACATATTTTGACTGCACATTCTAGAAATATACATCAAACCATACACATTTTCATTGCATATACCAGAAATGCACATCAAAACATACACATTTTCATTGTACATTCAAGAACTGTACATCAAAGCATACACATTTTCAGTGTACATTCAAGAAATGTACATCAAAACATACACATTTTCAGTGTACATTCAAGAAATGTACATCAAAACATACACATTTTCATTGTATATACAAGAAATGTACATCAAAACATACACATTTTCATTGTATATACAAGAAATGTACATCAAAACATACATATTTTCATTGTATATACAAGAAATGTACATCAAAACATACACATTTTCAGTGTACATTCAAGAAATGTGCATCAAGACATACACATTTTCATTGTACATTCAAGAAATCTACATCAAAACATACAAATTTTCACTGTACACTCAAGAAATGTACATCAAGCATACACATTTTCAGTGTACATTCAAGAAATGTATATCAAAACATACACATTTTCATTGTACATTCAAGAAATGTACATCAAAACATACACATTTTCATTGTACATTCAAGAAATGTACATCAAAACATACACATTTTCATTGTACATTCAAGAAATATACATCAAAACATACACATTTTCAGTGTACATTCAAGGAATGTACATCAAAACATACACATTTTCATTGTACATTCAAGAAATGTACATCAAAACACACACATTTTCATTGTACACTCAAGAATTGTACATCAAAACATACACATTTTGAGTGTACATTCAAGAGATATACATCAAAACATATACATTTTCATTGTACATTCAAGAAATGTATATCAAAACATACACATTTTCAGATTACATTCAAGAAATGTACATCAAAACATACACATTTTCATTGTACATTCAAGAAATGTACATCAAAACATACACATTTTCATTGTACATTCAAGAAATGTACATCAAAACATAAACATTTTCATTGTACATTCAAGGAATGTACATCAAAACATACACATTTTCATTGTACATTCAAGAAATGTACATCAAAACACACACATTTTCAGTGTACATTCAAGAAATGTATATCAAAACATACACATTTTCAGTGTACATTCAAGAAGTGTACATCAAAACATACAAATTTTCATTGTATATACAAGAAATGTACATCAAAACATACACATTTTCATTGTACATTAAAGAAATGTACATCAAAACCTACACATTTTCAGTGTACATTCAAGAAATGTACATCAAGCATACACATTTTCAGTGTACATTCAAAAAATGTATATCAAAACATACACATTTTCATTGTACATTCAAGAAATGTACATCAAAACATACACATTTTCATTGTACATTCAAGAAATGTACATCAAAACATACAAATTTTCATTGTATATACAAGAAATGTACATCAAAACATACACATTTTCATTGTATATACAAGAAATATACATCAAATCATACACATTTTCAGTGTACATTCAAGAAATGTACATCAAAACATATACATTTTCATTGCATATACAAGAAATGTACATCAAAACATACACATTTTCAGTGTACATTCAAGAAATGTACATGAAAACATATACATTTTCATTGTACATTCAAGAAATGTATATCAAAACATACACATTTTCAGATTACATTCAAGAAATGTACATCAAAACATACACATTTTCATTGTACATTCAAGAAATGTAGATCAAAACATACACATTTTCATTGTACATTCAAGAAATGTACATCAAAACATAAACATTTTCATTGTACATTCAAGGAATGTACATCAAAACATACACATTTTCATTGTACATTCAAGAAATGTACATCAAAACACACACATTTTCAGTGTACATTCAAGAAATGTATATCAAAACATACACATTTTCAGTGTACATTCAAGAAGTGTACATCAAAACATACAAATTTTCATTGTATATAAAAGAAATGTACATCAAAACATACACATTTTCATTGTACATTAAAGAAATGTACATCAAAACCTACACATTTTCAGTGTACATTCAAGAAATGTACATCAAAACATACACATTTTCATTGTACACTCAAGAAATGTACATCAAAACATACACATTTCCAGTGTACATTCAAGAAATGTACATCAAAAGATACACATTTTCATTGTATATACCAGAAATGTACATCAAAACATACACATTTTCATTGTATATACAAGAAATGTACATCAAAACATACACATTTTCAGCGTACATTCAAGAAATGTACATCAAAACATATCCATTTTCATTGTATATACAAGAAATGTACATCAAAACATACACATCTTCATTGTACACTAAAGAAATGTACATCAAAACATACACACTTTCAGTGTACATTCAAGAAATGTATATCAAAAAATACACATTTTCATTGTACATTCAAGAAATGTACATCAAAACATACACATTTTCATTGTACATTCAAGAAATGTACATCAGAACATACACATTTTCATTGTACACTCAAGAATTGTACATCAAAACATACACATTTTCATTGTACACTAAAGAAATGTACATCAAAACATACACATTTTCAGTGTACATTCAAGAAATGTACATCAAAACATACACATTTTCATTGTACACTCAAGAAATGTACATCAAAACATACACATTTTCATTGTACATTCAAGAAATGTACATCAAAACATACACATTTTCATTGTACATTCAAGAAATGTACATCAAAACACACACATTTTCATTGTACACTCAAGAATTGTACATCAAAACATACACATTTTGAGTGTACATTCAAGAGATATACATCAAAACATGCACATGTTCATTGTATATACCAGAAATGTACATCAAAACATACACATTTTCATTGTATATACAAGAAATGTACATCAAAACATACACATTTTCAGTGTACATTCAAGAAATGTACATCAAAGCATACACATTTTCATTGTATATACCAGAAATGTACATCAAAACATATACATTTTCATTGTATATACAAGAAATGTACATCAAAACCTACACATTTTCAGTGTACATTCAAGAAATGTACATGAAAACATATACATTTTCATTGTACATTCAAGAAATGTATATCAAGACATACACATTTTCAGATTACATTCAAGAAATGTACATCAAAACATACACATTTTCATTGTATATACAAGAAATGTACATCAAAACATACACATCTTCATTGTACACTAAAGAAATGTACATCAAAACATACACACTTTCAGTGTACATTCAATAAATGTACATCAAAAAATACACATTTTCATTGTACATTCAAGAAACATACATCAAAACATACACATTTTCATTGTACATTCAAGAAATGTACATCAAAACATATACATTTTCATTGTACAATCAAGAAATATACATCAAAACATACACATTTTCATTGTACATTCAAGAAATGTACATCAAAACATATACATTTTCATTGTACACTCAAGAAATGTACATCAAAACATACACATTTTCATTGTACATTCAAGAAATGTATATCAAAACATACACATTTTCAGTGTACATTCCAGAAATGTACATCAAAACATACACATTTTCAGTGTACATTCAAGAAATGTATATCAAAAAATACACATTTTCAGTGTACATTCAAGAAATGTACATTAAAGCAAACACATTTTCATTGTACACTAAAGAAATGTACATCAAAACATACACATTTTCATTGTACATTCAAGAAATGCACATCAAAACATACACATTTTCATTGTACATTCAAGAGATATACATCAAAACATACACATTTTCATTGTACATTCAAGAAATGTACATCAAAACATACACATTCTCATTGTACATTCAAGAAATGTACATCAAAACATACACATTTTCATTGTACACTAAAGAAATGTACATCAAAACATACACATTTTCATTGTACACTCAAGAATTGTACATCAAAACATATACATTTTGAGTGTACATTCAAGAGATATACATCAAAACATGCACATTTTCATTGTATATACCAGAAATGTACATCAAAACATACACATTTTCATTGTATATACAAGAAATGTACATCAAAACATACACATTTTCAGTGTACATTCAAGAAATGTACATCAAAGCATACACATTTTCATTGTATATACCAGAAATGTACAACAAAACATATACATTTTCATTGTATATACAAGAAATGTACATCAAAACATACACATTTTCAGTGTACATTCAAGAAATGTACATGAAAACATATACATTTTCATTGTACATTCAAGAAATGTATATCAAAACATACACATTTTCAGATTACATTCAAGAAATGTACTTCAAAACATACACATTTTCATTGTATATACAAGAAATGTACATCAAAACATACACATCTTCATTGTACACTAAAGAAATGTACAACAAAACATACACACTTTAAGTGTACATTCAAGAAATGTACATCAAAAAATACACATTTTCATTGTACATTCAAGAAATGTACATTAAAACATACACATTTTCATTGTACATTCAAGAAATGTACATCAAAACATACACATTTTCATTGTACATTCAAGGAATGTACATCAAAACATACACATTTTCATTGTACATTCAAGAAATGTACATCAAAACTCACACATTTTCATTGTACACTCAAGAATTGTACATCAAAACATACACACTTTGAGTGTACATTCAAGAGATATACATCAAAACATGCACATTTTCATTGTATATACCAGAAATGTACATCAAAACATACACATTTTCATTGTATATACAAGAAATATGTATCAAAACATACACATTTTCAGTCTACATTCAAGAAATGTACCTCAAAAACTACACATTTTCATTGTATATTCAACAAATGTACATCAAAACATACACATTTTCACTGTATATACCAGAAATGTACATCAAAACATACACATTTTCATTGTACATTCAAGAAATGTACATCAAAACATATACATTTTCATTGTATATACCAGAAATGTACATCAAAACATACACATTTTCATTGTACATTCAAGAAATGTACATCAAAACATACACATTTTCATTGTATATACCAGAAATGTACATCAAAACATACACAATTTCATTGTACATTCAAGAAATGTACATCAAAACATACACATTTTCATTGTATATACCAGAAATGTACATCAAAACATACACATTTTCATTGTACATTCAAGAAATGTACATCAAAACATACATATTTTGACTGCACATTCTAGAAATATACATCAAAACATACACATTTTCATTGCATATACCAGAAATGCACATCAAAACATACACATTTTCATTGTGCATTCAAGAACTGTACATCAAAACATACACATTTTCAGTGTACATTCAAGAAATGTGCATCAAGACATACACATTTTCATTGTACATTCAAGAAATGTACATCAAAACATACACATTTTCACTGTACACTCAAGAAATGTACATCAAGCATACACATTTTCAGTGTACATTCAAGAAATGTATATCAAAACATACACACTTTCATTGTACATTCAAGAAATGTACATCAAAACATACACATTTTCATTGTGCATTCAAGAACTGTACATCAAAACATACACATTTTCAGTGTACATTCAAGAAATGTGCATCAAGACATACACATTTTCATTGTACATTCAAGAAATGTACATCAAAACATACACATTTTCACTGTACACTCAAGAAATGTACATCAAGCATACACATTTTCAGTGTACATTCAAGAAATGTATATCAAAACATACACATTTTCATTGTACATTCAAGAAATGTACATCAAAACACACACATTTTCATTGTACACTCAAGAATTGTACATCAAAACATACACATTTTGAGTGTACATTCAAGAGATATACATCAAAACATATACATTTTCATTGTACATTCAAGAAATGTATATCAAAACATACACATTTTCAGATTACATTCAAGAAATGTACATCAAAACATACACATTTTCATTGTACATGCAAGAAATGTACATCAAAACATACACATTTTCATTGTACATTCAAGAAATGTACATCAAAACATAAACATTTTCATTGTACATTCAAGGAATGTACATCAAAACATACACATTTTCATTGTACATTCAAGAAATGTACATCAAAACACACACATTTTCAGTGTACATTCAAGAAATGTATATCAAAACATACACATTTTCAGTGTACATTCAAGAAGTGTACATCAAAACATACAAATTTTCATTGTATATACAAGAAATGTACATCAAAACATACACATTTTCATTGTACATTAAAGAAATGTACATCAAAACCTACACATTTTCAGTGTACATTCAAGAAATGTACATCAAGCATACACATTTTCAGTGTGCATTCAAGAAATGTATATCAAAACATACACATTTTCATTGTACATTCAAGAAATGTACATCAAAACATACACATTTTCATTGTACATTCAAGAAATGTACATCAAAACATACACATTTTCATTGTATATACAAGAAATATACATCAAATCATACACATTTTCAGTGTACATTCAAGAAATGTACATCAAAACATATACATTTTCATTGCATATACAAGAAATGTACATCAAAACATACACATTTTCAGTGTACATTCAAGAAATGTACATGAAAACATATACATTTTCATTGTACATTCAAGAAATGTATATCAAAACATACACATTTTCAGATTACATTCAAGAAATGTACATCAAAACATACACATTTTCATTGTACATTCAAGAAATGTACATCAAAACATACACATTTTCATTGTACATTCAAGAAATGTACATCAAAACATAAACATTTTCATTGTACATTCAAGGAATGTACATCAAAACATACACATTTTCATTGTACATTCAAGAAATGTACATCAAAACACACACATTTTCAGTGTACATTCAAGAAATGTATATCAAAACATACACATTTTCAGTGTACATTCAAGAAGTGTACATCAAAACATACAAATTTTCATTGTATATACAAGAAATGTACATCAAAACATACACATTTTCATTGTACATTAAAGAAATGTACATCAAAACCTACACATTTTCAGTGTACATTCAAGAAATGTACATCAAAACATACACATTTTCATTGTACACTCAAGAAATGTACATCAAAACATACACATTTCCAGTGTACATTCAAGAAATGTACATCAAAAGATACACATTTTCATTGTATATACCAGAAATGTACATCAAAACATACACATTTTCATTGTATATACAAGAAATGTAGATCAAAACATACACATTTTCAGTGTACATTCAAGAAATGTACATCAAAACATATACATTTTCATTGTATATACAAGAAATGTACATCAAAACATACACATCTTCATTGTACACTAAAGAAATGTACATCAAAACATACACACTTTCAGTGTACATTCAAGAAATGTATATCAAAAAATACACATTTTCATTGTACATTCAAGAAATGTACATCAAAACATACACATTTTCATTGTACATTCAAGAAATGTACATCAGAACATACACATTTTCATTGTACACTCAAGAATTGTACATCAAAACATACACATTTTCATTGTACACTAAAGAAATGTACATCAAAACATACACATTTTCAGTGTACATTCAAGAAATGTACATCAAAACATACACATTTTCATTGTACAATCAAGAAATGTACATCAAAACATACACATTTTCATTGTACATTCAAGAAATGTACATCAAAACATACACATTTTCATTGTACATTCAAGAAATGTACATCAAAACACACACATTTTCATTGTACACTCAAGAATTGTACATCAAAACATACACATTTTGAGTGTACATTCAAGAGATATACATCAAAACATGCACATGTTCATTGTATATACCAGAAATGTACATCAAAACATACACATTTTCATTGTATATACAAGAAATGTACATCAAAACATACACATTTTCAGTGTACATTCAAGAAATGTACATCAAAGCATACACATTTTCATTGTATATACCAGAAATGTACATCAAAACATATACATTTTCATTGTATATACAAGAAATGTACATCAAAACCTACACATTTTCAGTGTACATTCAAGAAATGTACATGAAAACATATACATTTTCATTGTACATTCAAGAAATGTATATCAAGACATACACATTTTCAGATTACATTCAAGAAATGTACATCAAAACATACACATTTTCATTGTATATACAAGAAAAATACATCAAAACATACACATCTTCATTGTACACTAAAGAAATGTACATCAAAACATACACACTTTCAGTGTACATTCAATAAATGTACATCAAAAAATACACATTTTCATTGTACATTCAAGAAACATACATCAAAACATACACATTTTCATTGTACATTCAAGAAATGTACATCAAAACATATACATTTTCATTGTACAATCAAGAAATATACATCAAAACATACACATTTTCATTGTACATTCAAGAAATGTACATCAAAACATATACATTTTCATTGTACACTCAAGAAATGTACATCAAAACATACACATTTTCATTGTACATTCAAGAAATGTATATCAAAACATACACATTTTCAGTGTACATTCCAGAAATGTACATCAAAACATACACATTTTCAGTGTACATTCAAGAAATGTATATCAAAAAATACACATTTTCAGTGTACATTCAAGAAATGTACATTAAAGCAAACACATTTTCATTGTACACTAAAGAAATGTACATCAAAACATACACATTTTCATTGTACATTCAAGAAATGCACATCAAAACATACACATTTTCATTGTACATTCAAGAAATATACATCAAAACATACACATTTTCATTGTACATTCAAGAAATGTACATCAAAACATACACATTCTCATTGTACATTCAAGAAATGTACATCAAAACATACACATTTTCATTGTACACTAAAGAAATGTACATCAAAACATACACATTTTCATTGTACACTCAAGAATTGTACATCAAAACATACACATTTTGAGTGTACATTCAAGAGATATACATCAAAACATGCACATTTTCATTGTATATACCAGAAATGTACATCAAAACATACACATTTTCATTGTATATACAAGAAATGTACATCAAAACATACACATTTTCAGTGTACATTCAAGAAATGTACATCAAAGCATACACATTTTCATTGTATAATGTACATCAAAACATATACATTTTCATGTATATACAAGAAATGTACATCAAAACATACACATTTTCAGTGTACATTCAAGAAATGTACATGAAAACATATACATTTTCATTGTACATTCAAGAAATGTATATCAAAACATACACATTTTCAGATTACATTCAAGAAATGTACTTCAAAACATACACATTTTCATTGTATATACAAGAAATGTACATCAAAACATACACATCTTCATTGTACACTAAAGAAATGTACAACAAAACATACACACTTTAAGTGTACATTCAAGAAATGTACATCAAAAAATACACATTTTCATTGTACATTCAAGAAATGTACATCAAAACATACACATTTTCATTGTACACTCAAGAAATGTACATCAAAACATACACATTTTTATTGTACACTCAAGAAATGTACATCAAAACATACACATTTTCATTGTACATTCAAGAAATGTACATCAAAACATACACATTTTCATTGTACATTCAAGGAATGTACATCAAAACATACACATTTTCATTGTACATTCAAGAAATGTACATCAAAACTCACACATTTTCATTGTACACTCAAGAATTGTACATCAAAACATACACACTTTGAGTGTACATTCAAGAGATATACATTAAAACATGCACATTTTCATTGTATATACCAGAAATGTACATCAAAACATACACATTTTCATTGTATATACAAGAAATATGTATCAAAACATACACATTTTCAGTGTACATTCAAGAAATGTACCTCAAAAACTACACATTTTCATTGTATATTCAACAAATGTACATCAAAACATACACATTTTCACTGTATATACCAGAAATGTACATCAAAACATACACATTTTCATTGTACATTCAAGAAATGTACATCAAAACATACACATTTTCATTGTATATACCAGAAATGTACATCAAAACATACACATTTTCATTGTACATTCAAGAAATGTACATCAAAACATACACATTTTCATTGTATATACCAGAAATGTACATCAAAACATACACATTTTCATTGTACATTCAAGAAATGTACATCAAAACATACACATTTTCATTGTATATACCAGAAATGTACATCAAAACATACACATTTTCATTGTACATTCAAGAAATGTACATCAAAACATACATATTTTGACTGCACATTCTAGAAATATACATCAAAACATACACATTTTCATTGCATATACCAGAAATGCACATCAAAACATACACATTTTCATTGTGCATTCAAGAACTGTACATCAAAACATACACATTTTCAGTGTACATTCAAGAAATGTACATCAAAACATACACATTTTCAGTGTACATTCAAGAAATGTACATCAAAACATACACATTTTCATTGTATATACAAGAAATGTACATCAAAACATACACATTTTCATTGTATATACAAGAAATGTACATCAAAACATACACATTTTCATTGTATATACAAGAAATGTACATCAAAACATACATATTTTCATTGTATATACAAGAAATGTACATCAAAACATACACATTTTCAGTGTACATTCAAGAAATGTGCATCAAGACATACACATTTTCATTGTACATTCAAGAAATGTACATCAAAACATACACATTTTCACTGTACACTCAAGAAATGTACATCAAGCATACACATTTTCAGTGTACATTCAAGAAATGTATATCAAAACATACACATTTTCATTGTACATTCAAGAAATGTACATCAAAACATACACATTTTCATTGTACATTCAAGAAATGTACATCAAAACATACACATTTTCATTGTACATTCAAGAAATATACATCAAAACATACACATTTTCAGTGTACATTCAAGGAATGTACATCAAAACATACACATTTTCATTGTACATTCAAGAAATGTACATCAAAACACACACATTTTCATTGTACACTCAAGAATTGTACATCAAAACATACACATTTTGAGTGTACATTCAAGAGATATACATCAAAACATGCACATTTTCATTGTATATACCAGAAATGTACATCAAAACATACACATTTTCATTGTATATACAAGAAATGTACATCAAAACATACACATTTTCAGTGTACATTCAAGAAATGTACATCAAAGCATACACATTTTTATTGTATATACCAGAAATGTACATCAAAACATATACATTTTCATTGTATATACAAGAAATGTACATCAAAACATACACATCTTCAGTGTACACAAAAGAAATGTACATCAAAACATACACACTTTCAGTGTACATTCAATAAATGTACATCAAAAAATACACATTTTCATTGTACATTCAAGAAATGTACATCAAAACATACACATTTTCATTGTACATTCAAGAAATGTACATCAAAACATATACATTTTCATTGTACACTCAAGAAATGTACATCAAAACATACACATTTTCATTGTACACTCAAGAAATGTACATCAAAACATACACATTTTCATTGTACATTCAAGAAATGTACATCAAAACATACACATTTTCATTGTACATTCAAGAAATGTACATCAAAACATACACATTTTCATTGTACATTCAAGAAATGTACATCAAAACATACACATTTTCATTGTATATACCAGAAATGTACATCAAAACATACACATTTTCATTGTACATTCAAGAAATGTACATCAAAACATACACACTTTCATTGTATATACCAGAAATGTACATCAAAACATACACATTTTCATTGTACATTCAAGAAATGTACATCAAAACATACACATTTTGACTGCACATTCTAGAAATATACATCAAAACATACACATTTTCATTGCATATACCAGAAATGCACATCAAAACATACACATTTTCATTGTACATTCAAGAACTGTACATCAAAACATACACATTTTCAGTGTACATTCAAGAAATGTACATCAAAACATACACATTTTCAGTGTACATTCAAGAAATGTACATCAAAACATACACATTTTCATTGTATATACAAGAAATGTACATCAAAACATACACACTTTCATTGTATATACAAGAAATGTACATCAAAACATACACATTTTCAGTGTACATTCAAGAAATGTACATCAAGACATACACATTTTCATTGTACATTCAAGAAATGTACATCAAAACATACACATTTTCACTGTACACTCAAGAAATGTACATCAAAGCATACACATTTTCAGTGTACATTCAAGAAATGTATATCAAAACATACACATTTTCATTGTACATTCAAGAAATGTACATCAAAACATACACATTTTCATTGTACATTCAAGAAATGTACATCAAAACATACACATTTTCATTGTACATTCAAGAAATATACATCAAAACATACACATTTTCATTGTACATTCAAGAAATGTACATCAAAACATACACATTTTCATTGTACACTCAAGAAATGTACATCAAAACATACACATCTTCAGTGTACATTCAAGAAATGTACATCAAAACATACACATTTTCATTGTACATTCAAGAAATGTACATCAAAACATACACATTTTCATTGTACGTTCTAGAAATATAAATCAAAACATACACATTTTCATTGTATATACAAGAAATGTACATCAAAACATACACATTTTCATTGTACACTCAAGAAATGTACATCAAAACATACACATTTTCAGTGCACATTCAAGAAATGTATATCAAATCATACACATTTTGATTTTACGTTCCAGAAATGTACATCAAAACATACACATTTTCAGTGTACATTCAAGAAATGTATATCAAAAAATACACATTTTCAGTGTACATTCAAGAAATGTACATCATAGCAAACACATTTTCATTGTACACTAAAGAAATGTACATCAAAACATACACATTTTCATTGTACATTCAAGAAATGCACATCAAAACATACACATTTTCATTGTACATTCAAGAAATATACATCAAAACATACACATTTTCATTGTACATTCAAGAAATGTACATCAAAACATACACATTCTCATAGTACATTCAAGAAATGTACATCAAAACATACACATTTTGATTGTACACTCAAGAAATGTACATCAAAACATACACATTTTCATTGTACACTCAAGAAATGTACATCAAAACATACACATTTTCATTGTACATTCAAGAAATGTATATCAAAACATACACATTTTCATTGTACATTCAAGAAATGTACATCAAAACATACACATTTTCATTGTACATTCAAGAAATGTACATCAAAACATACACATTTTCATTGTACATTCAAGAAATGTACATCAAAACATACACATTTTCAGTGTACATTCAAGAAATGTACATCAAAACATACACATTTTCATTGTACACTCAAGAAATGTACATCAAAACATACACATTTTCATTGTACATTCAAGAAATGTACATCAAAACATACACATTTTCATTGTACATTCAAGGAATGTACATCAAAACATACACATTTTCATTGTACATTCAAGAAATGTACATCAAAACACACACATTTTCATTGTACACTCAAGAATTGTACATCAAAGCATACACATTTTGAGTGTACATTCAAGAGATATACATCAAAACATGCACATTTTCATTGTATATACCAGAAATGTACATCAAAACATACACATTTTCATTGTATATACAAGAAATGTACATCAAAACATACACATTTTCAGTGTACATTCAAGAAATGTACATCAAAGCATACACATTTTTATTGTATATACCAGAAATGTACATCAAAACATATACATTTTCACTGTATATACAAGAAATGTACATCAAAACATACACATCTTCAGTGTACACAAAAGAAATGTACATCAAAACATACACACTTTCAGTGTACATTCAATAAATGTACATCAAAACATACACATTTTGATTGTACACTCAAGAAATGTACATCAAAACATACACATTTTCATTGTACACTCAAGAAATGTACATCAAAACATACACATTTTCATTGTACATTCAAGAAATGTATATCAAAACATACACATTTTCATTGTACATTCAAGAAATGTACATCAAAACATACACATTTTCATTGTACATTCAAGGAATGTACATCAAAACATACACATTTTCATTGTACATTCAAGAAATGTACATCAAAACACACACATTTTCATTGTACACTCAAGAATTGTACATCAAAACATACACACTTTGAGTGTACATTCAAGAGATATACATCAAAACATGCACATTTTCATTGTATATACCAGAAATGTACATCAAAACATACGCATTTTCATTGTATATACAAGAAATATATATCAAAACATACACATTTTGAGTGTACATTCAAGAAATGTACATCAAAAACTACACATTTTCATTGTATATTCAAGAAATGTACATCAAAACATACACATTTTCATTGTATATACCAGAAATGTACATCAAAACATACACATTTTCATTGTACATTCAAGGAATATACATCAAAACATACACATTTTCAGTGTACATTCAAGAAATGTATATCAAAACATACACATTTTCAGTGTACATTCAAGAAATGTACATCAAAACATACAAATTTTCATTGTATATACAAGAAATGTACATCAAAACATACACATTTTCATTGTACATTAAAGAAATGTACATCAAAACCTACACATTTTCAGTGTACATTCAAGAAATGTACATCAAAGCATACACATTTTCATTGTACACTCAAGAAATGTACATCAAAACATACGCATTTTCAGTGTACATTCAAAAAATGTACATCAAAACATACACATTTTCATTGTATATACCAGAAATGTACATCAAAACATACACATTTTCATTGTATATACAAGAAATATACATCAAATCATACACATTTTCAGTGTACATTCAAGAAATGTACATCAAAACATATACATTTTCATTGTATATACAAGAAATGTACATCAAAACATACACATTTTCAGTGTAGATTCAAGAAATGTACATGAAAACATATACATTTTCATTGTACATTCAAGAAATGTATATCAAAACATACACATTTTCAGATTACATTCAAGAAATGTACATCAAAACATACACATTTTCATTGTACACTCAAGAAATGGACATCAAAACATACACATTTTCATTGTACATTCAAGAAATGTACATCAAAACATAAACATTTTCATTGTACATTCAAGGAATGTACATCAAAACATACACATTTTCATTGTACATTCAAGAAATGTACATCAAAACACACACATTTTCAGTGTACATTCAAGAAATGTATATCAAAACATACACATTTTCAGTGTACATTCAAGAAATGTACATCAAAACATACAAATTTTCATTGTATATACAAGAAATGTACATCAAAACATACACATTTTCATTGTACATTAAAGAAATGTACATCAAAACCTACACATTTTCAGTGTACATTCAAGAAATGTACATCAAAACATACACATTTTCATTGTACTTTCAAGAAAAGTACATCAAAACATACACATTTCCAGTGTACATTCAAGAAATGTACATCAAAACATACACATTTTCATTGTATATACCAGAAATGTACATCAAAACATACACATTTTCATTGTACACTCAAGAATTGTACATCAAAACATACACATTTTCATTGTACATTCAAGAAATGTACATCAAAACATACACATTTTCAGTGTACATTCAAGAAATGTACATCAAAACATACACATTTTCATTGTACACTCAAGAAATGTACATCAAAACATACACATTTTCATTGTACATTCAAGAAATGTACATCAAAACATATACATTTTCATTGTACATTCAAGAAATGTACATCAAAACACACACATTTTCATTGTACACTCAAGAATTGTACATCAAAACATACACATTTTGAGTGTACATTCAAGAGATATACATCAAAACATGCACATGTTCATTGTATATACCAGAAATGTACATCAAAACATACACATTTTCATTGTATATACAAGAAATGTACATCAAAACATACACATTTTCAGTGTACATTCAAGAAATGTACATCAAAGCATACACATTTTCATTGTATATACCAGAAATGTACATCAAAACATATACATTTTCATTGTATATACAAGAAATGTACATCAAAACCTACACATTTTCAGTGTACATTCAAGAAATGTACATGAAAACATATACATTTTCATTGTACATTCAAGAAATGTATATCAAGACATACACATTTTCAGATTACATTCAAGAAATGTACATCAAAACATACACATTTTCATTGTATATACAAGAAATGTACATCAAAACATACACATCTTCATTGTACACTAAAGAAATGTACATCAAAACATACACACTTTCAGTGTACATTCAATAAATGTACATAAAAAAATACACATTTTCATAGTACATTCAAGAAATATACATCAAAACATACACATTTTCATTGTACATTCAAGAAATGTACATCAAAACATATACATTTTCATTGTACAATCAAGAAATATACATCAAAACATACACATTTTCATTGTACATTCAAGAAATGTACATCAAAACATATACATTTTCATTGTACACTCAAGAAATGTACATCAAAACATACACATTTTCATTGTACATTCAAGAAATGTATATCAAAACATACACATTTTCAGTGTACATTCCAGAAATGTACATCAAAACATACACATTTTCAGTGTACATTCAAGAAATGTATATCAAAAAATACACATTTTCAGTGTACATTCAAGAAATGTACATTAAAGCAAACACATTTTCATTGTACACTAAAGAAATGTACATCAAAACATACACATTTTCATTGTACATTCAAGAAATGCACATCAAAACATACACATTTTCATTGTACATTCAAGAAATATACATCAAAACATACACATTTTCATTGTACATTCAAGAAATGTACATCAAAACATACACATTCTCATTGTACATTCAAGAAATGTACATCAAAACATACACATTTTCATTGTACACTAAAGAAATGTACATCAAAACATACACATTTTCATTGTACACTCAAGAATTGTACATCAAAACATACTCATTTTGAGTGTACATTCAAGAGATATACATCAAAACATGCACATTTTCATTGTATATACCAGAAATGTACATCAAAACATACACATTTTCATTGTATATACAAGAAATGTACATCAAAACATACACATTTTCAGTGTACATTCAAGAAATGTACATCAAAGCATACACATTTTCATTGTATATACCAGAAATGTACATCAAAACATATACATTTTCATTGTATATACAAGAAATGTACATCAAAACATACACATTTTCAGTGTACATTCAAGAAATGTACATCAAAGCATACACATTTTCATTGTATATACCAGAAATGTACATCAAAACATATACATTTTCATTGTATATACAAGAAATGTACATCAAAACATACACATTTTCAGTGTACATTCAAGAAATGTACATGAAAACATATACATTTTCATTGTACATTCAAGAAATGTATATCAAAACATACACATTTTCAGATTACATTCAAGAAATGTACTTCAAAACATACACATTTTCATTGTATATACAAGAAATGTACATCAAAACATACACATCTTCATTGTACACTAAAGAAATGTACAACAAAACATACACACTTTAAGTGTACATTCAAGAAATGTACATCAAAAAATACACATTTTCATTGTACATTCAAGAAATGTACATCAAAACATACACATTTTCATTGTACACTCAAGAAATGTACATCAAAACATACACATTTTCATTGTACATTCAAGAAATGTACATCAAAACTCACACATTTTCATTGTACACTCAAGAATTGTACATCAAAACATACACACTTTGAGTGTACATTCAAGAGATATACATCAAAACATGCACATTTTCATTGTATATACCAGAAATGTACATCAAAACATACACATTTTCATTGTATATACAAGAAATATATATCAAAACATACACATTTTCAGTGTACATTCAAGAAATGTACCTCAAAAACTACACATTTTCATTGTATATTCAACAAATGTACACCAAAACATACACATTTTCATTGTATATACCAGAAATGTACATCAAAACATACACATTTTCATTGTACATTCAAGAAATGTACATCAAAACATACACATTTTCATTGTATATACCAGAAATGTACATCAAAACATACACATTTTCATTGTACATTCAAGAAATGTACATCAAAACATACACATTTTCATTGTATATACAAGAAATGTACATCAAAACATACACATTTTCATTGTACATTCAAGAAATGTACATCAAAACATACATATTTTGACTGCACATTCTAGAAATATACATCAAAACATACACATTTTCATTACATATACCAGAAATGCACATCAAAACATACACATTTTCATTGTACATTCAAGAACTGTACATCAAAACATACACATTTTCAGTGTACATTCAAGAAATGTACATCAAAACATACACATTTTCAGTGTACATTCAAGAAATGTACATCAAAACATACACATTTTCATTGTATATACAAGAAATGTACATCAAAACATACACATTTTCATTGTATATACAAGAAATGTACATCAAAACATACACATTTTCATTGTATATACAAAAAATGTACATCAAAACATACACATTTTCATTGTATATACAAGAAATGTACATCAAAACATACACATTTTCAGTGTAAATTCAAGAAATGTGCATCAAGACACACATTTTCATTGTACATTCAAGAAATGTACATCAAAACATACACATTTTCACTGTACACTCAAGAAATGTACATCAAAACATACACATTCTCATTGTACATTCAAGAAATGTACATCAAAACATACAAATTTTCATTGTATATACAAGAAATGTACATCAAAACATACACATTTTCATTGTACATTAAAGAAATGTACATCAAAACCTACACATTTTCAGTGTACATTCAAGAAATGTACATCAAAACATACACATTTTCATTGTACTTTCAAGAAATGTACATCAAAACATACACATTTCCAGTGTACATTCAAGAAATGTACATCAAAACATACACATTTTCATTGTATATACCAGAAATGTACATCAAAACATACACATTTTCATTGTATATACAAGATATGTACATCAAAACATACACATTTTCAGTGTACATTCAAGAAATGTACATCAAAACATATACATTTTCATTGTATATACAAGAAATGTACATCAAAACATACACATTTTCATTGTACACTCAAGAATTGTACATCAAAACATACACATTTTCATTGTACATTCAAGAAATGTACATCAAAACATACACATTTTCAGTGTACATTCAAGAAATGTACATCAAAACATACACATTTTCATTGTACACTCAAGAAATGTACATCAAAACACACACATTTTCATTGTACACTCAAGAATTGTACATCAAAACATACACATTTTGAGTGTACATTCAAGAGATATACATCAAAACATGCACATGTTCATTGTATATACCAGAAATGTACATCAAAACATACACATTTTCATTGTATATGCAAGAAATGTACATCAAAACATACACATTTTCAGTGTACATTCAAGAAATGTACATCAAAGCATACACATTTTCATTGTATATACCAGAAATGTACATCAAAACATATACATTTTCATTGTATATACAAGAAATGTACATCAAAACCTACACATTTTCAGTGTACATTCAAGAAATGTACATGAAAACATATACATTTTCATTGTACATTCAAGAAATGTATATCAAGACATACACATTTTAAGATTACATTCAAGAAATGTACATCAAAACATACACATTTTCATTGTACATTCAAGAAATGTACATCAAAACACACACATTTTCATTGTACACTCAAGAATTGTACATCAAAACATACACATTTTGAGTGTACATTCAAGAGATATACATCAAAACATGCACATTTTCATTGTATATACCAGAAATGTACATCAAAACATACACATTTTCATTGTATATACAAGAAATGTACATCAAAACATACACATTTTCAGTGTACATTCAAGAAATGTACATCAAAGCATACACATTTTTATTGTATATACCAGAAATGTACATCAAAACATATACATTTTCATTGTATATACAAGAAATGTACATCAAAACATACACATCTTCAGTGTACACAAAAGAAATGTACATCAAAACATACACACTTTCAGTGTACATTCAATAAATGTACATCAAAAAATACACATTTTCATTGTACATTCAAGAAATGTACATCAAAACATACACATTTTCATTGTACATTCAAGAAATGTACATCAAAACATATACATTTTCATTGTACACTCAAGAAATGTACATCAAAACATACACATTTTCATTGTACACTCAAGAAATGTACATCAAAACATACACATTTTCATTGTACATTCAAGAAATGTACATCAAAACATACACATTTTCATTGTACATTCAAGAAATGTACATCAAAACATACACATTTTCATTGTACATTCAAGAAATGTACATCAAAACATACACATTTTCATTGTATATACCAGAAATGTACATCAAAACATACACATTTTCATTGTACATTCAAGAAATGTACATCAAAACATACACATTTTCATTGTATATACCAGAAATGTACATCAAAACATACACATTTTCATTGTACATTCAAGAAATGTACATCAAAACATACACATTTTGACTGCACATTCTAGAAATATACATCAAAACATACACATTTTCATTGCATATACCAGAAATGCACATCAAAACATACACATTTTCATTGTACATTCAAGAACTGTACATCAAAACATACACATTTTCAGTGTACATTCAAGAAATGTACATCAAAACATACACATTTTCAGTGTACATTCAAGAAATGTACATCAAAACATACACATTTTCATTGTATATACAAGAAATGTACATCAAAACACACATTTTCATTGTATATACAAGAAATGTACATCAAAACATACACATTTTCAGTGTACATTCAAGAAATGTACATCAAGACATACACATTTTCATTGTACATTCAAGAAATGTACATCAAAACATACACATTTTCACTGTACACTCAAGAAATGTACATCAAAGCATACACATTTTCAGTGTACATTCAAGAAATGTATATCAAAACATACACATTTTCATTGTACATTCAAGAAATGTACATCAAAACATACACATTTTCATTGTACATTCAAGAAATGTACATCAAAACATACACATTTTCATTGTACATTCAAGAAATGTACATCAAAACATACACATTTTCATTGTACACTCAAGAAATGTACATCAAAACATACACATTTTCAGTGTACATTCAAGAAATGTACATCAAAACATACACATTTTCATTGTACATTCAAGAAATGTACATCAAAACATACACATTTTCATTGTACGTTCTACAAATATAAATCAAAACATACACATTTTCATTGTATATACAAGAAATGTACATCAAAACATACACATTTTCATTGTACACTCAAGAAATGTACATCAAAACATACACATTTTCAGTGCACATTCAAGAAATGTATATCAAATCATACAGATTTTGATTTTACGTTCCAGAAATGTACATCAAAACATACACATTTTCAGTGTACATTCAAGAAATGTATATCAAAAAATACACATTTTCAGTGTACATTCAAGAAATGTACATCATAGCAAACACATTTTCATTGTACACTAAAGAAATGTACATCAAAACATACACATTTTCATTGTACATTTAAGAAATGCACATCAAAACATACACATTTTCATTGTACATTCAAGAAATATACATCAAAACATACACATTTTCATTGTACATTCAAGAAATGTACATCAAAACATACACATTCTCATAGTACATTCAAGAAATGTACATCAAAACATACACATTTTGATTGTACACTCAAGAAATGTACATCAAAACATACACATTTTCATTGTACACTCAAGAAATGTACATCATAACATACACATTTTCATTGTACATTCAAGAAATGTATATCAAAACATACACATTTTCATTGTACATTCAAGAAATGTACATCAAAACATACACATTTTCATTGTACATTCAAGAAATGTACATCAAAACATACACATTTTCATTGTACATTCAAGAAATGTACATCAAAACATACACATTTTCAGTGTACATTCAAGAAATGTACATCAAAACATACACATTTTCATTGTACACTCAAGAAATGTACATCAAAACATACACATTTTCATTGTACATTCAAGAAATGTACATCAAAACATACACATTCTCATTGTACATTCAAGGAATGTACATCAAAACATACACATTTTCATTGTACATTCAAGAAATGTACATCAAAACACACACATTTTCATTGTACACTCAAGAATTGTACATCAAAGCATACACATTTTGAGTGTACATTCAAGAGATATACATCAAAACATGCACATTTTCATTGTATATACCAGAAATGTACATCAAAACATACACATTTTCATTGTATATACAAGAAATGTACATCAAAACATACACATTTTCAGTGTACATTCAAGAAATGTTCATCAAAGCATACACACTTTTTTGTATATACCAGAAATGTACATCAAAACATATACATTTTCATTGTATATACAAGAAATGTACATCAAAACATACACATCTTCAGTGTACACAAAAGAAATGTACATCAAAACATACACACTTTCAGTGTACATTCAATAAATGTACATCAAAACATACACATTTTGATTGTACACTCAAGAAATGTACATCAAAACATACACATTTTCATTGTACACTCAAGAAATGTACATCAAAACATACACATTTTCATTGTACATTCAAGAAATGTATATCAAAACATACACATTTTCATTGTACATTCAAGAAATGTACATCAAAACATACACATTTTCATTGTACATTCAAGGAATGTACATCAAAACATACACATTTTCATTGTACATTCAAGAAATGTACATCAAAACACACACATTTTCATTGTACACTCAAGAATTGTACATCAAAACATACACACTTTGAGTGTACATTCAAGAGATATACATCAAAACATGCACATTTTCATTGTATATACCAGAAATGTACATCAAAACATACACATTTTCATTGTATATACAAGAAATATATATCAAAACATACACATTTTCAGTGTACATTCAAGAAATGTACATCAAAAACTACACATTTTCATTGTATATTCAAGAAATGTACATCAAAACATACACATTTTCATTGTATATACCAGAAATGTACATCAAAACATACACATTTTCATTGTACATTCAAGGAATATACATCAAAACATACACATTTTCAGTGTACATTCAAGAAATGTATATCAAAACATACACATTTTCAGTGTACATTCAAGAAATGTACATCAAAACATACAAATTTTCATTGTATATACAAGAAATGTACATCAAAACATACACATTTTCATTGTACATTAAAGAAATGTACATCAAAACCTACACATTTTCAGTGTACATTGAAGAAATGTACATCAAAACATACACATTTTCATTGTACACTCAAGAAATGTACATCAAAACATACACATTTCCAGTGTACATTCAAGAAATGTACATCAAAACATACACATTTTCATTGTAATTACCAGAAATGTACATCAAAACATACACATTTTCATTGTATATACCAGAAATGTACATCAAAACATACACATTTTCATTGTATATACAAGAAATATACATCAAATCATACACATTTTCAGTGTACATTCAAGAAATGTACATCAAAACATATACATTTTCATTGTATATACAAGAAATGTACATCAAAACATACACATTTTCAGTGTACATTCAAGAAATGTACATGAAAACATATACATTTTCATTGTACATTCAAGAAATGTATATCAAAACATACACATTTTCAGATTACATTCAAGAAATGTACATCAAAACATACACATTTTCATTGTACACTCAAGAAATGTACATCAAAACATACACATTTTCATTGTACATTCAAGAAATGTACATCAAAACATAAACATTTTCATTGTACATTCAAGGAATGTACATCAAAACATACACATTTTCATTGTACATTCAAGAAATGTACATCAAAACACACACATTTTCAGTGTACATTCAAGAAATGTATATCAAAACATACACATTTTCAGTGTACATTCAAGAAATGTACATCAAAACATACAAATTTTCATTGTATATACAAGAAATGTACATCAAAACATACACATTTTCATTGTACATTAAAGAAATGTACATCAAAACCTACACATTTTCAGTGTACATTCAAGAAATGTACATCAAAACATACACAATTTCATTGTACTTTCAAGAAATGTACATCAAAACATACACATTTCCAGTGTACATTCAAGAAATGTACATCAAAACATACACATTTTCATTGTATATACCAGAAATGTACATCAAAACATACACATTTTCATTGTATATACAAGATATGTACATCAAAACATACACATTTTCAGTGTACATTCAAGAAATGTACATCAAAACATATACATTTTCATTGTATATACAAGAAATGTACATCAAAACATACACATTTTCAGTGTGCATTCAAGAAATGTACATGAAAACATATACATTTTCATTGTACATTCAAGAAATGTATATCAAAACATACACATTTTCAGATTACATTCAAGAAATGTACATCAAAACATACACATTTTCATTGTACATTCAAGAAATGTACATCAAAACATACACATTTTCATTGTATATACAAGAAATGTACATCAAAACATACACATTTTCATTGTACACTAAAGAAATGTACATCAAAACATACACACTTTCAGTGTACATTCAAGAAATGTACATCAAAACATATACATTTTCATTGTACACTCAAGAATTGTACATCAAAACATACACATTTTCATTGTACATTCAAGAAATGTACATCAAAACATACACATTTTCATTGTACACTCAAGAAATGTACATCAAAACATACACATTTTCATTGTACATTCAAGAAATGTACATCAAAACATATACATTTTCATTGTACACTCAAGAAATGTACATCAAAACATACACATTTTCATTGTACACTCAAGAAATGTACATCAAAACATACACATTTTCATTGTACATTCAAGAAATGTACATCAAAACATACACATTTTCATTGTACATTCAAGGAATGTACATCAAAACATACACATTTTCATTGTACACTCAAGAAATGTTGTTGTTGTTGTTAGCTAATGCTGGATTTCTGACAATGAAGTCATTAATCCTCTTGCTCTCCAATATTTTTCACTGATGGATGGGGCACTAGAAGTGGCCGGGCATATTTGAAGGTGGTCTCGATCCATTTCCTCTTGCAGATCACATAGAGGACAGAGTGGTGAAGAATATATCCCAATTCTGTTTAAATGTTTTGCCAGACAATCATGTCCTGTAATCAACCTGAAGATTGCAACTGCTGTTTTTCGAGGATACTCAGGAATCACTGTTTGAATGTTTGGTAGTTCCCATCTTTTATTCTTTGATTTTTCATAGTAATATTTTGCAATAATTTTTTTGAATTCAGAGTTGACTAATCTTTTAGCTGCATAAAATGGTAAATTAACTATAGATTTTTGTACACCGCTGGTACCCTTTTTTGCAAGAAAATCAGCTTTCTCATTACCACTCAGTCCACAGTGAGCCGGTATCCATTGGAAGACTAGGTGTTTTTGAAGTGCTGTTAGATGGCTAAGCATCTTCCAACATTCTATAATAGTTTGGTTTTTTGGTGACAACTTGGAAGTAATTGCTATAATTGCTGCCCTGGAATCTGAGAGAATAACTGCTTGCTGAAAATGTGAAATTCTATACAAAAGATTTTGTAGGGCCATTCGAATTGCTTCAATTTCTCCATCAAAGTTAGTAGTTCCATAACTTAAAGATTTGTAATAGGAAAAGAGGTGACATGTGACTCCAGCACCTGCTCCATCTTGGTTTGATATAAATGATCCATCAGTATAAATATGGAGCCACTCATGTTCTGGAAACCTAGTATGGATTGTTTCTAATGCCAATAATTTTAGAACACTAGTTGGAGTATCACTTTTTTTAACTTCTTCTGTCAGGTGTAAATAATATGTGATGTCTAATGTATGTACTGGTACTGGTCCTTTATATCTTTCCCTAATCTCACTTCTATCCTGATAATACTGTGCCCCTTGCCCGAAAGAATTTACAGTTTCTTTTCCTTCATATTTATTTCCAAATGCGTGTTTTGGCTTATTGACTTCTAAGGCTGATAATAATTCGATCATAGCTGCAATGCTATCGGGTCGGGCTATGATTAGGTAGTGTTGAAGCGTTTCCGGAAAATGTGGAGTAACTATATTCCCTCAGGGGTCTCCGTCTAGGGGATATGTGAATGGCAACCACAAGGTACCCAAGCTGAGCAGAACATTACTTCCACTTACTGGTGTTTTGCTCCTCACTGTAACTTTCCTATCTGACCTTACCTTGGTCATCTCTTGTTCTCTTCCGACCCCGATGCTATTAGGGTTCCTGAGGGCTAGGGAGTCCTTATTTTTCCAACCTCTCCATTTCTCTAATTTTTCTATAAAACCTTAACCCCTAACATGCTGACCTGTCATGGCATGTAATACGTCCTCTGATTGGTAATCAGAGGATATGGTCGGTGAATTTATTTTGATAATTCTCCCGGTCAGGTCGGTGAGACCCGTAAACCAACGACAGGTGTGGTCCCCCAGACATTCTGGGGGTTGTGAGAGAGCGATGTGACCGCCAAAACATAAAAATATGGTGCTCTCTAAAAAACGGTTACTATTACTGCTATTACTCAAGAAATGTACATCAAAACATACACATTTTCATTGTACATTCAAGGAATGTACATCAAAACATACACATTTTCATTGTACATTCAAGAAATGTACATCAAAACACACACATTTTCATTGTACACTCAAGAAATGTACATCAAAACATACACACTTTGAGTGTACATTCAAGAGATATACATCAAAACATGCACATTTTCATTGTATATACCAGAAATGTACATCAAAACATACACATTTTCATTGTATATACAAGAAATATATATCAAAACATACACATTTTCAGTGTACATTCAAGAAATGTACATCAAAAACTACACATTTTCATTGTATATTCAAGAAATGTACATCAAAACATACACATTTTCATTGTATATACCAGAAATGTACATCAAAACATACACATTTTCATTGTACATTCAAGGAATATACATCAAAACATACACATTTTCAGTGTACATTCAAGAAATGTATATCAAAACATACACATTTTCAGTGTACATTCAAGAAATGTACATCAAAACATACAAATTTTCATTGTATATACAAGAAATGTACATCAAAACATACACATTTTCATTGTACATTAAAGAAATGTACATCAAAACCTACACATTTTCAGTGTACATTCAAGAAATGTACATCAAAGCATACACATTTTCATTGTACACTCAAGAAATGTACATCAAAACATACGCATTTTCAGTGTACATTCAAAAAATGTACATCAAAGCATACACATTTTCATTGTATATACCAGAAATGTACATCAAAACATACACATTTTCATTGTATATACAAGAAATATACATCAAATCATACACATTTTCAGTGTACATTCAAGAAATGTACATCAAAACATATACATTTTCATTGTATATACAAGAAATGTACATCAAAACATACACATTTTCAGTGTACATTCAAGAAATGTACATGAAAACATATACATTTTCATTGTACATTCAAGAAATGTATATCAAAACATACACATTTTCAGATTACATTCAAGAAATGTACATCAAAACATACACATTTTCATTGTACATTCAAGAAATGTGCATCAAAACATACACATTTTCATTGTACATTCAAGAAATGTACATCAAAACATAAACATTTTCATTGTACATTCAAGGAATGTACATCAAAACATACACATTTTCATTGTACATTCAAGAAATGTACATCAAAACACACACATTTTCAGTGTACATTCAAGAAATGTATATCAAAACATACACATTTTCAGTGTACATTCAAGAAATGTACATCAAAACATACAAATTTTCATTGTATATACAAGAAATGTACATCAAAACATACACATTTTCATTGTACATTAAAGAAATGTACATCAAAACCTACACATTTTCAGTGTACATTGAAGAAATGTACATCAAAACATACACATTTTCATTGTACACTCAAGAAATGTACATCAAAACATACACATTTCCAGTGTACATTCAAGAAATGTACATCAAAACATACACATTTTCATTGTAATTACCAGAAATGTACATCAAAACATACACATTTTCATTGTATATACAAGATGTGTACATCAAAACATACACATTTTCAGTGTACATTCAAGAAATGTACATCAAAACATATACATTTTCATTGTATATACAAGAAATGTACATCAAAACATACACATTTTCAGTGTGCATTCAAGAAATGTACATGAAAACATATACATTTTCATTAAACATTCAAGAAATGTATATCAAAACATACACATTTTCAGATTACATTCAAGAAATGTACATCAAAACATACACATTTTCATTGTATATACAAGAAATGTACATCAAAACATACACATTTTCATTGTACACTAAAGAAATGTACATCAAAACATACACACTTTCAGTGTACATTCAAGAAATGTACATCAAAACATACACATTTTCATTGTACACTCAAGAATTGTACTTCAAAACATACACATTTTCATTGTACAGTCAAGAAATGTACATAAAAACATACACATTTTCAGTGTACATTCAAGAAATGTACATCAAAACATACACATTTTCATTGTACACTCAAGAAATGTACATCAAAACATACACATTTTCATTGTACATTCAAGAAATGTACATCAAAACATACACATTTTCATTGTACATTCAAGGAATGTACATCAAAACATACACATTTTCATTGTACATTCAAGAAATGTACATCAAAACACACACATTTTCATTGTACACTCAAGAATTGTACATCAAAACATACACATTTTGAGTGTACATTCAAGAGATATACATCAAATCATGCACATTTTCATTGTATATACCAGAAATGTACATCAAAACATACACATTTTCATTGTATATACAAGAAATGTACATCAAAACATACACATTTTCAGTGTACATTCAAGAAATGTACATCAAAACATACACATTTTCATTGTATATACAAGAAATGTACATCAAAACATACACATCTTCATTGTACACTAAAGAAATGTACATCAAAACATACACACTTTCAGTGTACATTCAAGAAATGTACATCAAAAAATACACATTTTCATTGTACATTCAAGAAATGTACATCAAAACATACACATTTTCATTGTACATTCAAGAAATGTTCATCAAAACATACACATTTTCATTGTACACTCAAGAAATGTACATCAAAACATACACATTTTCATTGTACACTCAAGAAATGTACATCAAAACATACACATTTTCATTGTACATTCAAGAAATGTACATCAAAACATACACATTTTCATTGTACATTCAAGGAATGTACATCAAAACATACACATTTTCATTGTACATTCAAGAAATGTACATCAAAACACACACATTTTCATTGTACACTCAAGAATTGTACATCAAAACATACACACTTTGAGTGTACATTCAAGAGATATACATCAAAACATGCACATTTTCATTGTATATACCAGAAATGTACATCAAAACATACACATTTTCATTGTATATACAAGAAATATATATCAAAACATACACATTTTCAGTGTACATTCAAGAAATGTACATCAAAAACTACACATTTTCATTGTATATTCAAGAAATGTACATCAAAACATACACATTTTCATTGTATATACCAGAAATGTACATCAAAACATACACATTTTCATTGTACATTCAAGAAATGTACATCAAAACATACACATTTTCATTGTATATACCAGAAATGTACATCAAAACATACACATTTTCATTGTACATTCAAGAAATGTACATCAAAACATACACATTTTCATTGTATATACCAGAAATGTACATCAAAACATACACATTTTCATTGTACATTCAAGAAATGTACATCAAAACATACACATTTTGACTGCACATTCTAGAAATATACATCAAAACATACACATTTTCATTGCATATACCAGAAATGCACATCAAAACATACACATTTTCATTGTACATTCAAGAACTGTACATCAAAACATACACATTTTCAGTGTACATTCAAGAAATGTACATCAAAACATACACATTTTCAGTGTACATTCAAGAAATGTACATCAAAACATACACATTTTCATTGTATATACAAGAAATGTACATCAAAACATACACATTTTCGTTGTATATACAAGAAATGTACATCAAAACATACACATTTTCATTGTATATACAAGAAATGTACATCAAAACATACACATTTTCATTGTATATACAAGAAATGTACATCAAAACATACACATTTTCAGTGTACATTCAAGAAATGTACATCAAGACATACACATTTTCATTGTACATTCAAGAAATGTACATCAAAACATACACATTTTTAGTGTACATTCAAGAAATGTATATCAAAACATACACATTTTCATTGTACATTCAAGAAATGTACATCAAAACATACACATTTTCATTGTACATTCAAGAAATGTACTTCAAAACATACACATTTTCATTGTACATTCAAGAAATATACATCAAAACATACACATTTTCATTGTACATTCAAGAAATGTACATCAAAACATACACATTTTCATTGTACACTCAAGAAATGTACATCAAAACATACACATTTTCAGTGTACATTCAACAAATGTACATCAAAACATACACATTTTCATTGTACACTCAAGAAATGTACATCAAAACATACACATTTTCATTGTACGTTCTAGAAATATAAATCAAAACATACACATTTTGATTGTATATACAAGAAATGTACATCAAAACATACACATTTTCATTGTACACTCAAGAAATGTACATCAAAACATACACATTTTCAGTGCACATTCAAGAAATGTATATCAAATCATACACATTTTGATTTTACGTTCCAGAAATGTACATCAAAACATACACATTTTCAGTGTACGTTCAATAAATGTATATCAAAAAATACACATTTTCAGTGTACATTCAAGAAATGTACATCATAGCAAACACATTTTCATTGTACACTAAAGAAATGTACATCAAAACATACACATTTTCATTGTACATTCAAGAAATGCACATCAAAACATACACATTTTCATTGTACATTCAAGAAATATACATCAAATCATACACATTTTCATTGTACATTCAAGAAATGTACATCAAAACATACACATTCTCATTGTACATTAAAGAAATGTACATCAAAACATACACATTTTGATTGTACACTCAAGAAATGTACATCAAAACATACACATTTTCATTGTACACTCAAGAAATGTACATCAAAACATACACATTTTCATTGTAAATTCAAGAAATGTATATCAAAGCATACACATTTTCATTGTACATTCAAGAAATGTACATCAAAACATACACATTTTCATTGTACATTCAAGAAATGTACATCAAAACATACACATTTTCATTTTACATTCAAGAAATGTACATCAAAACATACACATTGTCAGTGTACATTCAAGAAATGTACATCAAAACATACACATTTTCATTGTACACTCAAGAAATGTACATCAAAACATACACATTTTCATTGTACATTCAAGAAATGTACATCAAAACATACACATTTTCATTGTACATTCAAGGACTGTACATCAAAACATACACATTTTCATTGTACATTCAAGAAATGTACATCAAAACACACACATTTTCAGTGTACATTCAAGAAATGTATATCAAAACATACACATTTTCAGTGTACATTCAAGAAATGTACATCAAAACATACAAATTTTCATTGTATATACAAGAAATGTACATCAAAACATACACATTTTCATTGTACATTAAAGAAATGTACATCAAAACCTACACATTTTCAGTGTACATTCAAGAAATGTACATCAAAACATACACATTTTCATTGTACTTTCAAGAAATGTACATCAAAACATACACATTTCCAGTGTACATTCAAGAAATGTACATCAAAACATACACATTTTCATTGTATATACCAGAAATGTACATCAAAACATACACATTTTCATTGTATATACAAGATATGTACATCAAAACATACACATTTTCAGTGTACATTCAAGAAATGTACATCAAAACATATACATTTTCATTGTATATACAAGAAATGTACATCAAAACATACACATTTTCAGTGTGCATTCAAGAAATGTACATGAAAACATATACATTTTCATTGTACATTCAAGAAATGTATATCAAAACATACACATTTTCAGATTACATTCAAGAAATGTACATCAAAACATACACATTTTCATTGTATATACAAGAAATGTACATCAAAACATACACATTTTCATTGTACACTAAAGAAATGTACATCAAAACATACACACTTTCAGTGTACATTCAAGAAATGTACATCAAAAAATACACATTTTCATTGTACACTCAAGAATTGTACATCAAAACATACACATTTTCATTGTACATTCAAGAAATGTACATCAAAACATACACATTTTCAGTGTACATTCAAGAAATGTACATCAAAACATACACATTTTCATTGTACACTCAAGAAATGTACATCAAAACATACACATTTTCATTGTACATTCAAGGAATGTACATCAAAGCATACACATTTTCATTGTACATTCAAGGAATGTACATCAAAACATACACATTTTCATTGTACATTCAAGAAATGTACATCAAAACACACACATTTTTATTGTACACTCAAGAATTGTACATCAAAACATACACATTTTGAGTGTACATTCAAGAGATATACATCAAAACATGCTCATTTTCATTGTATATACCAGAAATGTACATCAAAACATACACATTTTCATTGTATATACAAGAAATGTACATCAAAACATACACATTTTCAGTGTACATTCAAGAAATGTACATCAAAACATACACATTTTCATTGTATATACCAGAAATGTACATGAAAACATTTACATTTTCATTGTATATACAAGAAATGTACATCAAAACATACACATTTTCAGTGTACATTCAAGAAATGTACATGAAAACATATACATTTTCATTGTACATTCAAGAAATGTATATCAAAACATACACATTTTCAGATTACATTCAAGAAATGGACATCAAAACATACACATTTTCATTGTATATACAAGAAATGTACATCAAAACATACACATTTTCATTGTATATACAAGAAATATATATCAAAACATACACATTTTCATTGTACATTCAAGAAATGTACAACAAAACATATACATTTTCATTGTACACTCAAGAAATGTACATCAAAACATACACATTTTCATTGTACACTCAAGAAATGTACATCAAAACATACACATTTTCATTGTACATTCAAGAAATGTACATCAAAACATACACATTTTCATTGTACATTCAAGGAATGTACATCAAAACATACACATTTTCATTGTACACTCAAGAAATGTACATCAAAACATACACATTTTCATTGTACATTCAAGGAATGTACATCAAAACATACACATTTTCATTGTACATTCAAGAAATGTACATCAAAACACACACATTTTCATTGTACACTCAAGAATTGTACATCAAAACATACACACTTTGAGTGTACATTCAAGAGATATACATCAAAACATGCACATTTTCATTGTATATACCAGAAATGTACATCAAAACATACGTATTTTCATTGTATATACAAGAAATATATATCAAAACATACACATTTTCAGTGTACATTCAAGAAATGTACATAAAAAACTACACATTTTCATTGTATATTCAAGAAATGTACATCAAAACATACACATGTTCATTGTATATACCAGAAATGTACATCAAAACATACACACTTTCATTGTACATTCAAGGAATATACATCAAAACATACACATTTTCAGTGTACATTCAAGAAATGTATATCAAAACATACACATTTTCAGTGTACATTCAAGAAATGTACATCAAAACATACAAATTTTCATTGTATATACAAGAAATGTACATCAAAACATACACATTTTCATTGTACATTAAATAAATGTACATCAAAACCTACACATTTCCAGTGTACATTCAAGAAATGTACATCAAAGCATACACATTTTCATTGTACACTCAAGAAATGTACATCAAAACATACGCATTTTCAGTGTACATTCAAAAAATGTACATCAAAACATACACATTTTCATTGTATATACCAGAAATGTACATCAAAACATACACATTTTCATTGTATATACAAGAAATATACATCAAATCATACACATTTTCAGTGTACATTCAAGAAATGTACATCAAAACATACACATTTTCATTGTATATACAAGAAATGTACATCAAAACATACACATTTTCATTGTACATTCAAGAAATGTACATCAAAACATACACATTTTGACTGCACATTCTAGAAATATACATCAAAACATACACATTTTCATTGCATATACCAGAAATGCACATCAAAACATACACATTTTCATTGTACATTCAAGAACTGTACATCAAAACATACACATTTTCAGTGTACATTCAAGAAATGTACATCAAAACATACACATTTTCAGTGTACATTCAAGAAATGTACATCAAAACATACACATTTTCATTGTATATACAAGAAATGTACATCAAAACATACACATTTTCGTTGTATATACAAGAAATGTACATCAAAACATACACATTTTCAGTGTACATTCAAGAAATGTACATCAAGACATACACATTTTCATTGTACATTCAAGAAATGTACATCAAGACATACACATTTTCATTGTACATTCAAGAAATGTACATCAAAACATACACATTTTCAGTGTACATTCAAGAAATGTACATCAAAACATACACATTTTCAGTGTACATTCAAGAAATGTACATCAAAACATACACATTTTCATTGTATATACAAGAAATGTACATCAAAACATACACATTTTCGTTGTATATACAAGAAATGTACATCAAAACATACACATTTTCAGTGTACATTCAAGAAATGTACATCAAGACATACACATTTTCATTGTACATTCAAGAAATGTACATCAAGACATACACATTTTCATTGTACATTCAAGAAATGTACATCAAAACATACACATTTTTAGTGTACATTCAAGAAATGTATATCAAAACATACACATTTTCATTGTATATACAAGAAATGTACATCAAAACATACACATTTTCAGTGTACATTCAAGAAATGTACATCAAGACATACACATTTTCATTGTACATTCAAGAAATGTACATCAAAACATACACATTTTTAGTGTACATTCAAGAAATGTATATCAAAACATACACATTTTCATTGTACATTCAAGAAATGTACATCAAAACATACACATTTTCATTGTACATTCAAGAAATGTACTTCAAAACATACACATTTTCATTGTACATTCAAGAAATATACATCAAAACATACACATTTTCATTGTACATTCAAGAAATGTACATCAAAACATACACATTTTCATTGTACACTCAAGAAATGTACATCAAAACATACACATTTTCAGTGTACATTCAACAAATGTACATCAAAACATACACATTTTCATTGTACACTCAAGAAATGTACATCAAAACATACACATTTTCATTGTACGTTCTAGAAATATAAATCAAAACATACACATTTTGATTGTATATACAAGAAATGTACATCAAAACATACACATTTTCATTGTACACTCAAGAAATGTACATCAAAACATACACATTTTCAGTGCACATTCAAGAAATGTATATCAAATCATACACATTTTGATTTTACGTTCCAGAAATGTACATCAAAACATACACATTTTCAGTGTACGTTCAATAAATGTATATCAAAAAATACACATTTTCAGTGTACATTCAAGAAATGTACATCATAGCAAACACATTTTCATTGTACACTAAAGAAATGTACATCAAAACATACACATTTATATTGTACATTCAAGAAATGCACATCAAAACATACACATTTTCATTGTACATTCAAGAAATATACATCAAATCATACACATTTTCATTGTACATTCAAGAAATGTACATCAAAACATACACATTCTCATTGTACATTAAAGAAATGTACATCAAAACATACACATTTTGATTGTACACTCAAGAAATGTACATCAAAACATACACATTTTCATTGTACACTCAAGAAATGTACATCAAAACATACACATTTTCATTGTAAATTCAAGAAATGTATATCAAAGCATACACATTTTCATTGTACATTCAAGAAATGTACATCAAAACATACACATTTTCATTGTACATTCAAGAAATGTACATCAAAACATACACATTTTCATTTTACATTCAAGAAATGTACATCAAAACATACACATTGTCAGTGTACATTCAAGAAATGTACATCAAAACATACACATTTTCATTGTACACTCAAGAAATGTACATCAAAACATACACATTTTCATTGTACATTCAAGAAATGTACATCAAAGCATACACATTTTCATTGTACATTCAAGGAATGTACATCAAAACATACTCATTTTCATTGTACATTCAAGAAATGTACATCAAAACACACACATTTTCAGTGTACATTCAAGAAATGTATATCAAAACATACACATTTTCAGTGTACATTCAAGAAATGTACATCAAAACATACAAATTTTCATTGTATATACAAGAAATGTACATCAAAACATACACATTTTCATTGTACATTAAAGAAATGTACATCAAAACCTACACATTTTCAGTGTACATTCAAGAAATGTACATCAAAACATACACATTTTCATTGTACTTTCAAGAAATGTACATCAAAACATACACATTTCCAGTGTACATTCAAGAAATGTACATCAAAACATACACATTTTCATTGTATATACCAGAAATGTACATCAAAACATACACATTTTCATTGTATATACAAGATATGTACATCAAAACATACACATTTTCAGTGTACATTCAAGAAATGTACATCAAAACATATACATTTTCATTGTATATACAAGAAATGTACATCAAAACATACACATTTTCAGTGTGCATTCAAGAAATGTACATGAAAACATATACATTTTCATTGTACATTCAAGAAATGTATATCAAAACATACACATTTTCAGATTACATTCAAGAAATGTACATCAAAACATACACATTTTCATTGTATATACAAGAAATGTACATCAAAACATACACATTTTCATTGTACACTAAAGAAATGTACATCAAAACATACACACTTTCAGTGTACATTCAAGAAATGTACATCAAAAAATACACATTTTCATTGTACACTCAAGAATTGTACATCAAAACATACACATTTTCATTGTACATTCAAGAAATGTACATCAAAACATACACATTTTCAGTGTACATTCAAGAAATGTACATCAAAACATACACATTTTCATTGTACACTCAAGAAATGTACATCAAAACATACACATTTTCATTGTACATTCAAGGAATGTACATCAAAGCATACACATTTTCATTGTACATTCAAGGAATGTACATCAAAACATACACATTTTCATTGTACATTCAAGAAATGTACATCAAAACACACACATTTTTATTGTACACTCAAGAATTGTACATCAAAACATACACATTTTGAGTGTACATTCAAGAGATATACATCAAAACATGCTCATTTTCATTGTATATACCAGAAATGTACATCAAAACATACACATTTTCATTGTATATACAAGAAATGTACATCAAAACATACACATTTTCAGTGTACATTCAAGAAATGTACATCAAAACATACACATTTTCATTGTATATACCAGAAATGTACATCAAAACATATACATTTTCATTGTATATACAAGAAATGTACATCAAAACATACACATTTTCAGTGTACATTCAAGAAATGTACATGAAAACATATACATTTTCATTGTACATTCAAGAAATGTATATCAAAACATACACATTTTCAGATTACATTCAAGAAATGGACATCAAAACATACACATTTTCATTGTATATACAAGAAATGTACATCAAAACATACACATTTTCATTGTATATACAAGAAATATATATCAAAACATACACATTTTCATTGTACATTCAAGAAATGTACAACAAAACATATACATTTTCATTGTACACTCAAGAAATGTACATCAAAACATACACATTTTCATTGTACACTCAAGAAATGTACATCAAAACATACACATTTTCATTGTACATTCAAGAAATGTACATCAAAACATACACATTTTCATTGTACATTCAAGGAATGTACATCAAAACATACACATTTTCATTGTACACTCAAGAAATGTACATCAAAACATACACATTTTCATTGTACATTCAAGGAATGTACATCAAAACATACACATTTTCATTGTACATTCAAGAAATGTACCTCAAAACACACACATTTTCATTGTACACTCAAGAATTGTACATCAAAACATACACACTTTGAGTGTACATTCAAGAGATATACATCAAAACATGCACATTTTCATTGTATATACCAGAAATGTACATCAAAACATACACATTTTCATTGTATATACAAGAAATATATATCAAAACATACACATTTTCAGTGTACATTCAAGAAATGTACATAAAAAACTACACATTTTCATTGTATATTCAAGAAATGTACATCAAAACATACACATGTTCATTGTATATACCAGAAATGTACATCAAAACATACACACTTTCATTGTACATTCAAGGAATATACATCAAAACATACACATTTTCAGTGTACATTCAAGAAATGTATATCAAAACATACACATTTTCAGTGTACATTCAAGAAATGTACATCAAAACATACAAATTTTCATTGTATATACAAGAAATGTACATCAAAACATACACATTTTCATTGTACATTAAATAAATGTACATCAAAACCTACACATTTCCAGTGTACATTCAAGAAATGTACATCAAAGCATACACATTTTCATTGTACACTCAAGAAATGTACATCAAAACATACGCATTTTCAGTGTACATTCAAAAAATGTACATCAAAACATACACATTTTCATTGTATATACCAGAAATGTACATCAAAACATACACATTTTCATTGTATATACAAGAAATATACATCAAATCATACACATTTTCAGTGTACATTCAAGAAATGTACATCAAAACATACACATTTTCATTGTATATACAAGAAATGTACATCAAAACATACACATTTTCAGTGTACATTCAAGAAATGTACATGAAAACATATACATTTTCATTGTACATTCAAGAAATGTATATCAAAACATACACATTTTCAGATTACATTCAAGAAATGTACATCAAAACATACACATTTTCATTGTACATTCAAGAAATGTGCATCAAAACATACACATTTTCATTGTACATTCAAGAAATGTACATCAAAACATAAACATTTTCATTGTACATTCAAGGAATGTACATCAAAACATACACATTTTCATTGTACATTCAAGAAATGTACATCAAAACACACACATTTTCAGTGTACATTCAAGAAATGTATATCAAAACATACACATTTTCAGTGTACATTCAAGAAATGTACATCAAAACATACAAATTTTCATTGTATATACAAGAAATGTACATCAAAACATACACATTTTCATTGTACATTAAAGAAATGTACATCAAAACCTACACATTTTCAGTGTACATTCAAGAAATGTACATCAAAACATACACATTTTCATTGTACACTCAAGAAATGTACATCAAAACATACACATTTCCAGTGTACATTCAAGAAATGTACATCAAAACATACACATTTTCATTGTATATACCAGAAATGTACATCAAAACATACACATTTTCATTGTATATACAAGATGTGTACATCAAAACATACACATCTTCTGTGTACATTCAAGAAATGTACTTCAAAACATATACATTTTCATTGTATATACAAGAAATGTACATCAAAACATACACATTTTCAGTGTGCATTCAAGAAATGTACATGAATACATATACATTTTCATTGTACATTCAAGAAATGTATATCAAAACATACACATTTTCAGATTACATTCAAGAAATGTACATCAAAACATACACATTTTCATTGTATATACAAGAAATGTACCTCAAAACATACACATTTTCATTGTACACTAAAGAAATGTACATCAAAACATACACACTTTCAGTGTACATTCAAGAAATGTACATCAAAACATACACATTTTCATTGTACACTCAAGAATTGTACATCAAAACATACACATTTTCATTGTACATTCAAGAAATGTACATCAAAACATACACATTTTCAGTGTACATTCAAGAAATGTACATCAAAACATACACATTTTCATTGTACACTCAAGAAATGTACATCAAAACATACACATTTTCATTGTACATTCAAGAAATGTACATCAAAACATACACATTTTCATTGTACGTTCAAGGAATGTACATCAAAACATACACATTTTCATTGTACATTCAAGAAATGTACATCAAAACACACACATTTTCATTGTACACTCAAGAATTGTACATCGAAACATACACATTTTGAGTGTACATTCAAGAGATATACATCAAAACATGCACATTTTCATTGTATATACCAGAAATGTACATCAAAACATACACATTTTCAGTGTACATTCAAGATATGTACATCAAAACATACACATTTTCATTGTATATACCAGAAATGTACATCAAAACATATACATTTTCATTGAATATACAAGAAATGTACATCAAAACATACACATCTTCATTGTACACTAAAGAAATGTACATCAAAACATACACACTTTCAGTGTACATTCAAGAAATGTACATAAAAAAATACACATTTTCATTGTACATTCAGGAAATGTACATCAAAACATACACATTTTCATTGTACATTCAAGAAATGTTCATCAAAACATACACATTTTCAGTGTACATTCAAGAAATGTACATCAAAACATATACATTTTCATTGTATATACAAGAAATGTACATCAAAACATACACATTTTCAGTGTGCATTCAAGAAATGTACATGAAAACATATACATTTTCATTGTACATTCAAGAAATGTATATCAAAACATACACATTTTCAGATTACATTCAAGAAATGTACATCAAAACATACACATTTTCATTGTATATACAAGAAATGTACATCAAAACATACACATTTTCATTGTACACTAAAGAAATGTACATCAAAACATACACACTTTCAGTGTACATTCAAGAAATGTACATCAAAAAATACACATTTTCATTGTACACTCAAGAATTGTACATCAAAACATACACATTTTCATTGTACATTCAAGAAATGTACATCAAAACATACACATTTTCAGTGTACATTCAAGAAATGTACATCAAAACATACACATTTTCATTGTACACTCAAGAAATGTACATCAAAACATACACATTTTCATTGTACATTCAAGGAATGTACATCAAAGCATACACATTTTCATTGTACATTCAAGGAATGTACATCAAAACATACACATTTTCATTGTACATTCAAGAAATGTACATCAAAACACACACATTTTTATTGTACACTCAAGAATTGTACATCAAAACATACACATTTTGAGTGTACATTCAAGAGATATACATCAAAACATGCTCATTTTCATTGTATATACCAGAAATGTACATCAAAACATACACATTTTCATTGTATATACAAGAAATGTACATCAAAACATACACATTTTCAGTGTACATTCAAGAAATGTACATCAAAACATACACATTTTCATTGTATATACCAGAAATGTACATCAAAACATTTACATTTTCATTGTATATACAAGAAATGTACATCAAAACATACACATTTTCAGTGTACATTCAAGAAATGTACATGAAAACATATACATTTTCATTGTACATTCAAGAAATGTATATCAAAACATACACATTTTCAGATTACATTCAAGAAATGGACATCAAAACATACACATTTTCATTGTATATACAAGAAATGTACATCAAAACATACACATTTTCATTGTATATACAAGAAATATATATCAAAACATACACATTTTCATTGTACATTCAAGAAATGTACAACAAAACATATACATTTTCATTGTACACTCAAGAAATGTACATCAAAACATACACATTTTCATTGTACACTCAAGAAATGTACATCAAAACATACACATTTTCATTGTACATTCAAGAAATGTACATCAAAACATACACATTTTCATTGTACATTCAAGGAATGTACATCAAAACATACACATTTTCATTGTACACTCAAGAAATGTACATCAAAACATACACATTTTCATTGTACATTCAAGGAATGTACATCAAAACATACACATTTTCATTGTACATTCAAGAAATGTACATCAAAACACACACATTTTCATTGTACACTCAAGAATTGTACATCAAAACATACACACTTTGAGTGTACATTCAAGAGATATACATCAAAACATGCACATTTTCATTGTATATACCAGAAATGTACATCAAAACATACACATTTTCATTGTATATACAAGAAATATATATCAAAACATACACATTTTCAGTGTACATTCAAGAAATGTACATAAAAAACTACACATTTTCATTGTATATTCAAGAAATGTACATCAAAACATACACATGTTCATTGTATATACCAGAAATGTACATCAAAACATACACACTTTCATTGTACATTCAAGGAATATACATCAAAACATACACATTTTCAGTGTACATTCAAGAAATGTATATCAAAACATACACATTTTCAGTGTACATTCAAGAAATGTACATCAAAACATACAAATTTTCATTGTATATACAAGAAATGTACATCAAAACATACACATTTTCATTGTACATTAAATAAATGTACATCAAAACCTACACATTTCCAGTGTACATTCAAGAAATGTACATCAAAGCATACACATTTTCATTGTACACTCAAGAAATGTACATCAAAACATACGCATTTTCAGTGTACATTCAAAAAATGTACATCAAAACATACACATTTTCATTGTATATACCAGAAATGTACATCAAAACATACACATTTTCATTGTATATACAAGAAATATACATCAAATCATACACATTTTCAGTGTACATTCAAGAAATGTACATCAAAACATACACATTTTCATTGTATATACAAGAAATGTACATCAAAACATACACATTTTCATTGTACATTCAAGAAATGTACATCAAAACATACACATTTTGACTGCACATTCTAGAAATATACATCAAAACATACACATTTTCATTGCATATACCAGAAATGCACATCAAAACATACACATTTTCATTGTACATTCAAGAACTGTACATCAAAACATACACATTTTCAGTGTACATTCAAGAAATGTACATCAAAACATACACATTTTCAGTGTACATTCAAGAAATGTACATCAAAACATACACATTTTCATTGTATATACAAGAAATGTACATCAAAACATACACATTTTCGTTGTATATACAAGAAATGTACATCAAAACATACACATTTTCAGTGTACATTCAAGAAATGTACATCAAGACATACACATTTTCATTGTACATTCAAGAAATGTACATCAAGACATACACATTTTCATTGTACATTCAAGAAATGTACATCAAAACATACACATTTTCAGTGTACATTCAAGAAATGTACATCAAAACATACACATTTTCAGTGTACATTCAAGAAATGTACATCAAAACATACACATTTTCATTGTATATACAAGAAATGTACATCAAAACATACACATTTTCGTTGTATATACAAGAAATGTACATCAAAACATACACATTTTCAGTGTACATTCAAGAAATGTACATCAAGACATACACATTTTCATTGTACATTCAAGAAATGTACATCAAGACATACACATTTTCATTGTACATTCAAGAAATGTACATCAAAACATACACATTTTTAGTGTACATTCAAGAAATGTATATCAAAACATACACATTTTCATTGTATATACAAGAAATGTACATCAAAACATACACATTTTCAGTGTACATTCAAGAAATGTACATCAAGACATACACATTTTCATTGTACATTCAAGAAATGTACATCAAAACATACACATTTTTAGTGTACATTCAAGAAATGTATATCAAAACATACACATTTTCATTGTACATTCAAGAAATGTACATCAAAACATACACATTTTCATTGTACATTCAAGAAATGTACTTCAAAACATACACACTTTCATTGTACATTCAAGAAATATACATCAAAACATACACATTTTCATTGTACATTCAAGAAATGTACATCAAAACATACACATTTTCATTGTACACTCAAGAAATGTACATCAAAACATACACATTTTCAGTGTACATTCAACAAATGTACATCAAAACATACACATTTTCATTGTACACTCAAGAAATGTACATCAAAACATACACATTTTCATTGTACGTTCTAGAAATATAAATCAAAACATACACATTTTGATTGTATATACAAGAAATGTACATCAAAACATACACATTTTCATTGTACACTCAAGAAATGTACATCAAAACATACACATTTTCAGTGCACATTCAAGAAATGTATATCAAATCATACACATTTTGATTTTACGTTCCAGAAATGTACATCAAAACATACACATTTTCAGTGTACGTTCAATAAATGTATATCAAAAAATACACATTTTCAGTGTACATTCAAGAAATGTACATCATAGCAAACACATTTTCATTGTACACTAAAGAAATGTACATCAAAACATACACATTTTTATTGTACATTCAAGAAATGCACATCAAAACATACACATTTTCATTGTACATTCAAGAAATATACATCAAATCATACACATTTTCATTGTACATTCAAGAAATGTACATCAAAACATACACATTCTCATTGTACATTAAAGAAATGTACATCAAAACATACACATTTTGATTGTACACTCAAGAAATGTACATCAAAACATACACATTTTCATTGTACACTCAAGAAATGTACATCAAAACATACACATTTTCATTGTAAATTCAAGAAATGTATATCAAAGCATACACATTTTCATTGTACATTCAAGAAATGTACATCAAAACATACACATTTTCATTGTACATTCAAGAAATGTACATCAAAACATACACATTTTCATTTTACATTCAAGAAATGTACATCAAAACATACACATTGTCAGTGTACATTCAAGAAATGTACATCAAAACATACACATTTTCATTGTACACTCAAGAAATGTACATCAAAACATACACATTTTCATTGTACATTCAAGAAATGTACATCAAAGCATACACATTTTCATTGTACATTCAAGGAATGTACATCAAAACATACACATTTTCATTGTACATTCAAGAAATGTACATCAAAACACACACATTTTCAGTGTACATTCAAGAAATGTATATCAAAACATACACATTTTCAGTGTACATTCAAGAAATGTACATCAAAACATACAAATTTTCATTGTATATACAAGAAATGTACATCAAAACATACACATTTTCATTGTACATTAAAGAAATGTACATCAAAACCTACACATTTTCAGTGTACATTCAAGAAATGTACATCAAAACATACACATTTTCATTGTACTTTCAAGAAATGTACATCAAAACATACACATTTCCAGTGTACATTCAAGAAATGTACATCAAAACATACACATTTTCATTGTATATACCAGAAATGTACATCAAAACATACACATTTTCATTGTATATACAAGATATGTACATCAAAACATACACATTTTCAGTGTACATTCAAGAAATGTACATCAAAACATATACATTTTCATTGTATATACAAGAAATGTACATCAAAACATACACATTTTCAGTGTGCATTCAAGAAATGTACATGAAAACATATACATTTTCATTGTACATTCAAGAAATGTATATCAAAACATACACATTTTCAGATTACATTCAAGAAATGTACATCAAAACATACACATTTTCATTGTATATACAAGAAATGTACATCAAAACATACACATTTTCATTGTACACTAAAGAAATGTACATCAAAACATACACACTTTCAGTGTACATTCAAGAAATGTACATCAAAAAATACACATTTTCATTGTACACTCAAGAATTGTACATCAAAACATACACATTTTCATTGTACATTCAAGAAATGTACATCAAAACATACACATTTTCAGTGTACATTCAAGAAATGTACATCAAAACATACACATTTTCATTGTACACTCAAGAAATGTACATCAAAACATACACATTTTCATTGTACATTCAAGGAATGTACATCAAAGCATACACATTTTCATTGTACATTCAAGGAATGTACATCAAAACATACACATTTTCATTGTACATTCAAGAAATGTACATCAAAACACACACATTTTTATTGTACACTCAAGAATTGTACATCAAAACATACACATTTTGAGTGTACATTCAAGAGATATACATCAAAACATGCTCATTTTCATTGTATATACCAGAAATGTACATCAAAACATACACATTTTCATTGTATATACAAGAAATGTACATCAAAACATACACATTTTCAGTGTACATTCAAGAAATGTACATCAAAACATACACATTTTCATTGTATATACCAGAAATGTACATCAAAACATATACATTTTCATTGTATATACAAGAAATGTACATCAAAACATACACATTTTCAGTGTACATTCAAGAAATGTACATGAAAACATATACATTTTCATTGTACATTCAAGAAATGTATATCAAAACATACACATTTTCAGATTACATTCAAGAAATGGACATCAAAACATACACATTTTCATTGTATATACAAGAAATGTACATCAAAACATACACATTTTCATTGTATATACAAGAAATATATATCAAAACATACACATTTTCATTGTACATTCAAGAAATGTACAACAAAACATATACATTTTCATTGTACACTCAAGAAATGTACATCAAAACATACACATTTTCATTGTACACTCAAGAAATGTACATCAAAACATACACATTTTCATTGTACATTCAAGAAATGTACATCAAAACATACACATTTTCATTGTACATTCAAGGAATGTACATCAAAACATACACATTTTCATTGTACACTCAAGAAATGTACATCAAAACATACACATTTTCATTGTACATTCAAGGAATGTACATCAAAACATACACATTTTCATTGTACATTCAAGAAATGTACCTCAAAACACACACATTTTCATTGTACACTCAAGAATTGTACATCAAAACATACACACTTTGAGTGTACATTCAAGAGATATACATCAAAACATGCACATTTTCATTGTATATACCAGAAATGTACATCAAAACATACACATTTTCATTGTATATACAAGAAATATATATCAAAACATACACATTTTCAGTGTACATTTAAGAAATGTACATAAAAAACTACACATTTTCATTGTATATTCAAGAAATGTACATCAAAACATACACATGTTCATTGTATATACCAGAAATGTACATCAAAACATACACACTTTCATTGTACATTCAAGGAATATACATCAAAACATACACATTTTCAGTGTACATTCAAGAAATGTATATCAAAACATACACATTTTCAGTGTACATTCAAGAAATGTACATCAAAACATACAAATTTTCATTGTATATACAAGAAATGTACATCAAAACATACACATTTTCATTGTACATTAAATAAATGTACATCAAAACCTACACATTTCCAGTGTACATTCAAGAAATGTACATCAAAGCATACACATTTTCATTGTACACTCAAGAAATGTACATCAAAACATACGCATTTTCAGTGTACATTCAAAAAATGTACATCAAAACATACACATTTTCATTGTATATACCAGAAATGTACATCAAAACATACACATTTTCATTGTATATACAAGAAATATACATCAAATCATACACATTTTCAGTGTACATTCAAGAAATGTACATCAAAACATACACATTTTCATTGTATATACAAGAAATGTACATCAAAACATACACATTTTCAGTGTACATTCAAGAAATGTACATGAAAACATATACATTTTCATTGTACATTCAAGAAATGTATATCAAAACATACACATTTTCAGATTACATTCAAGAAATGTACATCAAAACATACACATTTTCATTGTACATTCAAGAAATGTGCATCAAAACATACACATTTTCATTGTACATTCAAGAAATGTACATCAAAACATAAACATTTTCATTGTACATTCAAGGAATGTACATCAAAACATACACATTTTCATTGTACATTCAAGAAATGTACATCAAAACACACACATTTTCAGTGTACATTCAAGAAATGTATATCAAAACATACACATTTTCAGTGTACATTCAAGAAATGTACATCAAAACATACAAATTTTCATTGTATATACAAGAAATGTACATCAAAACATACACATTTTCATTGTACATTAAAGAAATGTACATCAAAACCTACACATTTTCAGTGTACATTCAAGAAATGTACATCAAAACATACACATTTTCATTGTACACTCAAGAAATGTACATCAAAACATACACATTTCCAGTGTACATTCAAGAAATGTACATCAAAACATACACATTTTCATTGTATATACCAGAAATGTACATCAAAACATACACATTTTCATTGTATATACAAGATGTGTACATCAAAACATACACATCTTCTGTGTACATTCAAGAAATGTACTTCAAAACATATACATTTTCATTGTATATACAAGAAATGTACATCAAAACATACACATTTTCAGTGTGCATTCAAGAAATGTACATGAATACATATACATTTTCATTGTACATTCAAGAAATGTATATCAAAACATACACATTTTCAGATTACATTCAAGAAATGTACATCAAAACATACACATTTTCATTGTATATACAAGAAATGTACCTCAAAACATACACATTTTCATTGTACACTAAAGAAATGTACATCAAAACATACACACTTTCAGTGTACATTCAAGAAATGTACATCAAAACATACACATTTTCATTGTACACTCAAGAATTGTACATCAAAACATACACATTTTCATTGTACATTCAAGAAATGTACATCAAAACATACACATTTTCAGTGTACATTCAAGAAATGTACATCAAAACATACACATTTTCATTGTACACTCAAGAAATGTACATCAAAACATACACATTTTCATTGTACATTCAAGAAATGTACATCAAAACATACACATTTTCATTGTACGTTCAAGGAATGTACATCAAAACATACACATTTTCATTGTACATTCAAGAAATGTACATCAAAACACACACATTTTCATTGTACACTCAAGAATTGTACATCGAAACATACACATTTTGAGTGTACATTCAAGAGATATACATCAAAACATGCACATTTTCATTGTATATACCAGAAATGTACATCAAAACATACACATTTTCAGTGTACATTCAAGATATGTACATCAAAACATACACATTTTCATTGTATATACCAGAAATGTACATCAAAACATATACATTTTCATTGAATATACAAGAAATGTACATCAAAACATACACATCTTCATTGTACACTAAAGAAATGTACATCAAAACATAATAACTTTCAGTGTACATTCAAGAAATGTACATAAAAAAATACACATTTTCATTGTACATTCAAGAAATGTACATCAAAACATACACATTTTCATTGTACATTCAAGAAATGTTCATCAAAACATACACATTTTCATTGTACACTCATGAAATGTACATCAAAACATACACATTTTCATTGTACACTCAAGAAATGTACATCAAAACATACACATTTTCATTGTACATTCAAGAAATGTACATCAAAACATACACATTTTCATTGTACATTCAAGAAATGTACATCAAAACACACACATTTTCATTGTACACTCAAGAATTGTACATCAAAACATACACACTTTGAGTGTACATTCAAGAGATATACATCAAAACATGCACATTTTCATTGCATATACCAGAAATGCACATCAAAACATACACATTTTCATTGTACATTCAAGAACTGTACATCAAAACATACACATTTTCAGTGTACATTCAAGAAATGTACATCAAAACATACACATTTTCAGTGCACATTCAAGAAATGTACATCAAAACATACACATTTTCATTGTATATACAAGAAATGTACATCAAAACATACACATTTTCGTTGTATATACAAGAAATGTACATCAAAACATACACATTTTCATTGTATATACAAGAAATGTACATCAAAACATACACATTTTCATTGTATATACAAGAAATGTACATCAAAACATACACATTTTCAGTGTACATTCAAGAAATGTACATCAAGACATACACATTTTCATTGTACATTCAAGAAATGTACATCAAAACATACACATTTTCACTGTACACTCAAGAAATGTACATCAAAACATACACATTTTTAGTGTACATTCAAGAAATGTATATCAAAACATACACATTTTCATTGTACATTCAAGAAATGTACATCAAAACATACACATTTTCATTGTACATTCAAGAAATGTACTTCAAAACATACACATTTTCATTGTACATTCAAGAAATATACATCAAAACATACACATTTTCATTGTACATTCAAGAAATGTACATCAAAACATACACATTTTCATTGTACACTCAAGAAATGTACATCAAAACATACACATTTTCAGTGTACATTCAAGAAATGTACATCAAAACATACACATTTTCATTGTACACTCAAGAAATGTACATCAAAACATACACATTTTCATTGTACGTTCTAGAAATATAAATCAAAACATACACATTTTGATTGTATATACACGAAATGTACATCAAAACATACACATTTTCATTGTACACTCAAGAAATGTACATCAAAACATACACATTTTCAGTGCACATTCAAGAAATGTATATCAAATCATACACATTTTGATTTTACGTTCCAGAAATGTACATCAAAACATACACATTTTCAGTGTACATTCAATAAATGTATATCAAAAAATACACATTTTCAGTGTACATTCAAGAAATGTACATCATAGCAAACACATTTTCATTGTACACTAAAGAAATGTACATCAAAACATACACATTTTCATTGTACATTCAAGAAATGCACATCAAAACATACACATTTTCATTGTACATTCAAGAAATATACATCAAAACATACACATTTTCATTGTACATTCAAGAAATGTACATCAAAACATACACATTCTCATTGTACATTAAAGAAATGTACATCAAAACATACACATTTTGATTGTACACTCAAGAAATGTACACCAAACATACACATTTTCATTGTACACTCAAGAAATGTACATCAAAACATACACATTTTCATTGTAAATTCAAGAAATGTATATCAAAACATACACATTTTCATTGTACATTCAAGAAATGTACATCAAAACATACACATTTTCATTGTACATTCAAGAAATGTACATCAAAACATACACATTTTCATTGTACATTCAAGAAATGTACATCAAAACATACACATTGTCAGTGTACATTCAAGAAATGTACATCAAAACATACACATTTTCATTGTACACTCAAGAAATGTACATCAAAACATACACATTTTCATTGTACATTCAAGAAATGTACATCAAAACATACACATTTTCATTGTACATTCAAGGAATGTACATCAAAACATACACATTTTCATTGTACATTCAAGAAATGTACATCAAAACACACACATTTTCATTGTACACTCAAGAATTGTACATCAAAACATACACATTTTGAGTGTACATTCAAGAAATGTACATCAAAACACACACATTTTCATTGTACACTCAAGAATTGTACATCAAAACATACACATTTTGAGTGTACATTCAAGAGATATACATCAAAACATGCACATTTTCATTGTATATACCTGAAATGTACATCAAAACATACACATTTTCAATGTACACTAAAGAAATGTACATCAAAACATACACACTTTCAGTGTACATACAAGAAATGTACATCAAAACACACACATTTTCATTGTACACTCACGAATTGTACATCAAAACATACACATTTTGAGTGTATATTCAAGAGATATACATCAAAACATGCACATTTTCATTGTATATACAAGAAATGTACATCAAAACATACATATTTTCATTGTACACTAAAGAAATGTACATCAAAACATACACACTTTCAGTGTACATTCAAGAAATGTACATCAAAACATACACATTTTCATTGTACACTCAAGAATTGTACATCAAAACATACACATTTTCATTGTACATTCAAGAAATGTACATCAAAACATACACATTTTCAGTGTACATTCAAGAAATGTACATCAAAACATACACATTTTCATTGTATATACAAGAAATGTACATCAAAACATACACATTTTCATTGTACATTCAAGAAATGTACATCAAAACATACACATTTTCATTGTACATTCAAGGAATGTACATCAAAACATACACATTTTGATTGTATATACAAGAAATGTACATCAAAACATACACATTTTCATTGTACACTCAAGAAATGTACATCAAAACATACACATTTTCAGTGCACATACAAGAAATGTATACCAAATCATACACATTTTGATTTTACGTTCCAGAAATGTACATCAAAACATACACATTTTCAGTGTACATTCAATAAATGTATATCAAAAAATACACATTTTCAGTGTACATTCAAGAAATGTACATCATAGCAAACACATTTTCATTGTACACTAAAGAAATGTACATCAAAACATACACATTTTCATTGTACATTCAAGAAATGCACATCAAAACATACACATTTTCATTGTACATTCAAGAAATATACATCAAAACATACACATTTTCATTGTACATTCAAGAAATGTACATCAAAACATACACATTCTCATTGTACATTAAAGAAATGTACATCAAAACATACACATTTTGATTGTACACTCAAGAAATGTACATCAAAACATACACATTTTCATTGTACACTCAAGAAATGTACATCAAAACATACACATTTTCATTGTAAATTCAAGAAATGTATATCAAAACATACACATTTTCATTGTACATTCAAGAAATGTACATCAAAACATACACATTTTCATTGTACATTCAAGAAATGTACATCAAAACATACACATTTTCATTGTACATTCAAGAAATGTACATCAAAACATACACATTGTCAGTGTACATTCAAGAAATGTACATCAAAACATACACATTTTCATTGTACACTCAAGAAATGTACATCAAAACATACACATTTTCATTGTACATTCAAGAAATGTGCATCAAAACATACACATTTTCATTGTACATTCAAGAAATGTACATCAAAACACACACATTTTCATTGTACACTCAAGAATTGTACATCAAAACATACACATTTTGAGTGTACATTCAAGAAATGTACATCAAAACACACACATTTTCATTGTACACTCAAGAATTGTACATCAAAACATACACATTTTGAGTGTACATTCAAGAGATATACATCAAAACATGCACATTTTCATTGTATATACCTGAAATGTACATCAAAACATACACATTTTCAATGTATATACAAGAAATGTACATCAAAACATACACATTTTCAGTGTACATTCAAGAAATGTACATCAAAGCATACACATTTTCATTGTATATACCAGAAATGTACATCAAAACATATACATTTTCATTGTATATACAAGAAATGTACATCAAAACATACACATTTTCAGTGTACATTCAAGAAATGTACATGAAAACATATACATTTTCATTGTACATTCAAGAAATGTATATCAAAACATACACATTTTCAGATTACATTCAAGAAATGTACATCAAAACATACACATTTTCATTGTATATACAAGAAATGTACATCAAAACATACACATCTTCATTGTACACTAAAGAAATGTACATCGAAACATACACACTTTCAGTGTACATTCAAGAAATGTACATCAAAAAATACACATTTTCATTGTACATTCAAGAAATGTACATCAAAACATACACATTTTCATTGTACATTCAAGGAATGTACATCAAAACATACACATTTTCATTGTACATTCAAGAAATGTACATCAAAACACACACATTTTCATTGTACACTCAAGAATTGTACATCAAAACATACACACTTTGAGTGTACATTCAAGAGATATACATCAAAACATGCACATTTTCATTGTATATACCAGAAATGTACATCAAAACATACACATTTTCATTGTATATACAAGAAATATATATCAAAACATACACATTTTCAGTGTACATTCAAGAAATGTACATCAAAAACTACACATTTTCATTGTATATTCAAGAAATGTACATCAAAACATACACATTTTCATTGTATATACCAGAAATATACATCAAAACATACACATTGTCATTGTACATTCAAGAAATGTACATCAAAACATACACATTTTCATTGTATATACCAGAAATGTACATCAATACATACACATTTTCATTGTACATTCAAGAAATGTACATCAAAACATACACATTTTCATTGTATATACCAGAAATGTACATCAAAACATACACATTTTCATTGTACATTCAAGAAATCTACATCAAAACATACACATTTTGACTGCACATTCTAGAAATATACATCAAAACATACACATTTTCATTGCATATACCAGAAATGCACATCAAAACATACACATTTTCATTGTACATTCAAGAACTGTACATCAAAACATACACATTTTCAGTGTACATTCAAGAAATGTACATCAAAACATACACATTTTCAGTGTACATTCAAGAAATGTACATCAAAACATACACATTTTCATTGTATATACAAGAAATGTACATCAAAACATACACATTTTCGTTGTATATACAAGAAATGTACATCAAAACATACACATTTTCATTGTATATACAAGAAATGTACATCAAAACATACACATTTTCATTGTATATACAAGAAATGTACATCAAAACATACACATTCTCAGTGTACATTCAAGAAATGTACATCAAGACATACACATTTTCATTGTACATTCAAGAAATGTACATCAAAACATACACATTTTCACTGTACACTCAAGAAATGTACATCAAAACATACACATTTTTAGTGTACATTCAAGAAATGTATATCAAAACATACACATTTTCATTGTACATTCAAGAAATGTACATCAAAACATACACATTTTCATTGTACATTCAAGAAATGTACTTCAAAACATACACATTTTCATTGTACATTCAAGAAATATACATCAAAACATACACATTTTCATTGTACATTCAAGAAATGTACATCAAAACATACACATTTTCATTGTACACTCAAGAAGTGTACATCAAAACATACACATTTTCAGTGTACATTCAAGAAATGTACATCAAAACATACACATTTTCATTGTACACTCAAGAAATGTACATCAAAACATACACATTTTCATTGTACGTTCTAGAAATATAAATCAAAACATACACATTTTGATTGTATATACAAGAAATGTACATCAAAACATACACATTTTCATTGTACACTCAAGAAATGTACATCAAAACATTCACATTTTCAGTGCACATTCAAGAAATGTATATCAAATCATACACATTTTGATTTTACGTTCCAGAAATGTACATCAAAACATACACATTTTCAGTGTACATTCAATAAATGTATATCAAAAAATACACATTTTCAGTGTACATTCAAGAAATGTACATCATAGCAAACACATTTTCATTGTACACTAAAGAAATGTACATCAAAACATACACATTTTCATTGTACATTCAAGAAATGCACATCAAAACATACACATTTTCATTGTACATTCAAGAAATATACATCAAAACATACACATTTTCATTGTACATTCAAGAAATGTACATCAAAACATACACATTCTCATTGTACATTAAAGAAATGTACATCAAAACATACACATTTTCATTGTACACTCAAGAAATGTACATCAAAACATACACATTTTCATTGTAAATTCAAGAAATGTATATCAAAACATACACATTTTCATTGTACATTCAAGAAATGTACATCAAAACATACACATTTTCAATGTACATTCAAGAAATGTACATCAAAACATACACATTTTCATTGTACATTCAAGAAATGTACATCAAAACATACACATTGTCAGTGTACATTCAAGAAATGTACATCAAAACATACACATTTTCATTGTACACTCAAGAAATGTACATCAAAACATACACATTTTCATTGTACATTCAAGAAATGTACATCAAAACATACACATCTTCATTGTACATTCAAGGAATGTACATCAAAACATACACATTTTCATTGTACATTCAAGAAATGTACATCAAAACACACACATTTTCATTGTACACTCAAGAATTGTACATCAAAACATACACATTTTGAGTGTACATTCAAGAAATGTACATCAAAACACACACATTTTCATTGTACACTCAAGAATTGTACATCAAAACATACACATTTTGAGTGTACATTCAAGAGATATACATCAAAACATGCACATTTTCATTGTATATACCTGAAATGTACATCAAAACATACACATTTTCAATGTACACTAAAGAAATGTACATCAAAACATACACACTTTCAGTGTACATTCAAGAAATGTACATCAAAACACACACATTTTCATTGTACACTCAAGAATTGTACATCAAAACATACACATTTTGAGTGTACATTCAAGAGATATACATCAAAACATGCACATTTTCATTGTATATACAAGAAATGTACATCAAAACATACACATTTTCATTGTACACTAAAGAAATGTACATCAAAACATACACACTTTCAGTGTACATTCAAGAAATGTACATCAAAACATACACATTTTCATTGTACACTCAAGAATTGTACATCAAAACATACACATTTTCATTGTACATTCAAGAAATGTACATCAAAACATACACATTTTCAGTGTACATTCAAGAAATGTACATCAAAACATACACATTTTCATTGTATATACAAGAAATGTACATCAAAACATACACATTTTCATTGTACATTCAAGAAATGTACTTCAAAACATACACATTTTCATTGTACATTCAAGGAATGTACATCAAAACATACACATTTTGATTGTATATACAAGAAATGTACATCAAAACATACACATTTTCATTGTACACTCAAGAATTTACATCAAAACATACACATTTTCAGTGCACATTCAAGAAATGTATATCAAATCATACACATTTTGATTTTACGTTCCAGAAATGTACATCAAAACATACACATTTTCAGTGTACATTCAATAAATGTATATCAAAAAATACACATTTTCAGTGTACATTCAAGAAATGTACATCATAGCAAACACATTTTCATTGTACACTAAAGAAATGTACATCAAAACATACACATTTTCATTGTACATTCAAGAAATGCACATCAAAACATACACATTTTCATTGTACATTCAAGAAATATACATCAAAACATACACATTTTCATTGTACATTCAAGAAATGTACATCAAAACATACACATTCTCATTGTACATTAAAGAAATGTACATCAAAACATACACATTTTCATTGTACACTCAAGAAATGTACATCAAAACATACACATTTTCATTGTAAATTCAAGAAATGTATATCAAAACATACACATTTTCATTGTACATTCAAGAAATGTACATCAAAACATACACATTTTCAATGTACATTCAAGAAATGTACATCAAAACATACACATTTTCATTGTACATTCAAGAAATGTACATCAAAACATACACATTGTCAGTGTACATTCAAGAAATGTACATCAAAACATACACATTTTCATTGTACACTCAAGAAATGTACATCAAAACATACACATTTTCATTGTACATTCAAGAAATGTACATCAAAACATACACATTTTCATTGTACATTCAAGGAATGTACATCAAAACATACACATTTTCATTGTACATTCAAGAAATGTACATCAAAACACACACATTTTCATTGTACACTCAAGAATTGTACATCAAAACATACACATTTTGAGTGTACATTCAAGAAATGTACATCAAAACACACACATTTTCATTGTACACTCAAGAATTGTACATCAAAACATACACATTTTGAGTGTACATTCAAGAGATATACATCAAAACATGCACATTTTCATTGTATATACCTGAAATGTACATCAAAACATACACATTTTCAATGTACACTAAAGAAATGTACATCAAAACATACACACTTTCAGTGTACATTCAAGAAATGTACATCAAAACACACACATTTTCATTGTACACTCAAGAATTGTACATCAAAGCATACACATTTTGAGTGTACATTCAAGAGATATACATCAAAACATGCACATTTTCATTGTATATACAAGAAATGTACATCAAAACATACACATTTTCATTGTACACTAAAGAAATGTACATCAAAACATACACACTTTCAGTGTACATTCAAGAAATGTACATCAAAACATACACATTTTCATTGTACACTCAAGAATTGTACATCAAAACATACACATTTTCATTGTACATTCAAGAAATGTACATCAAAACATACACATTTTCAGTGTACATTCAAGAAATGTACATCAAAACATACACATTTTCATTGTATATACAAGAAATGTACATCAAAACATACACATTTTCATTGTACATTCAAGAAATGTACTTCAAAACATACACATTTTCATTGTACATTCAAGGAATGTACATCAAAACATACACATTTTGATTGTATATACAAGAAATGTACATCAAAACATACACATTTTCATTGTACACTCAAGAATTTACATCAAAACATACACATTTTCAGTGCACATTCAAGAAATGTATATCAAATCATACACATTTTGATTTTACGTTCCAGAAATGTACATCAAAACATACACATTTTCAGTGTACATTCAATAAATGTATATCAAAAAATACACATTTTCAGTGTACATTCAAGAAATGTACATCATAGCAAACACATTTTCATTGTACACTAAAGAAATGTACATCAAAACATACACATTTTCATTGTACATTCAAGAAATGCACATCAAAACATACACATTTTCATTGTACATTCAAGAAATATACATCAAAACATACACATTTTCATAGTACATTCAAGAAATGTACATCAAAACATACACATTCTCATTGTACATTAAAGAAATGTACATCAAAACATACACATTTTGATTGTACACTCAAGAAATGTACATCAAAGCATACACATTTTCATTGTACACTCAAGAAATGTACATCAAAACATACACATTTTCATTGTAAATTCAAGAAATGTATATCAAAACATACACATTTTCATTGTACATTCAAGAAATGTACATCAAAACATACACATTTTCAGTGCACATTCAAGAAATGTATACCAAATCATACACATTTTGATTTTACGTTCCAGAAATGTACATCAAAACATACACATTTTCAGTGTACATTCAATAAATGTATATCAAAAAATACACATTTTCAGTGTACATTCAAGAAATGTACATCATAGCAAACACATTTTCATTGTACACTAAAGAAATGTACATCAAAACATACACATTTTCATTGTACATTCAAGAAATGCACATCAAAACATACACATTTTCATTGTACATTCAAGAAGTATACATCAAAACATACACATTTTCATTGTACATTCAAGAAATGTACATCAAAACATACACATTCTCATTGTACATTAAAGAAATGTACATCAAAACATACACATTTTGATTGTACACTCAAGAAATGTACATCAAAACATACACATTTTCATTGTACACTCAAGAAATGTACCTCAAAACATACACATTTTCATTGTAAATTCAAGAAATGTATATCAAAACATACACATTTTCATTGTACATTCAAGAAATGTACATCAAAACATACACATTTTCATTGTACATTCAAGAAATGTACATCAAAACATACACATTTTCATTGTACATTCAAGAAATGTACATCAAAACATACACATTGTCAGTGTACATTCAAGAAATGTACATCAAAACATACACATTTTCATTGTACACTCAAGAAATGTACATCAAAACATACACATTTTTCATTGTACATTCAAGAAATGTGCATCAAAACATACACATTTTCATTGTACATTCAAGAAATGTACATCAAAACACACACATTTTCATTGTACACTCAAGAATTGTACATCAAAACATACACATTTTGAGTGTACATTCAAGAAATGTACATCAAAACACACACATTTTCATTGTACACTCAAGAATTGTACATCAAAACATACACATTTTGAGTGTACATTCAAGAGATATACATCAAAACATGCACATTTTCATTGTATATACCTGAAATGTACATCAAAACATACACATTTTCAATGTATATACAAGAAATGTACATCAAAACATACACATTTTCAGTGTACATTCAAGAAATGTACATCAAAGCATACACATTTTCATTGTATATACCAGAAATGTACATCAAAACATATACATTTTCATTGTATATACAAGAAATGTACATCAAAACATACACATTTTCAGTGTACATTCAAGAAATGTACATGAAAACATATACATTTTCATTGTACATTCAAGAAATGTATATCAAAACATACACATTTTCAGATTACATTCAAGAAATGTACATCAAAACATACACATTTTCATTGTATATACAAGAAATGTACATCAAAACATACACATCTTCATTGTACACTAAAGAAATGTACATCGAAACATACACACTTTCAGTGTACATTCAAGAAATGTACATCAAAAAATACACATTTTCATTGTACATTCAAGAAATGTACATCAAAACATACACATTTTCATTGTACATTCAAGGAATGTACATCAAAACATACACATTTTCATTGTACATTCAAGAAATGTACATCAAAACACACACATTTTCATTGTACACTCAAGAATTGTACATCAAAACATACACACTTTGAGTGTACATTCAAGAGATATACATCAAAACATGCACATTTTCATTGTATATACCAGAAATGTACATCAAAACATACACATTTTCATTGTATATACAAGAAATATATATCAAAACATACACATTTTCAGTGTACATTCAAGAAATGTACATCAAAAACTACACATTTTCATTGTATATTCAAGAAATGTACATCAAAACATACACATTTTCATTGTATATACCAGAAATATACATCAAAACATACACATTGTCATTGTACATTCAAGAAATGTACATCAAAACATACACATTTTCATTGTATATACCAGAAATGTACATCAATACATACACATTTTCATTGTACATTCAAGAAATGTACATCAAAACATACACATTTTCATTGTATATACCAGAAATGTACATCAAAACATACACATTTTCATTGTACATTCAAGAAATCTACATCAAAACATACACATTTTGACTGCACATTCTAGAAATATACATCAAAACATACACATTTTCATTGCATATACCAGAAATGCACATCAAAACATACACATTTTCATTGTACATTCAAGAACTGTACATCAAAACATACACATTTTCAGTGTACATTCAAGAAATGTACATCAAAACATACACATTTTCAGTGTACATTCAAGAAATGTACATCAAAACATACACATTTTCATTGTATATACAAGAAATGTACATCAAAACATACACATTTTCGTTGTATATACAAGAAATGTACATCAAAACATACACATTTTCATTGTATATACAAGAAATGTACATCAAAACATACACATTTTCATTGTATATACAAGAAATGTACATCAAAACATACACATTTTCAGTGTACATTCAAGAAATGTACATCAAGACATACACATTTTCATTGTACATTCAAGAAATGTACATCAAAACATACACATTTTCACTGTACACTCAAGAAATGTACATCAAAACATACACATTTTTAGTGTACATTCAAGAAATGTATATCAAAACATACACATTTTCATTGTACATTCAAGAAATGTACATCAAAACATACACATTTTCATTGTACATTCAAGAAATGTACTTCAAAACATACACATTTTCATTGTACATTCAAGAAATATACATCAAAACATACACATTTTCATTGTACATTCAAGAAATGTACATCAAAACATACACATTTTCATTGTACACTCAAGAAGTGTACATCAAAACATACACATTTTCAGTGTACATTCAAGAAATGTACATCAAAACATACACATTTTCATTGTACACTCAAGAAATGTACATCAAAACATACACATTTTCATTGTACGTTCTAGAAATATAAATCAAAACATACACATTTTGATTGTATATACAAGAAATGTACATCAAAACATACACATTTTCATTGTACACTCAAGAAATGTACATCAAAACATACACATTTTCAGTGCACATTCAAGAAATGTATATCAAATCATACACATTTTGATTTTACGTTCCAGAAATGTACATCAAAACATACACATTTTCAGTGTACATTCAATAAATGTATATCAAAAAATACACATTTTCAGTGTACATTCAAGAAATGTACATCATAGCAAATACATTTTCATTGTACACTAAAGAAATGTACATCAAAACATACACATTTTCATTGTACATTCAAGAAATGCACATCAAAACATACACATTTTCATTGTACATTCAAGAAATATACATCAAAACATACACATTTTCATTGTACATTCAAGAAATGTACATCAAAACATACACATTCTCATTGTACATTAAAGAAATGTACATCAAAACATACACATTTTCATTGTACACTCAAGAAATGTACATCAAAACATACACATTTTCATTGTAAATTCAAGAAATGTATATCAAAACATACACATTTTCATTGTACATTCAAGAAATGTACATCAAAACATACACATTTTCAATGTACATTCAAGAAATGTACATCAAAACATACACATTTTCATTGTACATTCAAGAAATGTACATCAAAACATACACATTGTCAGTGTACATTCAAGAAATGTACATCAAAACATACACATTTTCATTGTACACTCAAGAAATGTACATCAAAACATACACATTTTCATTGTACATTCAAGAAATGTACATCAAAACATACACATTTTCATTGTACATTCAAGGAATGTACATCAAAACATACACATTTTCATTGTACATTCAAGAAATGTACATCAAAACACACACATTTTCATTGTACACTCAAGAATTGTACATCAAAACATACACATTTTGAGTGTACATTCAAGAAATGTACATCAAAACACACACATTTTCATTGTACACTCAAGAATTGTACATCAAAACATACACATTTTGAGTGTACATTCAAGAGATATACATCAAAACATGCACATTTTCATTGTATATACCTGAAATGTACATCAAAACATACACATTTTCAATGTACACTAAAGAAATGTACATCAAAACATACACACTTTCAGTGTACATTCAAGAAATGTACATCAAAACACACACATTTTCATTGTACACTCAAGAATTGTACATCAAAACATACACATTTTGAGTGTACATTCAAGAGATATACATCAAAACATGCACATTTTCATTGTATATACAAGAAATGTACATCAAAACATACACATTTTCATTGTACACTAAAGAAATGTACATCAAAACATACACACTTTCAGTGTACATTCAAGAAATGTACATCAAAACATACACATTTTCATTGTACACTCAAGAATTGTACATCAAAACATACACATTTTCATTGTACATTCAAGAAATGTACATCAAAACATACACATTTTCAGTGTACATTCAAGAAATGTACATCAAAACATACACATTTTCATTGTATATACAAGAAATGTACATCAAAACATACACATTTTCATTGTACATTCAAGAAATGTACTTCAAAACATACACATTTTCATTGTACATTCAAGGAATGTACATCAAAACATACACATTTTGATTGTATATACAAGAAATGTACATCAAAACATACAAATTTTCATTGTACACTCAAGAATTTACATCAAAACATACACATTTTCAGTGCACATTCAAGAAATGTATATCAAATCATACACATTTTGATTTTACGTTCCAGAAATGTACATCAAAACATACACATTTTCAGTGTACATTCAATAAATGTATATCAAAAAATACACATTTTCAGTGTACATTCAAGAAATGTACATCATAGCAAACACATTTTCATTGTACACTAAAGAAATGTACATCAAAACATACACATTTTCATTGTACATTCAAGAAATGCACATCAAAACATACACATTTTCATTGTACATTCAAGAAATATACATCAAAACATACACATTTTCATAGTACATTCAAGAAATGTACATCAAAACATACACATTCTCATTGTACATTAAAGAAATGTACATCAAAACATACACATTTTGATTGTACACTCAAGAAATGTACATCAAAACATACACATTTTCATTGTACACTCAAGAAATGTACATCAAAACATACACATTTTCATTGTAAATTCAAGAAATGTATATCAAAACATACACATTTTCATTGTACATTCAAGAAATGTACATCAAAACATACACATTTTCATTGTACATTCAAGAAATGTACATCAAAACATACACATTTTCATTGTACATTCAAGAAATGTACATCAAAACATACACATTGTCAGTGTACATTCAAGAAATGTACATCAAAACATACACATTTTCATTGTACACTCAAGAAATGTACATCAAAACATACACATTTTCATTGTACATTCAAGAAATGTACATCAAAACATACACATTTTCATTGTACATTCAAGAAATGTACATCAAAACACACACATTTTCATTGTACACTCAAGAATTGTACATCAAAACATACACATTTTGAGTGTACATTCAAGAAATGTACATCAAAACACACACATTTTCATTGTACACTCAAGATTTGTACATCAAAACATACACATTTTGAGTGTACATTCAAGAGATATACATCAAAACATGCTCATTTTCATTGTATATACCTGAAATGTACATCAAAACATACACATTTTCAATGTATATACAAGAAATGTACATCAAAACATACACATTTTCTGTGTACATTCAAGAAATGTACATCAAAGCATACACATTTTCATTGTATATACCAGAAATGTACATCAAAACATATACATTTTCATTGTATATACAAGAAATGTACATCAAAACATACACATTTTCAGTGTACATTCAAGAAATGTACATGAAAACATATACATTTTCATTGTACATTCAAGAAATGTATATCAAAACATACACATTTTCAGATTACATTCAAGAAATGTACATCAAAACATACACATTTTCATTGTATATACAAGAAATGTACATCAAAACATACACATCTTCATTGTACACTAAAGAAATGTACATCGAAACATACACACTTTCAGTGTACATTCAAGAAATGTACATCAAAAAATACACATTTTCATTGTACATTCAAGAAATGTACATCAAAACATACACATTTTCATTGTACATTCAAGAAATGTTCATCAAAACATACACATTTTCATTGTACACTCAAGAAATGTGCATCAAAACATACACATTTTCATTGTACACTCAAGAAATGTACATCAAAAGATACACATTTTCATTGTACATTCAAGAAATGTACATCAAAACATACACATTTTCATTGTACATTCAAGGAATGTACATCAAAACATACACATTTTCATTGTACATTCAAGAAATGTACATCAAAACACACACATTTTCATTGTACACTCAAGAATTGTACATCAAAACATACACACTTTGAGTGTACATTCAAGAGATATACATCAAAACATGCACATTTTCATTGTATATACCAGAAATGTACATCAAAACATACACATTTTCATTGTATATACAAGAAATATATATCAAAACATACACATTTTCAGTGTACATTCAAGAAATGTACATCAAAAACTACACATTTTCATTGTATATTCAAGAAATGTACATCAAAACATACACATTTTCATTGTATATACCAGAAATGTACATCAAAACATACACATTTTCATTGTACATTCAGGAAATGTACATCAAAACATACACATTTTCATTGTATATACCAGAAATGTACATCAAAACATACACATTTTCATTGTACATTCAAGAAATGTACATCAAAACATACACATTTTCATTGTATATACCAGAAATGTACATCAAAACATACACATTTTCATTGTACATTCAAGAAATGTACATCAAAACATACACATTTTGACTGCACATTCTAGAAATATACATCAAAACATACACATTTTCATTGCATATACCAGAAATGCACATCAAAACATACACATTTTCATTGTACATTCAAGAACTGTACATCAAAACATACACACTTTCAGTGTACATTCAAGAAATGTACATCAAAACATACACATTTTCAGTGTACATTCAAGAAATGTACATCAAAACATACACATTTTCATTGTATATACAAGAAATGTACATCAAAACATACACATTTTCGTTGTATATACAAGAAATGTACATCAAAACATACACATTTTCATTGTATATACAAGAAATGTACATCAAAACATACACATTTTCATTGTATATACAAGAAATGTACATCAAAACATACACATTTTCAGTGTACATTCAAGAAATGTACATCAAGACATACACATTTTCATTGTACATTCAAGAAATGTACATCAAAACATACACATTTTCACTGTACACTCAAGAAATGTACATCAAAACATATACATCTTTAGTGTACATTCAAGAAATGTATATCAAAACATACACATTTTCATTGTACATTCAAGAAATGTACATCAAAACCTACACATTTTCATTGTACATTCAAGAAATGTACATCAAAACATACACATTTTCATTGTACACTCAAGAAATGTACATCACAACATACACATTTTCAGTGTACATTCAAGAAATGTACATCAAAACATACACATTTTCATTGTACACTCAAGAAATGTACATAAAAACATACACATTTTCATTGTACGTTCTAGAAATATAAATCAAAACATACACATTTTCATTGTATATACAAGAAATGTACATCAAAACATACACATTTTCATTGTACACTCAAGAAATGTACATCAAAACATACACATTTTCAGTGCACATTCAAGAAATGTATATCAAATCATACACATTTTGATTTTACGTTCCAGAAATGTACATCAAAACATACACATTTTCAGTGTACATTCAAGAAATGTATATCAAAAAATACACATTTTCAGTGTACATTTAAGAAATGTACATCATAGCAAACACATTTTCATTGTACACTAAAGAAATGTACATCAAAACATACACATTTTCATTGTACATTCAAGAAATGCACATCAAAACATACACATTTTCATTGTACATTCAAGAAATATACATCAAAACATACACATTTTCATTGTACATTCAAGAAATGTACATAAAAACATACACATTCTCATTGTACATTCAAGAAATGTACATCAAAACATACACATTTTGATTGTACACTCAAGAAATGTACATCAAAACATACACATTTTCAGTGCACATTCAAGAAATGTATATCAAATCATACACATTTTGATTTTACGTTCCAGAAATGTACATCAAAACATACACATTTTCATTGTACATTCAAGAAATGCACATAAAAACATACACATTTTCATTGTACATTCAAGAAATATACATCAAAACATACACATTTTCATTGTATATACAAGAAATGTACATCAAAACATACACATTTTCATTGTATATACAAGAAATGTACATCAAAACATACACATTTTCAGTGTACATTCATGAAATGTACATCAAGACATACACATTTTCATTGTACATTCAAGAAATGTACATCAAAACATACACATTTTCACTGTACACTCAAGAAATGTACATCAAAACATACACATTTTTAGTGTACATTCAAGAAATGTATATCAAAACATACACATTTTCATTGTACATTCAAGAAATGTACATCAAAACATACACATTTTCATTGTACATTCAAGAAATGTACTTCAAAACATACACATTTTCATTGTACATTCAAGAAATATACATCAAAACATACACATTTTCATTGTACATTCAAGAAATGTACATCAAAACATACACATTTTCATTGTACACTCAAGAAATGTACATCAAAACATACACATTTTCAGTGTACATTCAAGAAATGTACATCAAAACATACACATTTTCATTGTACACTCAAGAAATGTACATCAAAACATACACATTTTCATTGTACGTTCTAGAAATATAAATCAAAACATACACATTTTGATTGTATATACAAGAAATGTACATCAAAACATACACATTTTCATTGTACACTCAAGAAATGTACATCAAAACATACACATTTTCAGTGCACATTCAAGAAATGTATATCAAATCATACACATTTTGATTTTACGTTCCAGAAATGTACATCAAAACATACACATTTTCAGTGTACATTCAATAAATGTATATCAAAAAATACACATTTTCAGTGTACATTCAAGAAATGTACATCATAGCAAACACATTTTCATTGTACACTAAAGAAATGTACATCAAAACATACACATTTTCATTGTACATTCAAGAAATGCACATCAAAACATACACATTTTCATTGTACATTCAAGAAATATACATCAAAACATACACATTTTCATTGTACATTCAAGAAATTTACATCAAAACATACACATTCTCATTGTACATTAAAGAAATGTACATCAAAACATACACATTTTGATTGTACACTCAAGAAATGTACATCAAAACATACACATTTTCATTGTACACTCAAGAAATGTACATCAAAACATACACATTTTCATTGTAAATTCAAGAAATGTATATCAAAACATACACATTTTCATTGTACATTCAAGAAATGTACATCAAAACATACACATTTTCATTGTACATTCAAGAAATGTACATCAAAACATACACATTTTCATTGTACATTCAAGAAATGTACATCAAAACATACACATTGTCAGTGTACATTCAAGAAATGTACATCAAAACATACACATTTTCATTGTACACTCAAGAAATGTACATCAAAACATACACATTTTCATTGTACATTCAAGAAATGTACATCAAAACATACACATTTTCATTGTACATTCAAGGAATGTACATCAAAACATACACATTTTCATTGTACATTCAAGAAATGTACATCAAAACACACACATTTTCATTGTACACTCAAGAATTGTACATCAAAACATACACATTTTGAGTGTACATTCAAGAAATGTACATCAAAACACACACATTTTCATTGTACACTCAAGAATTGTACATCAAAACATACACATTTTGAGTGTACATTCAAGAGATATACATCAAAACATGCACATTTTCATTGTATATACAAGAAATGTACATCAAAACATACATATTTTCATTGTACACTAAAGAAATGTACATCAAAACATACACACTTTCAGTGTACATTCAAGAAATGTACATCAAAACACACACATTTTCATTGTACACTCACGAATTGTACATCAAAACATACACATTTTGAGTGTACATTCAAGAGATATACATCAAAACATGCACATTTTCATTGTATATACAAGAAATGTACATCAAAACATACATATTTTCATTGTACACTAAAGAAATGTACATCAAAACATACACACTTTCAGTGTACATTCAAGAAATGTACATCAAAACATACACATTTTCATTGTACACTCAAGAATTGTACATCAAAACATACACATTTTCATTGTACATTCAAGAAATGTACATCAAAACATACACATTTTCAGTGTACATTCAAGAAATGTACATCAAAACATACACATTTTCATTGTATATACAAGAAATGTACATCAAAACATACACATTTTCATTGTACATTCAAGAAATGTACATCAAAACATACACATTTTCATTGTACATTCAAGGAATGTACATCAAAACATACACATTTTGATTGTATATACAAGAAATGTACATCAAAACATACACATTTTCATTGTACACTCAAGAAATGTACATCAAAACATACACATTTTCAGTGCACATTCAAGAAATGTATACCAAATCATACACATTTTGATTTTACGTTCCAGAAATGTACATCTAAACATACACATTTTCAGTGTACATTCAATAAATGTATATCAAAAAATACACATTTTCAGTGTACATTCAAGAAATGTACATCATAGCAAACACATTTTCATTGTACACTAAAGAAATGTACATCAAAACATACACATTTTCATTGTACATTCAAGAAATGCACATCAAAACATACACATTTTCATTGTACATTCAAGAAATATACATCAAAACATACACATTTTCATTGTACATTCAAGAAATGTACATCAAAACATACACATTCTCATTGTACATTAAAGAAATGTACATCAAAACATACACATTTTGATTGTACACTCAAGAAATGTACATCAAAACATACACATTTTCATTGTACACTCAAGAAATGTACATCAAAACATACACATTTTCATTGTAAATTCAAGAAATGTATATCAAAACATACACATTTTCATTGTACATTCAAGAAATGTACATCAAAACATACACATTTTCATTGTACATTCAAGAAATGTACATCAAAACATACACATTTTCATTGTACATTCAAGAAATGTACAACAAAACATACACATTGTCAGTGTACATTCAAGAAATGTACATCAAAACATACACATTTTCATTGTACACTCAAGAAATGTACATCAAAACATACACATTTTCATTGTACATTCAAGAAATGTGCATCAAAACATACACATTTTCATTGTACATTCAAGAAATGTACATCAAAACACACACATTTTCATTGTACACTCAAGAATTGTACATCAAAACATACACATTTTGAGTGTACATTCAAGAAATGTATATCAAAAAATACACATTTTCAGTGTACATTCAAGAAATGTACATCATAGCAAACACATTTTCATTGTACACTAAAGAAATGTACATCAAAACATACACATTTTCATTGTACATTCAAGAAATGCACATCAAAACATACACATTTTCATTGTACATTCAAGAAATATACATCAAAACATACACATTTTCATAGTACATTCAAGAAATGTACATCAAAACATACACATTCTCATTGTACATTAAAGAAATGTACATCAAAACATACACATTTTGATTGTACACTCAAGAAATGTACATCAAAACATACACATTTTCATTGTACACTCAAGAAATGTACATCAAAACATACACATTTTCATTGTAAATTCAAGAAATGTATATCAAAACATACACATTTTCATTGTACATTCAAGAAATGTACATCAAAACATACACATTTTCATTGTACATTCAAGAAATGTACATCAAAACATACACATTTTCATTGTACATTCAAGAAATGTACATCAAAACATACACATTGTCAGTGTACATTCAAGAAATGTACATCAAAACATACACATTTTCATTGTACACTCAAGAAATGTACATCAAAACATACACATTTTCATTGTACATTCAAGAAATGTACATCAAAACATACACATTTTCATTGTACATTCAAGAAATGTACATCAAAACACACACATTTTCATTGTACACTCAAGAATTGTACATCAAAACATACACATTTTGAGTGTACATTCAAGAAATGTACATCAAAACACACACATTTTCATTGTACACTCAAGATTTGTACATCAAAACATACACATTTTGAGTGTACATTCAAGAGATATACATCAAAACATGCTCATTTTCATTGTATATACCTGAAATGTACATCAAAACATACACATTTTCAATGTATATACAAGAAATGTACATCAAAACATACACATTTTCAGTGTACATTCAAGAAATGTACATCAAAGCATACACATTTTCATTGTATATACCAGAAATGTACATCAAAACATATACATTTTCATTGTATATACAAGAAATGTACATCAAAACATACACATTTTCAGTGTACATTCAAGAAATGTACATGAAAACATATACATTTTCATTGTACATTCAAGAAATGTATATCAAAACATACACATTTTCAGATTACATTCAAGAAATGTACATCAAAACATACACATTTTCATTGTATATACAAGAAATGTACATCAAAACATACACATCTTCATTGTACACTAAAGAAATGTACATCGAAACATACACACTTTCAGTGTACATTCAAGAAATGTACATCAAAAAATACACATTTTCATTGTACATTCAAGAAATGTACATCAAAACATACACATTTTCATTGTACATTCAAGAAATGTTCATCAAAACATACACATTTTCATTGTACACTCAAGAAATGTGCATCAAAACATACACATTTTCATTGTACACCCTAAGAAATGTACATCAAAAGATACACATTTTCATTGTACATTCAAGAAATGTACATCAAAACATACACATTTTCATTGTACATTCAAGGAATGTACATCAAAACATACACATTTTCATTGTACATTCAAGAAATGTACATCAAAACACACACATTTTCATTGTACACTCAAGAATTGTACATCAAAACATACACACTTTGAGTGTACATTCAAGAGATATACATCAAAACATGCACATTTTCATTGTATATACCAGAAATGTACATCAAAACATACACATTTTCATTGTATATACAAGAAATATATATCAAAACATACACATTTTCAGTGTACATTCAAGAAATGTACATCAAAAACTACACATTTTCATTGTATATTCAAGAAATGTACATCAAAACATACACATTTTCATTGTATATACCAGAAATGTACATCAAAACATACACATTTTCATTGTACATTCAGGAAATGTACATCAAAACATACACATTTTCATTGTATATACCAGAAATGTACATCAAAACATACACATTTTCATTGTACATTCAAGAAATGTACATCAAAACATACACATTTTCATTGTATATACCAGAAATGTACATCAAAACATACACATTTTCATTGTACATTCAAGAAATGTACATCAAAACATACACATTTTGACTGCACATTCTAGAAATATACATCAAAACATACACATTTTCATTGCATATACCAGAAATGCACATCAAAACATACACATTTTCATTGTACATTCAAGAACTGTACATCAAAACATACACACTTTCAGTGTACATTCAAGAAATGTACATCAAAACATACACATTTTCAGTGTACATTCAAGAAATGTACATCAAAACATACACATTTTCATTGTATATACAAGAAATGTACATCAAAACATACACATTTTCGTTGTATATACAAGAAATGTACATCAAAACATACACATTTTCATTGTATATACAAGAAATGTACATCAAAACATACACATTTTCATTGTATATACAAGAAATGTACATCAAAACATACACATTTTCAGTGTACATTCAAGAAATGTACATCAAGACATACACATTTTCATTGTACATTCAAGAAATGTACATCAAAACATACACATTTTCACTGTACACTCAAGAAATGTACATCAAAACATATACATCTTTAGTGTACATTCAAGAAATGTATATCAAAACATACACATTTTCATTGTACATTCAAGAAATGTACATCAAAACATACACATTTTCATTGTACATTCAAGAAATGTACATCAAAACATACACATTTTCATTGTACACTCAAGAAATGTACATCACAACATACACATTTTCAGTGTACATTCAAGAAATGTACATCAAAACATACACATTTTCATTGTACACTCAAGAAATGTACATAAAAGCATACACATTTTCATTGTACGTTCTAGAAATATAAATCAAAACATACACATTTTCATTGTATATACAAGAAATGTACATCAAAACATACACATTTTCATTGTACACTCAAGAAATGTACATCAAAACATACACATTTTCAGTGCACATTCAAGAAATGTATATCAAATCATACACATTTTGATTTTACGTTCCAGAAATGTACATCAAAACATACACATTTTCAGTGTACATTCAAGAAATGTATATCAAAAAATACACATTTTCAGTGTACATTTAAGAAATGTACATCATAGCAAACACATTTTCATTGTACACTAAAGAAATGTACATCAAAACATACACATTTTCATTGTACATTCAAGAAATGCACATCAAAACATACACATTTTCATTGTACATTCAAGAAATATACATCAAAACATACACATTTTCATTGTACATTCAAGAAATGTACATAAAAACATACACATTCTCATTGTACATTCAAGAAATGTACATCAAAACATACACATTTTGATTGTACACTCAAGAAATGTACATCAAAACATACACATTTTCAGTGCACATTCAAGAAATGTATATCAAATCATACACATTTTGATTTTACGTTCCAGAAATGTACATCAAAACATACACATTTTCATTGTACATTCAAGAAATGCACATAAAAACATACACATTTTCATTGTACATTCAAGAAATATACATCAAAACATACACATTTTCATTGTATATACAAGAAATGTACATCAAAACATACACATTTTCATTGTATATACAAGAAATGTACATCAAAACATACACATTTTCAGTGTACATTCAAGAAATGTACATCAAGACATACACATTTTCATTGTACATTCAAGAAATGTACATCAAAACATACACATTTTCACTGTACACTCAAGAAATGTACATCAAAACATACACATTTTTAGTGTACATTCAAGAAATGTATATCAAAACATACACATTTTCATTGTACATTCAAGAAATGTACATCAAAACATACACATTTTCATTGTACATTCAAGAAATGTACTTCAAAACATACACATTTTCATTGTACATTCAAGAAATATACATCAAAACATACACATTTTCATTGTACATTCAAGAAATGTACATCAAAACATACACATTTTCATTGTACACTCAAGAAATGTACATCAAAACATACACATTTTCAGTGTACATTCAAGAAATGTACATCAAAACATACACATTTTCATTGTACACTCAAGAAATGTACATCAAAACATACACATTTTCATTGTACGTTCTAGAAATATAAATCAAAACATACACATTTTGATTGTATATACAAGAAATGTACATCAAAACATACACATTTTCATTGTACACTCAAGAAATGTACATCAAAACATACACATTTTCAGTGCACATTCAAGAAATGTATATCAAATCATACACATTTTGATTTTACGTTCCAGAAATGTACATCAAAACATACACATTTTCAGTGTACATTCAATAAATGTATATCAAAAAATACACATTTTCAGTGTACATTCAAGAAATGTACATCATAGCAAACACATTTTCATTGTACACTAAAGAAATGTACATCAAAACATACACATTTTCATTGTACATTCAAGAAATGCACATCAAAACATACACATTTTCATTGTACATTCAAGAAATATACATCAAAACATACACATTTTCATTGTACATTCAAGAAATGTACATCAAAACATACACATTCTCATTGTACATTAAAGAAATGTACATCAAAACATACACATTTTGATTGTACACTCAAGAAATGTACATCAAAACATACACATTTTCATTGTACACTCAAGAAATGTACATCAAAACATACACATTTTCATTGTAAATTCAAGAAATGTATATCAAAACATACACATTTTCATTGTACATTCAAGAAATGTACATCAAAACATACACATTTTCATTGTACATTCAAGAAATGTACATCAAAACATACACATTTTCATTGTACATTCAAGAAATGTACATCAAAACATACACATTGTCAGTGTACATTCAAGAAATGTACATCAAAACATACACATTTTCATTGTACACTCAAGAAATGTACATCAAAACATACACATTTTCATTGTACATTCAAGAAATGTACATCAAAACATACACATTTTCATTGTACATTCAAGGAATGTACATCAAAACATACACATTTTCATTGTACATTCAAGAAATGTACATCAAAACACACACATTTTCATTGTACACTCAAGAATTGTACATCAAAACATACACATTTTGAGTGTACATTCAAGAAATGTACATCAAAACACACACATTTTCATTGTACACTCAAGAATTGTACATCAAAACATACACATTTTGAGTGTACATTCAAGAGATATACATCAAAACATGCACATTTTCATTGTATATACCTGAAATGTACATCAAAACATACACATTTTCAATGTACACTAAAGAAATGTACATCAAAACATACACACTTTCAGTGTACATTCAAGAAATGTACATCAAAACACACACATTTTCATTGTACACTCACGAATTGTACATCAAAACATACACATTTTGAGTGTACATTCAAGAGATATACATCAAAACATGCACATTTTCATTGTATATACAAGAAATGTACATCAAAACATACATATTTTCATTGTACACTAAAGAAATGTACATCAAAACATACACACTTTCAGTGTACATTCAAGAAATGTACATCAAAACATACACATTTTCATTGTACACTCAAGAATTGTACATCAAAACATACACATTTTCATTGTACATTCAAGAAATGTACATCAAAACATACACATTTTCAGTGTACATTCAAGAAATGTACATCAAAACATACACATTTTCATTGTATATACAAGAAATGTACATCAAAACATACACATTTTCATTGTACATTCAAGAAATGTACATCAAAACATACACATTTTCATTGTACATTCAAGGAATGTACATCAAAACATACACATTTTGATTGTATATACAAGAAATGTACATCAAAACATACACATTTTCATTGTACACTCAAGAAATGTACATCAAAACATACACATTTTCAGTGCACATTCAAGAAATGTATACCAAATCATACACATTTTGATTTTACGTTCCAGAAATGTACATCAAAACATACACATTTTCAGTGTACATTTAATAAATGTATATCAAAAAATACACATTTTCAGTGTACATTCAAGAAATGTACATCATAGCAAACACATTTTCATTGTACACTAAAGAAATGTACATCAAAACATACACATTTTCATTGTACATTCAAGAAATGCACATCAAAACATACACATTTTCATTGTACATTCAAGAAATATACATCAAAACATACACATTTTCATTGTACATTCAAGAAATGTACATCAAAACATACACATTCTCATTGTACATTAAAGAAATGTACATCAAAACATACACATTTTGATTGTACACTCAAGAAATGTACATCAAAACATACACATTTTCATTGTACACTCAAGAAATGTACATCAAAACATACACATTTTCATTGTAAATTCAAGAAATGTATATCAAAACATACACATTTTCATTGTACATTCAAGAAATGTACATCAAAACATACACATTTTCATTGTACATTCAAGAAATGTACATCAAAACATACACATTTTCATTGTACATTCAAGAAATGTACATCAAAACATACACATTGTCAGTGTACATTCAAGAAATGTACATCAAAACATACACATTTTCATTGTACACTCAAGAAATGTACATCAAAACATACACATTTTCATTGTACATTCAAGAAATGTGCATCAAAACATACACATTTTCATTGTACATTCAAGAAATGTACATCAAAACACACACATTTTCATTGTACACTCAAGAATTGTACATCAAAACATACACATTTTGAGTGTACATTCAAGAAATGTACATCAAAACACACACATTTTCATTGTACACTCAAGAATTGTACATCAAAACATACACATTTTGAGTGTACATTCAAGAGATATACATCAAAACATGCACATTTTCATTGTATATACCTGAAATGTACATCAAAACATACACATTTTCAATGTATATACAAGAAATGTACATCAAAACATACACATTTTCAGTGTACATTCAAGAAATGTACATCAAAGCATACACATTTTCATTGTATATACCAGAAATGTACATCAAAACATATACATTTTCATTGTATATACAAGAAATGTACATCAAAACATACACATTTTCAGTGTACATTCAAGAAATGTACATGAAAACATATACATTTTCATTGTACATTCAAGAAATGTATATCAAAACATACACATTTTCAGATTACATTCAAGAAATGTACATCAAAACATACACATTTTCATTGTATATACAAGAAATGTACATCAAAACATACACATCTTCATTGTACACTAAAGAAATGTACATCGAAACATACACACTTTCAGTGTACATTCAAGAAATGTACATCAAAAAATACACATTTTCATTGTACATTCAAGAAATGTACATCAAAACATACACATTTTCATTGTACATTCAAGGAATGTACATCAAAACATACACATTTTCATTGTACATTCAAGAAATGTACATCAAAACACACACATTTTCATTGTACACTCAAGAATTGTACATCAAAACATACACACTTTGAGTGTACATTCAAGAGATATACATCAAAACATGCACATTTTCATTGTATATACCAGAAATGTACATCAAAACATACACATTTTCATTGTATATACAAGAAATATATATCAAAACATACACATTTTCAGTGTACATTCAAGAAATGTACATCAAAAACTACACATTTTCATTGTATATTCAAGAAATGTACATCAAAACATACACATTTTCATTGTATATACCAGAAATATACATCAAAACATACACATTGTCATTGTACATTCAAGAAATGTACATCAAAACATACACATTTTCATTGTATATACCAGAAATGTACATCAATACATACACATTTTCATTGTACATTCAAGAAATGTACATCAAAACATACACATTTTCATTGTATATACCAGAAATGTACATCAAAACATACACATTTTCATTGTACATTCAAGAAATCTACATCAAAACATACACATTTTGACTGCACATTCTAGAAATATACATCAAAACATACACATTTTCATTGCATATACCAGAAATGCACATCAAAACATACACATTTTCATTGTACATTCAAGAACTGTACATCAAAACATACACATTTTCAGTGTACATTCAAGAAATGTACATCAAAACATACACATTTTCAGTGTACATTCAAGAAATGTACATCAAAACATACACATTTTCATTGTATATACAAGAAATGTACATCAAAACATACACATTTTCGTTGTATATACAAGAAATGTACATCAAAACATACACATTTTCATTGTATATACAAGAAATGTACATCAAAACATACACATTTTCATTGTATATACAAGAAATGTACATCAAAACATACACATTTTCAGTGTACATTCAAGAAATGTACATCAAGACATACACATTTTCATTATACATTCAAGAAATGTACATCAAAACATACACATTTTCACTGTACACTCAAGAAATGTACATCAAAACATACACATTTTTAGTGTACATAAAAGAAATGTATATCAAAACATACACATTTTCATTGTACATTCAAGAAATGTACATCAAAACATACACATTTTCATTGTACATTCAAGAAATGTACTTCAAAACATACACATTTTCATTGTACATTCAAGAAATATACATCAAAACATACACATTTTCATTGTACATTCAAGAAATGTACATCAAAACATACACATTTTCATTGTACACTCAAGAAGTGTACATCAAAACATACACATTTTCAGTGTACATTCAAGAAATGTACATCAAAACATACACATTTTCATTGTACACTCAAGAAATGTACATCAAAACATACACATTTTCATTGTACGTTCTAGAAATATAAATCAAAACATACACATTTTGATTGTATATACAAGAAATGTACATCAAAACATACACATTTTCATTGTACACTCAAGAAATGTACATCAAAACATACACATTTTCAGTGCACAGTCAAGAAATGTATATCAAATCATACACATTTTGATTTTACGTTCCAGAAATGTACATCAAAACATACACATTTTCAGTGTACATTCAATAAATGTATATCAAAAAATACACATTTTCAGTGTACATTCAAGAAATGTACATCATAGCAAACACATTTTCATTGTACACTAAAGAAATGTACATCAAAACATACACATTTTCATTGTACATTCAAGAAATGCACATCAAAACATACACATTTTCATTGTACATTCAAGAAATATACATCAAAACATACACATTTTCATTGTACATTCAAGAAATGTACATCAAAACATACACATTCTCATTGTACATTAAAGAAATGTACATCAAAACATACACATTTTCATTGTACACTCAAGAAATGTACATCAAAACATACACATTTTCATTGTAAATTCAAGAAATGTATATCAAAACATACACATTTTCATTGTACATTCAAGAAATGTACATCAAAACATACACATTTTCAATGTACATTCAAGAAATGTACATCAAAACATACACATTTTCATTGTACATTCAAGAAATGTACATCAAAACATACACATTGTCAGTGTACATTCAAGAAATGTACATCAAAACATACACATTTTCATTGTACACTCAAGAAATGTACATCAAAACATACACATTTTCATTGTACATTCAAGAAATGTACATCAAAACATACACATTTTCATTGTACATTCAAGGAATGTACATCAAAACATACACATTTTCATTGTACATTCAAGAAATGTACATCAAAACACACACATTTTCATTGTACACTCAAGAATTGTACATCAAAACATACACATTTTGAGTGTACATTCAAGAAATGTACATCAAAACACACACATTTTCATTGTACACTCAAGAATTGTACATCAAAACATACACATTTTGAGTGTACATTCAAGAGATATACATCAAAACATGCACATTTTCATTGTATATACCTGAAATGTACATCAAAACATACACATTTTCAATGTACACTAAAGAAATGTACATCAAAACATACACACTTTCAGTGTACATTCAAGAAATGTACATCAAAACACACACATTTTCATTGTACACTCAAGAATTGTACATCAAAACATACACATTTTGAGTGTACATTCAAGAGATATACATCAAAACATGCACATTTTCATTGTATATACAAGAAATGTACATCAAAACATACACATTTTCATTGTACACTAAAGAAATGTACATCAAAACATACACACTTTCAGTGTACATTCAAGAAATGTACATCAAAACATACACATTTTCATTGTACACTCAAGAATTGTACATCAAAACATACACATTTTCATTGTACATTCAAGAAATGTACATCAAAACATACACATTTTCAGTGTACATTCAAGAAATGTACATCAAAACATACACATTTTCATTGTATATACAAGAAATGTACATCAAACCATACACATTTTCATTGTACATTCAAGAAATGTACTTCAAAACATACACATTTTCATTGTACATTCAAGGAATGTACATCAAAACATACACATTTTGATTGTATATACAAGAAATGTACATCAAAACATACACATTTTCATTGTACACTCAAGAATTTACATCAAAACATACACATTTTCAGTGCACATTCAAGAAATGTATATCAAATCATACACATTTTGATTTTACGTTCCAGAAATGTACATCAAAACATACACATTTTCAGTGTACATTCAATAAATGTATATCAAAAAATACACATTTTCAGTGTACATTCAAGAAATGTACATCATAGCAAACACATTTTCATTGTACACTAAAGAAATGTACATCAAAACATACACATTTTCATTGTACATTCAAGAAATGCACATCAAAACATACACATTTTCATTGTACATTCAAGAAATATACATCAAAACATACACATTTTCATAGTACATTCAAGAAATGTACATCAAAACATACACATTCTCATTGTACATTAAAGAAATGTACATCAAAACATACACATTTTGATTGTACACTCAAGAAATGTACATCAAAACATACACATTTTCATTTTACACTCAAGAAATGTACATCAAAACATACACATTTTCATTGTAAATTCAAGAAATGTATATCAAAACATACACATTTTCATTGTACATTCAAGAAATGTACATCAAAACATACACATTTTCATTGTACATTCAAGAAATGTACATCAAAACATACACATTTTCATTGTACATTCAAGAAATGTACATCAAAACATACACATTGTCAGTGTACATTCAAGAAATGTACATCAAAACATACACATTTTCATTGTACACTCAAGAAATGTACATCAAAACATACACATTTTCATTGTACATTCAAGAAATGTACATCAAAACATACACATTTTCATTGTACATTCAAGAAATGTACATCAAAACACACACATTTTCATTGTACACTCAAGAATTGTACATCAAAACATACACATTTTGAGTGTACATTCAAGAAATGTACATCAAAACACACACATTTTCATTGTACACTCAAGATTTGTACATCAAAACATACACATTTTGAGTGTACATTCAAGAGATATACATCAAAACATGCTCATTTTCATTGTATATACCTGAAATGTACATCAAAACATACACATTTTCAATGTATATACAAGAAATGTACATCAAAACATACACATTTTCAGTGTACATTCAAGAAATGTACATCAAAGCATACACATTTTCATTGTATATACCAGAAATGTACATCAAAACATATACATTTTCATTGTATATACAAGAAATGTACATCAAAACATACACATTTTCAGTGTACATTCAAGAAATGTACATGAAAACATATACATTTTCATTGTACATTCAAGAAATGTATATCAAAACATACACATTTTCAGATTACATTCAAGAAATGTACATCAAAACATACACATTTTCATTGTATATACAAGAAATGTACATCAAAACATACACATCTTCATTGTACACTAAAGAAATGTACATCGAAACATACACACTTTCAGTGTACATTCAAGAAATGTACATAAAAAAATCTACATTTTCATTGTACATTCAAGAAATGTACATCAAAACATACACATTTTCATTGTACATTCAAGAAATGTTCATCAAAACATACACATTTTCATTGTACACTCAAGAAATGTGCATCAAAACATACACATTTTCATTGTACACTCAAGAAATGTACATCAAAAGATACACATTTTCATTGTACATTCAAGAAATGTACATCAAAACATACACATTTTCATTGTACATTCAAGGAATGTACATCAAAACATACACATTTTCATTGTACATTCAAGAAATGTACATCAAAACACACACATTTTCATTGTACACTCAAGAATTGTACATCAAAACATACACACTTTGAGTGTACATTCAAGAGATATACATCAAAACATGCACATTTTCATTGTATATACCAGAAATGTACATCAAAACATACACATTTTCATTGTATATACAAGAAATATATATCAAAACATACACATTTTCAGTGTACATTCAAGAAATGTACATCAAAAACTACACATTTTCATTGTATATTCAAGAAATGTACATCAAAACATACACATTTTCATTGTATATACCAGAAATGTACATCAAAACATACACATTTTCATTGTACATTCAGGAAATGTACATCAAAACATACACATTTTCATTGTATATACCAGAAATGTACATCAAAACATACACATTTTCATTGTACATTCAAGAAATGTACATCAAAACATACACATTTTCATTGTATATACCAGAAATGTACATCAAAACATACACATTTTCATTGTACATTCAAGAAATGTACATCAAAACATACACATTTTGACTGCACATTCTAGAAATATACATCAAAACATACACATTTTCATTGCATATACCAGAAATGCACATCAAAACATACACATTTTCATTGTACATTCAAGAACTGTACATCAAAACATACACACTTTCAGTGTACATTCAAGAAATGTACATCAAAACATACACATTTTCAGTGTACATTCAAGAAATGTACATCAAAACATACACATTTTCATTGTATATACAAGAAATGTACATCAAAACATACACATTTTCGTTGTATATACAAGAAATGTACATCTAAACATACACATTTTCATTGTATATACAAGAAATGTACATCAAAACATACACATTTTCATTGTATATACAAGAAATGTACATCAAAACATACACATTTTCAGTGTACATTCAAGAAATGTACATCAAGACATACACATTTTCATTGTACATTCAAGAAATGTACATCAAAACATACACATTTTCACTGTACACTCAAGAAATGTACATCAAAACATATACATCTTTAGTGTACATTCAAGAAATGTATATCAAAACATACACATTTTCATTGTACATTCAAGAAATGTACATCAAAACATACACATTTTCATTGTACATTCAAGAAATGTACATCAAAACATACACATTTTCATTGTACACTCAAGAAATGTACATCAAAACATACACATTTTCAGTGTACATTCAAGAAATGTACATCAAAACATACACATTTTCATTGTACACTCAAGAAATGTACATAAAAACATACACATTTTCATTGTACGTTCTAGAAATATAAATCAAAACATACACATTTTCATTGTATATACAAGAAATGTACATCAAAACATACACATTTTCATTGTACACTCAAGAAATGTACATCAAAACATACACATTTTCATTGTACACTCAAGAAATGTACATCAAAACATACACATTTTCAGTGCACATTCAAGAAATGTATATCAAATCATACACATTTTGATTTTACGTTCCAGAAATGTACATCAAAACATACACATTTTCAGTGTACATTCAAGAAATGTATATCAAAAAATACACATTTTCAGTGTACATTTAAGAAATGTACATCATAGCAAACACATTTTCATTGTACACTAAAGAAATGTACATCAAAACATACACATTTTCATTGTACATTCAAGAAATGCACATCAAAACATACACATTTTCATTGTACATTCAAGAAATATACATCAAAACATACACATTTTCATTGTACATTCAAGAAATGTACATAAAAACATACACATTCTCATTGTACATTCAAGAAATGTACATCAAAACATACACATTTTGATTGTACACTCAAGAAATGTACATCAAAACATACACATTTTCAGTGCACATTCAAGAAATGTATATCAAATCATACACATTTTGATTTTACGTTACAGAAATGTACATCAAAACATACACATTTTCATTGTACATTCAAGAAATGCACATAAAAACATACACATTTTCATTGTACATTCAAGAAATATACATCAAAACATACACATTTTCATTGTACATTCAAGAAATGTACATCAAAACATACACATTCTCATTGTACATTCAAGAAATGTACATCAAAACATACACATTTTGATTGTACACTCAAGAAATGTACATCAAAACATACACATTTTCATTGTACACTCAAGAAATGTACATCAAAACATACACATTTTCATTGTAAATTCAAGAAATGTATATCAAAACATACACATTTTCATTGTACATTCAAGAAATGTACATCAAAACATACACATTTTCATTGTACATTCAAGAAATGTACATCAAAACATACACATTTTCATTGTACATTCAAGAAATGTACATCAAAACATACACATTGTCAGTGTACATTAAAGAAATGTACATCAAAACATACACATTTTCATTGTACACTCAAGAAATGTACATCAAAACATACACATTTTCATTGTACATTCAAGAAATGTACATCAAAACATACACATTTTCATTGTACATTCAAGAAATGTACATCAAAACACACACATTTTCATTGTACACTCAAGAATTGTACATCAAAACATACACATTTTGAGTGTACATTCAAGAAATGTACATCAAAACACACACATTTTCATTGTACACTCAAGAATTGTACATCAAAACATACACATTTTGAGTGTACATTCAAGAGATATACATCAAAACATGCACATTTTCATTGTATATACCTGAAATGTACATCAAAACATACACATTTTCAATGTATATACAAGAAATGTACATCAAAACATACACATTTTCAGTGTACATTCAAGAAATGTACATCAAAGCATACACATTTTCATTGTATATACCAGAAATGTACATCAAAACATACACATTTTCATTGTATATACAAGAAATGTACATCAAAACATACACATTTTCAGTGTACATTCAAGAAATGTACATGAAAACATATACATTTTCATTGTACATTCAAGAAATGTATATCAAAACATACACATTTTCAGATTACATTCAAGAAATGTACATCAAAACATACACATTTTCATTGTATATACAAGAAATGTACATCAAAACATACACATCTTCATTGTACACTAAAGAAATGTACATCGAAACATACACACTTTCAGTGTACATTCAAGAAATGTACATAAAAAAATACACATTTTCATTGTACATTCAAGAAATGTACATCAAAACATACACATTTTCATTGTACATTCAAGAAATGTTCATCAAAACATACACATTTTCATTGTACACTCAAGAAATGTACATCAAAACATACACATTTTCATTGTACACTCAAGAAATGTACATCAAAACATACACATTTTCATTGTACATTCAAGAAATGTACATCAAAACATACACATTTTCATTGTACATTCAAGGAATGTACATCAAAACATACACATTTTCATTGTACATTCAAGAAATGTACATCAAAACACACACATTTTCATTGTACACTCAAGAATTGTACATCAAAACATACACACTTTGAGTGTACATTCAAGAGATATACATCAAAACATGCACATTTTCATTGTATATACCAGAAATATACATCAAAACATACACATTTTCATTGTATATACAAGAAATATATATCAAAACATACACAGTTTCAGTGTACATTCAAGAAATGTACATCAAAAACTACACATTTTCATTGTATATTCAAGAAATGTACATCAAAACATACACATTTTCATTGTATATACCAGAAATGTACATCAAAACATACACATTTTCATTGTACATTCAGGAAATGTACATCAAAACATACACATTTTCATTGTATATACCAGAAATGTACATCAAAACATACACATTTTCATTGTACATTCAAGAAATGTACATCAAAACATACACATTTTCATTGTACATTCAAGAAATGTACATCAAAACATACACATTGTCAGTGTACATTCAAGAAATGTACATCAAAACATACACATTTTCATTGTACACTCAAGAAATGTACATCAAAACATACACATTTTCATTGTACATTCAAGAAATGTACATCAAAACATACACATTTTCACTGTACATTCAAGAAATGTACATCAAAACACACACATTTTCATTGTACACTCAAGAATTGTACATCAAAACATACACATTTTGAGTGTACATTCAAGAAATGTACATCAAAACACACACATTTTCATTGTACACTCAAGAATTGTACATCAAAACATACACATTTTGAGTGTACATTCAAGAGATATACGTCAAAACATGCACATTTTCATTGTATATACCTGAAATGTACATCAAAACATACACATTTTCAATGTATATACAAGAAATGTACATCAAAACATACACATTTTCAGTGTACATTCAAGAAATGTACATCAAAGCATACACATTTTCATTGTATATACCAGAAATGTACATCAAAACATATACATTTTCATTGTATATACAAGAAATGTACATCAAAACATACACATTTTCAGTGTACATTCAAGAAATGTACATGAAAGCATATACATTTTCATTGTACATTCAAGAAATGTATATCAAAACATACACATTTTCAGATTACATTCAAGAAATGTACATCAAAACATACACATTTTCATTGTATATACAAGAAATGTACATCAAAACATACACATCTTCATTGTACACTAAAGAAATGTACATCGAAACATACACACTTTCAGTGTACATTCAAGAAATGTACATCAAAAAATACACATTTTCATTGTACATTCAAGAAATGTACATCAAAACATACACATTTTCATTGTACATTCAAGAAATGTTCATCAAAACATACACATTTTCATTGTACACTCAAGAAATGTACATCAAAACATACACATATTCATTGTACACTCAAGAAATGTACATCAAAACATACACATTTTCATTGTACATTCAAGAAATGTACATCAAAACATACACATTTTCATTGTACATTCAAGGAATGTACATCAAAACATACACATTTTCATTGTACATTCAAGAATTGTACATCAAAACACACACATTTTCATTGTACACTCAAGAATTGTACATCAAAACATACACACTTTGAGTGTACATTCAAGAGATATACATCAAAACATGCACATTTTCATTGTATATACCAGAAATGTACATCAAAACATACACATTTTCATTGTATATACAAGAAATATATATCAAAACATACACATTTTCAGTGTACATTCAAGAAATGTACATCAAAAACTACACATTTTCATTGTATATTCAAGAAATGTACATCAAAACATACACATTTTCATTGTATATACCAGAAATGTACATCAAAACATACACATTTTCATTGTACATTCAGGAAATGTACATCAAAACATACACATTTTCATTGTATATACCAGAAATGTACATCAAAACATACACATTTTCATTGTACATTCAAGAAATGTACATCAAAACATACACATTTTCATTGTATATACCAGAAATGTACATCAAAACATACACATTTTCATTGTACATTCAAGAAATGTACATCAAAACATACACATTTTGACTGCACATTCTAGAAATATACATCAAAACATACACATTTTCATTGCATATACCAGAAATGCACATCAAAACATACACATTTTCATTGTACATTCAAGAACTGCACATCAAAACATACACATTTTCAGTGTACATTCAAGAAATGTACATCAAAACATACACATTTTCGTTGTATATACAAGAAATGTACATCAAAACATACACATTTTCATTGTATATACAAGAAATGTACATCAAAACATACACATTTTCATTGTATATACAAGAAATGTACATCAAAACATACACATTTTCAGTGTACATTCAAGAAATGTACATCAAGACATACACATTTTCATTGTAAATTCAAGAAATGTACATCAAAACATACACATTTTCACTGTACACTCAAGAAATGTACATCAAAACATACACATTTTTAGTGTACATTCAAGAAATGTATATCAAAACATACACATTTTCATTGTACATTCAAGAAATGTACATCAAAACATACACATTTTCATTGTACATTCAAGAAATGTATATCAAAACATACACATTTTCAGTGTACATTCAAGAAATGTACATCAAAACATACACATTTTCATTGTACACTCAAGAAATGTACATCAAAACATACACATTTTCATTGTACGTTCTAGAAATATAAATCAAAACATACACATTTTCATTGTATATACAAGAAATGTACATCAAAACATACACATTTTCATTGTACACTCAAGAAATGTACATCAAAACATACACATTTTCAGTGCACATTCAAGAAATGTATATCAAATCATACACATTTTGATTTTACGTTCCAGAAATGTACATCAAAACATACACATTTTCAGTGTACATTCAAGAAATGTATATCAAAAAATACACATTTTCAGTGTACATTCAAGAAATGTACATCATAGCAAACACATTTTCATTGTACACTAAAGAAATGTACATCAAAACATACACATTTTCATTGTACATTCAAGAAATGCACATCAAAACATACACCTTTTCATTGTACATTCAAGAAATATACATCAAAACATACACATTTTCATTGTACATTCAAGAAATGTACATCAAAACATACACATTCTCATTGTACATTCAAGAAATGTACATCAAAACATACACATTTTGATTGTACACTCAAGAAATGTACATCAAAACATACACATTTTCAGTGCACATTCAAGAAATGTATATCAAATCATACACATTTTGATTTTACGTTCCAGAAATGTACATCAAAACATACACATTTTCATTGTACATTCAAGAAATGCACATCAAAACATACACATTTTCATTGTACATTCAAGAAATGTACATCAAAACATAAACATTTTCATTGTATATACAAGAAATATATATCAAAACATACACATTTTCAGTGTACATTCAAGAAATGTACATCAAAAACTACACATTTTCATTGTATATTCAAGAAATGTACATCAAAACATACACATTTTCATTGTATATACCAGAAATGTACATCAAAACATACACATTTTCATTGTACATTCAGGAAATGTACATCAAAACATACACATTTTCATTGTATATACCAGAAATGTACATCAAAACATACACATTTTCATTGTACATTCAAGAAATGTACATCAAAACATACACATTTTGACTGCACATTCTAGAAATATACATCAAAACATACACATTTTCATTGCATATACCAGAAATGCACATCAAAACATACACATTTTCATTGTACATTCAAGAACTGTACATCAAAACATACACATTTTCAGTGTACATTCAAGAAATGTACATCAAAACATACACATTTTCAGTGTACATTCAAGAAATGTACATCAAAACATACACATTTTCATTGTATATACAAGAAATGTACATCAAAACATACACATTTTCGTTGTATATACAAGAAATGTACATCAAAACATACACATTTTCATTGTATATACAAGAAATGTACATCAAAACATACACATTTTCATTGTATATACAAGAAATGTACATCAAAACATACACATATTCAGTGTACATTCAAGAAATGTACATCAAGACATACACATTTTCATTGTACATTCAAGAAATGTACATCAAAACATACACATTTTCACTGTACACTCAAGAAATGTACATCAAAACATACACATTTTTAGTGTACATTCAAGAAATGTATATCAAAACATACACATTTTCATTGTACATTCAAGAAATGTACATCAAAGCATACACATTTTCATTGTACATTCAAGAAATGTACATCAAAACATACACATTTTCATTGTACACTCAAGAAATGTACATCAAAACATACACATTTTCAGTGTACATTCAAGAAATTTACATCAAAACATACACATTTTCATTGTACACTCAAGAAATGTACATCAAAACATACACATTTTCATTGTACGTTCTAGAAATATAAATCAAAACATACACATTTTCATTGTATATACAAGAAATGTACATCAAAACATACACATTTTCATTGTACACTCAAGAAATGTACATCAAAACATACACATTTTCAGTGCACATTCAAGAAATGTATATCAAATCATACACATTTTGATTTTACGTTCCAGAAATGTACATCAAAACATACACATTTTCAGTGTTCATTCAAGAAATGTATATCAAAAAATACACATTTTCAGTGTACATTCAAGAAATGTACATCATAGCAAACACATTTTCATTGTACACTAAAGAAATGTACATCAAAACATACACATTTTCATTGTACATTCAAGAAATGCACATCAAAACATACACATTTTCATTGTACATTCAAGAAATATACATCAAAACATACACATTTTCATTGTACATTCAAGAAATGTACATCAAAACATACACATTCTCATTGTACATTCAAGAAATGTACATCAAAACATACACATTTTGATTGTACACTCAAGAAATGTACATCAAAACATACACATTTTCAGTGCACATTCAAGAAATGTATATCAAATCATACACATTTTGATTTTACGTTCCAGAAATGTACATCAAAACATACACATTTTCATTGTACATTCAAGAAATGCACATCAAAACATACACATTTTCATTGTACATTCAAGAAATATACATCAAAACATACACATTTTCATTGTACATTCAAGAAATGTACATCAAAACATACACATTCTCATTGTACATTAAAGAAATGTACATCAAAACATACACATTTTGATTGTACACTCAAGAAATGTACATCAAAACATACACATTTTCATTGTACACTCAAGAAATGTACATCAAAACATACACATTTTCATTGTAAATTCAAGAAATGTATATCAAAACATACACATTTTCATTGTACATTCAAGAAATGTACATCAAAACATACACATTTTCATTGTACATTCAAGAAATGTACATCAAAACATACACATTTTCATTGTACATTCAAGAAATGTACATCAAAACATACACATTGTCAGTGTACATTCAAGAAATGTACATCAAAACATACACATTTTCATTGTACACTCAAGAAATGTACATCAAAACATACACATTTTCATTGTACATTCAAGAAATGTACATCAAAACATACACATTTTCATTGTACATTCAAGAAATGTACATCAAAACACACACATCTTCATTGTACACTCAAGAATTGTACATCAAAACATACACATTTTGAGTGTACATTCAAGAGGTATACATCAAAACATGCACATTTTCATTGTATATACCTGAAATGTACATCAAAACATACACATTTTCAATGTATATACAAGAAATCTACATCAAAACATACACATTTTCAGTGTACTTTCAAGAAATGTACATCAAAGCATACACATTTTCATTGTATATACCAGAAATGTACATCAAAACATATACATTTTCATTGTATATACAAGAAATGTACATCAAAACATACACATTTTCAGTGTACATTCAAGAAATGTACATGAAAACATATACATTTTCATTGTACATTCAAGAAATGTATATCAAAACATACACATTTTCAGATTACATTCAAGAAATGTACATCAAAACATACACATTTTCATTGTATATACAAGAAATGTACATCAAAACATACACATCTTCATTGTACACTAAAGAAATGTACATCGAAACATACACACTTTCAGTGTACATTCAAGAAATGTACATCAAAAAATACACATTTTCATTGTACATTCAAGAAATGTACATCAAAACATACACATTTTCATTGTACATTCAAGAAATGTTCATCAAAACATACACATTTTCATTGTACACTCAAGAAATGTACATCAAAACATACACATTTTCATTGTACACTCAAGAAATGTACATCAAAACATACACATTTTCATTGTACATTCAAGAAATGTACATCAAAACATACACATTTTCATTGTACATTCAAGGAATGTACATCAAAACATACACATTTTCATTGTACATTCAAGAAATGTACATCAAAACACACACATTTTCATTGTACACTCAAGAATTGTACATCAAAACATACACATTTTGAGTGTACACTCAAGAGATATACATCAAAACATGCACATTTTCATTGTATATACAAGAAATATATATCAAAACATACACATTTTCAGTGTACATTCAAGAAATGTACATCAAAAACTACACTTTTTCATTGTATATTCAAGAAATGTACATCAAAACATACACATTTTCATTGTATATACCAGAAATGTACATCAAAACATACACATTTTCATTGTACATTGAAGAAATGTACATCAAAACATACACATTTTCATTGTATATACCAGAAATGTACATCAAAACATACACATTTTCATTGTACATTCAAGAAATGTACATCAAAACATACACATTTTGACTGCACATTCTAGAAATATACATCAAAACATACACATTTTCATTGCATGTACCAGAAATGCACATCAAAACATACACATTTTCATTGTACATTCAAGAACTGTACATCAAAACATACACATTTTCAGTGTACATTCAAGAAATGTACATCAAAACATACACATTTTCAGTGTACATTCAAGAAATGTACATCAAAACATACACATTTTCATTGTATATACAAGAAATGTACATCAAAACATACACATTTTCGTTGTATATACAAGAAATGTACATCAAAACATACACATTTTCATTGTATATACAAGAAATGTACATCAAAACATACACATTTTCATTGTATATACAAGAAATGTACATCAAAACATACACATTTTCAGTGTACATTCAAGAAATGTACATCAAGACATACACATTTTCATTGTACATTCAAGAAATGTACATCAAAACATACACATTTTCACTGTACACTCAAGAAATGTACATCAAAACATACACATTTTTAGTGTACATTCAAGAAATGTATATCAAAACATACACATTTTCATTGTACATTCAAGAAATGTACATCAAAACATACACATTTTCATTGTACATTCAAGAAATGTACATCAAAACATACACATTTTCATTGTACACTCAAGAAATGTACATCAAAACATACACATTTTCATTGTACACTCAAGAAATGTACATCAAAACATACACATTTTCATTGTACGTTCTAGAAATATAAATCAAAACATACACATTTTCATTGTATATACAAGAAATGTACATCAAAACATACACATTTTCATTGTACACTCAAGAAATGTACATCAAAACATACACATTTTCAGTGCACATACAAGAAATGTATATCAAATCATACACATTTTGATTTTACGTTCCAGAAATGTACATCAAAACATACACATTTTCAGTGTACATTCAAGAAATGTATATCAAAAAATACACATTTTCAGTGTACATTCAAGAAATGTACATCATAGCAAACACATTTTCATTGTACACTAAAGAAATGTACATCAAAACATACACATTTTCATTGTACATTCAAGAAATGCACATCAAAACATACACATTTTCATTGTACAATCAAGAAATATACATCAAAACATACACATTTTCATTGTACATTCAAGAAATGTACATCAAAACATACACATTCTCATTGTACATTCAAGAAATGTACATCAAAACATACACATTTTGATTGTACACTCAAGAAATGTACATCAAAACATACACATTTTCAGTGCACATTCAAGAAATGTATATCAAATCATACACATTTTGATTTTACGTTCCAGAAATGTACATCAAAACATACACATTTTCATTGTACATTCAAGAAATGCACATCAAAACATACACATTTTCATTGTACATTCAAGAAATGTACATCAAAACATACACATTTTCATTGTATATACAAGAAATATATATCAAAACATACACATTTTCAGTGTACATTCAAGAAATGTACATCAAAAGCTACACATTTTCATTGTATATTCAAGAAATGTACATCAAAACATACACATTTTCATTGTATATACCAGAAATGTACATCAAAACATACACATTTTCATTGTACATTCAGGAAATGTACATCAAAGCATACACATTTTCATTGTATATACCAGAAATGTACATCAAAACATACACATTTTCATTGTACATTCAAGAAATGTACATCAAAACATACACATTTTCATTGTATATACCAGAAATGTACATCAAAACATACACATTTTCATTGTACATTCAAGAAATGTACATCAAAACATACACATTTTGACTGCACATTCTAGAAATATACATCAAAACATACACATTTTCATTGCATATACCAGAAATGCACATCAAAACATACACATTTTCATTGTACATTCAAGAACTGTACATCAAAACATACACATTTTCAGTGTACATTCAAGAAATGTACATCAAAACATACACATTTTCAGTGTACATTCAAGAAATGTACATCAAAACATACACATTTTCATTGTATATACAAGAAATGTACATCAAAACATACACATTTTCGTTGTATATACAAGAAATGTACATCAAAACATACACATTTTCATTGTATATACAAGAAATGTACATCAAAACATACACATTTTCATTGTATATACAAGAAATGTACATCAAAACATACACATTTTCAGTGTACATTCAAGAAATGTACATCAAGACATACACATTTTCATTGTACATTCAAGAAATGTACATCAAAACATACACATTTTCACTGTACACTCAAGAAATGTACATCAAAACATACACATTTTTAGTGTACATTCAAGAAATGTATATCAAAACATACACATTTTCATTGTACATTCAAGAAATGTACATCAAAACATACACATTTTCATTGTACATTCAAGAAATGTACATCAAAACATACACATTTTCATTGTACACTCAAGAAATGTACATCAAAACATACACATTTTCAGTGTACATTCAAGAAATGTACATCAAAACATACACATTTTCATTGTACACTCAAGAAATGTACATCAAAACATACACATTTTCATTGTACGTTCTAGAAATATAAATCAAAACATACACATTTTCATTGTATATACAAGAGATGTACATCAAAACATACACATTTTCATTGTACACTCAAGAAATGTACATCAAAACATACACATTTTCAGTGCACATTCAAGAAATGTATATCAAATCATACACATTTTGATTTTACGTTCCAGAAATGTACATCAAAACATACACATTTTCAGTGTACATTCAAGAAATGTATATCAAAAAATACACATTTTCAGTGTACATTCAAGAAATGTACATCATAGCAAACACATTTTCATTGTACACTAAAGAAATGTACATCAAAACATACACATTTTCATTGTACATTCAAGAAATGCACATCAAAACATACACATTTTCATTGTACATTCAAGAAATATACATCAAAACATACACATTTTCATTGTGCATTCAAGAAATGTACATCAAAACATACACATTCTCATTGTACATTCAAGAAATGTACATCAAAACATACACATTTTGATTGTACACTCAAGAAATGTACATCAAAACATACACATTTTCAGTGCACATTCAAGAAATGTATATCAAATCATACACATTTTGATTTTACGTTCCAGAAATGTACATCAAAACATACACATTTTCATTGTACATTCAAGAAATGCACATCAAAACATACACATTTTCATTGTAAATTCAAGAAATATACATCAAAACATACACATTTTCATTGTACATTCAAGAAATGTACATCAAAACATACACATTCTCATTGTACATTAAAGAAATGTACATCAAAACATACACATTTTGATTGTACACTCAAGAAATGTACATCAAAACATACACATTTTCATTGTACACTCAAGAAATGTACATCAAAACATACACATTTTCATTGTAAATTCAAGAAATGTATATCAAAACATACACATTTTCATTGTACATTCAAGAAATGTACATCAAAACATACACATTTTCATTGTACATTCAAGAAATGTACATCAAAACATACACATTTTCATTGTACATTCAAGAAATGTACATCAAAACATACACATTGTCAGTGTACATTCAAGAAATGTACATCAAAACATACACATTTTCATTGTACACTCAAGAAATGTACATGAAAACATACACATTTTCATTGTACATTCAAGAAATGTACATCAAAACATACACATTTTCATTGTACATTCAAGAAATGTACATCAAAACACACACATTTTCATTGTACACTCAAGAATTGTACATCAAAACATACACATTTTTAGTGTACATTCAAGAAATGTACATCAAAACACACACATTTTCATTGTACAGTCAAGAATTGTACATCAAAACATACACATTTTGAGTGTACATTCAAGAGATATACATCAAAACATGCACATTTTCATTGTATATACCTGAAATGTACATCAAAACATACACATTTTCAATGTATATACAAGAAATGTACATCAAAACATACACATTTTCAGTGTACATTCAAGAAATGTACATCAAAACATACACATTTTCATTGTACAATCAAGAAATATACATCAAAACATACACATTTTCATTGTACATTCAAGAAATGTACATCAAAACATACACATTCTCATTGTACATTCAAGAAATGTACATCAAAACATACACATTTTGATTGTACACTCAAGAAATGTACATCAAAACATACACATTTTCAGTGCACATTCAAGAAATGTATATCAAATCATACACATTTTGATTTTACGTTCCAGAAATGTACATCAAAACATACACATTTTCATTGTACATTCAAGAAATGCACATCAAAACATACACATTTTCATTGTACATTCAAGAAATGTACATCAAAACATACACATTTTCATTGTATATACAAGAAATATATATCAAAACATACACATTTTCAGTGTACATTCAAGAAATGTACATCAAAAACTACACATTTTTATTGTATATTCAAGAAATGTACATCAAAACATACACATTTTCATTTATATACCAGAAATGTACATCAAAACATACACATTTTCATTGTACATTCAGGAAATGTACATCAAAGCATACACATTTTCATTGTATATACCAGAAATGTACATCAAAACATACACATTTTCATTGTACATTCAAGAAATGTACATCAAAACATACACATTTTCATTGTATATACCAGAAATGTACATCAAAACATACACATTTTCATTGTACATTCAAGAAATGTACATCAAAACATACACATTTTGACTGCACATTCTAGAAATATACATCAAAACATACACATTTTCATTGCATATACCAGAAATGCACATCAAAACATACACATTTTCATTGTACATTCAAGAACTGTACATCAAAACATACACATTTTCAGTGTACATTCAAGAAATGTACATCAAAACATACACATTTTCAGTGTACATTCAAGAAATGTACATCAAAACATACACATTTTCATTGTATATACAAGAAATGTACATCAAAACATACACATTTTCGTTGTATATACAAGAAATGTACATCAAAACATACACATTTTCATTGTATATACAAGAAATGTACATCAAAACATACACATTTTCATTGTATATACAAGAAATGTACATCAAAACATACACATTTTCAGTGTACATTCAAGAAATGTACATCAAGAGATACACATTTTCATTGTACATTCAAGAAATGTACATCAAAACATACACATTTTCACTGTACACTCAAGAAATGTACATCAAAACATACACATTTTTAGTGTACATTCAAGTAATGTATATCAAAACATACACATTTTCATTGTACATTCAAGAAATGTACATCAAAACATACACATTTTCATTGTACATTCAAGAAATGTACATCAAAACATACACATTTTCATTGTACACTCAAGAAATGTACATCAAAACATACACATTTTCAGTGTACATTCAAGAAATGTACATCAAAACATACACATTTTCATTGTACACTCAAGAAATGTACATCAAAACATACACATTTTCATTGTACGTTCTAGAAATATAAATCAAAACATACACATTTTCATTGTATATACAAGAGATGTACATCAAAACATACACATTTTCATTGTACACTCAAGAAATGTACATCAAAACATACACATTTTCAGTGCACATTCAAGAAATGTATATCAAATCATACACATTTTGATTTTACGTTCCAGAAATGTACATCAAAACATACACATTTTCAGTGTACATTCAAGAAATGTATATCAAAAAATACACATTTTCAGTGTACATTCAAGAAATGTACATCATAGCAAACACATTTTCATTGTACACTAAAGAAATGTACATCAAAACATACACATTTTCATTGTACATTCAAGAAATGCACATCAAAACATACACATTTTCATTGTACATTCAAGAAATATACATCAAAACATACACATTTTCATTGTACATTCAAGAAATGTACATCAAAACATACACATTCTCATTGTACATTCAAGAAATGTACATCAAAACATACACATTTTGATTGTACACTCAAGAAATGTACATCAAAACATACACATTTTCAGTGCACATTCAAGAAATGTATATCAAATCATACACATTTTGATTTTACGTTCCAGAAATGTACATCAAAACATACACATTTTCATTGTACATTCAAGAAATGCACATCAAAACATACACATTTTCATTGTAAATTCAAGAAATATACATCAAAACATACACATTTTCATTGTACATTCAAGAAATGTACATCAAAACATACACATTCTCATTGTACATTAAAGAAATGTACATCAAAACATACACATTTTGATTGTACACTCAAGAAATGTACATCAAAACATACACATTTTCATTGTACACTCAAGAAATGTACATCAAAACATACACATTTTCATTGTAAATTCAAGAAATGTATATCAAAACATACACATTTTCATTGTACATTCAAGAAATGTACATCAAAACATACACATTTTCATTGTACATTCAAGAAATGTACATCAAAACATACACATTTTCATTGTACATTCAAGAAATGTACATCAAAACATACACATTGTCAGTGTACATTCAAGAAATGTACATCAAAACATACACATTTTCATTGTACACTCAAGAAATGTACATCAAAACAGACACATTTTCATTGTACATTCAAGAAATGTACATCAAAACATACACATTTTCATTGTACATTCAAGAAATGTACATCAAAACACACACATTTTCATTGTACACTCAAGACTTGTACATCAAAACATACACATTTTTAGTGTACATTCAAGAAATGTACATCAAAACACACACATTTTCATTGTACAGTCAAGAATTGTACATCAAAACATACACATTTTGAGTGTACATTCAAGAGATATACATCAAAACATGCACATTTTCATTGTATATACCTGAAATGTACATCAAAACATACACATTTTCAATGTATATACAAGAAATGTACATCAAAACATACACATTTTCAGTGTACATTCAAGAAATGTACATCAAAACATACACATTTTCAGTGTACATTCAAGAAATGTACATCAAAACATACACATTTTCATTGTATATACAAGAAATGTACATCAAAACATACACATTTTCGTTATATATACAAGAAATGTACATCAAAACATACACATTTTCATTGTATATACAAGAAATGTACATCAAAACATACACATTTTCATTGTATATACAAGAAATGTACATCAAAACATACACATTTTCAGTGTACATTCAAGAAATGTACATCAAGACATACACATTTTCATTGTACATTCAAGAAATGTACATCAAAACATACACATTTTCACTGTACAATCAAGAAATGTACATCAAAACATACACATTTTTAGTGTACATTCAAGAAATGTATATCAAAACATACACATTTTCATTGTACATTCAAGAAATGTACATCAAAACATACACATTTTCATTGTACATTCAAGAAATGTACATCAAAACATACACATTTTCATTGTACACTCAAGAAATGTACATCAAAACATACACATTTTCAGTGTACATTCAAGAAATGTACATCAAAACATACACATTTTCATTGTACACTCAAGAAATGTACATCAAAACATACACATTTTCATTGTACGTTCTAGAAATATAAATCAAAACATACACATTTTCATTGTATATACAAGAAATGTACATCAAAACATACACATTTTCATGGTACACTCAAGAAATGTACATCAAAACATACACATTTTCAGTGCACATTCAAGAAATGTATATCAAATCATACACATTTTGATTTTACGTTCCAGAAATGTACATCAAAACATACACATTTTCAGTGTACATTCAAGAAATGTATATCAAAAAATACACATTTTCAGTGTACATTCAAGAAATGTACATCATAGCAAACACATTTTCATTGTACACTAAAGAAATGTACATCAAAACATACACATTTTCATTGTACATTCAAGAAATGCACATCAAAACATACACATTTTCATTGTACATTCAAGAAATATACATCAAAACATACACATTTTCATTGTACATTCAAGAAATGTACATGAAAACATACACATTCTCATTGTACATTCAAGAAATGTACATCAAAACATACACATTTTGATTGTACACTCAAGAAATGTACATCAAAACATACACATTTTCAGTGCACATTCAAGAAATGTATATCAAATCATACACATTTTGATTTTACGTTCCAGAAATGTACATCAAAACATACACATTTTCATTGTACATTCAAGAAATGCACATCAAAACATACACATTTTCATTGTACATTCAAGAAATATACATCAAAACATACACATTTTCATTGTACATTCAAGAAATGTACATCAAAACATACACATTCTCATTGTACATTAAAGAAATGTACATCAAAACATACACATTTTGATTGTACACTCAAGAAATGTACATCAAAACATACACATTTTCATTGTACACTCAAGAAATGTACATCAAAACATACACATTTTCATTGTAAATTCAAGAAATGTATATCAAAACATACACATTTTCATTGTACATTCAAGAAATGTACATCAAAACATACACATTTTCATTGTACATTCAAGAAATGTACATCAAAACATACACATTTTCATTGTACATTCAAGAAATGTACATCAAAACATACACATTGTCAGTGTACATTCAAGAAATGTACATCAAAACATACACATTTTCATTGTATATACAAGAAATATATATCAAAACATACACATTTTCAGTGTACATTCAAGAAATGTACATCAAAAACTACACATTTTCATTGTATATTCAAGAAATGTACATCAAAACATACACATTTTCATTGTATATACCAGAAATGTACATCAAAACATACACATTTTCATTGTACATTCAAGAAATGTACATCAAAACATATACATTTTCATTGTATATACCAGAAATGTACATCAAAACATACACATTTTCATTGTACATTCAAGAAATGTACATCAAAACATACACATTTTCATTGTATATACCAGAAATGTACATCAAAACATACACATTTCATTGTACATTCAAGAAATGTACATCAAAACATACACATTTTGACTGCACATTCTAGAAATATACATCAAAACATACACATTTTCATTGCATATACCAGAAATGCACATCAAAACATACACATTTTCATTGTACATTCAAGAACTGTACATCAAAACATACACATTTTCAGTGTACATTCAAGAAATGTACATCAAAACATACACATTTTCAGTGTACATTCAAGAAATGTACATAAAAATATACACATTTTCATTGTATATACAAGAAATGTACATCAAAACATACACATTTTCATTGTATACACAAGAAATGTACATCAAAACATACACATTTTCATTGTACATTCAAGAAATGTACATCAAAACATACACATTTTGACTGCACATTCTAGAAATATACATCAAAACATACACATTTTCATTGCATATACCACAAATGCACATCAAAACATACACATTTTCATTGTACATTCAAGAACTGTACATCAAAACATACACATTTTCAGTGTACATTCAAGAAATGTACATCAAAACATACACATTTTCAGTGTACATTCAAGAAATGTACATCAAAACATACACATTTTCATTGTATATACAAGAAATGTACATCAAAACATACACATTTTCGTTGTATATACAAGAAATGTACATCAAAACATACACATTTTCATTGTATATACAAGAAATGTACATCAAAACATACACATTTTCATTGTATATACAAGAAATGTACATCAAAACATACACATTTTCAGTGTACATTCAAGAAATGTACATCAAGACATACACATTTTCAATGTACATTCAAGAAATGTACATCAAAACATACACATTTTCACTGTACACTCAAGAAATGTACATCAAAACATACACATTTTTAGTGTACATTCAAGAAATGTATATCAAAACATACACATTTTCATTGTACATTCAAGAAATGTACATCAAAACATACACATTTTCATTGTACATTCAAGAAATGTACATCAAAACATACACATTTTCATTGTACACTCAAGAAATGTACATCAAAACATACACATTTTCAGTGTACATTCAAGAAATGTACATCAAAACATACACATTTTCATTGTACACTCAAGAAATGTACATCAAAACATACACATTTTCATTGTACGTTCTAGAAATATAAATCAAAACATACACATTTTCATTGTATATACAAGAGATGTACATCAAAACATACACATTTTCATTGTACACTCAAGAAATGTACATCAAAACATACACATTTTCAGTGCACATTCAAGAAATGTATATCAAATCATACACATTTTGATTTTACGTTCCAGAAATGTACATCAAAACATACACATTTTCAGTGTACATTCAAGAAATGTATATCAAAAAATACACATTTTCAGTGTACATTCAAGAAATGTACATCATAGCAAACACATTTTCATTGTACACTAAAGAAATGTACATCAAAACATACACATTTTCATTGTACATTCAAGAAATGCACATCAAAACATACACATTTTCATTGTACATTCAAGAAATATACATCAAAACATACACATTTTCATTGTACATTCAAGAAATGTACATCAAAACATACACATTCTCATTGTACATTCAAGAAATGTACATCAAAACATACACATTTTGGTTGTACACTCAAGAAATGTACATCAAAACATACACATTTTCAGTGCACATTCAAGAAATGTATATCAAATCATACACATTTTGATTTTACGTTCCAGAAATGTACATCAAAACATACACATTTTCATTGTACATTCAAGAAATGCACATCAAAACATACACATTTTCATTGTAAATTCAAGAAATATACATCAAAACATACACATTTTCATTGTACATTCAAGAAATGTACATCAAAACATACACATTCTCATTGTACATTAAAGAAATGTACATCAAAACATACACATTTTGATTGTACACTCAAGAAATGTACATCAAAACATACACATTTTCATTGTACACTCAAGAAATGTACATCAAAACATACACATTTTCATTGTAAATTCAAGAAATGTATATCAAAACATACACATTTTCATTGTACATTCAAGAAATGTACATCAAAACATACACATTTTCATTGTACATTCAAGAAATGTACATCAAAACATACACATTTTCATTGTACATTCAAGAAATGTACATCAAAACATACACATTGTCAGTGTACATTCAAGAAATGTACATCAAAACATACACATTTTCATTGTACACTCAAGAAATGTACATCAAAACATACACATTTTCATTGTACATTCAAGAAATGTACATCAAAACATACACATTTTCATTGTACATTCAAGAAATGTACATCAAAACACACACATTTTCATTGTACACTCAAGAATTGTACATCAAAACATACACATTTTTAGTGTACATTCAAGAAATGTACATCAAAACACACACATTTTCATTGTACAGTCAAGAATTGTACATCAAAACATACACATTTTGAGTGTACATTCAAGAGATATACATCAAAACATGCACATTTTCATTGTATATACCTGAAATGTACATCAAAACATACACATTTTCAATGTATATACAAGAAATGTACATCAAAACATACACATTTTCAGTGTACATTAAAGAAATGTACATCAAAACATACACATTTTCAGTGTACATTCAAGAAATGTACATCAAAACATACACATTTTCATTGTATATACAAGAAATGTACATCAAAACATACACATTTTCGTTATATATACAAGAAATGTACATCAAAACATACACATTTTCATTGTATATACAAGAAATGTACATCAAAACATACACATTTTCATTGTATATACAAGAAATGTACATCAAAACATACACATTTTCAGTGTACATTCAAGAAATGTACATCAAGACATACACATTTTCATTGTACATTCAAGAAATGTACATCAAAACATACACATTTTCACTGTACAATCAAGAAATGTACATCAAAACATACACATTTTTAGTGTACATTCAAGAAATGTATATCAAAACATACACATTTTCATTGTACATTCAAGAAATGTACATCAAAACATACACATTTTCATTGTACATTCAAGAAATGTACATCAAAACATACACATTTTCATTGTACACTCAAGAAATGTACATCAAAACATACACATTTTCAGTGTACATTCAAGAAATGTACATCAAAACATACACATTTTCATTGTACACTCAAGAAATGTACATCAAAACATACACATTTTCATTGTACGTTCTAGAAATATAAATCAAAACATACACATTTTCATTGTATATACAAGAAATGTACATCAAAACATACACATTTTCATTGTACACTCAAGAAATGTACATCAAAACATACACATTTTCAGTGCACATTCAAGAAATGTATATCAAATCATACACATTTTGATTTTACGTTCCAGAAATGTACATCAAAACATACACATTTTCAGTGTACATTCAAGAAATGTATATCAAAAAATACACATTTTCAGTGTACATTCAAGAAATGTACATCATAGCAAACACATTTTCATTGTACACTAAAGAAATGTACATCAAAACATACACATTTTCATTGTACATTCAAGAAATGCACATCAAAACATACACATTTTCATTGTACATTCAAGAAATATACATCAAAACATACACATTTTCATTGTACATTCAAGAAATGTACATGAAAACATACACATTCTCATTGTACATTCAAGAAATGTACATCAAAACATACACATTTTGATTGTACACTCAAGAAATGTACATCAAAACATACACATTTTCAGTGCACATTCAAGAAATGTATATCAAATCATACACATTTTGATTTTACGTTCCAGAAATGTACATCAAAACATACACATTTTCATTGTACATTCAAGAAATGCACATCAAAACATACACATTTTCATTGTACATTCAAGAAATATACATCAAAACATACACATTTTCATTGTAAATTCAAGAAATATACATCAAAACATACACATTTTCACTGTACACTCAAGAAATGTACATCAAAACATACACATTTTTAGTGTACATTCAAGAAATGTATATCAAAACATACACATTTTCATTGTACATTCAAGAAATGTATATCAAATCATACACATTTTGATTTTACGTTCCAGAAATGTACATCAAAACATACACATTTTCATTGTACATTCAAGAAATGCACATCAAAACATACACATTTTCATTGTACATTCAAGAAATATACATCAAAACATACACATTTTCATTGTACATTCAAGAAATGTACATCAAAACATACACATTCTCATTGTACATTAAAGAAATGTACATCAAAACATACACATTTTGATTGTACACTCAAGAAATGTACATCAAAACATACACATTTTCATTGTACACTCAAGAAATGTACATCAAAACATACACATTTTCATTGTAAATTCAAGAAATGTATATCAAAACATACACATTTTCATTGTACATTCAAGAAATGTACATCAAAACATACACATTTTCATTGTACATTCAAGAAATGTACATCAAAACATACACATTTTCATTGTACATTCAAGAAATGTACATCAAAACATACACATTGTCAGTGTACATTCAAGAAATGTACATCAAAACATACACATTTTCATTGTATATACAAGAAATATATATCAAAACATACACATTTTCAGTGTACATTCAAGAAATGTACATCAAAAACTACACATTTTCATTGTATATTCAAGAAATGTACATCAAAACATACACATTTTCATTGTATATACCAGAAATGTACATCAAAACATACACATTTTCATTGTACATTCAAGAAATGTACATCAAAACATATACATTTTCATTGTATATACCAGAAATGTACATCAAAACATACACATTTTCATTGTACATTCAAGAAATGTACATCAAAACATACACATTTTCATTGTATATACCAGAAATGTACATCAAAACATACACATTTCATTGTACATTCAAGAAATGTACATCAAAACATACACATTTTGACTGCACATTCTAGAAATATACATCAAAACATACACATTTTCATTGCATATACCAGAAATGCACATCAAAACATACACATTTTCATTGTACATTCAAGAACTGTACATCAAAACATACACATTTTCAGTGTACATTCAAGAAATGTACATCAAAACATACACATTTTCAGTGTACATTCAAGAAATGTACATAAAAATATACACATTTTCATTGTATATACAAGAAATGTACATCAAAACATACACATTTTCATTGTATACACAAGAAATGTACATCAAAACATACACATTTTCATTGTACATTCAAGAAATGTACATCAAAACATACACATTTTGACTGCACATTCTAGAAATATACATCAAAACATACACATTTTCATTGCATATACCACAAATGCACATCAAAACATACACATTTTCATTGTACATTCAAGAACTGTACATCAAAACATACACATTTTCAGTGTACATTCAAGAAATGTACATCAAAACATACACATTTTCAGTGTACATTCAAGAAATGTACATCAAAACATACACATTTTCATTGTATATACAAGAAATGTACATCAAAACATACACATTTTCGTTGTATATACAAGAAATGTACATCAAAACATACACATTTTCATTGTATATACAAGAAATGTACATCAAAACATACACATTTTCATTGTATATACAAGAAATGTACATCAAAACATACACATTTTCAGTGTACATTCAAGAAATGTACATCAAGACATACACATTTTCATTGTACATTCAAGAAATGTACATCAAAACATACACATTTTCACTGTACACTCAAGAAATGTACATCAAAACATACACATTTTTAGTGTACATTCAAGAAATGTATATCAAAACATACACATTTTCATTGTACATTCAAGAAATGTACATCAAAACATACACATTTTCATTGTACATTCAAGAAATGTACATCAAAACATACACATTTTCATTGTACACTCAAGAAATGTACATCAAAACATACACATTTTCAGTGTACATTCAAGAAATGTACATCAAAACATACACATTTTCATTGTACACTCAAGAAATGTACATCAAAACATACACATTTTCATTGTACGTTCTAGAAATATAAATCAAAACATACACATTTTCATTGTATATACAAGAGATGTACATCAAAACATACACATTTTCATTGTACACTCAAGAAATGTACATCAAAACATACACATTTTCAGTGCACATTCAAGAAATGTATATCAAATCATACACATTTTGATTTTACGTTCCAGAAATGTACATCAAAACATACACATTTTCAGTGTACATTCAAGAAATGTATATCAAAAAATACACATTTTCAGTGTACATTCAAGAAATGTACATCATAGCAAACACATTTTCATTGTACACTAAAGAAATGTACATCAAAACATACACATTTTCATTGTACATTCAAGAAATGCACATCAAAACATACACATTTTCATTGTACATTCAAGAAATATACATCAAAACATACACATTTTCATTGTACATTCAAGAAATGTACATCAAAACATACACATTCTCATTGTACATTCAAGAAATGTACATCAAAACATACACATTTTGGTTGTACACTCAAGAAATGTACATCAAAACATACACATTTTCAGTGCACATTCAAGAAATGTATATCAAATCATACACATTTTGATTTTACGTTCCAGAAATGTACATCAAAACATACACATTTTCATTGTACATTCAAGAAATGCACATCAAAACATACACATTTTCATTGTAAATTCAAGAAATATACATCAAAACATACACATTTTCATTGTACATTCAAGAAATGTACATCAAAACATACACATTCTCATTGTACATTAAAGAAATGTACATCAAAACATACACATTTTGATTGTACACTCAAGAAATGTACATCAAAACATACACATTTTCATTGTACACTCAAGAAATGTACATCAAAACATACACATTTTCATTGTAAATTCAAGAAATGTATATCAAAACATACACATTTTCATTGTACATTCAAGAAATGTACATCAAAACATACACATTTTCATTGTACATTCAAGAAATGTACATCAAAACATACACATTTTCATTGTACATTCAAGAAATGTACATCAAAACATACACATTGTCAGTGTACATTCAAGAAATGTACATCAAAACATACACATTTTCATTGTACACTCAAGAAATGTACATCAAAACATACACATTTTCATTGTACATTCAAGAAATGTACATCAAAACATACACATTTTCATTGTACATTCAAGAAATGTACATCAAAACACACACATTTTCATTGTACACTCAAGAATTGTACATCAAAACATACACATTTTTAGTGTACATTCAAGAAATGTACATCAAAACACACACATTTTCATTGTACAGTCAAGAATTGTACATCAAAACATACACATTTTGAGTGTACATTCAAGAGATATACATCAAAACATGCACATTTTCATTGTATATACCTGAAATGTACATCAAAACATACACATTTTCAATGTATATACAAGAAATGTACATCAAAACATACACATTTTCAGTGTACATTCAAGAAATGTACATCAAAACATACACATTTTCAGTGTACATTCAAGAAATGTACATCAAAACATACACATTTTCATTGTATATACAAGAAATGTACATCAAAACATACACATTTTCGTTATATATACAAGAAATGTACATCAAAACATACACATTTTCATTGTATATACAAGAAATGTACATCAAAACATACACATTTTCATTGTATATACAAGAAATGTACATCAAAACATACACATTTTCAGTGTACATTCAAGAAATGTACATCAAGACATACACATTTTCATTGTACATTCAAGAAATGTACATCAAAACATACACATTTTCACTGTACAATCAAGAAATGTACATCAAAACATACACATTTTTAGTGTACATTCAAGAAATGTATATCAAAACATACACATTTTCATTGTACATTCAAGAAATGTACATCAAAACATACACATTTTCATTGTACATTCAAGAAATGTACATCAAAACATACACATTTTCATTGTACACTCAAGAAATGTACATCAAAACATACACATTTTCAGTGTACATTCAAGAAATGTACATCAAAACATACACATTTTCATTGTACACTCAAGAAATGTACATCAAAACATACACATTTTCATTGTACGTTCTAGAAATATAAATCAAAACATACACATTTTCATTGTATATACAAGAAATGTACATCAAAACATACACATTTTCATTGTACACTCAAGAAATGTACATCAAAACATACACATTTTCAGTGCACATTCAAGAAATGTATATCAAATCATACACATTTTGATTTTACGTTCCAGAAATGTACATCAAAACATACACATTTTCAGTGTACATTCAAGAAATGTATATCAAAAAATACACATTTTCAGTGTACATTCAAGAAATGTACATCATAGCAAACACATTTTCATTGTACACTAAAGAAATGTACATCAAAACATACACATTTTCATTGTACATTCAAGAAATGCACATCAAAACATACACATTTTCATTGTACATTCAAGAAATATACATCAAAACATACACATTTTCATTGTACATTCAAGAAATGTACATGAAAACATACACATTCTCATTGTACATTCAAGAAATGTACATCAAAACATACACATTTTGATTGTACACTCAAGAAATGTACATCAAAACATACACATTTTCAGTGCACATTCAAGAAATGTATATCAAATCATACACATTTTGATTTTACGTTCCAGAAATGTACATCAAAACATACACATTTTCATTGTACATTCAAGAAATGCACATCAAAACATACACATTTTCATTGTACATTCAAGAAATATACATCAAAACATACACATTTTCATTGTACATTCAAGAAATGTACATCAAAACATACACATTCTCATTGTACATTAAAGAAATGTACATCAAAACATACACATTTTGATTGTACACTCAAGAAATGTACATCAAAACATACACATTTTCATTGTACACTCAAGAAATGTACATCAAAACATACACATTTTCATTGTAAATTCAAGAAATGTATATCAAAACATACACATTTTCATTGTACATTCAAGAAATGTACATCAAAACATACACATTTTCATTGTACATTCAAGAAATGTACATCAAAACATACACATTTTCATTGTACATTCAAGAAATGTACATCAAAACATACACATTGTCAGTGTACATTCAAGAAATGTACATCAAAACATACACATTTTCATTGTATATACAAGAAATATATATCAAAACATACACATTTTCAGTGTACATTCAAGAAATGTACATCAAAAACTACACATTTTCATTGTATATTCAAGAAATGTACATCAAAACATACACATTTTCATTGTATATACCAGAAATGTACATCAAAACATACACATTTTCATTGTACATTCAAGAAATGTACATCAAAACATATACATTTTCATTGTATATACCAGAAATGTACATCAAAACATACACATTTTCATTGTACATTCAAGAAATGTACATCAAAACATACACATTTTCATTGTATATACCAGAAATGTACATCAAAACATACACATTTCATTGTACATTCAAGAAATGTACATCAAAACATACACATTTTGACTGCACATTCTAGAAATATACATCAAAACATACACATTTTCATTGCATATACCAGAAATGCACATCAAAACATACACATTTTCATTGTACATTCAAGAACTGTACATCAAAACATACACATTTTCAGTGTACATTCAAGAAATGTACATCAAAACATACACATTTTCAGTGTACCTTCAAGAAATGTACATAAAAATATACACATTTTCATTGTATATACAAGAAATGTACATCAAAACATACACATTTTCATTGTATACACAAGAAATGTACATCAAAACATATACATTTTCAGTGTACATTCAAGAAATGTACATCAAGACATACACATTTTCATTGTACATTCAAGAAATGTACATCAAAACATACACATTTTCATTGTACACTCAAGAAATTTACATCAAAACATACACATTTTCAGTGTACATTCAAGAAATGTACATCAAAACATACACATTTTCATTCTATATACCAGAAATGTACATCAAAACATACACATTTTCATTGTATATACAAGAAATGTACATCAAAACATACACATTTTCAGTGTACATTCAAGAAATGTACATCAAAACATATACAATTTCATTGTATATACAAGAGATGTACATCAAAACATACACATTTTCAGTGTACATTCAAGAAATGTACATGAAAACATATACATTTTCATTGTACATTCAAGAAATGTATATCAAAACATACACATTTTCAGATTACATTCAAGAAATGTACATCAAAACATACACATTTTCATTGTATATACAAGAAATGTACATCAAAACATACACATCTTCATTGTACACTAAAGAAATGTACATCAAAACATACACACTTTCAGTGTACATTCAAGAAATGTACATAAAAAAATACACATTTTCATTGTACATTCAAGAAATGTACATCAAAACATACACATTTTCATTGTACATTCAAGAAATGTTCATCAAAACATACACATTTTCATTGTACACTCAAGAAATGTACATCAAAACATACACATTTTCATTGTACACTCAAGAAATGTACATCAAAACATACACATTTTCATTGTACATTCAAGAAATGTACATCAAAACTATACACATTTTCATTGTACATTCAAGGAATGTACATCAAAACATACACATTTTCATTGTACATTCAAGAAATGTACATCAAAACACACACATTTTCATTGTACACTCAAGAATTGAACATCAAAACATACACACTTTGAGTGTACATTCAAGAGATATACATCAAAACATGCACATTTTCATTGTATATACCAGAAATGTACATCAAAACATACACATTTTCATTGTATATACAAGAAATATATATCAAAACATACACATTTTCAGTGTACATTCAAGAAATGTACATCAAAAACTACACATTTTCATTGTATATTCAAGAAATGTACATCAAAACATACACATTTTCATTGTATATACCAGAAAAATACATCAAAACATACACATTTTCATTGTACATTCAAGAAATGTACATCAAAACATACACATTTTCATTGTATATACCAGAAATGTACATCAAAGAATACACATTTTCATTGTACATTCAAGAAATGTACATCAAAACATACACATTTTCATTGTATATACCAGAAATGTACATCAAAACATTCACATTTTCATTGTACATTCAAGAAATGTACATCAAAACATACACATTTTGACGGCACATTCTAGAAATATACATCAAAACATACACATTTTCATTGCATATACCAGAAATGCACATCAAAACATACACATTTTCATTGTACATTCAAGAACTGTACATCAAAACATACACATTTTCAGTGTACATTCAAGAAATGTACATCAAAACATACACATTTTCAGTGTACATTCAAGAAATGTACATCAAAACATACACATTTTCATTGTATATACAAGAAATGTACATCAAAACATACACATTTTCGTTATATATACAAGAAATGTACATCAAAACATACACATTTTCATTGTATATACAAGAAATGTACATCAAAACATACACATTTTCATTGTATATACAAGAAATGTACATCAAAACATACACATTTTCAGTGTACATTCAAGAAATGTACATCAAGACATACACATTTTCATTGTACATTCAAGAAATGTACATCAAAACATACACATTTTCACTGTACAATCAAGAAATGTACATCAAAACATACACATTTTTAGTGTACATTCAAGAAATGTATATCAAAACATACACATTTTCATTGTACATTCAAGAAATGTACATCAAAACATACACATTTTCATTGTACATTCAAGAAATGTACATCAAAACATACACATTTTCATTGTACACTCAAGAAATGTACATCAAAACATACACATTTTCAGTGTACATTCAAGAAATGTACATCAAAACATACACATTTTCATTGTACACTCAAGAAATGTACATCAAAACATACACATTTTCATTGTACGTTCTAGAAATATAAATCAAAACATACACATTTTCATTGTATATACAAGAAATGTACATCAAAACATACACATTTTCATTGTACACTCAAGAAATGTACATCAAAACATACACATTTTCAGTGCACATTCAAGAAATGTATATCAAATCATACACATTTTGATTTTACGTTCCAGAAATGTACATCAAAACATACACATTTTCAGTGTACATTCAAGAAATGTATATCAAAAAATACACATTTTCAGTGTACATTCAAGAAATGTACATCATAGCAAACACATTTTCATTGTACACTAAAGAAATGTACATCAAAACATACACATTTTCATTGTACATTCAAGAAATGCACATCAAAACATACACATTTTCATTGTACATTCAAGAAATATACATCAAAACATACACATTTTCATTGTACATTCAAGAAATGTACATGAAAACATACACATTCTCATTGTACATTCAAGAAATGTACATCAAAACATACACATTTTGATTGTACACTCAAGAAATGTACATCAAAACATACACATTTTCAGTGCACATTCAAGAAATGTATATCAAATCATACACATTTTGCTTTTACGTTCCAGAAATGTACATCAAAACATACACATTTTCATTGTACATTCAAGAAATGCACATCAAAACATACACATTTTCATTGTACATTCAAGAAATATACATCAAAACATACACATTTTCATTGTACATTCAAGAAATGTACATCAAAACATACACATTCTCATTGTACATTAAAGAAATGTACATCAAAACATACACATTTTGATTGTACACTCAAGAAATGTACATCAAAACATACACATTTTCATTGTACACTCAAGAAATGTACATCAAAACATACACATTTTCATTGTAAATTCAAGAAATGTATATCAAAACATACACATTTTCATTGTACATTCAAGAAATGTACATCAAAACATACACATTTTCATTGTACATTCAAGAAATGTACATCAAAACATACACATTTTCATTGTACATTCAAGAAATGTACATCAAAACATACACATTGTCAGTGTACATTCAAGAAATGTACATCAAAACATACACATTTTCATTGTATATACAAGAAATATATATTAAAACATACACATTTTCAGTGTACATTCAAGAAATGTACATCAAAAACTACACATTTTCATTGTATATTCAAGAAATGTACATCAAAACATACACATTTTCATTGTATATACCAGAAATGTACATCAAAACATACACATTTTCATTGTACATTCAAGAAATGTACATCAAAACATATACATTTTCATTGTATATACCAGAAATGTACATCAAAACATACACATTTTCATTGTACATTCAAGAAATGTACATCAAAACATACACATCTTCATTGTATATACCAGAAATGTACATCAAAACATACACATTTCATTGTACATTCAAGAAATGTACATCAAAACATACACATTTTGACTGCACATTCTAGAAATATACATCAAAACATACACATTTTCATTGCATATACCAGAAATGCACATCAAAACATACACATTTTCATTGTACATTCAAGAACTGTACATCAAAACATACACATTTTCAGTGTACATTCAAGAAATGTACATCAAAACATACACATTTTCAGTGTACATTCAAGAAATGTACATAAAAATATACACATTTTCATTGTATATACAAGAAATGTACATCAAAACATACACATTTTCATTGTATACACAAGAAATGTACATCAAAACATATACATTTTCAGTGTACATTCAAGAAATGTACATCAAGACATACACATTTTCATTGTACATTCAAGAAATGTACATCAAAACATACACATTTTCATTGTACACTCAAGAAATGTACATCAAAACATACACATTTTCAGTGTACATTCAAGAAATGTACATCAAAACATACACATTTTCATTGTATATACCAGAAATGTACATCAAAACATACACATTTTCATTGTATATACAAGAAATGTACATCAAAACATACACATTTTCAGTGTACATTCAAGAAATGTACATCAAAACATATACAATTTCATTGTATATACAAGAGATGTACATCAAAACATACACATTTTCAGTGTACATTCAAGAAATGTACATGAAAACATACATTTTCATTGTACATTCAAGAAATGTATATCAAAACATACACATTTTCAGATTACATTCAAGAAATGTACATCAAAACATACACATTTTCATTGTATATACAAGAAATGTACATCAAAACATACACATCTTCATTGTACACTAAAGAAATGTACATCAAAACATACACACTTTCAGTGTACATTCAAGAAATGTACATAAAAAAATACACATTTTCATTGTACATTCAAGAAATGTACATCAAAACATACACATTTTCATTGTACATTCAAGAAATGTTCATCAAAACATACACATTTTCATTGTACACTCAAGAAATGTACATCAAAACATACACATTTTCATTGTACACTCAAGAAATGTACATCAAAACATACACATTTTCATTGTACATTCAAGAAATGTACATCAAAACTATACACATTTTCATTGTACATTCAAGGAATGTACATCAAAACATACACATTTTCATTGTACATTCAAGAAATGTACATCAAAACACACACATTTTCATTGTACACTCAAGAATTGTACATCAAAACATACACACTTTAGGTGTACATTCAAGAGATATACATCAAAACATGCACATTTTCATTGTATATACCACAAATGTACATCAAAACATACACATTTTCATTGTATATACAAGAAATATATATCAAAACATACACATTTTCAGTGTACATTCAAGAAATGTACATCAAAAACTACACATTTTCATTGTATATTCAAGAAATGTACATCAAAACATACACATTTTCATTGTATATACCAGAAAAATACATCAAAACATACACATTTTCATTGTACATTCAAGAAATGTACATCAAAACATACACATTTTCATTGTATATACCAGAAATGTACATCAAAGAATACACATTTTCATTGTACATTCAAGAAATGTACATCAAAACATACACATTTTCATTGTATATACCAGAAATGTACATCAAAACATTCACATTTTCATTGTACATTCAAGAAATGTACATCAAAACATACACATTTTGACTGCACATTCTAGAAATATACATCAAAACATACACATTTTCATTGCATATACCAGAAATGCACATCAAAACATACACATTTTCATTGTACATTCAAGAACTGTACATCAAAACATACACATTTTCAGTGTACATTCAAGAAATGTACATCAAAACATACACATTTTCAGTGTACATTCAAGAAATGTACATCAAAACATACACATTTTCATTGTATATACAAGAAATGTACATCAAAACATACACATTTTCGTTGTATATACAAGAAATGTACATCAAAACATACACATTTTCATTGTATATACAAGAAATGTACATCAAAACATACACATTTTCATTGTATATACAAGAAATGTACATCAAAACATACACATTTTCAGTGTACATTCAAGAAATGTACATCAAGGCATACACATTTTCATTGTACATTCAAGAAATGTACATCAAAACATACACATTTTCACTGTACACTCAAGAAATGTACATCAAAACATACACATTTTTAGTGTACATTCAAGAAATGTATATCAAAACATACACATTTTCATTGTACATTCAAGAAATGTACATCAAAACATACACATTTTCATTATACATTCAAGAAATGTACTTCAAAACATACACATTTTCATTGTACATTCAAGAAATATACATCAAAACATACACATTTTCATTGTACATTCAAGAAATGTACATCAAAACATACACATTTTCATTGTACACTCAAGAAATGTACATCAAAACATACACATTTTCAGTGTACATTCAAGAAATGTACATCAAAACATACACATTTTCATTGTACACTCAAGAAATGTACATCAAAACATACACATTTTCATTGTACGTTCTAGAAATATAAATCAAAACATACACATTTTGATTGTATATACAAGAAATGTACATCAAAACATACACATTTTCATTGTACACTCAAGAAATGTACATCAAAACATACACATTTTCAGTGCACATTCAAGAAATGTATATCAAATCATACACATTTTGATTTTACGTTCCAGAAATGTACATCAAAACATACACATTTTCAGTGTACATTCAATAAATGTATATCAAAAAATACACATTTTCAGTGTACATTCAAGAAATGTACATCATAGCAAACACATTTTCATTGTACACTAAAGAAATGTACATCAAAACATACACATTTTCATTGTACATTCAAGAAATGCACATCAAAACATACACATTTTCATTGTACATTCAAGAAATATACATCAAAACATACACATTTTCATTGTACATTCAAGAAATGTACATCAAAACATACACATTCTCATTGTACATTAAAGAAATGTACATCAAAACATACACATTTTGATTGTACACTCAAGAAATGTACATCAAAACATACACATTTTCATTGTACACTCAAGAAATGTACATCAAAACATACACATTTTCATTGTAAATTCAAGAAATGTATATCAAAACATACACATTTTCATTGTACATTCAAGAAATGTACATCAAAACATACACATTTTCATTGTACATTCAAGAAATGTACATCAAAACATACACATTTTCATTGTACATTCAAGAAATGTACATCAAAACATACACATTGTCAGTGTACATTCAAGAAATGTACATCAAAACATACACATTTTCATTGTACACTCAAGAAATGTACATCAAAACATACACATTTTCATTGTACATTCAAGAAATGTACATCAAAACATACACATTTTCATTGTACATTCAAGGAATGTACATCAAAACATACACATTTTCATTGTACATTCAAGAAATGTACATCAAAACACACACATTTTCATTGTTCACTCAAGAATTGTACATCAAAACATACACATTTTGAGTGTACATTCAAGAAATGTACATCAAAACACACACATTTTCATTGTACACTCAAGAATTGTACATCAAAACATACACATTTTGAGTGTACATTCAAGAGATATAGATCAAAACATGCACATTTTCATTGTATATACCTGAAATGTACATCAAAACATACACATTTTCAATGTACACTAAAGAAATGTACATCAAAACATACACACTTTCAGTGTACATTCAAGAAATGTACATCAAAACATACACATTTTCATTGTACACTCAAGAATTGTACATCAAAACATACACATTTTCATTGTACATTCAAGAAATGTACATCAAAACATACACATTTTCATTGTACATTCAAGAAATGTACATCAAAACATACACATTTTCATTGTACATTCAAGGAATGTACATCAAAACATACACATTTTGATTGTATATACAAGAAATGTACATCAAAACATACACATTTTCATTGTACACTCAAGAAATGTACATCAAAACATACACATTTTGATTTTACGTTCCAGAAATGTACATCAAAACATACACATTTTCAGTGTACATTCAATAAATGTATATCAAAAAATACACATTTTCAGTGTACATTCAAGAAATGTACATCATAGCAAACACATTTTCATTGTACACTAAAGAAATGTACATCAAAACATACACATTTTCATTGTACATTCAAGAAATGCACATCAAAACATACACATTTTCATTGTACATTCAAGAAATATACATCAAAACATACACATTTTCATTGTACATTCAAGAAATGTACATCAAAACATACACATTCTCATTGTACATTAAAGAAATGTACATCAAAACATACACATTTTGATTGTACACTCAAGAAATGTACATCAAAACATACACATTTTCATTGTACACTCAAGAAATGTACATCAAAACATACACATTTTCATTGTAAATTCAAGAAATGTATATCAAAACATACACATTTTCATTGTACATTCAAGAAATGTACATCAAAACATACACATTTTCATTGTACATTCAAGAAATGTACATCAAAACATACACATTGTCAGTGTACATTCAAGAAATGTACATCAAAACATACACATTTTCATTGTACACTCAAGAAATGTACATCAAAACATACACATTTTCATTGTACATTCAAGAAATGTACATCAAAACATACACATTTTCATTGTACATTCAAGAAATGTACATCAAAACACACACATTTTCATTGTACACTCAAGAATTGTACATCAAAACATACACATTTTGAGTGTACATTCAAGAAATGTACATCAAAACACACACATTTTCATTGTACACTCAAGAATTGTACATCAAAACATACACATTTTGAGTGTACATTCAAGAGATATACATCAAAACATGCACATTTTCATTGTATATACCTGAAATGTACATCAAAACATACACATTTTCAATGTATATACAAGAAATGTACATCAAAACATACACATTTTCAGTGTACATTCAAGAAATGTACATCAAAACAAACACATTTTCATTGTACACTAAAGAAATGTACATCAAAACATACACATTTTCATTGTATATTCAAGAAATATACATCAAAACATACACATTTTCATTGTACATTCAAGAAATGTACATCAAAACATACACATCTTCATTGTACACTCAAGAAATGTACATCAAAACATAGACATTTTCATTGTACACTCAAGAAATGTACATCAAAACATACACATTTTCATTGTACATTCAAGAAATGTACATCAAAACATAGACATTTTCATTGTACACTCAAGAAATGTACATCAAAACATACACATTATCAGTGTACATTCAAGAAATGTACATCAAAACATAGACATTTTCATTGTACACTCAAGAAATGTACATCAAAACATACACATTTTCATTGTACGTTCAAGAAATGTACATCAAAACATACACATTTTTATTGTACACTCAAGAAATGTTCATTAAAACATACACATTTTCATTGTATATACAAGAAATGTACATCAAAACATACACATTTTCATTGTACAGTCAAGAAATGTACTTCAAAACATACACATTTTCAGTGTACATTCAAGAAATGTATATCAAAACATACACATTTTCATTGTACATTCAAGAAATGTACATCAAAACATACACATTTTCATTGTACATTCAAGAAATATACATCAAAACATACACATTTTCATTGTACATTCAAGAAATGTACATCAAAACATACACATTTTCATTGTACACTCAAGAAATGTACATCAAAACATACACATTTTCAGTGTACATTCAAGAAATGTACATTTAAACATACACATTTTCATTGTACATTCAAGAAATGTACATCAAAACATACACATTTTCATTGTACATTCTAGAAATATACATCAAAACATACACATTTTCATTGTACATTCAAGAAATGTACATTAAACATACACATTCTCATTGTACATTCAAGAAATGTACATTAAACATACACATTCTCATTGTACATTCAAGAAATGTACATCAAAACATACACAATTTCATTGTACACTCAAGAAATGTACATCAAAACACACACATTTTCATTGGACACTCAAGAAATGTACATCAAAACATACACATTTTCATTGTACATTCAAGAAATGTATATCAAAACATACACATTTTCATTGTACATTCAAGAAACGTACATCAAAACACACACATTTTCAGTGTACATTCAAGAAATGTATATCAAAACATACACATTTTCAGTGTACATTCAAGGAATGTACATCAAAACATACACATTTTGATTGTACACTCAAGAAATGTACATCAAAACATACACATTTTCATTGTACACTCAAGAAATGTACATCAAAACATACACATTTTGATTGTACACTCAAGAAATGTACATCAAAACATACACATTTTCATTGTACACTCAAGAAATGTACATCAAAACATACACATTTTCATTGTACATTCAAGAAATGTATATCAAAACATACACATTTTCATTGTACATTCAAGAAATGTACATCAAAACATACACATTTTCATTGTACATTCAAGAAATGTACATCAAAACATACACATTTTCATTGTATATTCAAAGAATGTACATCAAAACATACACATTTTCATTGTACATTCAAGAAATGTACATCAAAACACACACATTTTCAGTGTACATTCAAGAAATGCATATCAAAACATACACATTTTCAGTGTACATTCAAGAAATGTACGTCAAAACATACACATTTTCATTGTACATTCAAGAAATGTACATTAAAACATACACATTTTCATTGTATATTCAAAGAATGTACATCAAAACATACACATTTTCATTGTACATTCAAGAAATGTACATCAAAACACACACATTTTCAGTGTACATTCAAGAAATGCATATCAAAACATACACATTTTCAGTGTACATTCAAGAAATGTACATCAAAACATACAAATTTTCATTGTATGTACAAGAAATGTACATCAAAACATACACATTTTCATTGTACATTAAAGAAATGTACATCAAAACCTACACATTTTCAGTGTACATTCAAGAAATGTACATCAAAACATACACATTTTCATTGTACACTCAAGAAATGTACATCAAAACATACACATTTTCAGTGTACATTCAAGAAATGTACATCAAAACATACACATTTTCATTGTATATACCAGAAATGTACATCAAAACATACACATTTTCATTGTATATACAATAAATGTACATCAGAACATACACATTTTCAGTGTACATTCAAGAAATGTACATCAAAACATATACATTTTCATTGTATATACAATAAATGTACATCAGAACATACACATTTTCATTGTACATTCAAGCAATGTACATCAAAACATACACATTTTCATTGTACACTAAAGAAATGTACATCAAAACATACACATTTTCAGTGTACATTCAGGAAATGTACATTTAAACATACACATTTTCATTGTACATTCAAGAAATGTACATCAAAACATACACATTTTCATTGTACATTCTAGAAATATACCTCAAAACATACACATTTTCATTGTATATACAAGAAATGTACATCAAAACATACACATTTTCATTGTACACTCAAGAAATGTACATCAAAACATACACATTTTCAGTGTACATTCAAGAAATGTATATCAAAACATACACATTTTCATTGTACATTCCAGAAATGTACATCAAAACATACACATTTTCAGTGTACATTCAAGAAATGTACATCAAAGCAAACACATTTTCATTGTACACTAAGGAAATGTACATCAAAACATACACATTTTCAGTGTACATTCAAGAAATGTACATCAAAACATACACATTTTCATTGTACATTCAAGAAATGTAGATCAAAACATACACATTTTCATTGTACATTCAAGAAATGTACATCAAAACATACACATTTTTATTGTCCACTCAAGAAATGTTCATCAAAACATACACATTTTCATTGTACATTCAAGAAATGTAGATCAAAACATACACATTTTCATTGTACACTCAAGAAATGTACTTCAAAACATACACTTTTTCAGTGTACATTCAAGAAATGTATATCAAAACATACACATTTTCATTGTACATTCAAGAAATGTACATCAAAACATACACATTTTCATTGTACATTCAAGAAATATACATCAAAACATACACATTTTCATTGTACATTCAAGAAATGTACATCAAAACATACACATTTTCATTGTACACTCAAGAAATGTACATTAAAACATACACATTTTCAGTGTACATTCAAGAAATTTACATTTAAACATACACATTTTCATTGTACATTCAAGAAATGTACATCAAAACATACACATTTTCATTGTACATTCTAGAAATATACATCAAAACATACACATTTTCATTGTATATACAAGAAATGTACATCAAAACATACACATTTTCATTGTACACTCAAGAAATGTACATCAAAACATACACATTTTCAGTGTACATTCAAGAAATGTATATCAAAACATACACATTTTCATTGTACATTCCAGAAATGTACATCAAAACATACACATTTTCAGTGTACATTCAAGAAATGTACATCAGAGCAAACACATTTTCATTGTACACTAAAGAAATGTACATCAAAACATACACATTTTCATTGTACATTCAAGAAATGCACATCAAAACATACATATTTTCATTGTACATTCAAGAAATATACATCAAAACATACACATTTTCATTGTACATTCAAGAAATGTACATTAAACATACACATTCTCATTGTACATTCAAGAAATGTACATCAAAACATACACATTTTCATTGTACGCTCAAGAAATGTACATCAAAACATACACATTTTCATTGTACACTCAAGAAATGTACAACAAAACATACACATTTTCATTGTACATTCAAGAAATGTATATCAAAACGTACACATTTTCATTGTACATTCAAGAAATGTACATCAAAACCCACACATTTTCAGTGTACATTCAAGAAATGTATATCAAAACATACACATTTTCAGTGTACATTCAAGAATTGTACATCAAAACATACAAATTTTCATTGTACATTCAAGAAATGTACATCAAAACATACACATTTTGATTGTACACTCAAGAAATGTACATCAAAACATACACATTTTCATTGTACACTCAAGAAATGTATATCAAAACATACACATTTTCATTGTACATTCAAGAAATGTACATCAAAACATACACATTTTCATTGTACATTCAAGAAATGTACATCAAAACATACACATTTTCATTGTATATTCAAAGAATGTACATCAAAACATACACATTTTCATTGTACATTCAAGAAATGTACATCAAAACACACACATTTTCAGTGTACATTCAAGAAATGCATATCAAAACATACACATTTTCAGTGTACATTCAAGAAATGTACATCAAAACATACAAATTTTCATTGTATATACAAGAAATGTACATCAAAACATACACATCTTCATTGTACATTAAAGAAATGTACATCAAAACCTACACATTTTCAGTGTACATTCAAGAAATGTACATCAAAACATACACATTTTCATTGTACACTCAAGAAATGTACATCAAAACATACACATTTTCAGTGTACATTCAAGAAATGTACATCAAAACATACACATTTTCATTGTATATACCAGAAATGTAAATCAAAACATACACATTTTCAGTGTACATTCAAGAAATGTACATCAAAACATATACATTTTCATTGTATATACAAGAAATGTACATCAAAACATACACATTTTCAGTGTACATTCAAGAAATGTACATGAAAACATACATTTTCATTGTGTATTCAAGAAATGTATATCAAAACATACACATTTTCAGCTTACTTTCAAGAAATGTACATCAAAACATACACATTTTCATTGTATATACAAGAAATGTACATCAAAACATACAAATTTTCAGTGTACATTCAAGTAATGTACATCAAAACATATACATTTTCATTGTATATACAAGAAATGTACATCAAAACATACACATTTTCAGTGTACACTCAAGAAATGAATATCAAAACATACACATTTACAGTGTAAATTCAAGAAATGTACATCAAAACATACACATTTTCAGTATACATTCAAGAAATGTACATGAAAACATATACATTTTCATTGTACATTCAAGAAATGTATATCAAAACATACACATTTTCAGTGTACATTCAAGAAATGTACATCAAAACATACACATTTTCATTGTATATACAAGAAATGTACATCAAAACATACACATTTTCATTGTACACTAAGGAAATGTACATCAAAACATACACATTTTCAGTGTACATTCAAGAAATGTGCATCAAAACATACACATTTTCATTGTACATTCAAGAAATGTAGATCAAAACATACACATTTTCATTGTACATTCAAGAAATGTACATCAAAACATAGACATTTTCATTGTACACTCAAGAAATGTACATCAAAACATACACATTATCAGTGTACATTCAAGAAATGTACATAAAAACATAGACATTTTCATTGTACACTCAAGAAATGTACATCAAAACATACACATTATCAGTGTACATTCAAGGAATGTACATCAAAACATAGACATTTTCATTGTACACTCAAGAAATGTACATCAAAACATACACATTTTCAGTGTACATTCAAGAAATGTAGATCAAAACATACACATTTTCATTGTACATTCAAGAAATGTACATCAAAACATAGACATTTTCATTGTACACTCAAGAAATGTACATCAAAACATACACCTTATCAGTGTACATTCAAGAAATGTATAACAAAAAATACACATTTTCAGTGTACATTCAAGAAATGTACATCAAAACAAACACATTTTCATTGTACACTAAAGAAATGTACATCAAAACATACACATTTTCATTGTATATTCAAGAAATATACATCAAAACATACACATTTTCATTGTACATTCAAGAAATGTACATCAAAACATACACATCTTCATTGTACACTCAAGAAATGTACATCAAAACATAGACATTTTCATTGTACACTCAAGAAATGTACATCAAAACATACACATTTTCATTGTACATTCAAGAAATGTACATCAAAACATAGACATTTTCATTGTACACTCAAGAAATGTACATCAAAACATACACATTATCAGTGTACATTCAAGAAATGTACATCAAAACATAGACATTTTCATTGTACACTCAAGAAATGTACATCAAAACATAGACATTTTCATTGTACACTCAAGAAATGTACATCAAAACATACACATTATCAGTGTACATTCAAGAAATGTATAACAAAAAATACACATTTTCAGTGTACATTCAAGAAATGTACATCAAAACAAACACATTTTCATTGTACACTAAAGAAATGTACATCAAAACATACACATTTTCATTGTACATTCAAGAAATATACATCAAAACATACACATTTTCTTTGTACATTCAAGAAATGTACATCAAAACATACACATTTTCATTGTACACTCAAGAAATGTACATCAAAACATACACATTTTCATTGTACGTTCAAGAAATGTACATCAAAACATACACATTTTTATTGTACACTCAAGAAATGTTCATTAAAACATACACATTTTCATTGTATATACAAGAAATGTACATCAAAACATACACATTTTCATTGTACACTCAAGAAATGTACTTCAAAACATACACATTTTCAGTGTACATTCAAGAAATGTATATCAAAACATACACATTTTCATTGTACATTCAAGAAATGTACATCAAAACATACACATTTTCATTGTACATTCAAGAAATATACATCAAAACATACACATTTTCATTGTACATTCAAGAAATGTACATCAAAACATAGACATTTTCATTGTACACTCAAGAAATGTACATCAAAACATACACATTTTCATTGTATATACAAGAAATGTACATCAAAACATACACATTTTCATTGTACACTCAAGAAATGTACTTCAAAACATACACATTTTCAGTGTACATTCAGGAAATGTATATCAAAACATACACATTTTCATTGTACATTCAAGAAATGTACATCAAAACATACACATTTTCATTGTACATTCTAGAAATATACATCAAAACATACACATTTTCATTGTACATTCAAGAAATGTACATTAAACATACACATTCTCATTGTACATTCAAGAAATGTACATTAAACATACACATTCTCATTGTACATTCCAGAAATGTACATCAAAACATACACAATTTCATTGTACACTCAAGAAATGTACATCAAAACACACACATTTTCATTGGACACTCAAGAAATGTACATCAAAACATACACATTTTCATTGTACATTCAAGAAATGTATATCAAAACATACACATTTTCATTGTACATTCAAGAAACGTACATCAAAACACACACATTTTCAGTGTACATTCAAGAAATGTATATCAAAACATACACATTTTCAGTGTACATTCAAGGAATGTACATCAAAACATACACATTTTGATTGTACACTCAAGAAATGTACATCAAAACATACACATTTTCATTGTACATTCAAGAAACGTACATCAAAACACACACATTTTCATTGTACATTCTAGAAATATACATCAAAACATACACATTTTCATTGTACATTCAAGAAATGTACATTAAACATACACATTCTCATTGTACATTCAAGAAATGTACATTAAACATACACATTCTCATTGTACATTCAAGAAATGTACATCAAAACATACACATTTTCATTGTACATTCAAGAAATGTAGATCAAAACATACACATTTTCATTGTACATTCAAGAAATGTACATCAAAACATAGACATTTTCATTGTACACTCAAGAAATGTACATCAAAACATACACATTATCAGTGTACATTCAAGAAATGTACATAAAAACATAGACATTTTCATTGTACACTCAAGAAATGTACATCAAAACATACACATTATCAGTGTACATTCAAGGAATGTACATCAAAACATAGACATTTTCATTGTACACTCAAGAAATGTACATCAAAACATACACATTTTCAGTGTACATTCAAGAAATGTAGATCAAAACATACACATTTTCATTGTACATTCAAGAAATGTACATCAAAACATAGACATTTTCATTGTACACTCAAGAAATGTACATCAAAACATACACCTTATCAGTGTACATTCAAGAAATGTATAACAAAAAATACACATTTTCAGTGTACATTCAAGAAATGTACATCAAAACAAACACATTTTCATTGTACACTAAAGAAATGTACATCAAAACATACACATTTTCATTGTATATTCAAGAAATATACATCAAAACATACACATTTTCATTGTACATTCAAGAAATGTACATCAAAACATACACATCTTCATTGTACACTCAAGAAATGTACATCAAAACATAGACATTTTCATTGTACACTCAAGAAATGTACATCAAAACATACACATTTTCATTGTACATTCAAGAAATGTACATCAAAACATAGACATTTTCATTGTACACTCAAGAAATGTACATCAAAACATACACATTATCAGTGTACATTCAAGAAATGTACATCAAAACATAGACATTTTCATTGTACACTCAAGAAATGTACATCAAAACATAGACATTTTCATTGTACACTCAAGAAATGTACATCAAAACATACACATTATCAGTGTACATTCAAGAAATGTATAACAAAAAATACACATTTTCAGTGTACATTCAAGAAATGTACATCAAAACAAACACATTTTCATTGTACACTAAAGAAATGTACATCAAAACATACACATTTTCATTGTACATTCAAGAAATATACATCAAAACATACACATTTTCTTTGTACATTCAAGAAATGTACATCAAAACATACACATTTTCATTGTACACTCAAGAAATGTACATCAAAACATACACATTTTCATTGTACGTTCAAGAAATGTACATCAAAACATACACATTTTTATTCTACACTCAAGAAATGTTCATTAAAACATACACATTTTCATTGTATATACAAGAAATGTACATCAAAACATACACATTTTCATTGTACACTCAAGAAATGTACTTCAAAACATACACATTTTCAGTGTACATTCAAGAAATGTATATCAAAACATACACATTTTCATTGTACATTCAAGAAATGTACATCAAAACATACACATTTTCATTGTACATTCAAGAAATATACATCAAAACATACACATTTTCATTGTACATTCAAGAAATGTACATCAAAACATAGACATTTTCATTGTACACTCAAGAAATGTACATCAAAACATACACATTTTCATTGTATATACAAGAAATGTACATCAAAACATACACATTTTCATTGTACACTCAAGAAATGTACTTCAAAACATACACATTTTCAGTGTACATTCAAGAAATGTATATCAAAACATACACATTTTCATTGTACATTCAAGAAATGTACATCAAAACATACACATTTTCATTGTATATTCTAGAAATATACATCAAAACATACACATTTTCATTGTACATTCAAGAAATGTACATTAAACATACACATTCTCATTGTACATTCAAGAAATGTACATTAAACATACACATTCTCATTGTACATTCAAGAAATGTACATCAAAACATACACAATTTCATTGTACACTCAAGAAATGTACATCAAAACACACACATTTTCATTGGACACTCAAGAAATGTACATCAAAACATACACATTTTCATTGTACATTCAAGAAATGTATATCAAAACATACACATTTTCATTGTACATTCAAGAAACGTACATCAAAACACACACATTTTCAGTGTACATTCAAGAAATGTATATCAAAACATACACATTTTCAGTGTACATTCAAGGAATGTACATCAAAACATACACATTTTGATTGTACACTCAAGAAATGTACATCAAAACATACACATTTTCATTGTACACTCAAGAAATGTACATCAAAACATACACATTTTGATTGTACACTCAAGAAATGTACATCAAAACATACACATTTTCATTGTACACTCAAGAAATGTACATCAAAACATACACATTTTCATTGTACATTCAAGAAATGTATATCAAAACATACACATTTTCATTGTACATTCAAGAAATGTACATCAAAACATACACATTTTCATTGTACATTCAAGAAATGTACATCAAAACATACACATTTTCATTGTATATTCAAAGAATGTACATCAAAACATACACATTTTCATTGTACATTCAAGAAATGTACATCAAAACACACACATTTTCAGTGTACATTCAAGAAATGCATATCAAAACATACACATTTTCAGTGTACATTCAAGAAATGGACGTCAAAACATACACATTTTCATTGTACATTCAAGAAATGTACATTAAAACATACACATTTTCATTGTATATTCAAAGAATGTACATCAAAACATACACTTTTTCATTGTACATTCAAGAAATGTACATCAAAACACACACATTTTCAGTGTACATTCAAGAAATGCATATCAAAACATACACATTTTCAGTGTACATTCAAGAAATGTACATCAAAACATACAAATTTTCATTGTATGTACAAGAAATGTACATCAAAACATACACATTTTCATTGTACAGTAAAGAAATGTACATCAAAACCTACACATTTTCAGTGTACATTCAAGAAATGTACATCAAAACATACACATTTTCATTGTACACTCAAGAAGTGTACATCAAAACATACACATTTTCAGTGTACATTCAAGAAATGTACATCAAAACATACACATTTTCATTGTATATACCAGAAATGTACATCAAAACATACACATTTTCATTTTATATACAATAAATGTACATCAGAACATACACATTTTCAGTGTACATTCAAGAAATGTACATCAAAACATATACATTTTCATTGTATATACAAGAAATGTACATCAAAACATACACATTGTCAGTGTACATTCAAGAAATGTACATCAAAACATACACATTTTCATTGTACACTCAAGAAATGTACATCAAAACATACACATTTTCATTGTACATTCAAGAAATGTACATCAAAACATACACATTTTCATTGTACATTCAAGAAATGTACATCAAAACACACACATTTTCATTGTACACTCAAGAATTGTACATCAAAACATACACATTTTGAGTGTACATTCAAGAAATGTACATCAAAACACACACATTTTCATTGTACACTCAAGAATTGTACATCAAAACATACACATTTTGAGTGTACATTCAAGAGATATACATCAAAACATGCACATTTTCATTGTATATACCTGAAATGTACATCAAAACATACACATTTTCAATGTATATACAAGAAATGTACATCAAAACATACACATTTTCAGTGTACATTCAAGAAATGTACATCAAAACAAACACATTTTCATTGTACACTAAAGAAATGTACATCAAAACATACACATTTTCATTGTATATTCAAGAAATATACATCAAAACATACACATTTTCATTGTACATTCAAGAAATGTACATCAAAACATACACATCTTCATTGTACACTCAAGAAATGTACATCAAAACATAGACATTTTCATTGTACACTCAAGAAATGTACATCAAAACATACACATTTTCATTGTACATTCAAGAAATGTACATCAAAACATAGACATTTTCATTGTACACTCAAGAAATGTACATCAAAACATACACATTATCAGTGTACATTCAAGAAATGTACATCAAAACATAGACATTTTCATTGTACACTCAAGAAATGTACATCAAAACATACACATTTTCATTGTACGTTCAAGAAATGTACATCAAAACATACACATTTTTATTGTACACTCAAGAAATGTTCATTAAAACATACACATTTTCATTGTATATACAAGAAATGTACATCAAAACATACACATTTTCATTGTACACTCAAGAAATGTACTTCAAAACATACACATTTTCAGTGTACATTCAAGAAATGTATATCAAAACATACACATTTTCATTGTACATTCAAGAAATGTACATCAAAACATACACATTTTCATTGTACATTCAAGAAATATACATCAAAACATACACATTTTCATTGTACATTCAAGAAATGTACATCAAAACATACACATTTTCATTGTACACTCAAGAAATGTACATCAAAACATACACATTTTCAGTGTACATTCAAGAAATGTACATTTAAACATACACATTTTCATTGTACATTCAAGAAATGTACATCAAAACATACACATTTTCATTGTACATTCTAGAAATATACATCAAAACATACACATTTTCATTGTACATTCAAGAAATGTACATTAAACATACACATTCTCATTGTACATTCAAGAAATGTACATTAAACATACACATTCTCATTGTACATTCAAGAAATGTACATCAAAACATACACAATTTCATTGTACACTCAAGAAATGTACATCAAAACACACACATTTTCATTGGACACTCAAGAAATGTACATCAAAACATACACATTTTCATTGTACATTCAAGAAATGTATATCAAAACATACACATTTTCATTGTACATTCAAGAAACGTACATCAAAACACACACATTTTCAGTGTACATTCAAGAAATGTATATCAAAACATACACATTTTCAGTGTACATTCAAGGAATGTACATCAAAACATACACATTTTGATTGTACAGTCAAGAAATGTACATCAAAACATACACATTTTCATTGTACACTCAAGAAATGTACATCAAAACATACACATTTTGATTGTACACTCAAGAAATGTACATCAAAACATACACATTTTCATTGTACACTCAAGAAATGTACATCAAAACATACACATTTTCATTGTACATTCAAGAAATGTATATCAAAACATACACATTTTCATTGTACATTCAAGAAATGTACATCAAAACATACACATTTTCATTGTACATTCAAGGAATGTACATCAAAACATACACATTTTCATTGTATATTCAAAGAATGTACATCAAAACATACACATTTTCATTGTACATTCAAGAAATGTACATCAAAACACACACATTTTCAGTGTACATTCAAGAAATGCATATCAAAACATACACATTTTCAGTGTACATTCAAGAAATGTACGTCAAAACATACACATTTTCATTGTACATTCAAGAAATGTACATTAAAACATACACATTTTCATTGTATATTCAAAGAATGTACATCAAAACATACACATTTTCATTGTACATTCAAGAAATGTACATCAAAACACACACATTTTCAGTGTACATTCAAGAAATGCATATCAAAACATACACATTTTCAGTGTACATTCAAGAAATGTACATCAAAACATACAAATTTTCATTGTATGTACAAGAAATGTACATCAAAACATACACATTTTCATTGTACATTAAAGAAATGTACATCAAAACCTACACATTTTCAGTGTACATTCAAGAAATGTACATCAAAACATACACATTTTCATTGTACACTCAAGAAATGTACATCAAAACATACACATTTTCAGTGTACATTCAAGAAATGTACATCAAAACATACACATTTTCATTGTATATACCAGAAATGTACATCAAAACATACACATTTTCATTGTATATACAATAAATGTACATCAGAACATACACATTTTCAGTGTACATTCAAGAAATGTACATCAAAACATATACATTTTCATTGTATATACAATAAATGTACATCAGAACATACACATTTTCATTGTACATTCAAGCAATGTACATCAAAACATACACATTTTCATTGTACACTAAAGAAATGTACATCAAAACATACACATTTTCAGTGTACATTCAGGAAATGTACATTTAAACATACACATTTTCATTGTACATTCAAGAAATGTACATCAAAACATACACATTTTCATTGTACATTCTAGAAATATACCTCAAAATATACACATTTTCATTGTATATACAAGAAATGTACATCAAAACATACACATTTTCATTGTACACTCAAGAAATGTACATCAAAACATACACATTTTCAGTGTACATTCAAGAAATGTATATCAAAACATACACATTTTCATTGTACATTCCAGAAATGTACATCAAAACATACACATTTTCAGTGTACATTCAAGAAATGTACATCAAAGCAAACACATTTTCATTGTACACTAAGGAAATGTACATCAAAACATACACATTTTCAGTGTACATTCAAGAAATGTACATCAAAACATACACATTTTCATTGTACATTCAAGAAATGTAGATCAAAACATACACATTTTCATTGTACATTCAAGAAATGTACATCAAAACATACACATTTTTATTGTACACTCAAGAAATGTTCATCAAAACATACACATTTTCATTGTACATTCAGGAAATGTAGATCAAAACATACACATTTTCATTGTACACTCAAGAAATGTACTTCAAAACATACACTTTTTCAGTGTACATTCAAGAAATGTATATCAAAACATACACATTTTCATTGTACATTCAAGAAATGTACATCAAAACATACACATTTTCATTGTACATTCAAGAAATATACATCAAAACATACACATTTTCATTGTACATTCAAGAAATGTACATCAAAACATACACATTTTCATTGTACACTCAAGAAATGTACATTAAAACATACACATTTTCAGTGTACATTCAAGAAATTTACATTTAAACATACACATTTTCATTGTACATTCAAGAAATGTACATCAAAACATACACATTTTCATTGTACATTCTAGAAATATACATCAAAACATACACATTTTCATTGTATATACAAGAAATGTACATCAAAACATACACATTTTCATTGTACACTCAAGAAATGTACATCAAAACATACACATTTTCAGTGTACATTCAAGAAATGTATATCAAAACATACACATTTTCATTGTACATTCCAGAAATGTACATCAAAACATACACATTTTCAGTGTACATTCAAGAAATGTACATCAAAGCAAACACATTTTCATTGTACACTAAAGAAATGTACATCAAAACATACACATTTTCATTGTACATTCAAGAAATGCACATCAAAACATACATATTTTCATTGTACATTCAAGAAATATACATCAAAACATACACATTTTCATTGTACATTCAAGAAATGTACATTAAACATACACATTCTCATTGTACATTCAAGAAATGTACATTAAACATACACATTCTCATTGTACATTCAAGAAATGTACATCAAAACATACACATTTTCATTGTACGCTCAAGAAATGTACATCAAAACATACACATTTTCATTGTACACTCAAGAAATGTACAACAAAACATACACATTTTCATTGTACATTCAAGAAATGTATATCAAAACGTACACATTTTCATTGTACATTCAAGAAATGTACATCAAAACCCACACATTTTCAGTGTACATTCAAGAAATGTATATCAAAACATACACATTTTCAGTGTACATTCAAGAATTGTACATCAAAACATACAAATTTTCATTGTACATTCAAGAAATGTACATCAAAACATACACATTTTGATTGTACACTCAAGAAATGTACATCAAAACATACACATTTTCATTGTACACTCAAGAAATGAATATCAAAACATACACATTTTCATTGTACATTCAAGAAATGTACATCAAAACATACACATTTTCATTGTACATTCAAGAAATGTACATCAAAACATACACATTTTCATTGTATATTCAAAGAATGTACATCAAAACATACACATTTTCATTGTACATTCAAGAAATGTACATCAAAACACACACATTTTCAGTGTACATTCAAGAAATGCATATCAAAACATACACATTTTCAGTGTACATTCAAGAAATGTACATCAAAACATACAAATTTTCATTGTATATACAAGAAATGTACATCAAAACATACACATCTTCATTGTACATTAAAGAAATGTACATCAAAACCTACACATTTTCAGTGTATATTCAAGAAATGTACATCAAAACATACACATTTTCATTGTACACTCAAGAAATGTACATCAAAACATACACATTTTCAGTGTACATTCAAGAAATGTACATCAAAACATACACATTTTCATTGTATATACCAGAAATGTAAATCAAAACATACACATTTTCAGTGTACATTCAAGAAATGTACATCAAAACATATACATTTTCATTGTATATACAAGAAATGTACATCAAAACATACACATTTTCAGTGTACATTCAAGAAATGTACATGAAAACATACATTTTCATTGTGTATTCAAGAAATGTATATCAAAACATACACATTTTCAGCTTACTTTCAAGAAATGTACATCAAAACATACACATTTTCATTGTATATACAAGAAATGTACATCAAAACATACACATTTTCAGTGTACATTCAAGTAATGTACATCAAAACATATACATTTTCATTGTATATACAAGAAATGTACATCAAAACATACACATTTTCAGTGTACACTCAAGAAATGAATATCAAAACATACACATTTACAGTGTAAATTCAAGAAATGTACATCAAAACATACACATTTTCAGTATACATTCAAGAAATGTACATGAAAACATATACATTTTCATTGTACATTCAAGAAATGTATATCAAAACATACACATTTTCAGTGTACATTCAAGAAATGTACATCAAAACATACACATTTTCATTGTATATACAAGAAATGTACATCAAAACATACACATTTTCATTGTACACTAAGGAAATGTACATCAAAACATACACATTTTCAGTGTACATTCAAGAAATGTGCATCAAAACATACACATTTTCATTGTACATTCAAGAAATGTAGATCAAAACATACACATTTTCATTGTACATTCAAGAAATGTACATCAAAACATAGACATTTTCATTGTACACTCAAGAAATGTACATCAAAACATACACATTATCAGTGTACATTCAAGAAATGTACATAAAAACATAGACATTTTCATTGTACACTCAAGAAATGTACATCAAAACATACACATTATCAGTGTACATTCAAGGAATGTACATCAAAACATAGACATTTTCATTGTACACTCAAGAAATGTACATCAAAACATACACATTTTCAGTGTACATTCAAGAAATGTAGATCAAAACATACACATTTTCATTGTACATTCAAGAAATGTACATCAAAACATAGACATTTTCATTGTACACTCAAGAAATGTACATCAAAACATACACCTTATCAGTGTACATTCAAGAAATGTATAACAAAAAATACACATTTTCAGTGTACATTCAAGAAATGTACATCAAAACAAACACATTTTCATTGTACACTAAAGAAATGTACATCAAACATACACATTTTCATTGTATATTCAAGAAATATACATCAAAACATACACATTTTCATTGTACATTCAAGAAATGTACATCAAAACATACACATCTTCATTGTACACTCAAGAAATGTACATCAAAACATAGACATTTTCATTGTACACTCAAGAAATGTACATCAAAACATACACATTTTCATTGTACATTCAAGAAATGTACATCAAAACATAGACATTTTCATTGTACACTCAAGAAATGTACATCAAAACATACACATTATCAGTGTACATTCAAGAAATGTACATCAAAACATAGACATTTTCATTGTACACTCAAGAAATGTACATCAAAACATAGACATTTTCATTGTACACTCAAGAAATGTACATCAAAACATACACATTATCAGTGTACATTCAAGAAATGTATAACAAAAAATACACATTTTCAGTGTACATTCAAGAAATGTACATCAAAACAAACACATTTTCATTGTACACTAAAGAAATGTACATCAAAACATACACATTTTCATTGTACATTCAAGAAATATACATCAAAACATACACATTTTCTTTGTACATTCAAGAAATGTACATCAAAACATACACATTTTCATTGTACACTCAAGAAATGTACATCAAAACATACACATTTTCATTGTACGTTCAAGAAATGTACATCAAAACATACACATTTTTATTGTACACTCAAGAAATGTTCATTAAAACATACACATTTTCATTGTATATACAAGAAATGTACATCAAAACATACACATTTTCATTGTACACTCAAGAAATGTACTTCAAAACATACACATTTTCAGTGTACATTCAAGAAATGTATATCAAAACATACACATTTTCATTGTACATTCAAGAAATGTACATCAAAACATACACATTTTCATTGTACATTCAAGAAATATACATCAAAACATACACATTTTCATTGTACATTCAAGAAATGTACATCAAAACATAGACATTTTCATTGTACACTCAAGAAATGTACATCAAAACATACACATTTTCATTGTATATACAAGAAATGTACATCAAAACATACACATTTTCATTGTACACTCAAGAAATGTACTTCAAAACATACACATTTTCAGTGTACATTCAAGAAATGTATATCAAAACATACACATTTTCATTGTACATTCAAGAAATGTACATCAAAACACACATTTTCATTGTACATTCTAGAAATATACATCAAAACATACACATTTTCATTGTACATTCAAGAAATGTACATTAAACATACACATTCTCATTGTACATTCAAGAAATGTACATTAAACATACACATTCTCATTGTACATTCAAGAAATGTACATCAAAACATACACAATTTCATTGTACACTCAAGAAATGTACATCAAAACACACACATTTTCATTGGACACTCAAGAAATGTACATCAAAACATACACATTTTCATTGTACATTCAAGAAATGTATATCAAAACATACACATTTTCATTGTACATTCAAGAAACGTACATCAAAACACACACATTTTCAGTGTACATTCAAGAAATGTATATCAAAACATACACATTTTCAGTGTACATTCAAGGAATGTACATCAAAACATACACATTTTGATTGTACACTCAAGAAATGTACATCAAAACATACACATTTTCATTGTACATTCAAGAAACGTACATCAAAACACACACATTTTCATTGTACATTCTAGAAATATACATCAAAACATACACATTTTCATTGTACATTCAAGAAATGTACATTAAACATACACATTCTCATTGTACATTCAAGAAATGTACATTAAACATACACATTCTCATTGTACATTCAAGAAATGTACATCAGAACATACACATTTTCATTGTACATTCAAGAAATGTAGATCAAAACATACACATTTTCATTGTACATTCAAGAAATGTACATCAAAACATAGACATTTTCATTGTACACTCAAGAAATGTACATCAAAACATACACATTATCAGTGTACATTCAAGAAATGTACATAAAAACATAGACATTTTCATTGTACACTCAAGAAATGTACATCAAAACATACACATTATCAGTGTACATTCAAGGAATGTACATCAAAACATAGACATTTTCATTGTACACTCAAGAAATGTACATCAAAACATACACATTTTCAGTGTACATTCAAGAAATGTAGATCAAAACATACACATTTTCATTGTACATTCAAGAAATGTACATCAAAACATAGACATTTTCATTGTACACTCAAGAAATGTACATCAAAACATACACCTTATCAGTGTACATTCAAGAAATGTATAACAAAAAATACACATTTTCAGTGTACATTCAAGAAATGTACATCAAAACAAACACATTTTCATTGTACACTAAAGAAATGTACATCAAAACATACACATTTTCATTGTATATTCAAGAAATATACATCAAAACATACACATTTTCATTGTACATTCAAGAAATGTACATCAAAACATACACATCTTCATTGTACACTCAAGAAATGTACATCAAAACATAGACATTTTCATTGTACACTCAAGAAATGTACATCAAAACATACACATTTTCATTGTACATTCAAGAAATGTACATCAAAACATAGACATTTTCATTGTACACTCAAGAAATGTACATCAAAACATACACATTATCAGTGTACATTCAAGAAATATACATCAAAACATAGACATTTTCATTGTACACTCAAGAAATGTACATCAAAACATAGACATTTTCATTGTACACTCAAGAAATGTACATCAAAACATACACATTATCAGTGTACATTCAAGAAATGTATAACAAAAAATACACATTTTCAGTGTACATTCAAGAAATGTACATCAAAACATAGACATTTTCATTGTACACTAAAGAAATGTACATCAAAACATACACATTTTCATTGTACATTCAAGAAATATACATCAAAACATACACATTTTCTTTGTACATTCAAGAAATGTACATCAAAACATACACATTTTCATTGTACACTCAAGAAATGTACATCAAAACATACACATTTTCATTGTACGTTCAAGAAATGTACATCAAAACATACACATTTTTATTCTACACTCAAGAAATGTTCATTAAAACATACACATTTTCATTGTATATACAAGAAATGTACATCAAAACATACACATTTTCATTGTACACTCAAGAAATGTACTTCAAAACATACACATTTTCAGTGTACATTCAAGAAATGTATATCAAAACATACACATTTTCATTGTACATTCAAGAAATGTACATCAAAACATACACATTTTCATTGTACATTCAAGAAATATACATCAAAACATACACATTTTCATTGTACATTCAAGAAATGTACATCAAAACATAGACATTTTCATTGTACACTCAAGAAATGTACATCAAAACATACACATTTTCATTGTATATACAAGAAATGTACATCAAAACATACACATTTTCATTGTACACTCAAGAAATGTACTTCAAAACATACACATTTTCAGTGTACATTCAAGAAATGTATATCAAAACATACACATTTTCATTGTACATTCAAGAAATGTACATCAAAACATACACATTTTCATTGTACATTCTAGAAATATACATCAAAACATACACATTTTCATTGTACATTCAAGAAATGTACATTAAACATACACATTCTCATTGTACATTCAAGAAATGTACATTAAACATACACATTCTCATTGTACATTCAAGAAATGTACATCAAAACATACACAATTTCATTGTACACTCAAGAAATGTACATCAAAACACACACATTTTCATTGGACACTCAAGAAATGTACATCAAAACATACACATTTTCATTGTACATTCAAGAAATGTATATCAAAACATACACATTTTCATTGTACATTCAAGAAACGTACATCAAAACACACACATTTTCAGTGTACATTCAAGAAATGTATATCAAAACATACACATTTTCAGTGTACATTCAAGGAATGTACATCAAAACATACACATTTTGATTGTACACTCAAGAAATGTACATCAAAACATACACATTTTCATTGTACACTCAAGAAATGTACATCAAAACATACACATTTTGATTGTACACTCAAGAAATGTACATCAAAACATACACATTTTCATTGTACACTCAAGAAATGTACATCAAAACATACACATTTTCATTGTACATTCAAGAAATGTATATCAAAACATACACATTTTCATTGTACATTCAAGAAATGTACATCAAAACATACACATTTTCATTGTACATTCAAGAAATGTACATCAAAACATACACATTTTCATTGTATATTCAAAGAATGTACATCAAAACATACACATTTTCATTGTACATTCAAGAAATGTACATCAAAACACACACATTTTCAGTGTACATTCAAGAAATGCATATCAAAACATACACATTTTCAGTGTACATTCAAGAAATGTACGTCAAAACATACACATTTTCATTGTACATTCAAGAAATGTACATTAAAACATACACATTTTCATTGTATATTCAAAGAATGTACATCAAAACATACACTTTTTCATTGTACATTCAAGAAATGTACATCAAAACACACACATTTTCAGTGTACATTCAAGAAATGCATATCAAAACATACACATTTTCATTGTATACACAAGAAATGTACATCAAAACCTACACATTTTCAGTGTACATTCAAGAAATGTACATCAAAACATACACATTTTCATTGTACACTCAAGAAATGTACATCAAAACATACACATTTTCAGTGTACATTCAAGAAATGTACATCAAAACATACACATTTTCATTGTATATACCAGAAATGTACATCAAAACATACACATTTTCATTTTATATACAATAAATGTACATCAGAACATACACATTTTCAGTGTACATTCAAGAAATGTACATCAAAACATATACATTTTCATTGTATATACAAGAAATGTACATCAAAACATACACATTTTCAGTGTACATTCAAGAAATGTACATGAAAACATATACATTTTCATTGTGCATTCAAGAAATGTATATCAAAACATACACATTTTCAGCTTACATTCAAGAAATGTACATCAAAACATACACATTTTCATTGTATATACAAGAAATGTACATCAAAACATACACATTTTCAGTGTACATTCAAGAAATGTACATCAAAACATATACATTTTCATTGTATATACAAGAAATGTACATCAAAACATACACATTTTCAGTGTACACTCAAGAAATGAATATCAAAAAATACACATTTACAGTGTACATTCAAGAAATGTACATCAAAACATACACATTTTCAGTATACATTCAAGAAATGTACATGAAAACATATACATTTTCATTGTACATTCAAGAAATGTATATCAAAACATACACATTTTCAGTGTACATTCAAGAAATGTACATCAAAACATACACATTTTTATTGTATATACAAGAAATGTACATCATTCATACACATTTTCATTGTACACTAAGGAAATGTACATCAAAACATACACATTTTCAGTGTACATTCAAGAAATGTACATCAAAACATACACATTTTCATTGTACATTCAAGAAATGTAGATCAAAACATACACATTTTCATTGTACATTCAAGAAATGTACATCAAAGCATACACATTTTCATTGTACACTCAAGAAATGTACATCAAAACATAGAAATTTTCATTGTACACTCAAGAAATGTACATCAAAACATACACATTATCAGTGTACATTCAAGAAATGTATAACAAAAAATACACATTTTCAGTGTACATTCAAGAAATGTACATCAAAACAAACACATTTTCATTGTACACTAAAGAAATGTACATCAAAACATACACATTTTCATTGTACATTCAAGAAATATACATCAAAACATACACATTTTCATTGTACATTCAGGAAATGTACATCAAAACATACACATTTTCATTGTACACTCAAGAAAAAATACATCAAAACATACACATTTTCATTGTACGTTCAAGAAATGTACATCAAAACATACACATTTTTATTGTACACTCAAGAAATATTAATTAAAACATACACATTTTCATTGTACATTCTAGAAATGTAGATCAAAACATACACATTTTCATTGTACACTCAAGAAATGTACTTCAAAACATACACATTTTCAGTGTACATTCAAGAAATGTATATCAAAACATACACATTTTCATTGTACATTCAAGACATGTACATCAAAACATACACATTTTCATTGTACATTCAAGAAATATACATGAAAACATACACATTTTCACTGTACATTCAAGAAATGTACATCAAAACATACACATTTTCATTGTACACTCAAGAAATGTACATCAAAACATACACATTTTCAGTGTACATTCAAGAAATGTACATTTAAACATACACATTTTCATTGTACATTCAAGAAATGTACATCAAAACATACACATTTTCATTGTACATTCTAGAAATATACATCAAAACATACACATTTTCATTGTATATACAAGAAATGTACATCAAAACATACACATTTTCATTGTACACTCAAGAAATGTACATCAAAACATACACATTTTCAGTGTACATTCCAGAAATGTACATCAAAACATACACATTTTCAGTGTACATTCAAGAAATGTATATCAAAAAATACACATTTTCAGTGTACATTCAAGAAATGTACATCAAAACATACACATTTTCATTGTACATTCAAGAAATGTACATCAAAACATACACATTTTCATTGTACACTCAAGAAATGTACATCAAAACATACACATTTTCATTGTACACTCAAGAAATGTACATCAAAACATACACATTTTCATTGTACATTCAAGAAATGTATATCAAAACACACATTTTCATTGTACATTCAAGAAATGTACATCAAAACATACACATTTTCATTGTACATTCAAGAAATGTACATCAAAACATACACATTTTCATTGTACATTCAAGGAATGTACATCAAAACATACACATTTTCATTGTACATTCAAGAAATGTACATCAAAACACACACATTTTCAGTGTACATTCAAGAAATGTATATCAAAACATACACATTTTCAGTGTACATTCAAGAATTGTACATCAAAACATACAAATTTTCATTGTACATACAAGAAATGTACATCAAAACATACACATTTTCATTGTACATTAAAGAAATGTACATCAAAACCTACACATTTTCAGTGTACATTCAAGAAATGTATATCAAAACATACACATTTTCAGTGTACATTCAAGAATTGTACATCAAAACATACAAATTTTCATTGTACATACAAGAAATGTACATCAAAACATACACATTTTCAGTGTACATTCAAGAAATGTACATCAAAACATACACATTTTCATTGTACACTCAAGAAATGTACATCAAAACATACACATTTTCAGTGTACATTCAAGAAATGTACATCAAAACATACACATTTTCATTGTATATACAATAAATGTAAATCAAAACATACACATTTTCAGTGTACATTCAAGAAATGTACATCAAAACATATACATTTTCATTGTATATACAAGAAATGTACATCAAAACATACACATTTTCAGTGTACATTCAAGAAATGTACATGAAAACATACATTTTCATTGTGCATTCAAGAAATGTATATCAAAACATACACATTTTCAGCTTACTTTCAAGAAATGTACATCAAAACATACACATTTTCATTGTATATACAAGAAATGTACATCAAAACATACACATTTTCAGTGTACATTCAAGTAATGTACATCAAAACATATACATTTTCATTGTATATACAAGAAATGTACATCAAAACATACACATTTTCAGTGTACACTCAAGAAATGAATATCAAAACATACACATTTACAGTGTAAATTCAAGAAATGTACATCAAAACATACACATTTTCAGTATACATTCAAGAAATGTACATGAAAACATATACATTTTCATTGTACATTCAAGAAATGTATATCAAAACATACACATTTTCAGTGTACATTCAAGAAATGTACATCAAAACATACACATTTTCATTGTATATACAAGAAATGTACATCAAAACATACACATTTTCATTGTACACTAAGGAAATGTACATCAAAACATACACATTTTCAGTGTACATTCAAGAAATGTACATCAAAACATACACATTTTCATTGTACATTCAAGAAATGTAGATCAAAACATACACATTTTCATTGTACATTCAAGAAATGTACATCAAAACATAGACATTTTCATTGTACACTCAAGAAATGTACATCAAAACATACACATTATCAGTGTACATTCAAGAAATGTACATAAAAACATAGACATTTTCATTGTACACTCAAGAAATGTACATCAAAACATACACATTATCAGTGTACATTCAAGGAATGTACATCAAAACATAGACATTTTCATTGTACACTCAAGAAATGTACATCAAAACATACACATTTTCAGTGTACATTCAAGAAATGTAGATCAAAACATACACATTTTCATTGTACATTCAAGAAATGTACATCAAAACATAGACATTTTCATTGTACACTCAAGAAATGTACATCAAAACATACACCTTATCAGTGTACATTCAAGAAATGTATAACAAAAAATACACATTTTCAGTGTACATTCAAGAAATGTACATCAAAACAAACACATTTTCATTGTACACTAAAGAAATGTACATCAAAACATACACATTTTCATTGTATATTCAAGAAATATACATCAAAACATACACATTTTCATTGTACATTCAAGAAATGTACATCAAAACATACACATCTTCATTGTACACTCAAGAAATGTACATCAAAACATAGACATTTTCATTGTACACTCAAGAAATGTACATCAAAACATACACATTTTCATTGTACATTCAAGAAATGTACATCAAAACATAGACATTTTCATTGTACACTCAAGAAATGTACATCAAAACATACACATTATCAGTGTACATTCAAGAAATGTACATCAAAACATAGACATTTTCATTGTACACTCAAGAAATGTACATCAAAACATAGACATTTTCATTGTACACTCAAGAAATGTACATCAAAACATACACATTATCAGTGTACATTCAAGAAATGTATAACAAAAAATACACATTTTCAGTGTACATTCAAGAAATGTACATCAAAACAAACACATTTTCATTGTACACTAAAGAAATGTACATCAAAACATACACATTTTCATTGTACATTCAAGAAATATACATCAAAACATACACATTTTCTTTGTACATTCAAGAAATGTACATCAAAACATACACATTTTCATTGTACACTCAAGAAATGTACATCAAAACATACACATTTTCATTGTACGTTCAAGAAATGTACATCAAAACATACACATTTTTATTGTACACTCAAGAAATGTTCATTAAAACATACACATTTTCATTGTATATACAAGAAATGTACATCAAAACATACACATTTTCATTGTACACTCAAGAAATGTACTTCAAAACATACACATTTTCAGTGTACATTCAAGAAATGTATATCAAAACATACACATTTTCATTGTACATTCAAGAAATGTACATCAAAACATACACATTTTCATTGTACATTCAAGAAATATACATCAAAACATACACATTTTCATTGTACATTCAAGAAATGTACATCAAAACATACACATTTTCATTGTACACTCAAGAAATGTACATCAAAACATACACATTTTCAGTGTACATTCAAGAAATGTACATTTAAACATACACATTTTCATTGTACATTCAAGAAATGTACATCAAAACATACACATTTTCATTGTACATTCTAGAAATATACATCAAAACATACTCATTTTCATTGTACATTCAAGAAATGTACATTAAACATACACATTCTCATTGTACATTCAAGAAATGTACATTAAACATACACATTCTCATTGTACATTCAAGAAATGTACATCAAAACATACACAATTTCATTGTACACTCAAGAAATGTACATCAAAACACACACATTTTCATTGGACACTCAAGAAATGTACATCAAAACATACACATTTTCATTGTACATTCAAGAAATGTATATCAAAACATACACATTTTCATTGTACATTCAAGAAACGTACATCAAAACACACACATTTTCAGTGTACATTCAAGAAATGTATATCCAAACATACACATTTTCAGTGTACATTCAAGGAATGTACATCAAAACATACACATTTTGATTGTACACTCAAGAAATGTACATCAAAACATACACATTTTCATTGTACACTCAAGAAATGTACATCAAAACATACACATTTTGATTGTACACTCAAGAAATGTACATCAAAACATACACATTTTCAGTGTACATTCAAGAAATGTACATCAAAACATATACATTTTCATTGTATATACAAGAAATGTACATCAAAACATACACATTTTCATTGTACACTCAAGAAATGTACATCAAAACATATACATTTTGATTGTACACTCAAGAAATGTACATCAAAACATATACATTTTCATTGTACACTCAAGAAATGTACATCAAAACATATACATTTTCATTGTATATACAAGAAATGTACATCAAAAGATACACATTTTCATTGTACACTCAAGAAATGTACATCAAAACATATACATTTTCATTGTATATACAAGAAATGTACATCAAAACATACACATTTTCATTGTACACTCAAGAAATGTACATCAAAACATACACATTTTGATTGTACACTCAAGAAATGTACATCAAAACATACACATTTTCATTGTACACTCAAGAAATGTACATCAAAACATACACATTTTTATTGTACACTCAAGAAATGTACATCAAAACATATACATTTTCATTGTACACTCAAGAAATGTACATCAAAACATATACATTTTCATTGTATATACAAGAAATGTACATCAAAACATACACATTTTCATTGTACACTCAAGAAATGTACATCAAAACATATACATTTTCATTGTATATACAAGAAATGTACATCAAAACATACACATTTTCATTGTACACTCAAGAAATGTACATCAAAACATACACATTTTGATTGTACACTCAAGAAATGTACATCAAAACATACACATTTTCATTGTACACTCAAGAACTGTACATCAAAACATACACATTTTGATTGTACACTCAAGAAATGTACATCAAAACATACACATTTTCAGTGTACATTCAAGAAATGTACATCAAAACATATACATTTTCATTGTATATACAAGAAATGTACATCAAAACATACACATTTTCAGTGTACACTCAAGAAATGAATATCAAAAAATACACATTTACAGTGTACATTCAAGAAATGTACATCAAAACATACACAATTTCAGTATACATTCAAGAAATGTACATGAAAACATATACATTTTCATTGTACATTCAAGAAATGTATATCAAAACATACACATTTTCAGTGTACATTCAAGAAATGTACATCAAAACATACACATTTTCATTGTATATACAAGAAATGTACATCATTCATACACATTTTCATTGTACACTAAGGAAATGTACATCAAAACATACACATTTTCAGTGTACATTCAAGAAATGTACATCAAAACATACACATTTTCATTGTACATTCAAGAAATGTAGATCAAAACATACACATTTTCATTGTACATTCAAGAAATGTACATCAAAGCATACACATTTTCATTGTACACTCAAGAAATGTACATCAAAACATAGAAATTTTCATTGTACACTCAAGAAATGTACATCAAAACATACACATTATCAGTGTACATTCAAGAAATGTATAACAAAAAATACACATTTTCAGTGTACATTCAAGAAATGTACATCAACACAAACACATTTTCATTGTACACTCAAGAAATGTACATCAAAACATACACATTTTGATTGTACACTCAAGAAATGTACATCAAAACATACACATTTTCATTGTACACTCAAGAAATGTACATCAAAACATACACATTTTGATTGTACACTCAAGAAATGTACATCAAAACATATACATTTTCATTGTACACTCAAGAAATGTACATCAAAACATATACATTTTCATTGTATATACAAGAAATGTACATCAAAACATACACATTTTCATTGTACACTCAAGAAATGTACATCAAAACATATACATTTTCATTGTATATACAAGAAATGTACATCAAAACATACACATTTTCATTGTACACTCAAGAAATGTACATCAAAACATACACATTTTGATTGTACACTCAAGAAATGTACATCAAAACATACACATTTTCATTGTACACTCAAGAAATGTACATCAAAACATACACATTTTGATTGTACACTCAAGAAATGTACATCAAAACATACACATTTTCAGTGTACATTCAAGAAATGTACATCAAAACATATACATTTTCATTGTACACTCAAGAAATGTACATCAAAGCATACACATTTTGATTGTACACTCAAGAAATGTACATCAAAACATACACATTTTCAGTGTACATTCAAGAAATGTACATCAAAACATATACATTTTCATTGTATATACAAGAAATGTACATCAAAACATACACATTTTCAGTGTACACTCAAGAAATGAATATCAAAAAATACACATTTACAGTGTACATTCAAGAAATGTACATCAAAACATACACAATTTCAGTGTACATTCAAGAAATGTACATCAAAACATATACATTTTCATTGTATATACAAGAAATGTACATCAAAACATACACATTTTCAGTGTACACTCAAGAAATGAATATCAAAAAATACACATTTACAGTGTACATTCAAGAAATGTACATCAAAACATACACAATTTCAGTATACATTCAAGAAATGTACATGAAAACATATACATTTTCATTGTACATTCAAGAAATGTATATCAAAACATACACATTTTCAGTGTACATTCAAGAAATGTACATCAAAACATACACATTTTCATTGTATATACAAGAAATGTACATCATTCATACACATTTTCATTGTACACTAAGGAAATGTACATCAAAACATACACATTTTCAGTGTACATTCAAGAAATGTACATCAAAACATACACATTTTCATTGTACATTCAAGAAATGTAGATCAAAACATACACATTTTCATTGTACATTCAAGAAATGTACATCAAAGCATACACATTTTCATTGTACACTCAAGGAATGTACATCAAAACATAGAAATTTTCATTGTACACTCAAGAAATGTACATCAAAACATACACATTATCAGTGTACATTCAAGAAATGTATAACAAAAAATACACATTTTCAGTGTACATTCAAGAAATGTACATCAAAACAAACACATTTTCATTGTACACTAAAGAAATGTACATCAAAACATACACATTTTCATTGTACATTCAAGAAATATACATCAAAACATACACATTTTCATTGTACATTCAAGAAATGTACATCAAAACATACACATTTTCATTGTACACTCAAGAAAAAATACATCAAAACATACACATTTTCATTGTACGTTCAAGAAATGTACATCAAAACATACACATTTTTATTGTACACTCAAGAAATATTCATTAAAACATACACATTTTCATTGTACATTCTAGAAATGTAGATCAAAACATACACATTTTCATTGTACACTCAAGAAATGTACTTCAAAACATACACATTTTCAGTGTACATTCAAGAAATGTATATCAAAACATACACATTTTCATTGTACATTCAAGACATGTACATCAAAACATACACATTTTCATTGTACATTCAAGAAATATACATGAAAACATACACATTTTCACTGTACATTCAAGAAATGTACATCAAAACATACACATTTTCATTGTACACTGAAGAAATGTACATCAAAACATACACATTTTCAGTGTACATTCAAGAAATGTACATTTAAACATACACATTTTCATGGTACATTCAAGAAATGTACATCAAAACATACACATTTTCATTGTCCATTCTAGAAATATACATCAAAACATACACATTTTCATTGTATATACAAGAAATGTACATCAAAACATACACATTTTCATTGTACACTCAAGAAATGTACATCAAAACATACACATTTTCAGTGTACATTCCAGAAATGTACATCAAAACATACACATTTTCAGTGTACATTCAAGAAATGTATATCAAAAAATACACATTTTCAGTGTACATTCAAGAAATGTACATCAAAACATACACATTTTCATTGTACATTCAAGAAATGTACATCAAAACATACACATTTTCATTGTACACTCAAGAAATGTACATCAAAACATACACATTTTCATTGTACACTCAAGAAATGTACATCAAAACATACACATTTTCATTGTACATTCAAGAAATGTATATCAAAACACACATTTTCATTGTACATTCAAGAAATGTACATCAAAACATACACATTTTCATTGTACATTCAAGAAATGTACATCAAAACATACACATTTTCATTGTACATTCAAGGAATGTACATCAAAACATACACATTTTCATTGTACATTCAAGAAATGTACATCAAAACACACACATTTTCAGTGTACATTCAAGAAATGTATATCAAAACATACACATTTTCAGTGTACATTCAAGAATTGTACATCAAAACATACAAATTTTCATTGTACATACAAGAAATGTACATCAAAACATACACATTTTCATTGTACATTAAAGAAATGTACATCAAAACCTACACATTTTTAGTGTACATTCAAGAAATGTACATCAAAACATACACATTTTCATTGTACACTCAAAAAATGTACATCAAAACATACACATTTTCAGTGTACATTCAAAAAATGTACATCAAAACATACACATTTTCATTGTATATACCAGAAATGTTCATCAAAACATACACATTTTCATTGTATATACAAGAAATATACATCAAAACATACACATTTTCAGTGTACATTCAAGAAATGTACATCAAAACATATACATTTTCATTGTATATACAAGAAATGTACATCAAAACATACACATTTTCAGTGTACATTCAAGAAATGTACATGAAAACATATACATTTTCATTGGACATTCAAGAAATGTATATCCAAACATACACATTTTCAGATTACATTCAAGAAATGTACATCAAAACATACACATTTTCATTGTACATTCAAGAAATGTACATCAAAACACACATTTTCATTGTACATTCAAGAAATGTACATCAAAACATTAACATTTTCATTGTACATTCAAGGAATGTACATCAAAACATACACATTTTCATTGTACATTCAAGAAATGTACATCAAAGCACACACATTTTCAGTGTACATTCAAGAAATGTATATCAAAACATACACATCTTCAGTGTACATTCAAGAAATGTACATCAAAACATACAAATTTTCATTGTATATACAAGAAATGTACACCAAAACACACACATTTTCATTGTACATTAAAGAAATGTACATCGAAACCTACACATTTTCAGTGTACATTCAAGAAATGTACATCAAAACATACACATTTTCATTGTACACTCAAGAAATGCACATCAAAACATACACATTTTCAGTGTACATTCAAGAAATGTACATCAAAGCATACACATTTTCATTGTATATACCAGAAATGTACATCAAACCATACACATTTTCATTGTATATACAAGAAATGTACATCAAAACATACACATTTTCAGTGTACATTCAAGAAATGTACATCAAAACATAAACATTTTCATTGTATATACAAGAAATGTACATCAAAACATACACATTCTCAGTGTACATTCAAGAAATGTACATGAAAACATATACATTTTCATTGTACATTCAAGAAATGTATATCAAAACATACACATTTTCAGATTACATTCAAGAAATGTACATCAAAAAATACACATTTTCATTGTATATACAAGAAATGTACATCAAAACATACACATTTTCATTGTACAGTCAAGGAATGTACATCAAAACATACACATTTTCAGTGTACATTCAAGAAATGTACATCAAGACATACACATTTTCATTGTACATTCAAGAAATGTACATCAAAACATACACATTTTCATTGTACATTCTAGAAATATAAATCAAAACATACACATTTTCATTGTATATACCAGAAATGTACATCAAACCATACACATTTTCATTGTATATACAAGAAATGTACATCAAAGCATTCACATTTTCAGTGTACATTCAAGAAATGTACATCAAGACATATACATTTTCATTGTATATACAAGAAATGTACATCAAAACATACACATTTTCAGTGTACATTCAAGAAATGTACATGAAAACATATACATTTTCATTGTACATTCAAGAAATGTATATCAAAACATACACATTTTCAGATTACATTCAAGAAATGTACATCAAAACATACACATTTTCATTGTATATACAAGAAATGTACATCAAAACATACACATCTTCATTGTACACTAAAGAAATGTACATCAAAACATACACACCTTCAGTGTACATTCAAGAAATGTACATCAAAAAATACACATTTTCATTGTACATTCAAGAAATGTACATCAAAACATACACATTTTCATTGTACATTAAAGAAATGTACATCAAAACATACACATTTTCATTGTACATTCAAGGAATGTACATCAAAACATACACATTTTCAGTGTACATTCAAGAAATGTACATCAAGACATACACATTTTCATTGTATATACAAGAAATGTACATCAAAACATACACATTTTCATTGTACATACAAAAAATGTACATCAAAACATACACATTTTCAGTGTACATTCAAGAAATGTAAATCAAGACATACACATTTTCATTGTACATTCAAGAAATGTACATCAAAACATACACATTTTCATTGTACACTCAAGAAATGTACATCAAAACATACACATTTTCAGTGTACTTTCAAGAAATGTATATCAAAACATACACATTTTCATTTAACATTCAATAAGTGTACATCAAAACATACACATTTTCATTGTACATTCAAGAAATGTACATCAAAACACACATTTTCATTGTACATTCAAGAAATGTACATCAAAACATTAACATTTTCATTGTACATTCAAGGAATGTACATCAAAACATACACATTTTCATTGTACACTCAAGAAATGTACATCAAAACATACACATTTTCAGTGTACATTCAAGAAATGTACATCAAAACATACACATTTTCATTGTACATTCAAGAAATGTACATCAAAACATACACATTTTCATTGTACATTCTAGAAATATAAACCAAAACATACACATTTTCATTGTATATACAAGAGATGTACATCAAAACATACACATTTTCATTGTACACTCAAGAAATGTACATCAAGACATACATATTTTCAGTGCACATTCAAGAAATGTATATCAAATCATACACATTTCGATTTTACGTTCCAGAAATGTACATCAAAACATACACATTTTCAGTGTACATTCAAGAAATGTATATCAAAAAATACACATTTTCAGTGTACATTCAAGAAATGTACATCAAAGCAAACACATTTTCATTGTACACTAAAGAAATGTACATGAAAACATACAAATTTTCATTGTATATTCAAGAAATGCACATCAAAACATACACATTTTCATTGTACATTCAAGAAATATACATCAAAACATACACATTTTCATTGTACATTCAAGAAATGTACATCAAAACATACACATTCTCATTGTACATTTAAGAAATGTACATCAAAACATACACATTTTGATTGTACACTCAAGAAATGTACATCAAAACATACACATTTTCATTGTACACTCAAGAAATGTACATCAAAACATACACATTTTCATTGTACATTCAAGAAATGTATATCAAAACATACACATTTTCATTGTACATTCAAGAAATGTACATCAAAACATACACATTTTCATTGAACATTCAAGAAATGTACATCAAACCATACACATTTTCATTGTACATTCAAAGAATGTACATCAAAACATACACATTTTCATTCTACATTCAAGAAATGTACATCAAAACACACACATTTTCAGTGTACATTCAAGAAATGCATATCAAAACATACACATTTTCAGTGTACATTCAAGAAATGTACATCAAAACATACAAAATTTCATTGTATATACAAGAAATGTACATCAAAACATACACACTTTCATTGTACGTTCAAGAAATGTACATCAAAACATAGACATTTTCATTGTACATTCAACAAATATACATCAAAACATACACATTTTCATTGTACATTCAAGAAATGTACATCAAAACATACACATTTTCATTGTACACTCAAGAAATGTACATCAAAACATACACATCTTCAGTGTACATTCAAGAAATGTACATTTAAACATACACATTTTGATTGTACATTCAAGAAATGTACATCAAAACATACACATTTTCATTGTACATTCTAGAAATATACATGAAAACATACACATTTTCATTGTATATACAAGAAATGTACATCAAAACATACACATTTTCATTGTACACTCAAGAAATGTACATCAAAACATACACATTTTCAGTGTACATTCAAGAAATGTATATCAAAACATACACATTTTCATTGTACATTCCAGAAATGTACATCAAAAGATACACATTTTCAGTGTACATTCAAAAAATGTATATAAAAAAATACACATTTTCAGTGTACATTCAAGAAATGCACATCAAAACATACACATTTTCATCGTAGATTCAAGAAATATACATCAAAACATACACATTTTCATTGTACATTCAAGAAATGTACATTAAACATACACATTCTCATTGTACATTCAAGAAATGTACATCAAAACATACACATTTTCATTGTACACTCAAGAAATGTACATCAAAACATACACATTTTCATTGTACACTCAAGAAATGTACATCAAAACATACACATTTTCATTGTACATTCAAGAAATGTATATCAAAACATACACATTTTCAGTGTACATTCAATAAATGTACATCAAAACATACACATTTTCATTGTACATTCAAGGAATGTACATGAAAACATACACATTTTCATTGTACATTCAAGAAATGTACATCAAAACACACACATTTTCAGTGTACATTCAAGAAATGTATATCAAAACATACACATTTTCAGTGTACATTCAAGAATTGTACATCAAAACATACAAATTTTCATTGTACATACAAGAAATGTACATCAAAACATACACAGTTTCATTGTACATTAAAGAAATGTACATCAAAACCTACACATTTTCAGTGTACATTTAAGAAATGTACATCAAAACATACACATTTTCATTGTACACTCAAAAAATGTACATCAAAACATACACATTTTCAGTGTACATTCAAAAAATGTACATCAAAACATACACATTTTCATTGTATATACCAGAAATGTACATCAAAACATACACATTTTCATTGTATATACAAGAAATATACATCAAAACATACACATTTTCAGTGTACATTCAAGAAATGTACATCAAAACATATATATTTTCATTGTATATACAACAAATGTACATCAAAACATACACATTTTCCGTGTACATTCAAGAAATGTACATGAAAACATATACATTTTCATTGGACATTCAAGAAATGTATATCAGAACATACACATTTTCAGATTACATTCAAGAAATGTACATCAAAACATACACATTTTCATTGTACATTCAAGAAATGTACATCAAAACATACACATTTTCATTGTACATTCAAGAAATGTACATCAAAACATTAACATTTTCATTGTACATTCAAGGAATGTACATCAAAACATACACATTTTCATTGTACATTCAAGAAATGTACATCAAAGCACACACATTTTCAGTGTACATTCAAGAAATGTATATCAAAACATACACATCTTCAGTGTACATTCAAGAAATGTACATCAAAACATACAAATTTTCATTGTATATACAAGAAATGTACATCAAAACATACACATTTTCATTGTACATTAAAGAAATGTACATCGAAACCTACACATTTTCAGTGTACATTCAAGAAATGTACATCAAAACATACACATTTTCATTGTACACTGAAGAAATGTACATCAAAACATACACATTTTCAGTGTACATTCAAGAGATGTACATCAAAGCATACACATTTTCATTGATTGTACCAGAAATGTACATCAAAACATACACATTTTCATTTTATATACAAGAAATGTACATCAAAACATACACATTTTCAGTGTACATTGAAGAAATGTACATCAAAACATATACATTTTCATTGTATATACAAGAAATGTACATCAAAACATACACATTTTCAGTGTACATTCAAGAAATGTACACGAAAACATATACATTTTCATTGTACATTCAAGAAATGTATATCAAAACATACACATTTTCAGATTTCATTCAAGAAACGTAAATCAAAACATACACATTTTAATTGTATATACAAGAAATGTACATCAAAACATACACATCTTCATTGTACACTAAAGAAATGTACATCAAAACATACACACTCTCAGTGTACATTCAAGAAATGTACATCAAGACATACACATTTTCATTGTACATTCAAGAAATGAACATCAAAACATACACATTTTCATTGTACATTCTAGAAATATAAATCAAAACATACACATTTTCATTGTATATACAAGAAATGTACATCAAAACATACACATTTTCATTGTACATTCAAGAAGTGTACATCAAGACATACACATTTTCATTGTACATTCAAGAAATGTACATCAAAACATACACATTTTCATTGTACATTCTAGAAATATAAATCAAAACATACACATTTTCATTCTATATACAAGAAATGTACATCAAAACATACACATTTTCATTGTACATACAAAAAATGTACATCAAAACATACACATTTTCAGTGTACATTCAAGAAATGTAAATCAAGACATACACATTTTCATTGTACATTCAAGAAATGTACATCAAAACATACACATTTTCATTGTACACTCAAGAAATGTACATCAAAACATACACATTTTCAGTGTACATTCAAGAAATGTATATCAAAACATACACATTTTCATTTAACATTCAAGAAGTGTACATCAAAACATACACATTTTCATTGTACATTCAAGAAATGTACATCAAAACATACACATTTTCATTGTACATTCAAGAAATATACATCAAAACATACACATTTTCATTGTACATTCAAGGAATGTACATCAAAACATACACATTTTCATTGTACACTCAAGAAATGAACATCAAAACATACACATTTTCAGTGTACATTCAAGAAATGTACATCAAAACATACACACTTTCATTGTACAGTCAAGAAATGTACATCAAAACATACACATTTTCATTGTACATTCTAGAAATATAAACCAAAACATACACATTTTCATTGTATATACAAGAGATGTACATCAAAACACACACATTGTCATTGTACACTCAAGAAATGTACATCAAGACATACATATTTTCAGTGCACATTCAAGAAATGTATATCAAATCATACACATTTCGATTTTACGTTCCAGAAATGTACATCAAAACATACACATTTTCAGTGTACATTCAAGAAATGTATATCAAAAAATACACATTTTCAGTGTACATTCAAGAAATGTACATCAAAGCAAACACATTTTCATTGTACACTAAAGAAATGTACATGAAAACATACACAATTTCATTGTATATTCAAGAAATGCACATCAAAACATACACATTTTCATTGTACATTCAAGAAATATACATCAAAACATACACATTTTCATTGTACATTCAAGAAATGTACATCAAAACATACACATTCTCATTGTACATTTAAGAAATGTACATCAAAACATACACATTTTGATTGTACACTCAAGAAATGTACATCAAAACATACACATTTTCATTGTACACTCAAGAAATGTACATCAAAACATACACATTTTCATTGTACATTCAAGAAATGTATATCAAAACATACACATTTTCATTGTACATTCAAGAAATGTACATCAAAGCATACACATTTTCATTGTACATTCAAGAAATGTACATCAAACCATACACATTTTCATTGTACATTCAAAGAATGTACATCAAAACATACACATTTTCATTCTACATTCAAGAAATGTACATCAAAACACACACATTTTCAGTGTACATTCAAGAAATGCATATCAAAACATACACATTTTCAGTGTACATTCAAGAAATGTACATCAAAACATACAAAATTTCATTGTATATACAAGAAATGTACATCAAAACATACACATTTTCATTGTACGTTCAAGAAATGTACATCAAAACATAGACATTTTCATTGTACATTCAACAAGTATACATCAAAACATACACATTTTCATTGTACATTCAAGAAATGTACATCAAAACATACACATTTTCATTGTACACTCAAGAAATGTACATCAAAACATACACATTTTCAGTGTACATTCAAGAAATGTACATTTAAACATACACATTTTCATTGTACATTCAAGAAATGTACATCAAAACATACACATTTTCATTGTACATTCTAGAAATATAATTCAAAACATACACATTTTCATTGTATATACAAGAAATGTACATCAAAACATACACATTTTCATTGTACACTCAAGAAATGTACATCAAAACATACACATTTTCAGTGTACATTCAAGAAATGTATATCAAAACATACACATTTTCATTGTACATTTCAGAAATGTACATCAAAACATACACATTTTCAGTGTACATTCAAGAAATGTATATAAAAAAATACACATTTTCAGTGTACATTCAAGAAATGCACATCAAAACATACACATTTTCATCGTAGATTCAAGAAATATACATCAAAACATACACATTTTCATTGTACATTCAAGAAATGTACTTTAAACATACACATTCTCATTGTACATTCAAGAAATGTACATCAAAACATACACATTTTCATTGTACACTCAAGAAATGTACATCAAAACATACACATTTTCATTGTACACTCAAGAAATGTACATCAAACCATACACATTTTCATTGTACATTCAAGAAATGTATATCAAAACATACACATTTTCATTGTACATTCAAGAAATGTACATCAAAACATACACATTTTCATTGTACATTCAAGGAATGTACATGAAAACATACACATTTTCATTGTACATTCAAGAAATGTACATCAAAACACACACATTTTCAGTGTACATTCAAGAAATGTATATCAAAACATACACATTTTCAGTGTACATTCAAGAATTGTACATCAAAACATACAAATTTTCATTGTACATACAAGAAATGTACATCAAAACATACACAGTTTCTTTGTACATTAAAGAAATGTACATCAAAACCTACACATTTTCAGTGTACATTTAAGAAATGTACATCAAAACATACACATTTTCATTGTACATTCAAGGAATGTACATCAAAACATACACATTTTCATTGTACATTCAAGAAATGTACATCAAAACACACACATTTTCATTGTACACTCAAGAATTGTACATCAAAACATACACATTTTGAGTGTACATTCAAGAGATATACATCAAAACATGCACATTTTCATTGTATATACCAGAAATGTACATCAAAACATACACATTTTCATTGTATATACAAGAAATGTACATCAAAACACACATTTTCAGTGTACATTCAAGAAATGTACATGAAAACATATACATTTTCATTGGACATTCAAGAAATGTATATCAGAACATACACATTTTCAGATTACATTCAAGAAATGTACATCAAAACATACACATTTTCATTGTACATTCAAGAAATGTACATCAAAACATACACATTTTCATTGTACATTCAAGAAATGTACATCAAAACATTAACATTTTCATTGTACATTCAAGGAATGTACATCAAAACATACACATTTTCATTGTACATTCAAGAAATGTACATCAAAGCACACACATTTTCAGTGTACATTCAAGAAATGTATATCAAAACATACACATCTTCAGTGTACATTGAAGAAATGTACATCAAAACATACAAATTTTCATTGTATATACAAGAAATGTACATCAAAACATACACATTTTCATTGTACATTAAAGAAATGTACATCGAAACCTACACATTTTCAGTGTACATTCAAGAAATGTACATTAAAACATACACATTTTCATTGTACACTGAAGAAATGTACATCAAAACATACACATTTTCAGTGTACATTCAAGAATTGTACATCAAAGCATACACATTTTCATTGTATGTACCAGAAATGTACATCAAAACATACACATTTTCATTTTATATACAAGAAATGTACATCAAAACATACACATTTTCAGTGTACATTCAAGAAATGTACATCAAAACATATACATTTTCATTGTATATACAAGAAATGTACATCAAAACATACACATTTTCAGTGTACATTCAAGAAATGTACATGAAAACATATACATTTTCATTGTACATTCAAGAAATGTATATCAAAACATACACATTTTCAGATTTCATTCAAGAAATGTACATCAAAACATACACATTTTCATTGTATATAGAAGAAATGTACATCAAAACATACACATCTTCATTGTACACTAAAGAAATGTACATCAAAACATACACACTCTCAGTGTACATTCAAGAAATGTACATCAAGACATACACATTTTCATTGTACATTCAAGAAATGAACATCAAAACATACACATTTTCATTGTACATTCTAGAAATATAAATCAAAACATACACATTTTCATTGTATATACAAGAAATGTACATCAAAACATACACATTTTCATTGTACATTCAAGAAGTGTACATCAAGACATACACATTTTCATTGTACATTCAAGAATTGTACATCAAAACATACACATTTTCATTGTACATTCTAGAAATATAAATCAAAACATACACATTTTCATTCTATATACAAGAAATGTACATCAAAACATACACATTTTCATTGTATATACAAGAAATGTACATCAAAACATACACATTTTCAGTGTACATTCAAGAAATGTAAATCAAGACATACACATTTTCATTGTACATTCAAGAAATGTACATCAAAACATACACATTTTTGTACACTCAAGAAATGTACATCAAAACATACACATTTTCAGTGTACATTCAAGAAATGTATATCAAAACATACACATTTTCATTTAACATTCAAGAAATGTACATCAAAACATACACATTTTCATTGTACATTCAAGAAATGTACATCAAAACATACACATTTTCATTGTACACTCAAGAAATGTACATCAAAACATACACATTTTCAGTGTACATTCAAGAAATGTATATCAAAACATACACATTTTCATTGTACACTCAAGAAATGTACATCAAAACATACACATTTTCAGTGTACATTCAAGAAATATACATGAAAACATATACATTTTCATTGTACATTCAAGAAATGTATATCAAAACATACACATTTTCAGGTAACATTCAAGAAATGTACATCAAAACATACACATTTTCATTGTATATACAAGAAATGTACATCAAAACATACACATCTTCATTGTACACTAAAGAAATGTACATCAAAACATACACACTTTCAGTGTACTTTCAAGAAATGTACATCAAGACATACACATTTTCATTGTACATTCAAGAAATGTACATCAAAACATACACATTTTCATTGTACATTCTAGAAATATAAATCAAAACATACACATTTTCATTGTATATTCAAGGAATGTACATCAAAACATACACATTTTCAGTGTACATTCAAGAAATGTACATCAAGACATACACATTTTCATTGTACATTCAAGAAATGTACATCAAAACATACACATTTTCATTGTACATTCTAGAAATATAAATCAAAACATACACATTTTCATTGTATATACAAGAAATGTACATCAAAATATACACATTTTCATTGTATATACAAGAAATGTACATCAAAACATACACATTTTCAGTGTACATTCAAGAAATGTAAATCAAGACATACACATTTTCATTGTACATTCAAGAAATGTACATCAAAGCATACACATTTTCATTGTACACTCAAGAAATGTACATCAAAACATACACATTTTCAGTGTACATTCAAGAAATGTATATCAAAACATACACATTTTCATTTAACATTCAAGAAATGTACATCAAAACATACACATTTTCATTGTACATTCAAGAAATGTACATCAAACACACATTTTCATTGTACATTCAAGAAATATACATCAAAACATACACATTTTCATTGTACATTCAAGAAATGTACATCAAAACATACACATTTTCATTGTACACTCAAGAAATGTACATCAAAACATACACATTTTCAGTGTACATTCAAGAAATGTACATCAAAACATACACATTTTCATTGTACATTCAAGAAATGTACATCAAAACATACACATTTTCATTGTACATTTTAGAAATATAAATCAAAACATACACATTTTCATTGTATATACAAGAGATGTACATCAAAACATACACATTTTCATTGTACACTCAAGAAATGTACATCAAAACATACACATTTTCAGTGCACATTGAAGAAATGTATATCAAATCATACACATTTTGATTTTACGTTCCAGAAATGTACATAAAAACATACACATTTCCAGTGTACATTCAAGAAATGTATATCAAAAAATACACATTTTCAGTGTACATTCAAGAAATGTACATCAAAGCAAACACATTTTCATTGTACACTAAAGAAATGTACATCAAAACATACACATTTTCATTGTATATTCAAGAAATGCACATCAAAACATACACATTTTCATTGTACATTCAAGAAATATACATCAAAACATACACATTTTCATTGCACATTCAAGAAATGTACATCAAAACATACACATTCTCATTGTACATTCAAGAAATGTATATCAAAACATACACATTTTCATTGTACATTCAAGAAATGTACATCAAAACATACACATTTTCATTGTACATTCAAGAAATGTACATCAAAACATACACATTTTCATTGTACATTCAAAGAATGTACATCAAAACGTACACATTTTCATTATACATTCAAGAAATGTACATCAAAACACACACATTTTCAGTGTACATTCAAGAAATGCATATCAAAACATACACATTTTCAGTGTACATTCAAGAAATGTACATCAAAACATACAAATTTTCATTGTATATACAAGAAATGTACATCAAAACATACACATTTTCATTGTACATTAAAGAAATGTACATCAAAACCTACACATTTTAAGTGTACATTCAAGAAATGTACATCAAAACATACACATTTACATTGTACACTCAAGAAATGTACATCAAAACATACACATTTTCAGTGTACATTCAAGAAATGTACATCAAAACATACACATTTTCATTGTATATACCAGTAATGTACATCAAAACATACACATTTTCATTGTATATACAATAAATGTACATCAAAACATACACATTTTCAGTGTACATTCAAGAAATGTACATCAAAACATATACATTTTCATTGTATATACAAGAAATGTACATCAAAACATACACATTTTCAGCTTACATTCAAGAAATGTACATCAAAACATACAAATTTTCATTGTATATACAATAAATGTACATCAAAACATACACATTTTCAGTGTACATTCAAGAAATGTACATGAAAACATATACATTTTCATTGTACATTCAAGAAATGTATATCAAAACATACACATTTTCAGCTTACATTCAAGAAATGTACATCAAAACATACACATTTTCATTGTATATACAAGAAATGTACATCAAAACATACACATTTTCAGTGTACATTCAAGAAATGTACATCAAAACATACACATTTACAGTGTACATTCAAGAAATGTACATCAAAATATACACATTTTCAGTATACATTCAAGAAATGTACATGAAAACGTATACATTTTCATTGTACATTCAAGAGATGTATATCAAAACATACACATTTTCAGTGTACATTCAAGAAATGTACATCAAAGCATACACATTTTCATTGTATATACAAGAAATGTACATCAAAACATACACATTTTCATTGTACACTAAGGAAATGTACATCAAAACATACACATTTTCAGTGTACATTCAAGAAATGTACATCAAAACATACACATTTTCATTGTACATTCAAGAAATGTAGATCAAAACATACACATTTTCATTGTACATTCAAGAAATGTACATCAAAGCATACACATTTTCATTGTACACTCAAGAAATATACATCAAAACATACACATTTTCATTGTACATTCAAGAAATGTACATCAAAACATACACATCTTCATTGTACACTCAAGAAATGTACATCAAAACATAGACATTTTCATTGTACACTCAAGAAATGTACATCAAAACATACACATTTTCATTGTACATTCAAGAAATGTACATCAAAACATAGACATTTTCATTGTACACTCAAGAAATGTACATCAAAACATACACATTTTCATTGTACATTCAAGAAATGTACATCAAAACATACACATTTTCATTGTACACTCAAGAAATGTACATCAAAACATAGACATTTTCATTGTACACTCAAGAAATGTACATCAAAACATACACCTTATCAGTGTACATTCAAGAAATGTATAACAAAAAATACACATTTTCAGTGTACATTCAAGAAATGTACATCAAAACAAACACATTTTCATTGTACACTAAAGAAATGTACATCAAAACATACACATTTTCATTGTGCATTCAAGAAATGTACATCAAAACATACACATTTTTATTGTACACTCAAGAAATGTTCATCAAAACATACACATTTTCATTGTACATTCAAGAAATGTACATCAAAACATACACATTTTCATTGTACATTCAAGAAATGTATATCAAAACATACACATTTTCATTGTACACTCAAGAAATGTACTTCAAAACATACACATTTTCAGCTTACATTCAAGAAATGTACATCAAAACATACACATTTTCATTGTATATACAAGAAATGTACATCAAAACATACACATTTTCAGTGTACATTCAAGAAATGTACATGAAAACATACACATTTTCATTGTACATTCAAGAAATGTATATCAAAACATACACATTTTCAGCTTACATTCAAGAAATGTACATCAAAACATACACATTTTCATTGTATATACAAGAAATGTACATCAAAACATACACATTTTCAGTGTACATTCAAGAAATGTACATCAAAACATACACATTTACAGTGTACATTCAAGAAATGTACATCAAAATATACACATTTTCAGTATACATTCAAGAAATGTACATGAAAACGTATACATTTTCATTGTACATTCAAGAGATGTATATCAAAACATACACATTTTCAGTGTACATTCAAGAAATGTACATCAAAGCATACACATTTTCATTGTATATACAAGAAATGTACATCAAAACATACACATTTTCATTGTACACTAAGGAAATGTACATCAAAACATACACATTTTCAGTGTACATTCAAGAAATGTACATCAAAACATACACATTTTCATTGTACATTCAAGAAATGTAGATCAAAACATACACATTTTCATTGTACATTCAAGAAATGTACATCAAAGCATACACATTTTCATTGTACACTCAAGAAATATACATCAAAACATACACATTTTCATTGTACATTCAAGAAATGTACATCAAAACATACACATCTTCATTGTACACTCAAGAAATGTACATCAAAACATAGACATTTTCATTGTACACTCAAGAAATGTACATCAAAACATACACATTTTCATTGTACATTCAAGAAATGTACATCAAAACATAGACATTTTCATTGTACACTCAAGAAATGTACATCAAAACATACACATTTTCATTGTACATTCAAGAAATGTACATCAAAACATACACATTTTCATTGTACACTCAAGAAATGTACATCAAAACATAGACATTTTCATTGTACACTCAAGAAATGTACATCAAAACATACACCTTATCAGTGTACATTCAAGAAATGTATAACAAAAAATACACATTTTCAGTGTACATTCAAGAAATGTACATCAAAACAAACACATTTTCATTGTACACTAAAGAAATGTACATCAAAACATACACATTTTCATTGTGCATTCAAGAAATGTACATCAAAACATACACATTTTTATTGTACACTCAAGAAATGTTCATCAAAACATACACATTTTCATTGTACATTCAAGAAATGTACATCAAAACATACACATTTTCATTGTACATTCAAGAAATGTATATCAAAACATACACATTTTCATTGTACACTCAAGAAATGTACTTCAAAACATACACATTTTCAGTGTACATTCAAGAAATGTATATCAAAACATACACATTTTCAGTGTACATTCAAGATGTGTACATCAAAACATACACACTTTCATTGTACATTCGAGAAATATACATCAAAACATACACATTTTCATTGTACATTCAAGAAATGTACATCAAAACATACACATTTTCATTGTACACTCAAGAAATGTACATCAAAGCATACACATTTTCAGTGTACATTCAAGAAATGTACATTTAAACATAGACATTTTCATTGTACATTCAAGAAATGTACATCAAAACGTACACATTTTCATTGTACATTCAAGAAATGTACATCAAAACACACACATTTTCAGTGTACATTCAAGAAATGCATATCAAAACATACACATTTTCAGTGTACATTCAAGAAATGTACATCAAAACATACAAATTTTCATTGTATATACAAGAAATGTACATCAAAACATACACATTTTCATTGTACATTAAAGAAATGTACATCAAAACCTACACATTTTCAGTGTACATTCAAGAAATGTACATCAAAACATACACATTTTCATTGTACACTCAAGAAATGTACATCAAAACATACACATTTTCAGTGTACATTCAAGAAATGTACATCAAAACATACACATTTTCATTGTATATACCAGAAATGTACATCAAAACATACACATTTTCATTGTATATACAATAAATGTACATCAAAACATACACATTTTCAGTGTACATTCAAGAAATGTACATCAAAACATATACATTTTCATTGTATATACAAGAAATGTACATCAAAACATAAACATTTTCAGCTTACATTCAAGAAATGTACATCAAAACATACACATTTTCATTGTATATACAATAAATGTACATCAAAACATACACATTTTCAGTGTACATTCAAGAAATGTACATGAAAACATATACATTTTCATTGTACATTCAAGAAATGTATATCAAAACATACACATTTTCAGCTTACATTCAAGAAATGTACATCAAAACATACACATTTTCATTGTATATACAAGAAATGTACATCAAAACATACACATTTTCAGTGTACATTCAAGAAATGTACATCAAAACATACACATTTACAGTGTACATTCAAGAAATGTACATCAAAATATACACATTTTCAGTATACATTCAAGAAATGTACATGAAAACATATACATTTTCATTGTACATTCAAGAGATGTATATCAAAACATACACATTTTCAGTGTACATTCAAGAAATGTACATCAAAACATACACATTTTCATTGTATATACAAGAAATGTACATCAAAACATACACATTTTCATTGTACACTAAGGAAATGTACATCAAAACATACACATTTTCAGTGTACATTCAAGAAATGTACATCAAAACATACACATTTTCATTGTACATTCAAGAAATGTAGATCAAAACATACACATTTTCATTGTACATTCAAGAAATGTACATCAAAGCATACACATTTTCATTGTACACTCAAGAAATGTACATCAAAACATAGACATTTTCATTGTACACTCAAGAAATGTACATCAAAACATACACATTATCAGTGTACACTCAAGAAATGTATAACAAAAAATACACATTTTCAGTGTACATTCAGGTAATGTACATCAAAACAAACACATTTTCATTGTACACTAAAGAAATGTACATCAAAACATACACATTTTCATTGTACATTCAAGAAATATACATCAAAACATACACATTTTCATTGTACATTCAAGAAATGTACATCAAAACATACACATTTTCATTGTACACTCAAGAAATGTACATCAAAACATAGACATTTTCATTGTACACTCAAGAAATGTACATCAAAACATACACCTTATCAGTGTACATTCAAGAAATGTATAACAAAAAATACACATTTTCAGTGTACATTCAAGAAATGTACATCAAAACAAACACATTTTCATTGTACACTAAAGAAATGTACATCAAAACATACACATTTTCATTGTGCATTCAAGAAATGTACATCAAAACATACACATTTTTATTGTACACTCAAGAAATGTTCATCAAAACATACACATTTTCATTGTACATTCAAGAAATGTACATCAAAACATACACATTTTCATTGTACATTCAAGAAATGTATATCAAAACATACACATTTTCATTGTACACTCAAGAAATGTACTTCAAAACATACACATTTTCAGTGTACATTCAAGAAATGTATATCAAAACATACACATTTTCATTGTACATTCAAGATGTGTACATCAAAACATACACACTTTCATTGTACATTCAAGAAATATACATCAAAACATACACATTTTCATTGTACATTCAAGAAATGTACATCAAAGCATACACATTTTCATTGTACACTCAAGAAATGTACATCAAAGCATACACATTTTCAGTGTACATTCAAGAAATGTACATTTAAACATAGACATTTTCATTGTACATTCAAGAAATGTACATCAAAACATACACATTTTCATTGTACATTCTAGAAATATACATCAAAACATACACATTTTCATTGTATATTCAAGAAATGTACATCAAAACATACACATTTCCATTGTACACTCAAGAAATCTACATCAAAACATACACATTTTCAGTGTACATTCAAGAAATGTATATCAAAACATACACATTTTCTTTGTACATTCCAGAAATGTACATCAAAACATACACATTTTCAGTGTACATTCAAGAAATGTATATAAAAAAATACACATTTTCAGTGTACATTCAAGAAATGTACATCAAAGCAAACACATTTTCATTGTACACTAAAGAAATGTACATCAAAACATACACATTTTCATTGTACACTCAAGAAATGTACATCAAAACATACACATTTTCAGTGCACATTCAAGAAATGTATATCAAATCATACACATTTTGATTTTACGTTCCAGAAATGTACATCAAAACATACACATTTTCAGTGTACATTCAAGAAATGTATATCAAAAAATACACATTTTCAGTGTACATTCAAGAAATGTACATCAAAGCAAACACATTTTCATTGTACACTAAAGAAATGTACATCAAAACATACACATTTTCATTGTATATTCAAGAAATGCACATCAAAACATACACATTTTCATTGTACATTCAAGAAATATACATCAAAACATACACATTCTCATTGTACATTCAAGAAATGTACATCAAAACATACACATTTTCATTGTACATTCAAGAAATGTATATCAAAACATACACATTTTTATTGTACATTCAAGAAATGTACATCAAAACATACACATTTTTCATTGTACATTCAAGAAATGTACATCAAAACATACACATTTTCATTGTACATTCAAAGAATGTACATCAAAACGTACACATTTTCATTGTACATTCAAGAAATGTACATCAAAACACACACATTTTCAGTGTACATTCAAGAAATGCATATCAAAACATACACATTTTCAGTGTACATTCAAGAAATGTACATCAAAACATACAAATTTTCATTGTATATACAAGAAATGTACATCAAAACATACACATTTTCATTGTACATTAAAGAAATGTACATCAAAACCTACACATTTTCAGTGTACATTCAAGAAATGTACATCAAAACATACACATTTTCATTGTACACTCAAGAAATGTACATCAAAACATACACATTTTCAGTGTACATTCAAGAAATGTACATCAAAACATACACATTTTTATTGTATATACCAGAAATGTACATCAAAACATACACATTTTCATTGCATATACAATAAGTGTACATCAATACATACACATTTTCAGTGTACATTCAAGAAATGTACATCAAAACACATACATTTTCATTGTATATACAAGAAATGTACATCAAAACATACACATTTTCAGCTTACATTCAAGAAATGTACATCAAAACATACACATTTTCATTGTATATACAATAAATGTACATCAAAACATACACATTTTCAGTGTACATTCAAGAAATGTACATGAAAACATATACATTTTCATTGTACATTCAAGAAATGTATATCAAAACATACACATTTTCAGCTTACATTCAAGAAATGTACATCAAAACATACACATTTTCATTGTATATACCAGAAATGTACATCAAAACATACACATTTTCATTGTATATACAATAAATATACATCAAAACATACACATTTTCGGTGTACATTCAAGAAATGTACATGAAAACATATACATTTTCATTGTACATTCAAGAAATGTATATCAAAACATACACATTTTCAGCTTACATTCAAGAAATGTACATCAAAACATACACATTTTCATTGTATATACAAGAAATGTACATCAAAACATATACATTTTCATTGTATATACAAGAAATGTACATCAAAACATACACATTTTCAGTGTACATTCAAGAAATGTCTATCAAAACATACACATTTACAGTGTACATTCAAGAAATGTACATCAAAACATACACATTTTCAGTATACATTCAAGAAATGTACATGAAAACATATACATTTTCATTGTACATTCAAGAAATGTATATCAAAACATACACATTTTCAGTGTACATTCAAGAAATGTACATCAAAACATACACATTTTCATTGTATATACAAGAAATGTACATCAAAACATACACATTTTCATTGTACACTAAGGAAATGTACATCAAAACATACACATTTTCAGTGTACATTCAAGAAATGTACATCAAAACATACACATTTTCATTGTACATTCAAGAAATGTAGATCAAAACATACACATTTTCATTGTACATTCAAGAAATGTACATCAAAACATACACATTTTCATTGTACACTCAAGAGATGTACATCAAAACATAGACATTTTCATTGTACACTCAAGAAATGTACATCAAAACATACACATTATCAGTGTACATTCAAGAAATGTATAACAAAAAATACACATTTTCAGTGTACATTCAAGTAATGTACATCAAAACAAACACATTTTCATTGTACATTCAAGAAATGTACATCAAAACATAGACATTTTCATTGTACACTCAAGAAATGTACATCAAAACACACACATTTTCAGTGTACATTCAGGAAATGTACATTTAAACATACACATTTTCATTGTACATTCAAGAAATGTACATCAAAACATACACATTTTCATTGTACATTCTAGAAATATACCTCAAAACATACACATTTTCATTGTATATACAAGAAATGTACATCAAAACATACACATTTTCATTGTACACTCAAGAAATGTACATCAAAACATACACATTTTCAGTGTACATTCAAGAAATGTATATCAAAACATACACATTTTCATTGTACATTCCAGAAATGTACATCAAAACATACACATTTTCAGTGTACATTCAAGAAATGTACATCAAAACATACACATTTTCATTGTACATTCAAGAAATGTAGATCAAAACATACAAATTTTCATTGTACATTCAAGAAATGTACATCAAAACATACACATTTTTATTGTACACTCAAGAAATGTTCATCAAAACATACACATTTTCATTGTACATTCAAGAAATGTAGATCAAAACATACACATTTTCATTGTACACTCAAGAAATGTACTTCAAAACATACACTTTTTCAGTGTACATTCAAGAAATGTATATCAAAACATACACATTTTCATTGTATATTCAAGAAATGTACATCAAAACATACACATTTTCATTGTACATTCAAGAAATATACATCAAAACATACACATTTTCATTGTACATTCAAGAAATGTACATCAAAACATACACATTTTCATTCTACACTCAAGAAATGTACATCAAAACATACACATTTTCAGTGTACATTCAAGAAATTTACGTTTAAACATACACATTTTCATTGTACATTCAAGAAATGTACATCAAAACATACACATTTTCATTGTACATTCTAGAAATATACATCAAAACATACACATTTTCATTGTATATACAAGAAATGTACATCAAAACATACACATTTTCATTGTACACTCAAGAAATGTACATCAAAACATACACATTTTCAGTGTACATTCAAGAAATGTATATCAAAACATACACATTTTCATTGTACATTCCAGAAATGTACATCAAAACATACACATTTTCAGTGTACATTCAAGAAATATACATCAAAGCAAACACATTTTCATTGTACACTAAAGAAAGGTACATCAAAACATACACATTTTCACTGTACATTCAAGAAATGCACATCAAATCATACATATTTTCATTGTACATTCAAGAAATATACATCAAAACATACACATTTTCATTGTACATTCAAGAAATGTACATTAAACATACACATTCTCATTGTACATTCAAGAAATGTACATTAAACATACACATTCTCATTGTACATTCAAGAAATGTACATCAAAACATACACATTTTCATTGTACAGTCATGAAATGTACATCAAAACATACACATTTTCATTGTACACTCAAGAAATGTACATCAAAACATACACATTTTCATTGTACATTCAAGAAATGTATATCAAAACGTACACATTTTCATTGTACATTCAAGAAATGTACATCAAAACCCACACATTTTCAGTGTACATTCAAGGAATGTATATCAAAACATACACATTTTCAGTGTACATTCAAGAATTGTACATCAAAACATACAAATTTTCATTTTACATTCAAGAAATGTACATCAAAACATACACATTTTGATTGTACACTCAAGAAACGTACATCAAAACATACACATTTTCATTGTACACTCAAGAAATGTACATCAAAACATACACATTTTCATTGTACATTCAAGAAATGTATATCAAAACATACACATTTTCATTGTACATTCAAGAAATGTACATCAAAACATACACATTTTCATTGTACATTCAAGAAATGTACATCAAAACATACACATTTTCATTGTATATTCAAAGAATGTACATCAAAACATACACATTTTCATTGTACATTCAAGAAATGTACATCAAAACACACACATTTTCAGTGTACATTCAAGAAATGCATATCAAATCATACACATTTTCAGTGTACATTCAAGAAATGTACATCAAAACATACAAATTTTCATTGTATATACAAGAAATGTACATCAAAACATACACATTTTCATTGTACATTAAAGAAATGTACATCAAAACCTACACATTTTCAGTGTACATTCAAGAAATGTACATCAAAACATACACATTTTCATTGTACACTCAAGAAATGTACATCAAAACATACACATTTTCAGTGTACATTCAAGAAATGTACATCAAAACATACACATTTTCATTGTATATACCAGAAATGTACATCAAAACATACACATTTTCATTGTATATACAATAAATGTAAATCAAAACATACACATTTTCAGTGTACATTCAAGAAATGTACATCAAAACATATACATTTTCATTGTATATACAAGAAATGTACATCAAAACATACACATTTTCAGTGTACATTCAAGAAATGTACATGAAAACATATACATTTTCATTGTGCATTCAAGAAATGTATATCAAAACATACACATTTTCAGCTTACATTCAAGAAATGTACATCAAAACATACACATTTTCATTGTATATACAAGAAATGTACATCAAAACATACACATTTTCAGTGTACATTCAAGTAATGTACATCAAAACATATACATTTTCATTGTGTATACAAGAAATGTACATCAAAACATACACATTCTCAGTGTACACTCAAGAAATGAATATCAAAATATACACATTTACAGTGTAAATTCAAGAAATGTACATCAAAACATACACATTTTCAGTATACATTCAAGAAATGTACATGAAAACATATACATTTTCATTGTATATACAAGAAATGTACATCAAAACATACACATCTTCAGTGTACATTCAAGAAATGTACATCAAAACATATACATTTTCATTGTGTATACAAGAAATGTACATCAAAACATACACATTTTCAGTGTACACTCAAGAAATGAATATCAAAATATACACATTTACAGTGTACATTCAAGAAATGTACATCAAAACATACACATTTTCAGTATACATTCAAGAAATGTACATGAAAACATATACATTTTCATTGTACATTCAAGAAATGTATATCAAAACATACACATTCTCATTGTACACTAAGGAAATGTACATCAAAACATACACATTTTCAGTGTACATTCAAGAAATGTACATCTAAACATACACATTTTCATTGTACATTCAAGAAATGTAGATCAAAACATACACATTTTCATTGTACACTCAAGAAATGTACATCAAAACAAACACATTTTAATTGTACACTAAAGAAATGTACATTAAAACATACACATTTTCATTGTACATTCAAGAAATATACATCAAAACATACACATTTTCATTGTACATTCACGAAATGTACATCAAAACATACACATTTTCATTGTACACTCAAGAAATGTACATCAAAACATACACATTTTTATTGTACATTCAAGAAATGTACATCAAAACATACACATTTTTATTGTACACTCAAGAAATGTTCATCAAAACATACACATTTTCATTGTACATTCAAGAAATGTAGATCAAAACATACACATTTTCATTGTACACTCAAGATATGTACTTCAAAACATACACTTTTTCAGTGTACATTCAAGAAATGTATATCAAAACATACACATTTTCATTGTACATTCAAGAAATGTACATCAAAACATACACATCTTCATTGTACATTCAAGAAATATACATCAAAACATACACATTTTCATTGTACTTTCAAGAAATGTACATCAAAACATACACATTTTCATTGTACATTCAAGAAATGTATATCAAAACATACACATTTTCAGTGTACATTCAGGAAATGTACATTTAAACATACACATTTTCATTGTACATTCAAGAAATGTACATCAAAACATACACATTTTCATTGTACATTCTAGAAATATACCTCAAAACATACACATTTTCATTGTATATACAAGAAATGTGTATCAAAACATACACATTTTCATTGTACACTCAAGAAATGTACATCAAATTATACACATTTTCAGTGTACATTCAAGAAATGTATATCAAAACATACACATTTGCATTGTACATTCCAGAAATGTACATCAAAACATACACATTTTCAGTGTACATTCAAGAAATGTACATCAAAGCAAACACATTTTCATTGTACACTAAGGAAATGTACATCAAAACATACACATTTTCAGTGTACATTCAAGAAATGTACATCAAAACATACACATTTTCATTGTACATTCAAGAAATGTAGATCAAAACATACACATTTTCATTGTACATTCAAGAAATGTACATCAAAACATACACATTTTTATTGTGCACTCAAGAAATGTTCATCAAAACATACACATTTTCATTGTACATTCAAGAAATGTAGATCAAAACATACACATTTTCATTGTACACTCAAGAAATGTACTTCAAAACATACACTTTTTCAGTGTACATTCAAGAAATGTATATCAAATCATACACATTTTCATTGTACATTCAAGAAATGTACATCAAAACATACACATTTTCATTGTACATTCAAGAAATATACATCAAAACATACACATTTTCATTGTACATTCAAGAAATGTACATCAAAACATACACATTTTCATTGTACACTCAAGAAATGTACATCAAAACATACACATTTTCAGTGTACATTCAAGAAATTAACATTTAAACATACACATTTTCATTGTACATTCAAGAAATGTACATCAAAACATACACATTTTCATTGTACATTCTAGAAATATACATCAAAACATACACATTTTCATTGTATATTCAAGAAATGTACATCAAAACATACACATTTTCATTGTACACTCAAGAAATGTACATCAAAACATACACATTTTCAGTGTACATTCAAGAAATGTATATCAAAACATACACATTTTCATTGTACATTGCAGAAATGTACATCAAAACATACACATTTTCAGTGTACATTCAAGAAATGTACATCAAAGCAAACACATTTTCATTGTACACTAAAGAAATGTACATCAAAACATACACATTTTCATTGTACATTCAAGAAATGCACATCAAAACATACATATTTTCATTGTACATTCAAGAAATATACATCAAAACATACACATTTTCATTGTACATTCAAGAAATGTACATTAAACATACACATTCTCATTGTACATTCAAGAAATGTACATTAAACATACACATTCTCATTCTACATTCAAGAAATGTACATCAAAACATACACATTTTCATTGTACACTCAAGAAATGTACATCAAAACATACACATTTTCATTGTACACTCAAGAAATGTACATCAAAACATACACATTTTCATTGTACATTCAAGAAATGTATATCAAAACGTACACATTTTCATTGTACATTCAAGAAATGTACATCAAAACCCACACATTTTCAGTGTACATTCAAGACATGTATATCAAAACATACACATTTTCAGTGTACATTCAAGAATTGTACATCAAAACATACACATTTTCATTGTACATTCAAGAAATGTACATCAAAACATACACATTTTGATTGTACACTCAAGAAATGTACATCAAAACATACACATTTTCATTGTACACTCAAGAAATGTACATCAAAACATACACATTTTCATTGTACATTCAAGAAATGTATATCAAAACATACACATTTTCATTGTACATTCAAGAAATGTACATCAAAACATACACATTTTCATTGTACATTCAAGAAATGTACATCAAAACATACACATTTTCATTGTATATTCAAAGAATGTACATCAAAACATACACATTTTCATTGTACATTCAAGAAATGTACATCAAAACACACACATTTTCAGTGTACATTCAAGAAATGCATATCAAAACATACACATTTTCAGTGTACATTCAAGAAATGTACATCAAAACATACAAATTTTCATTGTATATACAAGAAATGTACAAAAAAACATACACATTTTCATTGTACATTAAAGAAATGTACATCAAAACCTACACATTTTCAGTGTACATTCAAGAAATGTACATCAAAACATACACATTTTCATTGTACACTCAAGAAATGTACATCAAAACATACACATTTTCAGTGTACATTCAAGAAATGTACATCAAAACATACACATTTTCATTGTATATACCAGAAATGTACATCAAAACATACACATTTTCATTGTATATACAATAAATGTAAATCAAAACATACACATTTTCAGTGTACATTCAAGAAATGTACATCAAAACATATACATTTTCATTGTATATACAAGAAATGTACATCAAAACATACACATTTTCAGTGTACATTCAAGAAATGTACATGAAAACATATACATTTTCATTGTGCATTCAAGAAATGTATATCAAAACATACACATTTTCAGCTTACATTCAAGAAATGTACATCAAAACATACACATTTTCATTGTATATACAAGAAATGTACATCAAAACATACACATTTTCAGTGTACATTCAAGTAATGTACATCAAAACATATACATTTTCATTGTATATACAAGAAATGTACATCAAAACATACACGTTTTCAGTGTACACTCAAGAAATGAATATCAAAGCATACACATTTACAGTGTAAATTCAAGAAATGTACATCAAAACATACACATTTTCAGTATACATTCAAGAAATGTACATGAAAACATATACATTTTCATTGTACATTCAAGAAATGTATATCAAAACATACACATTTTCAGTGTACATTCAAGAAATGTACATCAAAACATACACATTTTCATTGTATATACAAGAAATGTACATCAAAACATACACATTTTCATTGTACACTAAGGAAATGTACATCAAAACATACACATTTTCAGTGTACATTCAAGAAATGTACATCAAAACATACACATTTTCATTGTACATTCAAGAAATGTAGATCAAAACATACACATTTTCATTGTACATTCAAGAAATGTACATCAAAACATAGACATTTTCATTGTACACTCAAGAAATGTACATCAAAACATACACTATCAGTGTACATTCAAGAAATGTACATAAAAACATAGACATTTTCATTGTACACTCAAGAAATGTACATCAAAACATACACATTATCAGTGTAAATTCAAGGAATGTACATCAAAACATAGACATTTTCATTGTACACTCAAGTAATGTACATCAAAACATACACATTTTCAGTGTACATTCAAGAAATGTAGATCAAAACATACACATTTTCATTGTACATTCAAGAAATGTTAATCAAAACATAGACATTTTCATTGTACACTCAAGAAATGTACATCAAAACATACACATTATCAGTGTACATTCAAGAAATGTATAACAAAAAATACACATCTTCAGTGTACATTCAAGAAATGTACATCAAAACAAACACATTTTCATTGTACACTCAAGAAATGTACATCAAAACATACACATTTTCATTGTACATTCAAGAAATATACATCAAAACATACACATTTTCATTGTACATTCAAGAAATGTACATCAAAACATACACATCTTCATTGTACACTCAAGAAATGTACATCAAAACATAGACATTTTCATTGTACACTCAAGAAATGTACATCAAAACATACACATTTTCATTGTACATTCAAGAAATGTACATCAAAACATAGACATTTTCATTGTACACTCAAGAAATGTACATCAAAACATACACATTATCAGTGTACATTCAAGAAATGTACATCAAAACATAGACATTTTCATTGTACACTCAAGAAATGTACATCAAAACATAGACATTTTCATTGTACACTCAAGAAATGTACATCAAAACATACACATTATCAGTGTACATTCAAGAAATGTATAACAAAAAATACACATTTTCAGTGTACATTCAAGAAATGTACATCAAAACAAACACATTTTCATTGTACACTAAAGAAATGTACATCAAAACATACACATTTTCATTGTACATTCAAGAAATATACATCAAAACACACACATTTTCTTTGTACATTCAAGAAATGTACATCAAAACATACACATTTTCATTGTACACTCAAGAAATGTACATCAAAACATACACATTTTCATTGTACGTTCAAGAAATGTACATCAAAGCATACACATTTTTATTATACACTCAAGAAATGTTCATTAAAACATACACATTTTCAATGTATATACAAGAAATGTACATCAAAACATACACATTTTCATTGTACACTCAAGAAATGTACTTCAAAACATACACATTTTCAGTGTACATTCAAGAAATGTATATCAAAACATACACATTTTCATTGTACATTCAAGAAATGTACATCAAAACATACACATTTTCATTGTACATTCAAGAAATATACATCAAAACATACACATTTTCATTGTACATTCAAGAAATGTACATCAAAACATACACATTTTCATTGTTCACTCAAGAAATGTACTTCAAAACATACACATTTTCAGTGTACATTCAAGAAATAAACATTTAAACATACACATTTTCATTGTACATTCAAGAAATGTACATCAAAACATACACATTTTCATTGTACATTCTAGAAATATACATCAAAACATACACATTTTCATTGTACATTCAAGAAATGTACATTAAACATACACATTCTCATTGTACATTCAAGAAATGTACATTAAACATACACATTCTCATTGTACATTCAAGAAATGTACATCAAGACATACACAATTTCATTGTACACTCAAGAAATGTACATCAAAACATACACATTTTCATTGTACACTCAAGAAATGTACATCAAAACATACACATTTTCATTGTACATTCAAGAAATGTATATCAAAACATACACATTTTCATTGTACATTCAAGAAACGTACATCAAAACACACACATTTTCAGTGTACATTCAAGAAATGTATATCAAAACATACACATTTTCAGTGTACATTCAAGAAATGTACATCAAAACATACACATTTTGATTGTACACTCAAGAAATGTACATCAAAACATACACATTTTCATTGTACACTCAAGAAATGTACATCAAAACATACACATTTTGATTGTACACTCAAGAAATGTACATCAAAACATACACATTTTCATTGTACACTCAAGAAATGTACATCAAAACATACACATTTTCATTGTACATTCAAGAAATGTATATCAAAACATACACATTTTCATTGTACATTCAAGAAATGTACATCAAAACATACACATTTTCATTGTACATTCAAGAAATGTACATCAAAACATACACATTTTCATTGTATATTCAAAGAATGTACATCAAAACATACACATTTTCATTGTACATTCAAGAAATGTACATCAAAACACACACATTTTCAGTGTACATTCAAGAAATGCATATCAAAACATACACATTTTCAGTGTACATTCAAGAAATGTACATCAAAACATACACATTTTCATTGTACGTTCAAGAAATGTACATCAAAACATACACATTTTCATTGTATATTCAAAGAATGTACATCAAAACATACACATTTTCATTGTACATTCAAGAAATGTACATCAAAACACACACATTTTCAGTGTACATTCAAGAAATGCATATCAAAACATACACATTTTCAGTGTACATTCAAGAAATGTACATCAAAACATACAAATTTTCATTGTATTTACAAGAAATGTACCTCAAAACATACACATTTTCATTGTACATTAAAGAAATGTACATCAAAACCTACACATTTTCAGTGTACATTCAAGAAATGTACATAAAAACATACACATTTTCATTGTACACTCAAGAAATGTACATCAAAACATACACATTTTCAGTGTACATTCAAGAAATGTACATCAAAACATACACATTTTCATTGTATATACCAGAAATGTACATCAAAACATACACATTTTCATTGTATATACAATAAATGTACATCAGAACATACACATTTTCAGTGTACATTCAAGAAATGTACATCAAAACATATACATTTTCATTGTATATACAAGAAATGTACATCAAAACATACACATTTTCAGTGTACATTCAAGAAATGTACATGAAAACATATACATTTTCATTGTGCATTCAAGAAATGTATATCAAAACATACACATTTTCAGCTTACATTCAAGAAATGTACATCAAAACATACACATTTTCATTGTATATACAAGAAATGTACATCAAAACATACACATTTTCAGTGTACATTCAAGAAATGTACATCAAAACATATACATTTTCATTGTATATACAAGAAATGTACATCAAAACATACACATTTTCAGTGTACACTCAAGAAATGAATATCAAAAAATACACATTTACAGAGTACATTCAAGAAATGTACATCAAAACATACACATTTTCATTGTACGTTCAAGAAATGTACATCAAAACATACACATTTTTATTGTACACTCAAGAAATGTTCATTAAAGCATACACATTTTCATTGTATATACAAGAAATGTACATCAAAACATACACATTTTCATTGTACACTCAAGAACTGTACTTCAAAACATACACATTTTCAGTGTACATTCAAGAAATGTATATCAAAACATACACATTTTCATTGTACATTCAAGAAATGTACATCAAAACATACACATTTTCATTGTACATTCAATAAATATACATCAAAACATACACATTTTCATTGTACATTCAAGAAATGTACATCAAAACATACACATTTTCATTGTACACTCAAGAAATGTACATCAAAACATACACATTTTCAGTGTACATTCAAGAAATGTACATTCAAACATACACATTTTCATTGTACATTCAAGAAATGTACATCAAAACATACACATTTTCATTGTACATTCTAGAAATATACATCAAAACATACACATTTTCATTGTACATTCAAGAAATGTACATTAAACATACACATTCGCATTGTACATTCAAGAAATGTATATTAAACATACACATTCTCATTGTACATTCAAGAAATGTACATCAAAACATACACAATTTCATTGTGCACTCAAGAAATGTACATCAAAACATACACATTTTCATTGTACACTCAAGAAATGTACATCAAAACATACACATTTTCATTGTACATTCAAGAAATGTATATCAAAACATACACATTTTCATTGTACATTCAAGAAACGTACATCAAAACACACACATTTTCAGTGTACATTCAAGAAATGTGTATCAAAACATACACATTTTCAGTGTACATTCAAGAAATGTACATCAAAACATACACATTTTGATTGTACACTCAAGAAATGTACATCAAAACATACACATTTTCATTGTACACTCAAGAAATGTACATCAAAACATACACATTTTGATTGTATACTCAAGAAATGTACATCAAAACATACACATTTTCATTGTACACTCAAGAAATGTACATCAAAACATACACATTTTCATTGTACATTCAAGAAATGTATATCAAAACATACACATTTTCATTGTACATTCAAGAAATGTACATCAAAACATACACATTTTCACTGTACATTCAAGAAATGTACATCAAAACATACACATTTTCATTGTATATTCAAAGAATGTACATCAAAACATACACATTTTCATTGTACATTCAAGAAATGTACATCAAAACACACACATTTTCAGTGTGCATTCAAGAAATGCATATCAAAACATACACATTTTCAGTGTACATTCAAGAAATGTACATCAAAACATACACATTTTCATTTTACATTCAAGAAATGTACATCAAAACACACACATTTTCAGTGTACATTCAAGAAATGCATATCAAAACATACACATTTTCAGTGTACATTCAAGAAATGTACATCAAAACATATACATTTTCATTGTATATACAAGAAATGTACATCAAAACATACACATTTTCAGTGTACACTCAAGAAATGAATATCAAAAAATACACATTTACAGAGTACATTCAAGAAATGTACATCAAAACATACACATTTTCATTGTACGTTCAAGAAATGTACATCAAAACATACACATTTTTATTGTACACTCAAGAAATGTTCATTAAAGCATACACATTTTCATTGTATATACAAGAAATGTACATCAAAACATACACATTTTCATTGTACACTCAAGAACTGTACTTCAAAACATACACATTTTCAGTGTACATTCAAGAAATGTATATCAAAACATACACATTTTCATTGTACATTCAAGAAATGTACATCAAAACATACACATTTTCATTGTACATTCAATAAATATACATCAAAACATACACATTTTCATTGTACATTCAAGAAATGTACATCAAAACATACACATTTTCATTGTACACTCAAGAAATGTACATCAAAACATACACATTTTCAGTGTACATTCAAGAAATGTACATTCAAACATACACATTTTCATTGTACATTCAAGAAATGTACATCAAAACATACACATTTTCATTGTACATTCTAGAAATATACATCAAAACATACACATTTTCATTGTAAATTCAAGAAATGTACATTAAACATACACATTCGCATTGTACATTCAAGAAATGTACATTAAACATACACATTCTCATTGTACATTCAAGAAATGTACATCAAAACATACACAATTTCATTGTACACTCAAGAAATGTACATCAAAACATACACATTTTCATTGTACACTCAAGAAATGTACATCAAAACATACACATTTTCATTGTACATTCAAGAAATGTATATCAAAACTTACACATTTTCATTGTACATTCAAGAAACGTACATCAAAACACACACATTTTCAGTGTACATTCAAGAAATGTGTATCAAAACATACACATTTTCAGTGTACATTCAAGAAATGTACATCAAAACATACACATTTTGATTGTACACTCAAGAAATGTACATCAAAACATACACATTTTGATTGTACACTCAAGAAATGTACATCAAAACATACACATTTTCATTGTACACTCAAGAAATGTACATCAAAACATACACATTTTCATTGTACATTCAAGAAATGTATATCAAAACATACACATTTTCATTGTACATTCAAGAAATGTACATCAAAACATACACATTTTCACTGTACATTCAAGAAATGTACATCAAAACATACACATTTTCATTGTATATTCAAAGAATGTACATCAAAACATACACATTTTCATTGTACATTCAAGAAATGTACATCAAAACACACACATTTTCAGTGTGCATTCAAGAAATGCATATCAAAACATACACATTTTCAGTGTACATTCAAGAAATGTACATCAAAACATACACATTTTCATTGTACATTCAAGAAATGTACATCAAAACACACACATTTTCAGTGTACATTCAAGAAATGCATATCAAAACATACACATTTTCAGTGTACATTCAAGAAATGTACATCAAAACATACAAATTTTCATTGTATATACAAGAAATGTACATCAAAACATACACATTTTCATTGTACATTAAAGAAATGTACATCAAAACCTACACATTTTCAGTGTACATTCAAGAAATGTACATCAAAACATACACATTTTCATTGTACACTCAAGAAATATACATCAAAACATACACATTTTCAGTGTACATTCAAGAAATGTACATCAAAACATACACATTTTCATTGTATATACAATAAGTGTACATCAGAACATACACATTTTCAGTGTACATTCAAGGAATGTACATCAAAACATACATTTTCATTGTATATACAAGAAATGTACATCAAAACATACACATTTTCAGTGTACATTCAAGAAATGTACATGAAAACATATACATTTTCATTGTGCATTCCAGAAATGTATATCAAAACATACACATTTTCAGCTTACATTCAAGAAATGTACATCAAAACATACACATTTTCATTGTATATACAAGAAATGTACATCAAAACATACACATTTTCAGTGTACATTCAAGAAATGTACATCAAAACATATACATTTTCATTGTATATACAAGAAATGTACATCAAAACATACACATTTTCAGTGTACACTCAAGAAATGAATATCAAAAAATACACATTTACAGTGTACATTCAAGAAATGTACATCAAAACATACACATTTTCAGTATGCATACAAGAAATGTACATGAAAACATATACATTTTCATTGTACATTCAAGAAATGTATATCAAAACATACAGATTTTCAGTGTACATTCAAGAAATGTACATCATAACATACACATTTTCATTGTATATACAAGAAATGTACATCGTTCATACACATTTTCATTGTACACTAAGGAAATGTACATCAAAACATACACATTTTATGTGTACATTCAAGAAATGTACATCAAAACATACACATTTTCATTGTACATTCAAGAAATGTAGATCAAAACATACACAATTTCATTGTACACTCAAGAAATGTACATCAAAACATACACATTTTCATTGTACACTCAAGAAATGTACATCAAAACATACACATTTTCATTGTACATTCAAGAAATGTATATCAAAACATACACATTTTCATTGTACATTCAAGAAACGTACATCAAAACACACACATTTTCAGTGTACATTCAAGAAATGTATATCAAAACATACACATTTTCAGTGTACATTCAAGAAATGTACATCAAAACATACACATTTTGATTGTACACTCAAGAAATGTACATCAAAACATACACATTTTCATTGTACACTCAAGAAATGTACATCAAAACATACACATTTTGATTGTACACTCAAGAAATGTACATCAAAACATACACATTTTCATTGTACACTCAAGAAATGTACATCAAAACATACACATTTTCATTGTACATTCAAGAAATGTATATCAAAACATACACATTTTCATTGTACATTCAAGAAATGTACATCAAAACATACACATTTTCATTGTACATTCAAGAAATGTACATCAAAACATACACATTTTCATTGTATATTCAAAGAATGTACATCAAAACATACACATTTTCATTGTACATTCAAGAAATGTACATCAAAACACACACATTTTCAGTGTACATTCAAGAAATGCATATCAAAACATACACATTTTCAGTGTACATTCAAGAAATGTACATCAAAACATACACATTTTCATTGTACATTCAAGAAATGTACATCAAAACATACACATTTTCATTGTATATTCAAAGAATGTACATCAAAACATACACATTTTCATTGTACATTCAAGAAATGTACATCAAAACACACACATTTTCAGTGTACATTCAAGAAATGCATATCAAAACATACACATTTTCAGTGTACATTCAAGAAATGTACATCAAAACATACAAATTTTCATTGTATTTACAAGAAATGTACCTCAAAACATACACATTTTCATTGTACACTCAAGAAATGTACATCAAAACATACACATTTTCAGTGTACATTCAAGAAATGTACATCAAAACATACACATTTTCATTGTATATACCAGAAATGTACATCAAAACATACACATTTTCATTGTATATACAATAAATGTACATCAGAACATACACATTTTCAGTGTACATTCAAGAAATGTACATCAAAACATATACATTTTCATTGTATATACAAGAAATGTACATCAAAACATACACATTTTCAGTGTACATTCAAGAAATGTACATGAAAACATATACATTTTCATTGTGCATTCAAGAAATGTATATCAAAACATACACATTTTCAGCTTACATTCTAGAAATGTACATCAAAACATACACATTTTCATTGTATATACAAGAAATGTACATCAAAACATACACATTTTCAGTGTACATTCAAGAAATGTACATCAAAACATATACATTTTCATTGTATATACAAGAAATGTACATCAAAACATACACATTTTCAGTGTACACTCAAGAAATGAATATCAAAAAATACACATTTACAGAGTACATTCAAGAAATGTACATCAAAACATACACATTTTCATTGTACGTTCAAGAAATGTACATCAAAACATACACATTTTTATTGTACACTCAAGAAATGTTCATTAAAGCATACACATTTTCATTGTATATACAAGAAATCTACATCAAAACATACACATTTTCATTGTACACTCAAGAACTGTACTTCAAAACATACACATTTTCAGTGTACATTCAAGAAATGTATATCAAAACATACACATTTTCATTGTACATTCAAGAAATGTACATCAAAACATACACATTTTCATTGTACATTCAATAAATATACATCAAAACATACACATTTTCATTGTACATTCAAGAAATGTACATCAAAAATACACATTTTCATTGTACACTCAAGAAATGTACATCAAAACATACACATTTTCAGTGTACATTCAAGAAATGTACATTCAAACATACACATTTTCATTGTACATTCAAGAAATGTACATCAAAACATACACATTTTCATTGTACATTCTAGAAATATACATCAAAACATACACATTTTCATTGTACATTCAAGAAATGTACATTAAACATACACATTCGCATTGTACATTCAAGAAATGTACATTAAACATACACATTCTCAATGTACATTCAAGAAATGTACATCAAAACATACACAATTTCATTGTACACTCAAGAAATGTACATCAAAACATACACATTTTCATTGTACACTCAAGAAATGTACATCAAAACATACACATTTTCATTGTACATTCAAGAAATGTATATCAAAACATACACATTTTCATTGTACATTCAAGAAACGTACATCAAAACACACACATTTTCAGTGTACATTCAAGAAATGTGTATCAAAACATACACATTTTCAGTGTACATTCAAGAAATGTACATCAAAACATACACATTTTGATTGTACACTCAAGAAGTGTACATCAAAACATACACATTTTGATTGTACACTCAAGAAATGTACATCAAAACATACACATTTTCATTGTACACTCAAGAAATGTACATCAAAACATACACATTTTCATTGTACATTCAAGAAATGTATATCAAAACATACACATTTTCATTGTACATTCAAGAAATGTACATCAAAACATACACATTTTCACTGTACATTCAAGAAATGTACATCAAAACATACACATTTTCATTGTATATTCAAAGAATGTACATCAAAACATACACATTTTCATTGTACATTCAAGAAATGTACATCAAAACACACACATTTTCAGTGTGCATTCAAGAAATGCATATCAAAACATACACATTTTCAGTGTACATTCAAGAAATGTACATCAAAACATACACATTTTCATTGTACATTCAAGAAATGTACATCAAAACACACACATTTTCAGTGTACATTCAAGAAATGCATATCAAAACATACACATTTTCAGTGTACATTCAAGAAATGTACATCAAAACATACAAATTTTCATTGTATATACAAGAAATGTACATCAAAACATACACATTTTCATTGTACATTAAAGAAATGTACATCAAAACCTACACATTTTCAGTGTACATTCAAGAAATGTACATCAAAACATACACATTTTCATTGTACACTCAAGAAATGTACATCAAAACATACACATTTTCAGTGTACATTCAAGAAATGTACATCAAAACATACACATTTTCATTGTATATACAATAAGTGTACATCAGAACATACACATTTTCAGTGTACATTCAAGGAATGTACATCAAAACATACATTTTCATTGTATATACAAGAAATGTACATCAAAACATACACATTTTCAGTGTACATTCAAGAAATGTACATGAAAACATATACATTTTCATTGTGCATTCCAGAAATGTATATCAAAACATACACATTTTCAGCTTACATTCAAGAAATGTACATCAAAACATACACATTTTCATTGTATATACAAGAAATGTACATCAAAACATACACATTTTCAGTGTACATTCAAGAAATGTACATCAAAACATATACATTTTCATTGTATATACAAGAAATGTACATCAAAACATACACATTTTCAGTGTACACTCAAGAAATGAATATCAAAAAATACACATTTACAGTGTACATTCAAGAAATGTACATCAAAACATACACATTTTCAGTATGCATACAAGAAATGTACATGAAAACATATACATTTTCATTGTACATTCAAGAAATGTATATCAAAACATACAGATTTTCAGTGTACATTCAAGAAATGTACATCATAACATACACATTTTCATTGTATATACAAGAAATGTACATCATTCATACACATTTTCATTGTACACTAAGGAAATGTACATCAAAACATACACATTTTATGTGTACATTCAAGAAATGTACATCAAAACATACACATTTTCATTGTACATTCAAGAAATGTAGATCAAAACATACACATTTTCATTGTACATTCAAGGAATGTACATCAAAGCATACACATTTTCATTGTACACTCAAGAAATGTACATCAAAACATAGACATTTTCATTGTACACTCAAGAAAAAATACATCAAAACATACACATTTTCATTGTACGTTCAAGAAATGTACATCAAAACATACACATTTTTATTGTACACTCAAGAAATATTCATTAAAACATACACATTTTCATTGTACATTCAAGAAATGTAGATCAAAACATACACATTTTCATTGTACACTCAAGAAATGTACTTCAAAACATACACATTTTCAGTGTACATTCAAGAAATGTATATCAAAACATACACATTTTCATTGTACATTCAAGAAATGTACATCAAAGCATACACATTTTCATTGTACATTCAAGAAATGTACATCAAAACATACACATTTTCATTGTACACTCAAGAAATGTACATCAAAACATACACATTTTCATTGTACATTCAAGAAATGTACATTTAAACATACACATTTTCATTGTACATTCAAGAAATGTACATCAAAACATACACATTTTCATTGTATATACAAGAAATGTACATCAAAACATACACATTTTCATTGTATATACAAGAAATGTACATCAAAACATACACATTTTTAGTGTACATTCAAGTAATGTACATCAAAACATATACATTTTCATTGTATATACAAGAAATGTACATCAAAACATACACATTTTCAGTGTACACTCAAGAAATGAATATCAAAGCATACACATTTACAGTGTAAATTCAAGAAATGTACATCAAAACATACACATTTTCAGTATACATTCAAGAAATGTACATGAAAACATATACATTTTCATTGTACATTCAAGAAATGTATATCAAAACATACACATTTTCAGTGTACATTCAAGAAATGTACATCAAAACATACACATTTTCATTGTATATACAAGAAATGTACATCAAAACATACACATTTTCATTGTACACTAAGGAAATGTACATCAAAACATACACATTTTCAGTGTACATTCAAGAAATGTACATCAAAACATACACATTTTCATTGTACATTCAAGAAATGTAGATCAAAACATACACATTTTCATTGTACATTCAAGAAATGTACATCAAAACATAGACATTTTCATTGTACACTCAAGAAATGTACATCAAAACATACACTATCAGTGTACATTCAAGAAATGTACATAAAAACATAGACATTTTCATTGTACACTCAAGAAATGTACATCAAAACATACACATTATCAGTGTAAATTCAAGGAATGTACATCAAAACATAGACATTTTCATTGTACACTCAAGTAATGTACATCAAAACATACACATTTTCAGTGTACATTCAAGAAATGTAGATCAAAACATACACATTTTCATTGTACATTCAAGAAATGTACATCAAAACATAGACATTTTCATTGTACACTCAAGAAATGTACATCAAAACATACACATTATCAGTGTACATTCAAGAAATGTATAACAAAAAATACACATTTTCAGTGTACATTCAAGAAATGTACATCAAAACAAACACATTTTCATTGTACACTCAAGAAATGTACATCAAAACATACACATTTTCATTGTACATTCAAGAAATATACATCAAAACATACACATTTTCATTGTACATTCAAGAAATGTACATCAAAACATACACATCTTCATTGTACACTCAAGAAATGTACATCAAAACATAGACATTTTCATTGTACACTCAAGAAATGTACATCAAAACATACACATTTTCATTGTACATTCAAGAAATGTACATCAAAACATAGACATTTTCATTGTACACTCAAGAAATGTACATCAAAACATACACATTATCAGTGTACATTCAAGAAATGTACATCAAAACATAGACATTTTCATTGTACACTCAAGAAATGTACATCAAAACATAGACATTTTCATTGTACACTCAAGAAATGTACATCAAAACATACACATTATCAGTGTACATTCAAGAAATGTATAACAAAAAATACACATTTTCAGTGTACATTCAAGAAATGTACATCAAAACAAACACATTTTCATTGTACACTAAAGAAATGTACATCAAAACATACACATTTTCATTGTACATTCAAGAAATATACATCAAAACACACACATTTTCTTTGTACATTCAAGAAATGTATATCAAAACATACACATTTTCAGCTTACATTCAAGAAATGTACATCAAAACATACACATTTTCATTGTATATACAAGAAATGTACATCAAAACATACACATTTTCAGTGTACATTCAAGAAATGTACATCAAAACATATACATTTTCATTGTATATACAAGAAATGTACATCAAAACATACACATTTTCAGTGTACACTCAAGAAATGAATATCAAAAAATACACATTTACAGAGTACATTCAAGAAATGTACATCAAAACATACACATTTTCATTGTACGTTCAAGAAATGTACATCAAAACATACACATTTTTATTGTACACTCAAGAAATGTTCATTAAAGCATACACATTTTCATTGTATATACAAGAAATGTACATCAAAACATACACATTTTCATTGTACACTCAAGAACTGTACTTCAAAACATACACATTTTCAGTGTACATTCAAGAAATGTATATCAAAACATACACATTTTCATTGTACATTCAAGAAATGTACATCAAAACATACACATTTTCATTGTACATTCAATAAATATACATCAAAACATACACATTTTCATTGTACATTCAAGAAATGTACATCAAAACATACACATTTTCATTGTACACTCAAGAAATGTACATCAAAACATACACATTTTCAGTGTACATTCAAGAAATGTACATTCAAACATACACATTTTCATTGTACATTCAAGAAATGTACATCAAAACATACACATTTTCATTGTACATTCTAGAAATATACATCAAAACATACACATTTTCATTGTACATTCAAGAAATGTACATTAAACATACACATTCGCATTGTACATTCAAGAAATGTATATTAAACATACACATTCTCATTGTACATTCAAGAAATGTACATCAAAACATACACAATTTCATTGTACACTCAAGAAATGTACATCAAAACATACACATTTTCATTGTACACTCAAGAAATGTACATCAAAACATACACATTTTCATTGTACATTCAAGAAATGTATATCAAAACATACACATTTTCATTGTACATTCAAGAAACGTACATCAAAACACACACATTTTCAGTGTACATTCAAGAAATGTGTATCAAAACATACACATTTTCAGTGTACATTCAAGAAATGTACATCAAAACATACACATTTTCATTGTACATTCAATAAATATACATCAAAACATACACATTTTCATTGTACATTCAAGAAATGTACATCAAAACATACACATTTTCATTGTACACTCAAGAAATGTACATCAAAACATACACATTTTCAGTGTACATTCAAGAAATGTACATTCAAACCTACACATTTTCATTGTACATTCAAGAAATGTACATCAAAACATACACATTTTCATTGTACATTCTAGAAATATACATCAAAACATACACATTTTCATTGTACATTCAAGAAATGTACATTAAACATACACATTCGCATTGTACATTCAAGAAATGTATATTAAACATACACATTCTCATTGTACATTCAAGAAATGTACATCAAAACATACACAATTTCATTGTACACTCAAGAAATGTACATCAAAACATACACATTTTCATTGTACACTCAAGAAATGTACATCAAAACATACACATTTTCATTGTACATTCAAGAAATGTATATCAAAACATACACATTTTCATTGTACATTCAAGAAACGTACATCAAAACACACACATTTTCAGTGTACATTCAAGAAATGTGTATCAAAACATACACATTTTCAGTGTACATTCAAGAAATGTACATCAAAACATACACATTTTGATTGTACACTCAAGAAATGTACATCAAAACATACACATTTTCATTGTACACTCAAGAAATGTACATCAAAACATACACATTTTGATTGTATACTCAAGAAATGTACATCAAAACATACACATTTTCATTGTACACTCAAGAAATGTACATCAAAACATACACATTTTCATTGTACATTCAAGAAATGTATATCAAAACATACACATTTTCATTGTACATTCAAGAAATGTACATCAAAACATACACATTTTCACTGTACATTCAAGAAATGTACATCAAAACATACACATTTTCATTGTATATTCCAAGAATGTACATCAAAACATACACATTTTCATTGTACATTCAAGAAATGTACATCAAAACACACACATTTTCAGTGTGCATTCAAGAAATGCATATCAAAACATACACATTTTCAGTGTACATTCAAGAAATGTACATCAAAACATACACATTTTCATTGTACATTCAAGAAATGTACATCAAAACACACACATTTTCAGTGTACATTCAAGAAATGCATATCAAAACATACACATTTTCAGTGTACATTCAAGAAATGTACATCAAAACATATACATTTTCATTGTATATACAAGAAATGTACATCAAAACATACACATTTTCAGTGTACACTCAAGAAATGAATATCAAAAAATACACATTTACAGAGTACATTCAAGAAATGTACATCAAAACATACACATTTTCATTGTACGTTCAAGAAATGTACATCAAAACATACACATTTTTATTGTACACTCAAGAAATGTTCATTAAAGCATACACATTTTCATTGTATATACAAGAAATGTACATCAAAACATACACATTTTCATTGTACACTCAAGAACTGTACTTCAAAACATACACATTTTCAGTGTACATTCAAGAAATGTATATCAAAACATACACATTTTCATTGTACATTCAAGAAATGTACATCAAAACATACACATTTTCATTGTACATTCAATAAATATACATCAAAACATACACATTTTCATTGTACATTCAAGAAATGTACATCAAAACATACACATTTTCATTGTACACTCAAGAAATGTACATCAAAACATACACATTTTCAGTGTACATTCAAGAAATGTACATTCAAACATACACATTTTCATTGTACATTCAAGAAATGTACATCAAAACATACACATTTTCATTGTACATTCTAGAAATATACATCAAAACATACACATTTTCATTGTAAATTCAAGAAATGTACATTAAACATACACATTCGCATTGTACATTCAAGAAATGTACATTAAACATACACATTCTCATTGTACATTCAAGAAATGTACATCAAAACATACACAATTTCATTGTACACTCAAGAAATGTACATCAAAACATACACATTTTCATTGTACACTCAAGAAATGTACATCAAAACATACACATTTTCATTGTACATTCAAGAAATGTATATCAAAACTTACACATTTTCATTGTACATTCAAGAAACGTACATCAAAACACACACATTTTCAGTGTACATTCAAGAAATGTGTATCAAAACATACACATTTTCAGTGTACATTCAAGAAATGTACATCAAAACATACACATTTTGATTGTACACTCAAGAAATGTACATCAAAACATACACATTTTGATTGTACACTCAAGAAATGTACATCAAAACATACACATTTTCATTGTACACTCAAGAAATGTACATCAAAACATACACATTTTCATTGTACATTCAAGAAATGTATATCAAAACATACACATTTTCATTGTACATTCAAGAAATGTACATCAAAACATACACATTTTCACTGTACATTCAAGAAATGTACATCAAAACATACACATTTTCATTGTATATTCAAAGAATGTACATCAAAACATACACATTTTCATTGTACATTCAAGAAATGTACATCAAAACACACACATTTTCAGTGTGCATTCAAGAAATGCATATCAAAACATACACATTTTCAGTGTACATTCAAGAAATGTACATCAAAACATACACATTTTCATTGTACATTCAAGAAATGTACATCAAAACACACACATTTTCAGTGTACATTCAAGAAATGCATATCAAAACATACACATTTTCAGTGTACATTCAAGAAATGTACATCAAAACATACAAATTTTCATTGTATATACAAGAAATGTACATCAAAACATACACATTTTCATTGTACATTAAAGAAATGTACATCAAAACCTACACATTTTCAGTGTACATTCAAGAAATGTACATCAAAACATACACATTTTCATTGTACACTCAAGAAATATACATCAAAACATACACATTTTCAGTGTACATTCAAGAAATGTACATCAAAACATACACATTTTCATTGTATATACAATAAGTGTACATCAGAACATACACATTTTCAGCTTACATTCAAGAAATGTACATCAAAACATACACATTTTCATTGTATATACAAGAAATGTACATCAAAACATACACATTTTCAGTGTACATTCAAGAAATGTACATCAAAACATATACATTTTCATTGTATATACAAGAAATGTACATCAAAACATACACATTTTCAGTGTACACTCAAGAAATGAATATCAAAAAATACACATTTACAGTGTACATTCAAGAAATGTACATCAAAACATACACATTTTCAGTATGCATACAAGAAATGTACATGAAAACATATACATTTTCATTGTACATTCAAGAAATGTATATCAAAACATACAGATTTTCAGTGTACATTCAAGAAATGTACATCATAACATACACATTTTCATTGTATATACAAGAAATGTACATCATTCATACACATTTTCATTGTACACTAAGGAAATGTACATCAAAACATACACATTTTATGTGTACATTCAAGAAATGTACATCAAAACATACACATTTTCATTGTACATTCAAGAAATGTAGATCAAAACATACACAATTTCATTGTACACTCAAGAAATGTACATCAAAACATACACATTTTCAGTGTACATTCAAGAAATGTACATCAAAACATACACATTTTCATTGTACGTTCAAGAAATGTACATCAAAACATACACATTTTCATTGTATATTCAAAGAATGTACATCAAAACATACACATTTTCATTGTACATTCAAGAAATGTACATCAAAACACACACATTTTCAGTGTACATTCAAGAAATGCATATCAAAACATACACATTTTCAGTGTACATTCAAGAAATGTACATCAAAACATACAAATTTTCATTGTATTTACAAGAAATGTACCTCAAAACATACACATTTTCATTGTACATTAAAGAAATGTACATCAAAACCTACACATTTTCAGTGTACATTCAAGAAATGTACATAAAAACATACACATTTTCATTGTACACTCAAGAAATGTACATCAAAACATACACATTTTCAGTGTACATTCAAGAAATGTACATCAAAACATACACATTTTCATTGTATATACCAGAAATGTACATCAAAACATACACATTTTCATTGTATATACAATAAATGTACATCAGAACATACACATTTTCAGTGTACATTCAAGAAATGTACATCAAAACATATACATTTTCATTGTATATACAAGAAATGTACATCAAAACATACACATTTTCAGTGTACATTCAAGAAATGTACATGAAAACATATACATTTTCATTGTGCATTCAAGAAATGTATATCAAAACATACACATTTTCAGCTTACATTCAAGAAATGTACATCAAAACATACACATTTTCATTGTATATACAAGAAATGTACATCAAAACATACACATTTTCTGTGTACATTCAAGAAATGTACATCAAAACATATACATTTTCATCGTATATACAAGAAATGTACATCAAAACATACACATTTTCAGTGTACACTCAAGAAATGAATATCAAAAAATACACATTTACAGAGTACATTCAAGAAATGTACATCAAAACATACACATTTTCATTGTACGTTCAAGAAATGTACATCAAAACATACACATTTTTATTGTACACTCAAGAAATGTTCATTAAAGCATACACATTTTCATTGTATATACAAGAAATGTACATCAAAACATACACATTTTCATTGTACACTCAAGAACTGTACTTCAAAACATACACATTTTCAGTGTACATTCAAGAAATGTATATCAAAACATACACATTTTCATTGTACATTCAAGAAATGTACATCAAAACATACACATTTTCATTGTACATTCAATAAATATACATCAAAACATACACATTTTCATTGTACATTCAAGAAATGTACATCAAAACATACACATTTTCATTGTACACTCAAGAAATGTACATCAAAACATACACATTTTCAGTGTACATTCAAGAAATGTACATTCAAACATACACATTTTCATTGTACATTCAAGAAATGTACATCAAAACATACACATTTTCATTGTACATTCTAGAAATATACATCAAAACATACACATTTTCATTGTACATTCAAGAAATGTACATTAAACATACACATTCGCATTGTACATTCAAGAAATGTACATTAAACATACACATTCTCATTGTACATTCAAGAAATGTACATCAAAACATACACAATTTCATTGTACACTCAAGAAATGTACATCAAAGCATACACATTTTCATTGTACACTCAAGAAATGTACATCAAAACATACACATTTTCATTGTACATTCAAGAAATGTATATCAAAACATACACATTTTCATTGTACATTCAAGAAACGTACATCAAAACACACACATTTTCAGTGTACATTCAAGAAATGTGTATCAAAACATACACATTTTCAGTGTACATTCAAGAAATGTACATCAAAACATACACATTTTGATTGTACACTCAAGAAATGTACATCAAAACATACACATTTTCATTGTACACTCAAGAAATGTACATCAAAACATACACATTTTGATTGTATACTCAAGAAATGTACATCAAAACATACACATTTTCATTGTACACTCAAGAAATGTACATCAAAACATACACATTTTCATTGTACATTCAAGAAATGTATATCAAAACATACACATTTTCATTGTACATTCAAGAAATGTACATCAAAACATACACATTTTCACTGTACATTCAAGAAATGTACATCAAAACATACACATTTTCATTGTATATTCAAAGAATGTACATCAAAACATACACATTTTCATTGTACATTCAAGAAATGTACATCAAAACACACACATTTTCAGTGTGCATTCAAGAAATGCATATCAAAACATACACATTTTCAGTGTACATTCAAGAAATGTACATCAAAGCATACACATTTTCATTGTACATTCAAGAAATGTACATCAAAACACACACATTTTCAGTGTACATTCAAGAAATGCATATCAAAACATACACATTTTCAGTGTACATTCAAGAAATGTACATCAAAACATACAAATTTTCATTGTATATACAAGAAATGTACATCAAAACATACACATTTTCATTGTACATTAAAGAAATGTACATCAAAACCTACACATTTTCAGTGTACATTCAAGAAATGTACATCAAAACATACACATTTTCATTGTACACTCAAGAAATGTACATCAAAACATACACATTTTCAGTGTACATTCAAGAAATGTACATCAAAACATACACATTTTCATTGTATATACAATAAGTGTACATCAGAACATACACATTTTCAGTGTACATTCAAGGAATGTACATCAAAACATACATTTTCATTGTATATACAAGAAATGTACATCAAAACATACACATTTTCAGTGTACATTCAAGAAATGTACATGAAAACATATACATTTTCATTGTGCATTCCAGAAATGTATATCAAAACATACACATTTTCAGCTTACATTCAAGAAATGTACATCAAAACATACACATTTTCATTGTATATACAAGAAATGTACATCAAAACATACACATTTTCAGTGTACATTCAAGAAATGTACATCAAAACATATACATTTTCATTGTATATACAAGAAATGTACATCAAAACATACACATTTTCAGTGTACACTCAAGAAATGAATATCAAAAAATACACATTTACAGTGTACATTCAAGAAATGTACATCAAAACATACACATTTTCAGTATGCATACAAGAAATGTACATGAAAACATATACATTTTCATTGTACATTCAAGAAATGTATATCAAAACATACAGATTTTCAGTGTACATTCAAGAAATGTACATCATAACATACACATTTTCATTGTATATACAAGAAATGTACATCATTCATACACATTTTCATTGTACACTAAGGAAATGTACATCAAAACATACACATTTTATGTGTACATTCAAGAAATGTACATCAAAACATACACAATTTCATTGTACATTCAAGAAATGTAGATCAAAACATACACATTTTCATTGTACATTCAAGAAATGTACATCAAAGCATACACATTTTCATTGTACACTCAAGAAATGTACATCAAAACATAGACATTTTCATTGTACACTCAAGAAAAAATACATCAAAACATACACATTTTCATTGTACGTTCAAGAAATGTACATCAAAACATACACATTTTTATTGTACACTCCAGAAATATTCATTAAAACATACACATTTTCATTGTACATTCAAGAAATGTAGATCAAAACATACACATTTTCATTGTACACTCAAGAAATGTACTTCAAAACATACACATTTTCAGTGTACATTCAAGAAATGTATATCAAAACATACACATTTTCATTGTACATTCAAGAAATGTACATCAAAGCATACACATTTTCATTGTACATTCAAGAAATATACATCAAAACATACACATTTTCATTGTACATCCAAGAAATGTACATCAAAACATACACATTTTCATTGTACACTCAAGAAATGTACATCAAAACATACACATTTTCAGTGTACATTCAAGGAATGTACATTTAAACATACACATTTTCATTGTACATTCAAGAAATGTACATCAAAACATACACATTTTCATTGTACATTCTAGAAATATACATCAAAACATACACATTTTCATTGTATATACAAGAAATGTACATCAAAACATACACATTTTCATTGTACACTCAAGAAATGTACATCAAAACATACACATTTTCAGTGTACATTCAAGAAATGTATATCAAAACATACACATTTTCATTGTACATTCCAGAAATGTACATCAAAACATACACATTTTCAGTGTACATTCAAGAAATGTATATCAAAAGATACACATTTTCAGTGTACATTCAAGAAATGTACATCAAAACATACACATTTTCATTGTACATTCAAGAAATATACATCAAAACATACACATTTTCAGTGTACATTCAAGAAATGTATATCAAAAAATACACATTTTCAGTGTACATTCAAGAAATGCACATCAAAACATACACATTTTCATCGTAGATTCAAGAAATATACATCAAAACATACACATTTTCATTGTACATTCAAGAAATGTACATTAAACATGCACATTCTCATTGTACATTCAAGAAATGTACATCCAAACATACACATTTTCATTGTACACTCAAGAAATGTACATCAAAACATACACAGTTTCATTGTACACTCAAGACATGTACATCAAAACATACACATTTTCATTGTACATTAAAGAAATGTACATCAAAACCTACACATTTTCAGTGTACATTCAAGAAATGTACATCAAAACATACACATTTTCATTGTACACTCAAAAAATGTACATCAAAACATACACATTTTCAGTGTACATTCAAAAAATGTACATCAAAACATACACATTTTCATTGTATATACCAGAAATGTTCATCAAAACATACGCATTTTCATTGTATATACAAGAAATATACATCAAAACATACACATTTTCAGTGTACATTCAAGAAATGTACATCAAAACATATACATTTTCATTGTATATACAAGAAATGTACATCAAAACATACACATTTTCAGTGTACATACAAGAAATGTACATGAAAACATATACATTTTCATTGGACATTCAAGAAATGTATATAAACACATACACATTTTCAGATTACATTCAAGAAATGTACATCAAAACATACACATTCTCATTGTACATTCAAGAAATGTACATCAAAACATACACATTTTCATTGTACATTCAAGAAATGTACATCAAAACATTAACATTTTCATTGTACATTCAAGGAATGTACATCAAAACATACACATTTTCATTGTACATTCAAGAAATGTACATCAAAGCACACACATTTTCAGTGTACATTCAAGAAATGTATATCAAAACATACGCATCTTCAGTGTACATTCAAGAAATGTACATCAAAACATACAAATTTTCATTGTATATACAAGAAATGTACACCAAAACATACACATTTTCATTGTACATTAAAGAAATGTACATCGAAACCTACACATTTTCAGTGTACATTCAAGAAATGTACATCAAAACATACACATTTTCATTGTACACTCAAGAAATGTACATCAAAACATACACATTTTCAGTGTACATTCAAGAAATGTACATCAAAGCATACACATTTTCATTGTATATACCATAAATGTACATCAAACCATACACATTTTCATTGTATATACAAGAAATGTACATCAAAACATACACATTTTCAGTGTACATTCAAGAAATGTACATCAAAACATATACATTTTCATTGTATATACAAGAAATGTACATCAAAACATATACATTTTCATTGTACATTCAAGAAATGTATATCAAAACATACACATTTTCAGATTACATTCAAGAAATGTACATCAAAAAATACACATTTTCATTGTATATACAAGAAATGTACATCAAAACATACACATCTTCATTGTACACTAAAGAAATGTACATCAAAACATACACACTTTCAGTGTACATTCAAGGAATGTACATCAAAAAATACACATTTTCATTGTACATTCAAGAAATGTACATCAAAACATACACATTTTCATTGTACATTAAAGAAATGTACATCAAAACATACACATTTTCATTGTACATTCAAGGAATGTACATCAAAACATACACATTTTCAGTGTATATACAAGAAATGTACATCAAAACATACACATTTTCATTGTACACTCAAGAACTGTACTTCAAAACATACCCATTTTCAGTGTACATTCAAGAAATGTATATCAAAACATACACATTTTCATTGTACATTCAAGAAATGTACATCAAAACATACACATTTTCATTGTACATTCAATAAATATACATCAAAACATACACATTTTCATTGTACATTCAAGAAATGTACATCAAAACATACACATTTTCATTGTACACTCAAGAAATGTACATCAAAACATACACATTTTCAGTGTACATTCAAGAAATGTACATTCAAACATACACATTTTCATTGTACATTCAAGAAATGTACATCAAAACATACACATTTTCATTGTACATTCTAGAAATATACATCAAAACATACACATTTTCATTGTACATTCAAGAAATGTACATTAAACATACACATTCGCATTGTACATTCAAGAAATGTACATTAAACATACACATTCTCATTGTACATTCAAGAAATGTACATCAAAACATACACAATTTCATTGTACACTCAAGAAATGTACATCAAAACATACACATTTTCATTGTACTCTCAAGAAATGTACATCAAAACATACACATTTTCATTGTACATTCAAGAAATGTATATCAAAACATACACATTTTCATTGTACATTCAAGAAACGTACATCAAAACACACACATTTTCAGTGTACATTCAAGAAATGTGTATCAAAACATACACATTTTCAGTGTACATTCAAGAAATGTACATCAAAACATACACATTTTGATTGTACACTCAAGAAATGTACATCAAAACATACACATTTTCATTGTATATACAAGAAATGTACATCAAAACATACACATTTTCAGTGTACACTCAAAAAATGAATATCAAAAAATACACATTTACAGAGTACATTCAAGAAATGTACATCAAAACATACACATTTTCATTGTACGTTCAAGAAATGTACATCAAAACATACACATTTTTATTGTACACTCAAGAAATGTTCATTAAAGCATACACATTTTCATTGTATATACAAGAAATGTACATCAAAACATACACATTTTCATTGTACACTCAAGAACTGTACTTCAAAACATACACATTTTCAGTGTACATTCAAGAAATGTATATCAAAACATACACATTTTCATTGTACATTCAAGAAATGTACATCAAAACATACACATTTTCATTGTACATTCAATAAATATACATCAAAACATACACATTTTCATTGTACATTCAAGAAATGTACATCAAAACATACACATTTTCATTGTACACTCAAGAAATGTACATCAAAACATACACATTTTCAGTGTACATTCAAGAAATGTACATTCAAACATACACATTTTCATTGTACATTCAAGAAATGTACATCAAAACATACACATTTTCATTGTACATTCTAGAAATATACATCAAAACATACACATTTTCATTGTACATTCAAGAAATGTACATTAAACATACACATTCGCATTGTACATTCAAGAAATGTACATTAAACATACACATTCTCATTGTACATTCAAGAAATGTACATCAAAACATACACAATTTCATTGTACACTCAAGAAATGTACATCAAAACATACACATTTTCATTGTACACTCAAGAAATGTACATCAAAACATACACATTTTCATTGTACATTCAAGAAATGTATATCAAAACATACACATTTTCATTGTACATTCAAGAAACGTACATGAAAACACACACATTTTCAGTGTACATTCAAGAAATGTGTATCAAAACATACACATTTTCAGTGTACATTCAAGAAATGTACATCAAAACATACACATTTTGATTGTACACTCAAGAAATGTACATCAAAACATACACATTTTCATTGTACACTCAAGAAATGTACATCAAAACATACACATTTTGATTGTATACTCAAGAAATGTACATCAAAACATACACATTTTCATTGTACACTCAAGAAATGTACATCAAAACATACACATTTTCATTGTACATTCAAGAAATGTATATCAAAACATACACATTTTCATTGTACATTCAAGAAATGTACATCAAAACATACACATTTTCACTGTACATTCAAGAAATGTACATCAAAACATACACATTTTCATTGTATATTCAAAGAATGTACATCAAAACATACACATTTTCATTGTACATTCAAGAAATGTACATCAAAACACACACATTTTCAGTGTGCATTCAAGAAATGCATATCAAAACATACACATTTTCAGTGTACATTCAAGAAATGTACATCAAAACATACACATTTTCATTGTACATTCAAGAAATGTACATCAAAACACACACATTTTCAGTGTACATTCAAGAAATGCATATCAAAACATACACATTTTCAGTGTACATTCAAGAAATGTACATCAAAACATACAAATTTTCATTGTATATACAAGAAATGTACATCAAAACATACACATTTTCATTGTACATTAAAGAAATGTACATCAAAACCTACACATTTTCAGTGTACATTCAAGAAATGTACATCAAAACATACACATTTTCATTGTACACTCAAGAAATGTACATCAAAACATACACATTTTCAGTGTACATTCAAGAAATGTACATCAAAACATACACATTTTCATTGTATATACAATAAGTGTACATCAGAACATACACATTTTCAGTGTACATTCAAGGAATGTACATCAAAACATACATTTTCATTGTATATACAAGAAATGTACATCAAAACATACACATTTTCAGTGTACATTCAAGAAATGTACATGAAAACATATACATTTTCATTGTGCATTCCAGAAATGTATATCAAAACATACACATTTTCAGCTTACATTCAAGAAATGTACATCAAAACATACACATTTTCATTGTATATACAAGAAATGTACATCAAAACATACACATTTTCAGTGTACATTCAAGAAATGTACATCAAAACATATACATTTTCATTGTATATACAAGAAATGTACATCAAAACATACACATTTTCAGTGTACACTCAAGAAATGAATATCAAAAAATACACATTTACAGTGTACATTCAAGAAATGTACATCAAAACATACACATTTTCAGTATGCATACAAGAAATGTACATGAAAACATATACATTTTCATTGTACATTCAAGAAATGTATATCAAAACATACAGATTTTCAGTGTACATTCAAGAAATGTACATCATAACATACACATTTTCATTGTATATACAAGAAATGTACATCATTCATACACATTTTCATTGTACACTAAGGAAATGTACATCAAAACATACACATTTTATGTGTACATTCAAGAAATGTACATCAAAACATACACAATTTCATTGTACATTCAAGAAATGTAGATCAAAACATACACATTTTCATTGTACATTCAAGAAATGTACATCAAAGCATACACATTTTCATTGTACACTCAAGAAATGTACATCAAAACATAGACATTTTCATTGTACACTCAAGAAAAAATACATCAAAACATACACATTTTCATTGTACGTTCAAGAAATGTACATCAAAACATACACATTTTTATTGTACACTCAAGAAATATTCATTAAAACATACACATTTTCATTGTACATTCAAGAAATGTAGATCAAAACATACACATTTTCATTGTACACTCAAGAAATGTACTTCAAAACATACACATTTTCAGTGTACATTCAAGAAATGTATATCAAAACATACACATTTTCATTTTACATTCAAGAAATGTACATCAAAGCATACACATTTTCATTGTACATTCAAGAAATATACATCAAAACATACACATTTTCATTGTACATCCAAGAAATGTACATCAAAACATACACATTTTCATTGTACACTCAAGAAATGTACATCAAAACATACACATTTTCAGTGTACATTCAAGAAATGTACATTTAAACATACACATTTTCATTGTACATTCAAGAAATGTACATCAAAACATACACATTTTCATTGTACATTCTAGAAATATACATCAAAACATACACATTTTCATTGTATATACAAGAAATGTACATCAAAACATACACATTTTCATTGTACACTCAAGAAATGTACATCAAAACATACACATTTTCAGTGTACATTCAAGAAATGTATATCAAAACATACACATTTTCATTGTACATTCCAGAAATGTACATCAAAACATACACATTTTCAGTGTACATTCAAGAAATGTATATCAAAAGATACACATTTTCAGTGTACATTCAAGAAATGTACATCAAAACATACACATTTTCATTGTACATTCAAGAAATATACATCAAAACATACACATTTTCAGTGTACATTCAAGAAATGTATATCAAAAAATACACATTTTCAGTGTACATTCAAGAAATGCACATCAAAACATACACATTTTCATCGTAGATTCAAGAAATATACATCAAAACATACACATTTTCATTGTACATTCAAGAAATGTACATTAAACATGCACATTCTCATTGTACATTCAAGAAATGTACATCCAAACATACACATTTTCATTGTACACTCAAGAAATGTACATCAAAACATACACAGTTTCATTGTACACTCAAGACATGTACATCAAAACATACACATTTTCATTGTACATTAAAGAAATGTACATCAAAACCTACACATTTTCAGTGTACATTCAAGAAATGTACATCAAAACATACACATTTTCATTGTACACTCAAAAAATGTACATCAAAACATACACATTTTCAGTGTACATTCAAAAAATGTACATCAAAACATACACATTTTCATTGTATATACCAGAAATGTTCATCAAAACATACGCATTTTCATTGTATATACAAGAAATATACATCAAAACATACACATTTTCAGTGTACATTCAAGAAATGTACATCAAAACATATACATTTTCATTGTATATACAAGAAATGTACATCAAAGCATACACATTTTCAGTGTACATACAAGAAATGTACATGAAAACATATACATTTTCATTGGACATTCAAGAAATGTATATAAACACATACACATTTTCAGATTACATTCAAGAAATGTACATCAAAACATACACATTCTCATTGTACATTCAAGAAATGTACATCAAAACATACACATTTTCATTGTACATTCAAGAAATGTACATCAAAACATTAACATTTTCATTGTACATTCAAGGAATGTACATCAAAACATACACATTTTCATTGTACATTCAAGAAATGTACATCAAAGCACACACATTTTCAGTGTACATTCAAGAAATGTATATCAAAACATACGCATCTTCAGTGTACATTCAAGAAATGTACATCAAAACATACAAATTTTCATTGTATATACAAGAAATGTACACCAAAACATACACATTTTCATTGTACATTAAAGAAATGTACATCGAAACCTACACACTTTCAGTGTACATTCAAGAAATGTACATCAAAACATACACATTTTCATTGTACACTCAAGAAATGTACATCAAAACATACACATTTTCAGTGTACATTCAAGAAATGTACATCAAAGCATACACATTTTCATTGTATATACCATAAATGTACATCAAACCATACACATTTTCATTGTATATACAAGAAATGTACATCAAAACATACACATTTTCAGTGTACATTCAAGAAATGTACATCAAAACATATACATTTTCATTGTATATACAAGAAATGTACATCAAAACATATACATTTTCATTGTACATTCAAGAAATGTATATCAAAACATACACATTTTCAGATTACATTCAAGAAATGTACATCAAAAAATACACATTTTCATTGTATATACAAGAAATGTACATCAAAACATACACATCTTCATTGTACACTAAAGAAATGTACATCAAAACATACACACTTTCAGTGTACATTCAAGGAATGTACATCAAAAAATACACATTTTCATTGTACATTCAAGAAATGTACATCAAAACATACACATTTTCATTGTACATTAAAGAAATGTACATCAAAACATACACATTTTCATTGTACATTCAAGGAATGTACATCAAAACATACACATTTTCAGTGTATATACAAGAAATGTACATCAAAACATACACATTTTCATTGTACACTCAAGAACTGTACTTCAAAACATACACATTTTCAGTGTACATTCAAGAAATGTATATCAAAACATACACATTTTCATTGTACATTCAAGAAATGTACATCAAAACATACACATTTTCATTGTACATTCAATAAATATACATCAAAACATACACATTTTCATTGTACATTCAAGAAATGTACATCAAAACATACACATTTTCATTGTACACTCAAGAAATGTACATCAAAACATACACATTTTCAGTGTACATTCAAGAAATGTACATTCAAACATACACATTTTCATTGTACATTCAAGAAATGTACATCAAAACATACACATTTTCATTGTACATTCTAGAAATATACATCAAAACATACACATTTTCATTGTACATTCAAGAAATGTACATTAAACATACACATTCGCATTGTACATTCAAGAAATGTACATTAAACATACACATTCTCATTGTACATTCAAGAAATGTACATCAAAACATACACAATTTCATTGTACACTCAAGAAATGTACATCAAAACATACACATTTTCATTGTACACTCAAGAAATGTACATCAAAACATACACATTTTCATTGTACATTCAAGAAATGTATATCAAAACATACACATTTTCATTGTACATTCAAGAAACGTACATCAAAACACACACATTTTCAGTGTACATTCAAGAAATGTGTATCAAAACATACACATTTTCAGTGTACATTCAAGAAATGTACATCAAAACATACACATTTTGATTGTACACTCAAGAAATGTACATCAAAACATACACATTTTCATTGTACACTCAAGAAATGTACATCAAAACATACACATTTTGATTGTACACTCAAGAAATGTACATCAAAACATACACATTTTCATTGTACACTCAAGAAATGTACATCAAAACATACACATTTTCATTGTACATTCAAGAAATGTATATCAAAACATACACATTTTCATTGTACATTCAAGAAATGTACATCAAAACATACACATTTTCATTGTACATTCAAGAAATGTACATCAAAACATACACATTTTCATTGTATATTCAAAGAATGTACATCAAAACATACACATTTTCATTGTACATTCAAGAAATGTACATCAAAACACACACATTTTCAGTGTGCATTCAAGAAATGCATATCAAAACATACACATTTTCAGTGTACATTCAAGAAATGTACATCAAAACATACACATTTTCATTGTACATTCAAGAAATGTACATCAAAACACACACATTTTCAGTGTACATTCAAGAAATGCATATCAAAACATACACATTTTCAGTGTACATTCAAGAAATGTACATCAAAACATACAAATTTTCATTGTATATACAAGAAATGTACATCAAAACATACACATTTTCATTGTACATTAAAGAAATGTACATCAAAACCTACACATTTTCAGTGTACATTCAAGAAATGTACATCAAAACATACACATTTTCATTGTACACTCAAGAAATGTACATCAAAACATACACATTTTCAGTGTACATTCAAGAAATGTACATCAAAACATACACATTTTCATTGTATATACAATAAGTGTACATCAGAACATACACATTTTCAGTGTACATTCAAGAAATGTACATCAAAACATACATTTTCATTGTATATACAAGAAATGTACATCAAAACATACACATTTTCAGTGTACATTCAAGAAATGTACATGAAAACATATACATTTTCATTGTGCATTCCAGAAATGTATATCAAAACATACACATTTTCAGCTTACATTCAAGAAATGTACATCAAAACATACACATTTTCATTGTATATACAAGAAATGTACATCAAAACATACACATTTTCAGTGTACATTCAAGAAATGTACATCAAAACATATACATTTTCATTGTATATACAAGAAATGTACATCAAAACATACACATTTTCAGTGTACACTCAAGAAATGAATATCAAAAAATACACATTTACAGTGTACATTCAAGAAATGTACATCAAAACATACACATTTTCAGTATGCATACAAGAAATGTACATGAAAACATATACATTTTCATTGTACATTCAAGAAATGTATATCAAAACATACAGATTTTCAGTGTACATTCAAGAAATGTACATCATAACATACACATTTTCATTGTATATACAAGAAATGTACATCATTCATACACATTTTCATTGTACACTAAGGAAATGTACATCAAAACATACACATTTTATGTGTACATTCAAGAAATGTACATCAAAACATACACATTTTCATTGTACATTCAAGAAATGTAGATCAAAACATACACATTTTCATTGTACATTCAAGAAATGTACATCAAAGCATACACATTTTCATTGTACACTCAAGAAATGTACATCAAAACATAGACATTTTCATTGTACACTCAAGAAAAAATACATCAAAACATACACATTTTCATTGTACGTTCAAGAAATGTACATCAAAACATACACATTTTTATTGTACACTCAAGAAATATTCATTAAAACATACACATTTTCATTGTACATTCAAGAAATGTAGATCAAAACATACACATTTTCATTGTACACTCAAGAAATGTACTTCAAAACATACACATTTTCAGTGTACATTCAAGAAATGTATATCAAAACATACACATTTTCATTGTACATTCAAGAAATGTACATCAAAACATACACATTTTCATTGTACATTCAAGAAATATACATCAAAACATACACATTTTCATTGTACATCCAAGAAATGTACATCAAAACATACACATTTTCATTGTACACTCAAGAAATGTACATCAAAACATACACATTTTCAGTGTACATTCAAGAAATGTACATTTAAACATACACATTTTCATTGTACATTCAAGAAATGTACATCAAAACATACACATTTTCATTGTACATTCTAGAAATATACATCAAAACATACACATTTTCATTGTATATACAAGAAATGTACATCAAAACATACACATTTTCATTGTACACTCAAGAAATGTACATCAAAACATACACATTTTCAGTGTACATTCAAGAAATGTATATCAAAACATACACATTTTCATTGTACATTCCAGAAATGTACATCAAAACATACACATTTTCAGTGTACATTCAAGAAATGTATATCAAAAAATACACATTTTCAGTGTACATTCAAGAAATGTACATCAAAACATACACATTTTCATTGTACATTCAAGAAATATACATCAAAACATACACATTTTCAGTGTACATTCAAGAAATGTACATCAAAACATACATTTTCATTGTATATACAAGAAATGTACATCAAAACATACACATTTTCAATGTACATTCAACAAATGCACATCAAAACATACACATTTTCATTGTACACTCAAGAAATGTACATCAAAACATACACATTTTCAGTGTACATTCAAGAAATGTATATCAAAACATACACATTTTCGTTGTACATTCCAGAAATGTACATCAAAACATACACATTTTCAGTGTACATTCAAGGAATGTATATCAAAAAATACACATTTTCAGTGTACATTCAAGAAATGCACATCAAAACATACACATTTTCATCGTAGATTCAAGAAATATACATCAAAACATACACATTTTCATTGTACATTCAAGAAATGTACATTAAACATGCACATTCTCATTGTACATTCAAGAAATGTACATCCAAACATACACATTTTCATTGTACACTCAAGAAATGTACATCAAAACATACACATTTTCATTGTACACTCAAGACATGTACATCAAAACATACACATTTTCATTGTACATTAAAGAAATGTACATCAAAACCTACACATTTTCAGTGTACATTCAAGAAATGTACATCAAAACATACACATTTTCATTGTACACTCAAAAAATGTACATCAAAACATACACATTTTCAGTGTACATTCAAAAAATGTACATCAAAACATACACATTTTCATTGTATATACCAGAAATGTTCATCAAAACATACGCATTTTCATTGTATATACAAGAAATATACATCAAAACATACACATTTTCAGTGTACATTCAAGAAATGTACATCAAAACATATACATTTTCATTGTATATACAAGAAATGTACATCAAAACATACACATTTTCAGTGTACATTCAAGAAATGTACATGAAAACATATACATTTTCATTGGACATTCAAGAAATGTATATAAACACATACACATTTTCAGATTACATTCAAGAAATGTACATCAAAACATACACATTTTCATTGTACATTCAAGAAATGTACATCAAAACATACACATTTTCATTGTACATTCAAGAAATGTACATCAAAACATTAACATTTTCATTGTACATTCAAGGAATGTACATCAAAACATACACATTTTCATTGTACATTCAAGAAATGTACATCAAAGCACACACATTTTCAGTGTACATTCAAGAAATGTATATCAAAACATACACATCTTCAGTGTACATTCAAGAAATGTACATCAAAACATACAAATTTTCATTGTATATACAAGAAATGTACACCAAAACATACACATTTTCATTGTACATTAAAGAAATGTACATCGAAACCTACACATTTTCAGTGTACATTCAAGAAATGTACATCAAAACATACACATTTTCATTGTACACTCAAGAAATGTACATCAAAACATACACATTTTCAGTGTACATTCAAGAAATGTACATCAAAGCATACACATTTTCATTGTATATACCAGAAATGTACATCAAACCATACACATTTTCATTGTATATACAAGAAATGTACATCAAAACATACACATTTTCAGTGTACATTCAAGAAATGTACATCAAAACATATACATTTTCATTGTATATACAAGAAATGTACATCAAAACATATACATTTTCATTGTACATTCAAGAAATGTATATCAAAACATACACATTTTCAGATTACATTCAAGAAATGTACATCAAAAAATACACATTTTCATTGTATTTACAAGAAATGTACATCAAAACATACACATTTTCAGTGTACATTCAAGAAATGTACATCAAAACATATACATTTTCATTGTATATACAAGAAATGTACATCAAAACATATACATTTTCATTGTACATTCAAGAAATGTATATCAAAACATACGCATCTTCAGTGTACATTCAAGAAATGTACATCAAAACATACAAATTTTCATTGTATATACAAGAAATGTACACCAAAACATACACATTTTCATTGTACATTAAAGAAATGTACATCGAAACCTACACACTTTCAGTGTACATTCAAGAAATGTACATCAAAACATACACATTTTCATTGTACACTCAAGAAATGTACATCAAAACATACACATTTTCAGTGTACATTCAAGAAATGTACATCAAAGCATACACATTTTCATTGTATATACCATAAATGTACATCAAACCATACACATTTTCATTGTATATACAAGAAATGTACATCAAAACATACACATTTTCAGTGTACATTCAAGAAATGTACATCAAAACATATACATTTTCATTGTATATACAAGAAATGTACATCAAAACATATACATTTTCATTGTACATTCAAGAAATGTATATCAAAACATACACATTTTCAGATTACATTCAAGAAATGTACATCAAAAAATACACATTTTCATTGTATATACAAGAAATGTACATCAAAACATACACATCTTCATTGTACACTAAAGAAATGTACATCAAAACATACACACTTTCAGTGTACATTCAAGGAATGTACATCAAAAAATACACATTTTCATTGTACATTCAAGAAATGTACATCAAAACATACACATTTTCATTGTACATTAAAGAAATGTACATCAAAACATACACATTTTCATTGTACATTCAAGGAATGTACATCAAAACATACACATTTTCAGTGTATATACAAGAAATGTACATCAAAACATACACATTTTCATTGTACACTCAAGAACTGTACTTCAAAACATACACATTTTCAGTGTACATTCAAGAAATGTATATCAAAACATACACATTTTCATTGTACATTCAAGAAATGTACATCAAAACATACACATTTTCATTGTACATTCAATAAATATACATCAAAACATACACATTTTCATTGTACATTCAAGAAATGTACATCAAAACATACACATTTTCATTGTACACTCAAGAAATGTACATCAAAACATACACATTTTCAGTGTACATTCAAGAAATGTACATTCAAACATACACATTTTCATTGTACATTCAAGAAATGTACATCAAAACATACACATTTTCATTGTACATTCTAGAAATATACATCAAAACATACACATTTTCATTGTACATTCAAGAAATGTACATTAAACATACACATTCGCATTGTACATTCAAGAAATGTACATTAAACATACACATTCTCATTGTACATTCAAGAAATGTACATCAAAACATACACAATTTCATTGTACACTCAAGAAATGTACATCAAAACATACACATTTTCATTGTACACTCAAGAAATGTACATCAAAACATACACATTTTCATTGTACATTCAAGAAATGTATATCAAAACATACACATTTTCATTGTACATTCAAGAAACGTACATCAAAACACACACATTTTCAGTGTACATTCAAGAAATGTGTATCAAAACATACACATTTTCAGTGTACATTCAAGAAATGTACATCAAAACATACACATTTTGATTGTACACTCAAGAAATGTACATCAAAACATACACATTTTCATTGTACACTCAAGAAATGTACATCAAAACATACACATTTTGATTGTACACTCAAGAAATGTACATCAAAACATACACATTTTCATTGTACACTAAAGAAATGTACATCAAAACATACACATTTTCATTGTACATTCAAGAAATGTATATCAAAACATACACATTTTCATTGTACATTCAAGAAATGTACATCAAAACATACACATTTTCATTGTACATTCAAGAAATGTACATCAAAACATACACATTTTCATTGTATATTCAAAGAATGTACATCAAAACATACACATTTTCATTGTACATTCAAGAAATGTACATCAAAACACACACATTTTCAGTGTGCATTCAAGAAATGCATATCAAAACATACACATTTTCAGTGTACATTCAAGAAATGTACATCAAAACATACACATTTTCATTGTACATTCAAGAAATGTACATCAAAACACACACATTTTCAGTGTACATTCAAGAAATGCATATCAAAACATACACATTTTCAGTGTACATTCAAGAAATGTACATCAAAACATACAAATTTTCATTGTATATACAAGAAATGTACATCAAAACATACACATTTTCATTGTACATTAAAGAAATGTACATCAAAACCTACACATTTTCAGTGTACATTCAAGAAATGTACATCAAAACATACACATTTTCATTGTACACTCAAGAAATGTACATCAAAACATACACATTTTCAGTGTACATTCAAGAAATGTACATCAAAACATACACATTTTCATTGTATATACAATAAGTGTACATCAGAACATACACATTTTCAGTGTACATTCAAGAAATGTACATCAAAACATACATTTTCATTGTATATACAAGAAATGTACATCAAAACATACACATTTTCAGTGTACATTCAAGAAATGTACATGAAAACATATACATTTTCATTGTGCATTCCAGAAATGTATATCAAAACATACACATTTTCAGCTTACATTCAAGAAATGTACATCAAAACATACACATTTTCATTGTATATACAAGAAATGTACATCAAAACATACACATTTTCAGTGTACATTCAAGAAATGTACATCAAAACATATACATTTTCATTGTATATACAAGAAATGTACATCAAAACATACACATTTTCAGTGTACACTCAAGAAATGAATATCAAAAAATACACATTTACAGTGTACATTCAAGAAATGTACATCAAAACATACACATTTTCAGTATGCATACAAGAAATGTACATGAAAACATATACATTTTCATTGTACATTCAAGAAATGTATATCAAAACATACAGATTTTCAGTGTACATTCAAGAAATGTACATCATAACATACACATTTTCATTGTATATACAAGAAATGTACATCATTCATACACATTTTCATTGTACACTAAGGAAATGTACATCAAAACATACACATTTTATGTGTACATTCAAGAAATGTACATCAAAACATACACATTTTCATTGTACATTCAAGAAATGTAGATCAAAACATACACATTTTCATTGTACATTCAAGAAATGTACATCAAAGCATACACATTTTCATTGTACACTCAAGAAATGTACATCAAAACATAGACATTTTCATTGTACACTCAAGAAAAAATACATCAAAACATACACATTTTCATTGTACGTTCAAGAAATGTACATCAAAACATACACATTTTTATTGTACACTCAAGAAATATTCATTAAAACATACACATTTTCATTGTACATTCAAGAAATGTAGATCAAAACATACACATTTTCATTGTACACTCAAGAAATGTACTTCAAAACATACACATTTTCAGTGTACATTCAAGAAATGTATATCAAAACATACACATTTTCATTGTACATTCAAGAAATGTACATCAAAACATACACATTTTCATTGTACATTCAAGAAATATACATCAAAACATACACATTTTCATTGTACATCCAAGAAATGTACATCAAAACATACACATTTTCATTGTACACTCAAGAAATGTACATCAAAACATACACATTTTCAGTGTACATTCAAGAAATGTACATTTAAACATACACATTTTCATTGTACATTCAAGAAATGTACATCAAAACATACACATTTTCATTGTACATTCTAGAAATATACATCAAAACATACACATTTTCATTGTATATACAAGAAATGTACATCAAAACATACACATTTTCATTGTACACTCAAGAAATGTACATCAAAACATACACATTTTCAGTGTACATTCAAGAAATGTATATCAAAACATACACATTTTCATTGTACATTCCAGAAATGTACATCAAAACATACACATTTTCAGTGTACATTCAAGAAATGTATATCAAAAAATACACATTTTCAGTGTACATTCAAGAAATGTACATCAAAACATACACATTTTCATTGTACATTCAAGAAATATACATCAAAACATACACATTTTCAGTGTACATTCAAGAAATGTACATCAAAACATACATTTTCATTGTATATACAAGAAATGTACATCAAAACATACACATTTTCAATGTACATTCAACAAATGCACATCAAAACATACACATTTTCATTGTACACTCAAGAAATGTACATCAAAACATACACATTTTCAGTGTACATTCAAGAAATGTATATCAAAACATACACATTTTCGTTGTACATTCCAGAAATGTACATCAAAACATACACATTTTCAGTGTACATTCAAGGAATGTATATCAAAAAATACACATTTTCAGTGTACATTCAAGAAATGCACATCAAAACATACACATTTTCATCGTAGATTCAAGAAATATACATCAAAACATACACATTTTCATTGTACATTCAAGAAATGTACATTAAACATGCACATTCTCATTGTACATTCAAGAAATGTACATCCAAACATACACATTTTCATTGTACACTCAAGAAATGTACATCAAAACATACACATTTTCATTGTACACTCAAGACATGTACATCAAAACATACACATTTTCATTGTACATTAAAGAAATGTACATCAAAACCTACACATTTTCAGTGTACATTCAAGAAATGTACATCAAAACATACACATTTTCATTGTACACTCAAAAAATGTACATCAAAACATACACATTTTCAGTGTACATTCAAAAAATGTACATCAAAACATACACATTTTCATTGTATATACCAGAAATGTTCATCAAAACATACGCATTTTCATTGTATATACAAGAAATATACATCAAAACATACACATTTTCAGTGTACATTCAAGAAATGTACATCAAAACATATACATTTTCATTGTATATACAAGAAATGTACATCAAAACATACACATTTTCAGTGTACATTCAAGAAATGTACATGAAAACATATACATTTTCATTGGACATTCAAGAAATGTATATAAACACATACACATTTTCAGATTACATTCAAGAAATGTACATCAAAACATACACATTTTCATTGTACATTCAAGAAATGTACATCAAAACATACACATTTTCATTGTACATTCAAGAAATGTACATCAAAACATTAACATTTTCATTGTACATTCAAGGAATGTACATCAAAACATACACATTTTCATTGTACATTCAAGAAATGTACATCAAAGCACACACATTTTCAGTGTACATTCAAGAAATGTATATCAAAACATACACATCTTCAGTGTACATTCAAGAAATGTACATCAAAACATACAAATTTTCATTGTATATACAAGAAATGTACACCAAAACATACACATTTTCATTGTACATTAAAGAAATGTACATCGAAACCTACACATTTTCAGTGTACATTCAAGAAATGTACATCAAAACATACACATTTTCATTGTACACTCAAGAAATGTACATCAAAACATACACATTTTCAGTGTACATTCAAGAAATGTACATCAAAGCATACACATTTTCATTGTATATACCAGAAATGTACATCAAACCATACACATTTTCATTGTATATACAAGAAATGTACATCAAAACATACACATTTTCAGTGTACATTCAAGAAATGTACATCAAAACATATACATTTTCATTGTATATACAAGAAATGTACATCAAAACATATACATTTTCATTGTACATTCAAGAAATGTATATCAAAACATACACATTTTCAGATTACATTCAAGAAATGTACATCAAAAAATACACATTTTCATTGTATTTACAAGAAATGTACATCAAAACATACACATCTTCATTGTACACTAAAGAAATGTACATCAAAACATACACACTTTCAGTGTACATTCAAGAAATGTACATCAAAAAATACACATTTTCATTGTACATTCAAGAAATGTACATCAAGATATACACATTTTCATTGTACATTCAAGAAATGTACATCAAAACATACACATTTTCATTGTACATTCTAGAAATATAAATCAAAACATACACATTTTCATTGTATATACCAGAAATGTACATCAAACCATACACATTTTCATTGTATATACAAGAAATGTACATCAAAACATTCACATTTTCAGTGTACATTCAAGAAATGTACATGAAAACATATACATTTTCATTGTACATTCAAGAAATGTATATCAAAACATACACATTTTCAGATTACATTCAAGAAATGTACATCAAAACATACACATTTTCATTGTATATACAAGAAATGTACATCAAAACATACACATCTTCATTGTACACTAAAGAAATGTACATCAAAACATACACACTTTCAGTGTACATTCAAGAAATGTACATAAAAAAATACACATTTTCATTGTACATTCAAGAAATGTACATCAAAACATACACATTTTCATTGTACATTAAAGAAATGTACATCAAAACATACACATTTTCATTGTACATTCAAGGAATGTACATCAAAACATACACATTTTCAGTGTACATTCAAGAAATGTACATCAAGACATACACATTTTCATTGTATATACAAGAAATGTACATCAAAACATACACATTTTCATTGTACATACAAAAAATGTACATCAAAACATACACATTTTCAGTGTACATTCAAGAAATGTAAATCAAGACATACACATTTTCATTGTACATTCAAGAAATGTACATCAAAACATACACATTTTCATTGTATATACAAGAAATGTACATCAAAACATACACATTTTCAGTGTACATTCAAGAAATGTACATGAAAACATATACATTTTCATTGGACATTCAAGAAATGTATATAAACACATACACATTTTCAGATTACATTCAAGAAATGTACATCAAAACATACACATTTTCATTGTACATTCAAGAAATGTACATCAAAACATACACATTTTCATTGTACATTCAAGAAATGTACATCAAAACATTAACATTTTCATTGTACATTCAAGGAATGTACATCAAAACATACACATTTTCATTGTACATTCAAGAAATGTACATCAAAGCACACTCATTTTCAGTGTACATTCAAGAAATGTATATCAAAACATACACATCTTCAGTGTACATTCAAGAAATGTACATCAAAACATACAAATTTTCATTGTATATACAAGAAATGTACACCAAAACATACACATTTTCATTGTACATTAAAGAAATGTACATCGAAACCTACACATTTTCGGTGTACATTCAAGAAATGTACATCAAAACATACACATTTTCATTGTACACTCAAGAAATGTACATCAAAACATACACATTTTCAGTGTACATTCAAGAAATGTACATCAAAGCATACACATTTTCATTGTATATACCAGAAATGTACATCAAACCATACACATTTTCATTGTATATACAAGAAATGTACATCAAAACATACACATTTTCAGTGTACATTCAAGAAATGTACATCAAAACATATACATTTTCATTGTATATAAAAGAAATGTACATCAAAACATATACATTTTCATTGTACATTCAAGAAATGTATATCAAAACATACACATTTTCAGATTACATTCAAGAAATGTACATCAAAAAATACACATTTTCATTGTCTATACAAGAAATGTACATCAAAACATACACATCTTCATTGTACACTAAAGAAATGTACATCAAAACATACACACTTTCAGTGTACATTCAAGAAATGTACATCAAAAAATACACATTTTCATTGTACATTCAAGAAATGTACATCAAAACATACACATTTTCATTGTACATTAAAGAAATGTACATCAAAACATACACATTTTCATTGTACATTCAAGGAATGTACATCAAAACATACACATTTTCAGTGTACATTCAAGAAATGTACATCAAGACATACACATTTTCATTGTACATTCAAGAAATGTACATCAAAACATACACATTTTCATTGTACATTCTAGAAATATAAATCAAAACATACACATTTTCATTGTATATACCAGAAATGTACATCAAACCATACACATTTTCATTGTATATACAAGAAATGTACATCAAAACATTCACATTTTCAGTGTACATTCAAGAAATGTACATGAAAACATATACATTTTCATTGTACATTCAAGAAATGTATATCAAAACATACACATTTTCAGATTACATTCAAGAAATGTACATCAAAACATACACATTTTCATTGTATATACAAGAAATGTACATCAAAACATACACATCTTCATTGTACACTAAAGAAATGTACATCAAAACATACACACTTTCAGTGTACATTCAAGAAATGTACATAAAAAAATACACATTTTCATTGTACATTCAAGAAATGTACATCAAAGCATACACATTTTCATTGTACATTAAAGAAATGTACATCAAAACATACACATTTTCATTGTACATTCAAGGAATGTACATCAAAACATACACATTTTCAGTGTACATTCAAGAAATGTACATCAAGACATACACATTTTCATTGTATATACAAGAAATGTACATCAAAACATACACATTTTCATTGTACATACAAAAAATGTACATCAAAACATACACATTTTCAGTGTACATTCAAGAAATGTAAATCAAGACATACACTTTTTCATTGTACATTCAAGAAATGTACATCAAAACATACACATTTTCATTGTACACTCAAGAAATGTACATCAAAACATACACATTTTCAGTGTACATTCAAGAAATGTATATCAAAACATACACATTTTCATTTAACATTCAAGAAGTGTACATCAAAACATACACATTTTCATTGTACATTCAAGAAATGTACATCAAAACATACACATTTTCATTGTACATTCAAGAAATATACATCAAAACATACACATTTTCATTGTACATTCAAGAAATGTACATCAAAACATACACATTTTCATTGTACACTCAAGAAGTGTACATCAAAACATACACATTTTCAGTGTACATTCAAGAAATGTACATCAAAACATACACATTTTCATTGTACATTCAAGAAATGTACATCAAAACATACACATTTTCAGTGTACATTCTAGAAATATAAATCAAAACATACACATTTTCATTGTATATACAAGAGATGTACATCAAAACATACACATTTTCATTGTACACTCAAGAAATGTACATCAAAACATACATATTTTCCATGCACATTCAAGAAATGTATATCAAATCATACACATTTTGATTTTACGTTCCAGAAATGTACATCAAAACATACACATTTTCAGTGTACATTCAAGAAATGTATATCAAAAAATACACATTTTCAGTGTACATTCAAGAAATGTACATCAAAGCAAACACATTTTCATTGTACACTAAAGAAATGTACATCAAAACATACACATTTTCATTGTATATTCAAGAAATGCACATCAAAACATACACATTTTCATTGTACATTCAAGAAATATACATCAAAACATACACATTTTCATTGTACATTCAAGAAATGTACATCAAAACATACACATTCTCATTGTACATTTAAGAAATGTACATCAAAACATACACATTTTGATTGTACACTCAAGAAATGTACATCAAAACATACACATTTTCATTGTACACTCAAGAAATGTACATCAAAACATACACATTTTCATTGTACATTCAAGAAATGTATATCAAAACATACACATTTTCATTGTACATTCAAGAAATGTACATCAAAACATACACATTTTCATTGTACATTCAAGAAATGTACATCAAACCATACACATTTTCATTGTACATTCAAAGAATGTACATCAAAACATACACATTTTCATTCTACATTCAAGAAATGTACATCAAAACACACACATTTTCAGTGTACATTCAAGAAATGCATATCAAAACATACACATCTTCAGTGTACATTCAAGAAATGTACATCAAAACATACAAATTTTCATTGTATATACAAGAAATGTACATCAAAACATACACATTTTCATTGTACATTAAAGAAATGTACATCGAAACCTACACACTTTCAGTGTACATTCAAGAAATGTACATCAAAACATACACATTTTCATTGTACACTGAAGAAATGTACATCAAAACATACACATTTTCAGTGTACATTCAAGAAATGTACATCAAAGCATACACATTTTCATTGTATGTACAAGAAATGTACATCAAAACATACACATTTTCAGTGTACATTCAAGAAATGTACATGAAAACATATACATTTTCATTGTACATTCAAGAAATGTATATCAAAACATACACATTTTCAGATTTCATTCAAGAAATGTACATCAAAACATACACATTTTCATTGTATATAGAAGAAATGTACATCAAAACATACACTTCTTCATTGTACACTAAAGAAATGTACATCAAAACATACACACTCTCAGTGTACATTCAAGAAATGTACATCAAGACATACACATTTTCATTGTACATTCAAGAAATGAACATCAAAACATTCACATTTTCATTGTACATTCTAGAAATATAAATCAAAACATACACATTTTCATTGTATATACAAGAAATGTACATCAAAACATACACATTTTCATTGTACATTCAAGAAATGTACATCAAGACATACACATTTTCATTGTACATTCAAGAAATGTACATCAAAACATACACATTTTCATTGTACATTCTAGAAATATAAATCAAAACATACACATTTTCATTGTATATACAAGAAATGTACATCAAAACATACACATTTTCATTGTACATTCAAAGAATGTACATCAAAACATACACATTTTCATTCTACATTCAAGAAATGTACATCAAAACACACACATTTTCAGTGTACATTCAAGAAATGCATATCAAAACATACACATTTTCAGTGTACATTCAAGAAATGTACATCAAAACATACAAAATTTCATTGTATATACAAGAAATGTACATCAAAACATACACATTTTCATTGTACACTCAAGAAATGTACATCAAAACATACACATTTTCAGTGTACATTCAAGAAATGTACATTTAAACATACACATTTTCATTGTACATTCAAGAAATGTACATCAAAACATACACATTTTCATTGTACATTCTAGAAATATACATCAAAACATACACATTTTCATTGTATATACAAGAAATGTACATCAAAACATACACATTTTCATTGTACACTCAAGAAATGTACATCAAAACATACACATTTTCAGTGTACATTCAAGAAATGTATATCAAAACATACACATTTTCATTGTACATTCCAGAAATGTACATCAAAACATACACATTTTCAGTGTACATTCAAGAAATGTATATCAAAAAATACACATTTTCAGTGTACATTCAAGAAATGCACATCAAAACATACACATTTTCATCGTAGATTCAAGAAATATACATCAAAACATACACATTTTCATTGTACATTCAAGAAATGTACATTAAACATGCACATTCTCATTGTACATTCAAGAAATGTACATCAAAACATACACATTTTCATTGTACACTCAAGAAATGTACATCAAAACATACACATTTTCATTGTACACTCAAGACATGTACATCAAAACATACACATTTTCATTGTACATTCAAAAAATGTATATCAAAACATACACATTTTCATTGTACATTCAAGAAATGTACATCAAAACATACACATTTTCATTGTACATTCAAGGAATGTACATGAAAACATACACATTTTCATTGTACATTCAAGAAATGTACATCAAAACACACACATTTTCAGTGTACATTCAAGAATTGTACATCAAAACATACAAATTTTCATTGTACATACAAGAAATGTACATCAAAACATACA